>JAMPIV010003473.1:0-1376127 GCA_024509875.1 Oreohelix idahoensis | reverse complement strand
TCCTGTAAGCAGTAAACTGCTTTGTGACCCATACAGAAAAAAATTCCCATAGGATTCACTTTTTCTAAAAGGAGGGGGAGAGAGAGAAAGAAATGGTGTTTGAATCCACAGATAACCTAATAAGATTGGCCAAGCCAGCTGAACTAACTTTAATTTCTGAATAACAGCTAGAATACCCATGCATCTGTGGTAGGAAATTCTCTATATAAAATGATATGAAAATTCGCAGGACGAGGTTGACATGTGAGAGTTCTTTGTCAGTAGATCAAAGCACACTGTTCCAATGGGCGAGATCTAGGAAGATCTGTGCCACGAAAAAGTCTACAGCATGGAGAATATTCGAGTAGATTTGAATTGTGATCACCTCATTCAATTCTTGGACTGAAAAAGGGAGCCATAAACTTTCTGCCTGCTAATGCAAAAGCAATATGTGAACATCTGGATTAAGAAACTGTTCAAAGAATCAGACAAGTGCCTGAAACAAATGATTCTGGAAAGAAATTAAGGAAATCTCTTGATTCACTGTAGCAATAAATTTTGAATTAAGGAAACAGTACATCACAAAAAATAGCAGAAAACAAATATAAATAAAGAAACAGAAGAACCATGCCTCAAAACTGTCAAAGAAAGCAAGACACACAGAAAAAGATGGATAGGACTCGTATGAGAACACTTGAAAGTCCAACATAATGTACTATGAAAAGCAGAATAGCTATGCAGGAACAGATTGAAAACAACAAAGGCTAAGGAAGGGTTCCTCTGGAAGGAAGAGCTGGAGAAGAGAGGGATGGTCATAAGCAGCTCTAAAACAAAATCCATGGTGATATCACGAGAAGAAAGAAAACATCAGATTAAGTTGGGAGAACAGGTCCTGGAGCAGGTCGACCACTTTAAATATCTCGGAGCTATTATAGACCGAAAGGGAGGCATCAAAGAAGAGTTGGCCACTCGAAAAGCAGCGGCTGGGAGACTTTTTCAGGCCATAAATCGTGGATTCCTCAGCAAGAAAGAGGTTGGTAGGAAAACGAAGATGGCTGTATACCGCTCCACCTATGTCCCAGTCTTGACATATGGATGCGAGTCGTGGGCAATGACTACAACCCACAAAAGCCAGATCCAAACCTCAGAAATGAGGTATCTGAGGAAGGTGGTTGAAGTAACAAGAAGAGACATGGTCCGCAACCAGACGATCCGTCAAGGCCTAAAATCCCATCCGCTGCAGACCCAAATAGAACAGTCCCAACTAAGATGGTTTGGCCATGTCTGCAGAATGGGAGAAGATCGGCTACCACGACAAGCATGGGAAACAAAGAGCCAGGGATCCAGACCTCCAGGACGACCCAGAGTCCGCTGGGAGGACAGCATTAGACAATCTTTGAAGGACCGAGGACTAGAATGGAACCAGGCCAGGAAGAAGACAGCTGATAGAATGGTCTGGCGCTCTCTCTTCCAAACCTCTACACCTCACGGTAGAAGGGGAACGACTAAGTAAGTAAGTAAGTAAAGAACTGTTTTGAACAATCACAGTTAGGAATACTGGGCACTGGAAAATAAGGATTTGGAAGAACCATCTAAGAAAACCCAATTCTGATGATCACAAAGATGAACCTCTCAACATCACAGGGCTTATATAACCAAGAAAAACAGGAACTGAATTCAACACCAGCCCCCCAGAAATGCAAGCAAAAGCAAGCACTGTTCAGAAAAACAGGATGCAAATAAACTCTAGCTCCTAATGTGTCTCATTTAAAGTATATAAGAGATGTGCTAAGGTACTCAAATGGCAGTACACAAGTAAAGAATGGAAAAAAATGTGAGTAGTGTATACATTTCCAAAGAACAAAGTTTCAAAGCCATTAAGCAATTCAGCCAATCTCTTTATTCAGAGTAGAAGGAAAGATATTCTTCTCAGTAGTGGCAAGAAAACTCAACACAAACCTCCTTCAATGGGTACATTGGAACTACCATCATGAAGGGAGGTATCCCAAGCACTCCAGGGCATGCCACAATAGTATGGGAAGCAATACAAAGAACAACATCTAACAGAACAATTCTTCATGAAATCTGGTTGAATCTAGGTAATGTACTTGGATCAGTCCCATATCACATGTTGTGGCAAGCCCATGAAATTTAACATGCACCACAAGAAACTGCAGCAATGCTGACGCTGTATTTCACATTGTTCTCATATGTTCAACCATAGAGTATGGGATAAAATGGGTTGACCTGCAATTTGGAATTATAATGGGATGTACCATTTCACACATACTGTTTGTACTGCCTATTCAAGTAATTCTCATGGCAAATGAAGGAATTGTGAGAAGTCCAAAGCCAGATGGTGGATGTCACATGTCACCACTAAAAGCATTCATGGATGATGCAACAATTCTTATATCAGATGAATACCAGGTCTGGAGAATATTAGCATATCAGCTTCAATATCAGATCAATGCACGATGAACCTTGTGAAATGGGGAAAATCTGATGATACTCATTACCCCCACTGCCAAGAGAAGCAGACAATGCAACATGTATTTCAGCATAGGGACGTTATGCATGGTCACACAACAAGAATAAACTAGCTACTACAACCGACTTGGCAAGGTGTAGGGCAAATAGCATAACCGTGCCTGATGTTACAAAAAGTTATTTCCTAAGGGCAAGAAATAAAGGTGTAAATGATTGGAAGGGTAAGAAATAAAGGTGTAAACGACTGGAAGAGTTAGAAATAAATGTGTAAACGACTGGGAAATGGCAGTTGACCTTCATAGATGAGGGACATCCCCTGAAGTCATTAGAAAGTCTCAAAGACAATCAGATATTTCCCCGTCGTCACGGCAGATTATAATGACTGAGGTGAGTGCCATTTCAATCCAGATTAAATGAGCAGCATGCTTTCAAAACAGCCAAATATAATGATCTAGTCAAAGAACTGAGGCACAAGGATTCACAGCATATGTCATAACTACAGAAGTAGGTACAAGAGGTCTAGTGGCAGCTTCAGCATATGATCTACTGAATAAAAACTGGGCCAGAAAGGATAATCAAGAATAAAGGCACTTAAAAGACTTGGCAAAACCGATGAAAAGGCATGGTTTCAATCACAATGACCTACAGACTTCAGAACGGTCAAGTTTACATACACACTGTTACTTTCAAATACACCTCAAGCTGGCAGAGTGGATATACAATCAGAAGGAAACAGCTAATCTGGATTGCAACCAAGGTGGAATGCTTTAAATTTCCAATGCTGGCATGAAAAATCCCTTAAAGTGTCAAGACTATTAAAAGGCGGAAGCACTTGTCTGACGGAGATGACTACTTCTGGTGATTAGATTATCTTCTGTTGTAACATTCTGTATAGCTTTTCCTACCTTGTATTTTTTTTTAGCAACCCAATACATTTTTTAACCTGGTATCAAAAGTTTAGTCTGAATAAATGAGAGGGGTAGAAGATATCTCCACCCTGCAATGAGGGTCTCATGACTAAAGTGTGAACGGTGGTATTGGGTTAGAACTGTGGTTAGAGCATTTTATGGATACGGTACATCATTAATTTACAGCAGACTGCTAAGTTTGTTGACTGCTCAATGACTGATAATTCAAAGAGTACAATAAAAACACAATAAAACCAGATCTGACCACTTATTAATACCAACAAAATTAATTTTTTTAAATATTTGTTTTTATATTTATGCTCAGTCTTTTATCACTGGATAATGGTAAATAACAAATATTACTACTCAAAAAAAAAAAAAAATTATGCTTACATTTTCTTCAGTTAAGGGAGTACCCTACAGTGAAAACTAACTTTTGTTCTAATAACATTTTCAAACTTTTTATGTGCTCAATAGACACAGTGTATGTCCATGAACCAAATTCTACAGTTTATTTTGTTAAAAAACATGTGGTTACCATGGTAACCAAAAGAAACATCCACCATTTTGGATTTTCACCAATTTTCGAGCGCTAAAAACTTATGTTTCCCATTGACCAAACTTTATCAAATTGCACACACATATTGTGACTGACAATTAAAACAATTTGTCATAGGCTTTTTTTATAAGTTTAAAATTCTATTTTTAATGATTTTTTTTTAAATACACTATATTTGTATGAAAAAAAATGAAAAAAAAATATTTTAAAAAATATATCAAAGCAAATTACCAAAATATCAAAAAAAGCTTATGACAATTTAAAGGTATATATGTGTACTACATGCATGCCACATTTCAGACTGATCTGTTAGATAGTTTGTAAAAAATAACATTTTTTGTTAATAAAATGTTAGTTTTGAGAAAAATGCGTTTTAGTCACCGAGTGACTTGTCTTGTCCAATATACTCCATTCTTGGGGGCTGAATGTGTTTAAAATTGTCCAGCACTATATGCTGCACCTCCTTCAGCTTCCTGCAGCTCCTCCTCTCGCCTTTATCTTGCTTAATTTTTCTTCTTTCCTTCTACATGGTAACCAAAAAAACAACCGCCATATTGGGTTTTTCACCAATTTTCAAGAGCAAAAATCTTATGTTTCCCATTGACCAAACTTTATCAAATTGCACACACATGTTGTGACTGACAAATAAAACAATTTTTCATAGGCTTTTTTTGACAAGTTTAAAATTCTATTTTTAATGATTTTTTTTAAAACATACACTATATTTGTATGAAAAAAAATGAAAAAAAAAATATTTTAAAAAATATATCAAAGCAAATTACCAAAATATCAAAAAAAGCATATGACAATTTAAAGGTATATATGTGTACTACATGCATGCCAAATTTCAGACTGATCTGTTAGATAGTTTGTAAAAAATAACATTTTTTGTTAATAAAATGATAGTTTTGAGAAAAATGCATTTTAGTCACCGAGTGCCTTGTCTTGTCCAATATACTCCATTCTGGGGGGCTGAATGTGTTTAAAATTGTCCAGCACTATATGCTGCACCTCCTTCAGCTCCTCCTCTCCCCTTTGTCTTGCCTCTTGCCTAACTTTTCTTCTTTTTACAAGATTGTCAGCCTCATGTTTCTGGCTGTTGGCATTTTGTGTTGCACCTAGCTCACACCGCTTGAGCAGATGCTGATCAGTAAGACGCTCATAAATAGGGGCTTAGTGCTTATGGAGCAGGTTGTAGTCTAGCGGAGTGTGAACCTTGGTCTCGTGTGGTCCGGCAGCTTCTCCTTTGGCAATGGAAGCCTGATAGAAACACCAGGAGTCTTTGCCTGGCGGACACAAATTATGTTGGGGTTTGTCGTTTGTCGAATACCCATCATAGAGAGAAGCCATGATGGCTTGTTTCATCTCTGGCTGTACTATGCTTGCGGATGGCCCTGGTGTAGTAAATACACAATTTTCGTATGGCATTTTGGGTTAGACAACCACGGCCATTTCCACCAAGGGTGACTTTTTGTTTCCTGCAGTCAGTAATGAGTGTTCTCAGTGCAGTGCCTAATTGCTTTGCGACATGGTTGACGCACTCTTCTGTGGTTATGTCAACTTCTGGACCATACGGTTTGATGTTGCAGAGTCTGTTGTAGGCCTTGGAATCGCCATCTGATAGCAAAACAGTGTAGCGTAGCTTGTGATTTACCACTGAACGAAGCCAGAAAACCTCACAGGCTTTTACTTCCATTATTCCGGCTGACCCTTTGTAATTACAGCAGCAGTCCTTCTGATGCTCTGCCTTCCATTGTTCTAATTTGTTAGGCTGGTTTTTCAGTTGCTACTGTCCAGTATTCTCGCAGGTGTAACAGAAGGAAGACATAACGTGCCGATCGATGACCATGCCAGTCAAGATGTTGATAACACTGCCAACACCTATCTATGACTTATAACCTCTAGATAGCCATGTTGCATCAAAGCTGACCGCAATGTCAATGACTTCTTTTTTTTAATTAATGGTACGATGCTGACTTTTAGCATGTTCAGCCCAGACTAGACGATGCTGACGGCACGTAGAAATACTGTAGAGTTGTGCATGGTATTCAAATGATCAAAAATTTGATCTGCATATTTCTGTACGTAGGTTTAGCACAGACAGTGTTATGAGAAGCACCATTCTAGCTCACGCTCAAGTTCATTTTTATATCAGATCAACTTAGGCCAGTGGTGTAGGGCACTATTGGATCCACGATTTGAACTATAGGCCTATTGAATAGCCTACTGGTATGCAGACATAGTTGATGATAAGCCTACACCAAGTTGGTTATCATTCACCGCTGATTCGGTTGTAACAGTGCTGGAAATTACACACTTTCGACGTGCTCTAATGGCAGAAAGTTGCTTTATTTTTTTACCTTTTCTTCCCATTTTGAAGTAATAGAATATAATTTAATGAGATTTAGACTGTAATCAACAGAAACATGTACTTTTACCATGTTCAATGAGTTTCTTGTTTACTGTCGGAAGTACCTGTCGTTACGTTCCGGATATGCGCAGACAACGCTAAGTGCTGTTACGACCAATCAGAAAGATAAACACCTTTCCTTCATGAATTGGACTTGACTGAGAGAATGGGGTCACTGCATGACCTCTCCTTATAAGGAAGTTAGCGTAAAACGATGGAAAATTTTGAATGCCAAATCATGCAGAGGTATGTGAAATAAAGGTTTCGAATTTGCTACAATCCGGGACATACAAAAATTCCCTTTTCGGCAATACCAAATACTTCGTGATGCACTCAGCGTAACTAAGGTATTATTGAGAGAGAAATCGTGCATTTTCGGCACAAATTTGAAAATCATAGCATGGGGGTAGTGCCGACAATATGCTTTTTGACACATCAAATGCATTTTTTATGTTATAAAACCATGCTCAATCGATTCCTCGATGATTATTTAATAAAATAAGCTCAAAAGTAAAAAATCAATATTTTGTACGTAAAATCCAGTTTTCTCTACCGTCCACTCCCTTAACTTTTTAAGTATCCAAGCAGACATAAGGACTACTTGCAGAAAACGTTACAATAACTACATTTTCAAATGTATTATGCAGTAATTACAGAGATAAACAGTGAACTACTCCCACTATAATGTTATTAAAGCTAACTACTTCTACGATAATGAAACTGGGTATAAAGTGTCAAGATGAAACCGGAAATGAAATCTCTTAAATTTCAGCAAACACAACTTTGTATTAGCAATATGATCATATACTTCCACAGATATATACTGAGAGAGAGTCTAAAATCTGTCATTCAAATGATGATGTAGTTTACAGCAAGTATACTGCAAAGCAAAAGAATTTAAGCACAGAAATAAACAAATGGTTAAGCAAATATCTGAAATGTAATTTACTAAATCAATGCTGGAACTAAGAACATTAACTGTAATAAAGAAAATTTAGTAAAACAAAAAAAAAATCACTGATTAAAATATAAATAATAGTGTGATAAATAATTTGGTTATTTCAGTTAAGATAAATTAACACAAAACACATCACCATAGTCTGCCACAAGGGGATGGATTTCCATTGTGACTTCTGAATCTGTAACATTGACAACACATCAACTGACATCCACATATCCCCCCCCCCCCTTCTTATTCTGATGATGCAATAAGAAATGCTATAGATTTGTGATCTGATTATAACTAACCTTTTTATCTCTGCAATGTGCAGAATCTAAAACCATTATCCGCTAAGCTGAACTGTGTTTTCAACCCAAGAATCTATTGTCTGGCATAAGAGTCCGATTAATCTAAGTGTAAGGGTGGGTTACTAAATCAGTCAGTGAAGTTTTTACTCTTACTTCAAGTCTCATTTTCACAATTATTATTATCAGTGTAATTCTTACATTTGTCATTAGTCGGTCATTTAAGTTATAACTTTCATTATAATCAGCCAAAATATATTATTCTTATTTTCCTAGTCTATGAATTTTATTTTTTTTTGAGCATTTTCTTCTTCTTCTTCCTCGTTCGTCCTGAGGGACCTCAAGACGCAGCAATAGAGACCACAGTCAGCGACTCATAGCTTGACTGCCTGCGCCAGGACCAGCGAACCAGAGCTGGTCAAGACCGTGCTCCACCTCCACGTGGTGGTCCTGGAAACAGTCTGCAGCTGTGCAGGCTGGCTGAGCGAGTACGGATCGCAATGGGAAGGCAAACCCGGTCCTAAAAAATGCCGTGCAGAAGTCGGATGTGTCGACCGAAAGGTGCAGATATCACAGCTACGTTGGAAACAGACACAACGCAACCACCGTCCTTTTCAGGGCGAACGAGGAAGAAGAAGAAGAAGTTCGTCCTGAAAAGGACGTTGGTTGCATTGTGTCTGTTTACACCGGAGCTGCGATACCTGCACCTTTCGACTGACGCATCTGACTTCAGCACTGCATTTTTGGGGACTGGGTTTGCCTCCCCTCTTCGATCCCTACTCTCTCAGCTAGACTGCAGTGATGCAGCCTGCTTCCAGGACCACCACTTGGAGGTAGAGTAGGGTCTTGGTCAGCTCTGGTTCGCTGACCCTGACGCAAGCAGTCAAGCTATGGGTCGCTGACTGTATTCTCTATTGCTGCATCTTTGGGTCCCTTTTGAGCATTTGACTGGTAGAGTGGTTAGAGTGGCATAGTTACTGGATTCCAGAATCAAAGCCTGGTAGCTCCAGAATAAAGGTAGTCCTGTAGCAGATAACTGTGAAAGGGGATGAAGTGTTAGAGACTTCACTATACCAGATCCTGCTTTCTTATGAGTTGGAGTGACCAGCTCCAGAATACCAAGCTGTAAATGGGTACCTGACTCTGCACATGAGTTGGGATGGTAAAGGCAGCAAAGATGGGAGCTGGTCATTCCACCTCATAAAGCTGGACCCAGTATAATGAAGTCCTTAACAATTCACTCCCCTATGGCGGCTTCTGCTATGGGTCTACATAAAATCTGTATTTTTACATTAAATTAAAAAAAAAAAAACATTTAGATTAGTTCCCTCGTTTCTCCATTGTTTTCATATGGATATCCCTGACAAAGACCTTGTGGTAATAACTCAGGCTATTTCTTTGTACTTTGACCTAGTAAGACAAAAACTGTCCACTTTCATTCACCTCCCTGTACATTTTCATTAATATTGTAACTACAAAGCCTACCTAAAAACTGTTATCTTGTACAGAGCAGAATGACTTAAAACTAATAAGAAATGAGAAAGTGATTATGAGAATCTGAAAGCTGTAGGATAACTATTTGGGGGATAACTTTGGAAGATGTTGCATGATACATTCACAAACAGTTAGGAATAAGGACCATCAATCCTGAGGATCAAACAAAGTTAATAAAGACAAGAAATGAATGTGACGTAGGGACAAACAGGAAAAGGTTAATGCAAAGACGTAAGGCAAACTCAGGTAGAAAGAGAAAAATCAAACTGATGACATCAGACCATGGACTGTGGGTTGGATAGAAAAGGTATGTTTCTGCCTTATGCACAGGAGCCGCGGTAGTAGTGGTTATTGCACTGGCTTCCTAGCTCAGTGGTTCATGGTTCGATCCCCGGTTGAGGTAGGATATTTTTAGACCCCAAACGGCTCCTGAGTTGACCCAGCCCAAATTGGGTACCAGAGCAACTCTGGGAAGGTTAAGGCAGCCGGCATGATGCTGACCACACCACCTCAAGTGTGCCGATGGTCGAGAAAATATGGGCCTAACACCATATTCCCAATATGCCTCAATGGGCGTGTAAATGGGATCCTTTACCTTTTTTTATTATGCAAAACTGGGTGTGACAAGAACTAATCATGATTGATTAATAGTCAACTTCTTTCTATTATTACCAGTGTTATTAAATATTACTTCTATATCGAGTCTACATTTTTTTGTTTAAACCAATGATATTAAATTCTTATTACTTACATACAATGATAAACAGAAAAATGAGACTTTTAATTCTGTAGACAATAAACAAATGTCTTCTGGGTGAAACCAGTTACTGTTAATCAAAGGTACCTGCTCTGAGGAGTTCAGGTCTCCATTGTTCAGACGTAGGTCCCCTGGATGTCTCTGGTTTAGCAGTATGTCAAACAAGATTACAGAACCTGTTAAAGAGAAGATAGTTCTCAAAGAAAGCTCAGTGGTAGTAAAAATATTTTATTCAGCGCAATAAGGCTGATTTGTCAAGTGAGCATCCGAGTGGTTAAGGAGCATCCGATTGGCTTAGCGGATAGCGCGCTTGCTTCTCACAGCAAAGTTACCAAGGTTTCAGGATTGAAACTTGGTTGCATCAAGCTCCAGTCTACCCAACCGTAGATGGATATCCAACTCTGCTCTTGATTTAGAGAAGAACAAAGGCAGAAAATAAGAGAACTGGTCTAGTGACCAGTCTAGTGAAGTCTCTAACACGTCACTCCCCTCCGACAGTATCTGCTACAGAAACTTTTTAAATGCAGATTTAGCAGTATGGGATAATGAATACCGCTTAAACTATACACTACAGCTTAATTTTAAAAAGTTATGTGCAAGCTCAAGACATGCAACATATGTGCACTTCCAAAGAAGCTATCAAATATGACTTCAGTGTCACAAAACCTCACACACCACAAATGTAGATGCATAATCCTCTAACACAGAAATGATGGTGTTCCAACAGATGCCTTAAACTGTCTCTAGTTAAGTTTCCCTGCCATTATATAAATCTTCATTTGTTATTCACCAAATTTACAGTTAACAACCATTGTAATCATTCTTGCTAGGGAATGACAAAATACTGTTAGCTTCATTCAGTCACCATCTTTCAGCTCCCCAAGGAGCAGGGGCCTTCAACAAACTTACGACACGTCTTCCTGCCTAGTGCCACCAGCTCAAGGTCTTTATATGTCTTTTTCATCCCCTTCATGTCTGTCTCCAGTTCTCTTCTCCATGTCTTCTTTGGTCTTTATCTCTCTTCTCCATGTCTTCTTTGGTCTTTATCTCTCTTCTCCATGACTTCTTTGGTTTTTATCTCTCTTCTCCGTGTCTTCTTTGGTCTTTATCTCTCTTCTCCATGTCTTCTTTGGTCTTTATCTCTCTTCTCCATGTCTTCTTTGGTCTTTACCTCTCTTCTCTATGTCTTCTTTGGTCTTTATCTCTCTTCTCCATGTCTTCTTTGGTCTTTATCTCTCTTCTCCATGTCTTCTTTGGTCTTTATCTCTCTTCTCCATGTCTTCTTTGGTCTTTATCTCTCTTCTCCGTGTCTTCTTTGGTCATTATCTCTCTTCTCCATGTCTTCTTTGGTCTTTATCTCTCTTCTCCGTGTCTTCTTTGGTCTTCATCTCTTTTACCCTGGGGATTCCAGAGCAAAGACTACCTGATAATGCTATCAACAAGTTTCCTCAATGTGTGACCTATCCATCTCCAGTGTCTTCTTCTCTTGTTAGCTTTCTGTGTGTGTTGTACCAAAGTTCTACCAAAACAAAAAACATTAGATGCTGAAGTTAAAAACATTTTTTAATCTTGCTTGCTAGACCAGCTATGGAATTGACATTTACATGCTAAATTAACCTTCAGTCAGAATTGAAGTCTTTACTATTGACATGAATACAATTAGACATACCCTTGGAATAATGCAACACTCACCTAGGCTATGACCAAGGACTGACACATCACCACTAAATGATGCACTTCTTTCCAAGAAAATGTGAAAAATTCTGTTCATTTCACTGCCAACAGTCTCACAAATTTTCTGTGAGGATCATTAAAATATGTACAATTAGTTTAGGTATGGTTTTCGGTTAAAAAGTAAAAAAAAGTTTACACTCATCTGGTTAAAAATATACATATATTTAAATGTACAATCCACTCCTAATACAGTGCGAAAGAAATATGTTTGTCATACGTATCACACAGTGATTGATACAGCAGGTTCTTTTGAAAATATTTATGACCAGGAATCTTAGGTTCTACTGGTTAGATTTCAAGAGATTTGTAATCTTATTATTAAAACTTCTATCTTATGACATCTAACAGACTGGTTGAACACACTGACTGATAAATATGATGACTCCATCTTTGGAACAATAGCGAGTGAGTGAGTGAGTTAGTAATTCATTTTTGTGGTGACAGTTTATTAAACTCATTTTTGTGGTGACAGTTTATTGAATTTATTTTTGTGGTGACAGTTTATTGAACTAATTTTTGTGGTGACAGTTTATTGAACTAATTTTTGTGGTGACAGTTTACTGGACTCATTTTAGTGGTGACAGTTTATTGAACTCATTTTTGTGGTGACAGTTTACTGAGCACATTTTAGTGATTACAGTTTATTGAACTAATTTTTAATGGTGAAAGTTTACTGAAATCATTTTTCTGGTGATAGTCTTTCTAACACATTTTTGTGGCAACAATGTATTGAAAGTCACTCTTGTGATAACATTCTCTAAGATTATGAGTTTGCATTATTCTAAGATAAGGGTAAATGGTCATGAGAATTTAAGAAAACCTGCGCAAATACATTGATGAAATTTGACTCTACCTGACCAAATAGAGGGCTTGTGTAAAACAGCGTGTCTATCAGAGTGTTGTTTATAAAGTGACGTAGCTTGGAAGTACTTGGCAAAGTTATACTTCCTATTTTTCTGTGGACAGAAAGACAATACTGGCAAATGAGTACTGTTGATAAAGATGTGAATAAAACTGCAATAAACAATAAGTGCAATAAACAATTAAAATAATAAGTGCAATAAACAATCAAAATAACTGTTAAAAGCATACATGTGCACTTACATAAATTTAAATGCTTCATTACTTTTGGAGAGTTTAGCGGAGAAGAGGGGGAGTTGGCTTCCTCATTAAATATGACAATCTGATATATTCATGGTTTATTCAACTAAGATGGGAGCCGCGCTGGTGTAATGGCTTCGGTGTTGTACTGGCGACCAGGTGTTCATGGTTCAAACCCGGGCGTCAGCGTTTGAAGAAATGTTTACGGCCAGAAATTTGACTGAATAGCCTGAACGACTCCTGTGATAAACCCTCTGTGGATGGGAAGGAGCAAAGCTCCTGACCGGGTTGGAAGGAAAGTCCTCAGGTTCCCCAGCCTCGCAATGACATGTCACTGGGCCGAAGGGCTGAAAGCCCAAGTGCCGCTGGTTAAGGAAAAAAAAAAATTCAACTAAGATTGTGAACTCACTCTTTCAGTCCCATTGTCCCATCCTGAAGTGCCTGCGTCCATACGACAGGCAGGAATTCTACTCTGTTCACAGCTTTAGACTGAAAAGCCTGAGTAAAATGTGAATTCAGCAATGCCAGTGAATTACTCCAGAGGTCATCAACTGTAACATAGAATTTAATTCTGTATTCAATGCACAAACTATCCACAACTCATATTTTTAATAATAAAACAAAATCTGTAGTGGCCATTACATAAGTATAAATATTAAGAATGAAAGAATTGATAGGGCAAGAAAAAACAAAACAAAAAACAACCTAGCTGTTCATATTTTAATATGCCAGTGTGGTGAAAATCAATGAAAGGAAAACAAAGAGTGAACAAAAACAAAAAGGGGAAAGAAAAAAACAGTACGATAAAGTGAAAACAAAGAGGAAATATATTAAGTATAGAAAAGGGGGAAGAAAACAGAATACATATATAGCTTCACACAGAGTGAGCAGAGTACAGTACCAATAGACAAAGCAGTAGTTTCTTTCAGAAAGAATGTAATAACAAATGCACTACTCTTGTGACAATTTTAACGGTGCACACGTGTGTGACAGCACAGTTTAGCACCGCAGAGGGAACATTAATGACCAGGGTATGTAAACTCGATCAAACGTTGATGCTGATCTGAGACTAGAAAACAAAAAGATTTGTTTCTCAGTATATGACGGAGACCAAATGCGTAACAGAACCAGAAAATAAAAAAATTCCATATGCTTGTACAGCCAGATACATATTATGACCAGTAAACAATAACAATCTTTGCTTTGAATGTGATACAGACTAGCAGCAAATAAAACATGTTTTAATGCAATCTTGCCTTTTGCATTCTTATTTTGATATCATGGTCTGTCCCTCCAAATTTGTCGATATTGCTGCCAAGGCGTGTGTGTGATTTTTAGGGATGGGATCTTTAACGATTAATTAATTTAATTAATCATGTAAAAAAAATTTAATCAATGAATTGATAAAGCAAACTTTAATCGATTATTCCATTTTTTAGCAATGCTTATGTTTTTTGCTTAAATGCGAGAGTATTTGCTATGTTAGATGTTTGTGATTTCTTCTTCTTCTTTTTCCTCGTTCGCCTCCAGACCTCCACATTTATGACTCTAATAAAGGCAGTAGTCAACTCAAGGTTCCCGACATCTCCAAACAGTTTTTCGTTGACAGAAGTGAGTTGTTGCCATATGCTACTCCGTTCATTTCTGTAGGTTGGGCAGTACTGCAGCAGGTGTTCGACTGTCATCGGGCTGGTACCGCAGGTGCAGAGATCTGTTGCACCAATTTTGTATTTGTGGTATAGATGGTATCTCAATCTGTTGTGTCCAGTGCGTAGCCGAAAAATGATGACCTGTTCTTTCCTGGATAGTTGATGATATGCATCATTTTTCAAATGGCCCGGGATCTCTCTTTCCCATTTGGGCTTGAATGTAGCCTTTATAGTAGTCTTTGCCATTGCGTAAGTTGTCTCTATAGTTTGTGATTTGAAATCTGGCAAGTATCGTGAATAATAATAAATTGTTTAATTGTAACTTATTTTCATATATTTTCAGGATGATGTTGCCTTACATAATAAATAAAATAATTACTAGTTCTTAGTGGTTTTAAAAAAAAGTTATTAATGATTTTTTAATAATTTTTTTCAAACTGTTAGATTAATCTTTGATTAAAGAAATTTGATTTATCGATTAAGATTTTTAAAATCAATCCCAGCCCTAATGATTTTACATCTTATAGGGTGTTTATTCAAGGGCAATTTTGTTACTGCTTCCTATATTTATTCCACTTACTCTCGTCTTTTCCCTATGCAATTTTAGACCCACTTGCTGTGACTTCTCATCAAGTATTTTCATTTTGTCTAGCATCTGGTCATGGTTATGGGACAAATGTCAGGTCATCAGAAAAATTTAGGTCATCAAGCTGTTTAGTCAGAGTCTGGTGAATTCTATTTCTGTTGGCTGATGTCGATGTTTTCATTACCCACTCTATAGCCAGTAAGAAGAGAAATGGTGACAATAGGCATGTCTGTCTCACTCTTGTTCTAATCGCAAACAGTTCTGTAAACTGTTTTTTCATGAAGACTTCTGCGTGCCATGTCATCATTCTTTCTTCTTTGATCCATAACCACCAACCGTCAAAGCAGTCAGCGGCCATCACGCCTGGTGGCGTCTTGTAGGGCAGCAACAAATTGATTCCACTCTGCTCGGTCGGCGGCCATCCTTCGTACAGTGCCCCAACTCTGGTTCATTCTTTGCATCTCAGCTTCTACAGTTCTCCGCCAAGTTGTTTTTGGTCGGCCTCTCTTTCGCTTTCCCTCGGGGGTCCATAGCATAGCTGTTCTTGTGATGGTATCAGGGTCCCTTCTGAGGACGTGGCCAACCCAACTCCAGCGTCTGCCAGCTATGATGGTGTGCATGTCTTCCTGGTTACTCCGAATAAGTAGTTCCATGTCATCATATGTATTCTTTATTAAGTTAATTATCTTCAAGGAGTCTCCATGCCTCCTCAGTAAATGATGTATGGTCTATTGTAAAAGTAAATATCAAATGTGAATTCTGAAACTTACCTAAGGCTTCTACTGACTTTCCTTTGTTATTAAACATATCTTCAATTCCTGGTACAACCAATACAAGGTGGTCTACTTCTTCTCGCTCACCTGAATGAAGTACATATTTAACAGCATGTTTCAGAAATTGCACCTCAATTACTATGCCACCTTACATAATGTTCCTGATTACCAAAGCTCACTTAATTTACATAATAACAAAAGTTCAAAAAGTATCCATTGAAATATTCATCTTTAAAATTATGAATGGATGTGAATGCCACTTAATGCAGTTAAGCTTCTATTCCATTTTATTAGGCTATGGGAGCTGCACTGGTGTAATGGTCACCACACTGCGCTGGCGATCGGGTGATCCAGGTTCAAGCCCGGGCGAGGACATTTGAACGAGTGTTGTTGACCAGGGACTGGAATAACCTCTAATGGGTACTCTCCAAAGACAGCGAGTATCTGCCTGAATGGCGTGAGGACATCTGTCAGCGTACAGGGAAAATAGGATACTCACGTAAAAATCAGTCTCAGGTAAGACATACTAACCTGAGATTTCGCCTTGAGTAATAGCGGGCATATGCTAAAAAAAAAAATTAGGCCATAACATTCTTACTTACTTACTTAGTCGTTCCCCTTCTACCGTGAGGTGTAGAGGTTTGGAAGAGAGAGCGCCAGACTATCCCATCGGCTGTCCTCCTCCTGGCCCGGCTCCACTCTAGTTCTCGATCCTTCAAAGATTGTCTAATGTTGTCCTCCCAGCGGACTCCGGGTCGTCCTCGGGGTCTGGATCCTTGGCTCTTTGTTTCCCATGCTTGTCGTGGTATCCGATCTTCTCCCATTCTGCAGACATGGCCAAACCATCCCAATTGGGACTGTTCCACCCGGGTCTGCAGGGGGTAGGATTTAAGGCCTTGACGTATCGTCTATCCGCGTACCATGTCTCTTCCTGTTACCTCAACCACCTTCCTCAGACACCTCATTTCTGAGGTTTGGATCTGGCCCTTATGGGCCGTAGTCACTGCCCATGACTCGCATCCGTATGTCAAGACCGGGACATAGGCGGAGCGGCACACAGCCATCTTCGTTTTCTTACCAACCTCTCTCTTGCTGAGGAATCCTCAATTTATGGCCTGAAAAAGTCTCCCAGCTGCAGCTTTTCGAGCGGCCAACCCTTCCCTGATGCCTCCCTTTCGGTCTATAATAGCTCCGAGGTATTTAAAGTGGTCGACCCGCCCCAGGACCTGCTCTCCCAGCTCAATCTGATGTTTTCTTTCTTCTCATGATATCACCATGGATTTTGTTTTAGAGCTGCCTATGACCATCCCTCTCTTCTCCAGCTCCTCCCTCCAGACTTGCAGGTTGGATTGGAGATGTGCCTCTGATTTAGCAATCAGGGCAACATCATCAGCAAATGCCAGCTCCGAAACACAGACCCGTCTCATCTTCCAGCACCCCACTAAATACTTTCTTGTTCTCTCCTTACATGCCTTGATGACATCGTCCATAAGGAGTATGAAGAGGTAAGGTGATAGGATATCACCTTGTCTTACACCAGTGGTGGTCCCGAACTCTTCCGACTTATGGTCTGCCGTCCTCACATAATTTCTGCAAGACTTGTAGAAGCTCTGTATAGCATGAATCAGAGGTGCTGGAATATTCTTCCTTGCCAAACAGTCCCAAAGTTTGCTCCAGGGGACCCTGTCAAATGCCTTTTCCAGATCTATGAAACAAAAATGCATCTCACTCTTATACTCAAGGGCCTTTTCACTCAGCTGTCTGAGTGTGAAGATTAGGTCTTGAGTACTTCGGTTTGCTCGGAATCCGCACTGGACCTCATCCAATTGTGGCTCAGCTAGGTGTCAGAGTCTCTGCTCTAGGATTCTAGAGTAGATTTTACCAGGGACACTGAGAAGGGATATGCCTCTATGGTTTCCACACTGTCGATTGTCACCCTTTTTGAAAATTGGTGTTATGATGGCAATCTCCCAATCCTTTGGTATGGTCTTGTTGTACCACGCTGCCTGTAAAACCCTTAAGAGTAATAGGTCGCCTGATGCTCCCATGAACTCAACCATTTCCGGTGTTATACCATCATGCCCTGCCGCCCTGCCCATCTTGATTCTCTCCAGTGCTGCCCCCAGCTCTTCCATCCTTATGTCATCCCCACCATCATTGGCCCTCTCTTCCGTGCTAGTGCCCATCATTTCTGATGCTTCACCATGCTCACCATCCAGGAGTTCTGAGAAATATTCTTTCCATCTTCCCATTACTTCCTTCGGGGCAGCAAGCAATTTGCCTTGCTTGTCCTTTATAAATTTGAGAGGGCATTGTTTTTCCTTCCTCATGTTCTTTAGGGTCCTATAGAACAACTGCTGGTTTTCCTGTGCATCCCTTTCCAGCCTTTCTCCAAACTCTTCCCAGGACCTCCGCCCCGCCACTAGCACCCCGTTCCCCGCCCCTGTTCTGAGCGTCACACATTCTCTATATTTTTCCATTTGTCCTGTTGTGTTTTTAGCTCCCAAGTATTGCTTCCATGTTATTTGCTTCTCTCTTATTTTCTCTTTGACTTCCTCTGTCCACCAAGGTGTCCTCTTTCTCTTGTTCCCAAGTCGGACTTCACCGCATGCTTCTGCAGCAGCTGTCTTTATGATATCCTTGAATTTAATTCAGAGGGTTTCCAAGTCATCAGGTCGTTCTTCTGTGTTGCTCACCGCTGCAGCAATAAGCCCCTGATATCTGGTCTTAATTTCTGGCTCTCTCAGCTTGTAGGTCCTAATGCTCATTTATCCTGCTCGTTTACTTGGTTTCTTGTGTGATGTTGGACAGTTCCTAGGCTGAGCAACTCTTTCAGTTGTTCTTTTGATTGTTAGCAGGTAGTGATCACTTCCAATCTCTGGCCCCCTCCAGACTCTAGCATCTCGGACATATTTGAATGAGCTTCTCCGAACAATGGCATAGTCGATCACTGACTTCTCATTCTTTGTTGGTTCACATCTAGTGTATGCATGTATGCGCTTATGGGGGAACTTTGTGTTTGTAATGATCAGATTCTGCTCACTGCAGAATCCAAGGAGTCGCTTTCCATTGTCATTGAGAGTATCTTCTCCATATCTTCCGATAACGCCCCCCCATCTAGCATGGTCATTTCCAACTCTGGCATTAAAATCTCCGAGCATGATAACTTCATCTAGGCAGTCATCCACTGTCCTTTGAAGCAGCTCGAAGAATTCCTCCTTGACCTCTGCTCTCTCATCCTCATTTGGCCCATACACTATGACCAGGTTGACTATGGTTTCTCCTTCTTTTAGTTTAACAACCATAAGGCCACAACATTCTTGGTTGCAAAAACAAAAGATGAGACATCTATTCTATTGCTGTCTCCCCTTCTCTCAAAATCTCTGTGGTCCACATTTAAACAACAAGTATAATGTTGTTGTTCTTTAACTAGGGCTGCTGAGTTTCTCACTCTTTTGTAGCCAATACCAAGGTGAAGCCTCCTTGGTATTATCTACACTGTAGATCCAGACTTTTCCTGTGCTTTTTCTGCCATTTTGAAAGTCCTGAGCTCTAGTCTTTCCAGCTTGGCTGGCATTTAAAGGGTCATCACATCTGGTCCAAAGCTAGGAGGAAGAAGTGTGTGGCATACTGTGCATTCCACGCCATCCCAGGGGGGCTCTCCAACTATGCAGAGCTAAAATACTGTGCTCTGGTTGTGGGCTTTCCCAAGGAATTGTCACGTCTTGCACAGAGCCAATTCTCAGGTCAAAGCCAAAGAGTTACGTCTGGGGCTCAAGGGACTTATCGAAGCTTAGTGTGCAATGCTGGGTTCTCAACAAGTTTCACCACAGGGGGAATCCCTGGAAGTGTGTGTATGATTTCAAGAGTCAATGAGGGTGTAATCAGCCTCACAGACAAAGGTTCACTTCCACTAACGTACATTATAGCAATGTGCATAGATGGTGGTCATAAAAGGATGACTCCAGATATGCTTCCATGCATTTCAAGTATAATACATGCCTTCTGTTTTTATGCATTTTTTGCCTGGTACTTTCTTTTCCCCTCCAAAAAGCCAAATAATCTCAGTCCATCTGTTTCCAGGATAACAGGAGATATTACAGTACTCTTACTGGCCATTCTCTCTGTGAAGTTATCAAAGATAAAGTACAGTCATACTGTTTTGCTGTCAAAATACTGTGATTAAACACTATTCTGTTTAAAATTGTCCTCCACTGTCTCACACAGAAGTGTGTGTATAAAAACTTTTGGTATTTTATTATTTATGTCAGAAATGTATGATCTCTGATGTCCAAAACATTTTCAAGACAAAATGAAGTCTGATTCAAAAGAATTTTCTATGGTAAAATGTTATTGATCCAGCGGTGCTTGGGCTCTCGCACTGCGGCCCAATGCCATGATATCTGCATGTTTTTGCAATTTGTTTTTGTTTCTCTGTACAAGGTGTTCCACTTATATGGCCTCGGAGGAAGGAGCATTTTCCTAACATCATCGAGTGCTGGGCACTCAAAGAGGTGGTGGTCAACAGTTTTGTAGGGGAAGTTACATAGTTGGCACTTTAGAGAGTGTTGTAGTTGGATTCTGCTCAAGTGACTGTTGAGTGGTATATGTTGTGTTCTGAGCTGAAAATGGTGCTCCAATCCCTCCTTGTAAGATGGCCAATGTTGTCATTAGGATTAGGACCAGCCATATGTCTGTAAACCTCTCTCCCGGTGTTTCTCATGGCCCATCAGTTCAGCCAAGTTTCTTTGTTTGTTGTTCATATGAGTGTTCTGGCTGTTTGGAGAGTTGTTGCTGTGAGCGATTGTTCTTGTCTTGTTCCCTTCTTTGCAACATAAGTTATTTTATTCATTCATTCTTTGTCCTTTTGGGACCCAAAGATGCAGCAATAGAGAATGCAGTCAGCGACCCATAGCTTGACTGCTTGCGTCAGGGTCAGCGAACCAGAGCTGACCAAGATCCTACTCTACCTCCAAGTGGTGGTCCTGGAAACAGGCTGCATCACTGCAGTCTGGCTGGGAGAGTAGAGATCAAAGAGGGAAGGCAAACCTGGTCCCAAAAAATGACGTGCTGAAGTCGGATGTGTCGGCCGAAAGGCGCAGATATCGCAGCTACGGCGTAAACAGACACAACGCAACCAACGTCGTTTTCAGGACGAACGAGTAAGAAGAAGAAGAATTCTTTGTCCTTTTTACCCCCTGCATGGATCCATCATTGCAACTGGCACCCCATGTAGTTCCTGGGGGTCTCTGACGAGACAAAGAAAGAACAGGTTTACTGCTTTGTCGGTCATGTTGAACAAGGTGATTAATACCAGGTTGTGCACGAAGCTGGCAACATCACCACATTAAAAAATTTGATACAGAAATCACCACTATAAGACCACATGAATGCTTGGTGTAGGCTTCCTGCAAGGGGACCAACTTCAGTGGTGGCTCCATATGGATTGAAAAGAAAAATTATGATGATGACATGTGGCTGGCTCCCTTGCTGGAAGCCTGCACCATAGTTACTTATGTAGCATTTTGTTTTAAGTGATGACGTTGCTAGCCTCATTCATGAAGTAAGTTGTTTAACCTGCATACAATGTCATCGCAAATAGTTTTTTCCCCTCCGGTCATGAATCATATCTAATTGTTCTACTTTTTACATGTGAACATAAATGTTATAGAACAGTAATGTGTGATTGACTTTTTTTTTCCCTGATGAGTGAAATTTATTAACTTTTAGTATACGTGCTCAAAAACAGTGTTTTTACGAGCTAATTTCAGAGAGTGAATTTTAAGACATAACTGCTGTTAATGATTTTGCATTAAATAATTTATTTATAATGATAACATAAAGTGTTATATATAAAAATGTGGAGAAATGAAATCCCTATGACATGCACTTAACTTAATTGTTAAGTGGTGTTAAACATGCATGCAACATTTACAGTAATGAGTGCAGAAAAAATTTAAAATTGAAAAAATTGAAAAACAAGTTGTACTTATCAATATTTATAATTAATTCTGGTAACCCCTAAACCTACTTTCATTTAAAGTACATCCATTTTCAAATAATGTAGGAAAGTTTCAGTTGCTTCTGAGCACAAATAATAAAGTTTTTATCACAATTTGAAATTTTTAGGCAAAGCACACAAAAACTTTAGGCCTTTATTTTTAGACATGACTGCCTTTACTGATTTTGCACTAAATAATTTATTTATAATGATAATAATAAGTGTTATATATCAAAATGTAGAGAAATGAAACCCCTGTGACATGCATCTAACTGAATTGTGCAGTGGTTTTAAACATGCATGCAACATCTAAAGTAATGAATGCAGAAAAATGTAAAAATTAAAAAAATAGAAAAACAAATTGTACTTTTCATTTATTGCAAAATTCTTCTTTATCAGAACTATCAATGCTCGAAAACTCATCACTGTCATTAGAAATATATGACTGAATAAGCTGCAATGCATGTTCAACCAATAATCTTTTCGAACGACCATATGAACACGAAGCCATTCTCAGACAGACTTTTTTTTTTTCACTAATGAGCCGTTATTTAATAAAGATCGAACAATATGTCACACAAATGTGAGTATTCTAGTATTTTGAAACACAAGGTTTACCGGAAAAGGCATTAGAACTCTTTTATGAGAAGTTAGAAGTAAATTATGTAAATAATGTTAAAACAACAGTTATTGACACGGACTGGCCTGCCTAAAAGGCCAGTTGTAAAATGGCGACCGATCGTCGGCCTACCTAATAGGCCGGTCAGATATTAAGAGTTAACACATTTTAATCAAAAGTTTTACTACTTTGACGGGAGTCGCACTGGTGTAGTGGTTGCCAAACTGCGCTGGCGATCGGGTGACCCAGGATCAAACCCGGGCAAGGACATTTGAAGATTTTTTCATTGACCGGGATTTGGACTGGATTAACACGAGCCCTTGCGAAGACATTTGAAGATGTGTCGTCGACCAGTGATTGGCGGCTTCTGAGCCGACCCAGATCTAATGGATACCTCCAAAATTGGCGAGTATCTGCCTGAATGGTGAGGGAAACCTGTCTCTGTACATGAAAAAAGGGATACTCACGTAAAAATCAGTCTCAGGTTAGACATACTAACCTGAGATTTCACCTCGAGCAATAGCTGGCATACGCAAAAAAAAAACTACTTTGAACTGTATTTTGTAAATAATTTATTCATGTCA
Organism: Oreohelix idahoensis; assembly: GCA_024509875.1. Lineage (NCBI taxonomy): Eukaryota > Metazoa > Mollusca > Gastropoda > Stylommatophora > Oreohelicidae > Oreohelix > Oreohelix idahoensis. Next base: position 1,353,238 of record JAMPIV010003473.1, on the reverse strand, counting down.
TGCAATTTCAGCTCACCATGTTCAATAGTTGCAAAGTCCTCCACACCTCTTTTCACAACTCTTGGCCGCATCTGGTCACCCTAAAGTTTCAAAGAAAGATAACAAGAAAACTGCAACACAATAAACTGCTGGTTGGTTGGCTGGCTCTTTCTCTCTCCCCAAATTCCTTCACACACCGAACCCCACAGGTTTTGCATATATATATATATATATTCCCCTCCCCCTCCCACTTATTGCTCCTTATAGAGCATGCAGTCACCACAGCAGCTAATCACCCTGCAAGAAACTTGCATTTATATGCTCTTGCAATAGTGGTCTCTGTTGCAATTTATTTTATATATATATGGGGTTGCCAGCCAATCTCATGTACAACCTCATTTTAGTCACCTCTTATGGAATGCCTGAGAGCAATCAGTAGTCCTATTCTTTCGTGTCTATTCAGAGACCCCCTGGAACTACATGGGAGCATATATATATATATTTACTTATAAACGCGCACATATATAAACTGCTTCATCACACTTACAGTGGACATCTGAAAAGAAGACCTGAGAAATTGCAACTGTGTGGAGAAGTTAAGAGAAGAAGAAGGAGACAAAAAAATAAAAAGAGAGCAAAAAAAACGTGCAGAAATATCGAAGCATGAAATTAATAAGAAAGAACAGAATTGAAAACATCAGAAGGATGTTGCTGCACTCCACTAGGAGTTAAAGACTAAGACAAGAAAAAAAAAACATTCACAAAAGAAGAAAATGGACAGGAGTAATCTATCAGAAATGCTCAAAAAAAGTAAGTTAAGACACTGTTTACAAAGTAAGTGAAGGGACAGGGATGACCTATTACAAATGTTGTAGAAAATAAGGAAAGAAAATCCCTGCTAAATGGCTTTAAGATCTGGTGATAAGCCTCTTTCTCTTTCAATTTATCTATAAGAAATAGTACATCACATTACCTCTAACTGCCCCATGTAGTTCCTGGGATCTCTGAAGAGACAAAGAAAAAACCACTGCTCCCTCAAGTGTTTCATACAAAGCAGCTAATATGAGGTTGTGCATGGCTTAGTTTCACCAGAATTCTCTTTTAAGTAAGGTTTCTAGTGAACTCATTCCCGAGGAGAGACAGTTCATTCAACGTGTATGTCACAAAGACTATCATCTAGGTATAATCTTTTATTCTTCCATCAACTCCGTCACTATCCTCAAAATTATCCGTCACAATCTGGTACCCTCATTGTTTAAAACAAACTGCTACAGAGACCACTGCTGTAAGAGCATGCAAGTGCTTGGTGCAGTGTTCCTGCAAGGAGACAGGCTACAGCGGTGGCTCTATGCTCCACTAAAGAGCAAAAAGGAAACTGACGATGACTACCTGTAACTAAAAAGGGATTTTTTATTTTCCATACATGCTGAACTCTTAGAAAAACCAAATAATAAAGGAGTGGCGAAAAGTAAACATTACATTTTAAATTATGTGTCAAAGTATGCACAAATAATGAAAAGCTTTGACACAAAATGCTTAAATCTCATCATATTAAACATTACCTTTGAAACATTCATTTGAGAAATCCCACTTTGGCACGTAATTGAAACAATAAGTCTTCTACAAAAATTGTATACACCATGTAATATGAATACATTAAAGTACGAGAAAGCAGAAATAAAGATCGCACTACAAGCAAATTTAATGGATACCCCACACATTTATAGGGTAAATTGTTGTCTGCTGCACATTCCTCATACCTGCAAGCTGGAGTGATTATTTATTTTCAGTGCAACAGATATCCACCAGATGTACATGGTTCAATTTCAAGCCTAATATACTCACTCCTTGCATGCACTGATTTCAATGGACTGACTAGTCCACGCCAAATATTATGTACTTGGTGTTCTAACACCATGTATAACACATAAATTGCACTTGTTCATCACAGCCAGCATAAGAAACAATTGAGAAAAGCTGATATAATCTGATAATACTGCCTATGTTGTCAGTAGTATGAACAGTGTGCAAATAAGTTTTTTTGTTTGTTTGGTAATGTATGCAATACTAGAAACATGCAACTTTACTCTCCTTGTACCTGTGCACTATATATATTTTTAGCCATCAACAGTTATTAACTTAATGCAGGCATATACATAGAATACTGAGAAAGATTTAACCAACAATTGTCAGCTCACTGAAGGCATACACGCAGAACCATGAGATAGAGAACAATCAATGTTATTTATGAGCATGCACATCAAACACAAAGTAATGCAACACCCAACTATATAAGATTACACCAAGGACATATCACAATCTTTAAAAATCTACTTACTCATATGTTTTACATTTATATTATGTCTCTTAAAACTGTGTACCAAATCTGTTTTGGGCTGTAGTCTTCTTGGCAACTGTCATCTCAAAATCAATACAGCTGCTACAATTATACCGACATATGGAGCATTCAATTGGCTACGCAGTTAAGAGTGCTTTCCTCTCACAGCATAGTTACCAGATTCCGGGATTGAAACCTGGTAGCATCACATTCCAGTCTACCCAACTGTAAATGGGTACTTGACTCTGCTCTTGAACTAGGAATAGCAAAGACAGCGAGGAAGGGAACTGGTAACCCACCTCATTAAAAATGCTGGACCTAGTAAGATGAAGTTTCTAACACTTCACTCCCCTACAGCAGAATCTGCTATGGGACTACTTTTTTCACCATTACACCAATTTATAACTGCTACAGAAACGTGGAAAATAGGAGATAGTTTATAGTGATGATGTGATGCATTAGATTAATGCCAGTTACAGTAAATGTCCTTATCTTTAAAGAAATTGAAAACTCATCCATCTTGCTTTTAAACATCTATCAATCTTATAATGTAATCACTTTCAATTCAGATCACAAGACCAATTCTTACATACTAATACATTTCAGTTTCATTAGTACTATGAAATAAGCAAGGGAGGTAAAACAAAGTGTTCTTAGGTGATAATTGCCTAGCCATGTAATATTCAGCCAGTTTAAGAAACTGTTGATTTCTAAGAAAAAAGCGCAATAGAAGAATAAGAAAATCTATAAATTAAGATAATTTTTCTACAAATACTTCAATTCAGGTCAATCTGAGGGGAATTATGTACTTAAAATACAGTCAGTCTGCTTTCGCCGGTTAGCAACTTATCAAGAAGCAATAGGACTGTTTATCCAAATTTACATCCATTGAACAATACATCCAAAACAATATATTTAACCCTCTGAACCCAAGCCTCATCAAAAGTGCGATGGGTGAGACTTTCCTTATCCCCACTGTATCACTTAGTGGGATCGAAGGCACTGACATATCCCAGAGATTCTTTTATCATGTTATAATGACTGCCAGCTGATGCACTTTCTTTTACTTGTGGGTCAAATTTACATCATGCAAAAAATTCCTTCACTATAAATACTGCTCACATTTCCTACATAGTGAGCTATTTTTTAACCTTGCAGAACCTTTAAGTGAACTTTTTCATACATTTTTACTTATGTCCCAGAATCCTTTACCCAAATCTGTCGAAACTAACAGATACACCACTCCACCCTCATAAGAAAGCTATATTCCCTCTATCACGCTCACCTTTGCTTGAAAGTGCACCTAAATGATAACTCTCTGCTTTAGTTAATGTAATGTTTACAAGAGAACTGACTTTAAAATTACTGTTTTAAATTTAAAGACATAACTGCTTACTTTTAAAAGCTTCAGTGCTTGCACTCTTTTTTTTTCTCCAAGTTACATTATTGAATGCTATTTTAATACTAAAATTACGCTATTTTTCTTCAGTCCTTCTCTATACTTTTTCTTCTTCTTTGATAATAACCTTTCGTTCATTGCCTTGGGGATCCAGAACAAGGCTGCCTTGCCATCAACTAGTTACCTCAGCAGTTGTCCAATCCAAGATCAACCTCTTTCCTCACCTCCTGCTCAAATTGTCTGATTGTTTTCATTAGTTTTACATTGATGATACTGTTATATTATTTTAATCTTTCTACTCTGCACAATTTAGCATTTATGAAAGTATGTTAACTTCTTCATTGTCATATTCCATATTTCAGAACTGTATAAAAGGACTGAGTTGAAAAGGTCTTACTTTCGTGTTCTACTTGATTTCTAGACATTTTCCAAAGCGATGACAACCCCTTTTGTCCTCTGCATTCCTATTTATGATATTGTTAGTGTTTAACCCATAAATATATTACAGGAAATCTCTCTCATACATAATACCCAAGTCAACCCCATGTGAGTTTAACACTCTTCAGACCGGAAATATAAAAAATCGTTCCAAACGGAACGATGACTTTTGAAGTAAAAAAAGCACATTTATTTTTTTTTAATTTTGACTTCAAATCTATGTTTTATATTAAGAATACATGTTAAAAATAATTTGTGCTAAAAAATATACAGCTTTCACTTATTTTGACTTTGAAATTACTTACTTACTTACTTAGTCATTCCCCTTCTACCGTGAGGTGTAGAGGTTTGGAAGAGAGAGCGCCAGACTATCCTATCGGCTGTCTTCCTCCTGGCCTGGTTCCATTCTAGTCCTCGATCCTTCAAAGATTGTCTAATGTTGTCCTCCCAGCGGACTCTGGGTCGTCCTCGGGGTCTGGATCCTTGGCTCTTTGTTTCCCATGCTTGTCGTGGTATCCGATCTTCTCCCATTCTGCAGACATGGCCAAACCATCTTAATTGGGACTGTTCTACTTGGGTCTGCAGGGGGTAGGATTTAAGGCCTTGACGTATCGTCTGGTTGCGTACCATGTCTCTTCTTGTTACTTCAACCACCTTCCTCAGATACCTCATTTCTGAGGTTTGGATCTGGCTTTTGTGGGTTGTAGTCACTGCCCATGACTCGCATCCATGTGTCAAGACTGGGACATAGGTGGAGCGGTATACAGCCATCTTCGTTTTCTTACCAACCTCTCTCTTGCTGAGGAATCTACGATTTATGGCCCGAAAAAGTCTCCCAGCTGCTGCTTTTCGAGTGGCCAACTCTTCTTTGATGCCTCCCTTTCGGTCTATAATAGCTCCGAGGTATTTAAAGTGGTCGACCTGCTCCAGGACCTGTTCTCCCAGCTTAATCTGATGTTTTCTTTCTTCTCGTGATATCACCATGGATTTCGTTTTAGAGCTGCTTATGACCATCCCTCACCCGTGTGTTACCGGGGCCCGAAAGGGGAGCAAAGAATAGTAACACTGTCCCCTGCCAAGCATGTCGTAGAAAGCGACTAAGGAGGGTTGGGCATGGGGCCGGTTACCCCGTCCTGTAAAAAATTTAAACCACAAAAAAACTTCAACAAATATGGACAAGTCAAATAAAGAAAATAAAACACAACCATCCAAGACAGGGGAAGGTCCTCTCGTGGGGAGGCGTATGATGCAACACAGAGAAAGCCGAAAGGAGTCTGTGTTGCTGACTAACCTTCTTTCTTCTAGGAGAACTTCCAGATTTGGCACCTGGAATGTTCGGACATTAAACGAACAAGGGAAAGTGGCGCAAGTAGCAGCAGAAATGAGGGAATACAAAATCGAGGTTCTGGGAATGTGTGAAACAAAGTGGAAGGGGGTAGACAGGAAGAAACTCATCACAGGTGAATTGGTGCTGTCCTCAGGACATGAAGACGAAAGTTCACACCACAGTGAAGGGGTAGCTCTTATGTTATCTAAAGAAGCACAGAAAGCACTCATTGAATGGGAAGCTGTTGGACCCAGAATAATAACAGCTACTTTCAAAACAGCTAAAAAGAAAATTCATGTAAATGTCATCCAATGTTATGCACCAACTAATGACAAAGAAGAGTCTGTGAAAGAAGCATTTTATACTAGACTACAGGAAATTATGGATAAAGTAAAAAGAAGAGACATCACAATTTTGATGGGTGACATGAATGCAAAGATAGGTACAGTCAACACCGGATTTGAAGAAGTCATGGGAAAACATGGGCTAGGAGTAATGAATGAAAATGGAGAACTATTCGCAAACTTCTGTGCTTCAAATCAACTGGCTATAGGAGGAAGCATGTTTCCACATAAGAGAATACACAAGGCAACATGGATATCACCAGACCATAGAACAGAAAATCAGATTGATTATATATGCATAAACAAGAAGTTTAGATCATCATTGCAGGATGTAAAGGTATATAGAGGAGCAGATGTGGCATCAGATCACCATCTTCTGATAGCCAAAGTAAAAATAAAACTCAAGAGATATGCAACAATGCAAAATTATAGACAACAGTATAATGTAGGACAGCTAAGAAATCAAGAAACAAGAGACAAATTTGCGGTCACAGTATCCAACAAATTCCAAGTGCTCCAACAGCTGGAAGATGTAGAGAATACAGAAGACTATTGGCAGCAGGTCAAAACTGTATGGAAGGAGACATGTGAAGAAATACTGGGGAAAAGGGAAAGACAACAAAAAGCATGGATAACAACAGAAACCATCAATAAGATAAAAGACAGAAAAAACAAGAAAGCAGAGTTAAACACAAGCAAAACCAGAAGTTCCAAAGCCAAGGCTCAAGAAGTGTACACAGAAGCAAACAAAGAAGTAAAAAGAAGTATCAAAAGAGACAAGAGGAAGTATATTGAGGAGTTGGCAAGAGAGGCAGAAGATGCTGCAGCCAAAGGAAATATGAGAGAACTGTATAGCAGCACAAAGAAGCTAACAGGGAAATACAAGCAAACAAGTTGCCTCATAAAAGACAAGAATGGGAAACTGCTCAGCAATATACAAGAGCAAATGAAGAGGTGGACAGAATATTTTGGGGACCTTCTCAATAGACCAGCTCCACAAAACCCGCCGGACATCCAGCCAGCAGAAGAAGAGCTACAAATTAACGGTGAAAGACCAACGAAGGAAGAAATAAAGAAAGCCATAAAGCTTCTAAGAGATGGAAAAGCGTCTGGACCTGATGGCATTCCAGCAGAGGCCATCAAAGCAGATATCGACACGGCTACAGAGATGTTATATAAATTACTTGGTAAAGTCTGGGAAAAGGAAGAGATACCAGCAGAATGGAAGGAAGGATATCTGGTTAAGTTGCCTAAGAAGGGAAATTTACAAGAGTGCACAAATTATAGAGGAATAATGTTACTATCAGTGCCAGGAAAAGTATTAAACAGGATTATCCTTGAGAGATTAAAAGAGTCCATAGACAAGAAACTGAGAGATGAACAAGCAGGTTTTCGACAAAACAGATCATGTACAGACCAGATAGCCACTTTGAGAATAATAGTTGAACAAAGTCTGGAATGGAATTCACCACTATACATCGGATTTGTGGACTACGAAAAGGCATTTGACAGTGTAGACAGAGAATCACTTTGGAAATTGCTGAGGCATTATGGAGTTCCCCTGAAGATCATTAATTTAATAAAGAAAACATATGAAGACATGACATGCAGAGTTCTTCACGAAGGACAGCTTACAGAACCGTTTGGGATAAGAACAGGAGTGCGACAGGGATGCCTCTTGTCTCCATTTCTTTTCTTGCTGGCAATAGATTGGGTTATGAGATCATCGACAACACACAACAGAAATGGAATCCAGTGGACTCTGACTAAGCAGTTGGATGATCTGGATTTTGCTGATGACTTGGCTCTTCTGTCCCATAGCCGTAATCAGATGCAGGACAAATTGAAAACACTCGATGAGAGGTCACAGCAATTGGGTCTGAAAATACACAGGGAAAAGACAAAATAATGCGAATAAATGCAGGTAATGATAACAGGGTTGAACTTGAAGAAACACCAATACAAGATGTAGAATCATACACATATCTTGGCAGTAATATAGACAAAGTTGGAGGGACAGACAGCGATATCAAAATAAGAATACAAAAGGCAAGAGGAGCTTTCATTGCATTGGGAAATATATGGAGATCAAGAGAAATAGGATCCAACACGAAAATAAGAATCTTCAACTCAAATGTGAAGTCAGTCCTATTGTATGGCTCTGAGACATGGAGAACAACAAAGACAACAACCAAAAAGCTACAGACTTTCATAAATGGGTGCTTGCGTAGAATAGAGGGATTAAAATGGTATGACAAGGTTACCAATGTGGAACTGATGACAAGAACTAGACAAGTGCCAGTGGAACAAGAAATGAGAAGAAGACGATGGCGATGGATAGGACACACACTGAGGAAACCTGTTGATAGCATTACAAGGCAGTCCTTGTTCTGGAACCCCCAGGGCAAGAGAGGCAGAGGAAGACCAAGAAGTACATGGAGAAGAGAGTTGGAAACAGAGGTGAAAATGATGAGGAGAACATGGAAAGAACTTGAGATGATGGCACGTGACAGGAGGACTTGGCATGTGTTTGTTGAAGGCCTATGCTCCTTTGGGAGTGGAGGGTTATGAATGAATGACCATCCCTCTCTTCTCCAGCTCTTCCTTCCAGACTTGCAGGTTGGATTGGAGATGTGCCTCTGATTTAGCAATCAGGGCAACATCATCAGCAAATGCCAGCTCCGAAATATAGACCTGTCTCATCTTCCAGTACCCCACTGAATACTTTCTTGTTCTCTCCTTACATGCCTTGATGACATCATCCATAAGGAGTATGAAGAGGTAAGGTGATAGGATATCACCTTGTCTTACACCAGTGGTGGTCCTGAACTCTTCCGACTTATAGTTTGCTGTCCTCACATAATTTCTGCAAGACTTGTAGAAGCTCTGTATAGCATGAATCAGAGGTGCTGGAATATTCTTCCTTGCCAAACAGTCCCAAAGTTTGCTCCAGGGGACCCTGTCAAACGCCTTTTCCAGATCTATGAAACAAAGATGCATCTCACTCTTATACTCAAGGGCCTTTTCACTCAGCTGTCTGAGTGTGAAGATTAGGTCTTGAGTACTTCGGTTTGCTCGGAATCCGCACTGGACCTCATCCAATTGTGGCTCAGCTAGGCGTCAGAGTCTCTGCTCTAGGATTCTAGAGTAGATTTTAACAGGGACACTGAGAAGGGATATGCCTCTATGGTTTCCACACTGTCGATTGTCACCCTTTTTGAAAATTGGTGTTATGATGGCAATCTCCCAATCCTTTGGTATGGTCTTGTTGTACCACGCTGCCTGTAAAACCCTTAAGAGTAATAGGTCGCCTGATGCTCCCATGAACTTAACCATTTCTGGTGTTATACCATCATGCCCTGCTGCTTTGCCCATCTTGATTTTCTCCAGTGCTGCCTTCAGTTCTTCCATCTTTATGTCATCTTCACCATCATTGGTTTTCTCTTCTGTGCTAGTGGTTATCATTTCTGATGCTTCACCTTGCTCACCATCAAGGAGTTCTGAGAAATATTCTTTCCATCTTCCCATTACTTCCTTCGGGGCAGTAAGCAATTTGCCTTGCTTGTCCTTTATAAATTTGAGAGGGCATTGTTTTTCCTTCCTCGTGTTCTTTAGGGTCTTATAGAACAATTTCTGGTTTTCTTGCGCATCTTTTTTTAGCTTTTCTCCAAATTCTTCCCAGGACTTTTGTTTTGCTGCTAGCACCTTGTTCTTTGCTTCTGTTCTGAGTATCACATATTCTCTATATTTCTCTATTTTTCCTGCTGTGTTTTTTAGCTCCTAAGTATTGTTTCCATGCCATTTTCTTCTCTCTTATTTTCTCTTTGACTTCCTCTGTCCACCAGGGTGTCCTCTTTCTTGTTCCCAAGTCGGACCTCACCACATGCTTCTGCAGCAGCTGTCTTTATGATGTCCTTGAATTTGAGCCAGAGGGTTTCCAAGTCATCAGGTTGTTCTTCTGTGTTTCTCGCCGCTGTAGCTATAAGCCCCTGATATCTGGTCTTAATTTCTGGCTTTCTCAGCTTGTAGGTCTTAATGCTCATTTCTCCTTTCCGTTTACTTTGTTTCTTGCATGATGTTGAGCAGTTCCTAGGCTGTGCAACTCTTTCAGTTGTTCTTTTGATTGTAAGCAGGTAGTGATCACTTCCAATCTCTGGCCCCCTCTAGACTCTAGCATCCCGGACATATTTGAATGAGCTCCTCCTAACTATGGCATAGTCGATCACTGACTTCTCATTCTTTGTTGGTTCACATCTAGTGTATGCATGTATGCGCTTATGGGGGAACTTTGTGTTTGTAATGATCAGATTCTGCTCACTGCAGAATCTAAGGAGTCGCTTTCCATTGTCATTGAGAGTATCTTCTCCATATCTTCCGATTACTCCACCACATCTAGCATGATCATTTCCAACTCTGGCATTGAAATCTCCGAGCATGATAATTTCATCTAGGCAGTCATCCACTGTCTTTTGAAGCAGCTCGAAGAAATCCTCCTTGACCTCTGCTCTCTCATCCTCATTTGGCCCATACACTATGACCAGGTTGACTATGGTTTCTCCTTCTTTTAGTTGTACAACCATAATGCGCTCCGAGACAAATTTCCATCCCTTGATACTATCTTTTTGATTTTTGGCCACAATGCAACCCACGCCCCCTTTAGCTCTTTCAGATATGGGTACACCACTGTAGAGCAGTGTGTCGCCATTGAGATCCATGACTCCTTGTCCCTTTTTCTTCATTTCAGTTATAGCCAGGATTTCTAGTTTTGCTTTCCTCATCTCTTCCACCAGCTCCTCTTCTTTCCCATTTATACTTCTTGTGTTCCATGTTCCATAAGTCGTAGTCCGTAGTCCGTTCCTGTTCGTCGCCTTTAGAATCCGTCCGGTTTTCTCTCTTATATTTCGCTTAATCGTGATTTAAAGCAAACAGGTGATTGGCCTGTTGTGCCTTTGCATGGTGGAGGGGCTGCTCCTTACGGCCTCCATGCAGGCCGCCCTCCTCCTTTTTCATCTGGGCTTGGGACCGGCATGAGGCGGAGTTTTGGACAAAACCACAATTAATTACTGAAATACAAAGAATGCACAGTTAAGAAGACTACAAAGAATCAATTTACAACAGCACCAACCTCATCCAACCCAAATCCTAAAAAAAAAAAAAACAGCCTGAGATAATTAGATTGCATGGAAATAATTGAAATCAATTACCAAAGAATCTGGACAGTGCCAAATCACACCAGGGTGTTTATAAATAAAAAAATACTGGATCCAGGGAAAAATAAAAACAGGAATTGAAGAATGAGAAAGGAATTCAGAAATAAGAATGTGACACAGAACCTCTGTGACCTGGATTACTTATGAAGGCCCAGAAAGAGCTTCAGTAAAACAGCTTCTCAACTGCATAGTCACTACATGTCTATAATTAAAAGCCAATAAAGTAACACTGTGCTAGCCACCATGAATAAATACAAATACGTACAAGCTACACCAGAAGAGGTAGGAGGTACAGCAGAATGTGAGGTGACTGCTAGTGGGGGAGGAGTCCCTGTTTCAATTCTTGAGGCAACCTGAGCTGGTACAAATGTTGGCATAATAGGTGGTCGTTGTTGACCTGGGCCAACCTGAGCAAAGGGATCATGTGAACAGGTGACTGAAAATAATTTGCCTGCAGTGGTGAAGTGTTTCTCTGGGCTTGAGGTGGTGGGGCTGAAGACTGTCCAACAAAACTGTCTGTCTCTGCCTCTTCTTCTGTTTACAGAGAAAGTGTACAAATAGTCATGGTTGAGCTTGCAAAGAAAATGGAAGTTCTTTAAAGTTTAAGTCCATGGATTAGTCATTAGACTTTTAACAAAGTATCGTACCATTGAAGTTAAAATATAATAATTAGTTCATAAAATGGCAATTAAAAAACAGTTCACTTTCCCAAATCCAGAAAACACGATACATACTTTCTGACAGCAGGGAAGTCAGCCCATCTCAAACCAAATATCAGTTTACCCTCAATTCTTGACTGAGCGAATGACTGGGAGATAGTAGTAGTTCTACCTGGGTGAGGGACATTCCCGGAAATCATTAGATCTCGAAGATGACCAGAAATAGTACTACACTCCTCATTGTTGCACCAGATTATAATGATTGAACTGACAGTGCCATATGAATCCAGATTAGATGAACAACACTCATTTAAATTAGCTCTGTATAATGATTTGGCTATGTACTTGAGACATGATGGGTTCACAGCTGTAGAGGTAGGTGCAAAAGATCTAGTAGCTGCCTCAGTGTATAATCTACTGAAACTATTGAGTGTGAAAGGACATTCAAGCACAAAGGACACTGAAGAGGTTTGGTGAAATGGTCAAAAGAGCATCAGGTTGGCTGTGGAACAACCACAACAGGCTATGGAATTCAAGACAATAATTTACATACAACATAATGGTAAATTTCACAATTGCCTCAAGCTAGCAGCATGGATAAAACCAGGATTGAAGTTGAAACTCACAACCAAGGCGCAGGAGGCAGACCTTGGGAGTCATGACCTAAGTGGGTCACCAGTCTCAGAGAGTGTAAAGAAGATAAAGTGCAGTAACACTTATCCAGTGGGGGGATAACTTCTGATGATCAGATTGTCTCCTATTGTAATGCTCTGTATAGAGGTTCCTATCATAAACAAAGTTTTAAGCGTCTGATAAAAGCAGTCCCAAGTCAGAAATTAACTTAGTAATGCTCTGTAGTCTGGAAGCTCTGAATTCTTTCAATCATAACTGTTATTGTTTGGTAACATTCTAAGGCTCAGTAATTCTTTGATTTTGTCATGTGCCATTTATACATTACTCGCGTCATCAAGTTAGTATCATCATCTATAACTAAAAAGCAAAAATACCTACTAGAGAAATAATATAGTATAAAGCATATAATAAACACACACAAATATTACAATAAATAAAACGCATCCTGATATAACCAACAGCTCCATGTATATGGTAGATGGTTGAAAGGTGCATGCTACAAAGAAAAGTAGTTAACACCTTAATAACACAAATAGTATCATTATCATCATCAGCTGCCATATTTGTGTGAGGAAGTTATTGTGTATTATAATGCTGCTCTTACTAGTAGCACTGTATTTGATAATCCTGAGATCATTAAAAGCATCAAGAGATGGACAGGAAAGAGTCTATCAGTTTGTGAGGATGTTGTATGTAATGGTGTCACCATTAGGTGCCTATACGATACTGGATTGGATTTTGATTCTGTTGTGAGTTCTCAACTGGTGCAAGCTGATCAATACACCACAGAAACAGTGGAGATTCAAGCAGCAACCAAGGATGTAGCAACCATGACACTTCCCATCGCCAGGATACATGTGAAAACTCGCTATGTGGAAGGAGTAATCAAGGCAGCAGTGATAAACGAACCCATCTACCCTCTGATATTGGGGTGTCGTTATGTATTCTTGGGGAATCCCAGGAAATCTGTGATCTTGGCAACAGTGCAGACCAGGTCACAGTCACGAAAGGAGGAGGATGAACCTATAAATACTCATCCAGAGGAGATGAGGAAGGCACAGGCGGAAGATACGTCACTCAAGCCGTGCTTTAAGAAATTAACTAAGTGTCATACACCTCCTACGAAAGGAGACTACTATATGAAGAATAAACTGTTGTATAGGAAGGCCGGAACTGGATCCAATGGTCATGGACAGCTGGTACTTCCTAAAATGTATAGGGCAGAGGTAATAAGGAGTTTACATGTTGGAAAAGATGGGGACCACGAGAAAGTAGGTACCATCTGCCAAAAAGTAGCTCAAAAATATTATTGGCCAGATATGATGGTCATCGTTGAGAATTTTGTAGAAGCATGTGGCATATTTCACGAGGGAACACCCACACGTGGGAAAATGGATCAGGACCTAGACACGCCACGGGGCAAACTTAGGCCTGGAAAGAAAAATAATTATAATAAAGTAGACACAGTGAAATGGGAGCCCCCTTTTCACACACAGTCTTCACTCGAATGTATTAGAATGGCCACTATGCGGCGAGTACAAAGAATTGTTTTACCCCAGAATAAGCCGACAATCCCTCGGTCGGAATTATGTGAACTGGAGGAAGACAAAGGAGAGAGACGATCTCTCACAATGAACTTAAAGTGGGGAGAAAACCCCAGGAAAAGAATTGGTAGTGGACGATTTATAAGTGATGATACAAGGAAGAAACGTCCTCACTATAAGGCTTCCAATGTTATGAAAAATATGTCGGAAAAATGTAAGGTCCATTGGAACTTCAACCGGAATGGCACCGGTAACCCTATTTGGGAGGCCAATAAAAAGTCCATTGGAACTTCGACCGGAATGGCACCAGTAACCCTGTGTTTGGGAGGCAAATAAAAGGTCCATTAGTGCCTTGTTAAGGACATGGACTGATGAGAAGGCAGAGGAAACTGTTACCTCATCATATAACTATGTGAACGAGCTGACCACTCGTCTTAAAACTGGCTGGAAACTGGCAAATGACAATCTCAGATAAGCCAGAAAGAAACATGCTGCTTATTTTAACAAGAGAGCTAAGGATAGAGAGCTCAATGTGGGAGAGAAGGTGCTCCTTCTTCTACCCGGCAGCAGTAACAAGTTACAAATTGGATGGCAAGGGCCATACACGGTTCTAGAAAAGATATCTAGAACTAATTATAAAATCGACAAAAAAGGTAAGGAGAAAATTTATCACGTGAATCTCCTAAAGAAATACCTGGAAAGAGAGATCCAGGATGAGACACATCTCATGACCTTGTCGATAGCCACTGGAATGAAAAAGGAATCACTCACCTCTCACGATTATCCCTTAAAAACAGGTGAAACACAGGCCCAGGTGAAGATCAGTAAGCACCTGACTAAAGCCCAGAGGGAGCAGGTTCAAAAGGTTCTGATTGAACATACAGACGTGTTAACAGATAAGCAGGGGCATACAAATCTGTTAGAATATGATATGAAACTTATAGACCCAACACCGATCTGTATGAGAGCCTATACAATTCCGTTTGCAAAGGAGAAAGCTTTGAGAGAGGAGATTGATTATTTGTTGAAAGAAGGGATTATCTCTCACAGTGAGTGTCCATATAGTTCCAGTGTGGTTTTGCTGAGAAAACCATCTGGAGAACATAGACTGTGCATCGATTACAGGAAACTGAATGCTGTCACAGAGAATCAGGTAGATCCATTGCCTGATACCAATCAGCTGTTTGCCAGGCTGAACAAGGCAAAATACTTTTCTAAGGTGGATCTTAGCAAAGGCTATTATCAAATTCCAGTGAAGCCTGAGGTTCGACCTTATTTAGCCTTTAGCACCTCGGAAGGCCATTATGAATTCAACATGCTACCATTTGGCTTGAAAAACGCCCCGAGTGTGTTTTTCAGAATGATGCGCAAGTTATTGGATCCACTGAATAATCCATGTATAACAAATTTCATGGACGACATCCTTATTGCTACTGAGACATTTGAAGAACACATAAACTCTCTGAATATGCTATTTGATAGGCTCAGAGAAGCAAATTTGACGGCTAGACCAACCAAATGTTGTGTGGGGTGTAAAGAACTGGAATTCTTGGGACACACAGTATATCAGGGAAACATGACCCCTGACCCCAAGAACTTGGATAAATTGCAAAAAGCACCGAGGCCACAAACAAAAACAGATGTGAGGTCTTTTGTATCTTTATGTGGATTTTATCAAAAATACATAAAGAACTTTAACTCTATTTGTGAACCGCTGACAGACTTAACTAGAAAAGGTCAACCTGATAAAATCATTTGGTCAGTGCAGTGTGAATTGGCATACCAAGAGCTAAAAGATAAACTCACTAGCAAACCGATATTGAAATTGCCTGATTTAAGTCAGGAATTTGTGGTGAGAACGGATGCTAGCAACATAGGATTGGGAGCCACATTGTTACAGAGGACCACCTCACCGGATGGAGAACTGAACCCAGTTGCTTACGCTAGCCGCAAGTTGAACAAAGCGGAAAAAAACTACTCAACCAGTGAAAAAAAGTGTTTAGCGTTAATTTGGGCCATAAGGAAGTTTCAAATTTATCTTTATGGTATGTCATTTGTGGTGCAAACAGATCACAAGCTGCTCGTGTTCTTGTCCCAGGCCAAGCATGAAAATTCTAGACTATTACGCTGGTCTTTATTGATCCAACCTTATACATTTTCCATCGAAAATATACCCGGTTCGGAAAACGTGGGAGCGGATTTCCTGAGTAGACATCCTTGTGAGGAAAATCAGGAAAAACTTAGGGAATAGTACTTATTGGCGCTAAATTGTCTCATAGATAATAACTTGAATGAATGCATGTTTAAGGAAGGGAGGTATATAGTAATATATGTGAGACAAACGCTAATTTCCATAGAATTGTACTCCCAAATGCTAGTAAATAAAACAGTCCGTGTGTTAGTGACTAACAGCTTCTACTAGGCCAGTCGGGAATCTAATGTACACTGTAGAAATGCTAGTTAATTATCTCGCTAGCAAAGCCACTAGATTTTATTACCGCGTGCTTGAAACTAACGTCACAGTTCAAGCCTAGCCGTCAAAGCAAGAGAGTACGAATAAAAACGTGTAAAAGAATAAAGGAAGCATAAAAGTGAGAGAGAGAAAATGCTACACTGCGACAAGCGTTTGGTTCTGCTTGGTGTCACGCGCCGAGCAGACGATAGTGCTTGGCGAGATAGTAGCTTAGTTTCAAAATACGATGGAAAAACCCCTTTTTATGTAATACAGATGCGAATGTATATTATCACAATGATCGGATGCGAGACAGCCACAACACGTACACACACGTATCTCTAGCGTAAAAGTAGGGCTAAAGTAGCAGACAGACAGCACTTTGACGCTTTTTGTGACGTATTACTACAAGCGTTGTCTCGTAGTGCATGAGAGCGATAGTTAAAACTAAAAGGAAAAAAAATTACGATTAACGTGAGATTTTTTTTAATACACAGTGCTGATCGGGGCAGAAACGGAGTATAGCCTGGTGTCATTAGATCGTGTTTACAAATTTGAGTAAGGCAGGATAGGAAATATTTGTTTGAAGCATTGTAGAAATAAAACGATACTAGGCATTAGAAATAAATACAAGAATAAAATAATGTAATGACTGTCCGATAGATAACAACAGGATCAATAAGTAAGTATCAGAATTTAAAACTATTAAGAAATAAAGAAGTTGGACAGAAGACAGACAGACGAATGGACTTGAAAATCTTTCTCAGTTTGCCCGTAGTGGGGGTAGAGGGGAAGGAGTCCTAATTTTGAATATTTGAGGTCAGTTTTGAAAAAGAACGCTAGAAGCCAAACAGTCCCTGATTGGCTGTGGTGTAATATACTAACGGTTGCATAAAACCAATTAGTAGTTAGTATTAGGTGCCACTTGTTATAAAGATTTTGATCACTAAAAGTGTGTTAAAGACAAGAAGGAGTACATTCTTGTTTGCTATTCTGCACTAGCAGCGATCTGGACTGTTACCATATATCGCAATATTCAACTATTTAGTGATTATATTTCTTTGATGCGGGTTTCTTCTACGATTCAAAGTGAGCCCAGGTGATCAAATACCTGACCATAAGTTCTGCCGTAAGGCCATATCTACTGAGAGCCTGCACATAACTATATTACAAGAAGCAGAAACGTGTCTTGGCAGTGGAGGCTGGCATTGTATTCTTCAGTCAGCCTGTTACCAGAAATCCCAGAGAAGCAATCGTGTCTGGGGTATTTGATATCGCAAACAATCTTACTCTCAATTTCCCAAAATATATTGTGTCAGACAGTGATGAATCCAAACGTTCTAACAACCTGTACCCTTTTCTAGGAGCAAGGAATACTTGACACTTTTCTAGCTTGAATAATATAAATAATTGTGGGAAAACACAGACTCAATTATATGTGTGAATTATTGCTGTAAATATTTATATTATCATTTTGAGTTGATTGTTCCTGTGTCTAAAAGAATAACAAAGATACAGGTAAATAAATTGTAAAAAATATGTTAACTTTAAAACTTAACCAGTGACTTGTTTAATCATTCTTCTTCTTCTTCGATCCTTAACCACCGACCGTCAAAGCAGTCAGTGGCCATCACGCCTAGTGGCGTCTTGTAGGGCAACAACAAATTGATTCCACTTTGCACGGTCGGTGGCCATCTTTCGTACAGTGCCCCAACTCTGGTTCATTCTTTGCATCTCAGCCTCCACAGTCCTCCGCCAAGTTGTTTTTGGTCGGCCTCTCTTTCGCTTTCCTTCAGGGGTCCAAAGCATAGCTGTTCTTGTGATGGAATCGGGGTCTCTTCTGAGGACATGACCAACCCAGCTCCAGCGTCTGCCAGCTATGATGGTATGCATTTCCTCTTGCTTGCTACGAGTAAGCAGATCTTGGTTGGTGATGGTATTCGGCCAAAAGATTCGGTGAATTTTTCTTAGGCATGTTGTGTGAAAAGAGGACAATTTTGACATTTCCTTCTCTGTGACTCTCCAGCATTCCGCACCATAGAGAAGCACAGAAAGCACGCAACTCTGGTATAATCTTAATTTTGTGCTTGTGCTGTATTGGGAGGACTTCCAGATGTTATTTAGGCTAAAGAAGGCTGTTCTTGCCTTATTCATTCTGATGTTGATGTCTTTGCCTGC
The DNA here is from genome assembly GCA_024509875.1 of Oreohelix idahoensis. NCBI lineage: Eukaryota > Metazoa > Mollusca > Gastropoda > Stylommatophora > Oreohelicidae > Oreohelix > Oreohelix idahoensis. The sequence goes on along the minus strand of JAMPIV010003473.1, from coordinate 1,334,737 downwards.
CCCACCGTCTGGTGTTACTATGCTTCCTAGGTATGTGAAGGTATCTGTCTGTACCAGTTGCTGATTCCTTACTGATATGGGCTCAGGGTTGCTCACATTGAGCGTCATGACCTCAGACTTCTTTAAATTGATGTTCAAGCCCACCTGCTGGCTAAATTTATTAAGTCTATCCGTTTTTTCCTGGATGTGTTGATGTGAATGTGCCAGCAGTGCAATGTCATCTGCATATTCCAGATCTTCCAATGTTGAAAATGTAGTCCATCTTATTCCTCTTGGACTGCCCTCTGTTGTCTGGCGCATCACCCAGTCTATGACTGTTAAAAATAGAGTGGTTGATAAGGGGCATCCCTGTCGTACTCCTGTCTCACCTCGAAGGTTAGGTTGCTCTGCCCAACACTACACGTAAAGTTGGCATAGAGGCTTTTTATGATTGACACTATGCAGCTTGGAATTCCATAAGCCCTCAGTATTTTCCATAAACTGTCCCTATGTATGCTGTCAAAAGCCTTTTCAAAATCAACAAAATTTATGTAAAGCTGTCTTTGCCATTCTGAGCACTGCTCTATAATGTTCCTGAGAGTGAATATATGGTCTACACATCTTCTGTTCTTTCTAAATCCTGCTTGTTCTTTCCTCAGTTTGTAGTCTACTGCCTTTGAAATTCTCTGTATAATTATCCTGCCTAGTATTTTGCTGGGAACTGAGAGAAGAGTGATTCCTCTCCAATTATTGCAGTCTGAAAGATCTCCCTTCTTGGGCAATTTGACAATTATTCCTTTGTTCCACTCTGATGGTGTTGTCCCCGTTTTCCACACTTGTGCAAATAGTGGTTCTAATAGTTCTGCTGCTAGCTCAGGGTCTGTCTTAAATAGCTCTGCATTTAAGTTATCATGGCCGGAGCTTTACCATTCTTTAACCCTTTGATTGCTGTGATGATTTCTTCTTTTCGTGGAATGTCTGTATTTACATCTAGATCGTTTTCAGCCTCAGGAACATTCAATTGTGTCTCTGGTATTTCCTTGTTCAGAGTTTCTCTGAAGTGCTCTGCCCATCTTGTTTCCTGTCCCTCCGCTGTCTTGATGAGATTTCCTTGCTTATCTCTTACTAATGTAATATTGTTTGCACCTTGTTTTCCGCTGATGAATTTAGTTATTTTGTATACTGTGCTTTGTTCATTTCTCAGTGATGCCTCTTCTGCCTGTTTTGCAAGATCGTCTAGGAAATTCCTTTTGTTGGCTCGGGTTTGGCGTTTAACTTCCCTGTCCAGTTGACTGTACTGTTCGCTATATAGTTGCTTTAACCTGGGGGACTTCGCTTCTGTTTTCTTTCTTTTCATTTCCTTTCTCATCTTTATGGTGTTTAGTGTTTCTGGTGTTATCCAGTCTTGCTTCTTCCTTTCCTGGAATCCTAAGCATGATTTGCTGCTTTCCTTATATATTGTTGAAATGGTGTTGAAATTCTGGTCTATATCATCAGTCAATGTCTTTTCCTGGCTTTTGGCAAATTGATATCGTTTCTTAATGTCGGCCGCAAAAGCTTTTCTGGTAAGGGGGTCCTTCAATTTGCTGATGTCAAACCTTTTCTGTGTAGTTACAGTTGGTCCAGCCCTTCTTAGTTTCACTTTCAGTTTTGCTACTACTAAATGGTGATCGCTTCCCACATCTGCACCTCTTCTTACCTTCACATCTTGTAATGCATGTCTCCATCTACCGTTAACCATGATGTGGTCTATCTGGTTTCTGTCCCGACCATTTGGTGATTCCCATGTTAACTTGGGAATTTCCTTATGTGGGAAAAGTGTTCCTCCAATGACCAGGTTGTTAATGCTACAGAACCTGTACCCTTTTCTAGGAGCAAGGAATACTTGACACTTTTCTAGCTTGAATAATATAAATAATTGTGGGAAAACACAGACTCAATTATATGTGTGAATTATTGCTGTAAATATTTATATTATTATTTTGAGTTGATTGTTCCTGTGTCTAAAAGAATAACAAAGATACAGGTAAATAAATTGTAAAAAATATGTTAACTTTAAAACTTAACCAGTGACTTGTTTAATCATTGTTTATTAGTAATAGGTGTAGTTGTTGTCCTGTTTCTACACTTCGTCACATTGCATACACCCTAGACACTTGCTAGACAACATATACCCACCATTACACTTCAGTAGTTTAAAAAAAAAAAACACACACACACACACCCACACAAATAGTAATACGTCTTACAAGGAGAAGGACAAGAAAAACCTACGTTGCGGCCACAAGGCCTTCGTCAGGGACAGACAAACAAGAGACAGGAGGGAAAGAAAATGAGAATTAAGTAGAGAACATGAAACTATAAAAATAAGAGAAAAAAACTCCCTTAATATTAAGTCCAGTCACATGTGAAGCAAAGCAAGATGGCTGCCACTAAACTGGAAAGAGGAAGTTGATAGTATATAAAAAAAAAGAAATAATGAAAACAAGGACTGGAAAAGAGTGAGAAAAAAGTAATCGATAAATAATAAATAAAAAATAAATAAATAAATAAAATATAAATAATAAATAAATTTAAAACAAATAAATAAATAGATAAAAATAAAAACTAAATAAAGAAATAAATAAAATAAAAAATAATAAAGGAAAAAAATAATTTAAAAAAAAAAAATTTAAATAAAATAAAATAACAAATTTTAAAAAAAAATAAATAAATAAATAAATAAATAAAATTATTAAATTAAAAAAATGCTAATTTAAAAAAAAAAAAACTATTAACTTGACTCTATCAGAGGAGGTTTTTTGGCGGGGTTTGAGGGCCTCTAGATGTGAGATAGGGAGAACACGTTCTAAGGCAGAGGTAAGAACATCTTCTGGATACTGTCTGTTACGGAAGAAGTCCAACATTTCTTGTGCTCGGCATAGAAAGTTGTCATCATCTTGGCATAACCGACCGAGGCGGAGAAGTTGTGAGAAAGGCAAGGAGTCCCGACAAGCCGGAGGATGAGAAGAAGTATAAAGGAGGTAACTGTGTGCATCAGGGGGTTTGTAGTACACCGAAGTGGTGAGGTGGGGCGGAGTGATAGTGACAACAATGTCAAGGAAATTAACAGAGACAGTGGAGATTTGAGAGGTGAATTGGATCGCAGGGTGGAAGTTGTTAATGAAATTAATGAACCTAGATAGGTCAACCTCTGTCATATCGGTGAGACCTATGCCATCATCGATGTATCTATGATACATCAATGTAAAAGGTCCAGGATACTGCTGCCACACCTGATACTCCAGGTAGCCCATGAAGAGGCAGGCATAACTGGGACCCATCTTGGTGCCCATGGCAACTCCACTTATTTGGTCAAAGAACTGTCCATTGAACTCAAAGGAATTGAGTCGAAGGACCAGTTCTGCAAGGCGCAGGAGAGTCTCTGTAGCGATAGAAGGGTGCGTGCGCTGGTCCAGGAAAAACCGGAGAGCTCGGAGACCATCAGAGTGAGGAATGGAAGTGTAAAGTGAGCAAACATCTAACAGAAATAAACGGTAGGTACGGTCTGGAGAAAGCTGAATAGAGGAAAAAGTAGTAAGAGCATGGTTTGTGTCCTTTAAGAAGGAAGGAAGCTGCTCTACAATAGGCTGGAAGATGCCGTCGAGGAAGTCTGATATACGTTCGGTAGGGCAGGCACACGCAGAGACAATGGGTCTCCCAGGGTTGGAGGGTTTATGAATTTTGGGAAGCATATAAAACACAGGCTTACCCAGACCACTATTGTCAATACGGAGATGAGAAGCGCTAGAAGGTAAGGACCTGTTGGCGATAAGACTTTTGATGGTGTCATGGACCAGACGATTGTTGAGGACTGTCGCATCATTGTCACGGCGCTGGTAGAAGGAGCTGTTGGTGAGCTGCTTATTACCTTCTTGGAGGTACAGGTCCTTGCGCCATACCACAATGGCACCTCCTTTGTCAGCCGGTTTGATAACAATGTCATCTCTGCGGCGGAGCTTAGTAAGGGCATGAGACTCATCAGAAGAAAGGTTTGAATAACGCAGGCGTTGAGGTTGGAGCTGCTGAATGTCGTGAAGGGTATTCTGAATATATAAATCCAGAGCGTGGGAAGCCCCAGGAGAGGGTGTAAAATGTTTATTCTTGGGAGGAGCAAAGCGTGCAAAGGCATCATCTGATTCAGCCTGCGATCTCTGAGGACCATCACTGTTGCGGAAATGGAGCTGAAGTCGCAGACGGCGATGAAACCGATGGACATCTTGGAGGAGATTGTACTGATCAGAGGATGGTTGGAGAGGGACAAAGTGCAAGCCCTTGCTGAGGACTGAAAGCTCTCCCTCAGAGAGGGCAAGATCAGAGGGAATACAAACAACCTGGGAACGAGATGGAGTTGAGGAGGCAGGGACAGTCTCAGGGGTAGGACAGAGGCGGGAAAGTTTGTCCTTTTTCTGGGCGGATAAAAAATCATACAATTGCCGGTTGAGGGTATGGATAATAATGCGGATAATGGGGAAGGCAGGAAAGTAGCTGGAGGTGAGACTACGTAAGCGGAGTAGAAGCTAAGACTGCTGAGCACTGATATCTGCCAGGAGGCGGGAATGGATAGCTGCGACAGCTCGCATACGCTGGAACCCACATGTGGTCTCGATGCGCTGTAAGAGGCGATGTTCACGAGGGTGAATATGGCCAGCAGAGGGGTTGAAGTGAGAAGTGAAGCCATGAGGGAGAACTTTAAGGCGGAGGCAGGTGCGGATAAAGTGGAGATGGCAAGTGAATCTAGTTTTCTTGAATGTAGCAAATGCAAAATCAATTGCAGTGCGAGATATATCAGGTGGTAAGAGGCTGAATGAGGTGGTAATAGAAGACCGAAGTGAATTAATGAAGTGTTTCAGTGAAGGCATAATGGCAAATCGAGTGAGACCACACACATGCAAAAATAAATAAAATTAAATATAAAAATAATTTATTTAGCCTAATAGATATGAAGAATAAATAAAAAATAATAAACAATGAAAGTAGGTGTATAGATCGAAAGTAAGAGAGGAGATAAAAGAGAAAAGTGAGCAAACAGGTAGACAGTGCAGTCAGTTATGGGGTAATATATAAGTATATGAGGAGAACTGCCGTAAGACGGGGTAAACAGTTGAAAAAAAAACAAAAAACAAAAACACACACACCCACACAAATAGTAATACGTCTTACAAGGGGAAGGACAAGAAAAACCTACGTTGCGGCCACAAGGCCTTCGTCAGGGACAGACAAACAAGAGACAGGAGGGAAAGAAAATGAGAATTAAGTAGAGAACATGAAACTATAAAAATAAGAGAAAAAAACTCCCTTAATATTAAGTCCAGTCACATGTGAAGCAAAGCAAGATGGCTGCCACTAAACTGGAAAGAGGAAGTTGATAGTATATAAAAAAAAGAAGAAATAATGAAAACAAGGACTGGAAAAGAGTGAGAAAAAAGTAATCAATAAATAATAAATAATAAATAAATAAAATATAAATAAATAAATAATAATAATAAATAAATTTAAAACAAATAAATAAATAGATAAAAATAAAAACTAAATAAAGAAATAAATAAAATAAAAAATAATAAAGGAAAAAAATAATTTAAAAAAAAAAATTTTAATAAAATAAAATAACAAATTTAAAAAAATAAAAAAATAAATAAATGAATAAATAAATAAATAAATAAAATTATTAAATTACAAAAATGCTAATTAAAAAAAAAAAAAAAAAGGGTGATCGCATCAAAGTAGAAAGTCATAATACAACAGGGACTCGATAGAGAAAGGCGTCTCAGACAAAAGAATGTTGGGTATTCAAACCGTGTGGTTTGAGGCAACCCATAAGATGGATGAGGCGTTGTTCCTGGCGAAACCGACTGTTGGCGTCCGAGGAACAGTATCTGATGGCTGTCACCTGGATGTCAGTGGCACCGTGGTGGTCAGGGCCATTGAAGTGGATGGCCACAGGTGTGGAATTAAACTGAGAGATGTCATAGAGGTGTTTGCAGAATCGGTCGCCCAGTCGTGTGCCCGTTTGGCCGATGTACGTAATGGTGCAACGTTTGCATATAATAGCATAAATGACGTTGCGTGACTCACATGTGAAGCCATGGGTGATGGTGAACTTGGCGTTAGGGAACGAGACTGAACGTGTTTCGATTACATACTGACATGTCTTACATACGGTTACATGGCTTGGTTCCAAAGTGGCCATCGTTGACGGTTTTCAGACGGCTGTGGACTAGGAGGTCCCTCAAATTTTTGTCCCGTCTATATGCCAGCAAGGGTGGCTCACTAAATGCTTCCCGCGCCACTGGGTCAGCTTGGAGGAGAGGTAGGTGGCGAAACAGGATCCTTCTGACAGCAGTGCTGTGAGGGTGATAGGTCATTATTAACTTGACTCTATCAGAGGAGGTTTTTTGGCGGGGTTTGAGGGCCTCTAGGCGTGAGATAGGGAGAACACGTTCTAAGGCAGAGGTAAGAACATCTTCTGGATACTGTCTGTTACGGAAGAAGTCCAACATTTCTTGTGCTCGGCATAGAAAGTTGTCATCATCTTGGCATAACCGACGGAGGCGGAGAAGTTGTGAGAAAGGCAAGGAGTCCCGACAAGCCGGAGGATGAGAGGAAGTATAAAGGAGGTAACTGTGTGCATCAGTGAGTTTGTAGTACACCGAAGTGGTGAGGTGGGGCGGAGTGATAGTGACAACAATGTCAAGGAAATTAACAGAGACAGTGGAGATGTGAGAGGTGAATTGGATCGCAGGGTGGAAGTTGTTAATGAAATTAATGAACCTAGATAGGTCAAATACTTACACTTCAGTAGGGGAAGATATATAATCGGGGGAGGTCGTGGTGGAAGCAGACAGGTTCCCTGTAAACTTATCTGAAATTAATAAACCTCAGGGGCTTGCATAGCTGACCTCACACCTGATAGAATTAAAAGTACTAATATTTATAGAATAACACCAAATCCACTACAGGTCTGTCTGGTTTCTGTCCCGACCATTTGGTGATTCCCATGTTAATTTGTGAATTTCTTTATGTGGGAAAAGTGTTCCTCCAATGACCAGGTTGTTAATACTACAGAAACTTATTAATTTATCCCCATTTTCGTTTGCTGTTCCGCTGCTGCATTTCCCCATTACTCTTTCATTATATGTATTGTGTGTACCAACTTTCACATTGAGGTCTCCCATTACTATAATAAGATCATATCTAGGTGTGTCTTCCATTTCTTTCTGCAGTTGTTGATAGAATTCATCCTTGACCTCTTCATCGCTGTCATTCGTTGGTGCGTAGCACTGTATTATTGTAGTATTGGTGAATCTACCTCTCAATCTTAATCTTATCAGTCTGTTGTTGATGGGTTTCCATTCCAGTAATGTCCTTTCTATTCCTTTCTGTAGAATAATGGCTACACCTTCATTGTGCTGTCCATCCTCTCTTCCAGAGTAAAGTACTGTTTCTCCTGTTGCTGTTTTAACTTTTCTGGTCCTGTCCATCTGCTCTCGCTTATCCCTAGAATGTGTAACCTATACTTTCTCATTCCTGCCGTGACCTGTTTTAGTTTACCCGTCTCATTCATTGTCCTGACATTACAAAATCCTATTCTTGTATCATGTTTTGCGGTCAGGACGTCCGTTCTCATGTCAGTGGCTTCCTTTCGGCTTTCACCACTGACAGTCATACGAGCCTCAGACTCCGGATGTCGTCCCGCAGCAAAGTTTGTTTATTCGTTGTTGTTTCCGTAACTTCAATTTTTTTTTTTACATAGACAGGGGTGTCAGCCCTATGCTAAAACCCCCAACCTGGAGGACCAGGGTGTCTGCTTTTGTCTGACCCCTGCCCGCGCAAACCTGTCCAGCTTGGTAGAACATTCCAGGAGTAAACTCCCGCTGGCATAGCTCTGGGGGTAATCAGGGTACGCAAGCCGCCATACCTCGACAAGGTATTGACACCGGTGATGGCAGACATATAAATATAAGTTACGTTTAATGCTCACCCAAAATGCAAATGGGGAACATTCAAGGAACTGTGACCAGAATAAAACATTCGGCATTATTAAAGATGGAAACAAAATGCTTGTTGTTTCAGCAAGTAATACAAGGTGACTAATATGAGGTTGTGCGTGAGGTTGGCAACCTCATCATGTAAAACAAACTGCTACAGAAACTACTGCTACAAGAGCACGTGAATGCTTTGTGCAGCCTTCCAGCAATGGGGACCAGCTGCAGAAGTGGTTTCATGCTCCATAAGGAGCAAAAAGGAAAGTGATTCTGATGATGATCAGACACGTGTGAGCTTATGGCCAGTAATAAACACATCCATGGTCTTTAAGTGCTCATTACATTTATAAATATAAGTAATGTCAGGCTGATATTGTATTCCTTTTGCTGTATATTTAGGCAGATGATTATCATAATTATAATAAATGAAGAATGGTTCTTAGGTTTTATGATGATAATGATGCTAATTATGAAAAACCTTTTCACATTTGTTTTAGAATAAAAAGGTGACTAAAAGGACAATTTCTGTTTTTGTCAGAATACATCATTTTTCTATCTCTGCTCCATTTGCTTTGAATTTGTCTGCTACCATCAATTTTTCTAATTCTCTTTGCTCAAAATATGCAAGCTTCCTTTTCTTTATCTCCTTTACCACTTATTTTTTCCCTGTGTCTGTTTTAAAAAAAAACTGTTGTGTATGGATGTTTTTTAAGCCTACAGCATTTGAAGAATGTTTTTATTAGTCACAGTCTTCAATACATTTTCACAGATGCTGTGGCATATTTCACAAGACTACACAAGACAGCTTTTGGATTAGATTATTTACGGTCTATACTCATTATCTTAGTCCTCACTTATAGAGAAGCAGACTGTCTTCACTGCAGCTGTTAGGATGGATCCTCCGCTTTCCTATTCTTCTTCTTCTTCTTCTTCTTTGATCCATAACCACCAACCGTCAAAGCAGTCAGCGGCCATCACGCCTGGTGGCGTCTTGTAGGGCAGCAACAAATTGATTCCACTTTGCTCGGTCGGCGGCCATCCTTCGTACAGTGCCCCAACTGTGATTCATTCTTTGCATCTCAGCTTCCACAGTTCTCCGCCAAGTTGTTTTTGGTCGGCCTCTCTTTCGCTTTCCCTCGGGCGTCCATAGCATAGCTGTTCTTGTGATGGTATCAGGGTCCCTTCTGAGGACGTGGCCAACCCAACTCCAGCGTCTGCCAGCTACGATGGTGTGCATGTCCTCCTATTAAGTAGTTCTTGGTTGCTGATGGAGTTTAAGCTTACTGTACCTATTACTATGTTATAATGATACAGATGAGACTTTTTATTTATGTGTTGTGATGATAATGCAAAAAGTATTCCATTCAATGTTATTATAATGATAACCACGATGGAAAAGAACACTTTCAACAGTGTTAATTATGACAAAAGTATCTTTTAATTTTTACATAACCACTCCAAAGCTGCTCCAGATAAATCACTTGCTGAAATACTGTATGGTTGATACCAAAGGTACAATTATCATTTATTATCCTCAAGATAGAACATTTCTTACTGCTTGTTTGATTCAGAATTAAGTGCCTCCTTCAATTTGATTATTATAGTTAGGATACTATTGATATGTGCTGCTGTTTACTATAAGGTCACACTATGTTTGTCTCTTCCAATTCTGTGTAAATCCCATCTACTGTCACTTTACATAATGTGCTTCTTGCATTTCAGATAGTGCCAGTTTGTTAGGTCACGATAGTGTTTATTTTTCCCTTCATGTATGTATTAATGCTAATATTGTAATCTGCATTCTTGTGGAGTGCCTTGGTCTTCCATTATTTTCCTTCAGTTTTGCCAGATGCATGGTGTTTACTTACTACCAGTGGTGCATTTATTATGTGTAGTATCTTTTCAGCTACATGATGGAATGCCAGGTTGTAGTTTTTTGTTTTTTTTTTAATTAGCAAAAGAGACCATCCTTAAGAAGTGGAAGAAAAGGGAAATAATTAAACTGCCCAAGGAAAGCAACTTACAGCAATGCTAGATCATATAAATGATAATTTAGATAGAAAAACCTGAGAGGAACAAACACCTTCAACAGGCCTGTTCAGATCAAATATGAACATCAGTCATATTTGTCACAGAGCAATCAAATAAATGGCATTTGCATCTACACGTCAAATTTGGAAACTTTAAGCAAACCGTTAATAGTAGGCTATATATCACGCATTGGAGAAGATTAAGATATTATGGAATCCCTGAAAATTTTCTTTAAATCATTCACAATTTTTATCAAAATGCCATCTACAGAGTTGTCCACAAAGGCAAACTTTTAGAACCTTTTACAGGTTCAAATCAATGTAACCCTAATGATGTTGGCGACTTACAAGGATGACAATGAAGAACATGTCCCACTATTGTTGATTTCAATCATGTTTTACATTAAAAGGTTTTATGGAACACCACAGCTTCTTCTCTTGGAAATAAAATTGGGCTGTTCAACGCAAACGTTAAGTCTTTCCTCTCTAGGTAAAGGTAAAAGTAGTCCCATAGCATTTATTGCTGCAGGGGAGTGAAGTGTTAGAGACTACACTAAACTAGGTCCAGTTTATAGAGATGGGTGACCAGTATTTCGAAATTTGGCGACATCGACTGGCCTCCAAGATCGCCAGATTTAACTCCATTAAACTTTTTTTAATGGGGTTTTTTTTAAGGGAAGGTCTATACCAACAAGCCACAGACTATTGAGCAACTCAAAGTCAATATTCGAGAGGATATCGCCGCTATACAAGTTGAAACATGCGAAAATGTCATGCAAAATGTGCTCCAAAGGGCGCGCATCTGTATGGCTAGCAGAGGCGGCCATTTAAATGATATAGTGTTCCACATATAACTGCCAGGTCTAAATAAAACATACGTAACATAAAATTGACAATTGTTTCACTTTTAGACTAGTTATTCAAAAACAAAATCTACCTGTTCTCGTTCGGACACATTAACAACATGTTTGGTTGAGTCCTCTGTCTAACTTTCCCCTGCTCATTCTGAAACTCTTTAAGCTCTTAATCTCTGATTAGAAATAAAATATCCTTTAAAATATATGACTGAATCATTTTAACTTAAAAAAAATAATAACTTTACCCTTGTTAATAAAATAGTAACTATCTTACCTCATTACCGCCTTGTGATTACGCTATAGACACATCTTGTCAGCTTCAGCTTTCCGTGGGCCACTGCATCATCAAGAGTGTCTCTCAGATTGTATCTCAGTTGTAGAGATTTGTCTCTTTTACGATCTGGATTCCTCCAATCTTGTAGTATGTCTAGTATATGTGTGTAAGTGGCCCTGCCACCATCGAGCTCAATTTGGAATATAATAAGTTTCACTGTACGAAGTGAAACTAACACAGACATACCGGGTACTTTTCCATTTGGTTGTCATCCAAAAATTTGCGCGTTCAAGATAATGTCATGACCGTGCGGTGCGTTCAATATATTTAAGAAAGACGCGACTCGCTGATCTAAAAAATTAAAATTACAACCACTACAAAACTACATAATTCTGATTCTTCTTCTTCTTCGTTCGCCCTGAAAAGGACGGTGGTTGCGTTGTGTCTGTTTACGCCTAAGCTGTGATATCTGCACCTTTCGGTCGACACATCCGACTTCTTCACGGCATTTTTTAGGACCGGGTTTGCCTTCCCATTTCGATCCACACTCGCTCAGCCAGACTGCACAGCTGCAGACTGTTTCCAGGACCACCACGTGGAGTTGGAGAGCGGTCTTGACCAGCTCTGGTTCGCTGGTCCTGACGCAGGTAGTCAAGCTATGAGTCGCTGACTGCGGTCTCTATTGCTGCGTCTTGAGGTCCCATAATTCTGATTAAAACCCATAATTTTCGTGGGGAAGGAACCTGTCCTCCTACCAGGCGCGTCAGCAAGGTGGTGGATTGTTGAATGGCCTCTAGATTTAGAGGTTAGCTGTGAATGCTGAATAATCAGCCGTGAACCAAAACAGATCAGGGCCGGCCCAAGGAATTTTGCCGCCCCGTGCAATACCATACCTTGCCGCCCCAGCCCAACCTCAAATTAACGTTTGAAATTTTTAAAACCATTATGTAAAACAAGCTTCAACATTAATTTCATGACCATTAGCCTAATTTTAAATAGTACCATTAATAATAATGTATTGATAAATTAATGAAAATACTGTATAGTCATAAAATAAACCATTGACTTTATTAGAGACTTACTTACTTAGTCGTTCCCCTTCTACCGTGAGGTGTAGTGGTTTGGAAGAGAGAGCGCCAGACTATCCTATCGGCTGTCTTCCTCCTGGCCTGGTTCCATTCTAGTCCTCGATCCTTCAAAGATTGTCTAATGTTGTCCTCCCAGCGGACTCTGGGTCGTCCTCGGGGTCTGGATCCTTGGCTCTTTGTTTCCCATGCTTGTCGTGGTATCCGATCTTCTCCCATTCTGCAGACATGGCCAAACCATCTCAATTGGGACTGTTCTACTTGGGTCTGCAGGGGGTAGGATTTAAGGCCTTGACGTATCGTCTGGTTGCGTACCATGTATTAGAGACAATTATATGAAATAAATGTAGTTACATTACTTACATATAGGGGATGCTCTTCTCATGTAGAACGATGAACTGCTGAGTCACAAACACTTAACTATAATATGTACATGTTATAGTTTTTAGCACTATTTTCACATTATTTGAATTCATATTGTTTGAAGTATATACTGCTTAAAAAGACACTTTTCTTGCTTTCATATTTGCAAAAGTAGAAATAAGGTCTACGTATTCCAATTTTTGACCGATTTCATGTTCAATTGAAATCATGGCAAGTCCTTCCAATCTAGTTTCGGCCATTGTTGAGCGTAAATAAGTTTTAATAAGCTTCAGTTTTGAAAAACTACGCTCACCACTTGCTACCGTTACCGGCAAAGTTAGTAATATTCTTAAGGCTATAGCGACATTAGGAGCAATGTTATTTTCAATAATGTAACGAAGAACTTCAATTGGTGGAGTATTTTCTGGTACTAATTTGGATACTACTTTCAGTTCATCACATAGCTCAATGGCATCAATGTCTCTATTTTCTTGATGTGTTAAACTGCTTTCTAGGTTTCTACATTTGTTTAAGAGCTCATTTGTCATCTCAGATTTCAATTTAGGGATGTTATATAAAAAGGAAAAATGTGAACTGTGATGTTCCAATTGCTCGAACCTTTCTTCAATAGAATTAGTTGCAACATCAATAATAAAAAAGAAAAATTCAATTTTGATATTAGTTTGGGATCTAAAATAGGTTCATCTCTTGCTTCATAGTTGTGTTCCTTTTTCTGCCCACGCACTCTAGTACATTCAAACGTTGGTATCAAATCAGGATCAGCTTCAACTTTCTCAGCTAATGTTGTAGCATCAACAAGAAAATTTTGAAATGATTCATCATTTCTGAGATTCTTAAGGCTTTGGAGAACATTTCTCAAAGTTGTTATGGCACTAGTCAATTCCATTTTTATGCTTTGCAACAGTTGACTAGCAACATTAATTTCGTTTAAAACATAGTGCCATATAACCAGACAACATAAAAATTTAAAATCTCTGAGTTTTAGGGCAATGGTTTCAGCTTCATGTCTCGCCATTTTGTCTGCTGACTCGTCATCAGCAATTTCTATCAATGCATCATTAAATTCCTCAATATAATATCTTAAAGGACGAATGACCTCGATTCTAGATTCCCAGCGAGTTGTACTTAGTGGCTCAGGCGTTAGAGTTGTAATATGTTTCTTAAGGATTTCCCAACGCAGTGTTGACGCTGAGAACAACTCATGCAATTTCTGAACCGTTTCAAAAAATAAAACCCCTTCTCTAGATGACATCGCGGCATCATTGACCACCAAGTTGAGAGAATGAGAACAGCAAGGGATATAAAAAGCTCTCGGGTTCAAGTCCCTAATACGTTGTTGAACTCCTGAATGTTTTCCTTTCATATTTGATCCATTGTCATACCCCTGGCCACGCATGTTTGCGATTGGAATATCCATGTCTGACAATTTTCTTAGAATGCATTCGGTTAACGCTGAGCCTGTAGTGGCTTCTACAGCAATGAAACCAAGAAAATGCTCATGAATGTTGATATCATCTGGATTCGTATTAACAAATCTTACAATTAGTGTTAATTGTTCAATGTGACTTACATCGGGAGTACAGTCTGCAACTATGCTATAATATTTAGCTTTCTCCACCATAGAAATTATTTCTTTTTTTATGGTTCCAGAGAGAAGAGCAATTAATTCATTTTGAATGTTTTTCCCAAGGTAATGTTGGGTCAATCCACGAGCTACTCTCATTAAATGTTCACACATAACACTATCAAATCTAGCAATCAGTTCAAGAAGCTTTAAAAAATTTCCATTGTTAGGATCATATAATTTATCAGATGTTCCACGAAATGGCATGCATTGTTGGCTCAAGAACTGGACAATAGCAATTAGGCGTTCTATTATGCTCCTCCAGTGTCGAACTTCTGAATTTAATCACTTTTGTTGCATTTAATCAATTGTCTATACTGATTTAAGCCTGGACGATAATTCAATCCACTTTGTACGGGACTCCAAGTGGTTTTTAGATTTTTCGTGTTCATTAAGATACACATACAAATGACCCCAATCATTATAGCCATCAGTAGTGAGTGACATTTTATTACAGGAAAACAACTTACAGCAGAAACAAAATACAGAATCTTTTTCTTTTGAATACACTAACCATGATCGATTAATATGTTCTCCATTGCTTAGCTCCCTAGTGTAACAATTTAGTGAAAATTTCCGACCATTAGAGCTGCGCGGAAAAACGAACTCATTTTTTGGTCTCTCTGGCAGGCCTTTTTTTTTTACGATTTCCAGTCTTTCGGTATCGTTTAAAGAAGGAATCCATCTTGCCGGATCAGTGTACCCCTTAAGTTCATCACTTAAATATCTGGAATTGGAAACAGTCAAATCAGTCTCATTTTCGACATTGTTAGTAATATCTACGTTACTGGGGTCTCAGTTAGAAGTACTTGTGCCATGAGCTCAGAATCATTTGCTTCGGTACATTTGCTTATTTTCTTCTGTCCTACATCAGCTGTTTCAGTTTTTATATATTTATGTAAAGCCCCGCTGTGTTTTTGAATATCGCGTTCTTTTTCCAGTTTCCGTTTCCGATATTCAGCACCTGATAGTTTTTTCTTTTATCGGACGTATCTATTGGAATATTAAAACTGTTTTAATAAACCCTACAATAAAATGTATTATTTAGTAATGAATGGAGACTGAAGCACTGTACTAATTTCCATAAAACGTTTAACAAACTTATTTATCACTGTAACTTCCT
Organism: Oreohelix idahoensis; assembly: GCA_024509875.1. NCBI lineage: Eukaryota > Metazoa > Mollusca > Gastropoda > Stylommatophora > Oreohelicidae > Oreohelix > Oreohelix idahoensis. The sequence continues at coordinate 1,319,357 of JAMPIV010003473.1, read as the reverse complement.
TGAATGCACACTCCAAAACAACTGAAACATTCGAGCCGCCAACATAGAACAGTCGATAAAAAAATAAATTCCTGATTCCCACGCCAAGTTAATTAATTCCCGTCTCTCGTTCAGCCATGCCGGAAAATTTATCGTGGCGGTCTTCAGTTGAACACGGAAATATAATCCTCTTGGAACAACTGTGGTTTCGACCAAGCGAATAAATTGTACTGACGTCTCTAAAGAAATACCTTTTTGTGTCTTTGTAGGAGGAGAAGATAGCATTACGATCGTATGGCAGAACTATTAGTGAAGACTTGAAAAACAGCTAAAGAACAGATCGCAGGTGCAAATATTTCGTAGAGAAAACAGACAAAATGTGAAGGAATAGAAAAGTAAGGAATTTTAAAATAATCTAGACGAAACCTTCGAACACTCCGTGACACCATCCACAGAGGGTTTATTTCAGGGGCCGTTCAGGTTATTCAGTCAAAATTCCGGTCGATGACACTCTTACAAATGCCTGCGCCCGGGCTTGAACACCTGATAGCTAGCGCAGTGTGGTAACCATTACAACAGCGAGGCTCCCAGGCGGAATATTTTGGCGGGATTGTAAAATTAATTAAAAAGATTTTGTGCCGCCCCCCAAAGCTTGCCGCCCCGTGCAAATGCACGTGTTGCGCCGTCGGTAGAGCCGGCCCTGCTTCACATTAAGAAGATGCATAGAAAACACTCGCATACGTCACTGATTTAGATCCACGTTAGATTACTAATGTGGAACTGGTGACAAGAACCAGACAAGTGGCCGTGGAACAAGAGATGAGAAGAAGACGCTGGCGATGGATAGGACACACATTGAGGAAACCTGCTGATAGCATTACAAGGCAGGACTTGTTCTGGAACCCTCATGGTAAGAGAGGAAGATCAAATAACACATGGAGAAGACAACTAAAGACGTATGAGAGGAATGAGGTAGCCACTGAAAGACCTTGACCCTAAAGCACGGGACAGAATGACTTGGTGGTATACGTTTGTTGAAGGACTTTGCTACTTGGTGAGGTGAGGTGAGGTGAGGTGAGGGGGCAAGGAATAAATGATTGGTGGTTTAGTCAGTGGCATGCTAAGGCGGTGCGTGGGGAAGGGGGTGTCGTAGATTTTTTATAGGGGGATTAAGACTTGGGTTGATCCCTTCTGAATAGATTAGAATAAGTGATAGTCACAGTGAGAAGTAGTAATAGCAATAGATTTCCATGAGTGAGATGGAAGAAATGCGATAGAGGCTGTCTCTGAAATCAAGAAATCTTCTCTCTTTCACCTATCTTCTACGACAGATTTAGATTGAGTCAGACAGTCTACACACATATATATGAAATATATATATATATATATATATATATATATATATATATATATATATATATATATCATATATATATATATATATATATATATATATATATATATATATATATATATATATATATCCACTCACCTACATACACACATGAGACGACAGTTAGACGTACAGACGTGGGAAAAACTATGACAATGATTATATGAATAGTTTGGGAACACGAACTGACCGACACCCTGGAATAAATTTTATGAGTAGTTTATTTATCAAGACTAAACTTCTCTCACAACATATAAAATCACATCAAGCATATACAAAATAAAAATCATAGACAAAAATCAAGAAAATGCTACAAGAATGATAGACCCGTTGGTATGATCCTTCCCTCGATGTATAGCTCACAGTCCCGTTAGTAGAAAGTGATAGCTCAAAGAGTCACAGATACATATGATTTAGTCTAAAATTCTTCCCCTTTAAGGTATGAACAGACTGGATACTCTGATCTAGTTTAAGGGAATATATATATATATGTAGTTAGCAATACCTTGCATAAAGAAATGTTATGACAGCAAAAAAAATGAATGGGGGTCAAATTACCACCATAAAGGGATCGCTCAGTCCTGCATTCACTCTATTTATTCCACTGTGTAGACGTGCATTTTTTTTGTTTTTGTTATACTCACAGCTTTGGTAGCCACTTCGAGAACAAACAAAAAACAATATTTTTAGGACTTGCCCATGCAGAATCTTCAATGGTAATCTTGGCCAAGAAAACCCCAGGTCCAAAAAGACGGGTTAAATTCACTACTTCCGGGACCGTTCTCTTGGGAATACTATTGTTTTGGATGTTTGTTTAAGTCACATAAAATTGTCCAGGCACGAGCGTTTATAGCGAGCACAGTGTCAACATCTTAGATTTCAAACGAATGAGGAATGTCAGGTCGGCACCTTCCCTCAGTATAGGAATTTAGTTGGTCACACCACCACTTGTCAACAGTGTCGGGAAAGTTACTGATTGAAATATGTTACTTGCCACCAAGGCTGGAAATTGACTAGAGTGTTCTCAGGAAGAATCAAATCAGGCTCGATGACCCGTTACTTCTTTAAAACTTTAAAGTTCTTGCAAAAGTTATACATCAAATCTTTAAAGTAAGAATGTTTGTTGTTTTCTTCACAGATTTATCTCTTTTACTCAAACGCTGGCAAAGTTTGGGTACCACAGTTTCACTATATATAAATGGAAAAAGCACATATCAAATAATTATACATACTATGTACTCAGATATAACTGATAATTTTAAATTGCAAGCGTAGTGCTTGACTTATCATTTAAATTCCCGTGAAGTAAGTTATATTCACAAAAATCGCTCATCATGAATTAGAAATACAACGTATTCCGTCAACACTCAATGATGAACAGTTATAAGTTAGTTTTAATAAAAATATTCTCGCCTGAGTATTAGCAGTTAAATTAAATCCATTATTTAGCTACAATGAGTTTAAAGCTAGACATTATAATATATTCCGCTTTCCACTGTAACTCGTCGACTAGAGAATATAACAGACTTAATAATTTAACTCTCTGCACAAATCTAACTAGCAAAATGAAATAAGCGATCTAACACTTTAACACTCACAAAATACTAGATAAATAATATAAGATTTACCTCAACACATAACTACTAAGAACTTAAACCACAACGATCATACTAAATGACATCTCTATTAACAGAGATTCTAGAAATCGAACGAAGGCTTGTTCTAGTCTTGTCTGCGAAGTTACTGAGTGAATTAAGTCTCAAACTCTCGTTTAAGATATATGAAACACACACAAAGAATGTGCCCTATTTCCAAAACCACGCAATCTCTCGTCTTTCCTAACACTTACGTAACTAGACGCATGCCGTAACTGCCACCTACTGACCGAGAGGGCGCGTGTCAGTTGCGAATCTCAGACTACCCGTCTCCCGTGCAGAAGCAGTTTTTCACACCTCCCCGAGAAACTCATCCTGAGAACCATAACTGACACTTTGCTTTCTCGCACCTTACGCCAAAACTGGCCGTGCAGCGTGAGTGTCATATCACCTGACACTGAGAATCTACCTTGGAAACTACATGTCAGATGCAAACTACCAGACAAATGTCTCCTCATCATGTCTGACGGAGTGAATTCTCACACTTCAGGCCCAGAAACTTAGCCGAAGAAACACTGTCCCAGGGGAAACTGTAGACAGCTGTCTGCTCCCCTGTCTGACGGAATGCATTCTAACACTCTGCGTCTCGTGTAGGGGCTGACACGTTACGTCATAACTGCGTTCTCAGTTTTGAGAAAAGAAACAGGTAAACGTTAGAATGGGAAAATAGTAATGTATATAGTCGCAAACCAACGAATGCGAAAAACACAAAAAGGATAAAAGAGTGATAATAAATAGAGGATACGGGTGAAAGAAAAAGAAGAAGATATAGACAATTTATAGATCATAAATGTCTACGTGACAGGGGGGACGGTGGTCGCCCCGGTTGACAGCCAGGAAGAGGGTGCCGTTGGATACACTTATTGTTAAATTGTACTTGCAAGTGTTTTTCTTTCTGAGGAGAAAAAAGGGGAGGGGGGGTGTAGCAAAGTTTGATTTTGCTGGGGAGGTTATGATGGTATCCTAAAAGAATGAAATCGGTGTCTGCATTAACCGTGTGAGGTCAAGCACATTTAGGCCCCTGACTCTAAAAGATGAAAATGATGAATTATTTGCAGGGAACCTAACGCTACCTCCCTAGATCTCACACGGTCACTATTTTGGCTCTAATGTCTGGTGTATGATGTACCTAGTGTCTAGGGGAGAAATGAAATGATGGTACACAACATAAAAACACTTTAATTTTCTATGAGGAAGTGAATAAAACCAGTTGTTAAGTTTTTCTTTAGAAAAGAATATTTTTTCTTTACAATTTAATCTGCCTGTCCAGCCATATCTTTTGGACAGGTCTTTGAAAATGAGGACAAGATAGTTTACAGAAAAGATCAACTAAAATATCTGGACTCTTTGTCCACTAACTATAAAGTAAATATATATATATATCTTTCCTGTTGGAATGTTCACAGCTTACACTTTATTCATCTAAGAGAGAGAGTCACTGTGTATGAGGGGCTGTAGTATCATCATACCCCATAAACTTCCTGAGTATGATTTGAACTACCAGTGTTTATTAACAAAAGTGTCAGATATACCCAGATGCTTAACACATCACCTGGGATTCCTTGTAGAATAATAATACAGTGTGTAGTTGCAGAAAATCTCGATCTTTCAACGTGCCCAAGCTCCTCCCGTTATCTTTTGACAGCATAAACGAATGGTCGGAGACTTGATGGCGTTATTTTGACTCAGCATGTTTCCTGTTACCAGCTGGCAACAGGAAATAAAACCTCTGCAACAAAAGGACACCCTGGCCTTTTATATCTGATCGCTTATTATATTTATTATTTTCCTACGGAGGTATGGGGTCAGCCTCGCGTGCATTACAGGTGCACTCGCCCCTAATTTTACATGACTCACACCTTGCTGTGACCACACCTAGGTCCCTATGGCAGATACGCCACGGTACGTTTACATAGTTTTCCGCAATAAAATAATGTGGAGTAACCACATTTCTTTTGGTATGATTTTCTCTACTTTTTTTCTTTCTTTTTTTTTTTGTAATATAAATGCTTCAGGCATGTTTAACAGTGTTCATAGAACACAGAGGCTTACTAATATTCTAATGCAATAATATTCAAACAAAATCATGACAACATACACCAGTTAGATACACTTCAATGTGAGGACTCAACAATGTCTGCTCCCGGCATGTCCTTCACTTTTCCCAATAGCAGTATCTAACTTTGGCAGTTGGAATAAACATAGTAATTCATAAAGCATTCTTACCACAAATTTCAAGAAATATAAACAAATGACGCTGACTTGCAAAGAAATGGCCTCAGTTTCTTCTGCACTGTCCAGACTGTGAATACTTCTTTATTTAATTGTACAATTAACACAGCTGATCTCAGCGTATTTGAATGAAAAGTTTTGTTCAACTGGCAATGAATAGTGAAAGCCTTTTGCTAATATTTATTAGCACTGGCCAATCGAAAGCTTGCGACCACCAGAATTCAAATGTAGTTTTTGAAAAACAAAAATAATTCCAAACAAAATCTGCGTCTGGTAGTCGATTGGCCAGCCTGCTTTAGTTATGCCAATACAAAAAGATGTTTCGTTTTTGGTAACAATTTTCCTACCGCTCCCCTTTCCCTCCTATACTCTTGTTCCTCAAGCGAATCTGAAAGTACCTCAATGCCTCTTTTCTAAGCTGCCGTCCCCACTAACGTTATGAAAAAAACAAGCAGGAACAACAGTCTGTCTGGTCACTCGTCCGTAGACATTTAGTATTTCCTCAATAACTTGGCTAATTCTTGGACTATCATATTATTTAAAACACATTCTTGCTCAGTGGACTCTAAGCTATACTACCATATAATTGTTATGGTCAGTTTCATATTGGTTTAGATTTTCAATTTTGTCACTGTCATCGTCAAATAAAAATTTTACACAAGACGGCCATCTTTCCCTCTCTTTCATCTCGCCAGCATGTATTTTCAAATAACTAACTTGTTTTAGTGACGTCAGTAATACTACCGCGAGGAGGAAATAAAATTGTCTGCGTGTTTGCCTCTGCCACAAAGTGTATATATGCATGGCACAACGTGTCAAGCGAAGAGGGGTTTTGCGCGGCGGGTTAAGAATTGGCGTTAATAATTTGTATTGTCTCGTGTTACACTACCAAATTTGTAAGGATTACTACTGATTTCCAGCGTTAAAGTCAAAATACTACGTTAATTCAGACAGTAGTTTGGCGGCACGCTTCCGCAAAATCGTTAATTATAAGGCTAGGGCTGCATGGTGTATGCAGCAGATCTGGCAAAATGTTAAATATTAGTAGTACGTTTTCGAAACCGAAACTAAAACGCGTGTTAGATTTTTACCGTGGGATCGTTCTATAGGCTTTAGCACTGCACAAAAGGCAGCGTTGCTGGCGTGTGAGACCATTACCGTCAGACACAATCGGGCGGGTTTATTGATTATTATTTTATGACCAAAATCTACTGAAATGAGCGATTATTCTCGCAGATTTTACTACAGGGGAGGGGGGGGGTGAAAAGTAGGATCTGCCCCGTGGTGCCAAATACTTTAGGGACGCCTCTGGATTTACTATATTCGGTGGTCTTACCTTTTCTTGAAGCAGTGTTGCGGTCTATTCTAATGATGTATTGACCAGAATTATGTATAGTTAGCAAATGTCCACATGAACTCACAACAGTTAAATCAACGAAGGAATGTAGATCACTGCTGGTTAACGTTTTTAGAATTTATTGACATCGTACAACATTGAAGCTCCACATGTTGGTATTATAAAAGCAAGCCGTCTTTTATAGGCCAAATGTAGTAGGCCATCATAATTCTTAAATGGTAGGCAAATGTGCCGTCCGTTTATGTCCAACTGTCCGCGACAATATAACTTGACTTGATCGTCAGAATGTTAATAATAATTCATGGTACTTCTCTGTCAATTCACACATGAATATCGGACATCAAACACTCAATGCAGGAACACATAAAATACTCGTCTTGGCACATTGGAATACACATTCGAAAGAGACCAAAAGTGACCGTTATGCACGCGCATCTACGTAATCTAATACTTTAACCCCATATCTGTTTGCTGTGAGAGCTTCTTTTCGCCTAGTCCGGGGTGATACCGTAGAGAGTATTGCCACTTCGTGCAATCGTTAGCTTTATCCTCCTACAGAATGTCGTTTTAATTTATCAAGTAAACCTTGTGTAGTACCGTGGGGGCGGGGGGGGGGGGGGGGGGGCCTCTCTGAGGACTAACTGCAGTAGTGGAACCAGCGTCAGTGGTGGCTCCATGCGTCAAAAGAGCGAATACGGAAATGATGAAGATGTTGAGTATGATGATGAGGATAATGACGACGATGTTAATGAGGATGATAATGACAACGACGATGATGATGACAACGATTACGATGATGATTTAAAGAACAAGTCAAGAACTGCGCTAACCTGAAGGTTGTCGGTAACAAACGTAGATCTGTGGGGAAGGAAGGTCTAGTACTTGTGATGACAACACATGCGTTTTAAATTGTTACAGAAATATCAGTACAAGATATTATGTGTTACTACTGACCGCTGACTGTGAACACTGTTCACCAAAAATGACAGCGTAAAACAAACCCACCACACAAACACACACGGAGAAAAGGCTTCAGAGTTGGCAGTACACAGTGAAAGCACGCTTATTGAGCATTTTTGTTGTTGTTGCTTTTGCTTAGGCAGTTACGGTTCGTCTTTAGTGGTTTCCGGCTGTTTTCTTACGAGACAAAGACATAATAGGCCTACTCGCTCTGGCAGGTCGTTTACAGCTGGTCCTAGTGCTGGAAGTCTGCACCAATCATACACATGCTCATGCAGGGGTGGTTTCTGTAGAAATTTGTTTTACATGAAATGGTTGCCAACCTCATCCACAAAATCTCACGTTGCTCGCCTGGTACGACACCCCTAAGGGAGCAGGTCCCTTTCTTCTTTTGTCTTATCAGAGACTCCCTCCCCATCCCCCCCCATCCCCCCCATCCCCCCCCCATCCCCCCCCCTTCCTCCGAACTGCACAGGGTATCAGGAAGATTTATTGGAATTTTCCCGCGATGATGAATGTAACGCAGATTTAAACAAGGGTGAACGCTTACAAGTCTGGCATAACAAATAGATACTCTCAATATTTCTATAAATCTAGCTGTCGCAGCCTTCGTACTTAGTTTAATTTGGCTTCAATGCCGTCAATACTTCCTACAAAAGAAAAATAAAACGCATGAATAAAAATAAAGACCCTGTCAAATTTAAAACCTAATACTGAGACTACTGTTGGGGGGCCCCAAGAAAAAATGTCACATTCAAAACAACGACAAAAAAGAAGGAAGCCAATGGTTTTACTAATTTCATATTTTTGTGAATGATAAGTCTGCTTTAATAATTATAAACATTTTGCTTGAAATGTGTTTCATGTTTAGGAGATTTGAGCTGATGTATTTAAAAACAAAATATAATTAATGATTAACGTGATGTAATAATTTATGTCGGCTTGCGTAGACAATTTAGACTCAAAAAGAAGAAGAAAAATTGAAAACCACTCGGGTATATGTAAACGTCATCATCATTTCCTCGTGAAGTGTTGCAGATACACAATGGCGAGCGGAGAGCGAAATCTTTTTTCCGGTGTGCAACATGCTTCGTGGAGTTAATTTGGAGTGAAAAGGCATTAGTAGAAGAGTCCAGGGAAGTAGCATGTACGGGGATGGAAGAGTTCGCCACCTTTTTGTTAAGAAGTTTTGTCAATAGTCTGCTCATTTAAAAAATAATAATAATAATAATAAATTAACAATTATCGTATATAAAACAACGGGAGAAGAACCATTGAGGTGGACAAGGAGAATATCAGTACTAAAATGATATTGGTTGTATAAAGCAGGTCTTGAAACTTACTTAGTTTCTTTCGTTTCTGCATCAGCTAGGAGACCTTAGGAGGACTTCTTGATTGTATTTACGTGTTAAATATACAGTACTTTGCAAAAAAAATGGCAGTCACACTGCTCAGCTAAATATGCTGAAATCTAATTAAATATGCATGTTCTGCCCAAAATTTGCACTCCACTTAAGTGAGCAAACACTACCAAAAGTAAAAAAAAAAATTAGTGGAGAATAAAGTCCCTTGATAATAGAGTAGACGACAATTGCTAATGCTAGTGGCAGAAAATGGATACAAAGTCAAAGTGTATGTTAATTTCACAGCTTTGGAATGAAGGAAATCAAACATGTTTCAACATTTCTGAAACCTTGAACATTCCTGAGCGGACTGTCTACAAAATTATGAGTAAATTAAAAGCAGGTAATGGAATCCAGCGAAAAGAAGGTAGTGGGAGGCCAAGAATTTTGGACACAAAGGAACATCGGCGTCTCGCCCAAATCGTTCGGGCTGGGCCAATGAAGAGTGTAGAAAACATACGGCAGCGCATGATCGAGTTGGGAAGCCCAGAGGTATCTAATGCTACTGTCAGCTGAGAGCTACACAGGATAAATTACACAAAAAAGCGGGTAATTTCATCACCATTGCTCACAGAGACTCACAAACAGATGCGCTTGAACTGGTGCCACGAACACCAAAATTTGTCATGGGACAATGTGATTTTTTCAGATGAATGTTCTGTTTGGTCTTATCCTGCTAAAATAAATATTTGGACGAAAGACCCTGTAACGTCTGTGTACCAGCGACCGAAACATACCCAGAAATTCCATCTTTGGGGAGGGGTGTCAGCAAGAGGTGCCACCCCACTGTATGTTTTCACAGGAATTCTCACGAAAGAAAGGTACATCGACATACTAGAGGAACACCTTCTGCCATTTATGCAGGTCATGTACCCCGATGGGTGCACATTTCAACATAACAATGACCCAAAGCATACAGCCCATACCACCAAAGCATGGCTGCAAGAGAAGAATGTGAATATGCTGAAGTGGCCCAGCAACAGTCCCGACCTAAACCCAATTGAAAACGTTTGGGCACTACTCAAGAATCATTTAAAAAAGATTGGACTCAGAGACGTTGAACAATTGAAGAAGGTAGCTGAAAAATACTGGGACAGTTTGACTCACAATTACCTACAAACAGTTGTGGGAAGTATGCCTCGCCGCATCCTATCTTGCCTTGCTTGAGAAGGCAACATTAGATTGTACTGAAACCACTGTTAATAGATAGGGGAGATACCAATCTTCCTCTGGACATACAGTTTTTATTACTATTTGGTTCTATGAGTGTGCTGCGTTGCGAAAATATGACTGCCATTTTTTTTGCAAAGTACTGTATAAATCTGTGTCAGACGTTGTCTCAGATGAACTGTAGCTACAACAGGCTCAGTGCTAGATGAGTATAAAATGAATCAGACTGTGTGCCAGAGTCAGATGTATTGCAGCTGGACACGACTTTGTGTCAAAAACGACGCAGCCATAACATGCAGTATTTAATATAACAAAAGCTGCGTACCTTTCATTGGGCAATTTAAAGAATTCCACACTAATCAAGTCGCTGGATTTGGAAGTCAAGACAATGCCTGAACAAACAATAAAGCTTCTCATCCCCGTTTTTCTTTCTTTAATTCACAGGGCGTCAATTCGCATAGTGGTTAGAGACATTCTGTTTCCAAAAAAGATACCGAAACCTGGTAATGTCAAACTCCAGTCCACCCAATGGGTACCTGGCTCTGTTCTTGAGTTATTGACGGCAAAGGCAACGAGGAAGGGTCCCGGTCACCAAACATCATAAAGCGGAGACCTAGTATAGTGAGGTCTCTAACACTTCACTCCCCTACGGTAGTGCCTACTATATGACTATCTGTACCTTTTTTCTTAACTCACAAGGCATTGACCTGATGCGACCAACTATATACTGACATCCAAACAGTTATCTCATAAATTAAAACTGAGAGTCATAAAGTGTTATATATATTCTGCATTTCTGTATGGTGCAGAAACATGGACGATGAATAAGCATTTGGAAGAAAGAATTGAGTCTCTTGAAATGTGGATATATAGAAGAATGGGGCGTATCTCATGGAAAGAGATGAAAACAAATAAGGAGGTCCTAGAAAATCTAGGTATGAAAAGAGAACTAATGAGAGAGATCAAAGTTCGGCAGCTAAAATACTTTGGCCACATAAAAAGGCATAACACCTTGCAGAAGACCATAACAGAAGGGAGAGTTGAAGGCAAACGTGCAAGGGGAAGACAGCGCTATAAGTGGGAAGATAACATCAAGAGATGGACGGGAAAGAGTCTATCAGAGTGTACCACCAAGACAAGAGACAGAAGACGTTGGAGATCCATTACAGCCAACCTTCGTTGTGGAGATGGCAACTGATGATGATGATGATGATGATGACCAACTACTTTGTGCGTATCTTCACTTCTGTAATTATCACTTAACTCACAGGGCAGTGATGTGATGCGATCAACTACTTTGTGTGTCTTCACTTCTGTAATTATCATTTAACTTAACTCACAGGGCAGTGATCTGATGCGATCAACTACTTTGTGTGTATCTTCACTTCTGTAATTATCACTTAACTTAACTCACAGGGCAGTGATGTGATGCGACCAACTACTTTGTGTGTCTTCACTTCTGTAATTATCACTTAACTCACAGGGCAGTGATCTGATGCGACCAACTACTTTGTGTGTATCTTCACTTCTGTAATTATCACTTAACTTAACTCACAGGGCAGTGATGTGATGCGACCAACTACTTTGTGTGTCTTCACTGCTGTAATTATCTCTTAACTTAACTCACAGGGCAGTGATCTGATGCGACCAACTACTTTGTGTGTATCTTCACTTCTGTAATTATCACTTAACTCACAGGGCAGTGATGTGATGCGATCAACTACTTTGTGTGTATCTTCACTTCTGTAATTATCACTTAACTTAACTCACAGGACAGTGATCTGATGCGACCAACTACTTTGTGTGTATCTTCAATTCTGTAATTATCACTTAACTTAACTCACAGGGCAGTGATCTGATGCGATCAACTACTTTGTGTGTATCTTCACTACTGTAATTTTCACTTAACTTAACTCACAGGGCAGTGATCTGATGCGATCAACTACTTTGTGTGTATCTTCACTTCTGTAATTATCAATGAACAGCGCTAACCATTTCTGATTCAGACTGGATTTAACGTAAAGACCGCACATAAATCTCACCCAGCTTAGATATCGCTTGGTATCTAGTTACAACAAAGATGGGGAAATTGTTATAGCCCCACGTTTTATCGATCTATCCCTCTGTTTCATCGTTTGTGAGTGCCGAAAACTCTAGGGTAGATACAAGTTAGATTTAGGATAAAAGACAGTTTACGTACTCAGTGTATTTTTAACTTGATCAGTATGTCAGGCTTTCTTTGTGAGTTAGATACGCGGCAATATGGTTTTAGTTTGTCTATCTATCTATCTATCTATCTATCTATCTATCTATCTATCTATCTATCTATCTATCTATCTATCTATCTATCTATCTATCTATCTATCTATCTATCTATCTATCTATCTATCTATCTATCTATCTATCTGTCTATCTGTCTATCTGTCTATCTGTCTGTCTGTCTGTATCCAGTTCTATCTGTCCTTCCGTCCGTCTATATATATATATATATGTGTGTGTGTGTGTGTGTGTGTGTTTGCGCGCGTGTGTGTGTGTTTGCGTGTGAGTGTGTCATGAATCATCAATAGGGCTACCCTTTAGCTCCGCGAGGAACAAAGGCCTTCAACAAACACACGGCAAGTCTTCCTGTCCCGTGCCATCCGCTCAAGTTCTTTCCACGTTTTCCTCATGATTTTCACCTCTGTATCCAACTCTCTTCTCCATGTGTTTTTTTGGTCAACCTCTGCTTCTTTTTCCCTGTAGATTCCAGAGCAAGAACTACCTTGTAATGCTATCAACAGGTTTGTGTGAGTGTGTGTGTATATATGTGTAAAATCTTCGCTATTTTCCTTGTCGCTCTCAATGGAGCACGGATCCCACCCCTGCAGCAGGTTAGAGATGAAAGCTGCACCAGAGCACGCATGCCCTCTCATAGCGGTGGTTTCTATAGCGACATCTTACATAATGCGGTGGCCACCCTCACGCATAACTTCATATTACTCACCTGTTAAGGTGTGTCTGGCGGCCGGCGTGATGCTGACCACATCACCCCTAGTGTGCCGATGGTCAAGAAAATATGGGCCTAACACCATGTTCCCACTATGCCTCAATGGGCGTGTAACGGGATCCTAAGGTGTGTCTGAGGGTGCGATAGTCCTTCTTTCTACTTCTTATTGGAGATGCCAGGAAACTACAGGGCTTTGAAGCTTTATGGACATAGTGAAGGAGAGTGCAACAGAATCAGTTCTATATGTCTGGGGCAATAATTTATATATAAACATGAGAGTTGTGTAATGGCAGTATGTTTATAAACATAAAATAGACGAAAGTCAAGTGGTTAGAGCGCTGGTCTCTGGCGGAAAAAGTGACAGGTTTGAATCACGGCCCGACACGCTCCAATCTACCCAGCAATAAATGGGTAGCTAACTCTGCTCTTTGAGTTAGGGAAGGAAAAGGCAGCGAGGAAGGAAACTGGTCACCTCACCTCTCGATTCTGGACCTAGTATGGTGACATCTCTAACACTTCACTCCCCTACGGCAGAGCCGCTATGGGACTACCTTCACCTTTACACGGAAGTCAAGTTAGTCAGACGACTAAATTTGGACAAATCCGTGCCTAAATTCTTGTTCGCAATGAGCTTTGGGTTAGCAGCGAATCAACAACGTAACTCTTGCTGTGATTCAAGACTCAAACACAAGCTATGTTTGCTGTTTTCTGATTGTTTTCATGCGACGCTGTAAACAGAGTCAACAAGAGAAAAAACTGAAGTCAACGCTTACCTGACATGCACAACGGCAGCGATAGACAATCTAGGAGCTGTGAGGATGTAGTTTATAAATAATATTCTTCTTCTTTGATCCTTAGTCGCCAACTGTCAAAGCAGTCAGAGGCCATCACACCTGGTGGCGTCTTGTAGTGCAGCAACAAACTGCTTCCACTTTGCTCGGTCGGCAGCCATCCTTAGTGCATTGCCCCAGCTTTGGTTCATTCTTTGCATCTCGGCCTTCACAGTTTGCCACCAAGTTGTTTTTGGTCGGCCTCTCCTCTCTTTCTTTCAGGGGTCCATAGCATAGCTGTTCTTGTGATGGCATAGGGGTCTCTTCTGTGGACGTGGTCAACCCAACTCCAGCGTCTGCCAGCTATGATGGTGTGCATATCTTCTTGGTTGCTCCGAGTAAGCAATTCTTGGTTGGTGATAATATTCGGCCAAAAGATTAGGAGAATTGTACTTAGGCAGATTGTGTGGAAAAGGGACAATTTAAACATTTCCTTCTTTGTTACTCTCCAGCATTCCGCACCACAGAGAAGCACAGAAAGTATACAGCTCTCAAATAATCTTAATTTGGTGTGTGTGCTGTACTAAGAGGACTTCCAGATGTAGTTTAGACTAGCAAAGGCTCTTCTCGCTTTATTCATTCTGTTCTTGATGTCTTTGCTTGTTCCGCCGTCTGGTGTTACTATGCATCCTAGATATGTAAATGTGTCTGTTCCAGCTTCTGTTTCCTTATTGTAATGGGGCTCAGGACCGCATACATTGAGTGTCATGACCTCTGCCTTCTTTAGACTGACGTTCAGACCCACCTGCTGACTGTACTAATTCAGTCTATCTGTTTTTTCTTGGATGTGTTGATGTGAATGTGCGAGTAGTGCGATATCTTCTGCATATTCTAGATCTTCCAGTGTAGAACACGTTTTTCTTCTTATTCCTCATAAACATAGAGCACTCTAAAGACCTACCTTGATAAAATCATGTGTGTTTTTATATTTCAGAGCACTGTATTTGAAATCTGGAACAGGTGCTGCCTATATGGAACCTTTATCTCTGTCGCACGATCTGATTCTTGCAATTCCATCAACAGAAAAGTTAATTAAATAATATTTTACTGAATGTTAACTTCATTTCAAAGAAAAGATAACTTTCGTATTTTATACACTTCACGAATAGAGTGAATTCTAGTAAGCTAACTTGCAGATTCTCACTCTGAATGCGGTAAAGGCACTTTTAATCCCGGGGACATCGCCGCGCCTTTAAGTGCCTGCGGGAGAGGGGATAGTCCTTAATTTCTTTTAATTTCCCTTTTCGCTTCTTATGGAGCGTAGATCCACTATTACAGCTGGTCTCTTTGCAGGAAGCCTGAATCAAAGTATTGACGTACTCCAGCAGTAGAAGTGTCTGCAGCTGTTTATTCTACATGACGAGGTTGCCAGCCTTATGCACAGTACTACATTTATCTAAGTTAAACATTCCTGATGCCCCCTCTGTCACCTAGATATTATCAAATGATCTCATGTGATCTACCAGTACATGATAAACGATCGATCGCACTTGTGGATCCGACGTGTAGCTTAGCCTTTCAGGTTTTCACTCGTGGGACTAGGGGTAGCTTTTGGAAGACCAAGGAAGACATGGGGAACGGGGAGACATAATGACAGGAATGTTAAAGATGACAGCTGGTTAGACGCAAAAAAAAAAGGGGGGGGGGGGACAACAGAGAGACGAAATGAATGTAAGTGTCTGATAACCGGCACTCAGACTAAATAAGCGCTAAATAAGTGAAGAGCATAGAATAACTGAGTTTAGCTGACGGACAACTGGGAAACACTAAGCGATGCTGCCCTGAGGTGAAAAAGGAAAAAATGTTTGTTATGGAACTAATTTGCGGAGCCGGCGTTATGCCCTTTCTTGTAGACTAGCAGAGTTAACCAAATTTTTACTACGTAAATGCATTCTTGACCTTTGGGGGTCGGAGTGGCTGAGAGGTATGACGCCCGCCTCTATTTCTAAATGTACTGGGTTCGCTCCCAGCACAGTGAAAATAAAAGGCGGACATTTTGTTAGAACTAGTGGTTCCTAATGATGTCATACGCCCCCCTGACCTCTTGGGTAGTGAGATCGGATGCCTAGCCTTCTCGGATAAGGGAGAAGAAACTAGAAGACCCCGTGTGCAAGTTGCGCAAATTAAAAATTCCTCGGTAGTTGGAAATCCGTAAAAAAGTAAGCAACATGGCCGTTGCCTTGGCAAAATAAAAACATTAGGAAACCTACCCACCACAAAAATATTTATAGAATGTGTGTATCCTGTATACACACCTTGAGATCCTCGCCGGTGCTCGGAGTTCGTGCACTGTGCTGAGATCCTCCTTGTGTGATCTAAGGGAGGTGATCGGAGCACTTATGGAGTTGTCCGTGTGCAATGAAGATAGTCCTTAAAGCCAGAACCAGAACACCAAACTATTCTTGACCTATTTATATTTTATGTGGAGTTCTTCCTGTTTCTGTTTTGTTTTTAGCTGTGTCTCAAACCATTTTAATTTACGAACTGAATGTGTAATACGGTATCTATTGTGATAGCGATTTTCTAGTAATTAATGTTATGCTCGGCATCCATATCCATATAAACAGCTGCAGACACTTCTACTGCTGGAGTACGTCAATACTTTGATTCAGGCTTCCTGCAAAGAGACCAGCTGTAATAGTGGATCTACGCTCCATAAGAAGCGAAAAGGGAAATTAAAAGAAATTAAGGACTATCCCCTCTCCCGCAGGCACTTAAAGGCGCGGCGATGTCCCCGGGATTAAAAGTGCCTTTACCGCATTCAGAGTGAGAATCTGCAAGTTAGCTTACTAGAATTCACTCTATTCGTGAAGTGTATAAAATACGAAAGTTATCTTTTCTTTGAAATGAAGTTAACATTCAGTAAAATATTATTTAATTAACTTTTCTGTTGATGGAATTGCAAGAATCAGATCGTGCGACAGAGATAAAGGTTCCATATAGGCAGCACCTGTTCCAGATTTCAAATACAGTGCTCTGAAATATAAAAACACACATGATTTTATCAAGGTAGGTCTTTAGAGTGCTCTATGTTTATGAGGAATAAGAAGAAAAACGTGTTCTACACTGGAAGATCTAGAATATGCAGAAGATATCGCACTACTCGCACATTCACATCAACACATCCAGAGAAAAAACAGATAGACTGAATTAGTACAGTCAGCAGGTGGGTCTGAACGTCAGTCTAAAGAAGGCAGAGGTCATGACACTCAATGTATGCGGTCCTGAGCCCCATTACAATAAGGAAACAGAAGCTGGAACAGACACATTTACATATCTAGGATGCATAGTAACACCAGACGGCGGAACAAGCAAAGACATCAAGAACAGAATGAATAAAGCGAGAAGAGCCTTTGCTAGTCTAAACTACATCTGGAAGTCCTCTTAGTACAGCACACACACCAAATTAAGATTATTTGAGAGCTGTATACTTTCTGTGCTTCTCTGTGGTGCGGAATGCTGGAGAGTAACAAAGAAGGAAATGTTTAAATTGTCCCTTTTCCACACAATCTGCCTAAGTACAATTCTCCTAATCTTTTGGCCGAATATTATCACCAACCAAGAATTGCTTACTCGGAGCAACCAAGAAGATATGCACACCATCATAGCTGGCAGACGCTGGAGTTGGGTTGACCACGTCCACAGAAGAGACCCCTATGCCATCACAAGAACAGCTATGCTATGGACCCCTGAAAGAAAGAGAGGAGAGGCCGACCAAAAACAACTTGGTGGCAAACTGTGAAGGCCGAGATGCAAAGAATGAACCAAAGCTGGGGCAATGCACTAAGGATGGCTGCCGACCGAGCAAAGTGGAAGCAGTTTGTTGCTGCACTACAAGACGCCACCAGGTGTGATGGCCTCTGACTGCTTTGACAGTTGGCGACTAAGGATCAAAGAAGAAGAATATTATTTATAAACTACATCCTCACAGCTCCTAGATTGTCTATCGCTGCCGTTGTGCATGTCAGGTAAGCGTTGACTTCAGTTTTTTCTCTTGTTGACTCTGTTTACAGCGTCGCATGAAAACAATCAGAAAACAGCAAACATAGCTTGTGTTTGAGTCTTGAATCACAGCAAGAGTTACGTTGTTGATTCGCTGCTAACCCAAAGCTCATTGCGAACAAGAATTTAGGCACGGATTTGTCCAAATTTAGTCGTCTGACTAACTTGACTTCCGTGTAAAGGTGAAGGTAGTCCCATAGCGGCTCTGCCGTAGGGGAGTGAAGTGTTAGAGATGTCACCATACTAGGTCCAGAATCGAGATCAAGATCAAGATCATATGCATGAATTGACAGCGTGGAATCTTGATTGTGGAGTTCCAAAATCTTTGCATATCTCTGCCGACAATGTCCTTCACGCACATCTTCAACCACGCTTTTACTAGGATTAAACTTATGACAAACTCCAAATTTGGCAACTGCTTGCTTGGCTAGTATTCGATTGGAAACTGTTTCACATAAAAGCTTGTTGGTTTGTTTAGTTTTAACGTTATTTATTTAATGTTGTAATTGAACTAAGCTAACCTTCGAAAACACTCTTTCCTTGCATGCTGAGGAGTGAGATAGTGCCATAAGCGTTGTCACGAAGTGTATTCGCCTTCTTTTCTCTCTGTCAATCTTTTCTCATACCAAAACATTCCTTTTCTCTAAATTCTCTAGAATATCTACCACTCGTCAGAACACATCAGGAGATCTCCCAGTTTTTTCTGAAATTTTTTTTTCTTAAATCTAGGTTACCAGCAAACTGCTGTGACCTTTTAAAGCTGTGAACTTTTAAACCGCGCCCTGAATAATTACAGTTTAGCCAATGGATAGGCAGCGCGGTATATTGTCTTTTGACCTTTGACCTTAGCAACCACCATGGAGTATCGCCTGGTATCAATGCCACGTACCGGCCAGTTTGTGTGTGTTGTGGGGGGGGTGAAACGTAATGTCAAAAATAGGTCAGGTGCCCCACCCCTAACGTATGCAAATTAAAGCCACCAAATAGAAACCTGGAGGAATTAGGCGCGATTCTCAAAGCGGGATTCTGGCATTCTCTCGCTAGCCGGCAGACTGACCGGGACAAAATGGTTGCTCCCAAGAAATACAGAGGGGCCCGATCATTTTAAACAGAAATGGATCTTAGCTGAGCGAGTAAGTGATCTATATTGTTATATGAATAACATGAATTAATCATATGTTTATCTACAACATATCATGTCAGTATCTTTTGTTTTTCACTGGGACAGAAATTAATATCCTTGATTTTGTACAGGAGACAACAATATTATGTATACGGAAAGTTTCATCTATGAACTACCCTTGTCCTGTTTTATACTCAATGATTTCTACTAATTCAACCATATGATTTCAGCCATGATTATCCTTGTCATATTTTAATCCTGAACTGATTTCTGCAAATATCCTTATTATATTTTAATGTGTTAATGTGCATGTATCCTGTGTTATGATGGTATTATCAAGGTATATGAATGCCTATCACATAAACACAGAACTATGTAATGATGGGCAACTGCACTGTAGCCAATTTTATAAATGAGTATGTTGACTGACTTGTAATTCAGTGGTTCTCAAACCTTGGTAGCAATGACACCCGAACATGTTACAGCAGAATAGAAAACTATTACCCAGTGGTTCTCAAACCATTGTTGACAGTTACTCCAAATTGATTTTATTGCTCTATGGGCACAAGGTAGATCAGTGGTTCTCAAACTTTTGATGACCACTGCCCCAAACTACACAGTTGGTGAAGCTAACAGCCCATATGTTGAAAATCACTGCGGTAGACAAGCTGGAAGCCGGATATAGGTTGAGATCCACCTGTATGCTTATAATGTCAGTTATGCTATAATAGATAATAGAGAGCACTTTGTTAGTAATGTTAACTATGAATGTTCGTTAGATTTCTGATGGACGATTAGCGCCCAGCAGATATGGGAAATGACTTCTCTGGCAAGATTACTAATGGAGCTTCAATTGTTTGTCAATCCAGTCCTACCGGGTTGTCATACCAGAAGACTAAAGCATATGCAGTGTTCTCAAGGGCAGACATACTCCATCCCAGTTGGTGATGAGCCCCGTGTCAAGACGGAGAAAGCTTGCCATCCTCTGAAACCCTAAAAAGAACTTGCTGGACCTGGAGTGCTGGGCCATATTGAACCCCTGGCAACAAGACTACATAAATTCAGAACCATTCATAGATTAGGGAACATATAGTTGTACATTTGAATATATGTGAGATTCTATCTTCATGTTTTGTAAACTTTACATAACAGAGTCTGTTGTTATTTTCTTTGTAATATTTAAATGGGTTGTATAGTTTTAGTAACATAAATCTACACCCTGGGGGCAGAGCCAAAATTAATAAACACTATTGGGTCAGGATATTTTTTAATGTGGTTGGGCACCAAATCTCTTATCCATCTATATGTACTATACATAGTCCTTTGTAGGATATCGGATAAAGAATTTATCGCCTAGAGAATATCCTGTTTAGTTTCACCAGAATTCTCTTAGAAAGTTTTTTTGAGTGGACTAATTCCCGAGGAGAGACTGTGCATTCAACCTGCAGTCTGGAAGAGTTTCCTCTAAAGATTATCTTTTATTCTTCCATCAAGTCTGTCATACTTACACTTTCTCTCTCTAAACTAAAAACATTTCGCTACAAACGTGCACATGAGGTCAGCCAAAACATCAAATTTCTTATGGTTATTAGCATCTGTTACTTGTTGTAGTCCAGCCAGAATGCGGGCGGATGCTCATCCACCAGATGTCCAAGATCTTTTCGGTACGATGCCAATTCTCGTCATTGATCTGACAGACGAGCAAGGCTCTCACCTTCTTCTTCTTCTTTGCTCGTCCTGAAAAGGACGTTGGTTGCGTTTGGTCCGTTTACAACGAAGCTGCGATATGTGCGCCTTTCGGCCGACACATCCGACTTCAGCGCGGCATTTTTGGGACCGGGTTAGCCTTCCCTCTTCGATCCCTACTCACTCAGCCAGGCTGCAGTGATGCAGCCTGTTTCCAGGACCACCACTTGGAGGTGGAGTAGGGTCTTGGTCAGCTCTGATTCGCTGACCCTGACGCAAGCAGTCTAGCTATCAGGCTCTCTTCTGAAACAACTGTTGGGAACTGCGCTGCTAATGGAATGACAGAAGGTTTGTTGATCTCGAGAGCGTGCTTTGGATCCAACAGCTGGTGTAAACGAGTCAAAAAACAACGTCATTGATGTGGTTAAAAACAAGAATTAAATTTAAGTGGAATAAAAAATAAATAGCACATAATTATTTACATTTAATTATAATATAAATAAAATGTGTAATGCTCAATGCCCAGAATATACATAAATTGTAAATGCCAATTGTCAAATATACCCAGATTATTGCAGATTTGGAAAATAAATACCCAGATACCCAGACGGAAGCCAAAAAAAAACCCCAGATCTATTAAAAAATACCCAGCTGTGGCAATATTGATCTCGAGTGACGCTAGTCCACTCTTTGCACCAAAATTCGAGTTGGTCACATGACCACACTCGATCATACAATTACGTCCTTCCTTCGGAAGGTTTCGAATATGGTCCCATACGATTCGCTCGTTTTACTATCAAGCCTGCTAACTGCACGGCGAAAATGCGGCGTGACAATCAACACCATCATCATCACCATCATTCTTATTATCATCACCATCATCACCATCGCTATCATCATCATCATCATTACCACCACCACTATCATCATTACCACCATTATCTTCACCATCACCACCACCATCATCATCATCACCATCATCACCACCACCATCATTATTCCCATCATCATTACCATCATTATCATCATCAGAACCAATAATTTCTAATGATGTCATACTCCCCCTTTATCTCCTGGGTAGTGAGATCGGACGCCTAGCTTTCTCGGATAAAGTAAAAAAAAGGAGATCCTGTGTGCAAGTTGCGCACGTTAAAAATCCATCGGCCGCTAAAAATCAAAAAGAATACGCCATACGGCCGCAGAACTAGCTGTGACGAGAGGTTTGTTGAAATATTGAGTATAGTAGACAAAAAGATGTATCAGGTGATACACTTGCCAGAGGTAGAAGAGTTCTGGTCTTAAAAGAAATACTATTTTCTCAGAAAGGAGCAATGGTGTATGGTTGTCATAGGTATAATTTGATTATAAAGATGGTAAAGTGAAGTACGAGATACTTAGGCGTCACCTCTCTCAACTATCCTATGATAATCTAGGGGAAGTAATCAAGTAAATTAAATGTAAAACTCAACTGAAATTACAATTTGTTTTATATACAGTAATTTATTTTGTTATTCATGAAATGGAGTGATGATACGTTGGATGAAACTGATGTTACACAACCATTTACCGAAATTTCAAATAAAGATTTAAAATCACAAGTAATGTCTCTTGACTTGCTCTTGAAAAGTTCTTCTGCTCACACAGCTAATTTTAAGAAAGAACAGTTTCTTCACTGGCTTGTAATTGAACTTGAACTGTACTGTGTTTTGTTAAATTTGATAAAAGTCCTGGAACTAGAGTTTCTGTCTTCACAACAATCAGTTACTCAATTAGATTTGACATCATGAGTCAGTGTGTAGACCCACATACATATCTTAACAAATTACCACTAAGAAAGCGCTTTCTCTTCAACAAAGCCAAATTTATTCACAAAATCTTATCACAGAATGCTCCAAAGTATTTGTGGTCTGTTTTAAAATACAGCGGAAGACGCAGTCAACGCTTTAAATACATTACACATGCCCAAGCCTAGGCTCGACTTATTCAAGAAAAGTTTAGCCTTTTCTGCTGCTCATCTGTGGAATAATCTTCCACACGACCTAAAAAACACGCTTAGTCCATATTCATTCAATCACAGACTTTTCAAATACATCGTTAGTGCAGATTATATGCCACCCTAATTTAGTTATGTTCTTAAATAATTACATAACATCATACGTAGGTATTAAAGATAACTTTGTCCTGTTTAATATTAATATGATAAGGCAATGAAAATCTGTGTAACTATTATTGTACTGTTACAATGTTTGGATTTTATTTTATTTTATTGTATGTTATTTTCTTATTTTAAGTAATATTTAAGATACATGTGAGAATTAATGGATTCAGTATGGAAGACGAGAGAAAGGAAGGGCAGAATGTTAGACGGGCCTGCGTGCCCAATTCTAAACCCTTTGAAAATAAAGTTCGTTCGTTCGTTCGTTCACTACTGTTTATAATAATATTAAGTGTGGTGGCCACTATAATCTGCATCTGTCTGGTAGGTGTCCTCATAACTTATATGATCACACCGACTGTATGGTGGGTTTTGATGTTAAAGAGAAGTAGTCAGTATGTGTCTACAGAGTGAGGTCAGCTATGCAAGTCCCTGAGTCTAATAGTTGATGCTGGTGTTCTCAGGGTACCTGACTGCTACCGCCCTACGATCTCACTCTGCGATTTATTTTGGGTATCTAGTGTTTGTGACGTTATTTATATGGCTTGGTGTCTAGGGTAATGAAAAATGTAGTGATAATTGCGTTAAACAAATACAATTTTAACTCACTAAAATCGAATAAAACAAGACTGGGTTTAAAGTTATGATATATATGTATATACAATTTTAATTTCCTGTCCCTCAAATTATTTTGGACAGTAATGTTTAAAACTTAAAAGTGAAAAGATGGTTTTATACCAAATTAAATACACAAGAAGGACATCTGTCCAATATATCTTAATATGTTAATGTTTATAAACGTTTATTCCCTGTTGGAAAATACTGTTCTATGAAGAGTCAAGATTTGGAAAAAAACTGGTTTTCGCATCATATCACAAACTCTTTCTGAATAGGGTGGAGATTAAACACATTTGAGTTTGCATATAAGCCCGCAAGATTTTTGCTTATCTGTGAATTCTTGTTGACACTGAATGACTTGCTCGAGAAAAAAACTGCACACTGCTTCACTACAGTGTATGCTGAAGACTGCTAATACTCTTAGGCTTCGATATAGAAACAACCGGTAGGTTGCCTCAAATTCTGCAGCTCCGGCTTCTGACCAACTTGATACTGGGTGATGTAACCCGCAATCAATGAAATAAATCACACAATTTGTTAAAGGATAACAGGTTATCAATGGGTCAACTCTAGATAGCTGCTGCTTCAGACGCAAAGGCAAATTCGGTCACTAATTGCCTTGCCTTGAACCTTGCTTGTAGGAAATCTTTGTCAAGTGGCACCCTGCGTAGCAGAAGCGTTAGTTTTATTCCCTCTATGTCTATACTAACATTAGCCAATCAGTTTAAACTACGCCGATTTGACTCTTTTTTTAAAAATCCCAAACATTTATGTATGTTTATCAATAAGTTCGTCAGTCTGATTATAATATTACTATTTAGACTATGTGTCGCTTTAGGTTGGCAAAACTTCAAAGTTACCTCTCCTTTCCTCACTAGTAGTGTCTATCAAAATGAGGCAAGCCAATTTGACTTGTTTCCAACCAACGCGACTAGAAAAATGTAACTTTTAAATTGAGCTGGGATATCAGTGTGTCCGTCTATCTGTTGTCAATTTTTTTTATTTTATGCAATAACTCAGTCACTTTTGAAGCGATTTAAAAGATGAAAAGTGATTATTAATCAGGCTAGTGTCCTTTATCTAGCCAGTATATTTTCATCTACGTCTTTATCTAAGTTTTTCTTTTGCACCTTTTCTCTCCCCTGCACTCATTTGTTTCAGTTTGACAATACCCAAGTGGGTTTAGACTTTTCCATACTAACCCCCCTCTTCTCTCTATCTCCCGTCTTTTTTTGAAGACGAAACACGTGTTGGCCGACTGCCAAAACGGTTTTATGTTATATTTAAAAATTAGTACGGAGTAACGAAAAAGCCTTTGGTAATAGGGGTGGGTACCATCGCGTGGCGTTAATAGATTCAAAACGCAAGCCGCTCGCTGGCGTTTTTTGAAAATGCGACGTTCTTGAAAAGAAAAAAATGTAACTACTGTAATTTATTACTCGATTATTTTTCAAATGTAGTTATTTATTTCTTAGCGGCAGTTTGCCCCGTTCTGAATAAAAAACGACGTCTAACGACAACTGTCGCATGTTGTAACTAATAATAGATTCTTAGAATACATTAGGTATAAAAAATTCAAGTAGAGTCCAATATTTTGCATTAAATTTTATCGACCTTGACAATTTTCAAATTTTTATAGTAGCGGGTTATAAACGGTAACTTTACGTCACTAGAATTGGATTTTTGAGAAATACGAGCAGGGTAGAGCAATGGTAGCGGGATGTGTAGAGAATCCATCTTGGCGTATTGGAGCAAAATTCAAATACAGTATTATCATTATAATTTGAGCTGGAGGGTTAAAACGGTGCATTTTACCACAATATATATATACCGTATATATACCGTATATATACCGTATATATACGGTATATATATATATATATATATATATATATATATATATATATATATATATATATATATATATATATATATATATATATATATATATATATATATCAGATGCCTTACCCGTTCTTTGCACGGGGAATCTGTAAATAGCTTTTTTTTTTCAAACATAAAATTAAATAAAGGAAAAAGTAACTGAAGCAGAAATTCTTGTTTAAACGTTACTCCGGTATGTATTTAAACTGTGTGACATACCTTTATATAACAGAATTTCCTATCTACAGTACTATTGATCAAATCTGTTTTGACTTCTTTTCATGCCATGATTTCAAACTGTCCAGAATCTTCTCTCTTTGTCGTCCCCTATCTCTTATTTCTTCTATATTTCCTATTTCCACGATATATTCCAGCTTCCATCTCATAACATGCCCAAAAGAAAGTTGATTGCTTGTTTCTAACCTAAGGAATAAATTTCTTTTGCACATTGGCATCTTTCAAGACATACCCGTTTTAACTGCCCATGTCATTTTTAACATTCTTCTGTAAAACCACATCTCTGTGGCATATGGTGCTTTTCCTATTTCTCTACTAATTGTCCATAACTCTTTTTCGTATATCAGGATTGGGCCTATATAAAAGAGCTCTCGAGCTCTCTCTCTCTCTCTCTCTCTCTCTCTTATTTCTACCATATAAAGAGTTGTGACATAAAATTCTTTTCATTTTAAATAAAATACTGCTTTTACTTTTAAAATCATCAGTGGAAAACAAGGTGCAAACAATATTACATTAGTAAGAGATAAGCACGGAAATCTCATCACGACAGTAGAGGGACAGGAAACAAGATGGGCAGAGCATTTCAGAGAAACTGTGAATAAGGAACCACCAGAGACACAATTGAATGTTCCTGAGGCTGAAAATGATCTAGAAGTTAATGCAGACATCCCACGAAAAGAAGAAATCATCACAGCAATCAAATGGTTAAATAATGGAAAAGCTCCTGGTCATGATAACTTAAATGCAGAGCTATTTAAGACAGACCCAGAGCTAGCAGCAGAATTATTAGAACCACTATTTGCACAAGTCTGGAAAACAGGGACAGCACCAACAGAGTGGAGAAAAGGAATAATTGTCAAATTGCCCACGAAGGGAGATCATGCAGACTGCAATAATTGGAGAGGAATAACTCTCCATGGTACGCAACCAGACGATACGTCAAGGCCTTAAATCCCACCCCCTGCAGACCCAAGTAGAACAGTCCTAACTAAGATGGTTTGGCCAGGTCTGCAGAATGGGAGAAGATCGGCTACCACGACAAGCATGGGAAACTAAGAGCCAGGGATCCAGACCCACAGGACGACCCAGAGTCCGCTGGGAGGACAACATTAGACAATCTTTGAAGGACTGAGGACTAGAATGGAACCAGGCCAGGAGGAAGACAGCCGATAGGATGGTCTGGCGCTCTCTCTTCCAAACCTCTACACCTCACGGTAGAAGGGGAACGACTAAGTAAGTAAGTAAGTATAACTCTTCTCTCAGTTCCCAGCAAAATACTAGGCAGGATAATTATACAGAGAATCTCAAAAGCAGTAGACCACAAACTGAGGAAAGAACAAGCAGGATTTAGAAAGAACAGAAGATGTGTAGATCATATATTTACTCTCAGGAACATTATAGAGCAGTGCTCAGAATGGCAAAGACAGCTGTACATTAATTTCGCTGATTTTGAAAAGGCTTTTGACAGTATACATAGGGACAGTTTATGGAAAATACTGAGGGCTTATGGAATTCCAAGCTGCATAGTGTCAATCATAAAAAGCTTTTATGCCAACTTTACGTGTAGCATTGGGCAGAGCAACCTAACCTTTGAAGTGAAGACAGGAGTACGACAGGGATGCCTCTTATCAACCACTCTATTTTTAACAGTCATAGACTGGGTGATGCGCCAGACAACAGAGGGCAATCCAAGAGGAATGAGATGGACTACATTTTCTACATTGGAAGATCTGGAATATGCAGATGACATTGCACTGCTAGCATATTCACATCAACACATCCAGGAAAAAACGGATAGTCTTAATAAGTATAGCCAGCAGGTGGGCTTGAACATCAACCTAAAGAAGACAGAGGTCATGACGCTCAATGTGAGCAACCCTGAGCCCATATCAGTAAGGAATCAGCAATTGGAACAGACAGATGCCTTCACATACCTAGGATGCATAGTAACACCAGACGGCGGAGCAAGCAAAGACATCAACAACAAAATGAACAAAGCAAGAACAGCCTTTTTTAGTCTAAACAACATCTGGAAGTCCTCTCAGTACAGCACAAGCACAAAATTGGGATTATATCAGAGCTGTGTGCTTTCTGTGCTTCTCTATGGCGCGGAGACTGGAGAGTAGCAGAGAAGGAAATGTCGAAATTGTCCTCTTTTCACACAACATGCCTAAGAAAAATTCACCGAATCTTTTGGCTGAATACCATCACCAACCAAGATCTGCTTACTCGGAGCAAGCAAGAGGACATGCACACCATCATAGCTGGCAGACGCTGGAGCTGGGTTGGCCATGTCCTCAGAAGAGACCCCGATGCCATCACAAGAACAGCTATGCTATGGAAAACGAAAGAGAGGCCGACCAAAAACAACTTGACGGAGGACTGTGGAGGCTGAGATGCAAAGAATGAACCAGAGTTGGGGCACTGTACGAAGGATGGCCGCCGACCGAGCAAAGTGGAATCAATTTGTTGTTGCCCTACAAGACGCCACCAGGCGTAATGGCCACTGGCTGCTTTGACGGTCGGCGGCTTAGGATCAAAGAAGACTGCTTTTACTTGGTATATTCTACTCATAACTTCTGAGATACACCATCCATTCGATTAGATTAATGTGCCCAGGTATTTGAATCTATGAACCTGCTTTAAAATTGTTTCATTTATTTTTAAAAAGCATTCCGGAGAAATCGTTTCTAATCTCTTTCAAGATGTATCCAGCCATGAGACGTATACGATCCTTGATCCTACTACCTAGCTGCTTTGGATGGATCTTTTATGGATCTTCTTATGAACATTGCTAACTACAAGTGATCCTTGGAACAATGACATTTGTATAGGATCTTATTATGAACATTACTAACCACATGTGATTTGTGATACAGTGACATTAGTATACACTTGTGTTCTAATTGAAGAACTTTACCGTCCAACTGAACATTTAGTTAATCACTTTAACAGTGTTATTACTGAATATATTTCATTTATTATGTATAATTGAAATGCTTTGATTATGATACTGACTATAGAAGATATTAGTCTGACCTTTACATGACTCTGACTGTCGCGCGTTATTTTTATGAAGCGTTGTTGGTCGTCCTTCTTTAGAAAACTTTAAGTTTTCTCTGGAGGGGGTAATAATGTTACGCCTCTTTTTGCGCACCACAATGCGTTCATGATTTTGAAACATCACGGTGCTCAAATAGAACGCCGCTAGATTAAAATGACGTCAAATAAAATAATTACGTAGATGCGCATGCAGAGTAACGGCAGTTGACTTTTGGAAGTGTCTCCAGCCGGTCGGGCTGTGTTTCATATGTGTTCTCTAGAGGCCGCTATATAGTGTCTGCACCTATTGATGCCAGGAGATTCGTATAATGTAGATGAGTATTCTGAGAATATTGAGAAATCATATAATTATGCCGCGGACCTCAACTTGACGGACTTTACGGAGAGGTGTTGAATGCACAATTATTGTTGCAGTGTAGCGGACTTTGAATTATGGACTGTTCGCATATTGTAATCATGAATCGTTATCTATATGTGGAGCTGCATGTTGTGGGAAATGTGATTAAATTATAAGAATTGTCAACAAGAGTGAGCTGCATTTACTTCACAAGTTACTGTTGTCGTTTTCCATTGGACTTTCGAATTGCTATCACCCTAGATGTTACTTGTCCAACGCTATCACCCTAGATGTTACTAGTCCAACGCTATCATCCTAGATGTTACTTGTCCAACGCTATCATCCTAGATGTTACTTGTCCAACGCTATCACCCTAGATGTTACTTGTCCAACGCTATCACCCTAGATGTTACTTGTCCAACGCTATCATCCTAGATTTACTTGTCCAACGCTATCATCCTAGATGTTACTTGTCCAACGCTATCACCCTAGATGTTACTTGTCCAACGCTATCATCAATTTCAATCATTAAGATAATAGAATGGAACGCAACAGTAGTACCCTTGCAGAAACTGCCGTTGCCGAGTGGAATGTGCATGTCCTATACACAATAATAAAAACCTATATGTTATGTTTTCGGTCCAGAGTTGTTTTTTTTTTTTCTATTAAGGTGTTTGCTACTTTTCCTTGTAGCACGCCCCTTTCAACCATCTACCATATACATCTTTTAAAAATAAAATTTTGTCTCGTTTTGGAGAAGCGCGTCCCGTTCAACCTAACCGGTTATATTAGGACGCATGCCCAAATATAAAAGACCTTTAGGTCTGGAGAATTAGTTATGTGTTATTTAATCTACCATATACATTTTTTTTGTTTCTTAAATTACCCTTTCTGGGGCTCAAAGTGAGGTCTATTGACTTTATTGTGTAAAATGTGTTTGATCTCGGCCCTGGCTTAGATCTGCACCAACACAATTGATCTTAGCCAAAAGGCCGAGAAGCGATCAAACCAAAAGGTCATTGTGTGACGAGAGTTCTACCATATACATGTAGCTTTTTTTTTTTTTTTAACTGATCTTTATTCATCTGTCAAATGCATTTCTCAAAGTGTCTCAAATAAAACATCACATTTTGTATATTGTAAATATTGTGTCGTACATGGGAGGTGACTGGAAATACAAAGAAGAAATATGGTCTACTTCACCATCGGCATGTCGTACCAGGTGACTAATGGTGATTGCATTCTGAAGTAACTTCAGTGGATAGTCTGGCTGACAGGACAAAGGACACTTGAAAATTTTGTCTGGGCGAGATACTGAATGCCCCCGGGTTGAAAGTATAGTGGCCAATTGTGTGCTGCGTAACGCTTTTCTCCTTAGCAAGTTTCAACTAACAAGTTGAGCACACAGCCTTGAGCCATAAAGGCGGCTAGGCACACCGGCATTTCGAGAAAGATACAAGGGGTAGTTTGTAATCATGTTCCCTAAAGCATATCCAATTTGAAATTCCAAAACATGTTCAATTTACAACATACAATAACATACATTCATAAACTGTAAATACAAGGTGAGGAAAGTAAATGCTAAAGTTGGACATTTCTGTACATTCATGTAAATTAGACTGTGTCCATTAATAATTTCAAGGTGAAATATGGTGGAAAAAAATCTCAAAGTTGAAAACATATTTATATTCATGCAAAAATTTATTGTATACGTTCCTAAACAATATAATTTAGACTTTAAAACCACAAATGGAAACCACGCACACACCCACACCAAAAGCGCAGGTGAAACCTGGAAACCCTGCATCCACCCCAACACACACGTACTTGTACTAAAAATTGTGTTACACATTTGATGCGTTTCCAGAAACAAAAACGACATTACAAAGTTGCCAATCATACTTTTCACAGATACCGTTTTCTCATATTTTTCCAATTGGTGGTTCTGTAACAAATTTTATGATTTGTGTTTTGTTTCCATCTCAATTTTCAAAACATGTACATTTTCCAAACAAATTTTAATAAAAGCTCGAGCACAATTCATGAGTAAATTTTATGCACATACATACACAAATTTAAAACACTTCAACAATACGATAAGCGGTGCGGGGAGAAAGGAGAGCTATGAAAGACCCCAGTTTAGGAAAAGTGATCGGTCTGTGTTGGAAAAAACGCATCCAGAAGACGGGCGGAATGGGGCGGGAGAGACACTACTGAAGGCTTCGGGTAGGAGGAAGGTCGGTATGTGTTACGGCCTGCTTTGTTCTCAGTCGTGTGCAGGCTTCGACTTGTAACAGCTGAAACACACTTCTGAGTCGCCTTTCAAGAGGCTAGCCCGTACTTACCGGTACATGAAGAGAAGAAGAGAATTTTGTGGCGTCTAGGCTACTTCCCTAAGATGGAGGGAGCGGAGGAATGTTGCTCCGCTGTAAATTAAAATCGGGTGAAATAGACAGTGCTTTTTGCAGAAAAACATTTAAAAGTATCCGCGAATTTAAAAGGCGGTACTGGAACATTGCTAAATGGCGAAAAGTCCAAATGAAATATCTATATTGAGACAATAAGATAAGAAGTTTTGTTTGTATGTCTGGTGTTGTTTTTGAGAACGTATTTAGAAAAATGGCTCGGTAAGTGTCTACGGGTTGTCTTGTGTGTGAGGCAATCATATCTTGCAATGCTTTCCTCATGGGTATGACTGTATTGCAAGTGTAGTAAATATGATCTTCAGTTTCCTGTATGCGTGTTTTGCACAGCTGACACTGTAATGTTTGCTTGGATCTGTGAGCTTGTCGTTCTGTTGTGGGTGTCATGTTGTATATAAGTCTAAAGGTAACTTCTCTTGCTTTGGCAGGGATGTGAGGTTTGTGTAAGTTGGTGAAAGTGTCCGTATAATTTGTCTTGAAGTATTTCTGTCTTCTTTTAATTCTGAGGTGTAGTGGGGGTGCTTGTAGTTTGGCTAAGTGTTTGTATATTGTATTTGTTTTCTGGTGAATTGAGTTTTCGTGTCCGTGAATGGCTTGTATGCATGACTTGTAAAATGATGGTAGCGGGCCAAAATGTTGCGGCATTGAGTTGTTTAGTGGTCTCAGTCTGGTGAGTCTGAGCCCCATGTAATAGTGTGCTAGCGTGTGTTGCTCTGGCTGTTTGATGATGCTCCCTACATGTTTGATTCTAAGTGCTTGGATCTTTGTCTATATGTCCTGGAGTGCAATCCCTCCCTGTTTCTTTTCTTGTATAAGTGTCTTATGTTTTATGCTGTAGATTGTGCGACTAAAAATAAATCTTCTGATCTGTTTGTTTATGTCTGTAATGGTCTGTTTCGGGGGGTCAAAAACTGTGGCTACGTATAGTAATTTGGGAATGAGATAAGTGTTTACAATCGTGCTTCGTCCAAAAAATGTTGTGGTTTTGAATTTGTATCTATGTAGATGTCTGTTATTTGTGATGTTAGGTTCTGCCATGTGTCTTTGTGTGTGCGGTTTGGGTGTGAAGGAAAAGTGATGCCATAAATTTTGATGTTGTTTGTTGGTACAAGTCCAAATGGAAAATCTGTTTTGTTTTTCCATTTGCCTAGGCCCATTATTGTTGATTTCTGTACGTTTAACCTAGCTCCACTACCTTTACTAAAATCTGTGAAGGTGTTTAAGATGTTTGCAATAGACTTATCGTTGGGTGGGGAAAAGGTTGTCGTCTGCGTAAGCAATCAACTTCTGCTCGCCTTTCCCTGGTATAAAGGTGCCTTTAATAGAGCTGTCCTTTCTAATTTTTTTCTAGCATGGGTTCTAGTGCTAGAACATAGAGTAGGGGGGAGAGAGGGTACCCCTGCCTAACAGATCGTGTTAGTCTGAAAGTGTTGGTAAAAGTATGATTTACCAAAACCTTGCTTTCGGGCTTCATGTAAAGGATTTCAATCCATTTCATAAAGTTTATACCCATGTTGCAGTGAAGTAATGTTTTGTGAAGGTATGAGTGTGATATTCGATCAAAAGCTTTCTCTTGATCGAGAGATAGGATTGACGGCTGACAATCTTTCTCGTGTGTGTAGGTGATTATGTCTCTGGTGAAGTGTGTGTGCTGGTGGATGTTTCTGTGTTGAACGCTACACTGCTGGTCTTCGTATATGAGTGGTCATGAATGGTTTTAGTTTGTTTGTCAGAGTTTTTGTTAAAATTTTGTAGTCTACTTTTAGGTGAGATATAGGTCTGTAGTTTTTAAGGAGCGTTTTGTCTGAGTTTTCTTTGGGTATTAGAGTGATGTATGACATGTTTAAGCTTGGTGGGAGTTCTTATGTATTTTTTTTTTTTTTTGGTGTGATCCCGACCCTGGCTAAGGCCCGGCATACTCTAGAAATGATCCCTAGAAGTATGACACTTTGATCTTAGCCAAAAGCAGATTTTTTTTATTTTTTTTATTTTTTATTTTTATTTTTTTAATTTCTTTTTATTTCTTCACAGCTGTGAGTAGCATGGTTATATTTCGACATAACAATGGGCAACAATTAGACCTTAAAACATAATTAGAATTTCCAATATTTTTTTTCATCACAACTATGAGTAGCATGATTAATTATTGACATAACAATGGGACAAAAGGAACCTATAACATAGTTAGAATTTCCAATCATTTTGCACACAATTGTTCACAATTACAGATAGCATTGTTAAATTATGACATAATAGAGAAGTGAAAACTATAACATAATTAGAATTTCAAACATTTTTCTTCAAAATAATGAGTAGCATGGTTAAAATATTGACATGAGAGAAAATGGAACCAGACACAATGTTAGCAATTACCCACGGGAACAAATGATACATTATCAATGTGGAATATAACTAGTACTCTCTGTCAGAAATCAACATGTTAAAAAAAAAAAAGAATCGCTACATGTGCTGAAATCTCAAATAAAAATATACAACAGAATGATATACATGTCAATTTTAAACTAGCAGATACAAACTTTTTTTTTTTAATCTGTTAAATCTATATTCGTTGTACCACGTACACAATTACTTGTGTAGGCTGTTTCCTTGTTCTTCGTCATCTTCATCTGTTGGGTTTCTTGTGAGATCGATGATTAGCTTGCTGCGTAGGTCTAATTCAGGTGTTTTTTTTTTCAACACCACCAACGTCGGCCTTTTGGCTAAGATCAAAGTGTCATTGCATACGACTCTTATCTCACCAAAACGGCACCGGAGTTTGATCACCAGAGTTCACACTGTTCTTCTCAGAGCAAACCACCAGCCACGACAAATTGTTCTTATCAGAGCAAGCCACCAGCGACGACAAACTGTTCTTATCAGAGCAAACCACCAGCCACGACAAACTGTTCTTCTTAGAGCAAGCCACCAGCGACGACAAACTGTTCTTCTCAGAACAAACCAGCCACGACCTGAGTTTCTGCCCCAGCAGTGTTTCCAGCTCACCAGTCCTTTTCACCGTCTCCAGTTCAACCATGGAACCAGGGAGAATCACTGCAGCCGTCAGCCTCACGATGGATGCTCTCGAAGGGATGAACCTCCACCGGCCTGGAACCTTAGTTCTCTCCGTCTCCGGACCGCAGGCAGCAGCAAAGTCGTCCCCGTCTTTTCTCACCAGTGTTTTGGTGGGCCCGGGGGGAGTGCCTACGGACGGCATCGCAGCACTGTACCGGTTCGAGAATCCTGTACGATGGTACGCAAACCTGACGACAGAAGCGCACACCAGACTGTATGCCAGTCTGCATGGCAAGAAGATAGTGTTGACGAACCCTGAACTCTTACTTACTTACTTAGTCGTTCCCCTTCTACCGTGAGGTGTAGAGGTTTGGAAGAGAGAGCGCCAGACCATTCTATCAACTGTCTTCCTCCTGGCCCGGTTCCACTCCAGTCCTCGGTCCTTCAAAGATTGTCTAATGTTGTCCTCCCAGCGGACTCTGAGAACCCTGAACTCACCATTATGATTGAGCACCTGGAGAAGGAGCGGACGAAAGCGACCCTGAACTGGCTCCCTCCAACCATTAAACAACATGCTGTGGAGACCATTGCAAGAACAGTGCTTGGCGACCCCGAGGCAGAGGTCTACCGAATCCGGAACGCTCCCGACAAGTGGGGAGTCCTCTTCTGCCAAGAAGCGCCAGTTCCACATTTTATCGACTTGCAGATCGAAAAACAACACCACAAGGTACTCGTCACTATGCCAGGTCGGAGAATGGTATGTCCACACTGTGGGCAAGATACACACTGGCCAAATAAGTGCCCAAAGAAGGTAACCGCGTCGAAAGCCACGTCGTGGCCACAGCTGCCGCAGAAAGAAGTAGCGGCACCAACCCTTACAACAGCAGAATCCACCTCATTGCCAAGACCACGAAAGACAACAGCTTCCAAGCAGGCCCAAGAACCACAGACAAGAGACCCACCACCAGCAGCCGATGACTTCCAGACAGTTTCCCACAAAAACAAAAGACAAAGACGACACTCGGCACCAGACAGCTCCGACACAGATGACACAGAAACAGAACAGAAACCAGAACTGACATCCACACCAACCACTAGGAAAGCAGCACCACCACCAACCCAGACTTTTGAGACAAAGTACATTATCAGAGCAGAGCAGACAAGCCCACCGGGAGTTCTTATGTAGATGCTGGTTATATAAGGACGTGTTATTAAATTTCAGTCCAAATCTACACTGCATAGGACAGGTGTAATTATTAGACAGAATGAGAATCTGCTTTCTAAAATGAATTACTTTATAACTGTACTTTAATATCAATATTAACTGCGTAAAATCTTAAATATTCTATTACGCTTTTACATTTTAAGATATTTACTTAATTTTTAAAAGTGCTTTGTAAAAATAAATAAAAAGTTAGATTACAAATTTCACATATTCGTTAGCTTTATAAAAAGCTGCTGATTTCCCTTTAAACTGAAAAGTTATTATAATATTATTTCCCTTTGTGCTCAACGTTTCTCGTCTAATTACGAAGCAGTCGTATTGAATTTTTTTTTAATCGGATTTTTCTAGGGCATCGTATCTTAAGAACTATCAGCTTGCCAAATTTCAGACTTCTAGGGTAGCCTAAAAGTGGTCAAACAATTTCGTGCGGACAGACAGATGGAAAATATGCTTCTCTTATAATATATATATATATTTTCTTAAAAATAACCTTAAAATGTAAGTTTTTTAATTGTTTCTTCAATTTTAGTTTAAAGTATTGCAGACTTATTATTATGGATCAAAATGATAAGATGGCTAAAAGGAAGAGACGATCGCGTCATTCACAGCGAG
The DNA here is from genome assembly GCA_024509875.1 of Oreohelix idahoensis. Classification (NCBI taxonomy): domain Eukaryota; kingdom Metazoa; phylum Mollusca; class Gastropoda; order Stylommatophora; family Oreohelicidae; genus Oreohelix; species Oreohelix idahoensis. The sequence continues at coordinate 1,283,015 of JAMPIV010003473.1, read as the reverse complement.
CAAGCGAGACTATAGAAGAAGAAGCAATGTAATTCGTGTAACAGAAACAACACACTATAATTAAAAACCATCTTATCATTTAAGAAAAACGATGAGTTAAATCCGTTTCCCGAATGAAACTGGACAGAAGAGTATCTTGATTGTCTGTTGATTTAATGCACACCGTCACACTTTGCTATTTTCGCGAGAGTACATATAAGGGGAAACAATACAATTATTGTCTAACTTTCAAACACAGTTGCACACCCTTAGCATGCTCGAAAGTTAATGTACTCTCTCGAAAATAGAAAAAAGTGCGCAAATGACGGTGTGCAAAGTGTGACAGACCGAAGTACCTTACGGCGGGAATTATGGTATTGGATTAATACAGATCTTTGCAAGCTGTTTATCATGAGGCTAGTTTCTTGTTTATCAGATCAGTCAGTCGACTCGCCTTCTGGTCCGACAATCCTGCCAATAATGAATGAACAGCATCATCCTCTGGGTTTTTTTACACAATAATAACAACCATTAGATCCAGACTTGTTAACAGCCAAAACCAGAATGTCTGGACATCTTTCTGTAGTCAAAAACATATATGAAGTCGTTACTTATTCAGACGAGCAGCAATCGCACGGATTTTAAACTTGTTGAACTTTGGGACTGTTTGGCAAGGAAGAATATTCCAGCACCTCTGATTCATGCTATACAGAGCTTCTACAAGTCTTGCAGAAATTATGTGAGGACAGCAAACCATAAGTCAGAAGAGTTCAGGACCACCACTGGTGTAAGACAAGGTGATATCCTATCACCTTACCTCTTCATACTCCTTATGGACGATGTCATCAAGGCATGTAAGAAGAGAACAAGAAAGTATTCAGTGGGGTACTGGAAGATGAGACAGGTCTATATTTCAGAGCTGGCATTTGCTGATGATGTTGCCCTGATTGCTAAATCAGAGGCACATCTCCAATCCAACCTGCAAGTCTGGAAGGAAGAGCTGGAGAAGAGAGGGGTGGTCATAAGCAGCTCTAAAACAAAATCCATGGTGATATCACGAGAAGAAAGAAGACATCAGATTAAGCTGGGAGAACAGGTCCTGGAGCAGGTCGACCACTTGAAATACCTCGGAGCTATTATAGACCGAAAGGGAGGCATCAAAGAAGAGTTGGCCACTCGAAAAGCAGCAGCTGGGAGACTTTTTCAGGCCATAAATCGAGGATTCCTCAGCAAGAGAGAGGTTGGTAAGAAAACGAAGATGGCTGTATACCGCTCCACCTATGTCCCAGTCTTGACATATGGATGCGAGTCATGGGCAATGACTACAACCCATAAAAGCCAGATCCAAACCTCAGAAATGAGGTATCTGAGGAAGGTGGTTGAAGTAACAAGAAGAGACATGGTACGCAACCAGACGATACGTCAAGGCCTAAAATGCCATCCCCTACAGACCCAAGTAGAACAGTCCCAACTAAGATGGTTTGGCCATGTCTGCAGAATGGGAGAAGATCGGCTACCACGACAAGCATGGGAAACAAAGAGCCAAGGATCCAGACCCCGAGGACGACCCAGAGTCCGCTGGGAGGACAACATTAGACAATCTTTGAAGGACCGAGGACTAGAATGGAACCAGGCCAGGAGGAAGACAGCCGATAGAATAGTCTGGCGCTCTCTCTTCCAAACCTCTACACCTCACGGTAGAAGGGGAACGACTAAGTAAGTAAGTAAGAAATCTTGGAGTCTGCTCGAATGATGAGAAGAGATAAAATCATTGTTAAGAGTGTATGGGTTTTTCAGTCAAACCTTTTATCCAAAAGGTCCAGACTTGTTTATGACCAAAACTACAAAGTCTACTCTGTATTCATCATCATCATCATCTGACATCTCCACAACGAAGGTCGGCTGTATTGGATCTCCAACGTCTTCTGTCTCTTGTCTTGATGGTGCACTCTCATAGACTCTTTCCTGTCCATCTAGTGATGTTATCTTCCCACTCATAGCGCTGTCTTCATTTTGCACGTTTACCTTCAGCACTTTAACTCTTTGACTCCACAATTATTTTCCACCCTGTGCCGTAATTTTAATTCGTGATAGACTAAAAACAACGCTTAGAGAGTTGTTTTGGCACGGGTGTCAAATCTGACCAACAATGTCAGCGTTGTTCCGGAGTCAAACAGTTAACACATTATGGTCTTCAACAAAATGGTGTCTTTTTAAATGGCCAAAATGTTTTAGCTGTCTAATTTTGATCTCCTTCATTAATTATCTTATCATTCTTAGATTTTCTTGGACCTCTTTATTTGTTTTTTTTTCTCTCTCTCTGGTCACCATACTCTTGTCAAAAACGTGTACATAGTCACTACTCGTTCAAACCTGATTTTAAATGTCTTAAAATATTCAATTGAGCTCTAATGATGAAAATAAATATGTCATTATTAGAATTGCATGAGTTTTCAATCTAACTACAGTCCTTGTAAAAATAGTGTGGTCTGTTGTTAAAAAACAAAAGAAAGACAAAAAAAAAAAACATGAATATTTTAACCTCTTTATGATCATCCTAACGACAAAGAGATATCAACAGCAGGTTTAGCAAGAAGGTCGTTAAGACTAATGATGTCTTTGATTGCCCCTTCGGCATAGCAAGGCCGACACGAGCACGCTAAAGCTTCCTTATAAGGTACTCTCATGTTGTGACCGTTAATGCAAGGCAGTTGAGCTATAGACACCAGGACGCGTAATGGCCGACAGCAGCTGAAAAATCAGAAAAAAAAAGAGTATGTGTATCAAGTCAAAGAAACAAAACTATTTAATAAAATATACATTATTTTCATTTTAATTGTTTCCAAACATATTTTAAAAAACTTTCTAAACACAGAAATAAGCAAAGAAGGAAAGCTGAGGCCTGTTAGTCGTTAATAAATACCGAAATTAGTTATGACAGGCACTCGTAAGAAAGAAAGAAAGAAAGAAGGAAGGAAGAACGATGAAACCGGAAAGCACATAAGTAACAGAAGTAGTAGGTACTCCGAGGATTTGATACAGAAGTGATTGCGTCATTAATAGGCCGGACTGCCCATGGTAAATTTCCGGTGTTATGTCTTGCGGTTCGCATTAATGACCCGTCATCGAAGCATCATTTTTTGGTGATGCCTAGATGGCAGGGAGGATAGTGTGATTCGCTAGCATAGCTAGGCGGGGTTGTCGCACAGAAGGTCCAGGGTTCGAGTCCTGGGTAAGCCACTCACGTCTGTTGTTTTTCAGTTGTATAGTGTTCCACTTCTTTATTTCTTACGAGTGCATGAAAACATACCTTTATGTTTGTCTAACATTTATTTGCCGCTAGAGTGGCCCGTGTCTGGCCACACAACCAGTTAATCACTACAAAGAGAATACAAGCGATATCAAAACACTGATCGTAACAACTGAATATAGAACTTGAACTACCCAGACAGTTTTACAGACTATTGTTTCTTTAACACACTTTGCCTGTATTTTTGTTTGACCTACTTATGTGAATATGCAGTTTCATAATCCAGATATACCAGGTTCGAAACCTGCTGCAGGCGGTTTGGTAGCAGATCGCTTTGTGTGGATTTTTAACAATGGTATAAGCGCCGTACCGTTCAGAAAGCAATGGCAAACTACTGAATGAAAAAATATTGCCTAGAAAAATCACAAACAGCCAATAAAAGCTGGGGTTGATTGCCACGTCCTGTAAAGGATAAGCAACTAACTTTAACTTTGTGAATATAACAGTTATGAAAGTAGTAGTCTATAAATAATATTGTCTGGGAGGTTCATTAGCCTTATTCCATAATTATGATTAGTGCCGTGAAGGCGTCTACAGCGGTACTTCTTTTTTTTTTTTTTTTTTTTGAGCGCTCATCTGGTTGTGTGACGTGGTACGGGTCATTCTTGCAGCGAGGCGGGTCAGACTTTCGAATGGAACTGGATGGAATCCTCGCAGTGCCTGTTACATATGTTTTACTTTTGTGTTGTTAAGTTCCTTTCATTCTTTCGTTGTCTTCTATCTTTCTATCTTTCTTTGTCTTGTCTTTCCTTTTATGTATCTTGCGAATGGCTGCCACTGGCCTATACTCGCTATTTTTCTGAGCTATCGAAAGCTGCCAGACTTTGAACGTTTAAGATGAAAGTTAGTTAGTCCATAGTACTGTAATGCCCCGCTTAGCATTACGCCGTAATGCGCTGTTTCGCTATAATGCTCTTTCGTTATAACGCTCTTTCGTCTTGGAGCCCCTGACAAACAAAAACACAAACACACAAAAGTCAAGAAAAGAGGTCAAAGTTATCCAGTCATCACTATTTGCCAAGAGCGGCCTTCCATGTGGAAGAGTGGTGAGAGCGCTTGCCTCTAGCGGCAAAGTTACCAGGTTCCGGGTTCGAAACTTAGTGGCGTTACACTCCAACCTGGCCAGTTATAAATGGGTAACTGACTCTGCTCTTGAGTTAAGGAAGGTAAAAGGCAGGGATGAGAGGAACTCGTCGCCTCGCCTCATAAAGCTGAACCTAGTAAAGTAGTCTCTAACACTTCACGCCACTATGGCAGTATCTGCTACGGAACTACTTAGATTACACAAGGAGGATCTCAGCACAGTGAACGAACTCCGTAGCACCAGCGAGAGTCCCAATGTGTGTATATAAAGAAATTACATTCTATAAACATTTCTGTGGTGGGTAGGTTCCTAATTTTTAAATTTTGCCAGGGCAGTGGCCTGATAGGCCCAGGCCTATTATTTTTCAACTGCCGTAGGATTTTTAACGTGCGCGACTTGCACAAGGGGAAATCTCACCCCCTGCAGACCCAAGGAGAACAGTCCTAACTAAGATGATTCGGCCATGTCTGCAGAATGGGAGAAGATCGGCTACCACGACAAGCATGGGAAACAAAGAGCCAGGGATCCAGACCCACAGGACGACCCAGAGTCCGCTGGGAGGACAACATTGAAGGACCAAGAACTAGAATTGAACCAGGCCAGAAGGAAGACAGCCGATAGGATAGTCTGGCGCTCTCTCTTCCAAACCCCTACACCTCACGGTAGAAGGGGAACGACTAAGTAAGTTAGTAAGACTTGCACAAAGGACCTCCTATTTTTTCGCCCTTATCCGAGAAGGCTAGGCATCCGATCTCATTACCCAGGAGACCAGGGGCGAGTATGACATCATTAGGACCACTAGTTCTGAAAAATAATTTCCACAAATTGTATTCCCTCAACTGGGAATCGAACCTGGTACCTTTAGAATTCGAGGCGGGCGCCATACCTCTTTTCTACTCCGACCCCAATGAGGATGACTCCAGATATGCCTCCATACATTTCTCATAAGAGTTAGTTGCTTATCCTTTACAGGACGTGGCAATCAACCCCAGCTTTTATTGGCTGTTTGTGATTTTTCTAGGCAATTATTTTCATTCAGTAGTTTGCCATTGCTTTCTGAACGGTACGGCGCTTATACCATTGTTAAAAATCCACACAAAGCGATCTGCTACCAAACCGCCTGCAGCAGGTTTCGAACCTGGTATATCTGGATTATGAAACTGCGTTCATATCCATTAGGCCACAGACGCCGACTCGTCATAAGAGTAGAATTGATAATTACTACATTCTTCTTTGATCCTTAGCCGCCGACCGTCAAAGCAGTCAGTGGCCATAACGCCTAGTGGCGTCTTAATTACTACATTGTTCCTCCTTACTTCTACTCCACATTTCTAAGCACCTTCACGTTTCTGATATTTATTTTTAAAATCTATGTTTAAAAATTATTTATTATAATTACAGTAATACAGACAGAAAGAGATGGTGCTGACGAGTCTGATAATACAAGATTACATGGGATTAAGTCAACAATGCACTTAAATCAGTGATTCTCAAACTTTTTACGACCACTACCCAACTGCACAGTTGGTGAAACTGGCGACTTATGCATTTAAACTGACAATAAACAACTAATAATAGGAATTCACTCAAAGAAAAGCTGCTAATAAAAAATGGTGTAAGCAAAACATAACGGCCGCGACCCGTCATAATGTTTCCCGTGCCCAGTTTTGAGTCGCGCTCCTAATGGGTTGAGAATCACTGATCTAAAACAAAATATCACACATCGATAATCTGCGGAGAAGTTTGTCGTGTTATTTGAGAAAACAATTATTTATATCTATCTACATCCAATGTAGACAGCAAACTCCGTTACCTGCAGCTATGTAGGATGTTCGTGGCGTTTCTAGGGTCGACCTGACTGTACGACGAGCAACCACCGCGACAGCCGTAGGACAGAACAGACGCTGTGCCACACTTATCAGACAGGTTTGATTGGGGCTAAATGATGGGCAGGGAAATCAGGAAGACATTAGTATAGAAGACATTAGTATAGAAGACATTAGCATAGAAGACAAATAAAATGTTTTAATAATTAAATGAGAAAATAATGCGTATTAAATTAAACAGACTGGCAGAACTTGAGCTTACTTTTGATTTATTGTTTTTTTTTTTTTTTTTTTTTTTTTTCTAACTGTGTCAATGATTGTGGTGTGGCAAAGTAATAGACCACTTGTTCTCTCGGGGCAAAATTACCGGTTCTTCTTCTTCTTCTTCGTTCACCCTCAGATGTCAGCTTGAATAAGTTCAAAGAAAGCAGTGGTCAGCCTGAGGCTGTTGATATCTCCGTAGATTTTCTCCAGGAATGGTACTGGTGATGGCCATATGCGTTTTCTCTGTTCCTCATATGTTGGGCACCATTGAAGCAGATGTTCGGCAGTCATTTTATTGGTGCCACAGTCACACTCATCAGTAGTTCCTATCTTTAATTTGTTGAATAGGTGGTATCTCAATCTGTTATGACCTGTGCGAAGTCTGAAGATTACCACTTGTTCACTTCTGCTGAGCTGGTAATACGGATCATTTTGTGTGTGGCCTGGATGCTCTTCTTCCCACTTGTGCCTGTACCTGCACTTGATAAACTCTTGGACTCCTCATAGGTTATATTTGTGTCAAGTTGAGGAAGTTTTCCCCCTTCCTTTGCCAATCTGTCAGCCTCTTCATTTCCAGGGATGTTGCAGTGAGAAGGGATCCATTGTATCACGACTCGTTTGTATTGCTGACATAGTCTGTGAAGTGTTAATCTTAGGTCATCCAGTTCAGCATTACCTTGACTTTTCAGCGTTGTAATCACTGACAGCGCATCTGAGAAGATAGCTACTGGTCTCTCTGAGCTTTCTTCTGTCATTAGAATTTCTGATGCAATTACCGGTTCAAAACCAGGTATCGTTACAATCCGGTCTACCCAGCTGTAAATTGGTACATTACTGCAAAGAATAGCCAGACCATGCGGTCTTTATATTTTGACATGTGCCCTAATATAACCCACGGGCCCTGTGTATAGTTTGAACCAGAGACGTCATTAGGGTTGGTGTCACCCGGTGCGGTAACTCATGGTGTCACCCCCATGGACCTCCTCCCGTACCAGACCATACAGAATCCTTAGTAATGTTTTTTGTACTAATGTTACTCGTAAATGCAAATGGAAATATACTCATAAATGAAATAATATCAAAAAAATAAACAGGAACAAATACACAAGCATTTCAGCACTTAGTGAACATCTCGACTAAATCATAACTTTCCTTTCCTGGCCTTCAAAGCTGCGAACGTGTGAATCTTACTTACTTACTTAGTCGTTCCCCGTCTACCGTGAGGTGTAGAGGTTTGGAAGAGAGAGCGCCAGACTATTCTATCGGCTGTCTTCCTCCTGGCCTGGTTCCATTCTAGTCCTCGGTCCTTCAAAGATTGTCTAATGTTATCCTCCCAGCGGACTCTGGGTCGTCCTCGGGGTCTGGATCCTTGGCTCTTTGTTTCCCATGCTTGTCGTGGTAGCCGATCTTCTCCCATTCTGCAGACATGGCCAAACCATCTTAGTTGGGACTGTTCTACTTGGGTCTGTAGGGGGTGGCATTTTAGGCCTTGACGTATCGTCTGGTTGCGTACCATGTCTCTTCTTGTTACTTCAACCACCTTCCTCAGATACCTCATTTCTGAGGTTTGGATCTGGCTTTTATGGGTTGTAGTCATTGCCCATGACTCGCATCCATATGTCAAGACTGGGACATAGGTGGAGCGGTATACAGCCATCTTCGTTTTCTTACCAACCTCTCTCTTGCTGAGGAATCCTCGATATATGGCCTGAAAAAGTCTCCCAGCTGCTGCTTTTCGAGTGGCCAACTCTTCTTTGATGCCTCCCTTTCGGTCTATAATAGCTCCGAGGTATTTAAAGTGGTCGACCTGCTCCAGGACCTGTTCTCCCAGCTTAATCTGAATCACTTCATCGAAATCAATGCCTTTCGCCAACTAGCATAGAGTTTTAGTCTTGTGGGTATATTGATACAGCAGTACATGTAAGCTGGGCTTACGAAAAATGTTTTTGTGGTTATAACTAATTACAGGGATTTTTTTTATAGAAAATAATAAATTTCTGCTGAAACATTGCACACAAATTTTATAGACAGTCATTTTGGTGTCACCCCCTCTGATGGTGTCACCCGGATGCGGTCCGCACCCCCGCACCCCCTAGCGACGCCTCTGGGTTGAACGGAACGCGCAACTCGTTTTAAGGTACCTGGCTCTGCTCTTGAGTTAAGGAAGGTAACGTGTGTTACCAGACAGTGTATCCAGGACTGTTATGTTAAGTCCTATTTGTAAGAATTCCAGAAACTAAGGTGAGATCCCAAAGAGACCGTGTAATGATGACAACGTGCAATCTGTGTTAGCTCAGTGCAGACAAAAGACATTATGACTAACTTCAGCATATGAACTTTATGTGAAAAGTTTTAATAAATATTAAGTGTGAATTTTAATTTTTACATTTTAATTGAGATTTTTCAATTTCCAAAAGAGAAACAAGAAAATAGATGTACATTATTAAATGATTCAGTAAATTGTAGTTTTGACTTGTCAAATTCTTATTGTGGACAGTTATATTTTGTTGAGTTATTGTTGTCACAGTATAGTTAGGTGACGGTAGCACTCTAGAGCTCTTGATCTATACTATTACCATTCAGACTTGTGCTTTTTACAGCTATAGCTATACCTGTGCCAGCCCTACACCAGTGCTATTCTCCGAGACTGGGGTATACCTGTCTAGACTAAATTTACTTGTCTAGTCTTCTATACTATCATCATCTGCCACATATAAAACCATCCGTCACACCAACTTCTCTTTTGCTGAGAAATCCTCGATTTATGGCCAGAAAAAGTCTCCCAGCTGCTGCTCTTCGGGTAGCTAACGCTTCTTTGATGCCTCCCTTCCGGTCTATTACAGTTCCGAGGTATTTAAAGTGGTTGGCCTGCTCAAGGACCTGTTCTCCCAGCTTAATCTGATGCCTTCTTTCCTCTCGTGATATCACCATGGTTTTTGTTTCAGAGCTGCTTATGACCATCCCTCTCTTCTCCAGTTCTTCCTTTGAGACTTGCACGTTGGATTGAAGATGTGCCTCTGATTTAGCGATCAGGAATCATGGCAACATCATTAGCAAATGCCAGCTCTGGAATACAGACCTGTCTCATCTTCCAGTACCCCACTGAATACTGTCTTGTCCTCTTCTTACATGTCTTGATGACATCGTTCACGAGGAGTGTGAAAAGATTAGGTGACAGGATATCACCTTGTCTTAAACCAGTGGTGGTCCTGAATCTTCTGACTTATGGTTTGCCGTCCTCACATAATTTCTGCAAGACTTGTAGAAGCTCTGTATAGCATGAATCAAAGTTGCTGTAATGTTCTTCCTTGCCAAACAGTCCCAAAGTTTGCTCCAGGGGACCTTGTCAAACGCCTTTTCCAGATCCAAGAAACAAAGATGGATCTCACTCTTATACTCAAGGGACTTTTCACTCAGTTGTCTGAGTGTGAAGATTAGGTCTTAGTACTTCGGTTTGCTCGGAAGCCACACTGGACCTCATCCAATTGTGGCTCTGCTACGCGACACTGAGAAGGGATATGCCTCTATTGTTTCCACATCGTCGGTCTGAAAATCGGTGTTATGATGGCATCTCCCAATCCCTTGTTAAAGTCTTGTTGCCTGTAGGACCCTCAGGAATAATAGATCGACTGCTGCTCCCATGTACTTTGATTTTCTCCGGTGCTGCCTTCAGTTCTTCCATTTTTGTGAGATCTTCACCACAATTGGTTTCCTCTTCTGGGCTAATGGTTATCATTTCTGATAACTCAAGGAGTTCTGAGAAATATTCTTTTCATCTTTCCATTACTTCCTTTGGGGCAGTAAGCAATTTGCCTTGCTTGTCCTTTATAAATTTAAGAGTGTACTGTGTTTCCTTCCTCGTGTTCTTTAGGGTCTTGTAGAACCATTTCTGGTTTTCTTGAGCATCTTTTTCTAGCTTTTCTCTAAATTCCTCCCAGGACTTCTGTTTTTCTGTTAGCACCTTGTTCTTTGCTTCTGAGTATCACATATTCTCTATATTTCTCTGTTTTTCCTGCTGTGTTTTTAGCTCCTAAAATTCCTCATTCTTTGTTGGTTCACACCTAGTGTATGCATGTGTGCGCTTATGTGGGAACCTTGTGTTTATAATGATAAGATTTTGCTCAGTGCAGAACCTAAGGAGTCGCTTTCCATTGTCATTAAGGGTATCTTCTCCATATCTTCCGATAACTCCACCCCATCTAGCATGTTCATTTCCAACTCTGGCATTGAAATCTCCGAGCATGATAATTTCATCTTGGCAGTTGTCCACAGTCCTATGAAGCAGCTCGAAGAATTCCTCCTTGACCTCTGCTCGCTCATCTTCATTTGGTCCATACACAATGACAAGGCTGACTATGGTTTCTCTTTCTTTTAGTTTTAGGACCATAATGCGTTCTGAGACAAAGTTCCATCCCTTGATACTATCCTTTTGATTTTTTGCCACAGTATAATAGAAGGATTGCAATGGTATGACAAGGTCACCAATGCAGAACTGATGACAAGAATCATGAGTTATATGTCTTGTCTAAGTGCCAGTGGATCAACAGATGAGAATAAGACGCTGATGACAGATAGGACACTCACGGAGAAAACCTGTTGGTAGCATTACAAAGCATTTCGTATTCAAGAATCCCTAGGGTTAAGAGAAGCAGAGGTAGTCTGAAAAACGCATGGAGACGAGAACTGGAGACAGAAGTGAAAATGATAAGGAAGACGAGAAAAAAAACTTGAGCTCATGCCACGTGACAGGAAGACTTGACATGTGTTTGTTGAAGGCCTATACTCCTCGGGGAGCTAAAGGGTATTGATTGATTGATTGATTGATTGATTGATTGATTGATTGATTGATTGATTGATTGATTGATTCTCTATAACTTCTAGTGTTTATTGATAAGACTAAAAAGAAGAAAGCAGATTAACATGGCAGCACGTATTTTTTTAAACACCCCTGAATGACAACATCCTTCATCATTTTACTTCACGTGCCTCATGGCGCATGGAGCCACCGCTGCAGCCGGTCCCCCTGCCGGATGCCCGCACAAATCATGCATATGCTGTTGTAGCAGTGGTTTATGTAGCAAGAACTTGTTTTTACACGATGAGGTACCCAACCCCAAGCACAACCTCATATTAATGGCCGTGTACAAAATGCCTGAGGGTGCAGTAATTACTTTTCTTTCTTTGTCTCTTCATATTTAACACTACTTTCTTTGTCTCTTCATATTTAACACTACTTTCTTTGTCTCTTCATATTTAACACTACTTTCTTTGTCTCTTCATATTTAACACTACTTTCTTTGTCTCTTCATATTTAACACTACTTTCTTTGTCTCTTCATATTTAACACTACTTTCTTTGTCTCTTCATATTTAACACTACTTTCTTTGTCTCTTCATATTTAACACTACTTTCTTTGTCTCTTCATATTTAACACTACTTTCTTTGTCTCTTCATATTTAACACTACTTTCTTTGTCTCTTCATATTTAACACTACTTTCTTTGTCTCTTCATATTTATACTACTTTCTTACAGTGTGCAGGTAACTGAGCTTCCCAGAAGGGCATGAGCGCTTACGTTTACATGACGAATGGCAACTCTTATGACCAACTGACTCGCCATTTGTTCAACACACAAGTTGGGACTCACCTTTATTTTACGCTAAGGTTGAGACTAAGCAGAGTGATTCAAGCATTGCAGGTATTCACTTCCTAAGTTTTAGGTGGGGACTCACTCTGATTCAAGCATAGTATGTACTCACCTCTATTTCACATTTAGAAGGAGACTCATTCTGGTTCATGCTTAAGTTGGAGCTCATCTGTAGTTCAAGCATAACTGGGTACTCCACAATTCATCTCTTGTTCAAGTATAAATGGGGACTCGCCACTTGTTCAAGCATAAGAGGGAACTCATCTCTAATTCAAGCATTTTTGGGGACACATCTCTAACTCAAGCATAAGAGAGGACACATCTCTAGTTCAAGTATAATTGAGGACGCATCTCTAATTCAATCATAAGAGGGGACACATCTCTAGTTGAAGCATTATTGGAGACTCATCTCTAATTCAAGCATAATGGGGGATTCATCTCTAATTCAATCATAAGAGGGGACACATATCTAATTCAAGCATAACTGAGGACTCACCTCTAGTTTAAGCATAATGGAGGACATCTCTAATTCAAGCATAAGAGGGGACACATGTCTAGTAGAAAAATAATTGGAGACTAATCTTTAATTCAAGCATAATTGGGGACTCATCTCTAGTTAAAATATAAGAGGGGATACATCTCTAGTCGAAACATAATTGGAGACTCATCTTTAATTCAAGCATAATTGGGGACTAATCTCTAATTCAAGCACAAGAGGGGACACATCTCTAGGTCAAGCATATGTAAGGACTCCTCTATTTCAAGCATAAGATGGGAATTCACATCTGTTCAAGCATAAGTGGCGACTCATCTCTAGTTGAAGCATAAGAGGGGACTCGCCCCTAGTTCAAGCATAAGAAAGGACTCGCCTCTAGTTCAAGCATAAAATTGCGACTTACCTCTAATTCATGCATAAAATGGGGACAAATCTCTAGTTCAAGCATACAATGGGGAATCACCTCTAATTCAAGAATAAAATGAGGACTCGCCTCTTGTTCAAGCATACAATTAGGACTCACCTCTAATTCAAGCGCAAGTAAATGAACCCGACATTTGTCTCGTGACGTTTTCAACCTAGCTCCATGCCGTAACATAGCTTTGTAAGCAGCGTCCAACTGCTGGCGGATCTGAAACAGCTGTGATGGCGATGATGATTGCACTGATGAAGGTGATGACGACAGTGTGGGGAACCTTGGTTTGTACCGCTTATATAACATTGAAGATGTTGCTGCTACTAACAAGGCCAGCATCAGCAAATTGTCTGATTAAAGACAGAAAAAAACATTGAATAATCATCAAAATTTTTGTAGCTTCCCAAATTCAAGCGGTTTATGAGTCGGAGGAGGAGAAAGAAGAGAACGGAGAAAGGAAAAGAAAAGATAATGATATATTACAGTATAAATGAAATTGAGTGAAAGTTGATCAAGTACAATATCTAAATTACTTTCCATTTTTAATGTAAATATCAACAAGCGAACTTTAAACAAACAAACAAAAAATTTTTGCCTCGTTTTGGCGAGGCGCGTTCTGTTCAACTTAGTGTGTTACTAGCAATAACCCGTCAAAATGGACAGGTTTTTAATTATAGTATGTTGTTTCTGTTACATGTATTACAGATACTACTGTGATCATTTTATTGCAGGCGACCGTCATTAGATATTTGTAGTGAAAATTATATGGATGTATTAAATATGAAGACATGGAGTAACCTTCCTAAGTGACATGTGGAGCAGTGATAATGATCTAATGGACCGTAAATTGACTAAATAACTAACATTTCTTTTATGACAACATGTCTCGTAATTGTTCGTGCATCTTTTAAAATCTTGACTTTCCATGTTTAATGTCTATCACCGTGAAAATAATATCTACATTGATGATACCTCTTCATCGTCTCAGTATACGTCACACTTGCTGTAGTGTTTACATTTCTACCTGAAATACCTTGTTTAGTTCACTGTGATAGTATTAAAATAAAATCATGATTTATTTAATTTGCGCACGTTTCTATTTTCGGGAGAGTACATATAAGGGAAACAATACTATTATTGTCTAACTTTCAACCGCAGTTGCACCCCCTTAGCTGTGGTTGAAAGTTAATGTACTCTCTCGAAAACAGAAAAGTGCGCAAATGACGGTGTGCATGATGTGACCGACCGACCGATGTACATACGGCGGGAATTATGGTATTGGATATTAGGGCTCATGTCCAAACGTAAAAGACCCTTAGGTCTGATAATTATCATACAAGCGAACGATTTGTAGAGTGAGCAGCTGTCGCTCATTGCCTGGTAAGAAATAAGCATCCCGCGAGGTCGGGCTAACATCGCTGTTATTATGAGTCAAAAGATATTTTTATTCATGAGAAATTCATGAGAAACTATAAAATTGATATACTGGGATTGTGCGAAACTAAGTGGATGCGAATCATAATTATCATCACCATCTAGTCCGTACAGCTCTGCGAGGAGCGCAGGTTCTCGGCACAATATGCCAATCCGTCCTGCCCTGCTTCGTCCGTTCTCGACCTGTCTATGTTTGTCTCCATCTGTCACGTCTGTCTCCAGTTTTCGTCTCCGTAGTTTTTTTTTCACGCTCTATTGCCCTTACCCGGGGGATTCCAGAGCAGGGACTGATATGTGATGCAGCAACAGCGTCTTATCCACACCACCTGTTCCATTAGTGTGTGTCTTGCCATGCTATTTCAGTCTTTCTATTCTAGGCAAGAGCGCTGTCTCCCTCCTCGCGCGACGCGAGCGACGAAATGCTCTGTTCAGTCAGACAGTTATCTGGTTGATCCTGCCAGTAGTCATATGCTTGTCTCAAAGATTAAGCCATGCATGTCTAAGTTCTATCTTCAGGCGATCATTGTCCTCTCAAGGCTGTGTGTGGTCCCGGTTGCCGGGTCCTCCCAGCGCAGTGGAGGCAGCAAATGGGTGATGTGCCTGTACCAGTTTGCTCTTTTTCGCGGACCTTCGGTCCCGAGAAGATTCTGGCTGGACTGACGTCTCGGTTGTGCGACGGTTTTATAGCGGCAGAAGGACGAGGGCAAGTTCGGGCACAGCGGGCTGATCACCCGCTTGCCAGTCGCTCTGATTACGGAAACAACAACTAATTCTTTGTTGTACCAATAAACGCCATTAGGCGTAACGGAACAACAATTAATTTCTTGTTGCCCTAAGACGCCTGTTCGTGGCGTACTGGCCCCTGACTGCTTTGTCGGTCTTCGGCTAAGGACGGAAGAAGAAGAAGAAGAGATTCTAGGCAAACACTCATTTATGAAAGTCTTCTTTTTTTTTTTAAACGTACGCCCTCTATTACTCGAGGCGAAATCTCAGGTTAGTATATCTAACCTGAGATTGATTTTACATGAGTATCCTATTTTCCCTGTACGCTGACAAGTGTCCTCTCGCCATTCAGGCAGATACTCGCCGTCTTCGAAGAGTACCCATTAGAGCTGAATGAAAGTCTGTATATTTCTGATTGTCACTTTCGTTGTTCTCCATGTTTTAGAGACATACGATAGGACTGACTTGACACTTGAATTGAAGCTTCTTATTTTTGTGTTGGACATTTCTTTTGATTCCTATACACTGTACATGTATTTCCTAATGCAGCGGACGCTTATCTTACCTCTGACAATCTTATTTTTATGTCATTATCTGTTCATTAAACTTTGTCTATTTTGCTGGCAACGTGTGTAATAATAATAATAATAATAGCCCCTTCAGTCATAACTGACTATGGGAATGCGCCCCTGAGGTGACAGCCCTTCAGTCATAACTGACTATGGGAATGCGCCCCCGGAGGTGACAGCCCTCAGCTGCTTATGCTCCTGGTGTTCCTTTCAACGTTTTCTCCTCTCTTCTGCTTGTTGTGTGAGCTTCCCTTCGCCCAATCTGAGGTGGCGCCGTAGATAGCATTACCACTTGGTGCGATCGGCAGCTTCATCCTCCCAGGTTGCTGGATTTATGTCCAGATGCTCTCATGTCTCTCTTGCAAACATCTTTTAATCTCAGCTTTGGTCGCCCAACTGTTCTTTTGCCATCTGCCAGTTGTCCGTAGAAGATATCTTTCGGGATGCGACCATCTTCTACGTGGCGGACATGACCAAGTGTGATACTCCAAATTTTGCAAGGATGTACCTCCCAGAGCGTTCTGATTATTGTTACCCGCATTTATTCTCATAATCTGTGTCTTTTGGCGTTCTCTGCGCTACGTTAAACACCGCCTTGTCAGAGGAATTTCTTCTGTTTTGCATGGCTGAGCGGATTATCTTTTCAAGTCTTGTGGATTTTGTTGCGGTGTTCTTTAAAGTTTATACAGGATGGGATAGATGGCCCCGTGCCTAGCTCTCCTTAGTCGCCTTTTTCGATATGCCAGTAAGGTTACAGGTTAAACAGAAAAAGGTAAAGGTAGTCCCGTAGCGGATACTGCATAGGGGAGTGAAGTGTTAGAGACTTCACCATTCTAGGTCCAGCATCGTGAGGTGGGGTGACCAGTTCTCTTCCTCTCTGCCTTTTCCTTCCCTAACTCTGTCAGGTACCCATTTACAGCTGGGTAGACTGGAGCTTGTCGGTACCGTGATTCGAACCCAGCACCTTTGCCGCGAGAGACCAGCGCTCTAACCACTCTGTCAATCGGACGCTCAAGGTTACAGTATTACTATTAATTGCTCCGCTTTAGGGCCCTGTCACAGATGGAAATAGTGCAGCAGTAATCATCCACTTTTGCCCCTCCCCATCTAGTTTATTTTTTTTGCTACATGAACGAAGGATTCACGAGTGCAATTAACACGTGAGCCATCTGGCAATTAAGCCCTATGTGAAACAGAAAGCGAAGCGCGGAGCATGGCGTAATAGATTCTTTGATCAGGGGAACACACGATATCAGTCTGAGACGGACCTGGATTGTAAAACTTTCAGGGGAAGTAATTGCGTAGCTGATATTCGGCAAGGCGGAGATGATGAAAGTCAAGCCAGAGAGGTTGTCGACGGAAGAGGTGGTAAAATTACCTTTGATTCAAGAATCGAACTGCAAATTGGCTCGTGTCTGGCAGTAGGTGTGACTTTCGCATTAAAGAACGATAGAACGGAATTTATCAATATATACCATGTCTCTCCGACAGCCATGATCAGTTGCCCAGAAATCTATCTGAATTCACTAGCTCGTTATCTTAAGTTTCTCGTACAGAGTGAAAATTATTAGATTTTCGTGGAGTGTTTCATTTTTCTGATTGCGGTAATTTATATACTAGCCTTTAAGTAACTTAGTGTGTTTAAAGTTTTCATTATATTTCACTGAGATTTTCTGTGCTAATTAAATAACTTATAGCTAATTTTCCAGCCGTAAAGTAAATTTAATTACTCGTTATTTCCCAGTAAGAGATGTTTTTATTTGACTAGTACATACATTAAATAACTGTCTACTGACGGCATATATTATTTACTTCTATCCATTTTATTTAATTTTATAAATGATTAGTGTTCATATCACGCGTTAAAAGAACGATAGGATAAGCTAGACACGTGTGTTTTAAATCTAATTTATAACGGAGTGGGTAAGAGATCCTATTTTTACACGCGTTAGATATGATATTGATATTTGGTCAAATGTTTATATTTTCTTTCCTAAAATATAGGCTGATCAAAACCTGAGTACTAGCGGCTTTCTTATGGCCATATGAACTTATGATCATACGAACTTATAATATTATAAGCATCCAAGGATATTTAATATTGATGAGCTTCTTGCTGTGACTTGTGCGGTCCAATGTTCCATGAGAGAAACCAGAATAGAAACATTAAATTATAATATTAACTGGACCAGAACAATTACCAGATTTACTTATATCAATCTCATCAGCCAGCTGTGGCGAAAGATATTGTCAGCAACATTTGTGTAACTTAAACCTAGCGTTTCAGCCACCAGAGGCTAGACCACCCAAGAACCATATATATATATTCTATTTATCCTACATCGGCGATCACCACGCATGAACCCTACTCCAACCAACTGAAGGCATAGATAACTTATTGTACTCAGGACAAATTAAAAACACCGACTCTAGCGACTCCCGTGAAATTTGCAGTCAGCAACTACGGCGAGTCTGGGGCTGGATTTGGCAAAACTAAAATTTGACACTTAATAGTCTTATTACTTATTAGTGTATTTCCTTGGAATGCCTGTGACAACTACTGGGGTAAGCAAATCTGAAAGTGGCCACTGCGTATATGTGAATTGAATGAACAGAGAAAGAAACTTATGTCTTTTGTTAACATCATATACTTATATGGTTTCTTCTTTCTTTTTTTTTTTATCTCAATAATCTGATTAGTCACGGGATAGATTACATTAGGAACCTATTCTTTTCCCATACTGACTATTTCATAACTTATTGTTACCCTTTGATCTTTTGGGTTAATTAACCTCTGTTGGGATCGTCCTTTCTTTTCCTTTACCAGAGCGGAGAACCTATTTGATTAATTTTTTCATTTTGTCTGTAAACCATGATCTATTGATGCATATGATTTATGTTGTGATTTTCTATTGATAATAAACTTTATTAAACCTTTAGTTATCGTGTCGGTCAACCCCTATCCATTATATGTTATCCATAGTTTTTTTTTTTTTCACGTTCGTGCGTATTTGTCACAGAATTGTGTGCATGTGAGTGCAGTGTAACTTGTATTTTCGTACAAGGAGAGAAAGTGCGTCTGATTTAAATATCGTCGTCCACATAGGCTGGATTAGATAAATATTCTATCCAGAGACTGTCCTTTCTCTTACACGATCATCCTCGTGATAAAAACTATATCTTACCCCTTACTTTCACATTGTCATCACTATCACCTCTGCTCAGACAGGACTATAAACATCTATTACCTATCTGATAATTCATCCACGACAGGCCCCGATAGTGCGCGGTGAACAGAAAGTGAACACGGAGAAAAAAGTGCTATAATCAAGACATGAGAACGAAAGTTTAACTCGTAGTTAAGTCGTGGCTCTAATGCTACCAAAGGAAGCGCAGGAGTCGCTTACACTATTACAAACAATATGACCCAGACTAATACAGGCATACCTCAGAGATATTGCGGGTTCGGTTCCAGACCACCGCAATAAAGCGAATATCGCAAAAAAGCGGGTCACTGTAACGGGGTGTGTAACGGGGGTTCCTTCAATTAGTTACTGTTGGTTGACTATTAATCACTCTCTTGACTTGTTTAATGTTTGTTATTTTGTTGGTTAGCTCTGACCATAAAGAAAGTCCCTTCGACGTTCTGATTTGCATATTTACAATAATTGATCTTTCTTGTGAGAGAGTTATCGTGCTGAGAAAATATAAACATTAAACAGCTGTGGAACCAAACCCGCAACGCAATGAAGATATCAAGCCTTCAGTTAGAGTCCACATGTATTGACGTTTTCACATAGATAAATTCCAACATTCACAAACTTCATATACAGTTCAGCATAATGATAATTCCAAGCAATACAAGTAAGTATATCCGTCCGTGTCAATATAATGTGTCAGATGAACGTCATGGCTATGTACATGCGCTGCTGTAGTCAGACAGCCAGAAATGAGCGCATGAGTTCTTGACAGCTACAAATTGAATCATAATTCGATTCTCCTTCCCTCATTTATTTTACATAATAAATCTCATACTTTATCTTAATATCTGAACTGACCCTGAGTTCTATATTGAATTCATACCTAGGTTATATACTAATCCTCTCCTTGGAAGGAATACAAGACACGACTTCTCCGCTTGACGGACAGCATAAAAGGGGTAACGTAACCAAGTCACCAAGCGTGACCTTCCCAACGCGAATACGTCATAATCTTAGCATATATTTCGCGTTCAGTAGTCCGTAAAATATCGACATATTCTATTAATGTTATTGACCCTAAACGTTGCGCACTGCTAACCCCAGCAGACGCCGTCATTCAAAATAACACCGTAACAGTCACACCAATTTTTTGGCTTCCCGGTGCATATAAAAGCCTAAAATCATGTTTACACTATGTCTATTAAGTGCACAATAACGCTAGGTCTTAAAAAAACAAAACAATGTACAGTAAAATTAAAAACACTTTATTGCTAAAAAGAATGCTAATCTTCATCATCTGACCCTTCACCGAATCGATATCTTTTTGCTGGTGGAGAGCCAAAATCAATCGGAAGAAGATGGCGCGTTCTAATAAATAAAAATGAATAATTTTTTTTAAGCGCAATATCAGCGAAACGCAATAAATCGAGGTATACCTGTACTGTATCAGGAACATTCAAAATTTCCAACCGGAAAATAAAAGTGATCATCGTCCAGTGCTATGCACTAAGAATAGAAGAATCCGTTAAAGAAGAAGTGTGATCCGACTACCAAGTGCAAATAGACAAGTGTGATCCGACTACCAAGTGCAAATAGACAAGTGTGATCCGACTACCAAGTGCAAATAGACAAGTGTGATCCGACTACCAAGTGCAAATAGAGAGAAGTGGAACATCCAATTATCCGAACACTTTTTCCAGAAAAAATCTGTCGCCACTAGTCACGTTAGACTACAGTTCTGAATCTTTTGATGCGGCAAGCTTCAAATGTGTGCGAACAATTTGTAGACAATGAGATGGGCTAATGGACGGTCGCTTACGTACAGGAAGTCAGTTAGATCATAAAGTCAGTTAATATCTGGTTTACCAATCCAATGTACGTGTGCGTTCTAGGCAGAACACTGACTAAACAGACAGTTCAACTTAAAATAATTGTGTCTGCTACTACAGCAGAATAATTTTGGTGTACACGTATTTCTCTGTGCGATCTGGCATCTTCCAGTAGGCCTAAAGCATATAAAAGGAACCGCAATGTTTTGTCAATTGAGACGAAAACAGAAATTATCAAGAGACTAGGAAAAGGTGAAACTGTGTCTTCATTTGCGAGGATTTTCAATGTTGGGAAAGCTACCGTCTCTGACATCAAAAGTAACAAGGATAAAATTATGAGTTTTGCATCGAAATTGGATAGTGAAAATGGGTCGAAGAAACATAAAACCATGAGAAATGCGAAAGATTTGAAATTGGAAGAGGCTTTGTATATATGGTTTGTGCAAAGAAGAAGCAAAGGGGAACCTATCTCTGGCTCTCTATTGTGTGAAAAGGCACTTCAGTTCAACAATCAACTTGACGATCCTCCTGACTTTAAGGCTAGCCAGGGATGGTTAAGAAACTTTAAATCTCGTCATGGCATGCGAGAATTGGAGATTCAAGGGGAATCTTTATCTAGCGATGCAACTGCCGCTGAAAATGTTAAAGAAACATTCTTGGCTTTTTTTGGAAGAAGAAGGTTATTTACTCGATGATGTGTATAATGCCGATGAGACTGGCTTATACTGGAAATCATTGCCTCAAAAATCACTTGCATCTCAGAGCGAAGCAGCTGCCCCTGGGTTTAAAAAGTGCAAAGAAAGAGTAACAATTTTGGTAGCCGCGAATGCCAGTGGAAGTCATCGTTTACCGGTGCTAATGATCGGCAAAGTAAAAAAACCACGTTGTTTAAAGAATGTGACATGTCTCCCATTGTGCTACAAAGCACAGAAGAGTGCTTGGATGAATAGTGAAACATTTCTTGATTAGTATACAAATCAGTTCATCCCAAATGTGAAGAGGTTGAGAGAACAAGAAAAGAAAACTGGAAAAGTAATTCTTCTACTGGACAATGCACCATCTCATCCAGAGACGGATACATTGAATGCAGTTGATGCAAATTTTAAAGTAATTTTTCTGCCTCCCAATGTAACAGCACTGATTCAACCAATGGATCAGGGTGTTATAGCAAAGCTTAAAAAGATGTACAAGAAGGAAGTCATGCGTCGTTTATTGTTGGCTGAAGATGAAGAAAGTGTGGTGACGTTTTCCAAAAAGCTTAATCTCAAAGACTGCTGCTATATGTTAGCTGATGCTTGGACCACCCTGTCACAAGATAATCTCAACAAGGCTTGGAATAGATTGCTTGGGAAAAAAGGAGGAAATGAAACTACTGCAGTGGACACAAATGATGATTGTATAAATGAAGTTGTGGAACTGTTTCAAGCAATGCCCGGATTTTCGGACTGTGACAAAGATGATGCACACATGTGGCTAGAAGATGATAATGATTCTGGTTTCAGTTTTTGAATGACGAAGAAATTGTGTCTTTTGTGCAAGAAGAAAACCAAATACATGTAGTGACCGATGATGAAGACTCCTCAGAAGTACATGATGCACTTGTAGATTATGAAGAAAACCCAAAACGTCGACCAAGTCCGGAAGAGGCCTTTATAGCTCTAGAAACAGCGATGGCTTGGTACGAGCAAGAAGATGACAGCTGTCCTACACAGCTTCTGCTGTTGAAGAGAATGCGGGACTTAGCAGCCAAAAGCAGGCTATCCAGTTTGGCGCTAAAGAGGATTCCTCATTATTTTAAATACAGTAGTGGGCTACATCTGTGCAAATACATGTATACGTAAGTTGCGCCTGGTTTTGAATCGTTTGTAATGTTATTTTGAAAACATTTCTCTTTCTTAACAAAAATAATTAATACAAGTACTACATGCACTGCAGTGTAATGAAAGATTTTGGTGATACAGTGATCTAATACAGTGTGGGTATTATTATTACAGTACAAGTAAATATGTTTTATAGTGTATTTTCCTTGTGATTGTTAATTATTTTTAGAAATATGTGTACATGTACTCGATACATTATGTAATCCAATTATCCGAACATTTGATTATCCGAACGATGCTCGGTCCCATGAGGTTCGGATAAATGGAGTTCTACTGTATTCGCTAAACTTCTGTGCTTCAAATAAACTTACTGATAGGGGATGCTTTTTCCCCATAAAAGCATAATAAATAATAATAAATTCTTTAAGCGCCAAACACGGCGCATAAGGCAGAAACCAGTGCTCTCCAGGTTGTTCGTTGTGACGCCACTCCTCTTAGCTCTTGCACATTATTTAGGCCCAACGTTCTTCCTTCTCTTATTATTGTTCTTCTGAGTGTTTCTTTTGGTCTTCCTTTTTTCCGCTTACCCTCAGGAACCCAAGTGAGCGCCTGTAGTGGTATTCTGTTGTTTTGCATTCGTAGGACATGACCGATATATGACCATCGTCTTTTCCTTATATAGTCGGAGACATATTTCTGCCTAGAGTCTTCTCTTATTTGTCGATTAGTCTTGAATTCTTTCCAACTGATGTTCATGAGTTTTCTAAGACATTTGTTCTCGAATGTATTCAGCTTGTTCTCCAATGATTTTGTTATTTTCCAACTCTCACAGCCGTATGTTAACACTGAGATAACATTTGAATTAAAGAGACGAAGCTTGGTATGTATATTCAATGATCGTAATTTCCAAATGTTAGATAATCTATTGAAGGCGCTAGCTGCCAAAGCAATTCTAGTATGGATTTCTCTTGTTGTGTCACCATCCTGAGTCATTTTACTGCGTAAATAATTGAAACTTTCAACTTTCTGTAGTTTTTCCCCGTTCAAGATGATATCAAAGGTCTCGTTAGAAAAGTTCATAGCTTTAGTTTTAGAGGCATTTATTTGGAGACCAATTTTAACCGAGAGATGACACAAATTATTTATTGCCTCTTGGGATTGTCTTGGTGTTGAACTTAAGAATGCTACATCATCTGCGAAATCCAGGTCCCCCGGGAATTTTCCATTTGTCCATTTTATACCCAATTGTTCATTGTGGGTATAGTTTCTCATAACCCAATCAATAGCTATTCCAAAAAGTAGTGGTGACATAATACAGCCTTGTTTCACCCCTGTTTCTACTGTAAACCATTCTGTATTCCCTTTATTTGTTCTAACACAACATCTTGCATTGTCATATAGCGCTTTGATTATATTCACATATTTTGTTGGAAAACCATAGATTGTAAGTATCTTCCACAATGATGGGCGGTGTAGACTATCAAAGGCTTTTTGAAAATCGACGAAGGTGATAATAAGTGGCGATTGCCTTTCCACTGATTCTTCTATAATTGTTCTTAGTGTGAATATTTGATCAATACATGATCGTTTCGGCCTGAAACCCGCTTGTTCTTCTCTGATCTTTTCGTCAGCATGCAATTTAAGTCTTTCTAACATCATGCAACATAATAATTTTCCAGGTACTGATAATAGAGATATACCACGCCAGTTATTACAGTCTGATAGATCACCTTTCTTCGGTAACTTTACAATAATACTGTCTTTCCATTGTTGTGGTGGTTGTTCTTCTCTCCATACTTCATTTATAATATCTAAAATTCTCAAGAGGTTGTTGTCATTAACTGCTTTAATCATTTCCCCTGAAATTTCGTCAACTCCAGCAGCTTTAAAATTTTTTAATCTTTTAACGGCTTGTTTGATCTCGTCCAGCGTGAATTCATCGCAAGTTATTGGCAAAGTGGTTGTGGATGTTTCATTATTAAAATCAGGTGTTACTGTTGGTGGTGGTCTGTTTAGCACCTCCATGAAGTGCTCAGCCCATCTCTTCATTTGTTCTTTTTCTGTTGGTATTGAATTCCCTAATTTACCTTTAACAGGTGTTTCCATAGCAGTAGGCTGGTGACATAGTTGTTTTGTAATTTGATAAAGGCACCTACTATTACCAGTTCTTGCAGCATTTTCAGCTTCTACGGCCAGTTCATTGATGAAATGTCTTTTATCTCTTCGAGTTTTTGTCTTCACTTCTTTATTTAACAAGTTATAAGTTAGTTTGCAAGATTCAACTGCATTATGTGTACTTGCCGCTAGTAGTTTAAGTTTTGCTGTTTTCCTTTCTTGTATTTTATCCCAAGTATCTTCTCTCATCCATTTTTTCTTTTTATGTACTAGGTATCCGGTGGTCGCTACAGCTGCTTCTGTCATTGCTGTTCTCAGTTGTTCCCATTTAGTATCGATTGTCTTGGTGGTGATATCGTTGTCAATTTTGCCTAAAGCATCGAAATAGTTGTTCATTTTGACATTATATTCCTTCTTTATATCATTTGATTGCAGTCTGTGTACATCTATTCTTCTATTTTTATTCGGTTGGTATAACTTCTTCAGTTTAATTCTCATTTTAGCTATGCAGAGGTTATGATCGCTTCCGATAAAAGCATACATAACGCAATACTGATATCGCCAAATCACAGAATGAAAAATCAGATTAATCAAACATGTATAAACAAGAAGTTCATATCATTGTTACTTGACGGAAATGTCAAAAGCAGGGTTCGGCAACCCTGGTGCTTTTAGTATCTACTTTAGCAAAATTAAGCCTTCTAAAGTGTTGCGTGATAAATTCTCGCAACATCGTTTTATTTCAATATCTGTTTTGTAACGCAAGGGCAACAACTGCTTGAAATCTATAGTCACTTTTCTCGGTAAGCATTTGTCTTCTCGCGTTAGTATCGAATGCAGTTAACTTTTGAGCTGTGGTCATTTTTTGCGCTGGACTGCGCATGACTTGTCTTGTTGTTTTGTCGATCGGTTTCCGCCCACCACTAGTGGGAGTGAGCGATTTGGAATGGCGAAAGAGATGCCTCGTTGAAGAGGGGATCTCCGCTATTTTTTGTTCTGTCAGGGATGTGTAGTCCTCTTAATGGATATTTCGTTTATTCGAGATAATACCTCTAGTGTTTCCCACATGTCGGGAGGCGTGATATTTCTGTGTATTTCATGAAAGCAAGGTAAATTGATTTTTTTCATTAACTCTATCGATTTTGGGTCGTGAGCGATTTCGATTCATAGCCTGTCTCCGAAAGTCGTCGTCACGAGATGTTCTTTCCCAGCTCACATGTCGCTGCATTGTACTGCATCGGTTGATGCAGGTTCCAAGGACCATTACTTGCTACTTTGTTAAATGAACTAGGTTTAGAAAACCTTTATTATCTAGAGGATATTCTTGAGGACATTATTTATACTTCGGCAGACGTGTCTGTCTTGCTGAAGTCAAACTAAGGAGAGTGAACTGATCTCATACATCTGGTTATCTCCTGGCTGTTGTGGAAAAGGATGGAGTTGTTCACCTGACTACATTTACAGCACTTTGAAATATAACATGCATCTGACTCATCATTGTAATGCTGTCTACCGTTTATTGCTGTATTGAATGTTGCTGTGATAATGACTGTTTGATGTGCCTACACATTTGCGTAACCATTTTGTCACTGTGGCGTCCACAATAAATAATGAAGAAAAAACGTCAACGGCTGTTTCAAGACTCATTGACTTTATACGTCGTGAGTTTACTGACGTCCTATGTGGATTGCCCTGTTATTGTTGCATGAACATTGTTTTGACTGAACACATCTACACACTACACAAAACCAGACATGCGGATGCCATCCATCATCATATGGCATCACGCATCATTTGGTGGCCATAAGCTGGTTTGATTCTGGTACTAGCAAACACGGGGTCCCTTACCCACTTCATTTTCAACAAGAATTCATCAGCATCCTTCAAGAAATTAACATTCTTCAATACAGTCAACATCTTCAAAATTTTCAAAGTACTCGGCGTTGCCCGGTAAAAGTCAAAATTTCAACTTTTTGACGGAAACAAGAATTTGACAGTACCCGGCGTTGTTACATGTTGCCGGATAACTCGGACTGCTGTTATCTTTTACGCAAGTCAAGCAAGTTGCTGCTGTCAAGGTTCCAGTGCTGTCGTTTTTTGAGAAGGTCAAGTGCCGGTTGAAACGGGTTGTTTTCTGAAGAAGGCCAAGTACCGATTTCCATCAACTTACTTTTGGATTAGAAGGTCAAGTGCCGAAACAACTCAACACACAGTATTTCAGAAGCTCTTGTACCATCGTGTTAGCAGTGGAAGCAGTTCAGATGTGCCATCATCGTTGGAGCTTCGCTCTTTAGGACGTTGATTGACATCCGTTTTTCTGCTGTTCTACGATTGGAAGCCTTTAAGTTAAGTGGCCTGTTTGTATGTAAACTGTGCCCTTATACTTCTGCTGAGTCTTCTGTGTATCATCTCATTCTATATATTATATGTCTATATGTTATTTGTATATTTATATGTTTATATTTCAGCGGGTTCTCGGTTGGGTGGTGTCTCCGTTAGATTATGCCACGTCATAGAGGTCGTCTATTGTGAGCGTTTTCTGTAGGGTTTGCAAATTTCCGATACTGGAATTTGCTAAGCGACTTCTGTTGCTATTTATGTTAGCTGTGATGACATGTTTTAATATTGTTTTCGTTATTATTTCACATTCTTTAGTTTTGTTGTGATTTGTTTGTATTTGTTAGCCTACTCTTGTCTATAATTTAGTTTCATACAACATTTTTGTTTATACACTGTGGTGTCATGTATTTTGTTTAATTCTATCGCAGATATCGTCACATTTTTTGTGATATTTCATTAATTTCTGCTTTATTTTTAGTTGATTTCTGCGAAAGTTTTTGTATTGTTGCTGATCTTTGTTATTGTTTACATTGTTATTGTTTACATTGTTTGTATTGTTTACATTTTCAATGTTTACATTCTGCATGTGTTTACATAGTCATTGTTTACAGTTATAGTAATTAGTTAATGGGCTATGCTAATGCACTGTTACTACTATACTGATGATAAATGAATGATGAATAGTGTCGTGCACTATTGAATGAGAAGTGCACTTATGATCAAGAATTGATTGTTGATATTTCATATACAAGTTCTTTGATTGGAGACTTGTTTCCCACAGAGACTGGGATAATATAATGTGATGTGAATATACAAGTGCTTAATTAAGACTTGTTACACTTAGGTTTGAAATAAATTAGTTAATTATTTCAGGTTTTGGACTCATATGTTAGACAACATGTCTACATTTGAGCACTTTATTGAGCAGGGTAAATTGCTTGGGAAGACTGGTGATAAGTTAGAAGAATTTGCAACTGCTCGATATGATAAAGCAATGGAAGTTGAACAAAAGAAACTGCATATGGAAGCTGAACAAAAGAAACTGCAGATGCAGGTGGATGAAAAAAGATTCCAAATGGAAATGGAAAAACAAAAAAGGGAATCAGAAGCTGATGAAAGAAAGCTACAGCTAGAGGCTGTGAATAAAAGACTTGAAAAAGAAGCTGAGAATAAAAGACTTGAAAAAGAAGCTGAGAATAAAAGACTTGAAAAAGAAGCTGAAAATAAAAGACTTGAAAAAGAAGCTGAAAATGAAAGACTTCAAATGCAGGCTCAAGCTGAAGAAAGGAAGTTACAAAGAGAGTCTGATGAGAGGAAAGCAAAAATGGAACATGAAGAAAAACTCTTAGCTTTAGAGTTGGAGAAATTGAAATTGACGAGCATGAGTAATGGTAATGATTCAAACAAGGGTTCATCTTCTGGGAAGGCTAATAATGATACTTTTAAGATTAAGTTACCAACATTTAGTCCTTCCAGTGATGACATAATGTTCTATCTGGACAGATTTGAACAAGCATGTACAGCTCATAACATAGACAAAGCAAAATATGTTTATCAGTTATCAGGGATACTGACAGGTAAAGCTCTAAGTATATTAAATATGGTGGATGAACCTGACAAGAGCAATTATGAGGTTGTCAGGGCCGCTTTGTTAAAGAAATATCAGCTTAACGAAGACGGCTATCGTCTACAATTTAAAAACATGTTACCTGAAAATGGAGTTGAATTCTCCGAGTTTATTGCAAGAATACGCATTACTTTCTCACGATGGTTTGAACTATCTAAGACGGAAAAAACTTATGAAGGACTTATGGACTTAATACTTAGAGACAAAGTCATGTCGTCTGTCAATGAGTCTTTCCTTGCTTTCCTTCATGAACGTAAACCTAAAACAATAAAAGAAATGGAAGATTTCTGTTGCCAATACGTAACTGCGCACCCACACATAACCATGGGTAACTCTAAGGTGAAAGAAGGTTTACCAGTTGCTTCGGCAGCTCCGTATGGTCAAAACTTTGCTCGTAGATTCCAACAAAATTTTGATAGAAAGAGTAGCGGTAATTTCTGTCAAAATCATGGAAATCAATTTCATGGTGATTCTTCTTCGAAGAATTGGAGACAACCTGATAGTACTCGTTACTATCACCCTAATAATTATAGGCATTTCAAAAGAGGATATGGTAATAGAGGTTATTCCTGCCGAAGACCTCAGAACCAAACAAATAGATGTTCGCATCAATGTGAACATGATAGTAATCGTGGAAACTGGAATTCGAACCAGTATAACAATTACAATAGAGACAATAATAACTGCAGAGATAATAATAACTCTGATAACTTCAGAGGTAATAATAGTCGGGGTAGATCTCAACACAACAAAAAGAGATATCAGCAGGCTAATGCTGTACAACAGGAAACTGAGGGAGCCTGTAATCATGTTGTTGATAGTAAAAACTTTGACGCTGTCACTAGTTCTGCTTTTGACTTTGAGAGAGCAAACAAATGCCCCCAATGCAGTACTTTATTCGAACCGGGTACCATAACTACTTTGAGTTGTGGTCACCCACTTCCCGCTCTTCCTGCTGCTGTTGCGCATGACGGGAGGGGTTCTTTAATTCTACATAAGGGTCTTGTTAATGATACTCCGGTCTCACTACTTTTCGATTCCGGATGCACCACAAGGGTTATTAAATGTGTCACATTTGGCGGCACTCTAGAAAAATATCCTACTGCTGTAATTCGCATTGCCACTCCTTTCTTTACTGGAGATGTGCATGCTTGTCTCTTACCTAATCCTATTGCGGACCTTATTATTGGTCGTATTCACGGAGTTAGGGAGTGTACCCCACAGCAGATTGCTGCTTGGGAAGATAATAACATGCAAGCTACAAATGCAGTAGTTACAAGAGCACAAGCTCTACAAACACCCGAAACTTCACTGAATAGTGATAATGAAGTTGATAGCCAAGATAGTCACTTAGTAATCACTCGTGACTCTTTCATAAAATTGCAAGAAGAAGATCCTTCTTTAAAAAAATTCTTCGTTCTTGCGAAGAAAGGTGATCCGAATCAGGATACAAATAGAAAATCTTGGATTGCAATGAGAAACGGCGTACTTGTACGTATGGTACAAGATTCGACTACGTCGGCACATTCGCAAATTCTTGTTCCCAAGAGCATGAGAGTCCAAATATTACAACATGCTCATGACTCGCAATGTGCTGGACATATGGGTTTTGCCCGTACGAAGTCGAGAGTCCTTGCGGCTTTCTTTTGGCCTTTTGTCAATAAGGACATTCGTATTTACTGCCGATCATGCAAGGTATGTCAGGAGGTCAAATCTAGAGGACCACGACATGCTGCGCCTATCCAGGCTGCTGACATTCCTATTCGGCCGTTTCAGAAAATGGCCATAGATATTATTGGCCCTTTTAAGGTCAAGTCGGCCAGAGGACATCAGTTTATCCTTACATGTGTCGATATGTGCACACGTTGGCCAGAGGCTATTCCTCTTAAGAGCATATCTACTACAGATATCGCAGATGCTCTTTGGTTGATATTTTCTCGCTTGGGGTTCCCCAGAGAAATATTGTCAGACCATGGCACTCAACTCATATCTGACACTATGTCACAGGTAATGTCTACCTTACATATTGAACGATCTCTCAGTAGTATCTACCATCCTATGTCTAATGGGTTAGTTGAGCGGCTGAATAGAACGCTCAAGACTTTGCTTGGTAAGATAACTGAAGATCATCCTCAAGATTGGGACAGGGTTTTACCCGCGGCTCTCTTTGCCTATAGAGAAGTCCCTAATGAACACACAGGATTTTCTCCCTTCGAACTTGTCTATGGCGCGCGTCCACGCGGCCCTATGTCTTTATTACACGATCTCATCACTGCCGATGATATTAGCGATGAAACTCAATCCTCATATGAGTATGTCATTGCTCTTAGACAAAAGATCAGTGAGGCATGTAAGCTAGCAACTGCTTCATCAGAAATTGCTAAAGAGAAGGCAAGGCAGTTTGCTAACAAGAATAGATGTCTACGACAACTTTGTCCAGGTGACAAAGCATTCGTCCTACTCCCCAGTAGGGAAAATAGACTTCTTATTGCATGGAAAGGTCCGTATGCAATAGTCTCTCGGATTTCCGATGTTGACTATGTGGTCCATATTGATGGAAAGCATAAAACTTTCCACATAAACATGCTTTCGGAATTTCACGAACGTCCGGACTATTTGCTGCCTATTTTCCAGGCAACGGATGATGCTCCTGCACCTCACGGTCATTATTCATCCCTGTCTGTCATTCAGGATGAGGAAGCTACCTTCTCTGATGTCAACCTTCCCCTTCCAGTGGTTCCATTACATTCCACGGAATCTTGGAAAAACGTTTCTGTTTCTCCTAATCTTTCTGGTGACGAACATCGACAAGTCTCGTCGATGTTACAAACATTTCAGGATGTTCTCACTGACATTCCTGGACACACAGATGTCATAGAACATGACATAATTCTTACCGACAATAATCCAATTAGGGTTAGGCCGTATCCTATTCCTATACACTTTCAGTCGCAAGTGGAAAAGGAATTGGATGAAATGATTCAATTAAATATAATTGAACCATCGACTTCACCATATTCTTCTTCCATGGTTATTGTCCGGAAGAAGGATAAGAACATACGAATTTGCGTTGATTATCGCAAATTGAATCAGGTCACAAAGTTCGACGCTGAACCGATGCCTTTGTTAGAAGATCTACTGATTAGACTTTCTAATTCTAGATTCTTCACTAAACTTGACTTGTCTAAAGGTTATTGGCAAGTGCCTTTAGCAGAGCATGCCAAACCTCTTACTGCTTTTTCTACACCTAGGGGTCTATTTCAATGGAATGTTATGCCTTTTGGTCTCATGAACGCCCCTGCCACTTTCGTTCGCATGATGCGTCGAATTCTGTCACATCGTTCGGATGTCATCGCATACTTAGATGACATCTGTCTCTTCAGTGATACCTGGGAAGATCACTATTTAGGGTTATATGACTTACTGTCCACTCTACGTGAGAATAATTTGACAGCAAAACCTTCTAAAGCTTTTGTTGGTTTTGGTGAAATCTCTTTCCTGGGTCATCGTGTTGGTCATGGTCTCTTGAAGACAGAAGACCACAATACTTCCAAAATACTGAACATCTCTGTTCCTAAAACGAAGAAACAAGTTAGGAGTCTCTTAGGTTTAATTCAATTTTATGGGAGATTTATTCCAAATTTATCTTCGATCATGGCACCTCTCTCAACATTGTTGAAGAAAGGTTCGCCTAATCTGGTCCGTTGGTCTGAAGAATGCCAATCTTCACTAGACCAAATCAAGAATATATTTTCTTCTCCTCCCATCTTAAGATTACCTACTCTTGATAGGACTTTTGTTCTTCGGAGTGATGCTTCATCCACTGGGATTGGAGCAGCACTGATGCAAGAATATGCAAATACTCTGCATCCTGTTATGTACATTTCTAGAAAACTAAATGCGGCAGAGAGGAACTACTCGGTTTTAGACCGTGAGTTGTTAGCGATGGTTTGGTCAATTCTAAAACTACAAAGATTCCTCCTGGGCGCACATTTCATTCTAGAGACTGATCAGAAAGCTCTTACAGCTATTCAGACTAAGAATTTGAAGAGTTCGAGATCCACTCGATATGCTATAGCTCTTCAACCTTTTCACTTCACGGTACGAGCTATCCGTGGTGCGGATAATGTGATGGCTGACATTTTGTCTAGATGCCCACATGACTCCAACTAATACTTCTGTCCTATATTTCTATATATTACAGAGTCATAACACACCTATATTTCTACAATAGATTAGCACATCTGTACTTACTTTATATGTACACACTATCGTGCTTTGTTGTCATCTTCTTCTGTTCGTTTTTTAAAATGATAGAGGAGGACTGAGTAGTTAATATAAGGGCCGTTAGTTTACTAAACAGCCACAATTATTAATAATGTATTATGAAGCATATTAGTTATTAATTAGCATTATATTGCTTGTACTTTCTCAGAATGTCATTGTTGAGCTGAGGACTTACCTTACGAGTTCTAGATGGTGTACTTACCCTCGGAATACCAGAGCATATGTCCTGGATCGTCATGTAGTTTAACTTTACTATGTACTTATGTCATTACATGTCAAAGAATGTACTATTTAAATTTTCCTATCAGATTTGTACATCCATTTTTAAAGACAATATTAGAGTATGCTGTTTAATGATGATTATAGTAACTTGCATACGTATATTGTGTTTACATGCTAACGTGATGTGTGTTGGTGACACCTCCCCGATGTGAATATTTTTTGAGACATATTTATTTTTCTGTTGAGGTATATCCTCACCAGACACTCTATAATTAGCCTATTGTTTGGCAATTTAATTAATTATCAGCGCATAATTCGTGCGTTTTGAGCCGCTTATCGCTTGCTCTTTGATATTGAAAAAAAAATATGTTCCACATTTTTTTTTTATCGGGAGGAGGTGGTGATATGTTCCGTGATAAATTCTCGCAACATCGTTTTATTTCAATATCTGTTTTGTAACGCAAGGGCAACAACTGCTTGAAATCTATAGTCACTTTTCTCGGTAAGCATTTGTCTTCTCGCGTTAGTATCGAATGCAGTTAACTTTTGAGCTGTGGTCATTTTTGCGCTGGACTGCGCATGACTTGTCTTGTTGTTTTGTCGATCGGTTTCCGCCCACCACTAGTGGGAGTGAGCGATTTGGAATGGCGAAAGAGATGCCTCGTTGAAGAGGGGATCTCCGCTATTTTTTGTTCTGTCAGGGATGTGTAGTCCTCTTAATGGATATTTCGTTTATTCGAGATAATACCTCTAGTGTTTTCCCACATGTCGGGAGGCGTGATATTTCTGTGTATTTCATGAAAGCAAGGTAAATTGACTTTTTCATTAACTCTATCGATTTTGGGTCGTGAGCGATTTCGATTCATAGCCTGTCTCCGAAAGTCGTCGTCACGAGATGTTCTTTCCCAGCTCACATGTCGCTGCATTGTACTGCATCGGTTGATGCAGGTTCCAAGGACCATTACTTGCTACTTTGTTAAATGAACTAGGTTTAGAAAACCTTTATTATCTAGAGGATATTCTTGAGGACATTATTTATACTTCGGCAGACGTGTCTGTCTTGCTGAAGTCAAACTAAGGAGAGTGAACTGATCTCATACATCTGGTTATCTCCTGGCTGTTGTGGAAAAGGATGGAGTTGTTCACCTGACTACATTTACAGCACTTTGAAATATAACATGCATCTGACTCATCATTGTAATGCTGTCTACCGTTTATTGCTGTATTGAATGTTGCTGTGATAATGACTGTTTGATGTGCCTACACATTTGCGTAACCATTTTGTCACTGTGGCGTCCACAATAAATAATGAAGAAAAACGTCAACGGCTGTTTCAAGACTCATTGACTTTATACGTCGTGAGTTTACTGACGTCCTATGTGGATTGCCCTGTTATTGTTGCATGAACATTGTTTTGACTGAACACATCTACACACTACACAAAACCAGACATGCGGATGCCATCCATCATCATATGGCATCACGCATCATAAAGATTGATAAAACAAATTTTAATCGATTATTCCATTTTTAGCAATGTTTTTGTTATTTTGCTTAAATGCGAGAGCATTAGTTATGTTAGGTTTGTGATGTGGAATTTGGCAAGTCAATAATAATAAATTGTTTGATTGTAACTTTTCAATATTTTCAGGATTAGATTGTCTTATAACAAGTAACATAAAAAAAAGTCTTAGGATTTAAAAAACATAATTTTTTTTTTTAAAAATAATTTATCAAATTGTTCGAAATTGATGGATTAATCTTCAATTACAGAAATTCGATTAATCGATTAAATTTTTTAATATCAATCCCAGCCCTAATATATATATATATATATATA
Organism: Oreohelix idahoensis; assembly: GCA_024509875.1. Taxonomy (NCBI): domain Eukaryota; kingdom Metazoa; phylum Mollusca; class Gastropoda; order Stylommatophora; family Oreohelicidae; genus Oreohelix; species Oreohelix idahoensis. Next base: position 1,247,988 of record JAMPIV010003473.1, on the reverse strand, counting down.
TATATATATATATATATATATATATATATATATATATATATATATATATATATATATATATATATATATATATATATATATATATATATATATATATATATATATATATATATATATATATATATATATATATATATATATATATATATATATATATTTATATATATATATATATATATTTATATATATATATATATTTATATATATTTATTTATTTATTTATTTATTTATTTATTTATTTATTTATTTATTTAGGTGTCAGCATGTGTTTGAGTAGATGGTGTGTGTGTAATTTTAAGCAGGGGTGGGGGAATGATAACCTTACAAAGAAAAAGTCGCGTTCCTATCTCATGCAGTTCACGAATATATTTTAGTAGCCAACTTAAGAGTTGTCATGAGGAATGCGAAAAAAAGTACCTTTGATCCCGGGGACTTACTTACTTACTTAGTCGTTCCCCATCTACCGTGAGGTGTAGAGGTTTGGAAGAGAGAGCGCCAGACTATCCTATCGGCTGCCTTCCTCCTGGCCTGGTTCCCTTCTAGTCCTCGGTCCTTCAAAGATTGTCTAATGTTGTCCTCCCAGTGAACTCTGGGTCGCCCTGGGGGTCTGGATCCCTGGCTGTTTGTTTTCCATGCTTGTCGTGGTAGCCGGTCTTCTCCCATTCTGCAGACATGGCCAAACCATCTTCGTTGAGACTGTTCTACTTGGGTCTGCAGGGGGTGGGATTTTAGGCCTTGGCGTATCGTCTGGTTGCGGACCATATCTCTTCTTGTTACCCCAACCACCTTCCTCAGATACCTCATTTCTGAGGTTTGGATCTGGCGTTTGTGGGTTGTAGTCATTGCCCATGACTCGCATCCATATGTCAAGACTGGGACATAGGTAACAAAATCTCAGACCTAAGGGTCTTTTGTGTTTGGATTTGCGCCCTAATATAACCGACTAGGTTGAACGGGACGCGCCTCGCCAAAACGAGGCAAAACTTTATTTTTTTTTTAAAATAGATGGAGCGGTATACAGCCATCTTTGTTTTCTTACCAACCTATCTCTTGCTGAGGAATCCTCGATTTATGGCCTGAAAAAGTCTCCCATCTGCTGTTTTTCGAGTGGCCAACTCTTCTTTGATGCCTCCCTTTCGGTCTATAATAGCTCCGAGGTATTTAAAGTGGTCGACCTGCTCCAGGACCTGTTCTCCCAATTTAATCTGATGTCTTCTTTCTTCTCGTGATATCACCATGTTGTTTTAGAGCTACTTGTGACCATCCCTCTCTTCTCCAGCTCTTCCTTCCAGACTTGCAGGTTGGATTGGAGATGTGCCTCTGATTTAGCAATCAGGGCAACATCATCAGCAAATGCCAGCTCTGAAATACATACCTGTCTCATCTTCCAGTACCCCATTGAATACTTTCTTGTTCTCTCCTTACATGCCTCGATGACATCGTCTATGAGGAGTATGAAAAGATAAGGTGACAGGATATCACCTTGTCTTACACCAGTGGTGGTCATGGACTCTTCTGACTTATGGTTTGCTGTCCTCACATAGTTTCTGCAAGACTTGTAGAAGCTCTGTATAGTATGAATCAGAGGTGCTGGAATGTTCTTCCTTGCCAAACAGTCCCAAAGTTTGCTCCAGGGGACCCTGTCAAACGCCTTTTCCAGATCTATGAAACAAAGATGGATCTCACTCTTATACTCAAGGGCAATTTCACTCAGCTGTCTGAGTGTGAAGATTAGGTCTTGAGTACTTCGGTTTGCTCGGAATCCGCACTGGACCTCATCCAATAGTGGCTCAGCCAGGCGTCGGAGTCTCTGCTCTAGGATTCTAGAGTAGAGTTTACCAGGGACACTGAGAAGAGATATGCCTCTATGGTTTCCACGTTGTCGATTGTCACCCTTTTTGAAAATTGGTATTATGATGGCAATTTCCCAATCCTTTGGTATGGTCTTGTTGCACCACGCTCTTAAGAGTAATAGGTCGCCTGATGCTCCCATGTACTTAACCATTTCTGGTGTTATACCATCATGCCCTGCTGCTTTGCCCATCTTGATTTTCTCCAGTGCTGCCTTCAGTTCTTCCACCTTTATGTCATCTTCACCATCATTGGTTTTCTCTTTTGTGCTAGTGATTATCATTTCTGATGCTTGACGTTGCTCACCATCCAGGAGTTCTGAGAAATATTCTTTCCATCTTTCCATTACTTCCTTTGGGGCAGTAAGCAATTTGCCTTGCTTGTCCTTTATAAATTTGAGAGGGTGTCGTGGTTGAGTAAAGTGTAGAGTATTTGTCGAGTTGGATAATAGTAGTGAAATCGACAAGGGATAGTGGACTGACAGAGTTATAGATTACACACACAGAAAGGTGTAAATAGGAGATGGACTTGAGACAACCTGGAAGAAGATTTACCAAAATGATCTCTCTCTCCAAGCCTCAACTCACTTTTACTGTCTAAGCACCTCCTGCTCTCACTCTTTTCTCTTATCAAACATAGAGAGTATAGTAAAGAGCTAAACCAAGTTAGTTATGGATGAAAGGGTCGGGAACAGAGCATTAATAAAATGTGTAAACTTTATTAAAGAAGAAAAGCATGGAAAATAATGCATCTCATCATACACAGCATAAAATTACATCAATAACCATCAATAGTCATCAATAATCATCAATAATCATCAATAACCACCATAATGCAAATGCACACCCACAAACACACACACCACCAACACTCATAAAACCTGTAGAACACAAAGAAATGAAATACTGTCCGACAGTCTGTCCGTTTTCGTGGGACCAAGTATAATGCTTCCGACAGTGTCTTTTACGTAAAAATATACTCCATGGGGGATGGACTTGACCTGTATAAATCCACTGTAGTCACTATTGATTTCGCGATGGGGACTGGAAGACTGTCTATCTCCTGCTGACCAAATAAACGAACTGAGCTACAGTCCGTCCGCTTTCGTGGGACCAAATGGAATAGCTCCGATGTCTTTACGTAAAAATATACTCCATGGGTGATGGAATTGACCTGTAAATCCAATGTAGGCGCTATCTTTGGTGACCCCTAATTGCGTGAGGGGCTGGAAGACGTATTTATCTCCGGTTTACCAAATGAATAAACTGCGTGTCAGTCTGTCCGCTTTCGTGGGACCAAATGTGCCAGCTACAGAAAGTGTCTTTTACGTAAAAATATACTCCATAGGTGATGGACTTGACCTGTAAAAAACCTTCTTGTTGGTGCTGACTTGGGTTTCCTCTAATTGCGCGAGTTAGGCTGGAAGACGCTGTTTATCTTTGCTGGCCGCTCCTAAGTGCGAAGTTCTACATAAACTCAGAAATACACCAGACGAAGTTACTTGAGGACAAAGAGTCCCAGGCGCTCTTATCCGGCGCTATTGCTTGCTTGGCTGTAAATCCTGTTTAAACTGGTTTGGCTGTGGTTTTGGCTGAGTGCCCCGTTTAGGCACACAAAGTCGGGTGATATCGGATTCTGCTATAGACATGCTGAGCGGTTTTGATATTATGGACGCCGCAATGCTCTGGCTGGTAATCCAATAGGAGAGTAGAGAACTACTACTGCATTTGGTGATTCCAGATTTAGCGTTGGCTCGTTGCACTGAGTGAGCTTAACTTGGCGTTGACAAAAGGGGTTTTGATTCAGGAACGGGGTTGACGACTCGTGATTGCTAGCTGTATTCAGAATCCCTCTAGAACGAAGAGAACATGACGTTCTTCGCCTGACTGGAGTCTGCTCTAGCGATTCGGTATCCCTGAAACCCGAAAATGACTAGAACATAGGCAAACACATTTTAGTTCTGTGTTAAAGTTTGCCTTATCTCATCATGGTCCATCTCGGGCCAGGAATATTCACGAGTGTGTTAGTCCATTAACCCTTTCTACTCTTATAGTTTACAAACAAACACCTGGCATGGCTTGTCTCCACAGATGCATCGGCGTGCAACGTAATACAGAGTAGACAGAGGTTTCTCTTAGAGACTACATCAAAGACAACAGAAACCGTGCGAAAATTCCCCAGATAGAGAAATGCATAATATTATGCTCTACCTTGTCTAAGGGGGCAAAAAACCCACAAAGGCTGACTGCGATTGTTATCTCCCCCTGAAACAGATCAAACTCGTTTACCGACCGCAGAAGATTTGATCCCTGCTAACGAGCCGTGTCTACACAGAAACCTTCTTCGCTCGTTCAAACGCTTTAGGCGTAACAGAAATGTTTCTCTAGTCACGAACCACAGGTGCGTTTAGATAACATTACGTTACCGCTACGCTGACCGCAGCTGGAATTTTCTGAAGGTCAGCCAGAACGTAAACAACCGTCGGGTGGGGTTTGAGAAGGTGAAAAATGTTAAAAAAGAAGAATACAAAATGTCTAGGAAAACAGAACATTTAAAAATATAACATATGGCAAAATAAATTAACGGTCACTGTGACAGAAGGCATTGTTTTTCCTTCCTCGTGTTCTTTAGGGTCTTATAGAACAATTTATGGCTTTCTTGCGCATCTTTTTCTAGCTTTTCTCCAAATCCATCCCAGGACTTCTGTTTTGCTGCTAGCACCTTGTTCTTTGCTTCTGTTCTGAGTGTCACATATTCTCTATATTTCTCCATGTGTCCTGTTGTGTTTTTAGCTCCTAAGTATTGTTTCCATGTCATTTTCTTCTCTCTTATTTTCTCTTTCACTTCCTCTGTCCACCAAGGTGTTCTCTTTCTCTGGTTCCCAAGTCGGACTTCACCACATGCTTCTGCAGCAGCTATCTTTATGATGTGCTTGAATTTAAGCCACATGGTTTCCAAGTCATCAGGTTGTTCTTCTGTGTTGCTCACCGCTGCAGCAATAAGCCCCTGATATCTGGTCTTAATTTCTGGCTCTCTCAGCTTGTAGGTCTTAATGCTCATTTATCCCGTTCGTTTACTTAGTTTCTTGCGTGATGTTGGGCAGTTCTTAGGCTGAGGAACTCTTTCAGTTTTTCTTTTGAGTGTAAGCCGGTAGTGATCACTTCCAATCTCTGGCCCCCTCCAGACTCTAGCATCCCGGACATATTTGAATGAGCTTCTCCTAACAATGGCATAGTCGATCACTGACTTCTCATTCTTTGTTGGTTCACATCTAGTGCATGCATGAATGCGCTTATGGGGGAACTTTGTGTTTGTAATGATCCGATTCTGCTCACTGCAGAATCTAAGGAGTCGCTTTCCATTGCCATTGAGAGTATCTTCTCCATATCTTCCGATAACTCCACCCCATCTAGCATGGTCATTTCCAACTCTGGCATTGAAATCTCCGAGCATGATAATTTTATCTAGGCAGTCATCCACTGTCCTTTGAAGCAGCTCGAAGAATTCCTCCTTGACCTCTGCTCTCTCTTCCTCATTTGGCCCATACACTATGACCAGGTTGACTATGGTTTCTCCTTCTTTTAGTTTTACAGCCATAATGCGCTCCGAGACAAAGTTCCATCCCTTGATACTATCTTTTTGGTTTTTGGTCACAATGCAACCCACGTCCCCTTTAGCTCTTTCAGATGTGGGTACACCACTGTAGAGCAGCGTGTTGCCATCGAAATCCATGACTTCTTGTCATTTTTTCTTTGTTTCCGTTATAGCCAGCTTTGCTTTCCTCATCTCTTCCACCAGCTCCTCTTCTTTCCCATTTATACTTCTTGTGTTACAAGTTCCGTAAGTCGTAGTCCGTAGTCCGTTCCAGTTCGTCGCTTTTAGAATCAGTCCGGTTTTCTCTCTTGTAGTTCTCGTAATCATGATTTAAAGCAAACAGGTGATTGCCCTATTGTGCCTTTGCGTGGTGGAGGGGCTGCCTCCTTACGGCCTCCATACAGGCCGCCCTCTTCCTTTTTTTCAGCCGGGCTTGGGACCGACCTAGATCCCGGGGACACTGGACTTTTAAAAGCGGGCGGGAGAGGTGCAGTTCGAAATTTACCTAGTTTAAGAAGTATTTCTTCGCACCCCCCACCCTGCACTCGCTTAAATATCTACCAAATCCTCCACTTGGATCTACCGGTAGATCGGGACCGATTGGTTGCCGACCACTGGTCTAAAGAGTAATTGAAAACAGGTCACAGCTATTGAGTCTGAAAACAAATACAGATAATTCACAGATTATAAGAATAAATACATCAAAGGATAGCCGGATTGTTCTTAAGGAAACGTCCCTAATTGATGTGAGTCGATACGTATAATTTAGCAGCTTCACAAAGTTGGGGGAACAAACAGCTATGTCAGAATACAAATACAAAAACTACGAGGAGTTTTCATCGCATTGAAGAAATGCAAGAAAATACTGTACACAGAAATCAAGTCTAGCACACAAATAAGACACATCTACTCAAATGTCAAGGCTCTTCTGAAGTATGGCTCTGAAACAATGCAGGAAAAAAATTAACCAAAAAGTTACAGACTTTTATCAATTATAGATTATAATAATATTTGTATCTATAATCACATAAATTAATGATGTTAGTATTTATAATCACATGTATAATAATGATATGTGTATATATAATCACACTGCTAATATATATTTTTATGATATTTATATCTATAATTGCATAGATTAATTATATTTGTATTTATAATCACATAGATTATAATGATATTTATATTTACAATTACATAGTTTATAATGCGTTTTTATCTGTAATCACATATATTATAATGGTATCTGTATCTATAATCACATAGATTAATCATATTTGTATATAATCACAAAGATTCTAATTCATTATCACATAGATTATAATGATATTTGTATTTACAATCGCATACACTATAATGATATTTGTATCTATACACATAGATTGTAATGATATCTGTATCTATAATCACATAGAATATAATTATAACTGTATGTATAATCAAATAGATTATAATGGTATTTGTGTTTATAGTCACATAGATTCTAATCAGATCTGTATCTAAAATCACTTACATTATAATGATATCTGTATATATTATCACATAGATTAGAATGATATTTATATTTATAATCGCACAGTTTATAATGATATTTGTTTTTAAAACCACATGTGTTGTAATGATATTTGAACCTATAATTACATCGATTATAATGATATTTGTATCTATAATCACAAATCTCTACACCTTCCAAGCATGGCCTGACTTTTCCGACCCTGTCTGTCATATTAAGTGTTGAAACATCACAAACATAAAATTGCAACAAGCCGTTTGAAATAATCGCTCAGAAAACAATCCCATTTCAAAGTCATTTACATTCATCTGGAAACCAGACGTTCGGAAAATATGTTTATTGGACTATATTTAATTAAAAACGACGTTGAGAAACGAAGAAATGATGTAACGAAATGATTTTAAAAATTTAGTTTTTTAACTCCGCCAATGCCGGTCCCAAGCCCGGATGAAAAAGTAGGAGGGCGGCCTGCATGGAGGCCGTAAGGAGGCATCCCCTCCACCATGCAAAGGCACAACAGGCCAATCACCTGTTTGCTTTAAATCACGATTACTAGCAACACAAGAGAGAAAACCGGACGGATTCTAAAGGCGACGAACTGGAACGGACTACGGACTACGACTTATGGAACTTGGAACACAAGAAGTATAAATGGGAAGGAAGAGGAGCTGGTGGAAGAGATGAGGAAAGCAAAACTAGAAATCCTGGCTATAACGGAAACAAAGAAAAAAGGACAAGGAGTCATGGATCTCGATGGCAACACGCTGCTCTACATGTCTGAAAGAGCTAATGGGGGCGTGGGTTGCATTGTGGCCCAAAATCAAAAAGATAGTATCAAGGGATGGAACTTTGTCTCGGAGCGCATTATGGTTGTTAAACTAAAAGAAGGAGAAACCATAGTCAACCTGGTCATAGTGTATGGGCCAAATGAGGATGAGAGAGCAGAGGTCAAGGAGGAATTCTTCGAGCTGCTTCAAAGGACAGTGGATGACTGCCTAGATGAAGTTATCATGCTCGGAGATTTTAATGCCAGAGTTGGAAATGACCATGCTAGATGGGGTGGAGTTATCGGAAGATATGGAGAAGATACTCTCAATGACAATGGAAAGCGACTCCTTAGATTCTGCAGTGAGCAGAATCTGATCATTACAAACACAAAGTTCCCCCATAAGCGCATACATGCATACACTAGATGTGAACCAACAAAGAATGAGAAGTCAGTGATCGACTATGCCATTGTTCGGAGAAGCTCATTCAAATATGTCCGAGATGCTAGAGTCTGGAGGGGGCCAGAGATTGGAAGTGATCACTACCTGCTAACAATCAAAAGAACAACTCAAAGAGTTGCTCAGCCTAGGAACTGCCCAACATCACGCAAGAAACCAAGTAAACGAGCAGGAGAAATGAGCATTAGGACCTACAAGCTGAGAGAGCCAGAAATTAAGACCAGATATCAGGGGCTTATTGCTGCAGCGGTGAGCAACACAGAAGAACGACCTGATGACTTGGAAACCCTTTGGATTAAATTCAAGGATATCATAAAGACAGCTGCTGCAGAAGCATGCGGTGAAGTCCGACTTGGGAACAAGAGAAAGAGGACACCTTGGTGGACAGAGGAAGTCAAAGAGAAAATAAGAGAGAAGAAAATGGCATGGAAACAATACTTAGGAGCTAAAAACACAACAGGACAAATGGAAAAATATAGAGAATATATGACACTCAGAACAGAAGCAAAGAATAAAGTGCTAGCAGCAAAACAGAAGTCCTGGGAAGAATTTGGAGAAAAGCTAGAAAAAGATGCACAAGAAAACAAGAAATTGTTCTATAAGACCCTAAAGAACATGAGGAAGGAAAAACAATGCCCTCTCAAATTTATAAAGGACAAGCAAGGCAAATTGCTTACTGCCCCGAAGGAAGTAATGGGAAGATGGAAAGAATATTTCTCAGAACTCCTGGATGGTGAGCATGGTGAAGCATCAGAAATGATAAACACTAGCACAGAAGAGAAAACCAATGATGGTGAAGATGACATAAAGATGGAAGAACTGAAGGCAGCACTGGAGAAAATCAAGATGGGCAAAGCAGCAGGGCATGATGGTATAATACCAGAAATGGTTAAGTTCATGGGAGCATCAGGCGACCTATTACTCTTAAGGGTTTTACAGGCAGCGTGGTACAACAAGACAATACCAAAGGATTGGGAGATTGCCATCATAACACCAATTTTCAAAAAGGGTGACAATCGACAGTGTGGAAACCATAGAGGCATATCCCTTCTCAGTGTCCCTGGTAAAATCTACTCTAGAATCCTAGAGCAGAGACTCCGACACCTAGCTGAGCCACAATTGGATGAGGTCCAGTGCGGATTCCGAGCAAACCGAAGTACTCAAGACCTAATCTTCACACTCAGACAGCTGAGTGAAAAGGCCCTTGAGTATAAGAGTGAGATGCATCTTTGTTTCATAGATCTGGAAAAGGCTTTTGACAGGGTCCTGTCGTGGAATATTCTAATCCACATATATAAATTATTAGGTAAATATGAAGCCTAACAAATAAAATTAATAAAGAAAAGAGCAATGGTAAATAACAGTGCTGTCACAAAGAAGGTACTCGAAATCCCCCTTGTTTTCTGCTTCGTCTGCAAATTGTAACGCTTTCACGTTGATAGTAAAAGCTTACTGTATTATACCCGCTTTCTTCAATGAAACGTGTGCTGTATTTCTTGGAAAAACATTGAGAGGCAGACTGCGTAATGACCTAAATTAATCCTAACATTAATTATACTGCGTTACCAAAACGAACGAACAGATGGACTAAAGGATAAAGAGAGAGGGAGGGCTGAAAATCAGGAACGCATGCAACACGCTTCGCGCGATACACAAATGCTGCCATCACGCGTGTAAGACTACAAGCACTAACTTTTTCGGACGGACAGTGATAAATTCACTACCCTTCCCAGAGTTAGGTTTTAAAATCATAAAAAACGCTTATTAGGAAAGATAACAATAGATGGGTTTACGGTTGAAAACATAACAGTACCCAGACAGCACATCTTCGAAACAGGAGGTAGAAAATACATATTTTGAACGCAGCCACGTAGCTCTTTTAAATTTGGATATTTGGGTTCCTTAGGGCTTGCTGACAAAGAATATGTAAAACGTTACGCAAATAGTCCAGGAATTAATAAATTATACCCAAAATAAAATAGTGGGGATGCCTGACAGCATGGAATCATTTCTGCTCATAAAATTTTTTATAACGTGTTTGAAAAAAAATCTTACGTTACAGAATTAGCCTACCATGTAAACTCCAAATTGATTGGAGCGCAACAAATGAAAGACTAACCACGATTGGTCGGGCTATAAATACTATCTTTCGTTGTTAGGGGAGACGTGAAAAGGTAACATTTTTTCAAACACTTGTCGAAACGTGGCCTCATTGGCTAGACTCGCTGATATACTCACTTAGGAGCGTTAGTTCGAGACCACTAGTGCAAATAATCTTGATAAAGCATCAGTGCGTTGAAGCCAGCTCATTTTTGTGTTAAATAAAAGCCTGGAACATAAGCAGATGGGAATTTGTGCCAGTAATTGTGCCAGAATTCATTGCTAATCAACGTATCTGTGTTTATTTCCATGAAATTGTGGTAAGCTTGAACCATTCAGTATCTTTTAATGAAAATTGAATGTAAATTGTTAATTTATGCCTGTATATATATGTGTAGTTCAGTGGCAAACAGGAGATAAAGCCTATAATGCTCCAGCCTGAACAGAGGGTGTCGGAGGGAAGTAAAACGGCATGGAATGGCAAAATAGTACACTGACACCTGGATGATTGATTAGACAGAAATAATGCTGGAAGTGCAGAGGCGTAGTGACCATTAAGGAGGGTAATGCTGGTATAAAGTATTTCAGATGAAGCTGACAGTTGGCCTAACGCTCTGAACTCAATGTTGGTGTTGTATTGTGCTCAGTGTAGAACTAGAGTATCAATTAGTTATGAAGTAGAAGGTACATCCTTCTTGTTTACAGGGACCGTGGTCTTGATGGTACTGAGCAGCACCTGGTCAGAGCTTTGCTGAATCCAGAGTCGGACAGCATACTCCTTGGTCTTTTTAGCTATCAGTGAGGTGTCTCCAGAGCCCAGGGGAGAATTCGAGCAGAGGAGTCCTTTCCTGCCGCCATCACGCAAGATAAGCTGATTTGGCCAGCTGAGCTCAACATTATGTCCCCTCATCTTGAAATAACTTTGTAAAAATAACATTCAGAGGGGAATTTAATTGTCTTAATATCAGGAACTGAGAACATCTCCGATACTAGTTTCCTTAAGACAAACTATTGAAGTCATGATGACAAATACCAACAGAGCTTGAACAAAACAAAACCAGTATTACCTCATATTACTACTACACAACTGACACACATAGGATATTTTTAATAATATATGTCACTACAATATTCATATTGATAAAGTCTGTACATATACTTGTAATTAAAATTGATTGTGATTCCTGGTTCCTTTGTATTTGAATCAGGACACATATACCTTTATGATAACCATGAATACATATTGTTATTTGAAAAGTTATCAGTGACTCCTTAAGATATTCTCATAGAGTGTTATATGTATGTGAGTGTCACAGTGTTGTCAAGAGTAGTGGATTAAATTAAATTGTTTATCTGTCTGTTGTTGTGACTTACACTTCATCATACACATACCCTAGACACCTAACGTAGTCATCACACTATTCCAGAATAATTCTGACTGAGATATATAGATATGTGGTAGCAAGTAAGGTTATCTATAATACACTACTCTTAATAGATATAGATACCTTCACAGCTGATCTCAGTCAGTACACTAAGTCCCCTATAAATATTTATAACATCCCACTTCACCACATATATTGGGGTCTCGCTCTTGGGATTTTGAATCCTTCCCTATTAAAAATATTGGGGGTAATTCACTTCAGGGAATATAAGAATTAAAAGGTATCCTTGGGTGGAATTAAATAAGGTTGAGCTCACGGTGCCTGTGTTGTCCATTAGATATATTTAGAGATTAAATTGTTGGTTAGACATTGTAGAAATTTACCTGATAGACAATGGCGGACCTGGCCAAGTTTCGATCTGCTGCTGTACAGACTGCAAAAGAGTTAGGATTAGATGGGCAAGTTATGGTTGCCTATGTCACTACGGAATGTGACAAATTTATTGAACGCGAAGAAAGAAGATTAGAAAAAGAGGCCGAAAGAAAGTTAGAGGCTGAGACTAAGAGGTTGCAGATTGAGGCTGACAAAGAGGCTAAAGCATTGGAGGCAGAAGAAAGAAGATTGACGGCAGAAAGAGAAGAGAAGAGATTAGCTGCAGAAAGGGAAGCAGAAAAGGAGGAGAAGAGATTACAAAGGGAACATGAGTTACGACTAAGGGAGTTTGAGTTTCAAGGCCATGCTCCTGAAAATGGTGCCAGTCCCTTTGCCTCTGATGCTACGGTTACTCAGGGAGCCTCAACCTCAGCTATGAATTTTCATTTAGATCATTTTGTTGAGAAAGACGATGATATTGAGAGCTACCTAAATAGGTATGAGCTATTAGCTACCACGTATGGGTTAGAGAGAGAAAGGTGGAGCTTAAAGTTATCTCAGGGACTTCGTGGGGCAGCTTATGAAGTTTTTGCAAAAATGAGCAGAGGTGATCAGGAAAATTATGACATGCTAAAGCAGGCTCTTTTGTTAAGGTATGAAAAGAATGCAGAATTTTATAGGAAAAAATTTAGGAATGCTAAACTACTGTCAGGTGAAACCTATCACCAGTTCTCTGCACGAATAGAGACATACTTGGAGAAATGGACTTCTCTGGGGAAAACCCAAGATCTTAAGGAAATGGTCCTTATAGAGCAATTAAGAGAGTCCATGGCTCCAGACCTGAGAAAGTTTCTCATGGAACAAGGTGCAGAGAGGCTGGATGAGTTGCTAAATGTTGCTGAAAGGTATCAAGCAGCTCAAGCAGAGGTAACAGGTAATAAAAAGAAACAAGTGGATAACTTTAGGGCACCACAGAACTTTAATAAATTTGATCCTAGGGATCAAAACAAAAGTAAGCACCAGTCTGATAGGCCACGGTATGAAAATAAAAATAAATTCCCACAATTCGATGAAAGGAAATATAATGAAAGAAAATCTTTCAACCAAGGAAAAAGGTGGTGTAAGAATTGTCAGATGGACAATCATGACACTGACCGTTGCAGAAGGAAACCTGTGTATATGGCAACCCTTCAGGTCAGGTCGACCTCAAGACAGGAGGAGGATATTATGTTGGATACCACTCCAGAAGAGATGAGGAAGGCACAGGCTGGGGATAAAACACTCAAGCCTTGTTTCAGAAAATTGTCAACTTGTCATACAACTCCAGGCAAGGGAGATTTTTACATGAAAAACAAGTTGATGTATAGGAAGACTGGAGCTAGATCCAGAGGTCAGGGACAGCTGGTACTTCCTAAAAGATATAGGGCAGACTTAATAAGGAGCCTACATGTGAAACCAGATGGGGACCATGAGAAGATAGGTACTATCATTCAAAAGGTGGCTCACAATTATTATTGGCCCAAAGCAAGATGGGACATTGAGAATTTTGTAGAAAGGTGTAGCATAGCACATGAGGGAACACCCACAAGTGGGAACATGGATCAGGACCTGGACACGCCACGGGGCAAAATTAGGCCTGATAATTTTTTTTTTTTTTTTTTTTTTTCGTACGCCCGCTAATACTCGAGGCGAAATCTCAGGTTATTATTTATGTCTAACCTGACATTGATTTTACGTGAGTATCCCTTTATTTCTTGTACAGAGACAGGTGTCCCTCGCCATTCAGGCAAATACTCGCCGATTTCGGAGGTACCCATTGCAGCTGGGTCGGCTCAGGAGCCGCCAGTCCCTGGTCGACGACACTCCTTCAAATGTTCTCGCCAGGTCTCGAGTTAATCCAGTCCAAATCCCGGTCGACGAAAAATCCTCAAATGTCGTCGCCCGGGTTTGATCCTGTATCACCCGGTCGCCAGAGCGGTGTTCGGCCTGATAATAAAAAGAAATATAAATTTGAAAAAGTGGACCAAATGGAATGGGAAGCCCCTTTTCACGGACAAGCTTCACTTAACTGTTTTACAATGGCCACTATGCGGAGAGTGCAAAAGGATGTCTTACCCCAGGATAAGCCGAAAATCCCTCAATCGGACTTAAACAAACTGGAGGAAGAGGATGTAGGGAGGAAATCTCTCATCAAGAATTTTAAGTGGGGAGAAAGCCCCAAAAGAATTGGTAGCGGTCGTTTTGTGAATGATAATTCTGGGAGGAAAAATCATCACTATAAAGCTTCGAGTGGAAGAGACCATACCGGTGCATGGACAAATAGGTCCACACAATTAAAGGTCCATATGTAGCTATGTTAAGAACGTGGACTGATGAAAAGGCAGAGGAAAACATTACATCTTCATACCAATATGTGAATGAGCTGACCACTCGGTTAAAAAACTGGCTGGAAACTTGCCAATGAAAATTTGAAACAAGCCAGGAAGAAACATGCTGCCTATTATAACAGGAAGGCGAAGGACAGAAATTTGGCTGTGGGAGAGAAAGTACTGCTTCTTTTGCCTGGGAGTCAGAATAAGTTACAAATTGGATGGCAGGGTCCATATACAGTTCTAGAGAAGGTGTCTAGAACAAATTATAAGATAGATAAGAAGGGGGAAGAAAAAATCTATCATGTGAATCTCCTGAAGAAATATTTGGAAAGAGAACATCAGGAAGAGACACACTTGTTGACCTTGTCCATCGCCATGGAGATGAAAAAGGAACCACTTTCATCATTTGAATATCCATTACACCCCTGTGAGACAGCAGCACAGGTGAAAATCAGTACACATTTAACGAAAACACAGAAAGAGAGAGTGCAACAGGTTCTAAATAATCATGCAGAGGTGTTAACAGACCGACCAGGGCATACAAACCTATTGGAATATGATATGAAACTAATAGACTCCACACCTGTCTGTATGAAACCATATTCGATTCCGTTTGCTAAGGAAAAAGCTTTGAAGGAAGAGATAGACTATCTGTTGAAAGAAGGAATTATTTCGCACAGTGAATCCTCATATAGTTCCGGTGTGGTACTCTTAAGGAAGCCCTCTGGAGAACATAGACTCTGTATAGATTACAGGAGACTGAATGCTATTACAGAAGGACAGGTGGATCCATTGCCGGATACAAATCAGCTGTTTGCCAGGCTAAATAAAGCTAAATATTTCTCAAAAGTGGATCTGAGTAAAGGATACTATCAGATTCCAGTAAAGCCTGAGGTTAGACCATACCTAGCTTTTAGTACCTCAGAAGGACACTATGAGTTTAATAGATTGCCATTTGGATTGAAGAATGCGCCTAGTGTCTTCTCTAGAATGATGAGAAAATTATTGGATCCTCTGAATAATCCCTGTATAACAAATTTTATGGATGATATCCTTATAGCAACAGAAACATTTGAGGAACACATTGACTCTCTGAACATGCTGTTTGATCGACTTAGGGAGGCAAATTTAACAGCCCGACCAACCAAATGTTGCGTTGGATGTAAAGAATTGGAATTTTTGGGACACACAGTTTATCAGGGAAACATGACCCCTGACCCAAAGAATTTAGAGAAACTACAGAAAGCCCCGAGACCACAAACCAAGAAGGACGTGAGATCCTTTGTCTCATTATGTGGTTTCTACCAGAAGTATATCAAAAACTTTAATTCCATATGTGCACCGTTAACTGAATTGACACGTAAAGGACATCCAGATCGCATTACATGGACACCACAATGTGAAATGACTTACCAAGAATTGAAGGAAAAGCTCACAAGTAAACCCATTTTGAAATTACCTGACTTAAGTCAAGAATTCATAGTAAGGACGGATGCAAGTAATATTGGGTTAGGTGCAACTCTACTACAGAAATCAGATGCATGGGATGGGGAATTAAGCCCAGTGGCATATGCTAGCAGAAAGTTGAATAAAGCTGAAATCAACTACTCAACTAGCGAAAAAGAATGTCTTGCAGTAATATGGGCGATAAAGAAATTCAATATTTATCTATATGGGAAGGCATTTAAGTTGCAAACAGACCACAAACCTTTATCGTTTCTAGCACAGGCTAGGCATGAGAACTCCAGGTTACTCCGATGGTCTTTACTTTTGGCTCCATATAATTTTAGCATTGAGTATATATCTGGAAAAACCAATTTGGGAGCGGATTTTTTAAGCCGCCATCCGTGCGATGAGAATCACCTTAAACCCCAGAAATAATAATAAATTTCTCTATGTGTATATAGAATAAAGGACTGACATATAATGTCTGTTTTAAGAGGGGAGGTGTCGTGGAATATTCTAATCCACATATATAAATTATTAGGTAAATATGAAGCCTAACAAATAAAATTAATAAAGAAAAGAGCAATGGTAAATAACAGTGCTGTCACAAAGAAGGTACTCGAAATCCCCCTTGTTTTCTGCTTCGTCTGCAAATTGTAACGCTTTCACGTTGATAGTAAAAGCTTACTGTATTATACCCGCTTTCTTCAATGAAACGTGTGCTGTATTTCTTGGAAAAACATTGAGAGGCAGACTGCGTAATGACCTAAATTAATCCTAACATTAATTATACTGCGTTACCAAAACGAACGAACAGATGGACTAAAGGATAAAGAGAGAGGGAGGGCTGAAAATCAGGAACGCATGCAACACGCTTCGCGCGATACACAAATGCTGCCATCACGCGTGTAAGACTACAAGCAATAACTTTTTCGGACGGACAGTGATAAATTCACTACCCTTCCCAGAGTTAGGTTTTAAAATCATAAAAAACGCTTATTAGGAAAGATAACAATAGATGGGTTTACGGTTGAAAACATAACAGTACCCAGACAGCACATCTTCGAAACAGGAGGTAGAAAATACATATTTTGAACGCAGCCACGTAGCTCTTTTAAATTTGGATATTTGGGTTCCTTAGGGCTTGCTGACAAAGAATATGTAAAACGTTACGCAAATAGTCCAGGAATTAATAAATTATACCCAAAATAAAATAGTGGGGATGCCTGACAGCATGGAATCATTTCTGCTCATAAAATTTTTTATAACGTGTTTGAAAAAAATCTTACGTTACAGAATTAGCCTCCCATGTAAACTCCAAATTGATTGGAGCGCAACAAATGAAAGACTAACCACGATTGGTCGGGCTATAAATACTATCTTTCGTTGTTAGGGGAGACGTGAAAAGGTAACATTTTTTCAAACACTTGTCGAAACGTGGCCTCATTGGCTAGACTCGCTGATATACTCACTTAGGAGCGTTAGTTCGAGACCACTAGTGCAAATAATCTTGATAAAGCATCAGTGCGTTGAAGCCAGCTCATTTTTGTGTTAAATAAAAGCCTGGAACATAAGCAGATGGGAATTTGTGCCAGTAATTGTGCCAGAATTCATTGCTAATCAACGTATCTGTGTTTATTTCCATGAAATTGTGGTAAGCTTGAACCATTCAGTATCTTTTAATGAAAATTGAATGTAAATTGTTAATTTATGCCTGTATATATATGTGTAGTTCAGTGGCAAACAGGAGATAAAGCCTATAATGCTCCAGCCTGAACAGAGGGTGTCGGAGGGAAGTAAAACGGCATGGAATGGCAAAATAGTACACTGACACCTGGATGATTGATTAGACAGAAATAATGCTGGAAGTGCAGAGGCGTAGTGACCATTAAGGAGGGTAATGCTGGTATAAAGTATTTCAGATGAAGCTGACAGTTGGCCTAACGCTCTGAACTCAATGTTGGTGTTGTATTGTGCTCAGTGTAGAACTAGAGTATCAATTAGTTATGAAGTAGAAGGTACATCCTTCTTGTTTACAGGGACCGTGGTCTTGATGGTACTGAGCAGCACCTGGTCAGAGCTTTGCTGAATCCAGAGTCGGACAGCATACTCCTTGGTCTTTTTAGCTATCAGTGAGGTGTCTCCAGAGCCCAGGGGAGAATTCGAGCAGAGGAGTCCTTTCCTGCCGCCATCACGCAAGATAAGCTGATTTGGCCAGCTGAGCTCAACATTATGTCCCCTCATCTTGAAATAACTTTGTAAAAAATAACATTCAGAGGGGAATTTAATTGTCTTAATATCAGGAACTGAGAACATCTCCGATACTAGTTTCCTTAAGACAAACTATTGAAGTCATGATGACAAATACCAACAGAGCTTGAACAAAACAAAACCAGTATTACCTCATATTACTACTACACAACTGACACACATAGGATATTTTTAATAATATATGTCACTACAATATTCATATTGATAAAGTCTGTACATATACTTGTAATTAAAATTGATTGTGATTCCTGGTTCCTTTGTATTTGAATCAGGACAC
Source organism: Oreohelix idahoensis (assembly GCA_024509875.1). NCBI lineage: Eukaryota > Metazoa > Mollusca > Gastropoda > Stylommatophora > Oreohelicidae > Oreohelix > Oreohelix idahoensis. The sequence continues at coordinate 1,229,581 of JAMPIV010003473.1, read as the reverse complement.
ATATACCTTTATGATAACCATGAATACATATTGTTATTTGAAAAGTTATCAGTGACTCCTTAAGATATTCTCATAGAGTGTTATATGTATGTGAGTGTCACAGTGTTGTCAAGAGTAGTGGATTAAATTAAATTGTTTATCTGTCTGTTGTTGTGACTTACACTTCATCATACACATACCCTAGACACCTAACGTAGTCATCACACTATTCCAGAATAATTCTGACTGAGATATATAGATATGTGGTAGCAAGTAAGGTTATCTATAATACACTACTCTTAATAGATATAGATACCTTCACAGCTGATCTCAGTCAGTACACTAAGTCCCCTATAAATATTTATAACATCCCACTTCACCACAGGTCCCCTGGAGCAAAGTTTGGGACTGTTTGGCAAGGAAGAATATTCCAGCACCTCTGATTCATGCTATACAGAGCTTCTACAAGTCTTGCAGAAATTATGTGAGGACAGCAAACCATAAGTCGGAAGAGTTCAGGACCATCACTGGTGTAAGACAAGGTGATATCCTATCACCTTACCTCTTCATACTCCTTATGGACGATGTCATCAAGGCATGTAAGGAGAGAACAAGAAAGTATTCAGTGGGGTACTGGAAGATGAGACAGGTCTATATTTCGGAGCTGGCATTTGCTGATGATGTTGCCCTGATTGCTAAATCAGAGGCACATCTCCAATCCAACCTGCAAGTCTGGAAGGAAGAGCTGGAGAAGAGAGGGATGGTCATAAGCAGCTCTAAAACAAAATCCATGGTGATATCACGAGAAGAAAGAAAACATCAGATTAAGCTGGGAGAGCAGGTCCTGGAGCAGGTCGACCACTTTAAATACCTCGGAGCTATTATAGACCGAAAGGGAGGCATCAAAGAAGAGTTGGCCACTCGAAAAGCAGCAGCTGGGAGACTTTTCCAGGCCATAAATCGAGGATTCCTCAGCAAGAGAGAGGTTGGTAAGAAAACGAAGATGGCTGTATACCGCTCCACCTATGTCCCAGTCTTGACATACGGATGCGAGTCATGGGCAATGACTACAACCCATAAAAGCCAGATCCAAACCTCAGAAATGAGGTATCTGAGGAAGGTGGTTGAAGTAACAAGAAGAGACATGGTACGCAACCAGACGATACGTCAAGGCCTTAAATCCTACCCCCTGCAGACCCAAGTAGAACAGTCCCAATTAAGATGGTTTGGTCATGTCTGCAGAATGGGAGAAGATCGGATACCACGACAAGCATGGGAAACAAAGAGCCAAGGATCCAGACCCCGAGGACGACCCAGAGTCCGCTGGGAGGACAACATTAGACAATCTTTGAAGGATCGAGGACTAGAATGGAACCAGGCCAGGAGGAAGACAGCCGATAGGATAGTCTGGCGCTCTCTCTTCCAAACCTCTACACCTCACGGTAGAAGGGGAACGACTAAGTAAGTAAGTAAGTATTTTCAAATCATGCTACAGAATATCTTGTTGACACAGGAATTATCAGCATTATTTACTTTAACCATATTTCATAAAAAATGAATCTCTTAATTGATGTTTGTTTCGTTTCAAATCTTCAACGCTCAAAATCTCTTTGTTCCACTCGTTCTAAAGAACTGCAATTTTTCACGTAGCTCTCGTTTCTTTTTGGTGCATTTGAATATATCCAATTGTTTACTGGCACTGACCCAACCGATTTGATTTAATAACTAAAATAACTAAAATAACATAACTAAAATAACATAACTAAAATAACATAACTAAAATAAGGTTGAAATAGCTCCATTAAAGTAAAGGTTTCTTCGCCTTATTCTTCTTCTTTTTCATCATCGTCTTCTTCTTCGTACACTCTCAGACATCTACTTGAATATTTTCAAAGAATGCAGTGGTCAGCTTCAGGCTATTTGCATCTCCATGGAGTTTTTCCGAACATGGTACTGGTGATGGCTATATGTGCTTTCTGTGTTCCTCACATGGTGGGCATCTTTGAAGATGTTCACCAGTCATTTTTATTAGTGCCACATTTACACTCATCCGTAGTTACTATCTTTATCTTGTTGAATATATGATATCCGAGTTTGTTGTGGCCAGTGTGGAGTCTGAACATTATCATTTATTCTCTTCTGCAGAGCTGGTAATATGCATCATTGTGTGTGTATCCCATATTTTTCTGTATATGGTTCTGATAAAACTCTTTGCCTCTTCGAAAGTTATGCATGTATCAGGTTACGGCAGCTTTCCACCTTCCTATGCCAATTTGTCAGCTTCTTCGTTGCCGGTGATGCTACTTGGGATCCATTGTATCACAACCCTTTTGAATCATTGACAAAGCTTATGGAGCACCTTATAGAGCATTACTCTTAGATCATCCAGGTCTGCATTATTCTGGCTCCTCAACGTTGCATCTACTGACAGTGCCTATGTGAAGAAAACAACTTGTCTCTCAGTGCTTATATATATATATATATATATATATATATATATATATATATATATATATATATATATATATATATATATATATATATATATATATATATATATATATATATATATATATATATATATATATATATATATATATATATATATATATATATATATATATATATATATATATATATATATATATATATATATATATATATATATATATATATATATATATATATATTTCAATAAACTTTATTAGTGATTTATTGTCATAAACACAGCTCTAGTAATGACGAACGAGTGATCAGGTGTTTAAATTTATCAACGCATATTTTATTCAAAGATGAATGTTTGGGAATCAATGAGAACCGTTCCGGAACAATATTCAGTAATGGCTTAAACGCATAAAACAAGTACAGTATTCTAAACTGGGGGAAATACTGTATTTTATGGACCAATTTTATTATTGTTACTAAATGTACTGAAAAAGAAAAGGAAAGACATGCTCCATACATTCCATTGTGTACAATGTGGCGCAGTGGGTTCAACTCACAGGAATGAGAGGAAGTTAAGTCCACGGTGAGGTGGGAATAACCTCACGGTTATCACCAGGGGTACCAGCTAGCCACAAGGCGAAAAGGGTGCAGTTTCATAAGTCTACCCGTGCTGGTTTCTACGGTATTTCATGCAAGACTTCTGCCATACATCCTCGTTGTGCGCCATGGATAACGGCCCCTCTCGGGATCTGAACTAAAATGGTAGAGGATCTTGGAGTCATTGGATCCCTAAAGATGAGGTATGCAGAACTCACCGATGAGTGGTATATGCTCTGACACCCATCAGTCCACTCCCATATCATGGTTTAAATGATAGCTGAGTCGTGGTGAATGACCCCAAGTCTTAAGGTGAACCAATGTGCCGAGAGACTGAATGGCTGCTGGGTAAGCAGTCGCGAACATTGGCTGTCTTGAGGGCGAGCGGGGCGGCACCAGGCAGATGGACTCTGTAAAGACATCCCTTGCCTCTTCCCTGGTATGGTGGCTCTACCAGGGTGGCTGAATATTTCCACCATTATTGCAAATACACCATGAATATTTTAACTATCCAGAATCATCGCGTGAGCTATGGAGATCGTGCTCTGTCGTCGATACTTGCAGCAGATGAAATGAGGAAATACAAATGCGAGTCTACAATTTATATGCCCATGTTGACCATCTTACAGAAGAGCGTAGTTGTAATTTTCTGGCGGAATTGTCTGAAGATTCTAACATAAGGTGTTTAATTGCTGGCGATTTCAATGCTAGATCCAAGGAGTGGGGGAACATCACGGAAAATAGGCAGGGTATAGCTTTGAGCCAGGCATTACTTAACATGAACCTTACCATCTTGAATGATGGACGCCCAACTAGACTGGCAACTAAACCTGGGGATACAAATGGTGTCATAGATCTGGCATTCATCTCTAGTGCTGCCACCACCATGGCACGTTGGGATGTATTAGGTGCACAGGAAAGTGATCATCTACCTTGCGTCATACTCATTGCAAAGGGTAGGACCACTATAAACAGGAAACCTAAACAGACGAAGGTCTGTATCCTACAGGCTCACTCGACTTTAACAACCCTTTTACACACATTGCGTCAAAACGCCAAACAAAAGACAGCGAGAACACTTTTTACTCCATCACCCTTGTGGAATAAGACAGTGGATAGAAAAGGAAAGAGCAACAAAGGAATGGCGTAAAGCACGAAACCGAAGAATTATGAATGAGGGTGAGATTGAAGAGATGAAGGAGAAAAAGCAAAGAACCGTTAATAGATTCAAGAGTTTGGCAATGGAGGCCAAGGATAAAATGTGGGAGGACTTTGTGACACAGGTGGTCACGGAAAAAACCCTAAAGAAATTCTGATCTTTACATAGAAGAATGAATAGGAAAAGTGTGAGCAAACTGTTGGGGTAGAATTAGTAGTAGATCTTCTCCCCACCGAGTTCTTCTTTAAATCATCAAAGTAGCTGGTTCTTGGCTTCCAGCTTGTCTAGGGTATATGTTGTAACAGGCCTCTAAGTCCAACTTTTTAAACAGCCTTAGAACGTGTAATCAGTCCTCAACAGTCAGAAACTTGATAAGGCCAGTTTGATGTTGAAGAACACATATTCACTTTTAATATAGGACGAAGCTCGTTATATATTTGCATCCAATATATTTATCAATGGCATTCATTAGCCACTCCATGAAACCAGTCTATCGTCACGTAGACTAAGGACACGATGTCTTATGCATACTGCTGAAATCTTTAATAAATAGTTCCACACTCACTTCTTTCTATTCAGCATTCGCTTGTCCATTTAATTATAATCAAGCATAGACTCCATACTGTAGGACGACCTAGCTGATATACATTTACAAAGACTCTATCACAAGAGTACACTTTCTGGAGCTCGTCAAAAACACGTCTTCTCACACACAGTAATACACAGTGAAAGAGGACGAATACTAGCTCAAATCTGCCACGCAAGGCCGGCAAAGAATCGTCTGCCAAATATTAGCAGACTATGTGACGTACTTCCGGAGTAGTCCGGGCAACGCATACCAACAAGGAAGTATGTATACAAACCATGTCGAGTGCGATAAAACCTGTTATGATTTTACACATAACAAACCCATCCCTAATATCAATAGCTCCACAGGACTATGCCTGAAAACGGACGAAGAGAAGGGAAGAGCATTATTCAATCGATATGTGGAGCAAACGGATAAAGGTGACAAAAGTGCCCGCTTGAAAATAAAGGACAGTATTCCGGAAAATGCCCTAAGGGGCCAGATATACTTCGATCTCATTTCTGAAGAGGACGTGGTGTACACATTGAAAACCAGAAGAAACACTGCTCCAGGTCCTGATGGTGTACAATACTGTCATATTAAACAGCTCGACAACATTGCAGTTATAAATATGGTGAGTGATTTCAATACAAGCATACAGAATGCTGAGGTGCCGGAAGACTAGCTACACAGTTACCTTCGGCCACTTCCTAAACCTGGCAAAAACCCCACACTGTTCAGCAGCTATCGAATTATCACACTACAGAATGTCTATGGTAAATTACTTGAAAAGATAGTTGCAAGACAAGTAGTGAGCCACCTCGAAAATGCACTAATCCTTCCTGATACCCTGGGAGATATAGGCCTATGAAAACAACATAGGGTAACGCTGGAACGTTTGCGTACGAAGTGTATGAGGAGGGATTCCAGGGTAAAAGAGAAACGTTGGCTATCGCAATTGACTTAGAGGATGCTTATAAAAGTGTAGACTTTGCAACCCTAATAGACTGTATAATGGCATGTGGTGTAAATCCTTGGATAACAAGGTGGTGGATAGCAGCTGCCTTCGAAACAAATTTCATGACATTGCGAAGCTGGGGAGCCTGTGGAGTTTCCTTCCCACCCGGTCAGGAGCCAGATGTCCGTGCTATCTCCGTTCCTTCCCGTCCACAGAGGGTTTGTGCTCAGGAGCCGCTCAGGGTACTCCAGTCCCCGGTCAAAAGCACTCCTTCAAATGTCTTCGCCAGGACTCGAATTAATCCAGTTCAAGTCACGGTCAAAGACACTCTCCAATTGTCCTCGCCAGGGCGCGAACCTGGATTACCCGATCGCCGGCGCAGTGTGGTAATCACTACGCTAGCGCGGCTCCCAGCAGCCCTACTTAAACAACAACAACAGTATCGTTCACAAATTTATAATTGTTATAAACGATATGACGAATACCTTATTAATGATAACTGGCCACCCACTTTTATTCTATGCGATACAATGTATTGAACATTTCTTGTCTGTTTTTTTAATTCCATTTGGTAACAAGAATAGTTTTTTTCCATTTACTTATTCGGTTACGAAACAAGATGTCGTCACGATCCAGTCTATCCAGCTGTAAATGGGTACCCGACTGTGCTCTTGAGCTGGAGAAGGTAAAGGCAGCGTGGAAGGGAAATGGTCACCCCATCTCACAAAGCTGGACCTAGTATAGTGAAGTCTCTAATACTTCACACCCCTACTGCAATATATACTGCAAGGACTACCTTCTAAATGTTCTGTCCTGTGATGGCCCGGACACAAAACTGGGTCAGAGTTCCCGCGGAAGCAGGCCTTGTTAACACGAAGCTCTGTTCTTTGGCATTCTTTTTCTTTAAGTACCATAAACTGTAGCGAAGGTTTCATGGCTCTCCCAACAGATTCCTGCCACTAGTACTGTTTATGAATTACTGTACTAGTAAATGTAGGCCTACCCGTCAAAATAATGACGGGGAATGAACTAAAGCAAACATCGTAACATTTCAGCATCTGCAGCACATTTAGAAGACTGAAGAACTCATTGTGTTGATTCTGAATAAAATTATTTTACCAGTTTTGTAAAGTTTTGAAAAAAAAAAAAATATTATATTGGCTTTTTTCAAGGGATGTAATTTATCCTCTTACTGACGACGGGGAATAAGAGATGTCTAGTTATTTATCCTTTGTCAAAGGGAAACAATCAAACGGTGGAAAAAAAATACTAAAATATATTGTATATTTTTTTTAACTCTTTACTATATGTTTTCTGTTTATTACTTAAAATATACTTGCAAATTTTATGCGAAAAAGATGCGCGGTATATTACACGTCGAGCAGTTTAGTGCAGAGGACAGAAAAGCACGAATTTTATATAATTTCCAGACTCCAGCAAGTGTCTGTGGGATGGGACGGACGTTCTTAGAGAATCATAAAGTAGTATAATGACGCTGACATCTTTCCATGTCATGATGTCAAACTGTCCAGTGTCTTCTCTTCTTCTTGTCATCATTTTCCTTCAAACTTTCCTACTGTTACAATATATTCCAACATTTTCCTTCAATCTTTCCTACTGTCACAATATATTCCAACATTTTCCTTCAATCTTTCCTACTGTCACAGTATATTCCAACATTTTCCTTCAATCTTTCCTACTGTCACAATATATTCCAACATTTTTCTTCAATCTTTCCTACTGTCACAGTATATTCCAACATTTTCCTTCAATCTTTCCTACTGTCACAATATATTCCAACATTTTCCTTCAATCTTTCCTACTGTCACAGTATATTCCAACATTTTCCTTCAATCTTTCCTACTGTCACAATATATTCCAACATTTTCCTTCAATCTTTCCTACTGTCACAATATATTCCAACATTTTCCTTCAATCTTTCCTACTGTCACAGTATATTCCAACATTTTCCTTCAATCTTTCCTACTGTCACAATATATTCCAACATTTTCCTTCGATCTTTCCTACTGTCACAGTATGTTCCAACATTTTCCTTCGATCTTTCCTACTGTCACAGTATATTCCAACATTTTCCTTCAATCTTTCCTACTGTCCCAATATATTCCAACATTTTCCTTCGATCTTTCCTACTGTCACAGTATATTCCAACATTTTCCTTCAATCTTTCCTACTGTCACAATATATTCCAACATTTTCCTTCGATCTTTCCTACTGTCACAGTATATTCCAACATTTTCCTTTGATCTTTCCTACTGTCACAATATATTCCAACATTTTCCTTCGATCTTTCCTACTGTCACAGTATGTTCCAACATTTTCCTTCGATCTTTCCTACTGTCACAGTATATTCCAACATTTTCCTTCAATCTTTCCTACTGTCCCAATATATTCCAACATTTTCCTTCGATCTTTCCTACTGTCACAGTATATTCCAACATTTTCCTTCAATCTTTCCTACTGTCACAATATATTCCAACATTTTCCTTCAATCTTTCCTACTGTCACAATATATTCCAACATTTTCCTTCAATCTTTCCTACTGTCACAGTATATTCCAACATTTTCCTTCAATCTTTCCTACTGTCACAATATATTCCAACATTTTCCTTCGATCTTTCCTACTGTCACAGTATGTTCCAACATTTTCCTTCGATCTTTCCTACTGTCACAGTATATTCCAACATTTTCCTTCAATCTTTCCTACTGTCCCAATATATTCCAACATTTTCCTTCGATCTTTCCTACTGTCACAGTATATTCCAACATTTTCCTTCAATCTTTCCTACTGTCACAATATATTCCAACATTTTCCTTCGATCTTTCCTACTGTCACAGTATATTCCAACATTTTCCTTTGATCTTTCCTACTGTCACGGTATATTCCAACATTTTCCTTCAATCTTTCCTACTGTCACAATATATTCCAACATTTTCCTTCGATCTTTCCTACTGTCACAGTATATTCCAACATTTTCCTTTGATCTTTCCTACTGTCACGGTATATTCCAACATTTTCCTTCAATCTTTCCTACTGTCACAGTATATTCCAACATTTTCCTTCAATCTTTCCTACGGTCACAGTATATTCCAACATTTTCCTTCAATCTTTCCTACTGTCACAGTATATTCCAACAGTTTTCCCCTCTCATAGTGGACCTAATGATGTCGTACCCCCCTCCCCCAAGTCTCCTGTGTAGTGAGATCGGATGCCTAGCCTTCTCGGATAACGGTGAAAAATAGGAGACCCCGTGTGCAAGTTGCGAACGTTAAAAATCCCACGGCATTTGGAAATCGTAAAGAGTAGGCTGTAAGGCCGCTGGCCATGGCAACATTTAAAAAATTAATAACCTACCCACCACAAAATTTTTTATAGAATGTGCGATTCCTATATACACACATTTGGATTCTCGCCGAGTGCTACGAAGTTCGTACATTGTGCTGAGATCTTCCTTGTGTGATCTAAGGGAGGAGATCGGAGCACTGATGGAGTTGTCCGTGTGCAATGAAGATAGTAACTCAGCATTTAATGCCTGGTCGTTGCCGATGCAACTTGATCTGTCGAATCCAACATTTCGTGACAGGGTCTTAGTCATACATAAAACATGTTTATGGTAATGCGCGCGTCTTGTTTTTGGCAACTGAAAGCCAATACCAGATACAGGGAATGTTCAAAACAACAACACAAAAACTGCGTAAACAAGTAATGGTAGTTCTGAAGCATATACTGCCGTAAAGAGGGGGGAGTGAAGTGTTAGAGACTTTACCAAACTAGGTCCAGCTTTTTCTTATGAGGTGTGATGACCTGTTCCCTTCCTCCTCTGTCTTTGCCTTTCATAACTCAAGAGCAGAGTCGGGTTACCATTTACAGCTGAAGGGTTGAAAGCAAACGTGCAAGAGATGAACAGGAAAGAGTCTATCAGAGAGCACCATCAAGACAAGAGACAGAAGACGCTGGAGATGCATTGAGGCCGACCTTCTATGTAAAGTTGGCATGATGGCAGTTAATGATGATTAAACTTGAGCGTGACGCTACCTTGTTCCGATTTAAAGATCTGGGGTGCTAAATTGGCTATGCACACTTTCACGATTTACTTTCACAGCAAGGCGATTGTGTCGTTTGAACGGTTCTTGGTTCGATTCCCGGTAAGCCTATCACATATATTTCTTTTCTGTTCTCTCGTGTCTTTCTGTCTGCCCAATGAGTGCCTGATAATTACTGTACCTATATTTATTTATATATTTACCACTCACAAAGCTCATGTTTCCTTCCTTTTAAAATTTTTTTTTTAAAACTGTGTTACAATTACAAAATATAACACGTAAAGAGGAAATGTCAGATTACGTGATCACAGTAACAACGGTCAAAATATTAGCCCACCCATCAATGTAACACGTATAAGTTAACGGCTGAAAGGGAGTTAACAATTTGTGAACTATACAAACATTATTTAAACAAGGAGATCACTATATACAGTTAGACAATATCCCAGGGAGACAAGTTCGCTCATTTTCTGTTTCGCTTCCTACCAACAAAGAATCACAGCTCGCAAAAATATTGTACCTAAGCATTCGTGTGTTCTAGCAACAGAGGTTTCTGTAGTCATTCGTTTTACATGATAACCCTGTTAGCCCCATGCTTCTCGCAACAAGTCTGAAAGAGCCATAGTCTTATTAAATCTTAGTTCCCTCAGAGACGCCCTAGAACTACACAGGGCGTACGTCAATCATTCAATCAATCAAACCCCCCCCCCCTCCCCTCAGCTCACGTGGAGCAGAGGTCTTCAACAAAAAAGATACCAAACCTTCCTGTCCTGTGCCGGCCCTTTAAGATTTTTCAATGCTTTCTTTATCCTTTGTAATGTCTGTTTCCCGTTCTCTACTTTCTATTATACTTAAGATCCAGAACAAGGACTGTCTAGTAAAGCTGGTAAGTTATGTTTTTAAATAGGATTTCTTCCTCGTTTTGGCAAGGTTCAGCCTAAACACAAGATCCGTCGGTTATATTAGGGCGCATTTCCAAATATAAAAGACCTTGCTGTCTAGGATTAGATAACTGGTTTTCTTAATGTGTATCCAATACTACGTCACGTCTTCTCCTCGTCCCTTGCAGGCCAGTTTCTAAGGTAAAATATTAGAAACCATAGTCAATAAAAGATTTAAAAATCGAATAAATGTAGGGATGAGTAAATCAGAGATTAAAAGCTTAATTAAAGAAATTATAACAGATGAATGTAAAGCAGAGTGGGACAAAAATGTGAAAGGAAGACATGCATATCAGATTTTCAAGGCTTCAAAAAGAAAATGTCAAATATTTAGGGAACAACTGAGAATCCCAATATTAGATTGTTTGCAGGCATCAAAATTACCCATAAATATAGAAGGGGTGTTACATATAATATATATATATATTTTTTTTTTTGGTCTCGAAAATCCCAAGATGTTCCCACATTTTTCTTTCATTTCCCGGCTACTCTTTTGTACCCTCGTTACTGTAATTAGTTGAGATACTTCTGTTGACTACGAGGATATACAAAAATAGACTCATCCTATCTTGTCTTCGAAAAAGAAATGAACAGGAGAAGCAAAGAAAAAAAACAACCAAGCATAAGCTGTAAGAATGTGTGTGGACAGAAAAACACACGTGGAATTTTTTTTAGCGTGGGCAGCAGTTAGAAACTTTCGGCGAAATAGAGCATTGAGTGCTTTGTTGGCTTCAATTAATACGTTTGTCAGCGCCCACAGAAATGTGTACTGAGAGGGTATTATCAACCCCTTTGCTTTGTCCTGTCTACAGAAATTGACAACTCTATCAACTTACATTATCAACACACGTTAAAAGACATAACCCCGGTGTAGTTCTCGCAGTTCTCTGGGCAGACAAATAAAATAGGACTATTGTTCCCTTCGGGCACGTCGTAGAAGCGACTAATGTGAGGTTGTTCAAGGGGCAGGCAATCCCATCATGTAAACCAGGAGGTGGGCATGACCTTGACCGCAGGCCACCGTTGGGCCGCTGATATATAGTTTTTTCCTACATCTATGTTGCAGGGTATGTTGCGAGAAACTTTTGTTGCGTTCTACATTAATGTTTGTTCATACTTTACACAATGAACAGGGGTAAAATAGCTCAAACTTCTAAGGGTGAACACAACCCCACAACAAATGTCCAGAACTTTTTGATTCTGATTCTCACAACATTTTGTTATCCATATATGTGCTTCATTTGTGCACACGGTTCATAAAAGAAGAAGATAAAAGGATCCCGTTACACTTCCATTGAGGTATATTGGGAATATGGTTATTTTTTCTTTGATCCCTAGCCGCCGACCGTCAAAGCAGTCAGTGGCCATCACGCCTAGTGGCGTCTTGTAGGGCAACAACAAATTGATTCCACTTTGCTCGGTCGGCGGCTATCCTTCGTACAGTGCCCCAACTCTGGTTCATTCTTGTATCATGTTTTGCGGTCAGGACGTCCGTTCTCATGTCAGTGGCTTCCTTTCGGCTTTCACCACTGACAGTCATACGAGCCTCAGACTCCGGATGTCCGTCCCGCAGCAAAGTTTGTTTATTTTTTATCGTTTCCGTAACTTCAATTATTTTTTTTTTACATAGACAGGGGTGTCAGCCCTATGCTAAAACCCCCAACCTGGAGGACCAGGGTGTCTGCTTTCGTCTGACCCCTGCCCACGCAAACCTGTCCAGCTTGGTAGAACCTTCCAGGAGTAAAACTCCCGCTGGCATAGCTCTGGGGGTAATCAGGGTAAGAGAATATGGTGATAGGCCCATATTTTCTTGACCCTTGGCACAATATGGGTGATGTGGTCACGCCTGCTGCCTTAACTTTCCCAGAGTTGCTCTGGTACCCAATTCATGAAGATGGGTCGGCCCCGGTCTTTAAAAAAATCCCACCTCATCTGGGGATCGAACTGGGGATCGAACCATGGACCACCGAACTAGGAAGCTAGTGCACTAACCACTGCGCTACCGCGGCTCCTTACACTGTTCACGATACCGGGTATGTGTCTTACACACGTGGCAACCTTTAGATATATTTTATTCAGGTCAACTGACAAATCGATTCATTCGATAATTTCCATCATATGATTAAACACACTGTCAATATATTCCAGTCATCCTCATAGACTCGATTGATATATAAACTTTGAATAATTTGCGATCCGCAAGAAACAATATATCTGTCTCATGGACATAATTAACATAGTCTCTTGGTGGTCAACGTCACATATTATGAACACATCCAGTCGCCAACAAGGCGGGACACAAAAACTCCTCGTATCTACACAAAACAAAGATACGTCATTACTTCACATCACAAGTACGTACGTATGGATGCCTTTCTGCGCGACAAGTATCTTTCAAATAGAATTACCTATTTGCCATGCAAATAGCACCATAACAATCTGTAATTTAATTGTTTGTTGTTGTCGTTGTTGTTGATTTTAGGACCTTGCACAAACCACTGAGTTTTGATTTGTGCATGGGATACTCAGTTCAACCCCATATGGGTTATAATTTGGGTATATAGTGTTCCTTTTTCCACATAGTACCGTACATGTGTTGTTTTTCCAGACTGTGAATTCTCTGGCGTTTGGTTGTCACGTGGCGTTTACTAAGATCTGTTGGTGTATCTCTTCCATGTTTTTGAGTATATCTCCCTTTACCTTGTCGAACTTTGTGATGTTTGGCCTCTGATTTATTGTATACCACTGTGATAGGGTGGGCGAGAGATGATGATGATGTTGTGATTTGTGATCACTTTCTTGTACACTCGCACCGACCCGAACAACAATAAAACTCTTGATTCTAAGGCAGGGGCTATATTTATTCATACAACCCTGTCAGTGACTCAAACACACAAAGCAAACTAATGAACAAACATTAAACACGTAAGCAAACAAACCAAACAAAACACCCAGCCAGTGCTCAATTGCTAACCGGAAACACAAAGCACCGACTAGTTAAAATCATAATAAATAATTAATGAGAAACACCGTGCTCTCACCTGCCAAACAGTCCGTTCTTCCACGCTACCTGGTACATCCCTCTATTACACACACATCCACTCTCATACATGTCTTCCAATGAGACTAGTGTGATGTTGTGCATGAGGCTGGCAAAGTCACCATGTAACACAGATCGCTACCGAAACCACTACTGCAAGAGCATATGAATGCTTCATGCGGAGGCCAGCCACACTGGTGGCCCCATGCTCCATAAGGAGCGAGAAGAGAAATGTAAATCTCCAAGTGAACCCACGTGCTCTCATAAACCATTCTACACATAACAATAATTAAATAACACTAAAATTAGCATAATGCAGTTTTAAACACTATGTACAACGAATATTCTCCTTAACGAGAATAACTACCACCTCGCAATTGATCCATATCAATATACTTTCCTACATTGTGAAGCATGTCGTATGTGACGACTGGCGTACCTGACAACAAGCGTGTCGTATATGACCACTGATAATACTGGGAACCTCATCATATTAATCGAATCGTTACAGAAACTAACCATTGCCATAACATATAAATGCTTCGCGCAGGCTTCTGTTCGACCCAGCCGCACTTGTGTCTCCATGCTCCGCAAGGAGCAAACAGAGAAACACTTATGTCTCAAAGTACCTTACGCACAAAGGAGTAGCATTACGCCCACAAGAAATCTCAATACGTAAATCTAGATTCGTCTTCTCAAAGGGAACTTTAGCACTGCAAAACTGTGTACACAACAGATGTAATTAAACTAATCTCAAAGTAACACCATACATTTTTCGTTAACTTACTTCGCGTTCCACTATAATAAACTTTCTTGGCATGAATGGAGAAAAGTATATTAATCTTGTACTTCTAAAATAGCACCTCTTATAATAACCTAATTTACTAACAAAGCTAATGTCGCGAGAAGGTTGTTGCTATGTAAAGTATAAGGTATCCTGGACAAAAAGATGTATCAGATGATACCAGGATAGTGCCAGATAAAAGACTGGTCTTATAAGAAATACCCCCTTTTCTGAAAAGAATAAGGGTGTATCGACAATCAAAGGTAGGATCCAGCTGTATAAACCTCCAGGTATGATGATAGTATATGTTCCTGAATGTCTATGGGCTCCCTCTAAAGAATCCTCCCCTGATATTATTATTCTTATTAATATTATTAGCTCTGCTAGGGGATTAATTAATTAATATGTATGTCTATATATATATATATATATATATATATATATATATATATATATATATATATATATATATATATATATATATATATATATATATATATATATATATATATATATATATATATATATCAACAAGAACTTGAACTCAATTTAAATAATTTAGCAAGTCTGATGGTACATATTTACAATTTATTTAACCTATACCTTTATCTTTTCGGTTAGGCAACGTAGAGTGAACTCAAATGTATTTACATTATAAAATAAATAAGCATGAAAAATTAATTATCAAAATGAATCACTGTGATGAATTTCACCTTTTGATTAACCATTATCTAATACATATATGTTTTGTCACTCTTACTGGACTGTGAAGTAGTAATCATCAAATTTATGTCCAAAAGGATTCATCATACACTGTATTTTTTATCTTTTTATTATATATATTAGAGGTAGAGTCTGAATAGGCTGACCAGTGGCGTGGTGTTGCCACTTATCTTCTATATTGATATCAATCACACTCCCGCCTTGGACTAACACGTCTGTGAATTGCCAGGCAGTGGATGCTGGGTATCTGGCTCCAATGACTTTAAGAGCACTTGCACCTCAGAGTCCAACAGAGATAGTTGATTCATATACTTCTGGTAGTTTGCAGGATAAAACCTGGAATACAAATAATCACAAATATATATATATATATATATATATATATATATACTCATTCTTACCCTCAGGCAAAACACACAAGCTGTTAATGGGCATCTAATGTCTGCTCTACAGATGCGGATGGCAAAGGTACATGACGTTTACTCTTTTACCGCTTCTTCTGTTCAGCTGTGGTTTTTTAATTTTGTGGCCTCAATTTAGCCAACGGCAAGGTCTTATATACTAGCACATCTGCCGTATCGGATGGCATGGGGCAAAAAGGGTGTAAAAAAATCTCAAAATGAGGCATAATTTTGCTCTCTGTTCAATTAGCAAAATTTTTTATATTCATTATCTTTCTTAATTCTTGGCCGATTTTGGTCATCTAAAGCTTGAATTATTCTGTGAATTATTCTGTATTGATCTATCTACTAATTGGTTAGTTTGCAAAATGCATTTTAATATATGCATGCTTTAACTAGCTAAATGGGGACTAACCTGATGTAACGTAGCCCTTTCCCTCGATATTTCTATGTTACTAAAATACTATTCGAGGACGTTTTTTCACCTACCTCTAAAGTCTAAAGTAACATTCCTGTTATTGAATTATATACTCCTTCCCGCTGATACTTCTTCATTTCTTATGAAATTAAATGGCATCCTACTATCGGTTGCACAAAATGGGCCTCCATGTTAAGCACAATATGTTTCATTACACACACGAATAAGGACGCATTTTCATTGGCTAGTGTATCACAGAGTTCTTAACATTTGGCGTGCGGTATGGTCAGATTTACTTCTAAGTATACAGAAAACCGTGTTGTGAGACAGACTAAATCACGACAGCTAACAAACGTTATAATTGGCCTACTGCGCTCTTAAATAATAAATAGCTTAACTTCATTAGGCGCATAACACGTGGTAACTAAAAATGTTATTGTCGCTCACATGCGTCATCTTTATGCACATTTAACACGTGGCCCTGGCTGCCATCTTGCCAGCAGTTAATAATATCCAAATTTCAGTGCCTGATATCATCTCTGTCCAGTTCCATATATGAAATAGGTTCTTTCTATATTCTCACATCCGTGATCTGTACTTAACACGCCTAGTAAAACCTATCCACACATTATTCTCTCTAATATATCATTTCAAAACTAAATTTAATGTCCTAAAAGAAATCTCCTTATGAAACACACTTCTTTATCTATTTCATTAAACACGATACCAAATAGGTGGCAGGCCTACATCCCTACATTCTTTCTAACATTATGGACCGAAATGTTGAGGAATCGCCTTCTACCTAACTTAACTCACGTGTTCAAGGCATCTTTAGATCGACTCTGGTTTCTTGCTCTGATTTCTTTGGGGCGACTGACGAAGAAAAAGGCCTCTGCTGGCCAGCGCACTTCTTTATATAGGCCACTAGGCCTAATCACTCACGGTGTAATGCACGCGCGTAGTAATTGGGCCACGCAAATAACACACGCGATGCATGCTCCAGAAGGAGCGAAAACACAAATATAAAACACAACTATTTCTAGGCTTTATTGTGGCCCTCTTGAAGAAGCGAAAACACAAATATGCACTTCAGGGAGATTTTGGGGCGTTTATTATGGCCCCATCACACCACCTTCTTATTTATTGCCCTTGTTATTTTAGTATTTTGTTTTACTTTAAACTTTATCCTTTGCTCTGGTACTTATATGTTTATTTTCGTTTTGGTAATATACAATTTTAATTATGTTTAGTAGTTCCCTGGGTAGGTCAACTTTTAGCACATTTTCTAGTGATAGTGAGTGTTGTGCTTTCAAATATTCTTTAAGTGGTTTTCTTTGCTGCTCATATTTCTTGCATGTTAGCACATAATGAGCTATGGTATTTCTCTCAAGACATGCTTCACAGTGGGTTTCCTCTATCATAAAATATCCTATTCCTAGCTGTAGTCTAATAAGCTTTTTATTGCATGGAATTTTTTGTTCCCTATTTATCTGACATGCTCTTGTTGGATCTTTCAGCAGCTTATAAGCATGTCTAGCTTTCTGGCTTTGTCTCCAATCTTCTGTCCATTCTGTTGCTATTAGACTTTTTATTTTGCTTTTGATCTCTGTTGTTGAGCCCAAACCTGTGTTTATGTGGTTAAGGCTGCTTCTTCCTGTTTTAGCTTCCTTGTCTGCTACCTCATTCCCTTCTATTTCCACATGTGAAGGTATCCATGCTATTAGTAATGTGCAGCCGCTGATATTTAGGTGTGTGCAAAGCTGAAACATATCTTCTGCTATGTCTGTCGGCTACATTCGTGTGCATTACTTAGTGCTTGTATTGCTGATAGAGAGACAGTTAAGATTGTTAGCTTATTGGGGAGGGGGAAGGGGGGTTGTCAGTAGTTATTTCCAGTGCTTTTACTATTGCAGCCAATTCTGCGGTGACGATAGATGTATTTTCAGTTATACTATAGTTTTTCATAAGCCTCCATGCTGTAATATGTATTCCTATATCTAGTTCTTCATTTTCTACTTTAGATCCATCAGTATATACTTTTAAGCTACCCTTAGTTATTTGATATATATATATTCCTTGGCTATGTTTTTATAAAGCTTTTTTCTACATTTTTATTTATTATTTCTGCTAAATGCAGGTTGATATCTGGTTTCTTGAGCTCCCATACCACATTTACCATTACAGCAAATGAATTTGGCGATAATACCGATCCTTGAGGGATGCCATTTTGTTGTTTTTAAATCTCTGATTTATCATTATTTACCTGTACTGTAAAGTACCTGTCCTGTAAGACGTTCTCTATGTATTTGTACATTTTTCCTGCTATCCCTAACAAGGTTAGCAAGATATTTATTGGGATTCTCGTTGGGGCTACGGAGTTCGTGCACTGTGCTGAGATCCTCCTTGTGCGATCTAAGGGAGGAGATCGGAACACTGATGGAGTTGTCCGTGTGCAACGAAGATAGTCCTTAAAACAAAACAAAACCAAACTAATCCGACTTTTCTACGCAAGTATTCATAAATGAAAGTCTGTAGCTTTCTTGTTAATACGTAAAAAAAATTAAAATTGCATCGCATAGAGCTAACTTTAATTCGGCTTGTAAAATCGCTAAAGTATATTATCCCATTATCAAACCTGGCTCTTCTGAAAACAATAACCTTGGTAAATGTCTGACAAGTTGTCTTAAATCGTCGCTGTCTAAAGCACATTTAAAAAACCAACACAAACACATAATAAAACACTACAACTCCCAGATAAATGCGACCTGCTAACTGACAGTCGGATCAAACAAAAACAGTCAAGTCAAACAGCTCTATGGAAGATGAATGACAGTTGACAATTAAATTTAATTAACGGGAACACAAGTGGGGCAATCTATGTAGACTTTTGAAAACCATTCGACATGATAGATCGCGATGTTTTAGCTAGATAATCAGAACAAACTATAAACTGTTTATAATAATTATAAATTATCCTTGCTAGACAGACAAGTAATGTCTTGAATTAATTCAGTGTCACATAAAACTGTACTGGATACGGATGTCTCCAAGAGTTCTCGTTCGTCCACTCTTGCCATATTCATTAACGCTTTCTGTGCAGTTTTTTATTTTTTTTATTTTACACAGGTATCGAAATGGATGCTTGTCACGAGAGGTTAATTGGTATATATGATAAGTAGATAAATAGGTGTATCGATGATACAATGATACAATTGCCAGATCAGAGTTCTGGTCTTAAAAGAAATACCCCAGTCTTAGAAATAAGCACTGGTGTATGGTTGTCATAGGAATAGTCTGACTATAAAGTTATCTGGCCCAGATGGTAATAATAAGTACCAGACATTTAGTCGTCTTCTCTCAACAACTATCCTATGATGTATTATGTCTATGGTAAATAATGAAAAATGTAGCTTCAAACCAACAGTAATGAGTTACTCAAGCCCTCAGATACAATTAAATCAATTATTGATTCTTCTTTTCTCTTTTATGAAAATGAATGAAGGCAAAAATACAGATAATATTAACAAATAAAATGTGAAACATACATTATTGTAACTGTCTTTTTCTCTTGTTGAGGTGATCACTGGCCCAAGACAGTATACATGTTGTTAGATGTGTAGTGCTGGCGTATGATGAACTGAGTGTGGGTGCGAATGAAGGCGCGAATGTGTTTAGGCTCGTATGTATGTAGACACTGCAACCCCTACACTCACATGCAGTAGTCAAGGATGCTTGAACACTGCAGGCACGTTTCAAAACATTTATTGACGATAACACACATAGTAGCATCAACAGGAACAGTCATTGTAAACAAGGTCATGCTGACCGGAAATCGATAATAATACATCAGGCGTTCAAAGGGCTGGTAAACATTCCAATATTCGTGCATGGTCAATAATAATGTTATTCAATGACAGTTCAAAATGCCGCCTGATCTCTCTGACTAAACGCGTCAGATACCTTAATCACCTTGACACATAGGTACAACTTGGCATTCCCCGCCAATTGCACATTATCAGGCTGTAGTATAATAGCCGAAAACACAGGCCTCGTTCTGACGTCGGCTGTGTACTGCTGATAAGCAGGTTACCATCAACCCTGCAATAATGCTTATGTGGACATAAATATGCCGCCAATCTGCGGCTCCCACAATATATCTTCGTCACTGGATTTCTGGATGGTATGAAGACTAATAGTCTTGGATGGCTACCTTGAGCACAACATATATGTTCTGTAATGGAGGACCGGTGAGTTGCAGTTCACAGACTAGGTAATCTTCTAACATGTTCTGCCACCGAAAGCGTAATAATGGAAAAAGTCGGTATTACCTGTAACCGAGTCCACAGAACCTAACAAGGAACTCTGCTGTCATTCCAACGCACAGAGATTCACTGGGGAAAACTGCCATCGCAGTCACTTCGAAGATTCTCCCCGAAAAACACAATGGACCCTTGGTCCCTTCAGAAATTCCAGGACACTTCACGGCTTGCCGGAAGTCTAACTCAACTCTCGCTTTAAAAAACCCTGCCTATGGGCATCCGCCAGAACTGTCTACCTTTGACCCTAAAGGTCAAACACAATGAATGAATAAACAAGGGAAGACAACCCCTAATCAACCTGACATCGCAGGTAAAGACACAATTATTCTTATGATAAAAACATAAGCAAATAACTTGACAGATGACTCCGTCAAAAATGACAGCAACAATTATTAAATTATACCCAAAAATAATACAATGTCTCTTTCTTCTAAGGAATGACACTTTATATTCTAATGTCACTTAATTTTACTTTCACTGTTGAATAGACTTGCATTATTTGTTCTTGAAGCACTGTTCTCAAACTTAAATATAGTCATTTTGCATTATGATACTGTCTTTACACATGTAGTGACTTTATCAACAAATGTTATCTCATCATTTGAGTAAGGATTTGTGGTAGTAGTGGTAGTAGTAGTGGTAGTAGTAGTAGTAGTCGTAGTAGTAGTAGTAGTAGCAGTAGTAGTAGTAGTAGTCCATATATTATGAGACAGTCTTTCTTAATGTGACAGCGCCATCGTCATCTCGTCTGTTGTCCATCGCCATTTTGTCGGTTGTTCTGTACCTTCTACCACAGCATAGCATGTGGCATCAATTGAAAGCTATGCTTACGTCTACCCCTCTTCTTGGTTTCCCAGATTTTTATGTGCCCTTTTTACTAGAAGTAGATTCCTCATACCAGGGATTGGGAGCCGTGCTGTCACAAGTGCAAGATGGCAAGAAAAGGGTGTTAGCATATGCCAGTCGCACTCTGCGACCATCAGAGGAAAATGCCAAAAGTAGCATGAAACTTGAGCTGCTAAGTATGAAATGGGCTATGACGGAAAAGTTCAGAAGTTATCTGCTCGGTGCTCAAGTTGAGGTGTTTACCGACAACAGGAGTTTGGCTCTGTGGCAAAAGTCTAAGCTTGGCGCAATCGAACAGAGGTGGATAGCATAGATGTCGATGTTCAATTACTCTATCAAACACAAGGCAGGTAGGGCGAACGGAAATGAAGATGATGATGTCGCCATCAGCCACATAGCATTAGTGCCAGCCCATCCAACAGCTATACCCCCAAGGTTAGGTTTGCTGTAGAATATGGAATTAAGGGCCATGTGTGGAGCAGTGGGGATGGGAGATGCAACAGGCCCAGATCCAGGCACAGGTGCGGCACTAACGTTTCCATCCTGTTCTCTTGAAGAACTGTTAGCACTGCAGGAGGCTGATACTGATATAATGACAGTCTCCATCATTATGAGAGATGGTACTAGATTGCCCAAGGAGGAGATGGGGAGATTATCAAAGCCAGCAAAGAAGCTACTAAGGCAGCGTAGGCGCTTAACACTAATTGGAGGCTTGCTGTATCGGACAGTAAGCGGACCAAATGGGATTAAGATCACGCAGCTTGTGATTCCAGAATCTTTAAAAACGCGAGTTCTGGAGGCAGTGCACAAAACTGGCATCAGGGTCGTGACCGCATGTTGCAGATACTGAGGAACAGGTGTTTCTGGGATGGCATAACGCATGATGTAGAGATATTCTGCAGAAGGTGCAGTAGATGCAATATAGCAAAAGCCCCGCATCTCAAGATCCGAGGTCCAACGGGTAACCTGCTGGCATCCAAGCCTTTTGAAGTAGTCGCCATGGATTTTACGCTGCTAGAAAGAGGTGCACAAGGCTACGAGAATGTACTCATTATAACTGATGTATTTAGCAAGTTTGCAGTTGCCGTTCCAACCAGAGACTAAAATGCAGCTACCGTGGCCCGAGCGTTGGTAGAAAAGTGGTTTTTGTACGTAGGTGTGCCGCAGTGGCTTCATTCCGACCAGGGTAGAAATTTCGAATCGGCTGTCATATCCGAACTGTGCAGAGTATATGGCGTCGAGAAAGTCGAACGATGGCATACAATCTTCGTGGAAATGGCCAGTGTGAGCGGTTTAACGAAAATAAGAAATCATCACAGCAATCAAAGGGTTAAAGAATGGAAAAGCTCCTGGCCATGATAACTTAAATGCAGAGCTATTTAAGACAGACCCAGAGCTAGCAGCAGAACTATTAGAACCACTATTTGCACAAGTCTGGAAAACAGGGACAACACCAACAGAGTGGAGAAAAGGAATAATTGTCAAATTGCCCAAGAAGGGCGACCTTGCAGACTGCAATAATTGGAGAGGAATAACTCTTCTCTCAGTTCCCAGCAAAATACTAGGCAGGATAATTATACAGTGAATCTCAAAAGCAGTAGACCACAAACTGAGGAAAGAACAAGCAGGATTTAGAAAGAACAGAAGATGTGTAGATCATATATTTACCCTCAGGAACATTATAGAGCAGTGCTCATAATGGCAAAGACAGCTGTACATTAATTTCGTTGATTTTGAAAAGGCTTTTGACAGTATACATAGGGACAGTTTATGGAAAATACTGAGGGCTTATGGAATTCCAAGCTGCATAGTGTCAATCATAAAAAGCCTTTATTCCAACTTTACGTGTAGCATTGGGCAGAGCAACCTAACCTTTGAAGTGAAGACAGGAGTACGACAGGAATGCCCCTTATCAACCACTCTATTTTTAACAGTTATAGATTGGGTGATGCGCCAGACAACAGAGGGCAGTCCAAGAGGAATAAGATGGACTACATTTTTTACATTGGAAGATCTGGAATATGCAGATGACATTGCACTGCTAGCACATTCACATCTACACATCCAGGAAAAAACGGATAGACTTAATAAGTATAGCCAGCAGGTGGGCTTGAACATCAACCTAAAGAAGACAGAGGTCATGACGCTCAATGTGAGCAACCCTGAACCCATATCAGTAAGGAATCAGCAACTGGAACAGACAGACGCCTTCACATACCTAGGATGCACAGTAACACCAGACGGCGGAGCAAGCAAAGACATCAACAACAGAATGAACAAAGCAAGAACAGCCTTTTTTAGTCTAAACAACACCTGGAAGTCCTCTCAGTGCAGCACAAGCACAAAATTAGGATTATATCAGAGCTGTGTGCTTTCTGTGCTTTTCTATGGCGCGGAGAGCTGGAGAGTTACAGGGAAGGAAATGTCGAAAATGTCCTCTTTTCACACAACATGCCTAAGAAAAATTCTCCGAATCTTTTGCCCAAATACCATCACCAACCAAGATCTGCTTACTCGGAGCAAGCAAGAGGACATGCACACCATCATAGCTGGCAGACGCTGGAGCTGGGTTGGCCATGTCCTCAGAAGAGACCCCGATGCCATCACAAGAACAGCTATGCTATGGACCCCTGAAGGAAAACGAAAGAGAGGCCGACCAAAAAAAACTTGGCGGAGGACAGTGGAGGCTGAGATGCAAAGAATGAACCAGAGTTGGGGCACTGTACGAAGGATAGCCACCGACCGAGCAAAGTGGAATCAGCTTGTTGTTGCTCTACAAGACGCCATCAGGCGTGATGGCTACTGACTGCTTTGATGGTCGGCGGCTAAGGATCAAAGAAAGAAGAAGAAGAGCGGTTTAACAGGACATTGCATGATCTCTTAAGGCCTTTGTCCACCAATGAGAAACGGAGATGGTCTGATCACCTGGCAGAGGTCCTTGCCGTCTACAACGTTACTCCCCATGCATCTACGGGTTACTCCCCTTACTATCTTTTGTTTGGGAGGGAGCCGAAAATGCCCATCGATTTCATATTGGGTCAGTCATCACCTGACGAAGAAACAGCTACGGTTGGCCAGTGGCTTGAAGGGCACATTTCCAGGTTACGAGAAGCGCACGTAAGAGCAGAGGCACAGTTGCAGAAGTTGGCATCAGTCCGGAAAGAGAGATGTGATAAGGTGCCGTGTTTTATTCCACTACAGGTGGGAGAATTGGTGAGGAAAAGAATGCACTACGCTGAAAGGTCCAAAATTCGTGACATGTGGTCAGAAGAGGAGTACATTGTTGTTCGTGCTCCTACAATGACAGGGGGTCCATATGTCATTCAACGAACACATAGAGCGAGTCCGAGCATTAGAGTCACTGGCAACGAACTGAGACGAAGTGAAGACAAAGATGATTCTCCTGATTTGGTAGATACGACACTAGGCCTACCTGAAGCACCAGCTTTGCCAGAGGAGACAGACCCTGGGGAGGACGAACATGGTTTAACGCCCGAACCAGGCTGGTATGCCCTGCAACCGATAGAGGGTCCTGCCCCGAGACGTTCTGAGAGATTACGACTGAAGCGCCTAGCTTAGTGCAGTTGTCGGGACGACAACAAAATCAGGCGGGGAATATGTGACAGCGCCATCGTCATCTTGTCTGTTGTCCATCGCCATATTGTCGGTTGTTCTGTTCCTTCTACCACAGCATAGCATGAGGCAGCCATTTTAGGTTACATCTAAAAATAGAACATTAGTAATGCCGCTGATGGAGTAGCAGCCAATCAGAGAATAGAAGTGTCCAGGCTATCGCGTCAGTTGAAATGCTTCATGATTCCGATCGCCTGTCGCGGACAGAGAACAAGCTATTGAGATCTGAAGTCTAGTTCATGCAAGAACATGCCTAGGACTTAAAGTCTACGAACACTGTCTGGGTGTTCGGTAGTATTAAATGTTGATCTGTACAAGGCTTTGTGTTGCTTGAATTGCTAAGTCTGCTGCTGAGAGGGTTGCAAGCAGCCAATAATTGCAACCCCTGTCAAACGATCCTTAATAAAATTTTCTTCGTGCATGGGTCTTGGGTGTGAGGTAGCCACATCGACATACGTTCGCCTCAACCACACCTAGCCCCTGTCACAAGGGGCGTCGTCGGCAGCATGGACAGACAGCACGCAGTGAAGCAACTCTTCAGTAATCAGAGTAACAACAGCCGAAACAGTAGAACACCCAGTTCAGTGCAAGGCAGGGAACAGGATCATCCAGCTTGTCATTATATCTAGTCAACTCTACTAGCAACAAGATGGCGGCACACAACACACGTGCTGCTGGTAGATTGGATAACGAAGATGTGGCTGAAGTGGACGACCCTATAGTGGGACTGGATCGCCAACCAGAACGAGTACGGTACATCATGGTACCTACTCACAAGAAAGTGCGGTGCTTTGGGGAGCGCACGGGTCCTACGGCCGAAGAATATGTCAGAGAGGTGAGAGCCACCTGGAGAGTAGGGGTGATGAGCAAAGAGGACCAGACGGATGTTATTTGGGACAGTGTCACTACGAGTATCCGCAGGGAGCTGAGGATTCAGACGGAGGATGATGACCCAGAAGCGATGCTACATTCCATTCTTAGGGTGTATGGGGAGCATCGAAGCATCCCAGAGCTAATGGCCATTTTTTACTCTACCCGGCAAGGTGCAAGGGAATCTCTTTGGGAATTCTCCCATAGCATCCACGAGGTGTTCGAAAGTGTTGTAAGAGCACAAAAACAGAATAATGTCACTCATTTGGAGCCATCCTTCCTTCGGGACCAGTTTGCTGCTTGTCTGAGAGATAATCTACTAAGAATGTTTGCAAAGGAAATGATCATTAAAGAGCTTACAGCCTCGTTTAAGTCGGTGAGGGACTATGCCTTACGGTTTTTAGAGACTGAACACGCTCATGGGGCTGATGTTGCCAGTGTCGGAGTAGTAAATACAGAGACGATATCCGATACACATGCATTAAACGCAGAAGTGGAGCGGCTGAGAGCACAGGTGGCTCGATTACATGCTAACATTGATGCGATGTCTCAGGAGTATGGGAGACGTACCAGGACAGTTCGCTGTTTTAGATGCAGAGGACCAAGGCCACGTACAGAATCGATGTCCACAGGCATTAAACTAGACCGCTCTGAGGCTGGGAGTCAGGTTACAGAAGGGGAGCAGAATGACTCAAAGATAAAGATGGTTGGTGGTCGACCGGAGTGTGAGGTACTTATAGCAGGAAAGAAAGTCAGGTGTATTCTTGACACGGGGTCATAAGTTTCAACTGTTACGGAACAGTGCTTTCAGCAGCTTTTTAGAGATCTGGCCCTGGGTGAAAGTAAATGGGTACGACTAACTGCTGCCAATGGTGTCACAATTCCATATGCTGGCCATCTAGTGGTTGACGTCAAGATTGAGGAGTGTCATGTCAAGAACTGTGTCATCTATGTCGTTAAGAGTGTCAATGGGTCTGACAAAGCGCCTGGTATAATAGGCACCAACATACTGGCGGAAGTAAATAACATCCACCGCTTCCTCAAATGGCAAGCTCCAAGAAAAGGTACACAAGAGGCAAGGTTAGATAGAGTGAGGGTGTGGGTTGCAGGAGGAAGAAAAACTCACATACCAGCTCGCTCGATCGCTACTATACAGGTGAAATGAAGAAGAGGCTCCTGATCAGAGAAGACAGTGCTTTTTGAACCCTCAAGAGACTTAGACCATAAAGGGCTGTTCGTATGTCACACACTAACTGTACTCAGAGGAAGTTTTTGTGAGATCCAAGCAGTAAACCTTGGAGATGAAGACCTTTTATTGGCTAGGGGTACTCAAGTTGGAGAACTTTCTGAGGCATGCGAGGACTATGAGAGACACTTCAGAGTTGTTGGAGCCCAGTAAGTGAAGATATCTGCACAGCCAGGATGCCCAGCCAAGGCCCCTGTTTGCAGCCCAGTTGATTTAAATGGGTGTGAGGGCAGTCAAGACGACGCCACTTGTGACAGGGGCTAGGTGTGGTTGAGGCGAACTTATGTCGATGTGGCTACCTCACACCCAAGACCCATGCACGAAGAAAATTTTATTAAGGATCGTTTGACAGGGGTTGCAATTATTGGCTGCTTGCAACCCTCTCAGCAGCAGACTTAGCACAACAAAGCCTTATACAGATCAACATTTAATACTACCGAACACCCAGACAGTGTTCGTAGACTTTAAGTCCTAGGCATGTTCTTGGGTGTGAGGTAGCCACATCGACATAAGTTCGCCTCAACCACACCTAGGCCCTGTCACATTAAGATGACTTATCTGGGTTGACATTACCGTGCTGTCAAATTGGTTTCAACGGTGGCTGGCGATCCCATGCAGTAGGGTTTCCAGACCTGATCTGTTGTATACTCTTGATGATTTGAATGCTTCTCTGGCTATTACTGGTATACAGTCTTCTGTCGTGCTGACAGTAATGTATGATTTAACCCTCAATTCAGAAATACACACAGGGCATCAACGCCCTGGAAGCTGCACACTCATGCAGATGGCAAAAGGCTTGGTGGCGTGCTCTGTCCTTTTACTATGTGTCTGAAAAATGTTGGCAGTGAGTGCTATTCATGTTGTTGTTGTTTTGAAAAGGTGATGGGTGGAGAGCGGGCAACCCTGTTCAACCTGAAAATTGGTTATAATTGGTGTATTTAGTGTCATTTAATTTACTAATTTTGTATTAAATTTAACTAACTTGACTTTTACAATTGTTGGTTTTAATTTATATTATTTGTCATTTATTTTTAGTTTTGTATTGTATATACTCGTAGATAACTATTGTCCTTTGCACTTGGTTTTAATTTGTATTAGGTCTAGTATTTGTTCTTTTTGAGTTGGTGTTGTTTTTTGTTTGTTTGTTTTTTTTTTTTAAACCTTGTCTTTTCTTGTTCTATGTGTAGTTAATAAGTTTGCTAATTTTTCTGTTTTTTTTTTTTAATTTATATTGACTTGTTAGTTTTTGTTGCTTAATTTCTATTTGGTTGAATGTCTTTTCTGAAATATTATTTTTGTTATTGTTGTTAATATTGTCATTGTTACTAACCTTATATGTTTTCCTTTGTTTTATGTATATATCGTTTAAGTACTGATTGGGTTTCCCCGGGGGCATCTATACTTAAAACCTTATCCCCTGTCATGCCTATATTGTGATTTCTATAGTAGGTTTTTAATTCAAGCCTATGTTGTTCGTACTTTTTACAGTGGATCAGGTAGTGGTCTATGTCATTTTCTTTCTGACATTCTTGGCATTGTGGTTCCCCTATCATAAAGCGCAGCACCGAGACGGAGACGCCACAGCTTTATGTTCGATGGTACCTTTAATTCTTCTCTGACCTGGCATGTCCTTGTTGATTCTTTTAGAAGTTTGAATGCGTGTCTGCCTTTACTACTGTCCTTCCATGCTGTTTTCCATTCCTTGATTATGGTTAGCTTCACTTGGCTCTTAATCTCCGATATTCCAAGTCCTGCACTTATATTGTTTTTACTTATTCTTCCATATTTGTGTGTGCTATTCAAACCTTTTCTCTCCGTTTCCCTTTGTCTTTCGGGCGAGAAAGCAATGACGTCATGGGTTATCCGTCCATCTCAATCCTTGGGCAAAACCAAGTGAGTTAGCCAAATTGTGTTTTTATTCCAACTTCCATTCTATCCTGCTCCTTTAATATTCATCCGATGCTCTCCATCTTGATCTTGTTTAACCCGGACGATTGAGAGCTGTCGTTCTATGAAACTTTCTTCCACTTCAGTTCAATGTATAATTCGCTATAGCTAACGAACATGTGCAAACGTCTGTACGACTCACGTGTTTTTGCATTCAACCTCAATTATCTCGGGTTGTACTGCACATTACATGAAGAAATTGGTATCTGGACGACGCTTAGGCTCTCTAATATCTAAACGTGATGGTCTTATTATTTGTAATCCATCCGAATTTTCATAACTCCAATGGATAGTCAAACACATCTGCACACTTGAACCTTTCATCTTTTGTTACGGATTTTAACCTACTAGACTCGCAGTGTATTAAAAAAAAATGTTATTGAAAGGATAAGGTATGTAAGATGACAGAGAGAAGAAGGGCAGAATGTAAGACGGGCCTGCGTGTCCAATTCTTAACCCTTTGAAAATAAAGTTCGTTCGTTCGTGTATCGTTCGCGCTGCTCTCTTTGGCTGAAACCTTCGCGTTGCGCTGTATCGATTACACAAAGATATTGGGCCCACGCGTCTCGCGAGAATTCCCAACGTATCCCCTTAACAAGAATTGTCTAAGATGTCGAGTTATATCGTCACAAATTTTCTCATCAAATTTGCAATATTCTCATGGCGCATTTTCTGGTACTTACGGCCAGCAAGCTTCATAGCGCGTCTAGTGTGGGGGAAAGGGGGGGGGGGGGGGAATTGTGCATTTTGTTCTTAATAGTGGCGGATGTTTTAGAAACATTCATACCTTTTTTTCATGAGGGGAGGGGTGTTTCAATTTCTGGATCTGCAATGGATCTCTTGTCTTGATAGTGCACTCTGATAGACTCTTTCCTTCCATCTCTTGATGTTATCTCCCTCCCACTTATACCTCTGTCTTCCTCTTGCAACGTTTCCCGTTAACTCAGCCTTCTATTATGGTATTCAGTAAAGTATTAGGTTTTTTTACATCAAAATATTTTAGCTGTCTAATTTTGATCTCCTTCATTAATTCCACTCAAGCATCCATTTATGAAAATCTGTAGCGTTTTTTGGTCAAATAATATCAATTGCTATATTTAGCGCCACACTACAGACAATACTGACAGTCAAGGCAATTACGATATTTCGTCTTTTAAAAGTTAATCAAGAAAAAAGAAAAAAAAATTACAACTGAGAGAAAACTTCTATGCAGTGAACTCACAATGAGGGGAAAAAATTATAGTTCTTCGTTCTCCAACTTTTTCTACAAAGAATGAAGATGGCATAAAAATATTAATAAATATTTAAAATTAGAATAATACTATATGCAGCCAATGACAAGGGAAAGTATCAGTATCGACAAATTGTTACATAAGTGTGCACTGCAAATGTTAGACTGAAAATCTCTCCGTTGAAATAGTCATTTCAAACAAAGAAAATAATTGGAGGAGAAGAAGGAAAAAGAAGAAATGAAAGCAGATGAGGACGAGAAGATGAGTAGATTTCTCCTTGTTGCACTCGCTAAAGAAAACAATTGTTTTTAAAACATGTGATTATTTTAAATAAGCAATAGATGATAGCTAACAGCACTTGCTTATGTTCGATCTCTTCGTAACTATTAATATTATTAACTTAACTTCCGTGGGGGAAAAAAACCGATCGCATAAAGAATTTTTGAAACATGACTGGAAGTTAAAAAAAAAAAAAAAAAAAAAAGAAGGACTGTTAATATTTCAATCTTACACAACTTACCTGATCTAAGCATTATTCTGGTCTCTATTTAGTCCACAGCTTTGGGGTGTTTAGCACCTAAAATCATTCAATCATGAGCTAAACGAAACGGTACGATGATCTTGTTGCTGTCTCCACGTTTCTGTTCCTTTTGTTTTTGTGTGTGTGTTTTTTTAATCAATACCGAGGTTGGACTACTTTAACCAGAAGTTTAGTAGGGTTTCAAGCACCCGCCCGTTACTAAATCTAATGCCTGTTGCGGACATCTGAGCTGATTCGTTGAAAATTATTCAGATAAAATGACCGATATTATAACATCCACTTCGCGTTGCTCTTGTAGCTCTGAAACAGGCGTAGATGAGTGTTGGTAGCGCGAAGCGTTGACATGACTGTATTTTAGTCTTAGAGAGCCGCGGCAAATTTCACTCTAAAAATGTTTTGTTTCCTGCGACCAGCTTGCACTTCTTGGGATTCACAAAGCACATATTCCTCAATGGGCGTGTAACAGGATCTTTGACCTTTGGAGTAGCGGTAGCGCAGTGGTTAGTGTACTGGCTTCCTAGCCCCTGATCTAACACCACCAACCTGTGATCCAACACCACCCACTTTCGATCCAACACCACCCATATTTGATCCAACAGGACCCACCTTTAATGGACTGACAGCTCAAAAGCCCACAATAAATTATCTAGAAGTTCACATCAACCAACCCACTGAAGTCAGCGTAAACCACACTTTGAAAGATGCATTCATCACTTCTTCAGATAACCCACCCAATATGAACGAGACCAACCCATCCTGCCTCCCAGATACAGCTACTTTCCAAGTCAGTGTAAACTACACTTTGAGTGATGTATTACCTTCACCCGTGTGTTGCCGGGGCCCGAAAGGGGAGCAAAGAATAGTAACACTGCACCCTACCACGCATGTCGTAAAAAGCGACTAAGGAGGGTTGGGCATGGGGCTGTTTACCCCATCCCGTAAAAACTTCGCACAGTGGGCTGATCACCTGCTTGCCAACCAATCTGATTACGGAAACAACGATAGATTGTTTGGTCTGTTTCTGTTCCACAAAGACGCCACTAGGCGTGGTGGAAACAGCGATAGATTGATCAATTTGTTGTTGCCCTAAGATGCCACTAGGCGTACTGGCCACATACTGCTTTGCCGGTTGGTGGCTAAGGATGGAAGAAGAAGAAGAAAGATGTATTACCCAATTCTTCAGATCCCTCAGATAACCCATCCAATATGAACGAGACCAACCCAGCATGCCTCCCAGATACAGCTACTTTCCAAAAAAAAGTGCCTGTCAATAGCGCAGATGTCTACTCATGCTCCACAAAATATCTACTAGCAAATGAGTGTGTTATGGAACTGTCGTAGATTTTTTATAGGGGAATTAAGACTTGGGTTGGTCCCTTCTGAATAGATTAGAATAAGTGATAGCCACAGTGAGAGGTAATAATAGAAATAGAATTCCACGAGTGAGATGGTAGAAATTAATAGAGGCTGTCCCTGAAATCGAGAATCTTCTCTCTTTCAGCCTATCTTCTACAACAGATATAGAGGAGTCAGACAGTCTATAAAATATATATTGAATATATATATATATACTACTCACGTGCACACACACACAAGTGACGACGGTTAGACGCACAGACGTGGGAAAACTATAACAATGATTATATATATATATATATATATATATATATATATATATATATATATATATATATATATATATATATATATATATATATATTGGAACGAGCTGACCGACACGCTGATTAAGTTTAAGTAAATTTTAATTATCATCAGAAAATTCCACGGATACATATGCTATAGTCTAAGATTTCCCTTTAAAGGTATGAACAGACTTTGATACTCTGATCTATCCTAAGGAAAATATTGTTAGCAACAAAAACTTGCATAAAGAAATTTAAGACAGCAAAATGGGTGCCAAAAATACAACAATAAAGGAATCACTCAGTCCTGCATTCACTCTATTCAGTCAGCCGTGATCACTAGCTTGCACTCGTACTTACAGCTTTGGTAGCAACTTCTGAAAAAAACAATTTTTAGGACATGCACACACAGAATCTCCAGGGTAGTCTTGGCCAATCGAACCCCAGTCCCGCAAAGATAGGTTGAATCCACTACTTATTTTATTATTAGGATATCTTATTTTAGGATATCTGGTTCTGTCACATTAAAATTGTCCAGGCACGAACGTTAACAGCGAGCAAAGTGTCAATAGCTTAGATTTCTAGTACCTAGGAATGTCAGGTCGGTGCCTTCTCTCAGTATAGGACTTTATTTGGTCACACCACAACTAGTCAGAACTCCGTCGGAATGTTACTGATAGTAATATTTTACTTGCCACAAGGGCTGAAATGTACTTGAGGTTTTTCTCAGGAAGAATTAAATCTGGCTCGATGGGCCCGTTACTTCATTTAATCTTAAAGTTCATGTAATGGGTACTCTGTCGTTCTGGATGCCAGCGCAATGCCAGACAGGTTTTACCTTATACACCCAAGTCTTTAAGAAAAAAATGTTATTGTTCTTCACAGATATTTCTCGGTACTAAAACCGTTGGTAAAGTTGGGCTACCCCACTTTCACTAAATAAAGAAAAAACAACATATACAATACTTATACACACTATTCCTCGGTTATAACTTACATTATAAACTGCAAGCGTAGAGCTTGTCTTATCGTGTAAATCTCCCGTGAAATAAGTTATCTTTATAATATCAGTCATCATGAATTAGAAATATATACGTATTTCGTCAATGCTCAATGATGAATCAGTGCAGTTATAAGTTACAGTAGAACTCCATTTATCCGAACCCAATGGGACCGAGTTCGTTCAGATAATCAAATGTTCGGATAATTGGATTACATAATGTATCGAGTTACATGTACACATATTTCTAAAAATAATTAACCATCACAAGGAAATTACACTATAAAACATATTTACTTGTACTTTAATAATAATACCCACACTGTATTAGATCACTGTATCACCAAAATCTTTCATTACACTGCAGTGCATGTACTACTTGTATTAATTATTTTTTTTAAGAAAGAGAAATGTTTTCAAAATAACATTACAAATGATTCAAAACCAGGCGCAACTTACGTATACATGTACTTGTACAGATGTAACCCACTATTTAAAATAATGAGGAATCCTCTTTTGCACCAAACTGGATAGTCTCCTTTTGGCTGCTAAGTCCCGCATTCTCTTCAACAGCAGAAGCTGTGTAGCACAGCTGTCATCTTCTCGCTTGTACCAAGCCATCGCTGTTTCTAGTGCTATAAAGGCCTCTTCAGGACTTGGTCGACGTTTTGGGTTTTCTTCATAATCTACAAGTACATCATGTACTTCTGAGATGTCTTCATCATCGGTCACTACATGTATTTGGTTTTCTTCTTGCACAAAAGACAAAATTTCTTCGTCATTCAAAAACTGAAAACCAGAATCATTATCATCTTCTAGCCACATATGTGCATCATCTTTGTCACAGGCCGAAAATCCGGGCATTGCTTGAGACAGTTCCACAACTTCATTTATACAATCATCATTTGTGTCCACTACAGTAGTTTCATTTCCTCCTTTTTTCCCAAGCAATCTATTCCAAGCCTTGTTGAGATTATCTTGTGACAGGGTGGTCCAAGCATCAGCTAACATATATCAGCAGTCTTTGAGATTAAGCTTTTTGGAAAACGCCACCACACTTTCTTCATCTTCAGCCAACAATAAACGACGCATGACTTCCTTCTTGTACATCTTTTTAAGCTTTGCTATAACACCCTGATCCATTGGTTGAATCAGTGCTGTTACAGTGGGAGGAAGAAAAATTACTTTAAAATTTGCATCAACTGCATTCAATGTATCCGTCTCTGGATGAGATGGTGCATTGTCCAGTAGAAGAATTACTTTTCCAGTTTTCTTTTCTTTTTCTCTCAACCTCTTCACATTTGGGATGAACTGATTTGTATACCAATCAAGAAATATTTCACTATTCATCCAAGCACTCTTCTGTGCTTTGTAGCACAATGGGAGACATGTCACATTCTTTAAACAACGTTGTTTTTTGGCTTTACCGATCATTAGCACCGGTAAACGATGACTTCCACTGGCATTCGCGGCTACCACAATTGTTACTCTCTCTTTGCACTTTTTAAACACAGGGGAAGCTGCTTCGCGCTGAGATGCAAGTGATTTTTGAGGCAATGATTTCCAGTATAAACCAGTCTCATCGGCATTATACACATCATCGAGTGAATAACCTTCTTCTTCCAAAAAAGCCAAGAATGTTTCTTTAAAATTTTCAGCGGCAGTTGCATCGCTAGATAAAGATTCCCCTTGAATCTCCAATTCTCGTATGCCATGACGAGATTTAAAGTTTCTTAACCATCATCCCTGGCTAGCCTTAAAGTCAGGAGGACAGTCAAGTTGATTGTTGAACTAAAGTGCCTTTTCACACAAAAGAGAGCCAGAGATAGTTTCCCCTTTGCTTCTTCTTTGCACAAGCCATATATACAAAGCCTCTTCCAATTTCAAATCTTTCGCATTTCTCATGGTTTACGTTTCTTCGACCCATTTTCACTATCCAATTTCGATGCAAAACTCATAATTTTATCCTTGTTACTTTTGATGTCAGAGACGGTAGCTTTCCCAACATTGAAAATCCTCGCAAGTGAAGACACAGTTTCACCTTTTCCTAGTCTCTTGATAATTTCTGTTTTCGTTTCAATTGACAAAACATTGCGGTTCCTTTTATATGTTTTAGGCCTCCTGGAAGATGCCATATCGCACAGAGAAATACTTGCACACCAAAATTATTCTGCTGTAGTAGCAGACACAATTATTTTAAGTTGAACTGTCTGTTTAGCCAGTGTACTGCCTAGAACGCACACGTACACTAGATTGGTAAACCAGATATTAACTGACTTTATGATCTAACTGACTTCCTGTACGTAAGCGACCGACCATTAGCCCATTCCATCCTCTACAAATTGTTCGCACACATTTGAAGCTTGCAGCATCAAAAGATTCAAAAATATAGTCTAACATGACTGGTGGCACCTGATTTTTTTTTTCTCGAAAAAGTGTTCGGATAATTGGATGTTCGGATAATTGGGGTTCAGATAAATGGAGTTCTACTGTAGTTTAAAATATTCTCGACTAATTACTAGCAATTTAATTAAATTTATTTATAGCTGCATGAGTTTAAGCTAGAAATTATAATTTATTCTGCTTTCCACTGAAACACATCAACTAGAGAATATAACAGACTTATAAATTTAATTTTTTCTGCACAGAAATCTAGTTAGTGAAATGAAATAAGCGGTTATCACTGAATCACTCAATACTACTAGATAGATGTATTATATTTACCTCCAAGCAGAACTACAGACTAACACCATGAAATAGAATCATTCAATATAAGGGTATTCCAGAATTCGGCAAAAATGTCGAGTCAAACTAAGAACTTCGCTATGCAAGCTTATTTCCTTAGCACGAGCAACCTGTCTACTGCAAAATTTGGAGAACTGAATGAAATCAAGTCCAAACTGCGGGGTAGATATATGAAACAGACAAAGGATCCCACGCTATTACGAAAACCCGAAACAGCGCCGGTCTCTCTCTCTCCCTCCTCTCTCTCTTAACACTTCACATTAACTTAGACGCTGGCCATAACTGCCAAAACGCTTCTTCACACCTACTACGCCATGTCTCATTTCTGAGCGACGCAAATTGGCGCCTTCTACACCTCACGCCGAGAAACTAGCCGAAGAAAAACTCGTGTCAGATGAAAATGTAGACAAATGTCTGCTCTCTATGTCTGACTAGACGAATTCTCACCCTATTTCGTTCACATCCAGGGACTGACATATTACGCAATAAAATGCGTTACTAGTATGAGAAAAGAAACGGCAAAGTCAGAATAGGAAAGTAATATTTTGTCGCCAACGAACGAATGCGAAAAACAGGAAAAGGATAAAAGAGCGATAATAAAGTAGAGGACACGGGTAGAAAAGAAAAGAATATAGAAAATGTATTGATCATAAATCTCTATGCGACAGGAACAACTAAACCAACGAACAGAGAAACACTTCTGTCAGGAGCTGGAAACTATAATTGAAACTTCTCTGAAAAACGTGATTGAGAAATTCAAGCAGGATATAGAAAGGTCACTGAAAACAGAGCTTGAAACACTGAGACGTGAAGTTATGACACAAGGTTGGTTCATCACCTAGACCACCTACTTATTTCAAGTAATAAGAAAAAAGAAAATGGGGAGGTGACTGACAGCCCACGAGAAGCAATTCATCATAAATCTCCAGTTACACAACTTAACTTACCCACCCCTTCGCCAGCACACATTCCTCAAAACAAAGCATGCCCAGGACAGCACCATAACGTTAAAAGCCATAAGGACATTAGCAGCGATGTAGGAAGAAGATTACGACCAAATAAAACATTCCCAATTGAAGCAAAAATTAACAATCGATTTGGAAATCCGTCAACCCCATCTACACAAGCAGATTCCGAATCAGCAACCTCAGAAGGAGATGACAGGGCACAGAAACTCCCATGTCACTTGACACAAGATTCTGCTGACCACCTACTGCAAGATAACGAGCAATGGCACCAACAACGCCGTCGTACACGACCACAACCACAACCAAATCCTGATCGTCACATTCCTCACAACACAAGTAACATTATTATAGGGGACTCATTGCTAAATGGCATTCACAGCGAACGAATGTCAACAACACCAGGGGAAATAGTCACTGTTATACCATTACCTGGAGCTGAAATAGTAGAGGTTACCAGTGAAATAAGCCGTCTCAACACAAACACCAACATAAAGAAAACAACAATACACGTAGGGATAAACGACAGCACAAATGGACACACTCTTAACCTATCAGACATCTCCAGAATGATTGACACCATAAAACAAAAATTTCCCAACACATCCACATATATTTCGTCAATTATTCCACCCAGCTTTGAAAAAGCACGCCAAACTGTGGATATCAACAACAAGGTGCTATACACTTTTTGTTCACAACATAACACGTCTTTCATAAACAACACACCCTTTTTCTCATCTAAGTCAGGTGCGCCAAAAAAAACTGCTATACAGAGATCAAGTGCACACTTCTAAACTAGGGACCAGCTATCTAGCCAAAAATTTAAAGTTTCCTCAGAGAATACACCAGAAACACACACATTCATCCACCAGGGACACAAATTATACACTTAACTAAGTAAACCCAAGCACAACAGCTCATAACCATTAATCACCATCCTCAGCTGACATGCGTGTTTCTAGAAAAGCTACTCTTAAGCCCATCTCCCACGCTAATCTTTATGACCAAATGTATCCCCCACTACCCACACGACAGATACGCCAGCTGCTAATTGCATAACAGACACCACTGGACATATGGAAAGACTGGACTACAAGTAACACCCATTCACTTAATCGCAACGCAGGAACTACAGCAAGAAAATGGGAGTTTCCTCACCCCGTCTCCACCCGCCCAGAACGGAATTCTCACAGTTCATCCGTTTTACTGCGACTTACTCAATATAGTCCAGAAATACTAATGCAGACTCTTCAGATGTTGTAGCAAGTTTAATTTGCTGGGGAGGTTATGATGTTATACCTAAAAGGAAAGAAATCTGTGTCTGTGTTAACCGTGTGAGGTCAAGCACATGTAGGCCCCTGATTCTAATAGATGATGATGATGTATTTGCAGGGAACCTAACGCTACCTCCCTAGATCTCACACGGTCACTATTTTGGCTCTAGTGTCTGGTGTATGATGTACCTAATGTCTAGGGGAGAAATGAAATGATGGTACATAAACACAAAACACTTTAACTCACTATAAGGAATTGAATAAAACAGTGGTTAAGGTTTTTCTTTAAAATTGAAGATTTTCTTTTTACAATTTAATCTGCCTGTCCCGCCATCTCTTTTAGACAGGTCTTTGAAAATGAGGAAAAGATAGTTTACATAAAAAGGATTAACTAAAATGTGTGGACACTTTGTCCAATAAGTATAATGTCACTCTATCTCTCCTGTTGGTGTATTCACAGATTACAACTTTATTATCTAATAGTGTTTGTCACTTGTTAGGAGGGGCTGTAGTTTCATCACGCCCCATAACATCCTGGGTATGATTGAAAATACCAAAGTTTATTAAAATTTAAGTGTCAGATATACCCAGATGCTAACACATCATCTGGGATTCTTTGTAGAAGGATAATTCAGTATGTAGTTGCAGAAAATATAGATATATCAGCACACACAAGCTCTTCCAGCTATCTGCTGACAGCATAAACGTTTTACCGGAGACTTGTTGGCTTTACACTCACTCATCAGGTTTCCTGTCACCGGCTGGTAACAGGAAATAAAACCTCACAATTTCAAGAAATATGTAACAAATAACGCTGACTTGCAAAGAATGGCCTCAGTTTTTCTCTGCCCTGCCCAGACTGCGAATTAAGTATTTATTTTATAAATTAACACAGCTGATCTCAGCGTATTTGATAGAAAAAGTTTTTGTCAACCGGCGACGAGCATTGAAATCTTTTTGCTAATATCTATTAGTACTGGCCAATGGAAAACTTGCGACTACCAGAATTCAAATGTAGTTTTTGAAAAACAAAAAAAATTCCAAACAAACTCTGTGTCTGGTAGTCGATTGGTCAGTCTGCGTTAGTTATGCCAATACAAAAAGATGTTTAGTTTTGGTTAACATTTACCTACCGCTCCCCTTTCCTCCTATACTCTTTTTACCCAATCGGATTTGAATTTACTCCAATGCCTCTTTCTAAGCTGGCGTCCCCACTAACGTTATGAAAAAAACAAGCAGGAACCACAGTCTGTCCGTCTTAGTGTTACTAGACATATAGTATTATCTCAATAACTTGGCTAATAATATAATTGGACTACCATATATTTTAAAACATATTTGGGCTCAGGAGATACTAAGCTATAATAATATATGATTTTATTGGTCAGTTTCATTATGGTTTAGATTTTCAATTTTGTCACTGTCAATCGTCAAATAAAAATTTTACACAAGTCGGCCATCTTCCCCCTCTCATCTCTCTCTAGCATTTTTATTCAAATAACTAACTTGTTTGAGTGACGTCAGAAATACATTACTCTGCGAGAATTTAAACTGTCTGTGTGTATATATCATCGGGCCAATCCCACAGCGTGTCAAGCGAAGCGGGGTTTTGCGCGGCGGGTGTTAGAATTGGCGTTAAATATTTCTGCCATCTCGTGTTACACTACCAAAAAATGTCCGAATCACTACAATTAAAGGCGTTAAAGTTAAAGTATTACGTTAATTCAGACAGTTGTTTGGCGGCACCTCGTTAATTATAAGTCTTGCCGCAGTCTCTATCAGATCGGGCAAAATGTTAAAAATGTTTATTGTACGTCACAAGGAAAGCGAGTAGGTTTATACGGCGGGATCGTTTCTAAGCATTACCCTGGCACAAAATTCAGCGCGATGCTGGCGTGTGAGATGATCATAGTCAGACACATACGGGCGGGGTTATTTATTATCATAGGACTAAAATCTTACTGAAATGAGCGATTATCTCGCAGATTTTACTACACACCTCCCGTCCTAAAACATGCATTCATTTGCAGGTTATAATCTGCGAGATAACTTAGCTCAAATGAAGTCTTACGCATTTTTCTGATCTTCATCATAAGGATGTCTACTCAAAAAGTCTGCACCGACGTTCTGAGGGCCGGGAATATATTCAGTCAGAAATGAGTATGGCTGTAATAATAATGACCATCTTAATAATCTGGAATTTTCATGCTTGGCTTGTGACAGGAATACGAGAGGTGAATGATCCGTTTGGACCACAAATGTCCTGCCATATAGATAAATCTGAAATTTTTTTATAGCCCATATCAAAGCGAGACATTCCTTTTCACTTGTTGAATAATTTTTTTTTCGCCTTGTTCAACTTACGGCAACATAAGCGACTGGGTTCAATTCTCCATCTTGTGAGGAGGACCTTTGCAACAATGTAGCGCTCAGGCCCACATTGCTTGCGTCACTTCTCACGATAAATTCTTGATTCAAGTCATGCAATTGTAATACTGGCCTGCTTGTGAGTTTTTCTTTTAACTCCTGGTAAGCCAATTCACACTGTGCGGACCAATTTATTGTATCAGGTTGACCCTTGCGAGTTAAATCCGTCAGAGGAGCACATATAGAGTTAAAATGTTTAATGTACTTTTGGTAGAACCCACACAACGACACGAAAGATCGCACATCTTTCTTTGTTTGTGGTCTAGGTGCTCTTTTCAATTTTTCCAGATTCTTGGGATCAGGGGTCATGCTACCCTGATGTACGGTATGTCCCAATAATTCCAACTCTTTACAACCAATACAACATTTTGTTGGTCTAGCGATCAAGTTAGCCTCTCTGAGTCTATCAAACAGCATATTCAAAGAGGTAACGTGTTCCTCAAATGTTTCCGTAGCAATGAGGATATCATCCATAAAATTCGAAATACGTGGATTTTTCAGGGGATCCAACAATTTTTGCATCATCCTAGAAAACACACTCGGGGCATTTTTCAACCCAAACGGTAACATGTTGAACTCATAATGACCTTCCGAGGTGCTAAAGGCTAAATAAGGTCGAACCTCAGGCTTTACTGGAATTTGGTAATAGCCTTTGCTAAGATCCACCTTAGAAAAATATTTTGCCTTGTTCAGCCTGGCAAATAGTTGAGTAGTATCAGGTAATGGATCCACCTGACCTTCTGTGACAGCATTCAGTTTCCTGTAATCTATGCACAGTCTATGTTCTCCCGATGGTTTCCGCAACAAAACCACACAGGAACTATAAGGAGACTCACTGTGAGAAATAATCCCTTCTTGTAACAAATAATATATCTCCTCTTTCAAAGCTTTTTCCTTAGCGAAAGGAATAGAATGGGCCTCATACAGATGGGTGCTGGGTCTAGTAGTTTCATATCATGTTCCAACAAATTTGTGTGCCCCGGTTTAACCATTAACACATCTGTATGTTTCTCAAGGACCTGTTGAACCTTCTCCCTCTGTCCTTTTGTCAGGTGATTACTGATCTTCACCTGTGCAAACGTTTCACTGGTTTTCAGTGGATATTCAAATGAGGTGAGAGGGTAATTTTTCATTTCGGTTGCGATAGACAAGGCCATTAGGTGTGTTCCTTCCTGGATTTGTCTGTCCAGATATTTCTTCAAAAGGTTCACATGATAGACTTTTTCCTTTCCCTTTTTGTCTATCTTATAATTTGTTCTGAATACCTTTTCCAAAACTGTATATGGACCTTGCCATCCGATCTGAAGTTTATTGTTGCTGCCGGGCAATAGAAGAAGCACCTTCTCCCCTACAGCAAGCTCCCTATCCTTCGCTTTCTTATTATAATAAGCAGCATGCTTTTTCCTGGCTTGTCTCAAATTATCATTTGCCAGTTTCCAACTAGTTTTTAAACGAGTGGTCATTTCGTTCACATATTGATAGGATGAG
Organism: Oreohelix idahoensis; assembly: GCA_024509875.1. Classification (NCBI taxonomy): domain Eukaryota; kingdom Metazoa; phylum Mollusca; class Gastropoda; order Stylommatophora; family Oreohelicidae; genus Oreohelix; species Oreohelix idahoensis. The sequence continues at coordinate 1,187,327 of JAMPIV010003473.1, read as the reverse complement.
GTAACAGTCTCCTCTGCCTTCTCATCTGTCCAAGTCCTTAACAAGGCTTCTAATGGACCTTTTATTGGCCTCCCAAATAACAGGGTTGCGGGTGCCATCCCGGTTGAATTATGTGGAACTTCCCGGTACGCAAACAACGCGGCGGCAAGTATTGGTCCCACGTATCAGGTTTCTCATGTGCCAGCTTTCTCAGGATAGAAATGAGAGTCCCGTTGAACCTCTCTACCTGGCCGTTCCCTTGGGGGTGATACGGACTACAATGAAAGTGCTTGGCTTGAAACAACCTAAAAACCTCTTCTGTTAGTTTCCCCTTGAACTGTGAGCCGTTATCAGTCAAGATTTGATGCGGGAATCCTAACCTTGTGAATATAGTAAGTAATGCCTCTGCCACATGTTTCGAATCGATTGACGACAGGGTTACCGCCTCTCCCCACATAGAACAAGTGTCTACCAGAGTAAGGATGTAACTGTTCCTCCTCTTGGTCCGAGTGAGAGGTCCCACAATATCCACTGCAACTCTCTCAAAAGGGGTTCCCACTATGGGCATTTCCCCTAGAGTTGCTGGAGCAGTCCAATGCTTTGGAGCTACTCTCTGGCATTCTGGACATGATTTTACATATCTCCTTATATCTTCCGTTATCCCTGGCCAGAAATAATGACAAGCTTTACGCTGTCCTGTTGCGCTAATCCCCATGTGACCACTGAAGAGGATAGTATGACCTAACTCCATCACCTTTTCCCTATATGAACTGGGAAGGACCAGCTGTCCGTGACCAGCTGAACCAGTGCCGGCCTTCCTATATAACAATTTATTCTTCATATATAATTCTCCTTTATTAGGAGGAGTATGGCTCTTTGGGAGTTTTTTATAACACGGCTTCAGTTACCTATCTTCAGCCTGTGCCTTTCTCATCTCCTCTGGATGAGTATTTATAGGTTCATCTGCTTCCTTTCTGGATTGTGATCGGGTCTGGACGGCTGCCAAGACCACAGGTCTCTTGGGATTCCCCAAGTAGACATAACGACACCCCAATATCAGAGGGTAGATGGGTGCGTCGATCACTGCTGCTCTGATTACACCTTCCACATAGCGAGTTTTCACATTTATTCTTGCAATGGGAAGTGTCATGAGGGGTATGTCCTTGGTCGCCCCTTGTATCTCCACTGTTTCTGTGGTATTCTGATCTGGGTTCACCAAGTGCGAGCTCACGACAGAATCAAAATTTAAACCGGTATCATAGAGACACCTAATGGTGACATCATTGCATACAACATCCTCACAAACTGGGGGGGTGATAAGGTTCCTGCTGTCCAGCAGGTTTATCCTTTACTTCCTGGTTCCCCATTTTCATAGCAGCAAATCCAGCAGGTTTACTTTTACAAAATTTAATGTCATGTCCATCCCTCTTACAATATCTACAATATAATCTACCTTGATGAAAAGGTTTTTTTTCATCATTCTTTCTGTCATTGAAATGTGAGGTTTTATTTTTATAATCATTTCGAGGCCTATCAAAGTTTTGCTTACCTCTATTGTCAAATTTATTATAGTTTTGTGGGGCCTTATAATGATCTACTGGTTTCTTTTTGGTGCCAGCTACCTCTGCCTGGGCTGCCTGATACCTCTCAGCGACATTAATTATCTCACCCAGCCTCTCCGCATCCTGTTCCATGAGAAACTTTCTCATGTCTGGAGCCATGGACTCTCTCATCTGTTCTATGAGTATCATCTCTTTGAGATCTTGGGTTTTCCCCAAAGTAGCCCATTTCTCCATATACGTTTCTAACAGGGCGGAGAACTGGTGATAGGTCTCACCCGACAGTAGCCTGGCATTCCTAAATTTTTTTTTATAAAACTCTCCGTTCTTTTCGTATCTTAACAAAAGAGCCTGCTTCAACATGTCATAGTTGTCTTGGTCATCCCTGCTCATTTTGGAAAAAACTTCATAAGCTGTTCCCCGAAGACCTTGAGACACCTTTACACCCCATCTTTCTCTTTCTAACCCATAAGTAGTGGCTAATACTTCATATCTGCTCAAATATGACTCAATGTCATCATCCTTTTCTACAAAATAGTCTAGATGGAACCCCATGGCTGAGTTGGAGGCCCACTGACTAGCAGTAGCATCAGAGGTAGAGGGGCTGTGACCATTGTCCGGAGCAAGGCCTTGCAACTCTAACTCCCTTAGTCGCAACTCATGCTCCCTCTGTAATCTTTTATCTTCTGCTTCCCTCTCAGCAGTCAATCTCTTTTCTTCTTTTTCTGCCTCCCTTTGCAGTCGTTTTTCTTCTGCTTCCCTTTGCAGTCGTTTTTCTTATTTTTCTGCCTCCAATTTTCTCTCCTCAAATTGGAGCCTCTTGATCTCAGCATCTCTTTCAGCCTCTAAGGCCCTGGCCTCCTTGTCAGCCTCAATTTGTAACCTTTTAATTTCAGCCTCTCTATCTAACTCTAATTTCTTAATCTCCCTAGCCTCTTCTACCTGTATTTTCCTTTCCTCAGCTAACCTATGTTCTTCCCTAGCAATAAATTTATCACATTCTGAGGTGACATAGTCAATCAAGACTTGACCCTCCATATTCATTTCCGTGGCAGTCTGCACAGCCGCAGAGCGAAACTTGGCCAAATCTGCCATCTGATAAATACAAAATGTTCTAACTAAATTTCTAAAATAAATGCAAATTTACTTAATTAATTCCAGGTTCTGACACTTCATTAAATTCCCAAATCTTGGGCAATAGTAATTATGGGGATTCCCTGGGAAAATAGAATGTTGTTAATGCTAAAACCCAGACCCCAATGTATGTAGTACTAGGAGAAATTCAAATCCCGGACAAGCCTACCAATATATGTAGCAAGTTTAATTTGCTGGGGAGGTTATGATGTTATACCTAAAAGGAAAGAAATCTGTTTCTGTGTTAACCGTGTGAGGTCAAGCACATGTAGGCCCCTGATTCTAATAGATGATGATGATGTATTTGCAGGGAACCTAACGCTACCTCCCTAGATCTCACACGGTCACTATTTTGGCTCTAGTGTCTGGTGTATGATGTACCTAATGTCTAGGGGAGAAATGAAATGATGGTACATAAACACAAAACACTTTAACTCACTATAAGGAATTGAATAAAACAGTGGTTAAGGTTTTTCTTTAAAATTGAAGATTTTCTTTTTACAATTTAATCTGCCTGTCCCGCCATCTCTTTTGGACAGGTCTTTGAAAATGAGGAAAAGATAGTTTACATAAAAAGGATTAACTAAAATGTGTGGACACTTTGTCCAATAAGTATAATGTCACTCTATCTCTCCTGTTGGTGTATTCACAGATTACAACTTTATTATCTAATAGTGTTTGTCACTTGTTAGGAGGGGCTGTAGTTTCATCACGCCCCATAACATCCTGGGTATGATTGAAAATACCAAAGTTTATTAAAATTGAAGTGGCAGATATACCCAGATGCTAACACATCACCTGGGATTCTTTGTAGAAGGATAATTCAGCATGTAGTTGCAGAAAATATAGATATATCAGCACACACAAGCTCCTCCAGCTATCTGCTGAAAGCATAAACGTTTTACCGGAGACTTGTTGGCGTTACACTCACTCATCAGGTTTCCTGTCACCGGCTGGTAACAGGAAATAAAACCTCACAATTTCAAGAAATATGTAACAAATAACGCTGACTTGCAAAGAATGGCCTCAGTTTTTCTCTGCCCTGCCCAGACTGCGAATTAAGTATTTATTTTATCAATTAACACAGCTGATCTCAGCGTATTTGATAGAAAAAGTTTTTGTCAACTGGCGATGAGCATTGAAAGCTTTTTGCTAATATCTATTAGTACTGGCCAATGGAAAACTTGCGACTACCAGAATTCAAATGTAGTTTTTGAAAAACAAAAAAAATTCCAAACAAACTCTGTGTCTGGTAGTCGATTGGTCAGTCTGCGTTAGTTATGCCAATACAAAAAGATGTTTAGTTTCTCTTTCTAAGCTGGCGTCCCCACTAACGTTATGAAAAAAAACAAGCAGGAACCACAGTCTGTCCGTCTTAGTGTTACTAGACATATAGTATTATCTCAATAACTTGGCTAATAATATAATTGGACTACCATATATTTTAAAACATATTTGGGCTCAGGAGATACTAAGCTATAATAATATATGATTTTATTGGTCAGTTTCATTATGGTTTAGATTTTCAATTTTGTCACTGTCAATCGTCAAATAAAAATTTTACACAAGTCGGCCATCTTCCCCCTCTCATCTCTCTCTAGCATTTTTATTCAAATAACTAACTTGTTTGAGTGACGTCAGAAATACATTACTCGGCGAGAATTTAAACTGTCTGTGTGTATATATCATCGGGCCAATCCCACAGCGTGTCAAGCGAAGCGGGGTTTTGCGCGGCGGGTGTTAGAATTGGCGTTAAATATTTCTGCCATCTCGTGTTACATTACCAAAAAATGTCCGAATCACTACAATTAAAGGCGTTAAAGTTAAAGTATTACGTTAATTCAGACAGTTGTTTGGCGGCACCTCGTTAATTATAAGTCTTGCCGCAGTCTCTATCAGATCGGGCAAAATGTTAAAAATGTTTATTGTACGTCACAAGGAAAGCGAGTAGGTTTATACGGCGGGATCGTTTCTAAGCATTACCCTGGCACAAAATTCAGCGCGATGCTGGCGTGTGAGATGATCATAGTCAGACACATACGGGCGGGGTTATTTATTATCATAGGACTAAAATCTTACTGAAATGAGCGATTATCTCGCAGATTTTACTACAGATGTCTATAAACGACTCTACAGAACAAGATTAAGACCAAGCAATGCCTAATCTACTAAAAACTGTTTTTAAAACAAGTTTGCAGTATAACATTCGACCTGACGCGTTCTCTTCGCAAGCACTTTAGTGTTCTTTGTCCTGAGATAAAAGACATAGCTGAGCATCAGCGTAGAACTTTAACTGTTACTTTTAGATGTTAATTTTTTTTATTTTTTTATTTTTTTTTTTTTGGCATTGTCTGCTTAACATTTCTTTCTGTTCGTCAGAGCAGTGTGTATCTAAATTTGTTTCCGATTTTGTAATAACTCTTTCGTATTAATACTATTGTTTTCTTCTTATTATTATCTCTGTGCTTATTCCTCTCATTCCTACGCTCACCATTCTCTTTTACATCTGCACTTTCGTTTTTTCGTGTTGAGGAAAATTAGGAAATCCTCAAAACTAACAAGCTAAGTCACAGCGTGGACCTTTAACTGTCCCGGAAAGATAAATTCTCTACATTGCCTGTGGTTGAAGTAAAAATATTCCTTTTTGTTCGGAACAGACTGTATTTTAGGATAACAACCGCACTTTTTGCAAAGATTAAGATACTGTAAACAGTGTCCACGGACTTTAGAGAAATCTATTGCAGTGTATATTTTATAACTTGTTTACAATTTTGTATTAACCATTGTGTACCAATTTTATTGCTTCTTACTCATTCCTACTCCCCTCATTATTTCTGTCCTATTGACTATTATCATGTCCGAGTGCAAAAACTCTAATCAAAATATAGACAATATCACTAATTCATGGCTTAAACTATCAGGGCTTAAAATTGGTCATTTAAACGTTTACCACCTGCTAGGTAAGCTTTCTGAAGTCTCCACCTCTCTCCAACAAACCTTCCACATATTTGGTTTTTCTGAAACCCGTCTCAATGACAAAATTACAGATGAAGAAATTAGGATTAATGGATTCACCACCATTCGCAGGGATTCTAACAGACAACATGAAACAGGGCTAGTCATATACATCTCAACATCTCTCCAGTACAGACGCCGTGATGATCTAGAACATACTGGCATTGAATGTTTATGGCTGGAAATAAAACTCCCCAATCTGACCCCCGTTTTAATTGGTTACCTGTACCGAAATCCTAGCTCTTCTACTGTATGGTTTGACACATTCTCACGGTTGATGGACAACGTTTGGGCTTCTTCGAAGGAAATTATTCTACTGGGGGATTTCAATATTGACCTTCGCAAACCGAACAACACGTGGAATGATATCACCATCTCATACAACCTCATACAGTTAGTCAATCAACCCACGAGAGTAACAGACTCATCATCTACACTAATTGATCATATCTATACGACCTGCCCAGAAAACATTATAGAATGCACAGTCACACAGACATCATTAAGTGACCACTATCCTATTTGCTGTACCTGGACGAGAAAGGGGCTTAAAGCACCTAAAACGGAATACATCACAGTCCATTACAGGAATTTCAAAAACTTTAACCTTCAATTATTCCTACTAGACCTACAAATATCCCCTCTCTCATACGTGTACCAACTTCCGCATCCAGAAGAAGCCATAACATACTGGACACAAACTTTCAACAACGTATTCGACCAACATGTTCCTATAAAGCAGGTTCGTGTCAAAAACATCAGAAAGACCCCATGGATAACCAACGAAATATTATCAACAATGAGAGAGCGGGACGAAGCACATAAGCTCAAAGATTTCAGCAGGTATGGGATGCTTAGAAACAAAGTACAATACCTCATTCGTCAGGAAAAGAAACTACATTTCAGAAAGATGATTCAAGACAAAGCAAACAGCAAAGAAGTCTGGGCAGCCATTAGAACACTAACACACAAATCAAAGTCACTAAACTCTTTTCCAAAAAGCTGCTCCCTCACGGCAACTCATTTTAGCAACCACTTCAAAACAGACATTAGTCATCTCAAGTCGACACTAAACCCAATGGACTGCGATATTAGTAAAATGACAGCCTTCTGCAACACTGAACACACCATAACAGATCTAAGACATATTCCTTTTCTAACAGTACATGAAGTTCTGAAATATATCTTAGCATTAAAAAAACAATTCATCTGGGCTTGATGGTATCAGCAATAAGATTCTGCGTTACGCTGCACCCATCATTTGCGACTCCTTAACCTATGTGTACAACCAATGTATTGCACACAACTACTTCCCCACAGCATTTAAATCTGCCAAAGTGTATCCCCTCTATAAATCTGGCTCCCATAGCGATCCCAACAGCTACAGACCAATATCACTTCTATCATCTCTTTCAAAACCACTAGAGAAACACATTTACAACACCACATTTTAACACTTAACAACAAACAAACTGCTCATTGATAGCCAGTCAGGTTTCAGACCCAAACATCCCTGTCACACAGCTCTCACCAAAATGGCAGACAACTGGCTGTCGAACGTAAATGATGGAAAATTAGGTGGTGCTGTTTTTGTTGACTTAACAAAAGCATTTGACATGATTGACCACATTATCTTGGTTCAAAAGTTGGAAACCCTCAGAATAGGCCCTAATCCACTAAACATCATCAAATCATTCCTGGCAGATCGACAACAGTTAGTGCTTCACAACAACTCGACATCAGATTTCTCGAAGATAGATACAGGAGTACCGCAGGCCCTACTCTTCGCAATGTTCATCAACGACCTACCACTACATCTAAAATATTCAACTTGTGACCTCGCTGCAGATGATTGTACTATCTATACTAGTGACAATGACTGCGTGGCACTTGAAATGACTCTTCAAAGGCGATGTAGACAATCTAACAAAATGGAGTAATATGAATCGTATGCCAGTAAACACAGCAAAAACGAAATCTATGTTGATTACCACCAGACATAAACTCCTAAGCTGCACCAAAAGATCGCTACAGCTACACGCGGAATCAATTCAAATTGAACATGTAACAGAACACAAAGTTCTAGGGATCACGATTGACCAGCACTTAACGTGGAACTCCCATGTACGGAATTTAACCAAACACTTAGCTCAAAAGACGTACCAGCTAGCCAAAATAAAACACTTCTTAGACGCAGACACTAGACTATTGTTTTACACCTCACATATGCAGACACATCTAGATTACTGCTCTACACTATGGGATGGTTGCCCTACTTCCACCTCGAAGAGACTGCACTCCCTGCAAAAGAGAGCAGTACGTCTGATCACCGATAATCGCACGACACCACAAACAAGGACAGGAAAAGAACCCAAAATACTGTCCCTAAAAAAACGTCTTCTCTACAACAAAGCCAAGCTGACTCACGCAATTCTATCTAACAATGCCCCGACGTACCTACGATCATTGTTTCAAACCAGTAGAAGAGAGGGACAACAATTACATCAGTTACGTCTGCCCAAACCTAGGATCGACCTGTTCAAAAAGAGTCTAGCCTACTCTGGAGCCTACTTATGGAACAGCCTTCCACATCACCTAAAAAGCCTACCTACACAATATTCTTTTAACAAAGCACTTTTCAAACACTTCCTCAACACTGATTATCTACCCCCATAGAAACAACATTTGCCTGTCAACATCTCATCCATAGGTCAACATTTCTTTTCCTCTTCCGCTCGTTTTTTGTGAATAATTTGTTTTATATCCATGTAATATTATTATATTATTATATTCACTTTAAAATATTATTATATAATGTAATGTATGTGAGAATGTACCCACATATCACTGTACTTTAGAAATGTGAGTCGTGAGAATGTACTCGCATACCACTGTACTTTAGAAATGTGAATGTTTTCGTTTGCTTAAATGGGATGATGTATATGAGAATAAGCAGATATTACATAATTTTTTTTTTTTTTTTTAACTGCTCAAAGACTTTACGTGCCACAGAAGTGCGTAAGAAAGTGTTATTATTATTATTTCATTTTCCACCAAGAATGTATGGATATAAGCGAGAATGTGTTTATGTAATTTTTGTATTGATGATTGATGACACATTCAAAAATAAGATTAATTGTCGACGGTTTGACCGCATGAGTGAGTGTCGGTATACAGAATTATTTATTTATTGTTTTATTTATTTTATTTTATTATTACTTTTTTCCCCAATTACTATCTTGTTTGTTTAAAACAAAAAACTTACTCATTTTTTTATTATGATTGCATACTGTAAATGAATGCTGTTATGTTAACTTTATAATGTTGCATGCCTTTAAATTAATGCTTAAAGTATCATGTGGGAATGAAAGGATATAGTATGCAAGATAAATGAGAGTGGAAGGGGCTGCGCGCCCAATTCTTAACCCTTCGAAAATAAAGTTCGTTCGTTCGTTGTTCGATCCCCAGTTAAGGTGGGATTTCTTTAGACAGCAAATGTCTCCTGGGTCGACCCAGCCTCATGAATTGGGTACCAGAGCGACTCTAGGAAGGTTAAGGCGGCAGGCGTGATGCTGACCACATCACCCCTAGTGTGTCGATGGTCAAGAAAATATGGGCCTAACACCACATTCCCAATTTATCTCAATGGGTGTAACGGGATCCTTTACCTTTTTGTTTTTACCTTTACATTATATTTTACAAGTACAGTATTTGCAAGCTAATCAATCCGACGTATGGCATAAAAAATAACAGCGCACAATGTATTTTACGAATATACGCAATGTAATCAATCCGACGTAGGACGCAAGGTGGGGAATTCTCATAGCAGATATTGCTGTAGGGAAGTGAAGTATTAGAAACTTCACCACACTAGGGAAGTGAAGTATTAGAAACTTCACCATACTAGGGAAGTGAAGTATTAGAAACTTCACCATACTAGGGAAGTGAAGTATTAGAAACTTCACCATACTAGGGAAGTGAAGTATTAGAAACTTCACCACACTAGGGAAGTGAAGTATTAGAAACTTCACCATACTAGGGAAGTGAAGTATTAGAAACTTCACCATACTAGGGAAGTGAAGTATTAGAAACTTCACCATACTAGGGAAGTGAAGTATTAGAAACTTCACCATACTAGGGAAGTGAAGTATTAGAAACTTCACCATACTAGGGAAGTGGAGTATTAGAAACTTCACCATACTAGGGAAGTGAAGTATTAGAAACTTCGCCATACTAGGGAAGTGAAGTATTAGAAACTTCACCATACTAGGGAAGTGAAGTATTAGAAACTTCACCATACTAGATCCAGCTTTATGAGGTGGGGGTGACCAGTTCCCTTCCTCGTTGAATTTGCCACCCTTAACTCAAGATCAGTCAGATGCCCATTTACAGTTGGGTAAACTGGAGTGTAATGCTACCAAGTTTAGATCACAGAACCCAATAACTTCGCAGCGAGAGGCAAAGAGCACCTAATCGCTTAGCCAATCCGACGCTCGACACTTGGAGTTCAAAAATGTGTGTTTTTTTTTTAACTATATGAATTTTCCTAGAATAAGGTTCGAAACTAAAATATCAAAAGTGTATTAATAAATAAACAAGGAATGTAAAAAAAAAAAAACAGAGATATCACAATGTTAAGTACTTTTATTTGATGTTTGTAATATTTTATACTCAATCAAAGATTATTATTTCGTTCAAAAGCACAAAAACAGAAAATTATATAGTTGATAAAAAAATATTAATTGAAATATTACTTAAAATGTGGTACCACAAACTGATTTTTCATATTTGTTGAATAGACAATTCAATAAGATATTTAGAAAGTACATTAAAAAAAAAAAAAAAAAAAAAAGTCATCATCAAAATCGGTCTATAAATAAAATAGTTATGAATTTTCATTTTATTTGTCGACTTAGAAATTGTATCGCTCCGTCTGAAAGTGAAAATGAGCCATCTTTGAAATCACCAAAGGATCACAAATAACATGTATTATCATTTTAATAAAATGCTTCAACGATTACGGGAAGCTCATGACCATCTAGGTCAATGTTTCTCAATGGGGGTGGTACCGCCCCCTGGGGGGCGTTTTCAAGATGTCTGGGGGCGTTCTGATGGGTCGCAACGATTGGGGGTCACTACTTCCATTCAGAGGGGCGTTGTGTACATTTTTACAACAATCAATATGAAACAATTACAAAAGATATTCCCCTTCGCATAGCTTGTAACACTTTAATTTTTATTTGCCCTGTGTCCCATGGAGTGTTTGAAGGATTCCAAATGCAAATTTTTAGTACCTGGGATTTTACCATTGTCAAGAGACAGTAGGCGGAGATTTATGTCCCTTCAACACTCGAAACATTCGTTAGCCTCTCCACACACCCAAGTTAACCTCTCTCCAACATTACACATATTTTCTTCTGGAAACACATTCCCGTCAAATATTGATTAGCCCGTGAACACATCACAGCCCCGTCCCTACTCTATCCACTTCCACAGCAGGACTCCCTCCCAAAACATTCCCCGCATAATCACGTGTCCCACGTGTGCCTGCCAAAAAAAACCCTCCTTGTTTAGCGAGGTTGACGTTACAGTTACAGCACTACACAGAACTGTGTGGGACCTTTGTGTTCAGCTCTCACTGATGCGAGTGCACCGTAAATACCTTCTCGCAACAGGACGTTGTGGGCAGTTGTGGCTTAGTTTTAATGCATCTTTGGATGTTTCGAGTGTAGAGAATTACTGGGGACAGACTTAAAGATTCAGATTTAGAGGTTTATTGCAGTCATTTGGACGCTATTAAAAATGATATGAGCATAAGATTTAAAGACTTGCAAGATCTAATAATACCGGATTGTGTGATTAATCCGTTTGAATCAGACGCGGAACAAGTTAGTCAACATTTACAAGAAAAATTAATTGAGCTACAAAATAACTTCGAGACAAAAGCACAATTCAGCCACACACTTTACGAAAAATTTTGGATCCAGCAGAGGCTTGCTTATCCCGTTCTTTGGCGTGAAACTAAATTGCTAATTACAGCATTCCCAACGTTGTTTATATAATTATAATCATTATTATCAACTAATAATTTTTTCATGTTTAAAGTGGTTACATAAAGAAAGGCTTAAATGTTCAGATTTGAAGATATTTATGCAGTCATTTAGGCGCTATTAAAATGATATGATTATGATAGTTACAGAGTTGTAAGAACTAATTTTATATCATTTGCTCCGTCAATTTGTAATTCAAGGATAATGAACTTGTGGTGTATATAATTCCGTACTTAAACACATATTTAATATAACTATGCTTTTATAAATGTGCTTTCTCTTTTTCTTTATATCATAAAAAAAGATTACTCATTAACTGCATTGCTTTTTAAAAAGTATGGTGGAATATATGTATGTATGTGTGTGTGTGAGTGTGTGTGTGTGTTTGTGTATACACGATAAAGAACAAGGGCGTGTTAAAAGGGTGAAGGGGGGGGGGGGGGCTTTTAAAAATATCAGTTGTCAAAAGGGGGCGTTGCTACTATCAGGGTTGAGAAACACTGATCTAGGTTGATGCCTCAAAGGAGTAGGTTTAGGTGGGATGGACACTCAACTAATTTCTATACTATTGTTATTGTTATACAGAATCGACATTATTGCACTCCGGGCAAACCCATAGGTGCTCAGTCTTCCTTATCATATGTCGAAGAGTGTGAATGCTAACTGTTCCTGTAGCTCGATGGTTATAAACACGAAGGGTGCATCCTATCATACTTCCATCTCTGCTAGCCTGACGTTTGATGCAAAATTCCAACAACCTTGATGATTCATCTATTGCAGTGTCATGCTCTAACAGTTGATCATTAATTGTTCTCGGTACCTCTCCCTTATCCATATCCAGTGTCCCCAGTGTTGGTGCTCTTGATACTAGTCTGTCAGCTCTCTCATTACCGTGTACCCGTGCATGACCAGGACAGTACATCCACACCGACTTTTGCAGATTCGAAGCTTCTGTGGAGGTTTTCCATTCATGCCGTAGCCAACCATTTTGAACCTTTCGAAGCATGGACTGAGTCTGATACAATGACAGCCTTTGTTACTGAAGTTTCAGTTAGCCACCTTAAGGCGACGATTCTTCCTCGCAGAGAAGCCCTAACCTGCTTTTTCACCACGGATCACAGACCCATCAGTATACACAATGGCATCATTATCATTATTTAAGTATCAGTTGATAAATTTCCAGTTTTGCTTTCCCATTTTCTATACTAATAAGAAACGAGCAACAACTAGTGCGTAATTAATGCCCGGGTGAAGTAAGCACGTCTGAGAGCCCTGTCATAAAGTGGGCTGCGAATAGTAGATGTCGAAAGGTACCCTCACCATTAGATATTTCCTTGTAACTTCATTTATTCATGTGCTAAATGACGTTGCATATCCCAGTTTCTGGAGGCAGATTTGAAAGGCGTAAAGAAGACATGGATAGCATGGGACAGGAGGACCAGACACAAATGTGTTGAAGGTCAAGCAGTGTCAGGTACCCATTTACAGCTGGGTAGACTGGAGCGTGTCGCTACCGCGAATCGAACCCGGCACCTCTGCCGCAAGAGATCAGAGCTCTGACCATTCTGTCAATCGGACGATCATCTATTCGAGTAACTTACTTTAACATTAAATACTATACTGAAGCACATTAAAAACGCACCACTATTATATATACTGATGCCGAGAAGCTGGAAAAAAAAAGTGTGGGAATGGATTTTCCCCGTGTTTGCCATGAGGTAGAGAGCGAATGGCTGCTGTACTGGAAAGTGCATGATTCAACCCACGGGTTTGTGTACAGACTACATGAAAACAATGAAAGTTGCACGTGCAACACGATTCCCAACAGCTATTACCCTGAAAATGTGTACGCGTTGTGGCAGTATACTCGGTATAAAAAGGCCGTTGAGACAAAACACCCAGTACATGTGCTTGAAATGCCACGACTATCTGAAAACGACCGCCAACGAGCCATTGGTATGTTGGAGACCGGAATGAGCTCGCGGGCCATTGCCAGAAGGATGAATTGCCACCACAGCACTATTGTACGTCTCAATGAACGTTACGGAACCACTGGCAGTGCCCGGGATAGACTTCGGAGTGGCCAATCATGAGTTACTACCCCTGCGCAAGATCGTCATATTGTGCTGAGTCACCTAAAGAATCGTTCTCTCCCGGCACGTCAAACAGCAAGAGCAATAGTGGGTAGACGTGGGCAAATCTCTCGAATGACAGTCATACGACGACTCAGAGATACAGGCCTTACTGCAAGACGACCTTATGTTGGGCCAAACTTGACTCACAGACATCGTCAGCAGCGCCTGCAATGGGCAGAGCAACATGTCAGATGGACTAGACTGCAGTGGAATGCTGTCCTATTCACAGACGAGAGCAGATTCAACATATCCTTTGCTGATGGACGTATGCGGATTTGGCGATGGTGTGGAGAGTGCTTTGCAGATTGCTGTGTTCGTCAGCACAACCGATTTGTAGGTGGCAGTATTCACATTTGGGGAGGATTCAGTTTTCACCATCGCTTTCCTCTTCACGTCTTCCGTGGAAATGTTAATGCTGTGACATATCGAGATGAGGTTCTGGATGCATTGGTTGCTCCTGCGTTCACAAATTATCCAGACTTGCAGCTTCTCCAGCAAGATAACGCACGTGCGCACACCGCATGCATTAAGCAGCAATATCTACAGCAGCAGAACATTGTGACGATTGATTGGCCTGGCCTATCACCAGACATGTCCCCTATAGAACATCTGTGGGACGTGCTTGGACGCAGAGTCTACAGGCAAGGTTCTCCAGCTAATCTACAACAGCACGAAGCTGCTCTTACACGTGAATGGGACTTGATTCCAGGAATTTCCTTCAGAGACTTGTGCGTTTCATGCGGAGCCGCTGCCAAGCTTGTTTGCAAGCACACGGTGGACATACCGAGGATAGTGTTAATGAATTTTTTTATTGGTTGCATTTTTGGTTTTCTCCCTTGCCTGCACAGAATGCAATGAATTTCATAACAATCAAATGTACAAATTAAGGACCAGCATGGATTCATTGGAAAATGAATAAAGATTCCAAATATGTAAACTTGTAAACACTTATATTTACATTTCACACTCTGTTCCTGGATTATACAGGTGGTGCGTTTTTAATGTGCTTCAGTATATATCATATTATTCATAAATTCTACATCACTTTTCTTGTTTTCAACATCTACGTTTTGTTATTGTTGTGTGTGTGTGTGTGTGTGTGTGTGTGTGTGTGTGTGTGTGTGTGTGTGTGCGCGCGCGCGTGTGTGTGTGTGTGTTTAGGAGGGGGGAAAGAGAGAACGAGAGAGAGCGGGAGAGAGAGAGAAAGAAAGAGAGGCGAAGTTGTTTAGTTGAGGTCTGCTTTCAGACAGTACAGAGCGCGCAGGTTGTAATCTCGAGATGATATTAGGGCTGTATAGAGGATTTAGCTGCGACAGAAACTAAGTGTAATTCTGAGTAGCTACCTATTCTGAGTCTGAGCTTGTCTGATAGTTTGTAGTCGGCCATTTAGACATCCAGGTTTCACACTGTTATACTAGAGCGAGTGTTGATATCACCTCGTGTAGTTCTCGGGGGACTCTGGAGAGATGAATACAGAATAGGATTCCTGCCCTGTCAGGCATGTCGTGAAAGGCGATTGTTATGAGGTTCAGTATGGAACTGACATTATCACGTAAATAAAATTGCTATAGAAACCACCGCTACAAGAGTTTGTGCTTTGGTGTGAGCTTCATAAAGGAGCCGTCTGCAGTGATGACTCCATGATCCACGTGGAGCAAAAAATATAAATGATGATAAATCCTATATATAAAATCCCAGCTTTTTCTGTCATTGCGTAACGCTAAGGGATGCAACTTTGGATGAAAGTTAGACATTAATTGTATTGTTTCCCTTATATGTACTCTCCCGAAAATAGTATCACTCGACAAAGAAAAGTGCGCACAGGTTGGTGTGCATGAAAGTTTGATTATGCTGTATGGAAAGAAGTCAACAACACAACTGATAAACAGTACATGAACTGGAGACAGGAAGATTCGGAGATCCTTGATTTAAGTTGTACCAGATTAAAACAACAGAAAATCAAGATGCTCGTCTGTCATGTTCAGACTTTTAACATCAGATGTAAAACAAATATTTTTTTTTAAATACTTTTGAATAAGTAAAATTGCCGTTTAAGGTATTGGTGCTTTTGAATTTAATTCCCGTCTTATGACGGGCTTTTACACTAGTATGGATATAATTTCTGCTAGACTTTGAAGTACACGATTTCACATTTTCCTCAATGTATAAATGAAAGCCTGACACTAGACACTTAAGCGACATGCATGATAATTTTTCACGTCACAAGTGTTTTTATATGAGTGTGCTGTCACATATATGTCATATATGATCAGGTTTGTTGACCTCAGTCCACATTAT
This sequence comes from Oreohelix idahoensis, assembly GCA_024509875.1. Classification (NCBI taxonomy): domain Eukaryota; kingdom Metazoa; phylum Mollusca; class Gastropoda; order Stylommatophora; family Oreohelicidae; genus Oreohelix; species Oreohelix idahoensis. The sequence goes on along the minus strand of JAMPIV010003473.1, from coordinate 1,171,157 downwards.
TACCACATACCAATTCGATACATAGCCGTTTAGAAGCTTTGGAAGTAATCCAGTGAAAGACTGGACTAGTGATACGTCAGAGTGAATGTTTAATCACCGATTTTCATTGTTAAAAACGGTAAAGGTAGTCCCATAGCATATACTGCCGTAGGGGAGTGAAGTGTTAGAAACTTCATTATACTAGGTGTTGTCCTTTATGTCCCTCGAGTGCCTGTTAATTACCTTTATTTACTTATTTATTTGAAAAAGAAAATACAAGGACATTAAAGAAACAGCCGGAGATAAAAATGCACCGTGTGGTTCTTATGAAGTCAATGAGGATAGAAAGAAAGTATAAGACTACTTAGGAAGGCAATAAGAAGCAATTAAAACGAGGTTGGGAATGAGGCTGGCAAACGCATCATGGAAAAAATTGCTACAGAAACCAATTCTATAAGTGCACGGGGGGGGAGTGGGGGGGGGGGGGGGGCTTTGCCGCACGCTTCCTGCGAGGAAGTCAGTTGCAGTGGTGGCTACGTCATCCGTAAGGAGTGATACAGGAAATGAAGTAGATAAAACTCACATTTTGGGAAGTACGATGTTCGAGAAAAGCAGATACGGGAGAACGTAATTAGAAGAATTGGTAGCGTTTGGACTTCGTTGGAACAGACAACTGAAGGAATATACCAAATAGCATAGGATTTGGTGGTCTGAGTTATCTTATGCTAATGGATCCCAATCAAGCAGCAGCACGAGCATTCTGTCTTGTTGTAGAAGCTGCCCAAAATAGAGGAGCCATCCAAGAGAAGATAGATCCAGAATAACAGACAAATAGAAACGCCACATGTGTTAGCCCCAGGCCGAAATACTTGTATGAGATTGAAAACCTGTAATCTAACTTTCTTTCAAAAGACTTACTTACCTGTTTATGTCTGCCTATCTATCTATCTGTCTGATTGTTTTTTGTTTACATTAATATTTAAAAATTATATTTTAAATGCATGTGTGAGTTATTGGATTCGGTATAGACGAGAGACACTAAGGTTAGAATGTCAGACAGGCCTGCGAGCCCAATTCTAAACCCTTTTAAAATTAAGATCGTTCGTTCGTTCTGTCTGTTTGTCTGTCTGCTTGCCTGCGGCCTGTCTATAAGTCTGCCTGCCTATATCACTTTCGGTCTGTCTATGTAATTTCTATCTAAGCTGCTGTCTGAGATGCAAAACGATATGAACAAATACAGATACAATTCCTTAGCAAATTAAGAAATTAAAAACAAAGCCATGAACATAAATTAGGGAACACAAAGGGAAACATAATATATCTATTTACAAGGTTGACCTAACATCTTTTTATTCAAAAAAGAAAAAAAAAACATACATTTTGGAATCATCAAACTCTCTCTTCTTTTTAACTGCCAGAAAAACGAATTACTTTTCCGATGCCCAGGTCTTTAAGAATGGAGACAAACAACGCCTCGTATTTGCGCAAAGCATATTATTTATTCTATTTCCTACCCCATTACCATATCATTGTCTAACAATTTGTCAATGAGACCATGATCCTAGAAATGGTATCATTAAATGGAGATCGATGCCAAGAAATAATCCAGGGTGCTTTAAGAAAATGGAGTCTGTCGGTATTGCCGAAAAGCCGTCAAGTTCATAAGGATTCTTCCACAAAACTCCACATCGTTAAATCAATAAGCAATTTTCTACGGATTTCAGATGACACTGGATACCTAGCTGTACACCCCGAATTTTTTAATGGCTGTTAGCAGCATCTTGTGCTTATAGTAGTTATAGTGTGCAGGAGGAAAATATTTTCTTGCAGCGTGGTCAGACACAGCCGCCAAAAATTGACAGTAACATGATATCATCCCTAGCATAGCAAAAAACTGATGTTTTAAAAGGAGCCGATAATACACGTGTCATGGTATCATTTACCAGCATGGCAAACACCTGAATTTTTTTGGTTTTATTTACTGGAGGCTATAACACCATGACATATCATGTATTAACATAGCAAAAACCCCTGTTGTTTTAAAACGAGGCGATAAAATGTCATGACATCCAGTAACAGCAGAATATCTAACGTTTTAACAGGAGCCAACAATACATGCGTCATGTTATCCTCCACTAACAAAGGTAGTCACATACTCTCGTAGGGGAGTGATGTGTTAGAGACTTCGCTATACTAGGTCAAGCATTGAAAGGTTGGATGACCTGTTCCCTTCCTCGCTGCCTTTTCCTTCCCTGTCTCAAGCACATACTCAGGTACACATTTTCAGCTGGGTAGACTTGGAGCGTGATGATACCGTGAATCGAACCCGCTGCCTTTGCCATGAGAGACCAGCACTTTAACCACTCTGTCAATCCTCCACTAGCACAACAAAAAGCTGTTTGGGGGGGGGGGGGGGGTTAACAGGAGCCTGTAACTCAAGTGATATGATATTATTCACTATCTAATTATTTAAACACCTGCCGTTTTAACAGAAACCGATAAAACGTGTGAGACTATATCATTCATTACACTAGCTAAAACCTGTTGTTTTAACAGGAGCCGATAAAACGAGTGTCACTGTATCATTCATTACCCTAGCTAAAACCTGTTGTTTTAACAGGGTCCAATAACACATGTGACATTGTATCATTTATTGCCATGGCAAAAACTTGCTGTTTCAACACGAGCCAATAACGTGTGTAAACGATAACAATATTGCATCGGAAGAACTGTGACGGTATTGCCTCCCCTGCTTTGCGGTAGTGGTCCAACAGTGGCCAAAACTCAAGAGTATCTAATATGGGCCTTCAAAGGTGTCTACCTTCGCACATGATTACTCTTGGCAGAACGAACGAACGAACGAACTTTATTTTCAAAGGGTTAAGAATTGGGCACGCAGGCCCGTCTGACATTCTGCCCTCCCCCCCCCCCCCTCATCATGTATACTGTATCCTTTCATCCTCACTGTGACATATTATGAAAATAGCTTTCATCTATCTATTTCATTATCTACACTTTTCTTTTACCTTTCTTTCATCTACGCCTGTTCGTTAACATAAAACCATTATAACACTCAGAGATCTGGCCCTTTTTCTAATTTAGCACGCATTTTATTGCGGTTCGCTAGTTTCTTTGATGTATGTTCTCGAGCAGACCTATTAGCTACGTTGAGCGGTAATTATTAACGCCAGCGATTAAAAATCGTGTAATAAGATCAGACAGCGATCAGAGCAGATTATTTTGAACCAAGGTGAGGCAAATTTCGATTACCTCCCTTGTAATCCGTTCGCTAGAAATGTAATTAAACACGGTGAGAATAGCCAGATGAAAAGGACGGGCTTAGCTCGATTCGTTCAATGACCACGTCCGCAAGCGGTAAACAGTGTGATTTTACGATCGAAGAAATCTCGCACGGTCTGGTCAATTTCGTTACGCCTGATCTAAAGAGAGTGAAGCGGTAATAGTGTGTAGATTCCTTTTGATAATAGAATTTGAGATTTCCCCGTAAATGCTAAGTCTGGCAGAGAGTCTGGTATATATATATATATATATATATATATATATATATTCCCTTTATATATATATATATATATATATATAAATATATATATATATATATATATATATATATATATATATATATATATATATATATATATATATATATATATACATCTAGCTACAATTCTAGAATCACTTGTATTAAGTAGAGTCTTAGTTTTGTGGAGATAGTCTGAGTAGTCTGTGTGAAGGTAAATACTATACTAGTAGTTTTGTAGTTTTGAGTGATTTAAGTGGTAAATCGTCGATTATATTTCACTAGATTTTCTGTGCAGAGTGATTTACCAGATAAATCGTCATTAATATTTCTCTAGGTTTTACTGTGTTACATTGGCTAGCAGAATAAATAATAATTTCTAGCTAAACTATTCCAGCTATAAAATAAATTTAATTAACTGCTAGTAACCATTCAGAGAATATTTTAACAAACTAATAAAGGCAATGTTCATCATGAGTATTGACGAAATATGTATTTATTTATAATTCGTGATGATTGTTTTTAAATGACTAGAATTTATTTCACGGGAGTTTTTAAACGATAAGACAAGCTTTAAGCTTGTAGTTTCAATTTAAGTTAAATAACCGAAGTGGATAAATATATTATATTTTACGCAGAGTAAGGATAGGATTGTGAATACTATATTATGGTTAAGTATTTGTATTTTTTTTTCTCCTTTACACAGTATTGGGTCAAACCATAAACCTTACCAGCGGCTTCCATGTAAATCTGAGAGTAACCATACAAAAGAACAATTTAATTAGTATCTGGGTTTCTTCAAGGTAAAAACTGTCTGAGGTTGTGTTTACACCCAGAAAGAGACAGAATACCACCCAAAGAACATTAAGAGTGACTTTGTAACTGGGCATATAGATCCAGATTTTCTTTGCAAATTTCATTTACAGTCAGCCCGTTGCGGTGACTTAACTAACATTACCATTTCCCGACATTTAACCAGTTGTGGTGTGACCAAGAGTTTTTATACTGAGAGAAGTTACCAACCTAACATTTCCTATGTACTGGAAACCTCAAGCTATTGACACTGTGAGCGCTGTTAAATTTCTTACCTGGACAAATTAAATGTGACATAAACAGTAAATTCTAAATAATAATACCAAAGGGAACGCTCCCCAGAGAAGTGGATTTGATTCTGTCTTTTGGGGAGCTGGGGTTCTCTTTGCCAAAAATAACACTGGATTGGCTGTGTGTGTGTGTGTGTGTCCTAAAGATTGTTTCAGAAGATACAACACAAGTATTTAGGTAAGAAAGAATGTTCGTGGCCACGGTCGTCTGAGAAGAGAGGAAGAATGAATGAATAATTCTCATGTATATATTGTAGAATCCATGTACTCACTTTGTGTATTTTTTTATGCAAGATTTGTTAACGCTGTCTTTTTTTTCCAGAAGAGATTAACGTATAACTCTGTTCTTTACTGTAGAGGGAAATACTAGACCATAGCGTATAAATCTTTGACTCTTTGGGGTTAATAACTTTTGTCTAACAGGACCTTGTCTCAACAGAGGGAGGGAGGATTACACCTATGAGTCTAACTCTTTAATTAATTCATTAACTTATATTTATTTGTATTTGATTTGATATTTAAAATATTGCTGTTGTGAAGTTCTTTATCATAAATAAAATTTACATAAACTTTATTTACGTGTGTTGGTCAGCTTATCCCAAAAGATCCCTATTCCATAGATATAATTTTCACGTCTGTGCGTCAAATTGTCGTCACTTATCTGTGTGTGTGTGTAAATGTGAGTGGTTGAATATATATATATATATATATATATATATATATATATATATATATATATATATATATATATATATATATATATATATATATATATATATAGGAACACTGTCTGATCTAAGAATCACAGTCGTAACCGATAGGCTGGATAGATTATCTCTCAAATCCAGGGACAGACTTTACCTTCCACCATTTCACTTGTGAAAAATCTATTTCTTTACCTTATCTCCCACTGAGCTATCACCTGTTCTAGTTCTATTTAGACGGGACCATAATTGATCTTAAATTGCTATCGAAAAATATACGACACTCACATTTACTTTAAGCATTATTAAGGCATTTATCATTATAAAAGTAATATAACATCATACATTTGCAATAATCATCATAATTAAAGTATGTTTTTAAAATAAATTAAAGAAGAAAAAAAAATGAAAAATAAAGAATTTAAATAATAATAATAATAAAATTAATGAAAATGAAAAAAAAATAAAAATAAATAAAAACAAACAAACAACAAGGCTGATAAAAATCGAATTCCTCATACAGTAAATTAGTGATTTGAGACATATTCAGAGGTGTGTTATAAGAACTCGTGAAATATTCAAACGGTCTGCTACTGAATGATTCAGGGACTCGGTGTTTTTTCCAGTGCACGCGAAAAACTTTACGAGACGTAGATAGAAGGGTAATGAGACTTCTATCACAAGTTAGTGTTCACAAGATATTCAGATAAGCGAACACATTGCTGCTTTGGCTGAGCACGTTAATTCTAGAATATGCCGATAACTTTTGTGAAGAATTAAGCAATAATTAATCTTAGCTCGTTCAAGCCCCCACCTCTGATTTACTCAGTGGAATTCTTCTTATTCTGGTATAGCTCTGTTTAGAGTGTGTAGTAAATTGACTGAGACAAACATGCCGTATATTTAAAAGGATTAAATCGAAGTTGAATTTGTAAAATTGCACATAACAAAATTTAATAATCACTTAAGTTTTAACAGTTTGAAAATAATTTGAATAGTCTAACAGAAAGGATTCATCATTGATTGATGATATAATTCTTATGAAGAAAGTTCACTTTGGCAGCTTATATATTGAACTTAGCTGCCAATGACGGTTCTGCTCCTTCTGATGGGTTGGTTCTTTTTACACTGCTCACGCTCGTCGCTGGTCAAGGTTGTCGGGTGTAGCTCGTTTCCCAGAAATGTCAGGGAGAGTCTACAAAGTTGGTCTCTCGTCTCAAAGCTTAGGCCACTGTTCCCTTCTTATTCCAGAGATAGTACTTTCTGCTGGTACCACCAATAACTATGATAAAGAATAGAAACGAAACGCTCTGCAGAGTATTGCGTTTTCCGACACATAGTTATGTGTCCCCTTTCTTATTCCACCATACCAGTTACTCAGAATTTACCCTCAATGAGTATTAAATGTAATCCCTCGAGAAAAAAATTTCTTTACATTTAAATTGAATAGCTTTAGCTTTACATTACATTTAAATGAAAAGGTTAATAGTACAGATAGAATATGTTTACATTTACATTTCCACTGATTGAAAAGTGTTTACAATATAAATTGAATATGTTTTCATTTATGTTTACACTGATTTGAAAAGTTTGAAACTTCCATTAATTCTAAAGTGAATATGATTATATAGACAATTACACTGGTTTGAAACTGTAAGTATTATAATTAAAATGTACATCATTTCTTTCATCTTTCCCTCCCTGCTCCATATGGAACCTGGGACTCCTTTATGCTTTTAGTTCTCTTTAAGAAACTAGCAATAAAGCAATCACCAGCTCGTGCAGTGGTGGTTCATGAAATCATCATTCTATACGCTGAGGTTGCCAGCCTCAAATGACTTGGACATTCACTAGCAATTTTCACATATTAATATTCACATGGTTATATATATATATGTGTGTGTGTGTGTGTGTGTGCGCGCGCGCGCGCGCGTGTGTGCGTGTGTGTGTGTGTGTGTGTGTGTGTGTGTGTGTGTGTGTGTGTGTGTGTGTGTGTGTGTTAGTTCACATGTTAGTAATGAATAATAGAATGTAAAATCAAAACTTACGCCAATCCTGGCTCACAGATTTTTTTGCTCTGATGAATAAAGTTAAGGCACTGGATCAGGCATATTACACGTGTTCTTGGGGCTGTTAATTTAATAAGTTCCCTCTCTGACTTTGTGTGTTTCATTCAATTTCCTCAGACAGCGGCTTTCCTTATCAAAATGATATGAGATTTCCTGGGCTGTTTTTGTAAGATTCTCCAATAAAAGGTCCGGCCTGATAAAATGGAATTTCAGAATTCTAAATTCTGGCAAGTCTGATTGTAGTCTTCTTGGCAAGCGATTTCTCACAGTGTCTTAACACTGAAACGTGTCAGGTTATATTCACTGTCTTGCCCTCGCATCTGTCTGTAACGAAGCTAAGAAAGCGCCAATCGTTTCAAACAAAATGTGGGGTGGGGGTGATTTCAACATATTCCTGACATGGAAAAATGTTGAACATAATGTAAAGGTCACGTTTTCCATATATGGCAATCGTGACACTCAAATATTCTCGTCAATGATTACAAATAACTTCTTACAACTACCAGGAAATATTACAACATTGCCGCTCAGGGGTGTCTGTCATCCCACCAGATCGATGCTATTAACCTTTTCATTTAAATGTGACGTAAAGCTATAAATATTCAATTTAAATGTAAAGAAAGTTTTATCCCGAGGGATTAAATTTAATTCTCATCGAAGGTAAATTCTGAGTAAATGGGATGGTGGAATAAGAAAGGGGACACATAACTATGTGTCGGAAAACGCAATACTCAGGTGAGCGTTTCGGCGCTCCTTATGTAAATACAAACTCCTGTTTGACCATCTGTTCTGTGTCTTATCACGACAATAATTAGTCGGTCACACGAGCCCTCTCAGCGCTAAGTAAACTCGCTTGGCCATTTACGTGCGAAAACAGTCGCATCCTTGTGGTACAATAGGATTTCTGTGGGCCAACCTTGCATCACCGGCTACTCTATCCGCAGGGATAGACAGGTAAACACACAGACTCGCTGAGATGAGTGTAAGAAATATTTTAAAATGAGAAAATGTCTGCTATACAGCTGAAAGAAATGGTGCTACTATTGAAGAGCACTCAATTAAATCAATACAACAAATGAACTGAGTACTGCCGTACTGAAACAGAGACCGAGAGGGGTCCCACCATTCTGTTACAAGAACCCCTACAGAATGTAGAATCGCACATTTTTCTTAGCAGCAATATAAATAAAGTTGGGGGGCAGCGAGTGATATCAAAATAAGAATATTACAGAAAAGAGGAGCTTTCAGTGCATTTAGAATGTATGAAAAATCAAAAGAAATCAAGTCCAACACAAAAATCAGAATATTCAATTCAGAATATCATGACAGCCCTGCTGTATGGCTCAGAAACATAGAGAAAAAAGAAAACAAAGGAAAGAACAAAAAAAGAAGATACGGACTTTTTTAAACGGATTCTTCTGCAAAATAAAACTGAAATGGTATAACACGATCTACCAATGTGGAACTTGACAAGAACCAGACATGCGCCAGTTGTTCGGGAGATTGAGAACAAGACGCCAGCGATAGACAGGATACACGTTGAGGGAAACTGTTTATAACATTATCAGGCAGTCCTTGTTCTAGAATCCCCGGGGTAAGACAGGCAGAGGTTGGCCGAAAAACAAACGGCAAGAACAGAGCTGGAGGAAGAACTCTTCTTCTTCTTGTGATCGCATCTCTGATGTTTTTACACCGTCAGACGAGTTCTCATGATGAACTCGACCGTTGTCTGGAGTTCCTCTATAGCTTCATACAGCTTTGAGTTTAGTGTTGAGTCATTGGGCCAGTATATCTGGTCGTAAGAGAGGAGAATCCTGTAGAACATGCTCAGCAGTTTGTTCGTTTAATCCAGATGTACACAGTGGTGAAGAGACAATTGGAATAGGTGTCCGGTAACAGATGTAAAGAACAGGTAAAGGTAGTCATATAACAGATATTGCTGTAAGGGAGTGAAATGTTAGAGGCTTCACTATTCTGGGTCCAGCATCTGAGAGGTGGGTGACCATTTCCGTTCATCGCTGCCTTTTTCTTCCCTAACTCAAGAGCAAAGTCAGGTACACTTTTACAGCTGGGTAGACTGGTGCGTGATGATACCGTGAATCGAACCTGGTACCTTTGTCGCGAGAGACCAGCGCTCTAACCACTCTGTCAATCGTACGCTCTGTGTAACATATGTAACACTGCATAATTCAGACATGAGGTTATGTCACAGATGGTTAGAATTGTCTGCCCTCTGTCTGGCTTGACTTGTCTGTTTATTTCCTATTTCGTGTTACCGCCCACTTTTCTGTCATTTCTGAATTTTTACAGCTCTCATTCTCTCTTAGATTCTGTCAATCTTGGTAACGCCAAGATAAGACACCCCTTTTGCACATGGAGGCGGCTAAAGTTGTCATAGCCTTAGATCTAGTGAACTGCCTCTTAACTAAGTCTTTGATTCGGAGATTCTGGGGACAACACGGGAATCATCTCCCGTTTCTTTTTCTTTCGCGGACACTCAGGTCCCCGTCTTTATTTTGCCGTTCCGGTACGGTCTAGCGAGCGGCCAGCTAAGAGTGCCCTTTTTACCCGATAGCAGAGGGAACTTCTCTACTTTGATGCCGTGCCGCCAGCACGTTTCATCGGGAGACGATCGGGCCTTCTGACCGTACGCCTTTCGTCTCACGCAGTATTCCCTTGCATACCCGTGCGGGCCACCTGGCATGCTATCTTACTATTAAAGACCCTGTCTCTATGTTTCTGCACCAGTTATGCTTCTCGGATTCTCGCTACTAGTAACTAATACCTCAAGTTGAAAGCTGTTGTCATTTAATACTGTACGGAGATTTATTCCTTGTGTCACCGTGTGGTTGTACGGTGTAAAATACACTGTAAGTTTAAGTCAGTCGAACAGTTATTTGGGGTTAACAAGATGAAAGAGTATATAAAAATGTGTTAGAAAATCAGAATAATCTAAGTGATAACTTATTTGTTCTTAACATGGGAGATAAAAGAATGTAAATGTAGTGTTTTTTGTAAGGGAGGGAACCTTTTTAGACCTTAAAGTAATCTAAGTATACATCATTAAAGTTTACCAAATTTGCATATCAGACCAGTTTTAATAGAGATATAGAAGGATTAATGAAACTAAGTTAAAAAGTACAAAGGGGAATAACAATGTTATTAGCGCCCTTTACAGGTTTAGTGAGTTAAGAGAACACAGAGCAGAGTAAAACGCACGTGAAAATAGTGACTAGAGGTAAACAGTTATGTAGCACAGTTCACGGAGCTAACAGCTTGGAATTAAGCGTGCCGATAGGTGAGTGAACTGAACAACGGACCAATCGTATTAACTAAAACAACTTTTGGACCATCAGATAGGAATTTGAAGGACGAAAGGAGATCAGTCCAGTTATTGACGCGCTACTGAGCGGTCATGTTTACAGAGTCCTACCAGAGAAGTTGACCGGGCAAGTCAAGTTTCGCTGAGCTCTCAAGAAATGTGAAACCTGCGGTATGCAGAAGGGCTACAGAAATAGCTAGATTTAGAATTGCTTAGAAATAGGAATTCAGGAGAACATTTAGAATTGATTAATAATTTGTGTGATCAACTGTAGGATTAGCTGATAGGTGGTGTTAGTAGGATCGTGATAGGTGCTGGACTTCGTTTAAAATGGTAAGAACAAAACTTTGAACTATTTTCTTGACTTTCAGCAAATTTGTCGCAAGCTAACGACGCTCGCATTTAAGGGAGCGAGCTAAAGAAGATAATATTGAGTCAAGGTCAATATTAAAGCCTAAAGAAATAATAACTTTTATTATCAGATAGCCAGGATGGGCTGTCATGCCAAGAAGATGAGGCATTGCCATTAAACGAGATTGTATCGAACAAAGGGTTCACAGCACTGACAATTATGAAATCTATTAAGCGCTCTCTCATATAAGAGTAAGTATGGAGACGCCACCACAAGTGAGTCTGACATTCACGAAACATCTCATGCGCTCTCTCATACAAGAGTAAGTATGGTGGAAGCCATTTTGGTATTGGACATTGTTTATTTCAGGTGTAGCTATTGAATTTTATATGCTGCATTTAGAGGAGTTAAACCTATCTAGAGTGAGATTGGGAGAGAACATGACTCCAAGGATTTAGAAGAACTGTTGTAGAAAATATGAGCAAAATAGTAAAATAAAAGGAGAAGGAACTTTATTAAGCTAGGTATACCACGAAATGCAAGAGGCTACAAGAGAAACAATATATAACTAAGCTTTGAGATATGTGTTTGAATCAAGCGGAAGACTTGAGGACATTGAAATTGTGAACTGTAGCTGATGTATTATGTTGGATGATCATGCATTATCTTATGTAAATAAAGGTTGCTTGTTGAATTTGAATCACATCACTCCAGTTGCTTTGATGTGAGAAGAGAATAAGGAATGGAGAGATATTAGAGTTGAGTATTAGGAAAGATAGAAATAATAGAACACCCTATACGCATCAGTCGCTAGACAACACCAAGGAGGGAAGAACGTGGTCTGGGTTGAACAAAAGACGAACCTATTCTCATCCAAGAACTATCATCTCTGGCGGAACAAGGGAGCCAGTAAGAGAAACAATCTCACTTGGAAGAAAGAAACAAAGTAAATAATAGATAACTAGGCCTGCCTCAGTCACCTAGTTATAGCTATCAACTAGTAGGGACACCTGCACGGTCACATATAAGACTAATTTGATGCCTTTGGACCAGTTCTTAGTTAGCAAGATACCGGCACGGTCACACTTGCGCTGGTAAGACCGATAAAATTCTCTTAGAGTTAAATTAGAGTGTTAGCTCAGTATTATATTATATAGAGACAGTCTCCTCTCGGGTTATTAATTTCATCTCATATAGTTAATTCTTAACGAAATGTAACTTTTGTGGGACCGGAGGAGACACATAATGTAAAGCTCGACACCAATTGCAACTCTGCTTTAGAGGCACTGACCAGACTTATATGAATAGACAATGATTTGTTTTTCAGACAGGAGGGAGAAATATATTGTAAATGACAGAAGGGAACTGCATATTAGTTTATGTGACTGAGTGTTATTTTATATGTGTATAATTTAATTCGGCATTGAGCGTGTGCGTATTTTATATGTGTATAATTTAATTCTGCATTGAGCGTTTGCTATTAATTTGTTTCTGTGTTTGGATGACCAAAACGTAGCATTCTTTTATTGCCTGTGTGCGAACTACCAACGCGCGCCAGCCAAAGCCGTCAAGCTTGACTGAAGACTGGTACGGGTGTGAATTCGTGTCAGGGGGGAGAAAGGAGATTGTTTTGACGAACGCGTATTGTTGTGCGAGGAAGAGAAAAGATAGTAATGTCAATTGTGGTTGTAAATGGGTAGCCTTTTTGATGTTCTATTGTGGCTAGATATGAATATTTTCTTGAATTATCGTGTATTTTCAGCGCTGGTCATCTGTACGCTGTCTGTGCTTTTGCTACCAGGCACAAACAAAGATTCTCCATCAATAGATCGGGCATTCATTATAAAGTGGCCCGTGGAGTTTATTCTGCTAGCCTGCATCTACCAGCCACCATCGCACTGCCGGGCAAACGGCCTGTCAGTTGCCTAGCTTACCTGGCGGTCATTCGGAATTATTAACCACCGCCTACGGCACATCTCCTCAGAGCAGCACTGTCGGACCCATTAACGTCCGGTCACCGTGGATATTACTAACATACAACCAAAGAGAAGAAGCCATCGTTTTCCATTCGTCACGTACATGAGGCCACGTCATCGTCAAGTTCAGCACGTAGAGGCGTAGCTTGAGAGCCCTCACTTGGTCGTTGTTTGTTTATCAGCAGTGCCCTAGAGCGACTGGATAGTCGGATTCTGAATAGTGCAAGGATAAACGCACTACCAGAGTAGTCTTCATTAGTGCCATTTGGAAGCGGGTGCGCGCTAGAATAAATTGTGCACGTTCTTTCGGAAGTTTATGTCCTTATCCATTGGATCAGTGTTAGGCACTTAGTCGTGAGAAGTGCTGCCATTTCCTGGAGTAATTTAACAGTAAGGCAGATGTGGCTGTTCGCCCAGAACTGGGAGCCTACTGTCCGTTAAAAGCAGGACTTGGGCAGGCTTTAATGAGTGATATTGCGACGCGAGTGAATGAGGGATTGTGCGTGGTTGTCTAGTAGTGAAACAAAGTGGTTTTGGGTGTTGTACGTTGTTCTATGATTTGTGATCTGTGGACTGCCGAATGTTTAACGGCAGACCTATGTTGATTTTCTTGATGTCGTGGATTATTTTTCTTCAATAATATATATATATATATATATATATATATATATATATATATATATATATATATATATATATATATATATATATACACACACTCTGTGATGGTCTCTCATCTTACCTGTCACTTTGGTATCGTATGTCCTTACTGCTTATTAGATATTTGTCATTAATTAGCATAGAAGGGCGGGAAAAACATTGCCATACAAAACACAGTCAAGGTAGGCTGAAGATAGTAGTACCACTGCTCTTCAGACGACTCATCTTTTCCCAATTTTTCCAACTGTGACTCCATTTCTCTCTATTCTCACTCTACACATTCCTCCACTGTCTGAAATCAGACAGAAACTACTCTCTATTTATACCTACCTGCGACAGGTTATCTGAGGAAGGTGGTTGAAGTAACAAGAAGAGACATGGTCCGCAACCAGACAATACGTCATGCCTCAAAACCAAACTCCTGAAGACCCAAGTGTTATAGTCCTAATTACGATGGTTTGGCCATCCATGTCTACAGAATGGGAGAAGATCAGCTACCACGGCAAGTATGGTAAACTAAAAGCCAGGTATCCAGACCCAGAGTTCGCTGGCAGGCCAACAATAGACAATCTCTGAAGGACCGAGGACTAGACATGGAACCAGGCTAGGAGGAAGACAGCCAATATCATAGTATGGTGTTCTCTCTGGCTAACCTCTACACCTCAGGGTAGAAGAGGAACGACTGAGTAAGTAAGTATAATTCAAAACTTACTATCTTGCTTTATTTTTTCGGTCCAAAGCGCTACTCAAGTCTGTTACTGAGCCAGGTGTGTCGCATTGGCCGATGTGAGCTCGTTTTGTTGAAAGATTTTTTGTTACACTGTCTATCGATCTACCTCTTGGCCTTCCTTGCGCTTTAAACCCCCTGATCTCCTACCTTGTAGACGCACAGTGGTAAATGGTGTAGATACATTCTTACGAGATGGCCATTTTCTGTTTCTTTATACATTTAATGCAATATATAGTTCCTACAATTTTTATGATGTCATATTTTCTCATTATGTTTTTTCCTGGTAAAATTAAAGGTTCTTCTCAATAAATAAATAATACACATAAAGGTATGTTTCAGTACTCGTGGGAAATAAAGAAGTAGAAAACTAGACAACAGAAAAACAACAGAAGTGATAGGCTTTGAGTCTCCGGTAAGCCAGTCACTTCTGTTTTTCTGTTGCCTAGTTTTCTACTTCTTTATTTCTCCCGAGTGCCTCAAACATACTTTTATTTGTTTTATTTATTTACTGTTTACATGCCTCAGGTTTCCCTCTTAATTTATTTAAATGATTCTTCTCAAGCATTTCATCTCACAAGATGTGATTTTTTCGTGCTTTGGACAGGAGCCATGTTTAACACCAATAGCAAGTTGTTGTTCTGATTCTCAGAGATTCGAGTTCTTCACGCTTTTAGCTTTGCGGAAATTTTTTTTTTTTTATTATTTTTTTTTTGGGGGGGGGGGGGGCGTTTTGGGCTTTCTTGCAACCCCAGAGAACGTCCCCAACTCACTGGGCGCCGCTGGCGGAGGTCATACTAGACCCACTAATTGGCGTGTGCGCAATGACACTAAAAATGGGCATGATGACCTGCTGATCTTCATAGTTTTTGTCTCTGATGTGCTCATCTTCATGTTGTATCTTCCACAATCATTCAACAGCTGAGCAAAAATCGTTGGTTCTAACTGGGGCGTGTAACACATGCGACACGACATCACCCATTAGCACGACACAAGCTTGCTGTTTTAGCTTTGGCTTAGAACATATTTTATGAATCTCCTAGGAGCCAAAGAAATAATGGAGTCAGCGCCGGGTTATTCATAAGGCCCACAAGACACGGGCCTAGGGCACCAGGCTTATAGGGGCCCCGCGAAAAAAAGCAACGGAGTCATAACGCACAGAGCTCTACACTAGAGGTGGGCAAATAGAGACACTTAGCTGTGTCGAGACATTCGAAACAGTGGGTTAAACTGTGTCGACGCACTGTTTCGAAACAACGGCACAGCGGCTCTTTTGCCCGTATCGGGGAGAAAGAAGTCTCTTATAGACAGTACCGGGGCGGGTATACATGAACTGTGTGAGACAATTTCCTCTGTTTTTACTGTCGTGTGTGAAAATCTATGGCGTTTCGTGTGACCACAATTCAATATTTTTACACGTCTTCATTATGATGTAATAAAACGTAGATATGATGATAGCTGCAGTATATGGGAAAATAATAAAAAAACAACAATAATAATAACAGTAATAATAACGCATGATATCAAACTAGAGTAAGCTAGTTTTGGTAGACAATGATTCAAATCCACACCGAGTACACATATCAGCAGAGCTAATAAAGTGTCTATTACATTTATACGAACACACGGACACTTTCAACTTTAACATAGCGCCTAAAACATTGACAACTGCAGCACTGACACAATTTCCAGTGTCTATAACTTCTCAGCAAAAATAATATCACTTGTAAAATCAAGTCATCATAACACATCCCTGAAAAATATGACATGTTTGATATTCCATACTAATGTTCCGAACGGTTTATTCGAGGCAGACACGAACTGAAACTGTGTCCATGTATCGAATCTGTCGGACTGTCGGTGCTGTTTCGAAGCATTGTTTGATACATACACACAGTAGCCATCTCTACTCTGCAAAACAGCGTGGCAGACAGGAACCGACTGTATCGACACGGCAAGAAGGCTCTGTATCGAATCGTTCGGGTACGATACTGTATCGAAACATTGTTTCGAAACATACACACAGTAGCCATCTCTACTCTACACAACGGCACGTGCATGATAGTAGGCTCGTGCGTGCATAGTAATAGTATTTGTACAACAGTTTGTTGATTAGTTACTTCCACCCCCGCCTTTTTCCTATTTTTGTATTTTTAGTGTACGCTTCCTGCACTGGGACTAAAGGAAATGATAGAGCAAGAAGGAGATATGCGTTCGTTCTTTCACTTCAACTGGTTGCGACACATAAGGAAGGGAAACCCGCGGCCTGTAAACAGTAAATAAATATTAGACAAACATAAAGGTATGTTTTCAGGCACTCGTAAGAAATAAAGAAGTAGAACACTAGACAACAGAAAAACAACAGACGTGAGTGGCTTACCCAGGATTCGAACCCTGGACCTTCCGTGCGACAACACCGCCTAGCTATGCAAGCGAATCACACTATCCTTCCGGCCAGCTAGTGTTCGGACATTCATAGCACCCGTCACTAAGGTTTTTTTTTTAAAGCCAGGTTTTTTTAAATTTCGGTGCCGCTGAATTAGAGCTTATTATTATTTTGGCTATTTTCTTCCTTTTACTATTCGATAAATACAAGGTACTAAAAATCTAAGCTATTGGCATTAGAATTTGAAAATAGTAATATGTAGCTAATTTGGGAATAAAGCATTTGAACATCGCTCTAAAACTGCTTAGCTATAGCGATTATAGTCATCTAGATCTAAAACTAGTGACAATTCTTCGTCCAAGATAAAGCTAAAATCTGATTCACTCATGTTCTATTTGTAATGTCTTGCTGTATTGGCCAATCATTTGTGTCCGTTCTTTTTCTCCCACCACTTACGTCTGGACCAGCTGTATTGAAAAACGATGATCCATTGGACTATTTCGTTGTCTTGGGAATCTGAAGTACAAAGAAGTGCAGTGATTCTAAACTTTCTTGGCCCAATAACCCCCGGAGCGTAGGCCAGGTCCTTAGGTACCCCATATGATTATCGTAAGCATAGAACGCTAAAGGGATTTTTTTTTTTTTTGGAACTTACTATTCCCCTCTCACATCATTACAAAAGAAAAAAAAATATTGTAAGCTGAGGTGGATCTAATACGAAGCTAATGACACTGTCTGTGTCTTCATCTTTAACCAGATTGTCTTTCCGACATCCCAGTGAAATCGGCCGTGTATTTGGGCACGCTATGTTTGCGAACTGACACATTATATCCTAACTACTGCCTGTAATCCATATTGGAACCCAATACCGCATGGTTTGTGGCAATTATCTGCTACAGATGTCCCCGTATACAATGTTTGTTCAATCAGCCCGTCTCGCTACTTATTGACACTCGGGCGGAAGCTGTTATATAATGTAACCACGTCAAGCTGCACGATATATAATAATTGTGGCGTGAGGTTTTATTTGACTCTAGGGTCAGTATAGTACTGACAATTACAGAAATAGAATTTCTGCAGAAAATGGTGAAGTCCCAGTGTCTGAGAGAACTACTGGTATCACAAATTAGTTACGGCTGTGAATGTTCTGATCTCGAAAAATTAGTAGAGAGGAGACCGACATAACTTGCCACCTCCGCTGTGTAACTAGACTAACTGTGATATTAAAAAAAAAAAAAACAAGGAAATTGTAAGTTTACATATGATTCACATATATTTATATATATATATATATTACAAGTCTTCCAATTATAGGAAACAAATTTATATCAGCTGTGCTGCTAATCACTTATAGTAAATGTATCAGCTGTGCTGTTAATTAAGTATATAACATTTATCAGCTATGCTGTTATTATTGTCTCTTTCTACGCTAAATCACTTTCTCGTCACTGACACTAATTTTTGCTCACAATGCTGACAGAAATGGTACTAATGTGTACTCATCTCTTAGAAGTTCTTGGTTTGGTTGACACAAAACCGGCTGAAGATCGTTCCTTTAGCCCACCTAAGACTGAGGGGGACTAAAGATGTAGATTCTGTGCAATCTCTATGCTCCTGCGGAGTTCCAGGCAGCTGGACTGACGACCCACGATCTCAGTTTTTATGACACGAATAAAACCTGTAACAAGGAAAAATAGGGGCTAATTTCTGTCCTCAAGCCCACCTATTTCTATTGTATATGATATGAGCGTGTCTCAGTGTCTGCATGTAGGATGAATGACAACATGGCTCAGTATGATTTAGCAATAGCGAGGCAAGACAGGTGTCTACTTGCAAAACATTCTTTCTGATAAACTAATACATGGATACATTCAATAATATAAATTCAATACATGAATACATTCAATAATATAAATTCAATAAATGAATACATTCAATACATGAATACATCCCATAATATGTACACCTAGGTGTGATACAACCATTTTCTTCCCCCTATAATATACCAGGCCCTCTCTGACAAGTGCTATACTAGCTGGTAACATATATCCTAACAATATTGTTATGTTCTTATGATAGGAGTATATGAGACGAGGACTGTTTGGTGATATATCAGGTGGGATCTATATGGGACAATAGATTGGAGTTAGATGAGACAATAGATTGAGTCCTAACAAGGACTGTTTTGGTTATATTTCAGTTGGTTTTATCTGAGATAACACTGAAGTTATAGGAGACAATAGATTGAGTTATAGGAGACAATAGATTGAGTTATAGGAGACAATAGATTGAGTTATAGGAGACAATAGATTGAGTCCTAACAAGGACTGTTTTGGTTATATTACAGTTGGTCTGAGATAATAGATTGAAGTAATAGGAGACAATAGGTTGAGTCCTAACAAGGACTGTTTTGGTTATATTGCAGTTGGTCTGAGATAATAGATTGAAGTAATAGGAGACAATAGGTTGAGTCCTAACAAGGACTGTTTTAGTTATATTTCAGTTTGGAGTTATCTGAGACAATAGACTGAAGTTATAGGAGACAATAGATTGAAGTATGAGTCCTATTAGTCTTCGTCTATTCAATCATATTAGGAAATAAAATCATTATACCTAATTCCCCCAAGATACAATCAGTAAACTGATACGTTCATAGTAAAACAATATATGTTAAATATATATATATATATATATATATATATATATATATATATATATATATATATATATATATATATATATATATATATATATATATATATATATATATATATATATATACACAGGTGTATCTGCTGTAGGCCTATTTTCCTACCAGTTTATAGTAAATTTATATTTACCCTCCAAGATTTAAACAGGCCAGATTTTGACTCGACTTAGCGAAGCAGGCTGCAGGTCAATGCTCTCAGGCAAGCAATAAATCAGGTTGACAGCTCCTCTCACACAGTCGGTCGTCTCTGGCTTCGTGTTCGGTGTTGCGTGCCTTTGCATAAAATCTCGCCCGATTATATAGGTAGGTGAATGCTTAAGCAAAGCTTTTGGTTGGTTCCTGGCGGAGCAAGCTGATTGGTTTCCTGCAGTTTCGTCTTTTGCTCGTACAGCCTAATTTTATTCAGTTTTCGTCCGCCATCTTGCGTGAACAAGATGGCCATGACCCACATCCGAAAAAACAGGGCTTAAGTTTTTCCTGGCGTAACTTCAGGTAATTTATTCCGGCTCAGTAACTGTGCGTTGATTGGCTGGGGCAAATTTGTATCCCGACATAATGATTTAACAAAGTAGTGGGGTTACACACACTCGTTTCACGACAAGAATGTTAAAGGCTGGTGATCGCTTTGGACAATGAAGTGTGTCCCATACAGGTAAGGTGAAAATTTGTCGATGGACCAAATAAGAGCCAAACATTCTTTCTCTATGGTCGAGTAGTTCAACTCAGCTGCATTCAGCTTCCTACTGGCGTAGGCGACTGGTAAAAGTTCCTCCGGCTGGGCTTTTGATTTCTGCAAGAGAGTTGCACCAATACCTATACTGCTAGCGTCCGTCCTTAATACAAATTCCTGTGTGATATCGGGTAGCGTAAGGATTGGTTTGCTGGTGAGTTTTGCTTTTAGCTCTGTGTAAGCTTTTTCACAATCAGCATTCCATTGGATTTTATCAGGCTGTCCTTTCTTCGTTAAGTTAGTTAATGGTGCACACAGAGAGTTAAAGTGGGGTATGTACTTCTGATAGAACCCACATAATGACACGAATGATCTCACATCTTTCTTTGTTTGAGGTCTGGGTGCCTTCTTTAACTTCTCTATATTCTTTGGGTCAGGAGACATATGACCTGTAGAAATAGTGTGACCTAGGAATTCCAACTCCTTACAACCGATATAGCACTTGGTTGGACGTGCAGTCAATCCAGTGGCTCTCAGTCTGTCAAACAACATGGAGAGCGCTACTATATGCTCTTCAAATGTGTTGGTAGCAACAAGAATGTCATCCATAAAGTTAGTGATATGGGGATTTTGTAGAGGTTCCAACAATTTCCTCATCATTCTTGAAAAGATACTTGGAGCATTTTTCAGCCCAAAGGGTAGTACATTAAACTCGTAGTGTCCGTCTGATGTACTAAATGCCAGCATTTTCCTAACTTCTGGTTTCACTGGTATTTGGTAGTATCCCTTGCTTAGATCTACCTTCGATAAATACCTAGCCTTACTCAGTGTAGAGAACAGCTGGTTGGTGTCAGGTAATGGGTCCACCTGAGATTCTGTGATCGCATTAAGCTTCCGGTAGTCAATACATAACCTGTGTTCACCACTCGGTTTTCTCAATAGCACCACACTTGAGCTATAGGGAGAGTCTGACTTCGAGATAATTTTCTCCTTCAACAGATAATCAACTTCCTCCCTTAGTGCTTGGGCTTTCGCATAGGGTATAGGGTATGTTCTCATGCATACTGGGGTAGGGTCTGTAACCTTCATGTCGTACTCTAACAGATTCGTACGACCTGGCTTATCTGTGAGCACATCAGCATGGGTTTCCAACACTTTCTGAACCCTCTTCTTCTGCTCTGGAGTTAAATGTTCACTAATATTTACTTGAACATAATCCTCTGTAGTTGTGAGTGGATACTCCATAGAGTGAAGTGGTTCACCGTGCATTTCTGTTGCAATGGCTAGGGTCATGATATGTGCAACTTCTGATGATTCCTTGTCATAGTATTTTTTAAGAAGATTGACATGATATACTTTCTCCTTTCCTTTCTTGTCAATCTTATAATTGGTCCTGGAAAGTTTTTCCAGTATGACATAGGGTCCCTGCCATCCAATCTGCAATTTATTATTGCTGCTTGGCAACAGTAATAACACCTTTTCACCCACCTCCAGTTCCCTATCCTTTGCTTTTTTGTTGTAGTAGGCAGCATGCTTCCTCCTGGCCTGTCTTAAGTTATCATTGGCCAGTTTCCAACCGGCTTTTAATCGAGATGTCAACTCGTTGACGTACTGGTATGAGGAAGTCACTGTTTCCTCTGCCTTTTCATCAGTCCATGTCCGCAGCAATGCTTCCAGTGGACCTTTTATTGGTCTTCCAAACAACAATGTAGCTGGAGCCAATCCAGTTGAATTGTGGGGTACTTCCCTATATGCAAATAGTGCAGCGGGTAAGTATGTATCCCAAGTATCAGGTTTTTCACTCGCCAACTTTCTAAGGATTGAAATTAGCGTACCATTGAACCGCTCTACTTGACCGTTCCCTTGGGCATGGTAGGGACTACAATGATAGTGCCTGGCTTGAAATATCCTGAATACTTCTTGTGTTAGCTTTCCCTTAAACTGAGACCCATTGTCAGTCAATATCTGATGCGGGAAACCTAATCGGGTAAATATTGTCAACAGGGCCTCTGCCACGTGCTTTGAATCTATAGCTGACATGGCCACTGCTTCTCCCCACATAGAGCAAGTATCAACCAAGGTTAAGATGTAAGCATTTCTCTTCTTGGTCCTAGTGAGGGGTCCAACAATATCTACTGCAACACGTTCAAAAGGGGTTCCCATAATAGGCATTTCTCCCAGTGTTGCTGGTGCAGTCCTATGCTTAGGAGCTACTCTTTGGCATTCTGGACAGGATCTTACATATCTTTTTATGTCCTCTGTAATTCCTGGCCAAAAGTAGTGACAGGCTATCCTTTGTCCAGTGGCCCCTATTCCCATATGTCCACTAAAGGGTATAGCATGTCCTAGCGTCATAACCTTCTCCCTGTAAGATTTTGGCACTACAAGCTGTCCATGCCCTTTAGGTCCTGTTCCAGCTTTTCTGTATAGTAGGCCATTCTTCATATACAAGTCTCCTTTCTCTGGAGGGTTATGGGCTTTAGGCAATTTGCCAAAACAAGGCTTCAATGTGCTATCTGCTGCTTGAGCCTTTTTCATCTCTTCTGGATGAGTATTGATAGGATTCTCCTCCATTTTCCTGGAGCTTTCCCTGGTCTGGACTGTTGCCATAACTACAGGTTTTATAGGTTCTCCAAGGAAAACATACCTACACCCCAAAATCAAAGGGTAAATAGGGTCGTCCATCACTGCTGCTTTGATTTCTCCTTCCACATAGCGAGATCTTATGTTGATTCGGGCTATGGGTAATGTCATGGTTCTTGCTCCCTTGATCGGTCCTCTGATTTCCACGGTTTCTGTGGTTATCTGGTCAGGACTCACTAGAGAAGAGCACACAACTGAATCAAAGTCCAATCCTGTGTCATATAAACACAGTACTTGAGTGCCATTCACGGTCACTTCCTCACAGACAGGGGGGTGATGGAAGTCCTGACTTACTGCCATTTCCTTCCTTCCCTGCTTCCCTGTTGTAAGACATGCAGCATGATGAGGAGGATTCTTCCTTCTGCAGTCCGCAGTATTGTGGTTACTCATTAGACAAGTTTTACACCACTTTCCTTCCTTCCGGTAAGGTGTCTTATCCGATCTTAGAGGGTTTTTGTCCTTTTGGTCAAATCTTTGTTTGTTTCTTGTGGTATGGTCCTTTTGTTCATATTTGGTATAGTTTTGTGATGATTTGAAGTTTTCACCCTGCTTCTTCCTATTTCCTAATAATTCTGCCTGAGCTGCTTGATATCTCTCAGCAACCGTCACAATATCTTCCAATCTCTCTGCTCCTTGTTCCATGATAAACTTCCTCATTTCTTGAGGCATGGACTCTTTCACTTGCTCCATCATTATCATTTCTTTCAGATCCTGACACTTTCCTAAACTACTCAATTTTTCCAAATAGGTTTCCAATCTAGCAGAGAATTGGTGATAGTTTTCTCCTGGAAGAAGTTTAGCTGTTCGGAATTTCTTTCTATATGATTCTGAGTTCTTTTCATATCTCACAAGCAGTGCCTGCTTCAGGATTTCATAATCTTCCTGGTCATCTCTTGAGAGCTTCAAATATACATCGT
Source organism: Oreohelix idahoensis (assembly GCA_024509875.1). Lineage (NCBI taxonomy): Eukaryota > Metazoa > Mollusca > Gastropoda > Stylommatophora > Oreohelicidae > Oreohelix > Oreohelix idahoensis. The sequence continues at coordinate 1,147,401 of JAMPIV010003473.1, read as the reverse complement.
AGGCCACACCTCTCAATCCCTGAGATAGTTTAAGACTCCACTTTTCTTTCACTAAGCCATAGGTAGTGGCAAGTCTTTCGTATCTATCCAGGTACGACTCAATGGCGTCTTCTTTCTCAACAAATGGGTCCAGATGAAAATTCATGGCCCCTCTTGAGGTGCTCTGGATGGAGCTATTCTCAGAGTGAGGTGAGCTACCACCATTATTGACAGTATTTGCCTGAATTTCAAGCTCTTTTAATCTCAACTGATGGTCTCTCTCTGCTTGTAATTTCCTTTCCTCAGCTTCAATTTTCTTTGCCTCATTTTCAGCCTCCCGTTTCTTGGCTTCAATTTCTAATCTTTTGGTTTCTCTCTCAGCTTCCAGTCTTTTGTCTTCTCTCTCAGCTTCCAGTCTTTTGTCTTCTCTTTCAGCTTCCAGTCTTTTGGCTTCTCTTTCAGCTTCTGCTTGCAACCGCCTTTCTTCCGCCTCCAATTTCTTTACTTCTCTATCAGCCTCTAATTTCCTTGCTTCAGTCTCTAATTGCAACTTTCTTTCTTCCCTATCCATATGTTTGTCCACTTCTGTTGTGACATACTGAGTGAGAGCATCACCTGTCATATTTAATTCCTTACCCATCTGCATGACCGCAGTCCTGAACTTCACTAGATCAGCCATGGCGTTACTTAGATAGGGTATGTAAATTTACTATAACCAAATTATTATAATTAAACTTAATTAATTAAATGAACAAATAATTTCCGTGCAACTTTGTGAGCATCAACTATTTACTGAGTACTAAATGGTACTCCTCCTAAGAAAACAATAAAAAATTCTATTATTGAATTTCTCCAAAAAAAATGTTCCTTATGTTATCTATGGGTGGCACAAGAAAGAGTGTAGATAGATGAATAGACTAAGTATGGCTCAAGATATACAGAAATATCCCAGGAACGAGCCCCCAGTGTGACGTGAGGTTTTATTTGGCTCTAGGGTCAGTATAGTACTGACAATTACAGAAATAGAATTTCTGCAGAAAATGGTGAAGTCCCAGTGTCTGAGAGAACTATTGGTGTCACAAATTAGTTACGGCTGTGAATGTTCTGATCTCGAAAAATTAGTAGAGAGGAGACCGACATAACTTGCCACCTCCGCTGTGTAACTAACTGTGATATTAAAAAAAACAAGGAAACAGATTTCACTTAACAATTTTAAAAAATTTGACAAGTCGTTCAAATACAATTTCCTTATTATTTATTTAGTATATACACTATCTACTCTTGTGCTGAAGGGTGAATGTTGAAGAATGGAATGTAATGGATTTGTAAGTTTAAATATGATTCACATATATATATATATATATATATATATATATATATATATATATATATATATATATATTACAAGTCTTCCAATTATAGGAAACAAATTTATATCAGCTGTGCTGTTAATCACTTATAGTAAATGTATCAGCTGTGCTGTTAATTAAGTATATAACATTTATCAGCTATGCTGTTATTATTGTCTCTTGCTACGCTAATTCACTTTCTCGTCACTGACACCAGCTTTTGCTCACAATGCTGACAGAAATGGTACTAATGTGTACTCATCTCTTAGAAGTTCTTGGTTTGGTTGACACAAAACCGGCTGAAGATCGTTCCTTTAGCCCACCCAAGACTGAGGGGGACTAAAGATGTAGATTCTGTGCAATCTCTATGCTCCTGCGGAGTTCCAGGCAGCTGGACTGACGATCCACGATCTCAGTTTTTATGACACGAATAAAACCTGTAACAAGGAAAAATAGGGGCTAATTTCTGTCCTCAAGCCCACCTATTTCTATTGTATATGATATGAGCGTGTCTCAGTGTCTGCATGTAGGATGAATGACAACATGGTTCAGTATGATTTAGCAATAGCGAGACAAGACATGTGTCTACTTGCAAAACATTCTTTCTGATAAACTAATAAATGGATACATTCAATAATATAAATTCAATACATGAATACATTCAATAATATAAATTCAATACATGAATACATTCAATACATGAATACATCCCATAATATGTACACCTAGGTGTGATACAACCATTTTCTTCCCCCTATAATATACCAGGCCCTCTCTGACAAGTGCTATACTAGCTGGTAACATATATCCTAACAATAACGTTAAGTTCTTATGATAGGAGTATATGAGACGAGGACTGTTGGTTATATATATCAGGTTGGAATTATAGGGGACAATAGATTGGAGTTAGATGAGACAACAGATTGAGTCCTAACAAGGACTGTTTTGGTTATATTTCAGTTGGTTTTATCTGAGATAACACTGAAGTTATAGGAGACAATAGATTGAGTTATAGGAGACAATAGATTGAGTTATAGGAGACAATAGATTGAGTCCTAACAAGGACTGTTTTGGTTATTTTGCAGTTGGTCTGAGATAATAGATTGAAGTAATAGGAGACAATAGGTTGAGTCCTAACAAGGACTGTTTTGGTTATATTGCAGTTGGTCTGAGATAATAGATTGAAGTAATAGGAGACAATAGGTTGAGTCCTAACAAGGACTGTTTTGGTTATATTTCAGTTTGGAGTTATCTGAGACAATAGACTGAAGTTATAAGAAACAATAGATTGAAGTATGAGTCCTATTAGTCTTCGTCTATTCAATCATATTAGGAAATAAAATCATTATACCTAATTCCCCAAGATACAATCAGTAAACTGATACGTTCATATTAAAACAATATATGTTAAATACATATATATATACAGGTGTATCTGCTGTAGGCCTATTTTCCTACCAGTTTATAGTAAATTTATATTTACCCTCCAAGATTTAAACAGGCCAGATTTTGACTCGACTTAGCGAAGCAGGCTGCAGGTCAATGCTCTCAGGCAAGCAATAAATCAGGTTGACAGCTCCTCTCACACAGTCGGTCGTCTCTGGCTTCGTGTTCGGTGTTGCATGCCTTTGCATAAAATCTCGCCCGATTATATAGGTAGGTGAATGCTTAAGCAAAGCTTTTGGTTGGTTCCTGGCGGAGCAAGCTGATTGGTTTCCTGCAGTTTCGTCTTTTGCTCGTACAGCCTAATTTTATTCAGTTTTCTTCCGCCATCTTGCGTGAACAAGATGGCCACGACCCACATCCGAAAAAACAGGGCTTAAGTTTTTCCTGGCATAACTTCAGGTAATTTATTCCGGCTCAGCAACTGTGCGTTGATTGGCTGGGGCAAATTTGTATCCCGACATAATGATTTAACAAAGTAGTGGGGTTACACACACTCGTTTCACGACAATAATAATAATAGCCCCTTCAGTCATAACTGACTATGGGAATGCGCCCCTGAGGTGACATCCCGCAGTGGCGTCGTAAATAGCATCGCCACTTGGTGTCTTACGATATATAGTGTAGTAAATTTAGCTAGATGGTGGTGATGAATTTAACTAGATGGTGATGATGATGAATTTAGTTAGATGGTGATGATGAATTTAACTAGATGGTAAGGATGATGAATTTAGCTAGATGGTGATGATGAATTTAACTAGATGGTAATGGTGCTAGGCCGTAAAGAGGTAGCCCCTCCATCATGCAAAGGCACAACAGGCCAATCACCTGTCTGCTTTAAATCACGATTACGAGTAATACAAGAGAGAAAACCGGACTGATTCTAAAGGCGACGAACTGAAACGGACTACGACTTATGGAACTTGGAACACAAGAAGTATAAATAGAAAAGAAGAGGAGCTGGTGGAAGAGATGAGGAAAGCAAAACTAGAAATCCTGGCTGTAACGGAAACGAAGAAAAAGGGACAAGGAGTCATGGATCTCGATGGCAACATGCTACTCTAGAGTGATGTACCCATATCTGAAAGAACTAAAGGGGGCGTGGGTTACATTGTGGCCAAAAACCAAAAAGATAGTATCAAGGGATGGAACTTTGTCTCGGAGCGCATTATGGTTGTAAAACTAAAAGAAGGAGATAGTCAACCTTGTTATAGTGTATGGGCCAAATGAAGATGAGAGAGCAGAGGTCAAGGAGGAATTCTTCGAGCTGCTTCAAAGGACAGTGGATGACTGCCTAGATGAAATTATCATGCTCGGAGATTTCAATGCCAGAGTTAGAAATGACCATGCTAGATGGGGTGGAGTTATCCGAAGATATGGAGAAGATACTCTCAATGACAATGGTGTGATAAGAGGTTTAGATGTTACTAATTATAGGATATCCTGGACAAATAGATGTATCAGAGGATACCAGGATAGTGCCAGATAAGAGACTGGTCTTATAAGAAATACCCCCTTCTCTGAAAAGAGCAAGGGTGTATAGACAATCAAGGTGAGGTCCAGCTATGTAAGTTCCCAGAGTAAGGAATGATGATGATGAAATTCTCTAGGTCCCTATCTGCTACCTCTTGAGATCTCACCAAGAGTATGTTATCTGTGTGTTGTTACTTTACATGCTAAAATAAATATTTTTGGAAACTCTGTCCATTTGTGTAACACAAGAAGTCACTGGAATGACTATACACATAGTTCTTGATATTATCACTAATCCTAAACTGTGAGGTCTGTTATTGTCATCACTCCCAGGTGGTATACTTTAATTGGTGAAATTAGGTTTTTGGATGACGTGTCAGTGCCTTTGTAAAGGACTTATCTTTTAAAGAGTATTGCAGCTGTTTTGTCGATCATAGACCTGAACACCAACGTTGTGACTCCTGACTGAAGAAAAAGGAGCTAGCTTCAAGTTGTAGCATGAGCACTCACTCCCACACGTTCTTCTTTTCAGGCTACTGCAGCAACGTGGTAACTTCGTAATACAACCCTCAAGTAAAGAATAATCTCACACACAAGCTGACCGGCAGTAAAGGGCTATAGCACTTAGCTCGCAGTACAGACGGCAAAGGCTTGTCCTTCTGTCTCTTTCTGAATATGTCAGCTTGATATGGAAGCTTATGAATAATGCCGGAACTTACAAGAAGTTGTTAATTTTTATCAAACTACACCCAACCAATCAGATGACGAGTCAAAAAAAGTTAACTATTTCCTAGGCTATAGAATTGAGCAGTTTTAAGCGTGTTTGTCTAATCTGACCAAATTTGTTTAATTTGTATCACAGTTATTTGTGAACCGATTTTAATTATCAAAAGTGATAATTAAAAGGCCAATTATTCTCTATCGTTCTATATAGTTTTCCTTTAGTTATTCATTTGCATTCAAATGAGGTTAATTTTTTTGTAATTAAATTTGATCTTAACCTGATGTGAAAATATTACTAAATTAAATTTTTCTAAGTCAAGATACTTTTGTATGAGGGAATCTCTATGTGTATATGTTAGGCAATATCAGCGCTATCATTTGAGATATCCCTTGCATTTTAAGTATCTTTAGTTATCAAGAAATAAATTTTCTAAGTTCGGTCAAAAACCCAAAATAGGCATTATTTCCACTTCAACCAAAATTTTCTTGTCCTTACAAAAAAGAGGTAACGATTTGATTGGTTGTTAAATTTTACTACGTCCTTCGATAAATATTGGGGAGGGTGTGTGAGGGGTGGTAACTTTTAACTTGTTTTCTTAGAAAAATTCAAATACTCTAGTTAAATTGTTGGCGGTAAATTTGACGGGACCCTCAGACAAATTTCAAATACTGTAGTTATTTATAGATTTAAAATTACGATATCTAGTTCGTTTTAAGCGGGGAATTTGAGCGTGTGGTTATACGGATTCACTTCACTACAAATGGAAAGCGACTCCTTAGATTCTGCAGTGAGCAGAATCTGATCATTACCAACACAAAGTTCCCCCATAAGCGCATGAATGCATACACTAGATGTGAACAAACAAGGAATGAGAAGTCAATGATAGACTATGCCATTGTTAGGAGGAGCTTATTCAAGTATGTCCGGGATGCTAGAGTCTGGAGGGGGCCAGAGATTGGAAGTGATCACTACCTGCTAACAATCAAAAGAACAACTGAAAGAGTTGCTCAACCTAGGAACTGCCCAACATCATGCAAGAAACTAAGTAAATGAACGGGAGAAATTAGCATTAAGACCTACAAGCTGAGAGAGCCAGAAATTATAGCCAGATATCAGGGGCTTATTGCTGCAGCGGTGAGAAACACAAAGAACAACCTGATGACTCGGAAACCCTCTGGCTTAAATTCAAGGGCATCATAAAGACAGCTGCTGCAGAAGCATGTAAAGTCCGACTTGGGAACAAGAGAAAGAGGACACCTTGGTGGACAGAGGAAGTCAAAGAGAAAATAAGAGAGAAGAAAATGGCATGGAAACAATACTTAGGAGCTAAAAACACAGCAGGACAAATAGAGAAATATAGAGAATATGTGACACTCAGAACAGAAGCAAAGAACAAGGTGCTAGCAGCAATGCAGAAGTCCTGGGAAGAATTTGGAGAAAAGCTAGAAAATGATGCGCAAGAAAACCAGAAATTGTTATGTAAGACCCTAAAGAACATGAGGAAGGAAAAACAATGCCCTCTTAAATTTATAAAGGACAAGCAAGGCAATTTGTTTACTGCCCCGAAGGAAGTAATGGAAAGAATATTTCTCAGAACTCCTTGATGGTGAGCAAGGTCAAGCATCAGAAATGGTAACCACTAACACAAAAGAGAAAACCAATGGTGGTGAAGATGACATAAAGATGGAAGAACTGAAGGCAGCACTGGATAAAATCAAGATGGGCAAAGCAGCAGGGCACGATGTTATAACACCAGAAATGGTTAAGTATATGGGAGCAGCAGGCAACCTATTACTCTTAAGGATCCTACAGGCAGCGTGGTGCAACAAGACCATACCAAAGGATTGGGAGATTGCCATCATAACACCAATTTTCAAAAAGGGTGACAATCGACAGTATGGAAACCATAGAGGCATATCCCTTCTCAGTGTCCCTGGTAAAATCTACTCTAGAATCCTAGAAGGGAGTGTCAAGCAATTCGACAATACTCAAATATCTGCTATTTAGCAGAAAAATAAAGAAGAAAGAAAGAAAAGTGCGATAATTGAGAGAACATAATAAAAATCAGTACCGTACCACAAATGTTCCGATACTGCCAGAGTGAAACAAAGATCGAAAGGGGCCGCCCCGTTTTGTGACAGTAATGATGACGACTTTAGCTACAGCTGGGGATTTTGGCAAGTTAAATTTGGCTTAGAGAAGCAAAAGAACTTATATGCAGTAATATAGTCCCGTGCAAAACCACAACTATGTGGTTTGCGTCAATCTTCCTATTTGTTTACTGACAACCAAACATTTTCTTCCGTAACACAGTATCGTCTTTATGTAATAATGAAGTTCTTTCTTCAATTTGCAACGATTTGTCACATAGATTCCTTGACGAGCTGAAGGGTGATGATGACTAGAGCAGAAGTAAAGCTAAGATGTGTTCCATGTCTGCATGAAAATTTAACGTCATTTTCCCTACAAGAGGAGAAGAAAGTTAATGACAGGGAAGCCGTATACAGGGCATTTCACCAGGAGGTAACCGGGTAATCAGTATTCATGATGATTATGGAAATAGTCGAACGCATATTGTCGTATTGAGACATCGCTATTTTCACGGATGTTGTGCGCACCGTACCTTTGAAAGCAAATGTATTATGGCGGTCTGTTCAAAACTTACAGGCATTAAAGATCACAAGAAAACATTACGCTAAGACTACGTTTTTTGATAACTGTAAAATTCCCCAGCCAGTATTTTTGACATTTACTCTGAAACTTGGAGGTCGCTATAAGGTATTTTATGTGGTCATTACTATCTGACTAAATTATAAAATGTAGGCTAGCAAATAATTAGCCTAGGCTATGATGAATAGGCCTAAGCCTAGTCCATTGTAAATAAGTGGGAAAAAATGAATGAAACAACGGTATGATGCAGAAAGATAATAAAAAAAATATAAAAAACACGGAATAAACAAAAGAGGTAGGCTATTAAGTAAAGAAATAGTATATTAACTCACGAATAGTCCATCTCATTTGATAACTTACAGTAGGCCTATCAACACTAAACGGTCGACTGTCCGTGCAACTAGTAGGCCTTTATCGCTCAAATAAATGAAATAAGGTCACAATACATGTGTCCATGTGGGAAAGGCAAACAGTAAAACATGTCCTCCAAAACTGTTGGCCCCCTGGAAAGAGCAGATTGACAGCATGGTCTACACCATCCCATTTAAGGGAGAAACTGTGGTGATGAGAAGCCTGAGACAGACCATCAGCTTTATGACAGAAATAGATGTGGTTGAATGAAAGCGCATTGAGAAGAAGCACTTCTCTGTATTGTGTAATCCATGTTCACAGAACTAATTTTAAAATGTTTTTAACAAGAATAAAAGTGCTCATTTTGAGTTTCCAAGTTTTTATGCTGAAATAAGAGCTGGAAACAAATGTGTGCTGGAAGGCATGGTAATGAGATTTTCAGTAAATAAATAATTTATTTTATTGCTAATTATCTCTCTCTTCCTTCTTTTATTTTCATTTGCATCCCTGACTTACTCTTTTCGCCATCTCATATCAGACTTATGTCTTGTTCTCCAACACCTCAAAATGGAATAACCTTAAATGTCGACCCTTTCGCACTTCCAATAACCTTGATGTCAATAACCTTTGCGGCAGTGTACCAATATTGTGCAGCAGTGTTCCAGCATTGTACTGCCAATAACCTCCATGGTTGTATATCCAGTTTGTTGTGTAGCTGTTGGCATATACTGTCAGTAGGTGTGGCCCTTAAAAATTCCTCATCCAGTTCATTTGGCATTTGCTTTAACAGTTTGAAAGTCAGTGTGGGGTGTTTTATGTAACTATTTCAGTTTGACTGTTCAATTTCTAAGATATGATGAATAATACTCACAGCAAAGCCTATAAATACACTGGTACTTTGCTGACACAGTTGATTTGGGAAGGGAGAATGCCATTAAGCTAAAGAATTAAGTTGTGAAGTCAAATTCACTGATAGGAAATTTGTGAAATTAGAGTGCAAATACGCTATTTGGTTACGGGTAATGTTTCTCTTAGGAGTCACAAGTAAGTGTGAAAGACCAATTAAGGAAGAAATATAGAAAAACATAAAGCTTATAAGGGATGGAAAAGCTGCTGGCCCAGATGACATTACAGTAGAGGTCACCGTAGTATTGACAGCTGCAGAAATATACAAATTATTTTGGAAATAAGAAATAACAGCAGACTGGAAAGAAGGCTATCTTGTCAAATTGTCAGTGAAAGGAGATTTGCAAGAGCGCACAAATTACAGAGGAATAATGTTCCTATTAGTGCCAGTAAAAATATTAAACAGAACCATCCTTGAGAGATAAAGAGACCTTAGACAGACAGTTGAGAGTATAAGCAATTTTTCGACTAAACAACCTGGACAGCCATATTTCTAAATTATTTTTCCTTATTTGGTTTTTCACAGTTAACTTGTGACTCCTTTACTAACTATCTAACTATCGCTAATAAGCGAATACAAAGGGCAGCAGACAACATAGCAGCATGGGCAGAGAAATGGATGGTGCAGATCAACGCTGAAAAATCATCAACAACACTTTTCACGCTCTCCAACAAAGACAAAGCAGGAGAGATACGACTTGGAAATATACATGTCCAAACAGATGAGGAACCGGTGTACTTGGGCATTACATTAGATAAGAGAATGACATGGAGGCACCACATCGAGAGAACAGAGGCTAAAGCGAGAAGAAAACTTTCCATACTGAGGAAAATAGCTGGATCAAGTTGGGGAGCTAACGAAACAACACTAAAGAAAGTGTATACAGGTGCAATAAGACCTATATTAGAGTACGGATCAGCAGCATGGTCTACAGCAGCCAAATCACACCTACAAGCCTTAGATAAAGTACAAAATCAAGCGCTTAGGTTGATCACGGGTGCCATGAAGACCACACCAATAAATGAAATGGAAAAAATCACAGGCATTCCACCTTTATTATACAGACGAGACACTAAGACCCTGATCCAAGCAGAAAAGTACAAGAACATGCCCGCACATCCAATGAAAACTAGATTTGGAGATTTAGCCAGTGGGAGGTTGAAGAGAAGCAGTTTTGTGCATCGGTCCAAAAAACTAATTAGAACATACAAGGATGAACTACCAGACATCACTAAGGAAATAACTCCCACACTCCTCCCAACCCCATGGGAACAACATCAAAATTTCAGTATTAAGACCTCCATAACTACCACCTGCCCCATGGGAGAGCTAAATACTCTCCAAAGGAAAATAGCAGCATGTGACATGATTGAAGAACTATACCCCAGAGAAGCATGGATCCAAGTATATACTGATGGATCTGCAACCAGAGCAGTGAAGAACGGAGGCGCAGGAGTTTATGTGGTCTATCCAGACAAAGAAAATGAATCCACCTGTTCACCTACTGGAATATTCTGTTCAAACTATGCTGCTGAAGTACAGGCCATAAGCATTGCTGCAGGAATAATAAATAACACAATAAGCCAATGTCAGCAGGTTGTATTCCTTACCGATGCAATGTCAGTTCTGCAAGCCCTCAACAGTGATAAACTGCCAGAATTAAACAAAGTCCTATGCGAAGTAAATATCAAAAGAAGGGTAGTGCTACAGTGGATACCATCACACTGTGGCATACCAGGAAATGAGAGAGCAGATATGTTAGCAAAAGAGGGAGCAACACAGGAACAAAAAGAACAAACAATCACATTCCAGGAAAAGAAGACCCTTATCAAGGCCATCAGGAAAATTGATCAACAAAGAGACAACTATCAATATCTTGATCGAGCAAAACAGGTGATCCTGTTCCGTATGAGAACAGGACACAACAGACTGAACAGTCACTTATACAGACTGAGATTGGTCCCATCATATTTATAGAAAAAAATTGCTTTTAAAAAATTCAAACTATATTTTTGAGGAATATTTCTGCCGTTATAAAAGTTTTAAAACAACAATCAAAATGCTACAGACTTTCATAAATGGGTGCTTGCATAAAGTACAAGTATTGAAGTGATATGACAAGATCACTAATGTTGAACTGCTGACCAAGAACCAGACACATGCCAGTGGTACCAGAGATGAGAGGAAGACGCTGGAGATGTATAGGACACTCATTGGTGAAAAACCTAAAGTCTTGTCTGTTCAGCTCCAACAGTTTTTCATGAGTTTGCTTGTCAGCAGCTTTATTAATATAGTGCATGGAAGCAAGATTGTGAATTCGCCCAAGCTCGTCAAATCCCTTATTTTTTATTTATATATTTTTTTGGATATATGACTTACAGTTTCAGTAATGTTTAGTTTTGCAGGGGATATTTAATTGTTATAATTTGCCAATTCTAACCATTTCTTTTTAAACCGATGTGGTAAAGTGGGATGTTATAAATATTTATAGGGGACTTAGTGTACTGACTGAGATCAGCTGTGAAGGTATCTATATCTAATAAGGGTAGTGTATTATAGATAACCTTACTTGCTACCACATATTTCTACCTCAGTCAGAATTATTCTGGAATATAGTGATGACTACGTTGAATGTCTAGGGTATGTATATGATGAAGTGTAAGTCACAACAACAACAGACAGATAAACAATTTAATTTATTCCACCACACTTGACAACACTGTGACACTCACATACATATAACACTCTATGAGGATATCTTACATGAGTCACTGATAAATTTTCAAATATCAATATGTATTCAGTGCTGTCATTAATGTATATGTGTCCTGATTCAAATACAAAGTGAACCAGGAATCACAATCAATTTTAATTACAAGTTATATGTACAGAATTTATCAATATGAATCTTGTAGTGACATATATTATTAATAGTATCCTATGTGTGTCAGTTGTGTAGTAGTAATATGAGAGTAATACTGGTTTTGTTTTGTTCAAGCTCTGTTGGTATTTGTCATCATGACTTCGCGAATAGTTTATGCGGCCATGTTACGCCTAACTAGTATTGGAGATGTTTCAGTTCCTGGGCATATAAAAACGAGCCAAAATTCCCCTCTTAATTTTAGCCCAATGTCAGTTTAAGACGAGGTGGGGGTACATAATGTTGAGCTCCATGAGCACGTGACTTTCTTAACTTTCGTGATGACTGCAGTAAAAGACTCCTCTGCTCGATTACTTTAATGAGTTCTGGAGCCACCTCACTGGTTGCTATATGGACCAAGGAGTATGCTGTCCGCTTCTGGATTCAGCAAAGCTCTGACCAGGTGCTGCTCAATAACTTTAAGACCACGGTCCCTGAAACAAGAAGGTTGTACCTCCTACTTCAGAACTAATTTATACTTTATTTCTACACTGAGCACAATACATAACAAACCTGAGTTCAGAGCGTTAGGCCAACTGTCAGCTTCATCTGAAAGACTTTACACCAGTATATTCCTCCTTAATGGTTACTACGCCTCTGCAATTCCAGCATTATTTCTTTCTAGTCAATAATCTAGGTGTCAGTGTACTGCTTGGCAATACCATGTAGTTTTACTTTCCTCCGACACCTTCTGTTCAGGCTGGAGCACTATAGGCTTTACCTCATGTTCGCTACTGAACCACACATATATACAGACATAAGTATCAATTTACATTCAATTTTCATTAAAAGATATCAAATATTGCAAGCTTACCACAATTCATGGAATAATAATAAACAGATACGTTGACTGGTGAAGAATAATGGCACAACTTATGGCACAAATTCCGAGCTGCCTCTGTCTCAGGCTTTTATTTATAAAAATATAAGCTGATGCTCAACGCACTGTTGCTTTAGAAAGTATTTTTGAAAATCTGGTGTGGAACTGACGCGTCTAAGTGACTATATCGACGAGTCTAACCAATCAGGCCATCTTTACCCAAGCGTTTGAAAAACAGTACCCTTCCATCCGTCTCCCATAGCAACGAAAAGTAGTATTTATAGTCCGACTAATCGTGTTTAGCCTTACATTTATTTTTACCCAATCAAATAGGAGGTAACATGGGGACCTCTTTCCGTACAATGGTGGTTTAAAAATCTACCACTGAGCGATTCTGATTTTGGGTGTTGTCTGACAGCACCATCATTTTATTTTGGCCATAACTTGTTAATTCCTAGACTATTTGCGTAACGTTTTACATATTCTTTGTCAGCAAGTCCTAAGGAACCCAAATATGCAAATTTAAAAGAGCTAAGTGGCTGCATTCAAAATATGCAATTTCTTCTACCTCCTGTTTACTTCGAAGATGTGCTGTCTGGGTACTGTAATGTTTTCAAACGTAAACCAGTATAATGTCATATTTCCCAATAAGCGTTTTTCAGGATTTTAAAACCTAACTCTGGTATGGGTAGTGAATTTTATCACTGTCGATTTGAAAAAGTTAGTGCTAGTGGCCTTACACGCGTGATGGTAGTAATTGTGTATCGCGCGACTCGTGTTAGTATTGCCTGTGTCCCTGCTTTCTGCCTCTCCCTTCTCTCTATCCTTTAGTCCATCTGTCTTTTGTTTTTGGTAACATAGTGTAGAAAAAGACATGAATGGAATTTTAAATCTAGGTCAACTTGCGTATTTCAAGGTTTTTCTTAGAAATGGAGTACATTTTTTAGGGTGTTTGGGAAACGCGTGTATGTTGCAGAAGGCTTTTACTATCAACGTGAAACGTTACAATTTGCAGACGCAGGAGAACACAAGGGGGATTTCGAGTACAGTCATTGTGACAGCACTGTTCTTTACCATTTTTCTTTCCTTTTATTGAATTTATGTGTTTGGCTTTACATTTACGTTTTAATTTATATATGGGGATTAGAATTTCTCACGACAACCGACAACAAGGCATGATTTCCAAACGCTAATCTTTTTCTAACGTGTTAGCTGTGTAAATCTACCGTAAAATCTCACGTATAATACACACAATTTTTACTCATTTTTGCCCGCTAAAACTCGGCGTAGTGTACGCGAGTACTAAAAAATACGTCATTTTCGATATCGAAAGTAACCTACATTGGAAAGTCTGTCAAGTTTTTGTCACAATTTGACAGTGAAAATGGCACGAAATTGAATGTGCCATGTGTTTTCTTATGTGTCAGACATTGTTACAAAACACATTTCGCCCTCTTGGTCTTCAATCTGTTTTGATATTAAGCTTGGTTGTGAAGTTTGTCATTTTATTATTTTGAGCCCTAAAAATGAATTCGAGAAAATGTTATACTGCAGCAGGAAAGCTCTTAGTGTAAAAATATGCAGAATCTAACGGTAATCGGGCAGCAAGTCGACATTTTTCCGTGTTCATGCTAAAGGATGGATGGATGAAGCACTAACCATTGTGTCACGAAATGGATTTAGGACTAGAGACTGTCTACATATAGTGACAAGACAATAGTAAGAAGAAAGACTGAAATGATAGATTCAGATAGAAATATAGTGCAAAAATGTGAAAGTTGAGACCATTGGCTCCGAGGTTGAGAACCGAGGTTGATTCTTTCCTCGCCACTTCGGACGTTTAAATTGCTATGGCCTCGAACCACCTCTAACTACCCTATGGGGATAAGGTTCAATTAAGATTCACAAACACCAAGGTACAGACAACATATAGCTACTGTACTAAAGGAAATGACTGATGCCAGCTACAATTTATACAAGTTTATTATACACCTATACACAAACTCATATACATGTCAAAATACATGAAGTGCGAGGATGCACACCTGAAACAAAATCAAGCACAGTTAAAAATGCATCAACCCCAACCCTTCTCCCACAATTGCAACCTGTATGGAGAAAGAAGGTAAGGTTAACTGAAATGAACTACACTGCACTTGATGTCGCCTACACTCCAAACTAGCTGTTCTAAATTCTAACTCTAACTCTAAGTCCACTGATAGCTGGAACGACTGCGAAGTGACTACACAATCTCTGCACAGACTTCGGTTCTACACAGCCTATCCTGGAATCTCCTGAACACAACTAACTGCACCTCTAAACTTCAGCAGCTGTCCTCTGCTATGATTCACCAAAACTAACAGTTCTGCCTATCTGTGCTGACTTCAGTAGAGAGAATGTTTACCCTCTCTCTCTCCACTAACTCTGGAATTGATGACTGAGGTTTAACAGAACCCCACTGGATTCTGGACTGGAACTGTAGCTGACTTCTACCACTCTGAAATTACCTGCCCGAGTACCTATAACTGGGCCGTCGGCTTTATTATGGCCGTGAAGAAACGAACACAAAATTACCACAACGCTGGCAGCCTGCCAAATCTGCGTGTGTAACGAGCGTCAGAGCTCAGGATTTATCCACAAAAATCCTATTCGCTGGAAAATGTCTTCCCCTGGCTGGGAAAACGTATTTTCTTCCTCTCCTTCCACTACTGGCAACTAACGTAAAACCCTTGCGGTTCTGCGAATGCCCCAACTTTGCCGTGGGAGAAATTTTGTGGTCTCAAAATTCCGCTCTCATTCCCACAAAGCCGGTACCTGCTGTTTTAGACAAAACAAACCAACAGCTAAACAAACCATAATAATACATTTCAAATAACAATTAACTTCCTTACTCTTCACCACGTAACTCCCCTCTCTACCTGAGCCTACAAAGTAAACATTGGCTAACCCAGATCGCTTGTTCTGCCTGACTAACTCCGAGCAACAACAATATTTTCAATGGCCCGTCTGGGCAGACGTACTGTGGCCTACTTCTTACGCTGACACTAATGCCGTAATGTTTAACACAACTAAAACTAGCCTTCTCTAGGAATTCCTAAAATTCCCGTCAATAATAGAAATCACATTCAAAATGTAATACAAAATAATTCCCTTTAAAATTTCTTCTCCCATCTTCTGAATTCACAGAACAATAATGCACAATCAATAACATATAATCCTGTTTACGCTAGCATCTACCTGCCGTCAAAAGTTATACATAACCTCCGATTATCAAATTGAAAACCCCGTAGTTCAGCCACGTGGTGCCGCAGTTTTTCAACCACGCGCTCCTGCATACATATTCATTACTGATAGCACACACGTGCTCCAATTAATACCTCTATCACTTCCGTCCACAGATATATGCGTAACTATATAAATAGCGAGCATCAATACGCTCACTAAAATCACAAATGAAAATACACATTACACACGCTCCCGACTATTCTGTAAATAAATAAAATTCGCAGATGCGGGTTTCTCTGCAGACCTGTTTTTGAAATAGATCCAAGCATGGCCGAAACCTCGCAACTTTCAAATCATCTTAAATACCGCTATTCCTGAAATAAGGAATTAAATGGACCTAGTTTCTCATGTCTATCACTCAGATCGAATTGATGGCTCTGGAGTTAAGAATTAAATTAAACTAAAACTTCCCAAGAAACTTAAATGATCGGCTAGGACTAGAAAAATTAAATAAAGTCCTCACGCAAAAATTCATGCTTACCAAATCTCGAATGTCCAACTGAAGGCAATCGACAATATGCTTCTGGCACCCGGCTTTGGCAATTTTTCATTAAAAGAGAAAGAGGCTATGAAATATAGGCCTTTTATAATCAAGACCCCCACGCGCCGACTTCATGACGTCATATGCGCGGCGTGGTTCTAAAGCCAATGAGAGCTCTGCATTTCAACTGCAGTTACCTCTCAGCCAATCAGAACCTTAGATCGTTCTGATGTAACGTGCATGGGTTTTAGACAAAGAAACGAGATTAAACCTAGCCCTATACTGCGGAAATGAAGCAAAAATGGCCGCAAATAATTTAACTCCCGAAAAATGCGTATATGGCCACGCACTATCTTTAAAAAAAGACAATCTGGTGCCAATCCTGATCTAGCATCTATAATCTTTTCTTCTAGAAAAATACTGTCTAATTCCCTACACCCCCATTCTAAACACATAGATCAAACTCCATCGTGATCTCATCTTGAAAAAACGTAAATAATAGAAGGAGAAGAAACATGGAGAAGGATTACCTGTAATCCCTCCTAGAAATAGTGTATAAATAATGCAAAGAGAAAGACATGGGGCCTTCTGAAAAAATAAATTACAGTATAGTATCACACATTGACTGGTTAAAATGTGTTTGGGCAACACGTCCAGGTGGTCTCCGAAAACAATCTTCCATGTTGGTGCTCAACTCGTTTCGGTGTCATCGGATGCCTTCTATCCAGAAGGAAATGAAGAAAATCAAATCTGATCTGGTTATAATTCCAGGTGGTATGACCCGTCTGTTGCAGCCTTTAGACGTCGCTGTTAATAAGCCGATGAAAGATGCTATTCATCGTAAATGGAATGCATGGTTAAGTGATGGCAATCACACATATACTGCTGGTGGCTGTATGCGTCAACCGACTCTCACAGATGTCGCAGAGTGGGTACTTGCTGTTTGGAAGGAATTATATAAGACTATAATTCAACAAGGCTTCCTCAAATGTTGTTTTTCGAATAAACTTGACGGCAGCGAGGACGATGTTTTGTGGAAAAGATTAATGTAAAAGCCGATTCATCGTAATGGAATGCATGGTTAAGTGATGGCAATCACACATATAGAACTGTTTGGAAGGTGTCATCGGATGAAGATGATGGCGATATTTATTATGATGGCACCAATAATGGCATTGACTCGACAACATTAGATGAGCTTCTTTCTAGTGAGAGTGATGACGAGGGAGTCCAAAGTACCTAAAATTTAGGTGTTGCTTACCTATTTCTGTTTGTTATTATACTTTCAGTTTTTTAACAAATGTTTCATAAAATAAAATCTTCAAAAAATTATAGTGCGTATTAGACACGAGTTTCCATTTTACCAGAAAATTTTGGGCTAAATCAAGCATGCGTATTATACGCGAGATTTTACGGTATTTGTTTCTTGCAGTCCGAACAATCGTAAAAATGTGGCGTTCTAATTTTTTACAAAAACTTCCGAAAGAAAGGCATAGGCCTTCAATAAACATATGCCAAGTCTTCCTGTCACGTGCCATCAGCTCAAGTTCTTTCCACATCTTCCTCATCATTTTTACTTCTGTCTTTTCACCCGTCTCTCACCGGGGCCCGAAAAGGGAGCAAAGAATAGTAACACTGTACCCTACTTGACATGTCATAAAAAAATGACTAAGGAGTGTTGGGCATGGGGCTGGTTACCACATCCTGTAAAAAAAAAAAAAATTTACTACAAAAAACTTCAACAAACAATATGGTTAAGAGGCTACAGACTTTCATAAATGGGTCTTTGCGTAGAATAGAAGGTTTGTTAATGGTATAACAAGATCACTAATGTGGAACTGATGACACAAACCAGACAAGTGATAGCGGAACAAAAGATGTGAAGAAGGCACTGGCGATGGGTAGGACATGCACTGAGGAAACCTGTTGATCATATTACAAGGCAGTACTTTTTCTGGAATTCCAAGGGTAAGAAAGGTAGAGGAAGACTGAAGACTACATGGAGAAGAGAACTGGAGATTGGAATGAGACAGACATGGAAGGGCCTTGAGCTGACGGCACAGGACAGGAAGATTTGGCGTGAGTTTGTTGACAGCCTATGCTCCTTGAGGAGCTGGAGGGTGATGATATGTTAACCCTATTGGTCCTAAAAATGTACACGTATGTGTACATACACCCACACATACATTGACAGTCATCACCTACATTATAAAGGGGTTTTAACATTATCTAAGATTATTGACTTGTGCTGTAAACCAGAGCTCCGCAACTGGTGTGCCACTGCACACTGGTGTGCAGCTATAATCTGCCTGGATGTGCTGTGACACCAGGCAGAATATACCACGTAACGGTAGGCACAATTATCTCACACGTACAACTATGCAAATAATAAATTCAGTTAGGGAGCTGTGTCTTATGACTGCATCGAACTTTAAAGTATTTCCCATACCCATCTATTTAAATACTATAGTGTGTCGTGGGATTTGAAAGGCACTTTAAGTGTGCCGCGAAGTGAAAAAAGTTGTGGAGCACTGGTGTAAATTATCCAGTTTTCAGTAAGCTGTAACATTAATGGATATCTTTTTATCCTTTCAGGCCTCTTCATAGTCTTCAAGACCCAACCTTCACAGGCTGAAAATGATGGTTACCTATGTATCTTATTGGTTGAACAAATGTGAAAATTATACCTACTTAAAGTATTTTATTTTTTCTAGCAGACATTTTTTTCATGCCTAGGCATGTTCCAGTGGAGCAAGACATATGTGTTTTGAATCCATCAACCATTCTAAAAATCCTCGAGTGGGACTTTGTTTAACAGGACACTGCATGAAATGAGAGGACAGTTATTGTTTTCTTTGAATGTAGTTTTTATTTTTTCCTTACTATATGTGTGCACTATAGCGGTGATAGTAACAACAGAGATGTTGTAATAATGACAATATGAAAAAGATACAGTGTAATGATAATGATGATAGTACAAGAGATATAAAATGTGATGATAGTACCAAAAAAAAGATGCAGTGTATGTAGTGACAAGTTAATATCAAATATCGTTACTTCATTAATGGGAAAGGGTAAAGGATCCTGTTACACGCCCATTGAGGCATATATTTTCTTGACCATCGGCACACTAGGGGTGATGTGGTCAGCATCACGCCGACTTCATTAATGGAGGATAGAATATTCACATTTCTCTCAAACTCCTCAAAGTTGTTAATGTAAGACTATAGAGTAAATATTACACAAATTAAGGTATGTTGCAGGCACTCGTGAGAAATAAAGAAGTCGAAAACTAGACGACAGAAGTGATAGGCTCGCTGGAGAATCGAACCCAGGACCTGCCAAACAGCAACACTGCCTAGCTGCGGAAGTGAATCACACTATCCTTCCTGCCAACTAGGCACTACAAAAAGAGTGATTCGTGGGCAGTGGTCATTAGCGAGATTTTCCACACGTTTAAGACTATAAAACCACATTTAAAGAGACTAGCTAATAATTGATCCAGATAATCAAAGTATACCTCTGCTATTTACAGCTGATATTTATAGACAAAATGAATTGTATGATGTTAGCCAATTACTGACAAAACACATTGTTATGACAATTTCTGTTATCTAATAACACTAACTTAACTGTCAATCAATCAATACCCTTTAGCTCACCAAGGAGCACAGGCCTTCAACAAACACATGCCAAGTCCTCCTGTCATGTGCCACGCTCAAGTTCTTTCCAAGTCTTGCTCATCATTATCACTTCTGTCTCTAGTTCTCTTCTCCGTGTGTTTTTTGGTCTACCTCTGCATTTCTTTCCTTGCAGATTCCAGACTGCCTTGTAATGCTATCATCAGGTTTCCTCAGTGTGTGTCCTATCCATCGCCAGCATCTTCTTCTAATCTCTTGTTCCATAACTGTAGTTTAGTTTTATTAAATAAATTTTGTCACATGGATGTAACTGTGAGCTGGTTAAAATGGCACCATATTGAATGGTTATTTTCTTTAGTTGAATTGTTTAAGCTTTTATGGTCCTATGCCCAACCCTCCTTAGTTGCATTATACAACATGCATGGTAGGTTACAATGTTACTATTCTTTGCTCCCCTTATGGATCCCTGTAACATATAAGTGAAAAGACACATGGAGAAGAGAACTGGAAAAAGAACTGAAAATGGTGAGGAAGATTTGGAAAAACCTTGAGCACATGACTTGGCATGCATTTGTTGAAGGCCTAATCTCCTGGGAAATCTGTACGGTATTGAATGGTTAAATGGCAGATTGCTAATTAGCGACTTATTTGATGTTAATGCTGGAAAATTCATATTCTAACTTTTATAATGAAATATTTTTGTCATCATCAAACTTTTTGTAACAAAATGTTTTCATCATAAACTTTTCGTTACTAAATGTTTTCATCATAAACTTTTCTAATGAAGTGTTTTCATCATTATCATCATCATGTTTTATGCCTAGTGGCATTGACATTCATATTCCTTCACGTCTGTATGGTTTACAAATCTAACACTTAGTATTTTGCTAGCCAGCTTGATGTACAATCTCAAATCTTCCCTTTTGTGCCATCCCAAATCTTCCCTTTCTATCTTCGTCTGTTTTTTGGTTTTTTTTTGCCTTTAGTCATTTCCATTATCACAACATCTTCCAGACCATTTTTCTAAGAAGATGGTTTAATTAATTTTGCCTGTCCTTTTGTAACTTTTATTTTTTGTGGCAATTAAAGAAGTAATCTTTCAATATATTTCTCTTTAATATTGTGTCGTTAATTTAATAACTGTCCATAATGCTGTTGTTGTGTTTGTTGTTATTTAACTAGGGCTGCTGAGCTTGTTGCCAAGGTGAAGAATTCTTGGAACACTGTAGAACTAAGTTTTCCTGTGGCTTTTTGCCATTCCTAAACTTGAGTTTTGCCATGCATGTAAAGGTTCTCACATCTGGCTTTAATGAAAAATGTAATCTATAACATACACAATTGCTCTCATGCAATTATTTTACACGATTTTGATGTATCGTAGCAGCAAGGGCTGGAAAATGCTGACAAAAACCTACAAGGGTTAACTGTTCATTCAATGGTTGGTTACTCAATGTAATTGTCGGTTATTAGTGTGAATGTACAGTTTGTGATGTGTACAGCATTAGCTCTCAGTCAAAAGATTATTATAGGTGAACCTGACTCTTTTGGTAGCCTTATATATTGGTCCTAGTGATTTTTGTAATATTTTGAAGAAGCGTATTCTGAGGCAAAGTAAAACACTAAAAATTAGATTGTGTACATACCTTGCTGACCACATCACCCCGAGAACGCCGATGGTCAAGAAAATATGGGCCTAACACCATATTCTCAATGGGCGTGTAATGGGATCCTTTACCTTTTTTTTTTTTTTTTTTTTACATACCTCAAAGTTCAGAGGCCCTAAATTTCTTTCTATAATGTTTAGTTTAATTTTGGGGGTCATTGTGGAGACAAATAAAGAATGGGACTACTGATGCCTCTGGCATGTAATAAAAGGCATTAGTATGAGGTTGTGCATTGAGGCTCGCAACCTCATCATGTAAAACAAATTGCTACATAAACCACTAATGTGGGAGCACATGAATGTTTTTGGGGAGGGCTTCCTGTAAATGGGGGTGGGGGGGGGTGGGGGGGGGGGTGGGGGGGGGGGGGGGGAGGGGGGGGCGGGGGGACGGGTCGGGGGGGGGGGGGGGGGGGGGGGGGGGGGGGGGGGGGGGGGGGGGGGGGGGGGGGGGGGGGGGGGGGGGAAACAGCTGCAGTAGTGGCTACATGCTCCACGTGGGAGCAAAAGCATGCTGCACATATCTGGCATTCTTCGTACACTCTTAGACGTCTACTTGAATGTTTTCAAAGAAAGCGGTAGACAGTTTGAGGTTATTTGCATCTTCGTAGAGCTTTTCTACGAGTGGTACTGGTGATGGCCATATGCTCTTTCTCTGTTTCATATATGTTGGGCAACTTTGAAGCAGATGTTCAGCAGTCATTTTATCAGTGCACACTGTTACACTCATCGGTAGTTCCTATCTTTAGTTTGTTGAATAGATGGTATCCCAACCTGTTGTGGCTCGTGCAGAATCTGAAGATGACCAGTTGTTCTCTCTGCTGAGCTGATAATATGCATCATCTTTTGTATGAGCTGGATAGTCTGCATCCCATTTGTATCTGATTCTGATAAAATTCTTTGCCTCCTGGAAAGTTATGCTTGCATCAGGCTGAGGTAGCTTTCTACCTTCCTTTGCCAATCTGTTAGTCTCTTCATTGCCAAGGATGTTACAGTGAGATGTGTCACGAAGTGGTTTTAAGTTTATAGAGTTTGCCTGAATGAAAGCAAGACCCTAGTATGAGAAAGTCTGAGAAGATAGAATTTAGATGGAAAATGACATGCCTGTGAACAGGTGAGACTATTGGCTCAAGAGATAGACCCAGGATTTGACCCTCCCCTTGCCGCTTCGTGACTTCAGAATGGCTATAGTCTCCCCGCCTCTGACTGCCTTGAAACACAAGGAGATAAGGTGTATAAATACGACAACAGACACCACTATACAGACGACGTAAAGTAAGTATAGTAAAGAGTAGAATCTGATCCAGTAAATATATGTATATATATTTATTTACAACAATAAAGCATTAAAATGTCATCATCAAGCAATCACATAAATAGTGTGCGCTGTTGCACGGCCTGAAAAAAAACCCAAGTAACAATGAAATTAGGTAGACACTGAAAAAAAAAAACCCAAACCCCAAATCACAGTCACTCTTTCTGTCACCCTGCTGAGGAACAATAAAATGATTAGTGATTTAATCTACTCTGATATTGTGGGGCTGTCAACTTTAGCCTCCACTCTCTAACACAACTAAGATTTTACTGTCTTAGTCCTGCTGACTCTTCCTCAACGACTGTCTACACAGCTTTCCACTTGTAAGGCGATATGCGCCGCTATCTAACACCACTGGAAAGGCTAAAATAATAGACTTGGAGTAACACAATGGCTCAGTGTCTATCCTTAAACTGGATACTGAACAGACCCTACTGGTCCTGTCTATTTTCTCCCTCCTTCCCTCTCTCTCTCTCTCTCTCTCTTGGTCTCAGTGTCTCTCTAACACTCGACGACTGATGATGCGGCGTCTCCGTTACGCTCTTCTCTCGTTACTTTCAAGATCCAGGTATTTTAACCCTCTCACCTGTTCCTGAATTCTGCGATGATGATGATGAAGTTCTGGCATCAAGCATGAGGTACTTGATGAACTGTCGACAAAACTTCTCTGCTGCTGAATAGCTTCCCTCTTTTAACCCGCTCCGGAGTTAGAGGAAAAAAAAACCACAGCCTTGATTTCCGGCTGTACGCAATTGAAACCAGTCTCACGGCCACCTGCCGTTGCTAGAGACTATAATAGCGATGCTCTCGGCTGTATGATAAATAAACCACGGTCCAGCTGAAGCATAGGGACTTCACTGCCAGAGACCATAGGTCTGACCCTCAAGATAGGTCCGGTTGCCGTGGGTAATTTTGCACATGGGCAAATTTACGCTCCCCACTATTCTTGCCGCGACTCGCTGAAATTAAAATAAAATGCGTCTATTGTATAACAATTCCAACCTAACGCATCTCTAACCTAACTCCCCTTCACTCGTCATTTACAACAATACAAAAATTAATATTACCCACGTGGCACTTAAATCTCTCTCCTTCTTCTCCCCTTCTCTCATTCTGAAACCGATACATAAAATATTTCTATTCCACGTGGCACTTAAATCTCCCTCCTCCTCTCTCTCTCTCAACTAAAATCCGCCCGCCAAATAAACAAAACCTGTCTGACGGGCCACTTGGCCGTCACACATGGCTACCCACGTGTCAACATTTTCAACTCGGGAACTTCGTTTGTCCGAAATTCCGGGGTCTCCCTTTTTTAACATTACCCATTGAGGTTTCCTACTTAAGCCCCAATTTAAATGAAATCTCGCTATAGGAATAGTTTACTCCTCTAAGCAGTATAATTCCCTTACAACATAAATCTGAACCCTCCGACAATATTTCTCACATTTAAGGCTCAGTAAAATTAACGAACAACTCTGCCAATGCCGGTCCCAAGCCCCGATGAAAAAGGAGGAGGGCGGCCTGCATGGAGGCCGTAAGGAGGCAGCCCCTCCACCATGCAAAGGCACAACAGGCCAATCACCTGTTTGTCTTAAACTATGATTATGAGCAATACAAGAGAGAAAACCGGACTGATTCTAAAGGCGACGAACTGGAACAGACTACGACTTATGGAACTTGGAACACAAGAAGTATAAATGGGAAGGAAGAGGAGCTGGTGGAAGAGATGAGGAAAGCAAAACTAAAAATCCTGGCTATAACGGAAACGAAGAAAAAAGGACAAGGAGTCATGGATCTCGATGGCAACACGTTGCTCTACAGTGGTGTACCCATATCTGAAAGAGCTAAAGGGGGCGTGGGTTGCATTGTGGCCCAAAATCAAAAAGATAGTATCAAGGGATGGAACTTTGTCTCGGAGCGCATTATGGTTGTTAAACTAAAAGAAGGAGAAACCATGGTCAACCTGGTCATAGTGTATGGGCCAAATGAGGATGAGAGAGCAGAGGTCAAGGAGGAATTCTTCGAGCTGCTTCAAAGGACAGTGGATGACTGCCTAGATGAAGTTATCATGCTCGGGGATTTTAATGCCAGAGTTGGAAATGACCATGCTAGATGGGGTGGAGTTATCGGAAGATATGGAGAAGATACTCTCAATGACAATGGAAAGCGACTCCTTAGATTCTGCAGTGAGCAGAATCTGATCATTACAAACACAAAGTTCCCCCATAAGCGCATACATGCATACACTAGATGTGAACCAACCAAGAATGAGAAGTCAGTGATCGACTATGCCATTGTTCGGAGAAGCTCATTCAGATATGTCCGAGATGCAAGAGTCTGGAGGGGGCCAGAGATTGGAAGTGATCACTACCTGCTAACAATCAAACGAACAACTGAAAGAGTTGCTCAGCCTAGGAACTGCCCAACATCACGCAAGAAATCAAGTAAACGAGCAGGAGAAATGAGCATTAGGACCTACAAGCTGAGAGAGCCAGAAATTAAGACCAGATATCAGGGGCTTATTGCTACAGCAGTGAGCAACACAGAAGAAATACCTGATGACTTGGAAACCCTCTGGAATAAATTCAAGGATATCATAAAGACAGCTGCTGCAGAAGCATGCGGTGAAGTCCGACTTGGGAACCAGAGAAAGAGGACACCTTGGTGGACAGAGGAAGTCAAAGAGAAAATAAGAGAGAAGAAAATGGCATGGAAACAATACTTAGGAGCTAAAAACACAACAGGACAAATGGAAAAATATAGAGAATATGTGACACTCAGAACAGAAGCAAAGAACAAAGTGCTAGCAGCAAAACAGAAGTCCTGGGAAGAATTTGGAGAAAAGCTAGAAAAAGATGCACAAGAAAACCAGAAATTGTTCTATAAGACCCTAAAGAACATGAGGAAGGAAAAACAATGCCCTCTCAAATTTATAAAGGACAAGCAAGGCAAATTGCTTACTGCCCCGAAGGAAGTAATGGAAAGAATATTTCTCAGAACTCCTGGATGGTGAGCATGGTGAAGCATCAGTGTCATAAAATTAACCATGATACAACGTTAAAATATCTCCAATGATACAACGTAGGGATAAAAACTAATGCGTAAGCTACTAGAATACATGATCGCCCACGCCGCGGGTCATCACCCGCCATGGAAATTAAATTGTTAGACGTGAAGGCAAAACGTTACCCTTGGAACGGGATGAGAACGAAGATCAAAAGGAAAAAATATGACTGAACGCGTGCTTGAAACTAGCAAGGCTAAAAGACGCAATTGGTGGGGAAAGGAGAAAAAGTCACGTCCCCAAGTTGACACAAGGTAAAGAAATCGACAAAAGGGACCTTAGCTATTATACGCAAGTCATTTCTTGGACGCTTTTGCGATAACTTAGTCCGTTTATTTGAATTCAGCGGCAAACGCAGTATAGAAGATGCTAGAAATATTTCGAAAAAACAAGATAACCTTGAAAAGTAACTTTTTCTTAATAATGATGTTAGGAATATAAAACCTAGCTGGCCGGATGGCCCATCTTGAGCAGTGAAATAATATGCTTTCATTTATACAGACGGATAAATAATAAGAAAGATATTGACAAAAGACTGTGTTGTTCATATCAACTAGCATCTGCATTGAAACAAAAAATGTCCCTAATTTTCAAAAACTGTAGCCTTGAGACTCAAGTGCTAAAATCTAGTTGGAATGAAAGAGACGGGATGGGCTGGTGAATTGTGGCTAAAAATAACTTTAAAGGCAAAATTGTGTAGGGGAAGGCAGAGTTGGTTCAAAAAACAAGTGTGTTTTTTTGTGAAACGCAAGTAGAGACGGACGGACCAACAGACAATAAGGCATACTTGACTGAGGTATGACTGAAATGACTTTTTGGTAGGAGGTTTGAATTTGAAAAGGAAAAAAAGGCGGTGATTGGCCATAGATGAATATATTATCGGCGCTCAGACGCGCATTTTTGCCATTCGTCATAAGTTGTCCTAGTAGACACAGTGAATTATTTAGTGGTGTAATTCCCAGAAGCTAATTGAAATATTTAGAGGGACGCCATACTAAAGGCAGCAGCTCAGCTGAGTTTTGCTAGCAATTAACTGTGTTCTATATTCATAATTCTGGTAAGACCGAAAGTATTTCTTTGTATATTTTAATATTTGTTTAATGTTTCGAGTGATTTGATACTGCCATATCAAAATCTATCCCTTACAACAAGTAAGGATTCGCTCTAGACCCCCCGCCCCAGTTCAGGGTCTAGAGACAAATAAAATACATAAACTCCAGCAAGGATTATGAAGGACAGATCAAGTGTTGAGATCAGTGGAACATATCACCTATCCTATTCTATGGCAGGAAGCAAATGAACATATTTCAGAATATGTAGTCTGGGAGAACTTATCCTATGTGAAACCAACTTGGTAAGATGTGTTGTTTGGTCAAAGAGATCTGACCCGTCTATGTGGTGTTGTTGTTGTGTGTGGTGTTGTGTCCAGAAATGGTTTAGAGGATGGAATTCTGACACATGACCAATACTTTATTGCAGAACTGTGAGTTTTTTATTTGGCACCAATGTGGTGTCAAATGTGATGTTGAATATTACAAGAGTGGACCCGTGCAGTTTATATCTTGGCAGAGCAGCCGTATATTGCCCCCAAGCACGGAGAGGTGGGGCCACCATATTCCAGCACCAGAACTACTCATTCCAGATACGTGAGCGTCTGGCCTGCTGGAGATTCACAAACTCATTTCTAACACACCAATTATATTTCCATCAATAAATGGACCATGTTAGTAACCATAGACAGGGAGTGATGAGGCCACCCCAACAGCACATCCATAAATCGTTCTCCCATATAGATTACAACCATAAACAGTAGTAATATTAACTAGTATGGTAAAATCCATATGTACACACTTTTCATTTATTATGCCATATATTCATGCATTTCATTAATAATTGCAAAACCTAGTGTAGTGATATCCTCAATACAATCGATAAATTAGATAAAACATTATAGAGTATAAAGTCATGCTGAGGAACAATAAAAATGGTTAGTGCTTTAAACCAAATCTAATTTGGTGGGGCTGTCAACTTTTAGCCTCCACTCTCTAACACTAATAAATTTCTACTGTCTTAGACCTGGTGACTCTTCCTCAACGAACGGCTACACAGCTTTTTACTAGTTAGGCGATAGGCGCTGATAACTACACCACAAGAATTGCTAAACTAATAGACTTGGTTTTTCGAACGCAGACTCAGTGTCTATCCGTCAAATGGATACCGAACAGACCCTACTGGCCCTGTCTATTTTCTCCCTCCTTCTCTATCTTTCTCTCTTGAGCTCAGTGTCTCTCTAACACTCGAGGGCTGATGATGCGGCGTCTCCGTTACGCTCTTCTCTTGATTTCTATCAGGACCTAGGTATGGTAACCCTGTCACCTGTTCCTGATTTTGGTGATGACGATGTTCGGATATCAAGCATGAGGGACTTGATTAACTGTAGACAAAACTTCTCTGCTGCTGAATAGCTTCCCTCTTTTAACCCGCTCCGGAGTTAGAGGAAAAAAACACAGCCTTGATTTCAGGCTGTACAAAATGAAACTAGTCTCCCGGCCACCTGCCGTTGCTAGAGACTATAATAGCGATGCTCTCGGCTGTATGATAAATAAACCTCGGTCCAGCTGAAGCATAGGGACTTCACTGCCAGAGACCATAGGGTAATTTTCTTTTGCTCCTGACGATACTCGAGTACACTGACCCTGAGATATGTCTTTTGCCGTGGATAATTTTATTTGACAAAATTATGCTCCCCACTGTTTCGCCGAGACTCGCTGAAATTAAAAGAAACAGCGTCTAATGTACACCCTCTCTAAAATCGCTTATCTCTAACATGTACGATTCATAAAATAATTCTATACACGTGTCTCGTCAATCTCACTCCTTCTCCCCTTTCTCTCGTTCTTCACACAATACATAAAATACCACTATCCCACGTGGCCTCTTCATCCCCCCTCCTTCTACTAAAATCTGCCAGGTAAAATAAACAAAACCTCCCGACACCGTCTGACACGTTACGCATGGATACCCACGTGTTCAAGACATTTCAACTAGGGAATTCCTTTGTCCGAACCCCGGGCCTACTTTCCCCCATTAACACATGAGGTTTCCCGGCTTGCTCCAAAATTAAATTAAATCTCGCCGTAGGAATTATTTATTTCCCCAAACCATATAATTCACTTACAACGTAAATCTGAACCCTCCGACAATATTTCTCACATTTTTAAGGCTCAGAAAAATTAACAAACACACCAGGGTTTTCCCCAGAAAATTACATTAGTAAATACACAGAAATAAATGGTGGTTTTACATAACATTCTACAAATATGGGCACACGTGTTTCTCACAACTTCACACACTCCTATCTACTGCCAAAATCATAGAAAGAATAAGCACACTGTTGCATTTACGTCGTTCTTTAAAAATGATAATGGATGGCACTATCGTTTATTTTAAAACTGAAAAGTTCAACTTTATCTACGGGCGAATTTCTGAAAAACCCACTAATAAGTAAAACGAATTAATAAAATGTTACATACCAAATTTATCGTTGGTTATTCCCACAGTGGAGAACGATAAATTACGTAGTCCTACGGCTGGCACTTATTTTTCATAGAGACCGAATCCCCGTTTTCTGTCCCATTATATACAAGAGAAAACACCCACGCGAATTCCCGTCCTACGCAAATCCCGGACCAATGGGAGCGCTAGAAAAATCAATACTATCAACCCACGCAAACCCCGCGTGCTTAAAATTGCGTCACGTTACCTGACGGCCGCGTGCTTCCGGCCTCGTCATATCGCGTGCCGGAAATGGCGATTATTTTCGTAAACAACGAAATTTACGGGAATCGCGAAAAATCAGAAGAAAGTAAAACTGGCCGAGTGAAAAATAAACCTACCGACCTAAAACGAACCCATTTAAATTACCTTCCCAAAAGTACCGAACACGACATATTCACATGAGAAGAAACAAGGCAATCCCATATAATTACAAAGTGAAGAGAAATGGTGAAAACTCAACTAGAACCACAGAATCGGGCCTGAAATACAAAATAGACGACATAATCGGGCCGGATGAAAGTCAGAATTACAGTGTAGCATCACAGGCCATAAAACCTAGATAGTTTTCGTCCACTTAATAACCAAGGCTATATATTCTAGGACAGACTGACGAACACTCATGCCTGCTGAGGGGTTATTGGTTGGCCCGAAACTAAAAATATATTTTGTAAAGTAAAGCCTAAGGAATTTCTTTATCGCCCATATCAAAGCGAGACATTCTTTTTCACTTGTTGAGTAATTTTTTTCCGCCTTGTTCAACTTGCGGCTAGCATAAGCGACTGGGTTCAATTCTCCATCTTGTGAGGAGGACCTTTGCAACAATGTAGCGCCTAGGCCCACATTGCTTGCGTCACTTCTCACGACAAATTCTTTATTCAAGTCAGGCAATTGCAATACTGGCCTGCTTGTGAGTTTTTCTTTTAACTCCTGGTAAGCCAATTCACACTGTGCGGACCAAATTATAGTATCAGGTTGACCTTTGCGAGTTAAATCCGTCAGTGGAGCACATATAGAGTTAAAATGTTTAATGTACTTTTGGTAGAAACCACACAACGACACGAAAGATCGCACATATTTTTTTGTTTGTGGTCTAGGCGCTTTTTTCAATTTTTCCAGATTCTTGGAATCAGGGGTCATGCTACTCTGATGTACCGTATGTCCCAAGAATTCCAACTCTTTACAGCCAATACAACATTTTGTTGGCTTAGCGGTTAAGTTAGCCTCTCTGAGTCTATCAAACAGCATATTCAAAGAGGTAACGTGTTCCTCAAATGTTTCCGTAGCAATGAGGATATCATCCATAAAATTCGAAATACATGGATTTTTCAGGGGATCCAGCAATTTTCGCATCATCCTAGAAAACACACTCGGGGCATTTTTCAACCCAAATGGTAACATGTTGAACTCATAATGACCTTCCGAGGTGCTGAAGGCTAAATAAGGTCGAACCTCAGGCTTAACTGGAATTTGGTAATAGCCTTTGCTAAGATCCACCTTAGAAAAATATTTTGCCTTGTTCAGCCTGGCAAAAAGTTGAATAGTATCAGGTAATGGATCCACTTGACCTTCTGTGACAGCATTCAGTTTCCTGTAATCTATGCACAGTCTATGTTCTCCTGATGGTTTCCGCAACAAAACCACACAGGAACTATAAGGAGACTCACTGTGAGAAATAATCCCTTCTTGTAACAAATATTCAATCTCCTCTTTTAAAGCTTTTTCCTTATCGAACGGAATAGAATAGGGCCTCATACAGATAGGTGCTGGGTCTAGTAGTTTCATATCATATGCCAACAAATTTGTGTGCCCCGATTTATCCGTTAACACATCTGTATGTTTTTCAAGGACCTGTTGAACCTTCTCCCTCTGTCCTTTTGTCAGGTGATTACTGATTTTCACCTGTGCAAACGTTTCACTGGGTTTCAGTGGATATTCGAATGAGGGGAGCGGGTCATTTTTCATTTCGGTTGCGATAGACAAGGCCATTAGATGTGTTCCTTCCTGGATTTGTCTGTCCAGATATTTCTTCAAAAGGTTCACATGATAGACTTTTTCCTTTCCCTTTTTGTCTATCTTGTAATTTGTTCTGGATACCTTTTCCAAAACTGTATATGGCCCTTGCCATCCTATCTGAAGTTTATTGTTGCTGCCTGGCAATAGAAGAAGTACCTTCTTCCCTACAGCAAGTTCTCTATCCTTCGCTTTCTTATTATAATAAGCAGCATGCTTTTTCCTGGCTTGTCTCAAATTATCATTTGCCAGTTTCCAACTAGTTTTTAGACGAGTGGTCAGTTCGTTCACATATTGATATGATGAGGTAACAAGTCTCCTCTGCCTTCTCATCTGTCCAGGTCCTTAACAAAGCTTCTAGAGGACCTTTTATTGGCCTTCCAAATAAAAGTGTTGCGGGTGCCATTCCGGTTGAATTATGGGGAACTTCCCGGTACGCAAACAGGGCGGCGGGCAGGTATTGGTCCCACATATCAGGTTTCTCATGTGCCAGCTTCCTCAGGATAGAAATGAGAGTCCCATTGAACCTCTCTACCTGGCCGTTCCCTTGGGGGTGATACGGACTACAATGGAAGTGCTTGGCTTGAAACAACTGGAAAACCTCTTCAGTTAGCTTCCCCTTGAACTGAGAGCCATTATCAGTCAAGATTTGATGCGGGAATCCTAACCGTGTGAATATCGTAAGTAATGCCTCTGCCACATGTTTTGAATCGATTGATGACAGGGCTACCGCCTCTCCCCACATAGAACAAGTGTCTACCAGAGTAAGGATGTAACTGTTCCTCCTCTTGGTACGAGTGAGAGGTCCCACAATATCCACTGCAACTCTCTCAAAAGGGGTTCCCACTATGGGCATTTCCCCAAGAGTTGCTGGAGCAGTCCAATGTTTTGGAGCTACTCTCTGGCATTCGGGACAGGATTTTACATATCTCTTTATGTCTTCCGTTATCCCTGGCCAGAAATAATGACAAGCTATACGCTGTCCTGTTGCGCTAATCCCCATGTGACCACTGAAGGGGATATTATGACCTAACTCCATCACTTTCTCCCTATATGAACTAGGAAGGACCAGCTGTCCGTGACCAGCTGAACCGGTGCCGGCCTTCCTATATAGCAATTTATTCTTCATATAGAATTCTCCTTTATTAGGAGGAGTATGGCTCTTTGGGAGTTTCTTATAACACGGCTTCAGTGACCTATCTTCAGCCTGTGCCTTTCTCATCTCCTCTGGATGAGTATTTATGGGTTCATCTTCTTCCTTTCTGGATTGTGATCGTGTCTGGACTGTTGCCATGATCACAGGTCTCTTGGGATTCCCCAAGAAGACATATCTACACCCCAATATCAGAGGGTAGATTGGTTCATTTAACACTGCTGCCTTGATTACTCCTTCCACATATCGCGTCTTCACATTAATCCTGGCGATGGGAAGTGTCATGGTCGCTACGTCCTTGGTTGCAGCTTGGATCTCCACTGTTTCTGTGGTGTATTGATCTGCCTGCACCAGGTGAGAACTCACAACTGAATCATAATCTAATCCCGTATCATACAAACACCTTATGGTGACTCCATTGCATGTTACATCTTCACACACTGGGGGTGGTAAGGTTCCTGCTGTTCAGTAGAGTTGACCTTTACTCCCATTCTCCCCATTTTCATTGCAGCGAAATTTGGAGTTTTCCTTCTACAATTTTCAGTGTTATGGTTGTCCATCCGACAATTTTTACAATACCTCTTTCCTTGGTTAAAAGGTTTTCTTTCATCATTCCTTCTGTCATTGAAATGTGAGGCTCTATTCTTAAAATCATTTCGAGGCCTATCAAAGTTCTGCTTATTTCTGTTATCAAATTTATTATGGTTTTGAGGGGCCTTACACTGATCTACTGGTTTCTTCTTTGTGCCAGCTACCTCTGCCTGGGCTGCCTGATACCTCTCAGCAACATTTATTATCTCACCCAGCCTCTCCGCACCCTGTTCCATGAGAAACTTTCTCATGTCTGGAGCCATGGACTCTCTCATCTGTTCAATGAGTATCATCTCTTTGAGATCTTGGGTTTTCCCCAAAGTAGCCCATTTCTCCATGTACGTTTCCAACCGGGCGGAGAACTGGTGATAGGTCTCACCCGACAGTAGCCTGGCATTCCTAAATTTCTTTCTATAAAACTCTCCGTTCTTTTCGTATCTTAACAGAAGAGCTTGCTTCAACATGTCATAGTTGTTTTGGTCATCCCTGCTCATTTTGGAAAACACTTCATAAGCTGTTCCCCGAAGACCCTGAGACAACTTTACCCCCCATCTTTCTCTTTCTAACCCATAAGTAGTGGCTAAAAGTTCAAACCTACTTAAATACCCTTCTATGTCATCATCTTTCTCAACAAAATGGTCTACATGAAAACCCATAGCTGAGGTTGAGGCTCCCTGACTAGCAGTGGCATCTGAGGAAAAGGGGCTGGCACCATTTTCAGGAGCATGGCCTTGAAATTCTCCCTTAGTCGTATCTCGTGCTCCCTCTGCAATCTCTTATCTTCTGCTTCCCTTTCTGCAGCCTGTCTTCTTTCTTCTCTTTCTACCGCCAGTCTCTTTTCTTCTCGTTCTGCAGCCAGTCTCTTTTCTTCTGCTTCTCTTTCTGCAACCAATCTCTTTTCTTCTCTTTCTGCAGCCAGTCTCTTTTCTTCTCTTTCTGCAGCCAGTCTCTTTTCTTCTCTTTCTGCAGCCAGTCTCTTTTCTTCTGCCTCCAATGCCCTAGCCTCCTTGTCAGCCTCAATCTGCAACCTCTTAATTTCTTTGTCAGCCTCAAATTGTAACTGTAATTTTCTTTCTTCTGCTAACTTCCTATCCTCCCTTTCAATATACTTGTCGCATTCTGAAGTTACATATTGAACCAGCTCTGGTCCATCCATGCCCATCTCTGTAGCAGTCTCTACAGCCGCAGAGCGAAACTTGGCCAGATCTGCCATTCTGATAAATACAAAATGTTCTAACTAAATCTCTAACTAATTTTAAATTTATTTAATTAAATCTGGGCTCTGACACTTTCTTCACTTCCCAAATCTTGGGTAATAATATATGGGGATTCCCTGGGAAAATTAGACTGTTGTTAATGCTAAACCCCAGACCCCAATGTATGTAGTACTAGGAGAAATTCAAATGCCCGGACAAGCCTACCAATTATGTAGCAAAGTTGATTTTGCTGGGGAGGTTATGATGGTATCCTAACAAAGAATGAAATCGGTGTCTGCATAAACCGTGTGAGGTCAAGCACATGTAGGCCCCTGACTCTAAAAAATGATGATGATAAATTATGTGCAGGGTACCTAACGCTACCTCCCTAGATCTCACACGGTCACTCTTGTGGCTCTAGTGTATGGTGAACGATGTACCTAGTGTCTAGGGGAGAAATGAAATGATGGTACACAACACAAAAACACTTTAAGTTACTATGAGGAAGTGAATAAAACCTGTGGTTAAGTTTTTCTTTAAATTAATTTTTTTTTATACAATTTATTTTGCCTGTCCAGTCAAATCGTTTGGACAGGTCTTTGAAAATGAGGACAAGATAGTTTACAGAAAAGAACAATTAAAATTTTGGGGCAATTTGCCCAATAACTAAAAAGTTAATATATATTTATATATGTCTTTCCTGTAGGAAATATTCATAGATTTCACTTTATTCAACTAAAGGGAGAGTCACTGTATATGAGGGCTGTAGTTTTATCCTACCCCCATAAACGTCCTGAGTATTGTTTCGCAATACTAGTGTTTCGTACAAGAAAATGTCAGTTATGCCCAGATGTTTAACACATCACCGGGGATTTCTTGTTGAAAGATATTACAATGTGTCGTTGCAGAAAGTCTCAATTTCACCACCCGCCAAAGCTCCTACTGTTATCTTTGACAGCATAAACGACTGGTTGGAGACTGGATGGTGTTATTTGTACTCAGCAGGTTTCCTGTCATCAGCTGGCAACAGGAAATAGAGCCTCTGCAACAAAAGGACACCCTGGCCTTTTACATCTGATCACTTATTCTAACACTTAATTTCATACGTGGGTATGGGGTCAGCCTCTCGTGCATTTCAGGTGCACTCGCCCAGAATGTTACATGACTCCCACCTTGCTGTGACCACACCTCAGATCCTTATGGCAGATACGCCACTGTACGTTTACATACTTTTCCTCAATACAATAATGTGGAGTAACCACATTTCCTTTGATATGATTTTCTCTTCTTTTCTTTTCAAATATAATTGCTTCAGGCATGTAGACAGTGTTCATTGAACACCGAGGCTTACTAATATATTCTAATATAATAATATGACAACATAATCATGACAACATACACCAGTTAGATACATTTCAAAGTGAGGACTCAACAATGTCTGCTCCCGGCATGTCCTTCACTTTCCCCCATAGCAGTATCTAACTTTGGTAGTTGGAATAAACATATTAATTCATAAAGCATCCTTACCACAATTCAAGAAAATATAAACAAATGACGCTGACTTTAGAAGAAATGGCCTCAGCTTCCTCCGAACTGCACAGACTGTGAATTTCTTTTTTATTTAAGTTTAAAGTTAACACAGCTGTTTCTCAGCGTATCTGAATGAAAATCTTAGTTTGACTGGCAATGAATAATCAAAGCCTTTTGCTAATATTTACTCATCATCATCATCAGTTGCCATCTCCACAACGAAGGTTGGCTGTAATGGATCTCCAACGTCTTCTGTCTCTTGTCTTGATGGTGCACTCTGATAGACTCTTTCCTGTCCATCTCTTGATGTTGTCTTCCCACTTATAACGCTGTCTTCCCCTTGCACGTTTGCCTTCAACTCTCCCTTCTGTTATGGTCTTCTGCAAGGTGTTATGCCTTTTTATGTGGCCAAAGTATTTTAGCTGTTGAACTTTGACCTCCCTCATTAGTTCTCTTTTCATACCTAGATTTTCTAGGACCTCCTTATTTGTTTTCATCTCTTTCCATGAGATACGCCCCATTCTTCTATATATCCACATTTCAAAAGCCTCAATTCTTTCCTCCAACTGCTTATTCATCCTCCATGTTTCTGCACCATACAGAAATGCAGAATATATATAACACTATTTACTAGCACTGGCCAATCAAAACGTGCGACTACTTGAATTCAAATGCAGTTTTTATGAAAAAACAAAATAATTGCAAACAATTTCTGCGTCTGGTAGTCGATTGGCCAGTCTGCTTTAGTTATGCCCAATACAAAAAGATGTTTCGTTTAGGATTACATTTTTCCTACCGCTCCCCTTTTCCATTCATACTCTTTTTACCCAAGCGAATTTGAATGTACCTCCCTGCCTCTTTTTCAAACTCGCGTCCCCACTAACGTTAAAAAAAACTAAGCAGGAACGCCAGTCTGTCTGGTCGAGCGTCCGTAGACATTAGTATTTTCTCAATAACTTATCTAATACTGGGACTATCATATTATTTAAAGTACATTCTTGCTCAGTGAACTCTACGTTATACTACCATATAATTTTTATGGGCAGTTTCATAATGGTTTAAACTTTCAATTTTTTTGTCATCGTCAATCGTCAAATAAAATTTTGCACAAGACCGCCATCTTTCCTCTCCTTCATCTCGCTAGCATGTATTTTTCAAATAACTAACTTGTTTCAGTTACGTCAGAAATGCTACCGCGAGGAGGCAATAAAATTGCGTGTTTGCCTCTGCTAGAGTTGTTCCAGCGTGTATATATATATATATATATATATATATATGCATGGCAGACTGTGTCAGCGAAGCGGGGTTG
Organism: Oreohelix idahoensis; assembly: GCA_024509875.1. NCBI lineage: Eukaryota > Metazoa > Mollusca > Gastropoda > Stylommatophora > Oreohelicidae > Oreohelix > Oreohelix idahoensis. The sequence continues at coordinate 1,109,972 of JAMPIV010003473.1, read as the reverse complement.
TGCGCGGCAGGTTAAGAATTGGCGTTAATAATTTGTATTGTATCGTGTAACACTACCAAAAAATGTAAGGATTACTACTGATTTTGCGTTAAAGTTGACAGAATACGTTGATTCAGATAGTTATTTTGCGGCACACTTCCGCCAAAGCGTTAATTGTAAGTCTTGCCACAGTCTCTATCAAATCGGGCAAAATGTTAAAATGTACGTCACAAGGAACGCGAGTAGGTTTAAACGGGGGAATCGGTTCTAAGCCGTTCCATGGCACTAAATTCAGCGCTATGCTGGCGTGTGAGAGCATCACCGTCAGACACAATATGGCTGTTGTATTTATTATCCTTTTATGACTAAAATTCTACTGAAATGAGCGATTATTCTCGCAGTTTTTGCTACAGGCCTGTAGCAAACTTAGGCAAAGCTTAGAGATTGATCCACCATGTGGTAGACTGTCAGAGAGGTGTAAAACTACAAGAAAATATGTATGATTGTGTTGCTGTCATTTTTGACGGAGTCATCTGTCAAGTTATTTGCTTATGTTTTTATCATAAGAATAATTGTGTCTTTACCTGCGATGTCAGGTTGATTAGGGGTTGTCTTCCCTTGTTTATTCATTCATTGTGTTTGACCTTTAGGGTCAAAGGTAGACAGTTTGGGCGTATGCCCATGGGCAGGGTTTTTTAAGCGGGAGTTGAATTAGACTTCCGGCAAGCCGAGAAGTGTCCTGTTTTCTGAAGGGACGAGAGTCCATTGTGTTTTTCGGGAAGAATCTTCGAAGTGACTGCACTGGCAGTTTTCCCCAGTGAATCTCTGTGCGTTGGAATGACAGCAGAGTTCCTTGTTAAGTTCTGTGGACTCGGTTACAGGTAATACCGACTTTTTCCATTACTATGCTTTCGGTAGCAGAACATGTTAGAAGATTGCCTAGTCTGTGAACTGCAGCTCACCAGTCCTCCATTTCAGAACTTATATGTTGTGCTCAAGGTAGCCATCCAAGACTATTAGTCTTCATACCATCCAGAAATCCAGTGACGAAGATATATTGTGGGAGCCGCAGATTGGCGGCATATTTATGTCTACAATAAGCATTACTGCAGGGTTGATGGTAACCTGCTTATCAGAAGTACACAGCCGACGTCAGAACGAGGCCTGTGTTTTCGGCTATTATACTACAGCCTGATAATGTGCAATTGGCGGGGAATGCCAAGTTGCACCTATGTGTAAAAGTGATTAAGGTATCTGACGCGTTTAGTCAGTAATCCCAGGGCGACGCCACGAACTGTCCTTATTGAAGAACATTGTATTGACCATGCACGAATATTCAAATGTTTACCAGCTTGCTGAATGCCTAATGTATACCTATCGATTTCCGGTCAGCATGACCTTGTTTACAATGACTGTTCCTGTTGATACCATGTGTGTTCTCGTCAATAAATGTTTTGAAACGTGCCTGCAGTGTCCAAGCATCCTTGACTACTGCATGTGAGTGTATGGGTTGCAGGGTCTACATATATACGAGCCTAAACACATTCGCGCCTTCATTCGCACCCACACTCAGTTCATCATACGCTCGCACCACACACCTAACAACATGTATACTGTCTTGGGCCAGTGATCACCTCAACAAGAGAAAAAGTACAGTTACATTTTTGGTGGACCAGTTACGTGGGCTCTTCTGATACATTTCTGGTGGACAGAGCGAGAAATTAACATTTCCGTGGACTTATGCTACATTTATTACGCCTCCAGTGTTGTCCAGAAATTTACATTTCTACATGTGTTACATGTCATGAGGAACAAAGTGGACAACTGAGAATAACACACATACTCTATGCTTTCAAGTTTTGTCTACACAGGACAGAAATAGGTCATCAACTGTTGACCCAGATAAACAGTGCTAGCATTTATGTTATAATGCTACATAAACCACAACAGGACAAGTACTGAAGTTAACATCTAGGCATTTGCTACGTGGACCACAACTGCAAGTCAAGTCCCTTACAGTAAACGGTACCGCTGGTCGTTTACACGTTTCAGTCAACAACATACTTTTCTACGCCCGAGCATTCAAGCTATATTGTTTTCGTTATTTTTCCGTTCTTTGATTTTCGATTAATTTTGTTTGTATCTGTTCTTCTCTCATTCCTTCCGTTTATTTCTTTACACCTTTTCGTTTATAACAGTGTTGCAATTTGTCTTGTTTATTTTTCGCGGTCATCATTACACATTTGTGTAACATTTTCTTTACTTTTTGCTGTATTGTTTATTTGACTTCCGCGAACGTTTTCGGTCATTGTTCTGTATCTTTGTCTTTGTATTTATGATTGTTCTACATTATTGTCATACACAGTCTACATACATACACTTGGTCATGTATTATTATTATTATTGATAAGGTACACTCTTCATTTAGAGATTGTTAATAAAATATTATTATATAAGATATTTATACAAGTTCTTTGATAAAAGACTTGTTATCTTCAAAGATTGAGACAAGGTGAAATACATATTCAAGTTCTTTAAAAAAAAAGACTTGTGCCCATAGTGAGTGGGATATAAAGGAATTATTTGTTACATTATAAACAAGAGGACCATACAAGGTCTTTGTCTAAGACTAAGAGAGTGAAATAAAGTGAAGTGAGTATACAAGTCTAGCATTTCAGACTTGTCTCCCATTGAAGTGGGATAAGGTAATTTATTTAATTTTTTCAGGTTTCTGATCTCATTAGACAGAATGTCTACATTGGATTTCTTCATCCAGCAAGGGTTGACCCTTGGTAAGTCTGGTAAAGAATTGGAAGAATATTCATCTGCTCAATTCGCCATGGCATTAAGGTCAGAAGTATTGAAAACAGAAGCTGAACAAAAGAAAGCAGAAGCTGAGAATTTAAGATTGCAGATGCAATCAGATGAAAGAAAATTCCAGATGGAAATGAGAAAACAAGAAAAAGAGGCGGAGGCTGAAGAGAAACGGTTAGAAAGAGAATTTGAAGAGAGAAAACAGCGAAGTAAAGTCGAGCGGAAAAAGATAGAAGCTGAAATTAAAAAATTGGACAGAGAAGCTGACGAGATAAAACAGAAACTGGAAGCTAAGGAGAGAAAACAAAAGACTGGAAATGAGCTTCTGGATAAAAATAATGCTCTTACTGAGAAGCTTCAACATGAGAATAAAGCTCTTACTGATATATTAACAGAAATGAATTGTGAAAATCATATGCTGAAGTGTAAAGTGACGGCACTAATGGAAGATAATAAGAAACTTGGTGAATTCTCCGTTAAACAATCTCAACTGGAAAAGGAGAAAAATGAGTTAGAAGTTGAATTGAGCTTAATGAAGAACAATCTTCTTTGCAAAGAACAGGCTCTTATTGGTGAGCTAGAGCAAGTAAAAATAGACTATGAGAATGTAAAAGCTCAGGCCGGACAAGACAAGGAGTCTTATAAAAGAACAATTCTGGAACTAAGTAATGAGGTGGATCTTCTGCGAAGTACTGCTATAAAGAAGAGTATGGAATCTCTGGAGGAGATGAAGATGTTTAAGAATAGGAAGGATACTGAGATTCAGTCACTGCAACTGGAGTTAACACAGTTGACAGCAAACAAAGAAAAAGATAAGAAAATTGATGAACTTAGGTCTACTCATCATAGTGCTATGGAAGCACTCAGACTTGAACTTGTTCAAGAGAAAGCTAAGGTTTTAGAAACTACATCTCAAAAGGAAAAGTTGAGTAACGATCTTAGAGATATAATAGTTAAAGAGAAGACTCTAACTTCACAGTTAGATGACTTAAGGTTAGAGTGCAACAGACTTCATGTTAAAGTCAACGAAAGTGTTCATGAAGTTGTTTCTAGAGAGAAAGCTGTTGCAGAGATGGGAATTGCAAAACTTTGCAACAGAATTGATGGTTTATTAGATATTGTTTTGGAGAATAGAATGTTATCTACTACCAAGGTGAATAGATTTAGACATAAAGCTGATGATCAATATTCTACAAATGCAAAGAGCCAGCCACATGCACTTGGTGCTCATGGTAATACTAAGCAATATGGGAACAACAATTTTCGTGGCAAATATAGTTTCCCACGGAAACACGATACTGCCTCTAATGGGAGTTGGCGTCAGGCCAACAAAGGTAAATCAAGTTTCGATCACGGTGAGGACTTTCATAAGTGTCATGTTAAGATTCCTCAGGGAAACCGTGCATCGAATTCCCAGATTCCTGATAAGTGGGTAAAAGAAAACAAAACTGTTAGTACCCATCGTACTCAGCTCAGTCAGTACGATGTACCTGTTAAGCATATTGCTACAGGGAAAAATAGAAGCAACTTTATTAAGAGGAATAACCGTGATTGTGGACATTGCCAAACGCGTCCATCACGTGATGGTTCTTCTTTAAAGAATTGGAGGGAATTTAATTGTCCTCAACATGTTGATCCCAGTGACTATAGGAACTTTAATAAAAGTTACCAACCTGATAATAGTTTTTCTTGGAAACAACAAAATCCATGTATGTCTTACTTCCCTCAAGAGAGAATAGACTTCTCATTTCATGGAAAGGTCCATACACTATAGTCTCCAAAATTTCCGATGTCGACTATATCGTCGATGTGGATGGAAAGCATAAAACCTTCCATATAAATATGCTAACAGAGTTTATTGAACGTCCAGACTATTTGCAGCCTATTTTCCAGGCGACGGACGACTCTCCAGTCCAACATGGTCACATCTCATCCCTGTCCGTTATACAGGATGAGGAAACTATTTTTTCTGACGTTAACTTACCTCTTCCTGCGATTCCACTGAATTCAACGGAATCGTGGAGGGACGTTACAATCTCTTCGAACTTGTCTTTTGAGGAGCAACGTCAAGTATCCTCTACGCTACAATCATATCAGGATGTCCTTACCGACATTCCTGGACACACAGATGTCATAGAACATGACATCATACTTACTGATCGTAATCCGATCAGAGTAAGACCATACCCAATACCTATTCATTTTCAAGCACAAGTCGAGAAAGAATTGGATGAAATGATTCAACTGCAAATAATTGAACCATCCACTTCAGCTTATTCTTCGTCGATAGTTATTGTTCGAAAGAAAGACAATAACATACGTCTTTGCGTTGACTATCGCAAATTAAATCAAGTTACGAAGTTCGATGCTGAACCTATGCCATTATTAGATGATCTACTTATTAGACTTTCTAAAGCTAAATTCTTTACTAAACTAGACTTGTCGAAAGGTTATTGGCAAGTCCCACTGACGGAACACGCCAAACCTCTCACTGCTTTTTCGACACCTAGGGTCTGTTTCAATGGAATTTTATGCCTTTCGGGCTTATGAACGCCCCAGCGACTTTCGTGCGCATGATGCGACGAATTCTATCAGATCGTGCAGATGTCATCGCATATTTAGACGACATCTGTCTTTTCAGCGATACTTGGGAAGAACACTATTTGGGTCTAAAGGAATTGCTATCTACTCTACGTGAGCATAGTTTGACTGCAAAACCCTCTAAAGCTTTTGTTGGGTTTAGGGAAATTTCCTTCCTAGGTCATCGAGTTGGTCATGGTCTGTTGAAGACAGAGGACCAAAACATTTCGAAGATATTAAATATCTCGGTTCCGAAGACAAAAAAGCAAGTGCGTAGTCTCTTGGGATTGATACAATTCTATGGAAGATTCATTGAGAATCTGTCCTCCATTATGGCACCACTTTCATCGTTATTGAAAAAAAGGTTCTGCTAATATGGTGCGTTGGTCCCAGGAATGCCAATCTTCATTGGATCAGGTTAAGAATTTGTTCTCATCTCATCCTATCTTAAGATTGCCAACGATTGATAAGACTTTTGTTCTTCGTAGTGATGCCTCTTCCACTGGGATTGGAGCGGCGCTAATGCAGGAATATTCAGGAACTCTGCATCCTGTAATGTATATTTCTAGGAAGCTAAATGCGGCAGAAAGGAATTACTCGGTTTAGACCGTGAATTGTTGGCTATGGTTTGGTCCATTCTTAAGCTACAAAGGTTCCTTCTGGGCGCGCATTTCTTTATGGAAACCGACCAAAAAGCTCTTACGGCTATGCAAAGTAAGGATTTGAAGAGCTCGAGATCTACTCGTTATGCTATTGCTCTTCAGCCTTTCCATTTCACGGTGCGAGCTATCCGTGGTTCGGATAATGTGATGGCGGACATATTGTCCAGATGCCCACATGATTCCAGTTAAATCTTGTGTCCTAGTTTTTCCTGATACACTTTCGGACTTAGGTCTGTCCTTAATATCCTAATATGTTGTAATACAAATGTATTTGGATGATGTTTAGATAATTTAACAAATTTCATTTTGTCCATCCATCAGTGATATGTTGCTAATATAGCATTGTAATTCATGACATTTGTATATTGCTATAATTATAGTATTTAGTAATGATTGATATATGATTGGTATTGCCAGCAACTTAGGTTTCTTTAATGGTACCCCCTTAGTTTGTTTGGCTTAAAGGAAATATTTTCTCCTATGTTGGGAGATGATTTGTATCCTCTGCAGACGCTTTGTTTATGCGTCTATTGTACCTGATATTAGGTTCATTTTTTCATGAGCACATAAGCGATACTTGTGCAATCTTGCTCATGGACATATTAAAAAAAAAAAAATTTCATTTTTTTTTTACAGGGGGGTGGTAGTAATATGTTGCTGTCATTTTTGACGGAGTCATCTGTCAAGTTATTTGCTTATGTTTTTATCATAAGAATAATTGTGTCTTTACCTGCGATGTCAGGTTGATTAGGGGTTGTCTTCCCTTGTTTATTCATTCATTGTGTTTGACCTTTAGGGTCAAAGGTAGACAGTTCGGGCGTATGCCCATGGGCAGGGTTTTTTTAAGCGGGAGTTGAGTTAGACTTCCGGCAAGCCGAGAAGTGTCCTGGTTTCTGAAGGGACGAGAGTCCATTGTGTTTTTCGGGAAGAATCTTCGAAGTGACTGCACTGGCAGTTTTCCCCAGTGAATCTCTGTGCGTTGGAATGACAGCAGAGTTCCTTGTTAAGTTCTGTGGACTCGGTTACAGGTAATACCGACTTTTTCCATTACTATGCTTTCGGTAGCAGAACATGTTAGAAGATTGCCTAGTCTGTGAACTGCAGCTCACCGGTCCTCTATTTCAGAACTTATATGTTGTGCTCAAGGTAGCCATCCAAGACTATTAGTCTTCATACCATCCAGAAATCCAGTGACGAAGATATATTGTGGGAGCCGCAGATTGGCGGCATATTTATGTCTACAATAAGCATTACTGCAGGGTTGATGGTAACCTGCTTATCAGAAGTACACAGCCGACGTCAGAACGAGGCCTGTGTTTTCGGCTATTATACTACAGCCTGATAATGTGCAATTGGCGGGGAATGCCAAGTTGCACCTATGTGTAAAAGTGATTAAGGTATCTGACGCGTTTAGTCAGTAATCCCAGGGCGACGCCACGAACTGTCCTTATTGAAGAACATTGTATTGACCATGCACGAATATTCAAATGTTTACCAGCTTGCTAAATGCCAAATGTATACCTATCGATTTCCGGTCAGCATGACCTTGTTTACAATGACTGTTCCTGTTGATACCATGTGTGTTCTCGTCAATAAATGTTTTGAAACGTGCCTGCAGTGTCCAAGCATCCTTGACTACTGCATGTGAGTGTATGGGTTGCAGGGTCTACATATATACGAGCCTAAACACATTCGCGCCTTCATTCGCACCCACACTCAGTTCATCATACGCTCGCACCACACACCTAACAACATGTATACTGTCTTGGGCCAGTGATCACCTCAACAAGAGAAAAAGTACAGTTACAGATTGTCATCAAGGAGCATAACACCTATCCTATTATATGGAAAGATGACAGGTGGAATTGCAGTGGCGTTGTAACTATTAGGGGAGAGGAATACTGGTGTACATTGTCACATCAAAAGATAATGGTGGCATAGGTTGGTATAAAGCTATGACCCTTTTAGTTTGTTTGTAATGTACCTGTACTTAAATGTGGAATAGTATAGTATACTAGGTATAAAGAAGGATGCATAACCTTCGCATTTCAGGGTCCTAGGTACTGACGTTAATGTAGTACCAAACGCTTGAGAACTGCTCGATTCAGGACTCTATCTGTGTACTTCGAGCCCATGCTAGTGGCCATTGCCTATCAAAAAGGTGGAAAAGATTGTCAAGCGAGCAGAGGAAACGTTCTACCTGTATTCTCCTGCCAAGATAAGTTCTTGTTCGGCACCTGACAGCTCAACTAAAAGAACTTAACAGACTAGAAAGTGACATTAAAGAAAACTGTGCCTAATATTAATATTTCCACAAGTGACAAACGAAAACAGACTTAACTTAAAGGGAGTGATTATAACCAACAACCTATGGTGTAATTCCAGTATTACCTCAAAGCAGAAGAATATAACCACACACACTTATATTAGAATAATAGTATATGGATGGACAGAAGATCCACTGTGTTATTGGAATGTTGTAAATGATTCTTTTGATTTTACTTTTGATTGTCAGTCCTGATTCAAAATAAATTAGAATCAGGATAATAAATTGTACAAAATTTATTTACACAAATTTCAACCACTGTCTTAATTAAGATAGCCTTTTAAAGTGTCGTTGGTATGTTATTGTTGTAGTACTGTTGGTGGTTGTGGATAATAAACTATTTGTTTGTATATTTGTTGGTTATTGCACATTACACTCCACATTCATAACCCTAGACACTACACGAAGTCATTTATATAATAATATAGAGTAATTTTGAATGAGATCAAATGGGTGTTAGCGGAAAGGTACTCTGGAAAGTTTAAAATACTATTTGTTAAATTCAGGGACCTTCACAGCTGATCTCATTTAATCCAATAATAATACATAACAACAATTCATAACATCAAAACCCACCACACATAGGGACAGTTTATGGAAAATACTGAGGGCTTATGGAATTCCTAGCTGCATGGTGTCAATCATAAAAAGCCTCTATGCCTACTTTACGTGTAGTGTTGGGCAGAGCAACCTAACCTTTGAGGTGAAGACAGGAGTACGACAGGGATGCCCCTTATCAACCACTCTATTTTTAACAGCCATAGATTGGGTGATGCGCCAGACAACAGAGGGAAGTCCAAGAGGAATAAGATGGACTACATTTTCTACATTGGAAGATCTGGAATATGCAAATGACATTGCACTACTAGCACATTCACATCAACACATCCAGGACAAAACGGATAGACTTAATAAGTTTAGCCAGCAGGTGGGCTTGAACATCAATTTAAAGAAGTCAGAGATCATGACGCTCAATGTGAGCAACCCTGAGCCCATATCAGTAAGGAATCAGCAACTGGTACAGACAGACACCTTCACATACCTAGGATGCATAGTAACACCAGACGGTGGGGCAGGCAAAGACATCAATATCAGAATGAATAAGGCAAGAACAGCTTTTTTTAGCCTAAACAACATCTGGAAGTCCTCTCAATACAGCACAAGCACAAAATTAAGATTACAAGGGGATTGACATAAGTCTTGGGCCTGACCATGAAGGAGTCACAGGAGGAAGATGAAACTTGGCACATTTAAAGTTCATCATATTTGCACTGAATGTGTGAAGTACGCGTTTGTTTCTTCAATGGGTTTTCCCTTTACGGTGCACGGCGCAATGTACCCTATTGACCGGATCTGCTGCTCCAAAGATTTGACAAAACAATGGAAAAGAAGGAGGCCAGAGCTGTGATAAAATGTCTGATGTTTCAGGGAAAAACACCTACAGAAATACACAGGGAGATGGACCCAGTGTTTCGTGATTCTTGTCCTTCATATACTTCGGTAAAAAACTGGTGTCAACAGTTTAAGTGCGGCCGCTCAAATGTTGCTGATCTGTCAAGATCTGGTAGACCAGCCTCAGAGTGCAACGATGAAAATGCTCAAGAGTGAAGAAAATCATTGACCAGGATCGAAAAATGACAATTGTGGAGATAGCTAGTAGAGTAAAACTAAATGAAAGAACAGTTTATAGAATTTTACACAACAAACTGAACATGAGAAAAGTGTGTGCACGCTGGGTTCCGCGACTGTTGACACGTGAACAGAACCAAACGAGGGTAAATTGCTGTCAACAGTTGCTGAAAAAGTGTCAGTCAAAAAATTTTTTGGAGACCATGGTGACAGTAGATGAGACTTGAGTACACCATTATGATCCCAAATCCAAAATTGCCAGCATGCAATGGAAAACCCCGGGCTCCCCAACACCTGTCAAGCCAAGAGCGCAGAAATCTGCAGGAGAAGTGATGCTGACTGTTTTTTGGGACGGCAAAGGTGTCCTTTTGAAAGATTCTCTTCCTCGTGGCAACACAGTTAATGGACAGTACTATGCGGATCTTCTCACCAAACTAAGAAAGGTTGTGATCAGGAAACGACGGATAACGCGCACTCAAAATCTTCCTTTGCTTCAAGACAACGCGCCCTCTCACAAAGGACGGCTTGTGCAGCTAGCAGCCAACGAATTAAATATTGAAATTCTTCCACACCCACCATATTCTCCAGATTTGGCTCCATCAGACTTTTTTCTATTCCCAAATCTTAAAAAACAGCTAAAAGGAAATCATTTTGACAGCGATGAAGAGGTTATACTGGCATGTGATGACTGGTTTAGTTTGAAAAATAGGGTGTTCTACTCCCAAGGTCTTTTCAGGGTCAAGCAGAGATCGCAGAAGTGTATCAATTCAGATGGTGGCTATAGTGAAAAGGGATAAACACTCTACAAAATTTCAGCTCTCTGTGACATGTCCTTCATGGTCAGGCCCAAGACTTATGTCAATCCCCTTGTATATCAGAGCTGTGTGCTTTCTGTGCTTCTCTATGGTGCGGAATGCTGGAGAGTTACAGAGAAGGAAATGTCGAAATTGTCCTCTTTTCACACAACATGCCTAAGAAAAATTCACCGAATCTTTTGGCCGAATACCATCACCAACCAAGATCTGCTTACTCGGAGCAAGCAAGAGGACATGCACACCATCATAGCTGGCAGACGCTGGAGCTGGGTTGGCCATGTCCTCAGAAGAGACCCCGATGCCATCACAAGAACAGCTATGCTTTGGATCCCTGAAGGAAAACGAAAGAGAGGCCGACCAAAAACGACCTGGCGGAGGACTGTGATGCAAAGAATGAACCAGAGTTGGGGCACTGTACGAAGGATGGCCGCCGACCGAGCAAAGTGGAATCAATTTGTTGTTGCCCTACAAGACGCCACTAGGCGTGATGGCCACTGACTGCTTTGACGGTCGGCGGCTAAGGATCAAAGAAGAAGTATAGGCCTACAATACATATACAAGTAACAGGTATGCATCACGTGATTGGATTAAAAGAATCAAATTTATTGGTCTTTGATTCAAGGTTTGATTTCTGGTCCCTAATTTGCAGTGAAACCGGAAGGAGAGTTTACTTCATTCATTACTCTTCAGCTACCAAGGAGCATGGGCCTCCATCAAACGTATGCTAAACCTGCCTGTCCCGTGCCATCAGATCAAAGTATTTCTATGTCTTCATCATTTCATTTGTCTCAAGTTCTCTTTTCTCCGTAAGTTTTTTCGGTCAATCTTTTACTTTTCTTACCATGGGGAATTCCAAAACACAGACTGCCTGGAAATGCTATCAACAAAATGGGGGAAGCCGTTCCCATACCCAACCCTCCTTATCGCTTTTATAACATGCCTGGTAGGACACAGTGCTACTATTCGTTGCTTCCTTTTCCGGCCTTGGTGACAACACGGTATAGGACAGACCAAGCAAAGGTTAAATAAACAGCAGAATATCCAGACACTTGAAAGAGAAGATCAATCGGAGGAGAAGAGTGGCCTTTGAGGCGGAATTTAGGCCTTTTGGTGGGTTTTCTGTATGACCAGTGAAGACGAGAGGGGATGACTATAAAAGGCAGGAGTAATTTTTTTTTTTTTTAAGGGAAGCCGGATTTTCTTGGGTTACTTTCTCCTTGATATGGCACCAAACAGTGCTAGTGTGCCTCCGCGTTCTTTTAGTGTAGTGTTTCCCAAACTTTTAACTTTTTTTTCCGGTCACCTCCCCCATGGTTCTCAGAGAACCTCCCCAGCACCCCCTCCATTCCCCAACTGCCATATCTCGTCCACTCCTCATTGATGCTGTCTCCCAAACCCACAACATTTTTTATTTCGCGAATACTGCTACGCAATATTTAAATAGGATACTACAATTAATTACCAAATATTCCCAGTACCCCTTGAAAAGCTTCTTGTACCCCCTGGTATGCGTACCCCATGTTTTAAACCTCTGATATAGGGTTATGAGAAAATGGGACGAGCGAAGTTAGGGTGGAGCAGTGGGTTCGAGTTTGTTCAGGCTACGTTCTTATTTTTAAGCGCTCTTGTCAGGGCACTGTATAGCCAAACAGCTTTTACACGTAAGTGTTATATTAAGTAATATTGTTCATTTTAGCTTGACAAGTCTTCAACGACTCCTACGCTACTGATTCCCCCCACCCTCGTCCCATTTTTCCGAATCGCGCCCCCTTAGGTCTTCTAATCGCCCCTAGGTGGGCAGTACTGCCCAATCTGGGAACCACTGTTTTATTGGGTTTTCTGTCTGACCAGTGAAGACTATGAAAGGCAGAAATGTATATTTCTTTTTTTTTTTTTTTTTAAAGGGATGCCTGATTTCATTCGGCTACTTTCTTCTTGATAAGGCACCTAACAGAGCTAGTGCGCCTCCACTTTCCTTTAGTTGGTACATTAGGTGACAGATTATGCTCTTATTGTGTATTCTCGGGAACGGGTATTATTATGAGGCGTCAGAGCCAATCGTGGAGTTTGTTTTGAGACTGCGCGTGCAATAGCGAAGGTCAGTGGACTATCGGAAGAAGATCTGCTGAGGGTTGATTCTCGCGGCAAAGGCGCCGGGTTCAATTCACGGTATCGACACGCTCTAGTCTACCCAGCTTTTTGTTTTCTTATATTAATGAAGAAAAATATCCCGTTCAACCTCTAATGGGTTATAATTAGGATATATATTGTTTTCAATTCCAAATAATATGAACAACTGCCGATACGAGAAAGTGACATCACATTTGTCAAATCATTGTAAATAGGGACAATCACAATTATGCTTATACGTTAAATAAATAAACAAACAAACAAAACATTTATAATAAAAAAAAACAACAACAAACAAAATCAAGAAGAAACTCTGAACAAGAATAATAAAGTGGAGGGGTGTAAAGGCATGGTGGTTCCAGTTATATAACTGACTTTAACAGATATTTAATTGACTTTCATCTGTTAAAAGTCATATGCATTGTAAGAACAGCATCAGACCTTCACATTCCCAGCCACTATATATTAACATTTGTTCGTGTTAAATATTGTTTGACTATATTATGCAGTTCCCTAGGTCCATCTATTCTTAAAACCTCTTCTATATTTATAGGTAAGTTGGATGCTTGCAAATAATCTAATATTGGTATTCTCATTTGTTCATACCTCTTACATTTTAACAAGAAATGTTCTGTATTATTGTCTTGAAGACATCCTGCACAGTAAAGTTCTTCTATTCTGAAATAGCATTTTTCCAGCTGTAGTCTGAGAAGTTTCTTATTACTGGGAATTTTCAATTCCCTAGATATCTGACATTTTCTTGTTGGAGCCTTGAACATCTTATATGCATGTCTTCCTTTCAGATTTGTATCCCACTCTGCTTTCCATTCATCTGTTATTAAATCTCTGATTTACACATCCCTACATTTATTAGATTTTTATCAGATCTACCTTTCTTGGCTTCTTTATCTGCCTTTTCATTTCCTTCTATGCCAACATGTGAAGGTATCAAAGCAATTAAGACTGAACATCCTCTGGAATTACAAAGTATATTGTAAGTATGTAGTAGCCAGAAATATCTCCTCTGCTATATCAGGTCTACTACATTCTCGTAAGTTTCTAAGTACTTTAATTGTTGAAAGAGAGTCAGTTAAAACTGTTAGTTTTTTGGGAGGGTTATTTGAGAATGTTTCTATTGCTTTTAGTATTGCCACCATCTCTTCTGTGAAAATGGATGTATTTTCCGTGATGCTATATTCTTTTTCCATTTTCCATATTGGAATATATATTCCTATCCCCAATTTGCCATCCTCTCCCTTGGATCCATCTGTGTACACAGTAATGCTGTCTTTTGATATTTGTTGTATATATTTATTGGCTGTGTTTTTATGTAAATGGGTACATGACTTTGCTCTTGAGTTAGAGAAGGTAAAGGCAGCGAGGAAGGGAACTGGTCACCGGGGTGGGGGGGGGATATGTAGAGACAAAGAAAAAACAGACTACTGCGTAATAAGAGATTGTGCATGGGCTGGTAACCGCATCATATAAAACAAATTGCAAAAGAAAAACTTAAGTATCTTATACCTACACCACTGACTTGCATTAGTGTTGGTAAGCTTTGTGGGGAGGGAGAACCACACAAAAAGAATAGGCTAATAAGTTGGCCAAAATAAATAAATCCACAGGAAAAAAAAAATTATTATCTACTCAAAAGAGCATTATTGGAATATTATTTTTACAACTTACCTTTTTTTAAAACAATTTAACCTGTTCAACCCTTGATGGGTTATGATTAGGACATATAATGCAATAGATTCAGGACAATAAATTCGGATTTTCGATATCTAAATATAGTATCTTCTCTTCTCCCCTCCTCCCCCCCCCCTCCCCCCACGCTGTCCAAATAGAGAATATCAAAGCCAAAATTGTGTGAATGTATGTAGGTATGTGTGACCTCCCCTTTTCAAGAAACAGACACAGAATTAAAAAAATAAATAAATAAAAATAAAAGAAGAAAAAAGATTGCAAAGGGAGCATGAATTAAGACTAAAAGAACTGGAACTTCAAGGCCATGCTCCAGAAAATGGTAACAGCCCATCTGTAATTTTTTTCTTATTCAAAATTAGGTGACATTTACAGCATCAAGTTATTTACAAGTGATATAAGTACACCGAGTGTTCTATATTTACATAATGTTGCTTCATTCATTTCTCCTTGAGTATTGACAGTATATTTGATTTAGTGTTTAGAATTTGTTTTAGGTTTAGTGGTTTGTACATGTTTTTTTTCTGTGATACTTATTTGCTGATAGCATTGACTTAATATATTGTTTTGGTTTAATATTCGTCTGCATTGTTTCTTTTGATTATTGGGGTTCTTCCTACTACTGTTTATAGTGGTTACAGAAACTACTATTTTTGTTTTCTGTCTTTAATTTTGTTACGTCTTTCCTATTTTTCTTCATAGCACGCCCATTTCAACAATTAAAAAAAAAAAATAAATAAATAAAAATAAAGTCTCTCATAACTGCCCTCTTGTTAACAAGGTGAAAGCGGGTGAGAAAGCCCCGGGGTGTCCGAGATAACACCAATCCACCAATTATCTGCCATCATCCATAGGAGCACCCCTTCAGACTACCCCCTATCCTCACATCATCACTGATCCTCAGGGCCGTAGAGACGGGGTTCAACCCCCACCCCCGGGGGAAATTATACTGTACCGGTACCAAAATAGTGCATTAAACAAAATTTGTATTAACCACCCCCCCCCACCTCATTAAGTCCTATCTACGGCCATGCTGATCCTTATATATTAATTTTAGTTCTTGTTATAAACTGTTTTACTACGAGTACGTACATTGTGCAATTCTCTAGGTCTATCTATTCTCAACATCTTTTCCACAGTCACGGATGAATTGCATGCCTGTAAATAATCCAATATTGGTTTTCTCTGTTTTTCATACTACCCACATTATAGTCGGAAATGCTCTATATTATTTTTTTCTAGACACTCTGCACAGTAAGGTTCCTCTATTCTAAAATAGCCCATTCCTAGTTGCAGTCTAAGAAGTTTCTCATTGCTAGGAATTTTTAGTTCTCTAGATACCTGACACGTTTTTGTTGGAGCCTTGAATAATTTATACGCATGTCTGCTTTTCAGACTTTCACACCACTCTATTGTCCATTCCTTAGTTGTTATTCTTTTTATTAGGCTTTTGATCTCTGTTGTACTCCTCCCCACATTTATTTAGTTTCTATTATTTCTACTTTTCTTAGCTTCTTTATCCGCCGTTTCATTTCCTCCTGTGCCAACATGTGAAGGTATCCAAGCTATTAGAACAGAACATCTTCTGGAGCATAGGCAAGTATTTGCCAGCTAAATCTCTTCCGCTATATCAGGTCTACTGCATTCTCGTAAGTTTCTTATAGCTTGGATAGCTGTAAGTGAGTCTGTTAATATTGTCAATTTACGAAGAGGATTGTTAGAGAAGATTTACAGAGCTTTCAGAATTGCAACCATCTCTGCTGTTAAAATAGATGTATAACAACTTACTGATCACGCCAAGATACCATGAGCTGTAGACATAATAATTTTTATGCATGGGGTTCTCTGAGACCAGAACATAATTTCAAAGGTTCCTCTCGGATAAAAATGGTGAGACAGGCTGCTCTAATGTGTTATACTGTAATTGAGCAGTGTTAATAATTTTAGATAGAACGTTCGCTTGCCGCTTTGTGTGTATGACACAATCTCTCCTGGTCACTTACCGAATACCGGGTAAATGAAAGTTTCCTGCTGTATGACTGTTTGCGTCTGTTTTTGTTTAAATATGTTCTAAAAATGGTATGTCCTTCATATTTGCTATGTAGTTTAGGGGGTGGGGCGGGGAAGCTGTAAGCGTGGGGTACGTGGGTTTATTATTTTATTTACTTTTTGTTTAAATTTAGTTGTACCAACTTGTACCGGTATGTATTACTAAATCTTTGGTAGACCTTTACATTCTCAGTATACTTTTAAATAATTCAACCAACTACTTAATAAAAGAACGCGTTAAATTATTTCGATAACGGGGTCACATAAGGTCAAATTACTTCCCGCAGAAAAGTTCGAATTCTGGAAATCTAAGGTCAATATAATGAGATGACGTCACAGTACCCACAAGTCTGCAGTTGCAATGGCTGCTTTCGGTAGTATTATGGTGTCTGACTGAACAAAAATTTCATACATTTTTTCAGACTGCGACTTAACGTCAACTGAATTTGATCGGTAGCTATTTGTTGTATATATCTAATTTGCGTGGACTTGAAATAAAATAGTAGGAGACGCCATTTTGCTGACCACCGTCTGTTAGAAGGCAGCTGCGACTGCTAGACTCAAACGAATAGACTTACCTTTTCATAAACTTGACACCTCCTTTTTTGCGCGTGAGAGAGCTACAAGTCATTTGTGGTATCACTTAGACCAGCATTCTGTGGCGGCAACATGGGGGACGCTAGTGAGTGCAGCATCAAAGTTATATGTCGTATTCGACCACTCAATGAGTCAGAAGAAAGAGCAGGCAGCAAGTTTATTCTCAAATTCCCAACAGAGGAGTCTGTAAACATTGCGGTAAGAATAGGCTACTGCAATAATATTTAATAGTATATTACAGATAGTATGAACGTTGTTGTAGGAGTATATGTTGATGTGTGAGAATGAATTTTATAGATCTGTGTTTTATCTTTGAATGTGCTTCAAACCGAATACTCGCTAGAACTTCCAAAACAGCGAGTTTGAGGCTATTCAAAGAAATATCAGTTCATCATTATTTTCATATTCGTTCCTTATGGAGCATGGATCCACCACTGCTGTTGGTCCTCCTTGCAAGAAGCTTGCACCAAATATTCCTACACTCTTGCAGTGGTGGTGTCCGTAGCAATTTGTTTTGCATAATCAGGTTGCCAACCTCATGCAAAACCTCATATTAGTCACCTTTTACGACATGCTTGCAGGAGCAGTAAACTTATTATTTCTTTGTCTCATCAGAGGCCCCCAGAAACTACATGGGCCAAACATCAGATCACCTCCTAGTAAACATTGATACAATAGTGTCAAAATGTTGAATGAAGAATTGACAAATCAATCCTGAATGCAGCATCCCATGAGGCAGCCAGAAGGCTTATAAACCATTTTGGAATAAAGAAATACAAATCACTATATCTGAAATGAACAAAGCAAAAACAACACCTGAGACCACACCATCACATGAAACATTGATTCAATACAATAATGCATGCACCAGAGTGGAATTCACAGTTCAGAATGCCAAAAAAGAAAAATGGACAGATATATGCTCTAAGTTAGACCTCAGACATAATGGAAATAATGCATTGGCATTGGTCAATAACCTGTCTGGAGTAATGCAAAGCTAGGGATAGATATAAGAAAAGCAATTGCTGAAGACCCAAAAATGGAAGAATACTTCAACCGTTACTTTGCCTCTGTGAATGGAGCAAGAATCTCACAGCTGGACAGGAAACATCTATGCCATGTGAAGAGACAAGAGAAGTCCCAAATAGTCAGTTTTATCTCCCTTTTCGAAGAAGAATTAAACATGCAAGAGTTAGAACGAGCCCTGAAGAAACTGAAACCTAGAAAGTCCCCAGAGCCTGACATAATTGATAAATAAATCTTACTCCACCTGCTTCTACTTGAAAAGTAGTCCTTATGCTAATTAATATGACATGGAGAACAGTGAAACTTGAAGGCATGCACATATTGTCACAATATTGAAAAACAACATACCCCCAGATGAACCCAAAAGCTATCGTCCCATATCTCTAACATCATGCCTTTGATAAAATAGCTGAAAAAAATGATAAATACACATCTCTGTTGAGCTCCAACATTCTATGCCTTGAACTGGCAGGCGTAGGATCCAGCAGCTGCACATGACCAGCATTTTAGGCTGACACAAAAAATTTATGATGGCTTTCAGAATAATTGCAGGCCAAACCACACAGGCATGCACCAGCTACTTATTGATCGTATGTTGGGTGACATGGTGGCATGTGTACCAGTATTCTATGATTAAGCCTAAGAATGTATTAATTGTCTATTAGTGTATTGTTTTAGCCTCGAGCACTTCCTGGGAGTTTCAGAGGAGACAAAGAAAGAAGAGGGTTGCTTCTTCTTCAGGCATGTCATAAGAGGTACTAGCATGAGGCTGGCAACGTCATCATATAAAACAATTGCTACAGAAATTACCACATTATTCTAATGTTTACCTTCTGTGAGTTTCTGAAAAAACTGTGTGGATCTTGGCAGTTAATTTATTGAGCCAAATTTTGTGTATGTAAATGATGTGTGCATTTGGTATTTACCAATACATTTGCTTCTTGTTCTTGCATAGTCTCACATGCATGCGTTATGTTCATTTTTTTAAACGCATTGATTTCATTAAAAAAAAATTCTTATCATTTCAGGGCAAATTGTTTATGTTTGACAAGGTTCTTAAACCAAACGTGACACAGGAGTATGTGTACAATGTCACTGCAAAACCTATTGTTGCAGGTAAGGAGATCATTTTTTTTTTAAAATCAGAATATATCGTTTGGCATAAGTGTTGGGGGGGGGGGGGGGGGGGGGGGGGGGGGGGGGGAAATCATATTATTATCATTCTTTAGAAATGTGGGTTGTTAGTGTTGCCTTAATATTATTTTGTTTAAAAAAAATAGTGGGTATATATATATTTTTTTTAATTGAGGTTTCATTTTTATGCCTTTTTTTGTTTTAATCAAAGTATTATTTTTTAGAAAATGTGTTATTAGCATCACTTTAAAATTGCAAAGAATTTTAATTCACACAGTTTTTTAAATCTTTGAGATTTAACTGTAGGTAACTGTTATATTGTAACAATAATAATAATAGCCCCTTCAGTCATAACTGACTATGGGAATGCGCCCCTGAGGTGACAGCCCTCCTGATGTTCCTTTCGACGTTTTCTCCTCTCTTCTGCTTGTTGTGTGAGCTTCTTTTCGCCCAATCTGAGGTGGCGCCGTAGATAGCATCGCCACTTGGTGCGATCGGCAGCTTCATCCTCCCAGATTGCTGGATTTATGTCCAGTGCCCTCATGTCTCTCTTGCACACGTCTTTGAATCTCAGCTGTTCTTTTGCCAGTTGTCCGTAGAAGATATCTTTCAGGATGTGACCATCTGCCATGCGGCTGACATGGCCAAGCTAGCGTAGTCTGCGCTGTCTAAGCAGTGTATACATGCTTTGAAGGCCAGCACGTGACAATACCTCAACATTTGTCACTTTATCTTTTTACGTAATGCCGAGGATGTGGCGTAGACACCGTAGATACAAGGTATTGAACCTCCTTTCTTGCTTAGTGAGTTTCCCCAAACACGCGATGTGCTGCGGGCAAAGGTAGCTGCAGCTTTGCCAATGCGGCTGTCAATTTCTGTGTCCAGAGAGAGTTTGTCATTGATGGTAGACCCCAGGTATGTGAAGTGGTGCACCACTGCCAATTCATAGTTATCAATAGTGATAACTGATGCAGCACCCACATCCTGACTCAGCACATTTGTTTTCTTTAGACTTATTGTGAGGCCAAAGTCCTTGCATGCTTGGGTGAAGCGATTCATCAAGCTCTGAAGCTCCTGTTGGCTTTGAGTGACGACTGCAGTGTCATCAGCAAATAGCAAGTCTCTTATAGTGTTCCTTCAGCGTTACGAAGATTAGCTTCTCTCCGCTGATGGTTTTTAGCAGTGATGTCTTACTTTTTTGGGGACCAAGGGCTTTCTTTATACCATCATACATTTGTCTAGTGTTGCCTGTTTGCGCTGCAGTCTGGATACTCTCATTGAGCTGGAGCCAATTGTCATTTGCACAACGTTGAGCAGTTTGTTGAACTTTGCTTCTTGTAGGGTTCTAGCACTCGGTGAACGTTTGTATTCATTCGCAGCACTGCACTTAGCTTCAATGACAGGTGTCATCACATCTGATGAAGCATCAAACCAGTCGTTTGACTTCGCTGTTTTCTTACCAAAGGTGGCAAGTGCAGTACTTTGAATGGTGTTCCGCAGGTGCTCCCAGTTCTCTGTAACAGTATCACCAGCTGTGGGCTACTGAGCACTTTCTTGAAGGTCGCGGTAAATTGAGCGATCATGACAGGGTCTGACATCTTGCTGGTATCGATGCGTGGTTTCCCTTCATGTCTGACATGATAGAGTTTTCTTGGTTGTGCTCTGATTTTGCAGCAAACCGAGGAGTGATCTGTATCACAGTCTGCACTATGGTACGAGCGCATGGAGAGCACAGACCTAAGAAATGGCCTTCTGATGAGAATCAGATCCAGTTGGTGCCAGTGCTTGGATCGTGGATGTCTCCATGACACTTTATGCTGGGGTTTTGTCTGAAAGTAGGTGTTGGTCAGGCTGAGGTCATGATGGACACACAACTCCAAGAGCTGTTGTCCATTTTCATTCATCTTGCCAATACCAAACCTGCCCAGACATGAAGGCCATGAAACATTATCAGCACCCACTCTAGCGTTAAAGTCACCAAGGAGAACAAGCTGTTCTTGCCTAGGTGTGCTTTTGATGACTGCTGCTAGATTCTCGTAGAACTCATCTTTAGCTTCTGAGGCAGAGTACAGAGTAGGAGCATACACACTGACAAAGGTGATGGCACCTGCTAGTTTGCAGGTGGAGCATTAACTGGCGTTCTGATCCATTCTCAACTGGTTCAATCATTTTAGTTAGCGATTTTTTAACCGCAAAACGAACTCCGTGTTCTCTAGTTTTATTAAGGTCCTTCCCTTGCCAATAAAATGTGTAGTCCTTCTCGCTCACCATTCTTGAGCCTGCCAGGCGCGTTTCCTGAAGTGCAGCTATATCCACCTGAAGTCATTTGAATTCGTCGTTGATTACGGCTGTCTTCCTGACATCGTTTATGTCCTGTAGGTTTTCAGATAGTCCAGTCGACATAGTTCGGACGTTCCAGCATCCCAGTCTGATAGGTTGTTTATTTTTATTACTTCTTGTTTTTCGATAATTGCTTGGTGCAAAATTTTCTGTCTACAGTTCGGGTTTGACCATAATCCCCATGCACCCAATGGGGAAAGCAGACAGTGGCGGGACAACACCTAATTGACTGGTGGCTGCCCAGCTTAAAGCGGGTAGTAGCTGTCCAGTGAGATCCTAGAACCTCTCCCACTGTCGGAAGTACCGTAAAATCTCGCGTATAATACGCACAATTTTTACTCATTTTTGCCCGCTAAAACTCGGGTGCGTATTATACGCGAGCACTAAAAAATACGTAATTTTCTATATTGAAAGTAACCTACATTGGAAAGTCTGTCACGTTTTTATCACAATTTGACAGTGAAAATGGCGCAAAATTAAATATGCCAAGTGTTTTCTTATGTGTCAGACATTGTTGCAAAACGCATTTCGCGCTCTTGGTCTTCAATCTGTTTTGATATTAAGCTCGTTGTGAAGTTTGTCATTTGATTATTTTGAGCCCTAAAAATGAATTCGAGAAAAGGTTGTACTGCAGCAGAAAAGCTCTTAGTGGTAAAATATGCAGAATCTAACGGCAATTGGGCAGCAAGTCGACATTTTTCCATTAAGAATGCAACATTCGATTATGGCGAAAAAACAAAGAGGCGCTGCAAATGTTGCCTAGTAAGAAAAAGGCGAATCGTGGGTCACCACCAGATCTTCCAGACCTAGAAAAAAACATTATTGGAGTGGGTAGTGGATAGAAGGCAACAAGGCATCGGTGTTTTATGCATTGAAATTCGACTTAAAGCTCCGGAACCTTAAAAATCTCGTACAGGCACAACAGCATTTAAAGCGTCATATGGATGGGCAGTTCGTTTTATGAAGCGACATGGTCGTTCATTTCGTCGAAGAACTACTATCGCGCAGCATCTTCCATCTTCTTTCAGTTTTTTAACAAATGTTTCATAAAATAAAATCTTGAAAAATTATGGTGCGTGTTATACACGAATTTCCATTTTACCGGAAAATTTTGGGCTAAATCAAGCATGCGTATTATACACGAGTGCGTATTATACGCGAGATTTTACGGTAGCCCCTGGCGCCATGTCCTACGCCAGTTGGGCAAAATGCTTATAACCAGTAACTGCTACTTCCCGTGTTTTGCCGACACCAATAGGGTGAAGCTCGAGTGTCCTCTCCAGGGCGCGAGCTTGGGCACAGTTATATGGAGATCAAGCTGTTACCCATGCAGCATGTTCCTACTCTCCACGCAGCCGGTAGATCCAAAGGAACAGCAGTAGCCGATACAGTTTGGTACCAGCCATGTTGCAGTAGTTGCCAGAATAATGTCGAATCAACATTAGACTGCCTTAGGGACTCCAACTCTGGATTTTTCCTCAGGGTTTACTCTCAAAGCCTTTCCCATAAATGGACATTCCCGCTAGGCAGCAATGGTTAGAATTCAGAGTTTTACCTTCTCTTAGGTAGGCTACCAATCAAGGATCACGAGCCCTATCAGCCCGAAGCTACTGGTTTTAAGGCTTCAGTGATTTGCCTTCGCCCCTTCTCTCGTCAGTGGAAACAGTTCCGCTGGGCTCAAATTGAGCCACACTTGAAGGCCAGGAGCTGGGCTTGGTTGTCAGAGGCTATTTGAGGCGCGTGCCATAGAAGCATTTATCTGCAGTGAGAGGTTTTCCTCACTACAACTCCCGGCTATAACAACCTTTGGAACCTTGTAATGTAACATTATACATCCAGCTTTATTGGCTCTTAGCTCTTTCACTTTTCCATGTTATCTGTTGTCTTGCGTAATTCCAAGATACACGAAGCTCAAGTCCATTTACTTTAGTAATGCATTGTGTTCTTTTTTTTTTAAAGTAAAAAATGTGTATTCTCATTTATAGTAACAATTCTTGACTCGATTTTCCTAGCATCTGTGATGCTTCCTGTATGCTGCTTTGTGCTGTCTTAATCTTTTGCTTTTTTAGTATCAGCCTATTGAGATTGTTGAGCCGCGGTAGCGCTGTGGTTAGTGCACTGGCTTCCTAGCTCGGTGGTTCATGGTTCAATCCCCAGTTGAGGTGGGATTTTTTTAGACCGCAAATGGCTCTGGGGTCGACCCAGCCTCATGAATTGGGTACCAAAGCAACTCTGGAAAGGTTAAGGCGGCCGGCGTGATGCTAACCACATCACCCCTTGTGTGCCGATGGTCAAGAAAATATGGGCCAAACACCATATTTCCAATATGCCTCAATGGGCGTGTAACTGGATCCGTTACCTTTACCTATTGAGATTGTGGATTTTGTGTTTGCCCACAGTGTCATTAGGAACAGTGTAGGTGTTATCACACTGTCCTGTGGTACTTGTTCTGATTTTAGTGTTTGGCTTAGGTGTCCTTGTATATACTCCCGTATTCCTGTTCTGTTAAGAAGTGGCTTATCAATTTATCTTGATCTGTAGAAACTATAATGTAGTTTTTGTTTAACTCTTAGTATACGAGCGGCCTTCTAGAGAGGCCGATGATCGATCCCTGTCAATAGCGAAAATTTATAGCTGAATGCATGTTTCAAACCACTGATCAATTTAGTTACGTGCATGATGTAGGGGTTTCATTTCTTCACATTTTGATATATAACACTTATGTTATCTTTATAAATAAATTATTTATTGCAAAATCTGTAATGGTAGTCATGAAAGGCAGCTCGTATACTAAGAGTTAATCCCTTCTTTACACACTGTGTTGAAGGATATGAAAAATCCTTTTGCTTTATTTATTTTTGATATTTACTTATATTTCCATCAGTTTACCTGTTCACCTGGTTAAGCTGATAGATCTGTGGCAGCCAGCTTTTATTCTCTTTGTTCCTAATGTAAATATTGGGACCATGATTACTTCTTTTCATATTTGTGACACTATCCCTTCTTTTCAGCTGACTTTTATTTCCAATAGTTTCTTTTTACTTTTTGTTGAAAGATGTTTTAACATTTTATGTAAGATTCTGTTCTTTCCTCGTGGTGGTGTATCTTTCATTGTTGGTTGGTGATAGAACTTTTTATATCAGAAATGATTGATTAAAAACATTGATCACAACTGCAAACACTTCTCCAAGCACAGAAACATCTATGGACACGTACTATGTCAGTTTTGACTTGGATGACATGTATGTCGTAACACCATGACAGAAGTACAGGCACAGTGTTGTACATCACGATGAAATCACATGAATTATCCTAAAATAAGATCCAGAAAGACGTTTTCATGCCTGTTTATTGGTTGTTGATCTTCTTTGTTCACAATGTCTTTACTAGTACTTTTCATGGCAATAAATGGTAGGTTAATCTCGTCCATTTGGTACGAGTGCTACAACGTCCAGTCAAGGGGAAACTACTCTGTCAAAAGTTCTCGTTCAGCAGTAAACTATTATTCGGTCCTTTTTGATGAAAAACTATATCCAAAAACTGTATCAAAAAGGTATCAAAGACAGCCATCTGGTACTCTGCTTTTATATGGAAAAATCAGGCGCCTAGACACAGAGGACTAGTTGTTACAATGTTGTAGTCTCTGAAAAAGGTTTCTTGATGCTTTCTATTTCTTTCCCTAACAATTTTGTAAGTTCTATAGTTGAAAAAGCCATTCTAATCTCTATCAGAGCTTCCATGTGTACCGCATAGCCCTCCTAACTAAACTAAATCAGCCTACTGCTTTAGTTTTTCGTTTTACTAAAGGAGTGTCACGCAATTCTGTACAATGACAGATGCCCAAACCGGTTGAAACTAACTGAAAGTATGTAACTTATGTTTTGAGTTTGTTGGAAGGTTCTCACTTTTTCTACATTAGTAACTGCTAACTTATTGAAGGGGTTTCTCTATTACATTTACCACATTGTGAGAACCACTGCTGACTTCGGGGGATTTACCTATCTATTTCTAGAATCACTGCTGATGTAATTTGGTGCAGTACAAAGTTTGACCTAATCATTAATTTCTTTTGACATACTGCCGTTTCAATAAACTGCCCCATCCTAACCTCGTCTGTTCTACTTTTAATTAACTTAGCCACTAACAAATACAGATACTTGTCAGTCTATGTCATCTATTTCCTTATCATCATTATTGTTAACTGTCAATAAAGTCGCTTATGCTCTGCACACTGCGACATATAATTATGCTGCTTTCCATCTGCAACTTATGACTGATTGATGGTTTTCCTGTCTTTCAGTGGCTTTTATTGATGATGTTTCTCAGAATTTTCTACATGTCCACTCTTTCTTTGCTAATCTGTAGGTATTCTTGGAACTTCTCCACAAATTTTGTCCAGTATGGCTTGTAGTTCATTTGTCCAGTATGGTTTGTAGTTCATTTGTCCAGTATGGTTTGTGGTTTTTTCCCGGCTTCTAAGGATACTGATTAATTTGCAGCCTTTAAGATTGCTTTATTTATCTTTTCTACCATATCCACACAGTTGTATTGATCTCTTGTGCAGTATTTCTCTATTCTTTGAGCTTTGCCCAGTAGTATTTTCAGTTCTAGTGGAAGATGGGCATGTACTGTGGTGGTGCATAATTTAGATTCACTGCAGATTTTAATGTTGCTTTATAAGGAGTGAAAAGAGAATGATGATGATGATGATGATGATCACTGACTTGCAGTTATTTTGTAGTGTTCTCTTTGTTTTGAATGCTAGGTCACCTGTGGCAAAGGTCAAGTCTGGTGGGGATATTGATTTTCATTTGCCTTGAGTAAAAGACTGGTTTTCTTTCTAGTTTATTAGCTGTAGGTTGTTACTGTTTCCCAGGTGTCTTCCTTCTCTCAGCTCCTTTGACATCTATCTCCGTGTAACCCCATATTTCTGAGTGGCTTTTATTCCCTCACCGATGCAGTTGTCTTTGGTATCTCAAACTTGTAAATCCCTTCACTATGATGGTAGCTGTCCTTGGCATCTCTATCACTGACAATGCCCCGAGTTTCCCGGGTGAGCAGTGTGTGTTATATATCTTACACTTTTCCTGATTTATGAATAATGCTAAATTCTTCAGTGACTGTCTTTATTATGTTGCTTGAGCATTAGGTTTTTTTTTTTTTGTGTGTGTTTTAGTTGTGTGTCAGAATCAGGATTGGCCCTTTGTTTTCTATTCAGTCCATCCTATCAGTTTAGTATCTTCTGTAGAGTTTATGTGGGTTTAAGTGAGTTTCTTGAATGCAAGACAGAATGGTAAGGTTTGTTGTGTTAAATAAGGATACCTTCTCTATATCCAGTGTTGTTTTTTTTTTTTTCTCCATAATCTATGTGTGAGGAACCATCAGACCAAACAGGGCCATAATGAATCAATCACTGAGAGAGTTTCTGAAAGGCCTGTACACTACAACTGGTGTTTGACTCCACTCATAGACAACATATTCAAACTAGCACAAAGACTGACAGAAACAGCGGCCAAAGTAGGACTGAAAATAAATTTTGAAAAAGCAAGCTATGTCAGTAAGTTAAGCGCCTTTGCAGGTCTATTGACTTGGGTGATCAGCAGGAAGTTTTTTCTTTCATTTGTATTGTTTCAGTAGCAGAATAAATCATTATCTTGCATATAATCTTATTTTTTTAAAATCACAGTGACTGGTACAAATATGAGAGTATACGTTTTTTGTTGTTGACATTTTACTGTTTTTACTGTTCTTGCCTCAACTTTCTCAGATATTGCTAGTTCTTTAGCTAACTACAGGAATTTAAAGATCATTGACATGACAGAAGAGAAACACATAGCTTTGAGATAATAATTAAAACAAAATTATTGGACACGTAATAATCCTTAAGCCACAGGAGAATTTTAAAAAATGTAAGGCCACATAACACTTGGAGAGGCTGGCATAAAGAAATCGGAAACTGCTCGGAGAGATAGGATATGCTGGAGAGCTACCTATAGTGTATTATGCTTTAAAGTGAGTCAAGTTATAGAAATACTTAAACAGTATAAATTAAACTTTGTTAAGCTGTGTGTCAGTCTGTTTGATAAGTCTTTCTTCTTGTTTATATTTCAGATGTGCTCAGTGGTTATAACGGGACCATCTTTGCATATGGTCAGACTTCGAGTGGTAAAACACACACTATGGAGGTTAGTGTTGACTGTTGACAGCCTGAATGCAGTTGGAGGTTGTTATTTTTGAAATCTTAATTTTTCAAGTGCTGTGGCCAGGTTTCATGAGAGTATGTAACTGTCTTTTTCTTCTTGTTGATGTGATCACTGGCCCAAGACAGTATACATGTTGTTAGATGTGTGGTGCGAGCGTATGATGAGTTGAGTGTGGGTGCGAATGAAGACGCGAATGTGTTTAGGCTCGTATAGATGTAGATCCTGCAACCCATACTCTCACATGCAGTAATCAAGGATGCTTTGACACTGCAGGCATGTTTCAAGACATTTATTGACGGGAACACACATAATATCAACAGGAACAGTCAGTGTAACAAGGTCATGCTGACCTGACATCGATTGCAACTTGGCACTCCCGCCAATTGCACATATCAGGCTGTAGTATAATAGCCGGAAGCACAGGCCTCGTCCTAACGTCGGCCGTGTACTTCTGTTAAATAGGTTATCACCAACCCTGCAGTAATACTTATTGTAGATAGAAGTTCCGCCAATCTGCGGCTCCCACAATATATCCTCGTCACTGGATTTCTGGACAATATAAGACTAACAGTCTTGGATGGCTACCTCGAGCACAAATATATAAGTTCTGAAATGGCGGATCCGTGAACTGCTGTTCACCCTAGGTAATCCTTTACATGTTCTGCCACCGAAAAGCGTAATAATGCATAAAGGTCGGTATTACCTGGTAAATGAATCCTCAGAACTACACAAGGAATTCTGTCGTCATCCCGACGCACAGAGATTCACTGGGGAAAACTGCCATAGCAGTTACTTCGAAGATTCTCCCCGAAAAACAATGGACTCTTGGTCCCTTCAGAAAAACAGGACCTCCCGGCTTCCCGGAAGTATATCTCACGCCCGCTTAAAAAACCTTCCCATAGGCCTACGCCGAACTGTCAACCTCTGACCCTAAAGGTCAAACACAATGAATGAATAAACAAGGGAAGACAACCCCTAATCAACCTGACATCGCAGGTAAAGACACAATTATACTTATGATACAAACATAAGCAAATAACTTGACAGATGACTCCGTCGAAAATGACAGCAACATTACTACCACCCCCTGTAAAAAAAAAAATGCAATTTTTTTTTTTTAATATGTTCATGAGCAAGATAGCACCAGTATCACTTCTGTGCTCATGCAAACAATGAACCTAATATCAGGTACAATAGAAGAGGGTACAAATCATCTCCCAACATAGGAGAAAATATTTCCTTTAAGCCAAACAAACTAAGGGATACCATTCAAGAAACCTAAGTTGCTGGCAATACCAATCATATATCAAACATTACTAAATAATATAATCATAGCAATATACAAATGTCAATGCTATTTTAGCAACATATCACTGATGGATGGACAAAATGAAATTTGTTAAATTATCTAAACATCATCCAAATACATTTGTATTACAACATATTATGATATTAAGGACAGACCTAAGTCTGAAAATATATCAGGAAAAACTAGGACACAAGATTTAACTGGAATCATGTGGGCATCTAGACAATATGTCCGCCATCACATTATCCGAACCACGGATAGCTCGCACCGTGAAATGGAAAGGCTGAAGAGCAATAGCATAACGAGTAGATCTCGAGCTCTTCAAATCCTTACTTTGCATAGCCGTAAGAGCTTTTTGGTCGGTTTCCATAAAGAAATGCGCGCCCAGAAGGAACCTTTGTAGCTTAAGAATGGACCAAACCATAGCTAACAATTCACGGTCCAAAACCGAGTAATTCCTTTCTGCCGCATTCAGCTTCCTAGAAATATACATTACAGGATGCAGAGTTCCTGAATATTCCTGCATTAGTGCCGCTCCAATGCCAGTGGAAGAGGCATCACTACGAAGGACAAAAGTCTTATCAATCGTCGGTAGTCTTAAGATAGGATGAGATGAGAACAAATTCTTAACCTGATCCAATGAAGATTGGCATTCTTGGGACCAACGCACCATATTAGGAGAACCTTTTTTCAATAACGTTGAAAGTGGTGCCATAATGGAGGACAGATTCTCAATGAATCTTCCATAGAATTGTATCAATCCCAAGAGACTACGCACTTGCTTTTTTGTCTTCGGAACCGAGATATTTAATATCTTTGAAATGTTTTGGTCCTCTGTCTTCAACAGACCATGACCAACTCGATGACCTAGGAAGGAAATTTCACTAAACCCAACAAAAGCTTTAGAGGGTTTAGCAGTCAAACTATGCTCACGTAGAGTAGATAGCAATTCCTTCAGACCCACATAGTGTTCTTCCCAAGTATCGCTGAAAAGACAGATGTCGTCTAAATATGCAATGACATCTGCACGATCTGATAGAATTCGTCGCATCATGCGCACGAAAGTCGCTGGGGCGTTCATAAGCCCGAAAGGCATAAAATTCCATTGAAACAGACCCCTAGGTGTCGAAAAAGCAGTGAGAGGTTTGGCGTGTTCCGTCAATGGGACTTGCCAATAACCTTTCGACAAGTCTAGTTTAGTAAAGAATTTAGCTTTAGAAAGTCTAATAAGTAAATCATCTAATAACGGCATAGGTTCAGCATCGAACTTCGTAACTTGATTTAATTTGCGATAATCAACGCAAAGACGTATGTTATTGTCTTTCTTTCGAACAATAACTATCGACGAAGAATAAGCTGAAGTGGATGGTTCAATTATTTGTAGTTGAATCATTTCATCCAATTCTTTCTCGACTTGTGCTTGAAAATGAATAGGTATTGGGTATGGTCTTACTCTGATCGGATTACGATCAGTAAGTATGATGTCATGTTCTATGACATCTGTGTGTCCAGGAATGTCGGTAAGGACATCCTGATATGATTGTAACGTAGAGGATACTTGACGTTGTTCCTCAAAAGACAAGTTAGAAGAGACTGTAACGTCTCTCCACGATTCCGTTGAAATAAGTGGAATCGTAGGAAGAGGTAAGTTCACGTCAGAAAAAAATAGTTTCCTCATCCTGTATAACGGACAGGGATGAGATGTGACCATGTTGAACTGGAGAGTCGTCCGTCGCCTGGAAAATAGGCTGTAAATAGTCTGGACGTTCAATAAACTCTGTTAACATATTTATATGGAAGGTTTTATGCCTTCCATCCACATCGACAATATAGTCGACATCAGAAATTTTCGAGACTATAGTGTATGGACCCTTCCAAGAAATGAGAAGTCTATTCTCTCTTGAGGGCAGTAAGACATATGCTTTGTCTCCAGGACAAAGTTGACGTAGGCGTCTTTTCTTATTAGCAAATCGCCTAGCTTTTTCTTTCGCAAATTCGGAAGATGAAGTTGCTAACCTGCACGATTCGATAATCTTTTCTCTAAGAGCTATAACATATTCATATGACGATTGTGTATCATCGTCAATATTATCGGAAGTTATCAAATCGTGTAACAAGGACATTGGCCCGCGCGGTTGCGCGCCAAAGACAAGTTCGAAAGGAGAAAACCCTGTATGCTCGTTGGGAACCTCTCTATAGGCAAAGAGGACTGCAGGTAAAACCCTGTCCCAATCTTCAGGATGATCCTCCGTTATCTTGCCAAGTAAGTTCTTTAGTGTCCTGTTAAGACGTTCTACCAATCCATTGGACATTGGATGATAAATACTACTGAGAGACCTTTTAATGTCTAGCGTAGCCATTACCTGAGACATAACGTCCGAAATTAACTGAGTGCCGTGATCCGACAGTATTTCTCCGGGGAATCCCAGACGAGAAAATACGAGCCAAAGAGCATCAGCGATATCGACAGTTGATATGCTCTTCAGAGGAATAGCCTCTGGCCAACGCGTGCACATGTCCACGCAAGTGAGGATAAATTGGTGTCCTCTGGCTGACTTAATTTTGAACGGACCAATGATGTCTATAGCCATTTTCTGAAACGGCCGAATCGGAATATCTGCAGCCTGAATAGGAGCAGCATGTCTCGGACCCCTAGACTTGACCTCTTGACAAATTTTGCAAGATCGGCAATAAATTCGGATGTCATGCTGACCTGACATCGATAGGTATACATTTGGCATTCAAAAAGGTAAACATCAGAATAGACGTGCATGGTCAATAGCAAAGTTCTTCAATAATGACAGTTCGTAGCGTCGCCCTTGGCGTCTCTGACTAAACGCATCAGATGCCTTAGTTACCTTGACACACAGGTGCAACTTGGCACTCCCTGCCAATTGCACATATCAGGCTGTAGTATAATAGCCGGAAGCACAGGCCTCGTCCTAACGTCGGCCGTGTACTTCTGTTAAATAGGTTATCACCAACCCTGCAGTAATACTTATTGTAGATAGAAGTTCCGCCAATCTGCGGCTCCCACAATATATCCTCGTCACTGGATTTCTGGACAATATAAGACTAACAGTCTTGGATGGCTACCTCGAGCACAAATATATAAGTTCTGAAATGGCGGATCCGTGAACTGCTGTTCACCCTAGGTAATCCTTTACATGTTCTGCCACCGAAAAGCGTAATAATGCATAAAGGTCGGTATTACCTGGTAAATGAATCCTCAGAACTACACAAGGAATTCTGTCGTCATCCCGACGCACAGAGATTCACTGGGGAAAACTGCCATAGCAGTTACTTCGAAGATTCTCCCCGAAAAACAATGGACTCTTGGTCCCTTCAGAAAAACAGGACCTCCCGGCTTCCCGGAAGTATATCTCACGCCCGCTTAAAAAACCTTCCCATAGGCCTACGCCGAACTGTCAACCTCTGACCCTAAAGGTCAAACACAATGAATGAATAAACAAGGGAAGACAACCCCTAATCAACCTGACATCGCAGGTAAAGACACAATTATACTTATGATACAAACATAAGCAAATAACTTGACAGATGACTCCGTCGAAAATGACAGCAACAGAGTAAAAATGCAGTAAGGAACATGGCTTGGCAAAGTTTTTTTTTTTTTTTGATAGACCAGTTAGCCTTAACACTGTTGCGTAACGAGAATAATCGTATTTTGAAAATGGTTATTTTAGGATGTTCATTTCTCAAAAAAAAAAAAAAAAAAAACCTGGTTTTCAGATGAGAAGTACAACAGAAAAGATTTCTCAATCTAAGATTATTTTGTGACAGGTTTACAGTCTGACGGGGACATCTGCTTCTCCCCTTCAGATTCATAGTCTGGCATCTTCCATATAATTTCTTGGCATTGGTTGTTCTATTATTTCTTCTTGGTTTAAAAAAAAAAGGTAGTCCTGTAGCAGATACTGCCGTAGGGGAGTGGAGTGTTAGAGACTTCATTGTACTAGGTCCAGCATCGAGAGGTGGGATGACCAGTTCCCTTTCTCGCTGCCTTGTCCTTCCCTAACTCAAAGTCAGGTACCCATTTACAGGTGGGTAGACTGGAGCGCGTTAATACAGTGAATCGAACCCGGCACCTTTGCCGCGAGAGACCAGCGCTATAATCACTCTGTCAATCGGATGCTCCACTTCTTGGTTAGCTTGTCTTAATCGGTAATTTTTATGGCAGTGTTATGTAATTTGCTCAACGTTTTATTTGTTCTAATTCTCCATTTTCATTAATGGGTCCCTGTATCTTCCTAGAGTTTGTCAGCATGTTACTTGCAGCCATTTAATGTGTCTTTGTTTATATACTTAGCCAGTTCTTTCCTCATTATCCAGTGATACATATTACCAGTTTTCTTATGTCTTTACCTGATGGCATATGTTACAGTGTAGCGAAATGGTTAATGTTTAGAGGGAGAAAGTGTATGTATGACAGACTTGATGGAAGAATAAAAGATAATCTCTAGAGGAAACTCTTCCAGACTGCAAGTTGAATGCACAGTCTCTCCTCGGGAATTAGTCCACTCAAAAAACTTTCTAAGAGAATTCTGGTGAAACTAAACAGGATATTCTCTAGGCGATAAATTCTTTATCCGAGATCCTATAAAGGACTATGTATAGTACATATAGATGGATAAGAGATTTGGTGCCCAGCCACATTAAAAATATCCTGACCCAATAGTGTTTATTAATTTTGGCTCTGCCCCCAGGGTGTAGATTTATGTTACTAAAACTATACAACCCAATTAAATATTACAAAGAAAATAACAACAGACTCAGTTATGTAAAGTTTACAAAAATGAAAATAGAATCTCACAATATATTCAACTATACAACTAATATGTTCCCTAATCTATGAAGGGTTCTGATCCATGTCAGAATTAATTTTTAATCATAGGACAATAGGAATATTCTGTAGTGGTTCTGCTGGCATGTTCAGATACTCATCTCAATTGCTGATGTAGTCTTGTTGCCAGGGGTTCAATATGTCCCAGCACTCCAGGTCCCGCAAGTTCTTTTTAGGGTTTCGGAGGATGGCAAGCTGCTTTCTCCGTCTTGACTCAGGGCACATCACCAGCTGGGATGGATTAAGTCTGCCCTTGAGAACACTGCTTATGGTTTAGTCTTCTGGTATGACAACCTGATATGACAACCTGGTAGGACTGGATTGACAAACAATTGAGGCTCCATTAGTAATCATGCCAGAGAAGTCATTTCCCATATCTGCTGGGCGCTAATCGTCCATCAGAAATCTAACAAACATTCATAGCTAACATCAATAACAAAGTACTATTTATTATCTATAAAGTACTATAGCATAACTGATGTTATAAGCAAACAGGTGGATCTCAACCTATATCTGGCTTCCAGCTTGTTTACCGCAGTGATTTTCAACATATGGGCTGTTAGCTTCACCAACTGTGAAGTTTGGGGCAGTGGTCATCAAAAGTTTGAGAACCACTGGTCTACCTTGTGCCCACAGAGCAATAAAATCAATTTGGGGTCACTGTCAACAATGGTTTGAGAACCACTGGGTAATAGTTTTCTATTCTGCTGTAACATGTTCGGGTGTCATTGCTGCTAAGGTTTGAGAACCACTGAATTACAAGTCAGTCAACGTATTCATTTATAAAATTGGCTACAGTGCTGTTGCCCATTCATTACATACTTCTGTGTTTATGTGATAGGCATTCATATACCTTATTAATACCATCATAACATAGGATACATGCACATTAACACATTAAAATATAATTAATAAGGATATTTGCAGAAATCAGTTCAGGATTAAAATATGACAAGAATAATCATGGCTGAAATCATACAGTAGAATTAGTAGAAATCATTCGGTATAAAACAGGACAAGGGTAGTTCATATATGAAACTTTCAGTATACATAATGTTGTTGTCTCCTGTACAAAATCAAGGATATTAATTTCTGTCACAGTGAAAAACAAAAGATACTGACATGATATGTTGTAGATAAACATATGATTAATTCATGTTATTCATATAACAATATAGATCACTTACTCGCTCAGGCAAGATTCATTGCTGTTTAAATGATCGGGCCCCTCTGTATTTCTTAGGAGCAACCATTTTGTTCCCGGTCAGTCTGCCGGCTTGCGAGAGAAAAGGCCTGCGCTTTGAGAATAGCGCCAAAATCCTGCAGGTTTCCGTTTGGTTGCTGAGGTCAAAGGTCAAAAGACTATACGCTGCCTATCCCGTTGGCTTAACTGTAATTATTCAGGGCGCGGTTTAAAGTTCACAGCTTTAAAAGGTCACAGTGGTTTTGCCAGTCAAACGTAGAACAAAGGAATATATTTCCCGCAGCAAATGGGAGATCTCCTGCAGTGTATTGATGCGTGGTAGAGAATAGAGAATTTAGAGAGAAGGAATGTTTTGGTATGAGAAAAGATTGACAGAGAGAAAAGAAGGCGAAGACACTTCGTGACATAGGCCCCCTTTTAAAAGTTATGCCTACGGCTAACTTAAGTTGAGCCGACTATTCTCTTCTGTCTGCTACTACCTTCCTGTTTCATATCTCTTGTTAATTCCATCTCATTGTTTCCTCTTTTCCCTCTGTCGAACGGTATGCCTGTAATCCACACATCTCTATCCGTTTCCTCATTGTCAAGGAGTTGAGGTACGTTAAGCAATCCTGCTCGTATGATCTTCCCTCTCTTATGTTCTTCCTTGTGGACCCTACATTGTAGCTTGCCTCCTGGCAAAGAGCTTGCATTAAGGCCTACACTCTGCTTGCAATGCGGTCTATAGCCACTAGTTTTGCATGATGAGGTTGCCAACCTCATACACAACCTTATTTTAGTCATATTACTTGACCTGCCTAAGGACACATACCTATCTCCCCAGGTATGAGAGCGTGTATGTTCTTCTTTCGCTGTTTCTCCAGTGACAGAGAAAGATATGTCTGTCAGTTGTTCCTGTTCACCAGGTACCAAGGAAATTTGAACCCGCTTCACTTTCTGATCCCAGATAGTGGGTGAGGTTATCGGAACTGACTGAAGACTAAGTGCTTGAGGCTCATGTTCCTCTTTAGCCATTTCTCCTGTGTTAAAGGAAGATATTCCTGAAACATATTTCATCCCACCAGGTACCAAGGAAATTTGGACCCGCTTCACTTTCTGATCCCAGAGAGTGGGTGAGGTTAGCGGAACTGAGTGAAGTCTTAGTGCTTGAGGGTCCTGTTCCTCTACAGCTGCTTCTCTCATGTTAAAGGAAGATATTTCTGAAACATGTTTCATCCCACCAGGTACCAAGAAACTCTGGCCCGGCTTCACTTTCTGCACGCAGTTAGTGGGTGAGACTATCAAAACTTGTTCAGAATTAAGTGCACTGGGGTGGTCATCCCCTTTGCACTCTTCCAAATTTTCAGTGAAAATATTGGAAGATGAGTTAGGCATTGGAGTCTCCATAGCCTGTTCAGTCACGCCATCTCTGGATCGTGCTGAGTCTCCTAAGATGATATATTTCCCTCCTTGAGGTATGGGGTAAATTCGTTCATCTAATATTGCGGCCTTTACTTTGCCGTTTACAAAGTTCGACCTAACTTCTACATAAGCTAAAGGCAAAATCATCCTTCTGTTGTTTATCATGGGTGCTGTTACCTCAACATCCTCTTCGGTGACTTGATCAAGGTCGATAACAGAGGCTGAGACAAGGGCATCACACCCAAGACCTTGATAATACAAACAGGTGATTTCTTCTCCATTTACTGTGGCAGTCTCCACATTTTGAGAATCCCTGTATCCACTCTGGGCCTTCGTCAAGTTCCCATCCATGGTAGGGACCTTAGCTTTGTATGAAGTCTTTGGGATTGGGTCTCGGCGCCTACAGTCTAACTGATGTAGGGTGGCCGACAGGTGATGCTCAAGAACATCCCTTCCCTTCCCATAGGGTTGCATAATCCTTTTCTGTTGAATGATCCTATTTGGTTGAGCGATCCTATTTACTTGAGCGATCCTATTTACCAGGTTGTTGGTGCGGTTGTTTTTGGTATGCCTGTTGTGAGTTTTTGCTGAGGATGCGGAAGGTCTCTTCAGATTATTTGCACAGCTGTGCTTAATCTTGTTTTCAGGACAGTCTAGAGGTCTCTGTTTAGATATCCTAGCCTCTGCTCTGTCTGAGCCTGAATTCTGAGACATAGACTTGGCTTCATGTGGTGCAGTTATTTTTACCGCTGAGGGTGGTGATGCAACTAGCAAAGGAGTGGCATGATAAGGATTCCTAGATTCTAGTTTATCCCTGGATTCCATTTTTGTAGGTTGAAACTGAGTTTCCATTTCTTGCAGTTCTTCCTTACACTGGAGGGATTTTTCTTGTCTTTGTCTCTCATGTTCCACATTCTCTTCCTTGCATTTTGCTCTCCATCCGTTCTGTTGCCCCATTATGCTCATGAAACATTCTACCTGTTCCGAGACATAATTTTCCAGCAAACTTCCCGAGAAGCCAGATAATTTTCCAATCTTATATGATTGCGCTGTCCATTTCTTCAGTCCTTTTATCTCATCCATTTTAACAGCAGTGGTTTTGCTGAGCGAGTATGAGATCTCTAACTCACTATCAAATAAATACAGGCTTAATACTTTCTATAGCCGTAACTAAACTAAAGTATTTTAACAACCTCTGTTATTTAAAACCAGCATACATACAACATAACATAAATATTAGTTAACAACATGTAACTAATAACCAGCAGTACCACGAAGAATAGTTTTCATATCATAACTAAAATCTGTTTTTCTTGTAAAAATTTATGTGTAATTTAGTCTAGGGTAATTTATATGTCCCCTCTTTAATCTAATCCTAGCCTTGGACACCAATTAGTGACAAGTACCTACAGCAGTAGTGGTCTAGGAAAGATAAGAGTTTTCATATCTCAGACAAGTGTCTAAATATGAAAAAAAAGTAAATCCCGGACACGAGCGTCCCAGTGTAGCGAAATGGTTAATGTTTAGAGGGGGAAAGTGTATGTATGACAGACTTGATGGAAGAATAAAAGATAATCTCTAGAGGAAACTCTTCCAGACTGCAAGTTGAATGCACAGTCTCTCCTCGGGAATTAGTCCACTCAAAAAACTTTCTAAGAGAATTCTGGTGAAACTAAACAGGATATTCTCTAGGCGATAAATTCTTTATCCGAGATCCTATAAAGGACTATGTATAGTACATATAGATGGATAAGAGATTTGGTGCCCAGCCACATTAAAAATATCCTGACCCAATAGTGTTTATTAATTTTGGCTCTGCCTCCAGGGTGTAGATTTATGTTACTAAAACTATACAACCCAATTAAATATTACAAAGAAAATAACAACAGACTCGGTTATGTAAAGTTTACAAAAATGAAAATAGAATCTCACAATATATTCAACTATACAACTAATATGTTCCCTAATCTATGAAGGGTTCTGATCCATGTCAGAATTAATTTTTAATCATAGGACAATAGGAATATTCTGTAGTGGTTCTGCTGGCATGTTCAGATACTCATCTCAATTGCTGATGTAGTCTTGTTGCCAGGGGTTCAATATGTCCCAGCACTCCAGGTCCCGCAAGTACTTTTTAGGGTTTCGGAGGATGGCAAGCTGCTTTCTCCGTCTTGACTCAGGGCGCATCACCAGCTGGGATGGATTAAGTCTGCCCTTGAGAACACTGCTTATGGTTTAGTCTTCTGGTATGACAACCTGATATGACAACCTGGTAGGACTGGATTGACAAACAATTGAGGCTCCCTTAGTAATCATGCCAGAGAAGTCATTTCCCATATCTGCTGGGCGCTAATCGTCCATCAGAAATCTAACAAACATTCATAGCTAACATCAATAACAAAGTACTATTTATTATCTATAAAGTACTATAGCATAACTGATGTTATAAGCAAACAGGTGGATCTCAACCTATATCTGGCTTCCAGCTTGTTTACCGCAGTGATTTTCAACATATGGGCTGTTAGCTTCACCAACTGTGAAGTTTGGGGCAGTGGTCATCAAAAGTTTGAGAACCACTGGTCTACCTTGTGCCCACAGAGCAATAAAATCAATTTGGGGTCACTGTCAACAATGGTTTGAGAACCACTGGGTAATAGTTTTCTATTCTGCTGTAACATGTTCGGGTGTCATTGCTGCTAAGGTTTGAGAACCACTGAATTACAAGTCAGTCAACGTATTCATTTATAAAATTGGCTACAGTGCTGTTGCCCATTCATTACATACTTCTGTGTTTATGTGATAGGCATTCATATACCTTATTAATACCATCATAACATAGGATACATGCACATTAACACATTAAAATATAATTAATAAGGATATTTGCAGAAATCAGTTCAGGATTAAAATATGACAAGAATAATCATGGCTGAAATCATACAGTAGAATTAGTAGAAATCATTCGGTATAAAACAGGACAAGGGTAGTTCATATATGAAACTTTCAGTATACATAATGTTGTTGTCTCCTGTACAAAATCAAGGATATTAATTTCTGTCACAGTGAAAAACAAAAGATACTGACATGATATGTTGTAGATAAACATATGATTAATTCATGTTATTCATATAACAATATAGATCACTTACTCGCTCAGGCAAGATTCATTGCTGTTTAAATGATCGGGCCCCTCTTTATTTCTTAGGAGCAACCATTTTGTTCCCGGTCAGTCTGCCGGCTTGCGAGAGAAAAGGCCTGCGCTTTGAGAATAGCGCCAAAATCCGTAGAACAAAGGAATATATTTCCCGCAGCAAATGGGAGATCTCCTGCGGTGTATTGATGCATGGTAGAGAATAGAGAATTTAGAGAGAAGGAATGTTTTGGTATGAGAAAAGATTGACAGAGAGAAAAGAAGGCGAAGACACTTCGTGACAGTTACAAGTTATCTTATTTGTGAATTCCTGTACATTTTTGCATTACAGGGCGTCATAGGTAATGACACCCTACAGGGCATCATCCCTAGAATTGTTCAAGATATCTTCAACTACATCTATGGTATGGATGAGAACCTGGAGTTTCATATAAAGGTGAGCACCGTTTACAAGCTACAGGTACACAGAATCACCTGGTTATCTTACCCATTCATATGAGACAGTTCATCCTGTGCTGCTCACTTGAATCACAACAGAAGTTATTTCAGTGCTCATGTACAATAACAAACACTCTACATGACACCACCCAACAGCTACAGAACACATGCAAATTCTTCTAACTAGGCATTGGCAGTAAAAGCGCTTCAATCTCAGCAGCAGCCAGGGTCACTACAGTGAAATTGAAATTCTGATGAATTTAGCGATATTATTTCATGGCAAGAGGCACAAAATTAAGAATTGTCTCAAACATTGTAAGTAATTGCATTATCTACTTCAAAGATAACACTTTATCCACAA
This sequence comes from Oreohelix idahoensis, assembly GCA_024509875.1. NCBI lineage: Eukaryota > Metazoa > Mollusca > Gastropoda > Stylommatophora > Oreohelicidae > Oreohelix > Oreohelix idahoensis. The sequence goes on along the minus strand of JAMPIV010003473.1, from coordinate 1,069,259 downwards.
GATTCATTGCTGTCTGATTGGCTGTCCAAACCCATGATTACAGATATTCCTTCCTAACTTCTTTCTCTTCATGATAATCTCTTTCAAACATTCTGTTTCCTTCATATCTTTACCTTCTGGTCAGTCATTTTCATCTTGAACTTCTTCTTGGTTATGTAGCTTTAATTTGCTCCAGGTGAAATTTTATTGTTCACTTTGTTTCTGTTGTCTCGGCTTGTTTGATTTTAGGATTTTTTTGTTACAAGCCATGTGACCATAATTTTGTAAATCTGACTCCAATACCGTTTTTTAACTCTATAATCCATTTTACAGCAGCCTTGCATAATTCATACTTTAAATGAAAGTGTTTTAATCACTGAATAAACTGTTCTTTGACGATTATTCAGTGATCAATTTGTATTTCATGGGTTTAAGCAGATGATATCACTTGCTTCTTTCCCAAATGATATTCCTATTTTTATCCGCAATAGTTAACTTGTATCCGCTTTATCTGCAATAGTTAACTTTTATCCACAATAGTTATTAACTCCTTCTTGGACAACTCATATTAATATGATCTCAGCTGAAGTATCGGATAATTGTTATAGCTTTTAACAGGTTTAAATTATTTTTAATTCTATATTTCTTATTTTAAATAATATAATTTATTAAGCTCAAAAAGCATTAAAAAAAACAGTAACAAGTCATCACCATTGCCATAACAGTCTGATGAGATAAAGATACGTTTAATTAGTTGAATCAACGGGGGGGAATAAATCGCAAATGCTTTTAGTCAAGTACTGCAAAGGTTGATCCCTGTCTCGTGCTGGGACGCAGTACATGAAAGGGAAAATCTTTGTAAAAGCCTGATTAATGAAACACTTTTGCTTAAAAGATTATTTTGTCTGCACTAGTTAACGCACAGTAAACAATGTTGCCAATGAACTGGCTGTTCTGTACATAACCAAAATCAGATGCAAGACGCGATGCAAATACTTGATGAGAGGTCACAGCTAGTGGATCTGAAAATACACTGGCAGAAAACAAAAATGATGAGAGTAAATGCAAAAACGATAACAATATTTCACTTGAAAAAACATCACTACAAGATGTAGAATCATACTTTGGCTGCAATAGACGGAGGAACAGATAATGATATGAAAATAAGAATACATTAGTCTAGAGGAGCTTTCATTGGATTGGGAAATACCAGTAAATTGAGATCAAAATTGTATGGTTCTTCTTCTTCTTCCTCGTTCGTCCTGAAAAGGACGTTGGTTGCGTTGTGTCTGTTTACAGCGAAGCTGCGTCTTTCGGCCGACACATCCGACTTCAGCACGGCATTTTTTGGGACCGGGTTTGCCTTCCCTCTTCGATCCCTACTCTCTCAGTCAGACTGCAGTGATGCAGCCTGTTTCCAGGACCACCACTTGGAGGTGGAGTAGGGTCTTGGTCAGCTCTGGTTCGCTGACCCTGACGCAAGCAGTCAAGCTATGGGTCGCTGACTGCATTCTCTGTTGCTGCGTCTTTGGGTCCTTTATGGTTCTGAACATGGAGAACAACAAAAACAACAATCAGAAAGCTTCAGACTTTCATACATGGGTATTTACACCAAAAAAAAAAAAAAAAGTCTCATAGCGGATACTGCTGATGACAACAAATGGTCGAATCTTGCGCTAGAAAGTTTTTCCCTCCATTTTAGGTGCTTTTACACTTTTAAGAATAAAGAATTAGAAAAAAGAATATGCATTAAAATGCATATATTCGAAATCTTTGACATAAAAAACTGTTTGCTCATATCTGTGAATAATGACCTGTATTTAGGTGTGAGATGTATTTTTGGGAAGGACATTTTCATGGATAACCTTTGCGACTGAAGGCTTATGTACTGCCAATAACCTCTGCAATGATGCCGTTATGGAGGATGGTGAAATGCGCTGTCAGCATTAAAGATTTGTATCTTCCTTGCCTTCCCAGCTTCCCTCCCACATTCATTTTCATTTCCCTCTCTCATTGACCCTCTCCACACCTGCCCAGCAGCCATGGTGGATTCCCAAATCCAGTTTGTCTTTCACACCAAAAAAAAAAAATGAAGCAATAAAAATAATCATAGATCTTTCTTTTTTCCTTAAGAACCACGCCACTTGAACACACATCACTTCATGCACGAGATCAGCTGGGTATCTTGTGTGACAGACGCTGTCAAGTTTCCAGTATTTTTAATCAGGTTAAGATAGCCTATAGGGGCCCCAATGGTACCGCAGTATTTTTCATGAGGGCGTACCCAGATTGTATTGTTGGTATATATATATCTAGTTCATTCTTAGAAATTTAAGAATAATTGCCAGTCTTATAGCTCAAATCATTTTATGACCTATGTTATGATTAGCCTGTGGGTGCTTGTGGGGTCTAATCACATGTACACTTGTAAATACAGGCTTCTAGGGACTATTTGCTTGTTTATGGGTAGTCACAGCCTTCATGATGCATCACCTGCTTTCTTTTTCCTAATTATTGCTATTTCCTACCCAATAATTAACATGGTAGGATGGGACCTGAAAACAAAGAAGAATCTAAGTTTCAATGAATGTGTTGTGCTTATTACTTGTATGATTTTGCAATGTTTTATTTTGCATCCTCAGTGACCAAAACAAACTTGTCAGTCCATGAAGACAAAAACAAGGTCCCATTTGTGAAGGTATACAAGCATATATTTTTTTTTATGCACATCTTTTTGAAAATTCATTATGTTTTTTAAAATAACATAACAATATTTTACAAATTTATGTATTTTATATGATATTGGAAAAAATACTTTGTTACAAGCAATGTTAACAAGTTAAGTTTATATCCATAAAGCATTCTGTTAAATGTTGCGTATTCAGCATTTTCATGCTCACCTATAATTTTGTCAAGTAGAGATTTTGTTGTATAATGAGGAATATCTTTAGCCACATGAGGATGGAGAAAATGACAATCACAATTATATACATGAATGTGTAGGTTGCAATTCCATTAAAATATCGATATTTTGTTTTTAAAGATAAAATAGTAACCAATATTTAATGCTGGAGAAAATGACGTGTTACTTTAAATGATACATTCATTAGATATTTTTTTGTTTCCTGCTAGGGCTGTACTGAAAGGTTTGTCTCAAGCCCAGAGGAGGTCATGGACGTTGTTGAGGAGGGAAAATCCAACAGACACGTTGCTGTAACAAGTATGTTACTTTTTTGTTATCGTATCTTTATCTATTCGTTTTGGAGGTTAGCTACCACGATTTTTGTTCCTTTCTCATTCAGAGGGATCTAGATATGTTTATCATTTAGTTCCTGACCATTCATTTGTGTTGTCAAATAATTGTTTTCCTCTATTAATGTCATTCTGTGTTTTTCTCTACTCATCTTGTACTCATTCTTCTCCACTATTAAGAATTTCTTTGTATCTTATCTTATTAAATGTACACAATAGGCAATTTTTTCCCCTCCGTTCTTTCATAAAATTACCTTGTCTGTTCTGAGTGCAAGTGAGTAATTTTGCTCATCGTTTTCCTCTAATACTATTGTTCCTTGTTTTCCTTTACTCATCTTTTACCCATCTTCCTCCCAGTAAGAATTTCTTTGTGTCCTGTCTTATTAAATGTATGCGATAGGCAATCCCTCTCTCTCTCCTTTCCATCTTGTCTTTAAACAAAATTGCTTTGTCTGTTTTAAGTGTAAGTTGTAAATCTGCAGGTAAAAATCATTGAATCTTTTTGTAGCAAACGGTTGTCCAAGTTTCTGCTTCAATCACAAGAAATCCAGGCAATGTATTTAATAGTCTAGCACGATTGGATGGCTGCTTTTAGAAGTTCAGACATGTAAGGTCTTGTTGAGACTGACCTTGTTAATACCATTCACATATGGTGCAGTGAAAGTTGACTATGAAGATAATAAACAATAGCATCATATGGCAGTCCTTGTTCTGGGCAAGGTAGAAGAAATATAGGAAGACCTAAAAACATAGACATGAGAGCTGCAGACATCCATACAAAGGATAAAGAATACATATGAAAGACCTTCAGCAGGTTGCCCAAGACAAGACGGCTTAGAGAAGTCAGTTTGAAGGACTTTCCTGTGGGAATCTATGGCACAGAAGGAAGGTCATAAATAAAATTGTGCATGTGATGGGAACTTTTTTTTTTCCAAACAAAAAAAATTTTTGTTAATGGGTTTGTAGTTTCCGCTGAAAACATATTGTAGTAATTGTTCAGTGTAAGCTGTATGCTTGCACTGCTTTGGCAGTACTATGATATCCTCCTGATTTGTAAGTTGCTGCTCATGTAATAGGGAGTTCGTGTGTCAGAAATCCGGTTTCAAAAATGTATATAAAAGAAATTAACGGGCTTAAAATTTATATTAGAGGGCAATAAATCTATGGCTTATTGATTGATAAGCAAAGGGCAATAATCCAAAATAGGCATCAACAGTAGTGTTTTTACACCCCCTTGAGAGAAAAAAGGCTGACTCAAGTTTTTAGCTAGATGAGCGAAGTAAACTCGCACGGGACAGTTGTATTTGAGTGAACTGTTTTGAGAAAAACTTGATCTAGAAGTTTTGAAAATAGTCGTAATGGTAAGTCGACGTATTAGTTTGTGTTAAAAGTAAAAAGTGGCAAGCGCAAATGAGGGCTTTCATCGGACAATAAGCCAAAGTCCTTTGGTTGATTTCTGTGGTCGCAGAAAAATGAACTATTGTCTAGGCACTCATTCGCTTGGTACGCCACAATTATATATGATAGTTTGTTATTCATTTCTGTGGACAAGGTTGCAGTACGAGAGAAAGAGTGTTTATTTTCAAGTCCACCAGGTACGTTGAGTCTCTCCAAAATATGATAAACTGTTTAGTAAATGAGAAGAACAATAGGCAGCAGCTAGCCATGAGAAGGGAAAATAATAGACCTTGGTAGAAATGGTCATCCTTGGCGGTAGGCCAGTCTTTCTAAGAGATACACCAAGTAACTCTCACTAAGACCTGACAAGTCAGAAGGTAGAAGATCAGCAGAGATAAATTAGAACAACAAATAGGAACAGCGAGTACCTGAGATAAATGTTATGACAAGGAATTATTGACAACAGTTGTTTTCAAGCCAGGACCATCATAGCTACTAGAGACAGTATTAAATACAGACGCAGTGACAGTGAACAGAGAATATATATAGAGTGAGAGTAAGAATGACATTTAGTATTGCCTATGGACGTTTTTGCTGTGTAAAGTTTACCAGCCTCAGGAGGAAGGTTGGGCACATAATTATTTCAACCCTTGATATTCGTGTAAATAAATTTCACATTTAACGTTCATTACTGTCATAGTGAAGTATGTTTATCAAGGTATTGAATCGTCAATCAACTGTCAGTATGTACTGTGATAATCGTCTGTTGTGAACTGTTGTCATAATACCATCAACCAATACCTGTCTATTGTTTAGGGTAGTGATACGAACCCACTATACAATCATCATCATCATCAGCGTATATGCCCATGGCCACACTCAGCAGGAGTTGTAACTCGCTCATTTAATTCATCTGGTACGCGGAAAAATTTATTATAGTTTGTATTTTGTTTTAGATGCCTGTCTTTTTTTGTTTTGTCATAGTTTATATTTTACCTCATGTACCTTGGTATTTGTCACTAATTTCAGCCCATTTTTTTGTTTATCTCTACAGATATGAATGAGCACAGTTCCAGAAGCCATAGTGTATTTCTTATACATGTAAAACAGGAAAATGTAGAAAGTGAAAAGAAGTTGCATGGAAAACTGTATTTAGTCGATTTGGCTGGTAGCGAGAAGGTATGTTAAGATTTTTAAAACATTATATTTGCTACTTAACTAGGCATAACATATTTTCCAGTAATTTAGAGCCAGTCTGAAAATAAGGCATGAGACTTGAATTTATACTTTATCAGCAAGTCCACCAGATCAGTCATCCAGGCCGGAAGAAGCTCCTGTCCTTGAGGAAGAAAAAAAATTATAACATTGAATTCTGAAAGAAGCACCTACTTTCACTTATGAATTTTCAGAATGGGCGCCTGGAATATAACGATACTGAATGAACAAGGGAGCACAGCACGGGTAGCAACAGCGATGAAATATTATAAAATGCACATCTTGGAACTATGTCACCCACGAAGGAAGGGAACAGGTAAAGAAAGGTAAACACAGGAGACATTGAGGAAGTCACGTGTTAGTGTCACAAACTGGTCCTTGTTCTGGAATCCCCATGATAGAAGAAACAAAGGAAGGCAAAAAAAAATTGTAATTTATCCTAAAAGTAATAATGTTACTTAGCTTTGTATGCATGGAGGCATATCTGGAGCCATCTTTACATACCCACCAGCTATGCACAATGCTACAGGATACATATGTGGAAGGGAACCTGTGTCTTGAGGTTAATTACACCCTCATTGACTCTTTAAATCATCCACACACTTCCAGGGATTCCCTCTGGTGAAACTTGCTGAGAACCCAGCATTGCACACTAAGCTTGGAGAAGTCACTTGAGCCCCAGATGTAATTCTTTGGCTTTGATCTGGTTGACTGCATGCAGGAGGATCTCGCTATGGACCCAGTGATTGGGGAAGGGGGGCAGAGAAGTGGCTCTGTGCAGGATGTGACAATTCCTTGGAAGAGCCCAGAACCAGAGCACAGTATTTTAGCTCTGCATAGTTGGAGAGCCCCCTTGGATGGCGGGGAATGCATAGTATGCCACACGCTTCTTACTCCTAGCTTGGGACCAGATGTGGCAATCCTTTAAATGCAAGTCAAGCTGAAGAAACTGGAGCTTATGACTTCAACTCAGCACATTTTGGAATGGCAGGAAAAGCCTAGATTTACAGTGTAGATAATACCAAGGAGTTGTCAACTTGGTATTGGCTGCAAAAGAGCGAGAAGCTCAGCAGCCCTAGTTAAACAACAACAACATAGCTTTGTGGGTATGGGAATAGTGCAAGTGGCTTGACCTTTTAGCTTGAAAACTTTGGGGGTGACAATTTTGGATCGTGACTGTCAAGCTTCACCCTCTTTTAAATTGAGTTATTCTTTATTGTCTGTAAATTTGTCATTATACTACATATAATTTTCATTGCCAACAGGTCAGTAAGACGGGAGCAGAAGGTTCAGTCCTTGATGAAGCAAAAAATATTAATAAGTCTTTATCAGCTCTTGGCAATGTGATTGCTGCTTTGGCTGATGGAAATGTAAGTTATTTACTTCATAATCTTGTTTGGTTCCTCAAAAACTTTAAAAATCATCAAGTACTTGTGTATCACAGTTTGACTGACATAAAGATACAAATTTATTTATTACATGTATTTGCAAGGTCATGAAAATGCTGTTTTCTCTGTATGTGCTTTCCATAAGACATAGCTAATTTTTATTTTGTTTAATTATGTGTAGAATTTAATTTTTCAGAACAAAAAAAAAAGTGTTAGTAATATTGCAAATTCTTTTTTATTCTTGTGAAAACAGAAATCTCATGTCCCATACCGTGACAGTAAATTGACAAGAATTTTGCAAGAGAGTTTAGGTGGTAATGCTCGCACCACTATGGTGATTTGTTGTTCCCCTGCCTCCTATAATGAAGGTGAGACCAAGTCAACGCTACTTTTTGGACAGAGGTGAGAATAACTTCTTGTGGTGCATTCTTTATTCATCTTTAGAATTTTGTTTGACTTGTTAAGAATATTGGTAGAGGGACAAGGAAAATCTGTTTAGCCTATTTGCCATTCTCAGAACAAGTTTACCATTTGGAAGTGGATTTTTCACTTCAGTGCTGAAGTATGGAGGCTGTATTTCTGAAATCTAGACTAGAATTATATCCTTTATATTTTGAATTGTGTAAAATTCTTATGTCACAGATTCTCTGTAGTTAATTGGTGCATAACATTGGTTACATTGACCTGTAATTTTCTTTTTTCAGTTTTGAATATTGCTGATTTTAATCTGGGTGCCATTGCTTCCAATTCTAGGAGTTTCTTCTAGGCTACCTTGAACAACATTAGTGCTAAATCTGTGTTTTGAGCTGTGCTTGCTTTCTCATGTTCTGAGGGTAACACTATTTCTCCTGTTTTCAATTTCATTTTTATTACTTTCCATTTTGTTTTGCAGTTCTGGGATGTCAGTGTTATAGTTTCTCATTTCTGTCACCACGTGCCATTTTCACTTGTTCTTTTTGACTTTGAATGTTTCAGATGCTGGAGATCCTGGGATCAAAAAGCCATTCTTTTTTTCGGCTTTCTCTGAACTGCATCATGAATTCTAGTAGAGGACCTTCTGTCATCTTGGATGGTCAAGTTGAATTGTCTGAATTTGCTTTGGATGACTCGCTCATGTTCTCTCAATGTGATGTCCATTATCTTGGTGACTGCTTCTGATTGTACCTTTTCATATTATGTGTTTTTTTTCTTTTTCTCTCTACCCAGAGTTTCTATGCCGTGTGCTGATATCTTGATTTTGTGAATGCAGTATTAAATTACAGAACCAAAAAGTTGTGGTTATATATTCATCAAATATTAGTGTGGGGTAACATATATTATATCAGCTACATGCATAATTGCACTGTTTTTTCTAGAGCCAAGACTATCAAGAATGTTGTATCTGTCAACGAGGAACTGACTGCAGAAGAGTGGAAGAGGCGATATGAGCGAGAGAAGGAGAAGAACAACAAGATGAAGTTGATCATCTTGAAACTAGAAGCAGAGTTACAGTCGTGGAGAAATGGTTAGTAATCACTTCTAGTTGTAGTATTTCTCCTCAAGGATTCTCACAGCTTCAGCTAGAGCATCATACTTGCCACCATTGAGTAAATCAGCCAAAGATACAGACTGTTTGCAAATTTAGTATGAAATAAGTTGTTCCTAGTCTCTGTGAGATTCTGTGTGGTTAACCCTGAAGTAGTACCGCCTGAAAAGAGGGTTTTTATATTTAAGGATACTAGATATCAGGATGAAAAATACAAGGGCGGTTAAATAAGGCTTTAGTGAATGCAAGAAAAATGTATTTATGATCATCATCATCATGGCCAACATGCACGAGAATGTTATTGAACTTCCCCAAAAGGACTAAGACAACAGTGATGAAGGAAAAGAGGAAGAGGAATACCATTAAGTTCTATAGATTATCTCACTTGATTCTGTTAGAATTAGTAGTAGTCTTTCTTACTGTACAGTGGTAATTTTTGTGAATGGAGTCATCATCATCAGCTGCCATCTCCACAACGAAGGTTGGCTATAATGGATCTCCAATCTCTCTTGTCTTGGTGGTGCACTCTGATCGACTCTTTCCTGTCCATCTCTTGATGTTATTGTCCCACTTATAGCGCTGTCTTCCCCATGCACGTTTGCATTCAACTCTCCCTTGTATTATGGTCTTCTGCAAGGTGATGTCTTTTTATGTGGCTAAAATATTTTAGCTGCTAATTTTGATCTCCTTCATTAGTTCTCTTTTCATACCTAGGTTTTCTAGGACCTCCTTATTTGTTTTCTTCTCTTTCCATGAGATGCGCACAATTCTTCTTTATATCCACATCTCGAGAGCCTCAATTCTTTCTTCCAGTTGCTTATTCATTGTCCACATTTCTACACCATACAGTAATGAAGAATATATATAACACTTTATGATTCTCAGTTTTAATTTGAGAGTTATACTGTTTAGATGTCTGTATTTTGTCTCATGTTGTTGAATGTACCTTTGGCCATTCCTGTTCTCTTCTTGACATCTGCCATCTTCTGTTATTAAATGACCAAGATATGAGAAGCTGTCACGAAGTGGATTTAAGTATAGAGTTATGTCTGAGTGTATAGACAAGACCCTAGTATGAGAAAGACTGAGAAGATAGATTTTGATGTAAATGACAGTGAATGTGGAAAGATGAGACTTATAGCTTCGAGGGTGAGAACCTAGATTGACTCTCCCTCGCCACTCATGACTCTTTAAGAGCTAAAGACTCACCACCTCTGACTACCAATAAAGGAGATAAGGTTTCACTAAAGTTCCACTGACACAACTATACAGACAACATATACGTACAGTATAGTGATAGAGACTGATCCAGTATACCGTTTATTTACACAACAAAATCAGATAACACAGTAAAAATAAATAATGTGCGATTTCGCACAAACCTGAAACAAAAACCAAAGCAATTAAAATGACATAAAAATTGTAAACCCACAATGTCACCCTCCCCTTCAACCTGCAGGGAAGAAAGTCGAGGATTAAACAAAAAGAATTTACTCGGTGGGGTCTCTAACCTTAGAGCTACCACTCCTAACTATCTAATTATTAATTATTAAACTCTAACACCACTGTCTGACTGCAGACGTATCTACCTGCCTACACAAAATCTGACTGAGCTTTCTGAAGTTCTACACCACAAATCACAAACACTGATCCACTAACGGACTTCTTCAGTGTAACCTCAGAGGCAGTCCTCTGCTCTGACTATCTAACTTCATAAAGTCTGTCTCTCCTCTGTTTCTGTTCTGACTATCTAACTTTATAAATTATGTCTCTCCTCTCTAAAACATTCGGAAGGAATGTTGACCCTATCTCCTCCCACGAATATTGCAGCTGATGACTTGGCTTCTAGAACTAGGTACTTGACTGGGATGTATAGACTTCACGGCTACTGACAACTTCTTAACAGACGTTTTAACCCCGCTTAGGATTTAGGGACAAACAGCATTATTATGGCTGTGAAAAAAAATTAGAACCAACCTCTGGGCAACGCGCCTTTTTAGGAGTGGTATATCGAGCTGAGAGCTCTGGATTTTAATGATGAACACGTTCCCGCTGAAGCATGGGGCTTCACTGCAAGAGAACTGCTATCTTCTACTGGTGCAGACGTACTTGGCGCCGGTAACTACCACGTCACCAATTTTCTTCACCACTGGCGAAGTCTCGAACCTTCTACTCCTGAGAAGGTCAAGTATCTTGGCAAGTTGTACGGCTGGTACAACCCTCCCTATGAGCCGTGAAAAATGCTGTGAAACAAATAATAACAACAGATATACAACACATCAAAAGTTACCCATCTCTAACACATAACTCCCATAAATACATCTCCCGTCTATCCCCTACACCCCTCTACGCACAAGCTATAACAAATATTCCTGCCCCCAAAAGTCAGCCTACCATACACTTCCCTCCTCATCTCTCTCTCCCCGCTTCACCGTAAATATCTGTCTAGTAAGTAAACAAACCCCCGACACAGGCTGACCTAATCTCTTACGTGCCGGCTGGCCTGTCAGCCGTCACAACATTTGCGTGTATGAAGCGAAACATTCCTCACTAAAATTCCTAGGCCTACTTTATATTACAGACTGACCCTGGTGAGTCATCGATTAACACAAAAATAAAATAGACCTCTCTAGGAATAATTAAATCCCATCTCCGTGAAATTAATTACAACCCTCACTCCCCTCCTGACTACACAACCAAAATAGCCCGCTAGCAACTACCTGGCTAATTAAAATTACACGAATTCACTCGCGTATGTACGCTGCAAGGTATCATAAATCAAAGATGAGGAAATATTAATTCCCATCTCAATAATGTTAATTACACAATCAATTAACGTACACAATTAAGCTAACGTATTTACACCACAAAGAATCAAAATCAAATTGTGATTTTTACACAACACTCTACATACTACAGAGCGCCCGTGTATCTAAGAGCTTAACCTCACACAGTTAATATCTCAAAGCCTCTACACCAACCAAAGATAGTACTAGCTTATCATAGAAAAAAATATATGCACACTTACATTTTTATTATTAGATAGCAATGGATGGCACTTTTGTTTATAAAATTTAAGTTAACTTCCTGAAGAAACTTTACTTTATCGTGCTAAGATTCTATTTAGAAACGCATTATCTACACCGCTAAATTAAGATGCCTACATACCCAATTCTCGAATTTCTCACTTATGACGAATATGACTTAGTTTCACGGCAGTAATTTTCTGGAGACAAAGAGACCCGTTAATGACTAGACGTGGGTATATATCATAATAAAAAAGAACGCTATAACCCACACCCTACTTCATCGCTTGGCGTCCCTCTTAAACCAATAATCTTACCGGAATTTAATAAAACTTTACCCCGGCCAATTAGATTGTAAGCAAACTCATGAGTCATGTCATGTTTATTCTGATCGCGCATCTTTCTTGCGTCATGTTAAATAATGTTACTACCGTTGGCATGAGCAAAATTAACTTTGATTCGTTGTAGCGCCCATTTTTACATACCTGGGTAGAGGTTCAACACCCACCCATCGATTTACCGGGTATGGGTTACTAACGTCGGAAAATTTATACCCAGCCTAATAATACTCAAGCGCCTAATACAATAAAAATTTACCGCAATTATTTTACAAAGAAAAGCCTACGTGATCGCAATTACTTTAGAGAAAGGAAGACTGGTGCAAATCTTAAAATTAAAACCGACAGTCATCCCTCCTGAAAACGCAATTAATTACCAAGAGAAGAAGACTAAACTCAATTAATTACAGGACATAATTACCGGGAATAAAAGAATGGGGCTTGTGGAAAATAAAATCACAGTAACTCCTCACAGAAGCTCCTGACTTGTTCCAGGATTTTCCCATTTATGCTTATTTTTAATGTGGGCTTATCTTCTGTTTTGCTAATTATCATAGTTTTTGTTTTATCACTGTTAATGTCCAATCCATATTCATGACTTATGCTGTTTACTTGCTTCACTAGTTCTTGTAAATCCTGTTCACTTTCAGCTAACAACACGGTATCATCTGCATATCTAAGGTTGTTTACAAAACTTCATCTGTGCAAACTTTCTAATTGGTAGTGTATATTTACATTACTTTATTGCATAATATGGACCATACTTTTCAAATTTGCTTGATGGCAGATAGAAATTATAGGTTTTTTTTTTTTTCAAATTTTATGTAATATGTACATTAGCAGTGCTGGTAACATTAATCAAACCCCTCCCTACACAGTCAAAACTAGATAATTATCAGAGATAATGAAAAATGTTTAATCACATAATTTAGCCTGTAGAATAAGAAATACACATTGTATTAGCAAATTGTGTACATTTTCATTTTTGTAAGGAAGACTTAAAAAAAAAATTTTTTTTACACGTTCTTTGTAAAATTGTTCTAAAGTTTCTCTTTACTTCATTTGTATACTTTAGTTTGAGTTCTACAGTAACTTTAAGTAATAATAAAATAGGGAGGACTGCAGGAAGACAATGATAATCTTTGAGTAAACTACTTTAATTGTGAGATTAATTGATATAATGCAGTGCATTCTTCATGAAATCTGTCCATTTTCTCATATCATACGAGGATATAACTCGTTTCCACTGTATCTATGTACTTAGGCAAGACTGTGCCAATTGAGGAGCAGGTGGATGTGAAGACAGTAGCACTAGAGGGTGAACCTGGTCAGGCAGCCAAGGACCAAGCTGCCATGCAATCCAGTTTCATTGGCTTGGTCAGTGGAGGAGTCAGTGCAATCCCTGAGGCAGAAAAGGCCCAGCTGGAGGAGGAGAAAATGAAGTTGTACCAGCAACTTGATGACAAGGTGAGAGTCATATTCATTGGACAAGTATTAGTGTTGTGGCTGTAGAGTTCTTTCAGAGAATGAGAGGTTGAATCAAGGTTTAGGTGCTTGATAATTTGCTGGGTAATATTTTCTCGAAGGGATGGGGGCATGACTAAAAAATCATTGTATCAATTCTGATATATAAATTGACCTCGGAATATATAAGGCATATTTAAATTATTTTTATTGCTTTTAATGTATAATATTTTTATATGAGTGGATTTTGTGGAGTCTAACTTTATTCATACAGGATGATGAGATTAACAGCCAAGGTCAGCTAATTGAAAAGCTGAGAGAGCAGCTGCTGGAACAGGAGGAGCTGATTGCCAGCTCCCGGAGAGACTATGACAATGCTCAGGCTGAGATGGCCCGCATCCAAGCTGATAATGAGTCTGCTAAGGAGGAGGTGAAGGAGGTACTGCAAGCTCTGGAGGAGCTGGCCATGAACTATGACCAGAAGTCTCAGGAGGTTGAAAACAAGAATAGGGATATTGAGGCCCTCAGTGAGGAGATTACTCAGAAAACTGTGAGTGACATTCATTTCTCTTAATTCTGCAAGTCATTAGTTTGACAGTATGTTAATTTCATCAGGTATGCAGCTTCTGAAAGGAATGTGTTCCAGTAAGGATGTGAAGGGGGCTGCAAGTGAACTAAATATAGACTGTGTTGTACGAAAATGAGTAGTGGACAGTTTTACTGTTGCATAAGAACAGTTACTTGTCCTATCTCTGCTACATCTCTTAGCTTTTCTTGATGTTATCTTCACCATTGTTACCCTGGTCTGAACACTTTAGTGTCCTATAAACTTTCCTTTGCTCAAAGACATAATCTTTATGCTTCTTCTCACTCTCAGGTTGTTGAAATTTGTTGCCATTTTCCCAACTTTTCCATCTTTGAAGTTTGTGCCAAGCTGATGACTTTCTAATCAAAACTGACTTTTCTGAGATGGACTGTATTATTGGGTACGTCCTTACCTCTACTGTGCATCATATCCTTTATTTTTCTGAACTGGATGCCATTGCTAAAAGCCTTAGAATTCTTTTCTTGATCAGGTTATGTTACTTTTGTTGATCAGGTTTCATTAATTTTAACCTACGGCCATCATAGTTTCGTTGGTAAGGAAGTTCTGTTTTCATCTATTCACCAACTTGATCCAGAAATTTAGAACTCATTTAAGGACACACCTTTAGTGCTGTAAAATGTTTTAGCTATCAGAACACCAGTGTCAGCATTCATGTATGCACCAGACCATTGCAGCATAACAATGTGCTAAGCATGTCATTGTTTTGAAGGATATAAACTGTGTTGGTCCCTAAACCACTTGTTATTTCTCATATGATGCTGTAATGTCACCTGCATCATCATCTACGAATGGTACAATAAGACCTGCATCAGTTAAACTGGCTAATTGCATTAGAACCATTTCTTCAGCAGTCTCTCAGATGGCTTCAATGCCTATGGCCACCCACTTCAGCAACCTGGATAACCAAAGTGCCCCAAACATTCAGAATATTGGGATCAGATCTTGCCCATGTGATAACAAAGTCAGTTTGATTGAGAATACCGTCTTAATCTTACTCCTGGGGTTCCTTAGGGCGTAAGACTTAAATATTTGATACTCCTGTTTTCTAAGACCCTTTTAGCGCCTCTTCCCCCTCGCCCTGCTTTTTCTTTTTTCCCTTGTTCTTTCTCCATTTTATCACTCTTCCTTTCCCCCCCTCCCCCCCCCCCCATATTACATTCTTCTTTGTCTTTCAGCATCCTGTGAGGCATGGGTCCTCAACCAGTTCACTACATTTGCCTGTTGTGACATGCTTGAGAGAGCAGTGGTTCTGTTTTTTTTTAAATAAAACCACATGGGGTTTGCATTCATCTTGCTCTTGTTAATGTTTCCTTTCTTTTTTCTTTTTTTTAAACCTATTTCTTTTTTTTTTATTTCCTCGTCTGCTTCTTAGTAGTCCATGCATTAAAAAATTTCTCATCCAGATTTTAATTTCAGCTTTGGCCTGTGAATTTGTTTAAAAAAATTTTTTTTTTTTTAGTGGAAAATCATCTAGCAAAAGCCACATTTGCTTTTGTTGATTTTCCATCTAATTTATAACTTTAGATTTATTAATGCTTTTCTTTTGAGCTTTGTCAGAGGTCCAGCCTCTGGTGAAGACTTTTTGTGAAACGTAGGTTGTTAGATGCTTGTGCCATAGTAAAAGTGCCCACCACCTACAAGGGGATTGACATAAGTCTTGGGCCTGACCATGAAGGACATGTCACAGAGAGCTGAAATTTTGTATAGTGTTTATTCCTTTTCAATATAGCCACCGTCTGAATTGACACACTTCTGCCATCTCTGCTTGACCTTGAAAAGACCTTGGGAGTAGAACACCCTATTTTTCAAACTAAACCAGTCATCACATGCCAGTATAACCTCTCATCGCTGTCAAAATGATTTCCTGTCATGAAGTGGTTTTAGGACTAGAGGCTGCCTACATATAGTGACAAGACTCTAGTGGAAAGAAAGACTAAGAAGATAGATTTCAGAAGAAAATAACAGTGACTGTGGGAGATGAGGCTGTTGGCGTCAAGGGTCGAGAACCTAAATTGACTCTCCCTTGCCACTAGGTGACGTAATGTTTTTGCGATAACCTCACTACCAAAATTTTCGCCCTGCAGCTGCATTCTTTTTCTCAGCGTCCAGTTGCTATAGTGGGTGACCCTTTATGGCTTAGTTTTTGTGTTTCTTGGTCCATTTGCTTTTCTACCCTCCCCTCAACCTGTAAGGAAGAAAGGTAAGTAATACAACATTTGGTTAAGTGGGATCTTTAACATTCAGATCCACCTTACAAAAAAAATCAGCTGATAAGTAACTACCACTATCTAACTACTACTGTCTGTCTGTCTGCAGAAGTCACAAATCTGAAATGTCTACACAGCTTCTCCGCTTTGGACAAATTAACCTTCTCCTGGCTAACACACTTTCCACGAAACGAACTCTTCTAACATCTCCTATACAACTTGACAAAAATTTCTAAGTTTTATTTTCTGTTCGGTGTCTGTCTGACACTCCTAGATTCTACTGAGAAAACTCCTCCACTACTCACCTTCTCTCTCTCTATCTGGTGCAGTTAAGAGGAATTTTAACCCTTTCCCCTCTTCTCCGCCTGTTGTAGCTGCTGACTTGCTTGGTAAACTAAACTCGGGACGTGGTCTATTGCTGCTTCCAAATAGACAAATTTTTACTTTGCATAACCCGGTTACCCCTCTCTTGGGCTCAAGGCTGTCGGGATTATACTTACTTACTTAGTCGTTCCCCTTCTACCGTGAGGTGTAGAGGTTTGGAAGAGAGAGCGCCAGACCATTCTATCAGCTGTCTTCTTCCTGGCCTGGTTCCATTCTAGTCCTCGGTCCTTCAAAGATTGTCTAATGTTGTCTTCCCAGCAGACTCTGGGTCGTCCTGGAGGTCTGGATCCCTGGCTCTTTGTTTCCCATGCTTGTCGTGGTAGCCGATCTTCTCCCATTCTGCAGACATGGCCAAACCATCTTAGTTGGGACTGTTCTATTTGGGTCTGCAGCGGATGGGATTTTAGGCCTTGACGGATCGTCTGGTTGCAGACCATGTCTCTTCTTGTTACTTCAACCACTTTCCTCAGATACCTCATTTCTGAGGTTTGGATCTGGCTTTTATGGGTTGTAGTCATTGCCCACGACTCGCATCCATATGTCAAGACTGGGACATAGGTGGAGCGGTATACAGCCATCTTCGTTTTCTTACCAACCTCTTTCTTGCTGAGGAATCCACGATTTATGGCCTGAAAAAGTCTCCCAGCCGCTGCTTTTCGAGTGGCCAACTCTTCTTTGATGCCTCCCTTTCGGTCTATAATAGCTCCGAGATATTTAAAGTGGTCGACCTGCTCCAGGACCTGTTCTCCCAACTTAATCTGATGTTTTCTTTCTTCTCGTGATATCACCATGGATTTTGTTTTAGAGCTGCTTATGACCATCCCTCTCTTCTCCAGCTCTTCCTTCCAGACTTGCAGGTTGGATTGGAGATGTGCCTCTGATTTAGCAATCAGGGCAACATCATCAGCAAATGCCAGCTCCGAAATATAGACCTGTCTCATCTTCCAGTACCCCACTGAATACTTTCTTGTTCTCTCCTTACATGCCTTGATGACATCGTCCATAAGGAGTATGAAGAGGTAAGGTGATAGGATATCACCTTGTCTTACACCAGTGGTGGTCCTGAACTCTTCTGACTTATGGTTTGCTGTCCTCACATAATTTCTGCAAGACTTGTAGAAGCTCTGTATAGCATGAATCAGAGGTGCTGGAATATTCTTCCTTGCCAAACAGTCCCAAAGTTTGCTCCAGGGGACCCTGTCAAACGCCTTTTCCAGATCTATGAAACAAAGATGGATCTCACTCTTATACTCAAGGGCCTTTTCACTCAGCTGTCTGAGTGTGAAGATTAGGTCTTGAGTACTTCGGTTTGCTCGGAATCCGCACTGGACCTCATCCAATTGTGGCTCAGCTAGGCGTCGGAGTCTCTGCTCTAGGATTCTAGAGTAGATTTTACCAGGGACACTGAGAAGGGATATGCCTCTATGGTTTCCACATTGTCGATTGTCACCCTTTTTGAAAATTGGTGTTATGATGGCAATCTCCCAATCCTTTGGTATGGTCTTGTTGCACCATGCTGCCTGTAGGACCTTTAGGAGTAATAGGTCGCCTGATGCTCCCATGTACTTAACCATTTCTGGTGTTATACCATCATGCCCTGCTGCTTTGCCCATCTTGATTTTCTCTAGTGCTGCCCTCAGTTCTTCCATCTTTATGTCATCTTCACCATCATTGGTTTTCTCTTCTGTGCTAGTGGTTATCATTTCTGATGCTTCACCATGCTCACCATCCAGGAGTTCTGAGAAATATTCTTTCCATCTTTCCATTACTTCCTTCGGGGCAGTAAGCAATTTGCCTTGCTTGTCCTTTATAAATTTGAGAGGGCATTGTTTTTCCTTCCTCATGTTCTTTAGGGTCTTATAGAACAATTTCTGGTTTTCTTGTGCATCTTTTCCTAGCTTTTCTCCAAATTCTTCCCAGGACTTCTGTTTTGCTGCTAGCACTTTGTTCTTTGCTTCTGTTCTGAGTGTCACATATTCTCTATATTTTTCCATTTGTCCTGTTGTGTTTTTAGCTCCTAAGTATTGTTTCCATGCCATTTTCTTCTCTCTTATTTTCTCTTTGACTTCCTCTGTCCACCAAGGTGTCCTGTCGGGATTATTATGCCCGAAATTCACGACACTTTTTAGGCCCTGCGCCTAGGATCAGTGTGTGCTTAACGTGAGCGTAAATAGCTCCGAAGTTGTTAAGAACATCTGTTCTTGCTGAAGAAGTCTGTGCTTCCAGCTCCCTGCTCTCTCTTGGGTACAAAAACTGACTTCTGCACCGGTGACCCCCTTGTCACCACTCCACTTTCTTTTCTGGCTCTGCCGACTCTTCTTTTCCTGAGAAGACCGGCGAACTTCTAGCCAGCTGAAGGACTACTGTAGCCCTAGCTGCCACGCCTGGAAAATATCTGCTGTGGACAAAACAATAACAAATATATATCGCACAACAAATCTTTCCATATCATTAACACTAAACTCCCTTACCCCTCAATCTTTAACACTTAAATCCCAACTCTTCAATCACTTAAGTCTCAAATCTCTAACACTTAAGTTTCAAATCTTTAATACAGCTCCCATGCTCTAGTATCGCCTCAGCGATTAGTAAATATGCCTACCCCCACTTTCCCTCAAATACTGTCCTTCTTCTTCTTCTTCCGTCCTTAGCCAAAGACCGACCAAGCAGTCAGAGGCCATCACGCCTTGTGGCGTCTTAAGGGCAACAGCAGATTGATTTTCTCTGTTGTAGTTTCCCATCACGCCTAGCGGCGTCTTTAGGGCAACAACAAATAGATCCATCTGCCGTTGTTTCCGTAATCGGTGTGACAAGCCAACGGGTGATCAGCCCATTGGGCCAAATACTGTCCTATCGACACTCTAATCTCCAGACTCAGCTGGCTTAATCTCTTACATGCTGGCGGCTTAGGTTAGCCGTCACAACATTCTGACCACTGAATGAACCTGTTGCCGGTAAATTCCTGGCCCTACTATTTACCAATGATCGAGGTGTTACCTCGCTAAACCCCATTACAATAGACTTCCCCCGAGACAATAATCTCCCGTCTCTATGAATTCGCCATCATAAACATATGTCTATTAGATAAGGACTAATTAAAAATCCGAACTAAACCTGACTTCAAAATGTAGGATTTACCCACACAGAGCAAAATACACAAATTCCTATGCTCTAACATAACTGGTAAATTCACTCATTCTTAACCCCAGCGTTACCCAAAATGAGTCCGCTGGTAATTTACACACTCTTAAAGAACAATTAAATACACACACCAATACCTAGCGTATATACTCTGCCAACATTATAAATCAAATATTGGGAAATCTTCACCCACATGCCGGGAATATTATTTACACCCGATTCCGATAACAATATATATATTAAAATCTCGAAAGGAACTGCAATCGTATCTTACAAATGCATGCCCCGCTATCTCCCCTCTCCTTCCGTTATCAAATTCACCCCTCTAGAAAAAGATACGCAGCACGTGCTCAGGTACCCCTCTCCAAATCCTCGAAAATCACAATGAAATTACGTGCATCGTGTCTCAAATTTATGGTATTTAACATCTCACATCTTTAAGCTTTCATTATCTCATAAAAAGAATGAATGCACTCTGATAATAATTTAGATAAGAGGGTAACTCATGGCATGTCCGTTACGAACTAAAATTAATTTAATTTCGCGAGCGTGTTTTACACTGCACCATTTAAAATTCATAAATCCAGGAAAAATAAATACCCCTGTGTTGACTCCGTTTTATTTGTTGAGTTCAGTTTATATTGGTGAAGAGGTAACTTAAAACGCGAATGGTTAAAATGAACGAATGTCAACAATGTTCTTCAAACGACACTCCAACAAGTAGTGTTGAACTGGGTGAACTGGGCAAGTACTGGCAGTACATAAGTCGGTGATGACTGTACATAGATGTTTATTCAACAGGACACATACGGAGTGAAACAAGACGTTCATAGTTACAGGCGCAAAGATCACACGTCAACATATTGGTAATTACTTTTACAGTTCCTGAAGATTCTCTACCAATAAAGTCCTCTGACTCAAGTGACTAAGGATCACAAAACTGTTACCGTATAATATTCTTCTCATTCAAGTCCATTGACCTTCTTTCAAGGACGTCTATCATGGTAACGTATTCATACTCCAGGATAAAATCTTCCATATCATATTTGTCAAATTCCCATACGTTCTCCATACATAACGTTATATAGCATATAGTTTCAAACAAAGTCATACACGATAATACGAACAGGTTAGAGATTCCAGTTGACTAACCTCTCCCATTCTATGCCACGATTCTGGCATTGTTGTAACAGCATATTAAAACATGTGCATAAGGTAATCAATAACTTCTTCCACTCGTAGGAATCCTTCTTCTACGATACGAATCCTAAAGGCTAACGACTCTGTAGGTCCATTCTAGGAATAACATATTCCCGCTAGACTAGTGTAAGAGCGGCCTTACAATACAGCATACAATAAGAAGTGGGGCGATAACTTACGTGACATTGCTGCTATTGGTTTCGACCTGAAGACCAATACAGATCACTAGAATAAATGGCTTCCATAAACGTGCCATGAATACAATAATAATATATATCAGTCACGGCCATAAACATGGTCCATGTTCCCCTGCAAATCATGACGTCAGAAACTACTCAACTAGGTTACCCGTGCGACCCAAAGCAACTCACACTGCATTGTGCACGTCAGTGCGTGAATCAATCGAACGCACAAATATATAACTATATTAAGACTGGTGCGTACATTTGGCAGGACCGAAGACTACCCCCCTTAGGTAATAAATGTACGTAACAGCTCCCTTATTACCTCCCCTTAAAAAAATTAATTCAATTAATTTTTTCCGAACTAAGTACCCGAGAGAGGTGAGTCAGAACTACAACAAGATATGAAATGCATAAAGTTATATCATATTAAGAAAAGAATATTAAATTGAAATCAATATAACTAAATGACAGTATGCATTAAAGCACACATCCACACTCGACCTACTTTGGAACGATGTGGTAAGAATATACGAAGTAAAACAAGTTGAAAAGAAAATGAAAATGAAAAACCAAAAAAGGATGATAATAAAATTCAACTAAGTTTTCAAAAAAAATTTGAAACATATGATTTCAAAATGAAAATGAACAGCAACACTGATGATAATCAATGATAAGAGAATCAATAAAAGAGAACATTTTAAAATACAACATGCAAAATGAAACAAAGCATAATTAAACACTTTAAGAAGCAACACACTTACTGTTTTCTAACACTAGTAAGTTTGACTAGTTATCTAAAAGTGAGATATCATGTAGTGGGATACGTGAATACACGTATTGCGAGACACTAATAAAGTTAGTAGATGTGTGATTTATAATCAATCAAATCGATTAAATTGAATTATTCTAATTAATAGTACTTAATTACACACAAATAAATAACTACTAATTTATTTTAAGTAATTCTAATTTCAATCTTTGTGAATATTCGTTTAGAACTATTTAGAGTCGACAAGAATATGTTCTCAATGTTCCATGCTCGAAATACATTTACGAACACGATATGTAGTGTAAAATGTTCCATAATAATAATGAATGTCTTTTTGTCGCTTTTAACAATGTTTCCATACTAATAAAAAAGTTACTGTAGTACCAATGTTCACGTACCAATAAAATGTTACTACATAAGAAGTCATGTTATAATCCAGAAGTAAGTATATCCTGGAAGTTATACTTGTACAAATACTGCAGATCTATACATAGTCTTTACAGATGTACCATCAATGACAATGTACATAGTTATTCATGTTTCGGTGAGGATGTTTCACCATCTGGAAGTGGTTTAGTTTCGACACGTTCACTTGGGCATCTTGACAGACAGTCTGCGAACACATTCTGTACCCCAGGAATAGCTCGTATCTCAAAATGGAACGGTTGAAGCGCTATAGCGTAACGCGCTGACTTTGATGACTTAACGTTCCCTGTATTCAGTGCGGTAAGAGCTTTCTGGTCAGACTCCACCACAAAGTGTGATCTGAGGAGGTAACGTTCCAGTTTTGTGATTGCCCACACTAATGCGAGGAGCTCTTTATCCAGAACGGAGTATTTGAGTTCGCTCTCCGTAAGTTTTCTGGACACGTACATCACCGGAAATAAGGTGCCGTTATATTCCTGCATCAAAACTGCAGCAATAGCGTAAGAACTTGCATCACTGCGAAGAACAAAGGTGAGATCTTTGTTAGGCAACCTTAAAAAAGGCTTATTTGAAAAAAATTGTTTTATATAGTCTAACGCCGTTTGGTGATCCTGCGACCACTTTATTACATTAGATGTGCCTTTCTTCAGTAGAGACGAAAAAGGTGCAGTTATAGTAGACAAATGAGGGATGAATTTTGAATAGAACTGTATTAGTCCTAAAAGCGACCTAACTTGTTTTTTTGTCTTAGGTGCTGAGATGTTTAAAATTTTAGAGACGTTACTGTCTTCTGTATACATGAAACCATGACCTATGCGGTGACCCAGAAATGAGATGTCATGAAAACCGACAAAAGCCTTTGAAGGTTTCGCTGTTAAGTTATAATCCCGTAAGGTAGAAAGTAAAGATTTTAAACCCTGAATATGTTCATCCCAAGAGTCACTGAAAAGACAGATGTCATCTATATAAGTAATGACATCGGGACGATGAGACAATATGCGGCGCATCATGCGTACAAAGGTAGCTGGCGCATTCATTAATCCGAATGGCATAAAATTCCATTGAAAAAGACCCCGTGGCGTCGAGAAAGCGGTGAATGGCTTTGCTTTAGGAGTGAGTGGCACTTGCCAATAGCCCTTTGAAAGGTCAAATTTCGAAAAGAATGTGGCATGAGATAATTTCTCCAATAAGTCGTCTAAAAGAGGTAACGGTTCCGCATCGAATTTTGTAACTTTGTTTAATTTCCTGTAATCTACGCAAAGACGTATATTGTTGTCCTTCTTCCTAATGATTACCATAGAAGAAGAATATGGTGATGAAGATGGTTCAATTATATTTAATTGAAGCATCTCATCCAATTCCTTATCAACCTTATCACGAAAGTGTAAAGGAATAGGATATGGGCGAACTCGAATAGGCGTATCGTCAGTCAGAATAATGTCATGTTGGATGACTGACGTATGACCTGGGATGTCAGTGAGGACATCCTCATACGAGTGTAGAATATTAGAGACTTGCTGACGTTGATCAGCCGAAAGAGTAGATGAGATTGTAACATCATTCCATTTCTCAGTGGAATGGAGTGGTACAACTGGTATTGGTAGTTGTACATCATCGAAAGAAGATTCTTCTTCTTGGATGACTGACAAACTAGAATAGTGTTGAATAGGAGGTGTAGGATCGTCAGTTGCCTGGAACACTGACTGTAGATAATCAGGACGTGAGTAATACTCCTTCAACATGTTAATGTGGAAGGTTTTATGTTTACCATTAACATCAACGATGTAGTCGACATCGGATATTCTTGAGATGATCCTGAAAGGACCTCTCCAGGTAATTAAAAGACGATTGTTATGCGCAGGGAGTAATACAAAAGCTTCATCACCAGGTATGAGCTGGCGAAGACGTCTATACTTGTTTGCAAATAGACGAGCTTTTTCTTTGGCTTGTTCGGATGATGCAGTAGCTAGTCTACAAGCATCTATGATTCTCTTTCTCAGAGAGATCACATACTCATAAGAGGATTGAGTTTCCTCTTCAATATTCTCGTCAACCAATAAGTCGTGGATTAACGACATCGGACCGCGTGGTTGCATGCCAAAAACAAGCTGGAATGGAGAAAACCCCGTGGCTTGATTTTGTACTTCGCGATACGCAAAGAGACAAGCGGGTAGGACCCGATCCCAGTCTTGGGGATGGTCTTGAGTCATCTTACCCAACAACTGCTTGAGTGTCCTATTGAGACGCTCAATTAACCCATTTGACATCGGATGATAAATAGAACTAAGAGATCTGTCTATACCTAATGTCTTCATAACTTGAGACATGGATTCAGAAATGAACTGAACCCCATGATCCGACAAGATTTTCCGTGGAAAACCAATGCGTGAGAAGATTAACATCAATGCCTCTGCTACACTGGCAGATGAAGTGTTCTTGAGAGGGATGGCCTCAGGCCAACGAGTGCACATATCAATGCACGTAAGAATATGCGTATGCCCTCTAGCAGATGGAAGCATCGGACCAATAATGTCTATAGCCATTTTATCAAATGGTCTAATCGGGATGTCCGCAGCTTGAATAGGAGCCGCATGAAATGGACCCCGTACCTTAACTTCCTGACATATCAAACAGGACCGACAATAGAGAGTGATGTCCCTATGGACGCCTGGCCAGTAGAATGCCGAAAGCACTCTGGATTTGGTACGCGAAAAACCCATATGGCCCGCACATTGCGAGTCATGCGCATGTCGTAATATACGAGATCTCATAGAGGATGGGACTAAGATCTGATAACATAAGGATGAATCCTTTTCCCGTATTACTCTAACCAAAATCCCATTTTTAAGTATAAAGTCATGTCTAGATTTTGCAAGTTTGTTGCTGGTATTCTTTTTGTTCACATACTGAAAAATTTTTTTTAATGAATCATCATTCTTTTGCAATGTTGCAAACAACTCCCGTGAAATAGGAGCATCATCATCACAAGTGGTATGAACTGTAGGTTCAATAGGTGTATCATGCGACATATTAGTAGCTTGCGCTCTAGTCACTACTGCATTTGCAGTTTGAATATGTCGCTCTTCCCATTCAGCAATTTGCTGTGGTGTACACTCTTTAATACCATGTATGCGACCAAGTATTAAATCACAAATTGGATTCGGAAGGAGACATGCTTGGATCTTTCCTGAAAAAAATGGTGTATTAAGATCAATAATAGCAGTGGGAAATGTTTCAACGGTGCCACCAAAAGTCACACACTTGACAACCCTGCCCGTGGCACAACTTGGGTTGATCAGCGAAGTCCGGACGCCCACAGTGCTACAACCTGAGTCAAATAGGAGAGAGCATGAAATGTTGTTGACAAATCCCTTGTTAAACTTAAGAGAGCCCTGTCCCTGGTGTACTGACGCAGCAGTGGCCGTACAGACTGCAGGTAGACTAGGCAAGGTATGTCCGCAACGCAGCGTCGTGATCGCCTTAGGCTGGAAAAGAGTCGAGCATTCTGGACAGTCTTTCACCTGGGTACAATCAAGAGAACAAGACATAGCATTGTGAGTTTCAGCTACTTTACCCTGTTCAATGTTAGCCTGTGTATCACTTAAAGCGACATTAGAATGTCTACCCGTATTACTCGACGATCTATCTCGTCGACGCGATCGATTGTGATTATTTGTCATTAAAATTGCTAAAATTGTCGTTTCTGCTAGAGTTAAAATTCGGATGAGTCCGATAATTTGTATAATTAAAGTTATGATGTTCTTTAAAATTTTTATTCCAAGAACCTTGTCTGTTTTGCGGACCCTGAGATCTTGATCTCCAGTTTTGTTTATTATAATGTCCTTGATTATTTTTAAAATTATTGTTACCAAAATCTCGCGATCTGTGAGCTTGGTTCCAAGAAACATTAAATGGAGCAGATTGTTGAAATTGCTTCCCTTTGTAAAAGTTATCATTGTTAAAATTGTAATTATTTCCCTTATTGACATACCTGTCAGCACTAAAGGAACGATTTCGTGAAAAATTGTTTTGTTGTGCTGCAAAAGCAACAGGCAATTCATTCTTAATCTGTGCATTACTTAGATCCATGGTTGGGTGAGCAGTGCAAAAATTTTTTGCATGTTCTTCTAAATCTTTCATAGATAAAGGTTTCCGTTCGTGTAAAAATGCGAGAAATGTAGGATTTACAGACGAAAGTACCTTATCGCGCATCAGTAAATCGAAGAGACCTTCATATGACTTTTCAATTTTGGATAATTCGATCCATCTTTCTAATGTTAGTCGTATTTGTGACAGAAAATCACTGAAATTTCTGCAGATTGAGGTAGTAATGTATGAAATCTTAATCGATATTCGTCTTCTGTCATTTGGAATTTTTGCAGAAGTGCCGCTCTAAGAGCATTATAGTCATTTTTCTCACCAATGCTGGTGGTATGATAAACTGCTAATGCATCCCCTGTAAGTAACCTGGATAAATATGTGCAATACAGTGTTTTATCCACGTTGTAAGACCTACAAGTGGCCTCAAACCTATCTAGGAAGAATATTACGTCATCAGACGGGGGATTAAATTTTGGTAATTTAAGGTGAATTTCCTTAAAATGATCATGTCTGGATGAAGTTTGGCTTTCAAAAGTTCTCTGAGAATTAGCTTCCTGAGTTAACCTAAGTCTCTCATATTCTGACTCTGCTAATTTCAGTTCATGCTGTCGTTTTCTATCATTCTCTTCCATCTCAAGCTGAAGTCGTTTTGTGTTTTGTTCAGCTATTAATCTTCTTTCTTCCATTTCTTTTTGTTTATTATCTATTTCCTTCTGTTTAACTTCCATCTCAATTTTAAGTCTTTCTTCAGCCTCTCTTTGCTTCTGTTCTGCCTCTCGCTGAAATCGTTTCTCTTCTAATTCAGCGGCTAATCTCATTTTTTTCTCCTCTTCCTCAGCTATAAATTTCCTCTTCTTTTCATCCTCCTCAGCAGTTAATCTCATTTTTTTTCTCCTCTTCCTCAGCTATAAATTTCCTCTTCTTTTCATCCTCCTCAGCAGTTAATCTCATTTTTTTCTCCTCTTCCTCAGCTATAAATTTCCTCTTCTTTTCATCCTCCTCAGCAGTTAATCTCATTTTTTTCTCATTTTCCTCAGATTCAATCCGTTTTTGATCTGCCTCAAATTGAAGTTTTTCTAGTCTTAAAGTTTCTAACTTTCTCTGTTCGGCTTCTATTTCTTGAGCTTTCCTATATTCTGCAAGTGCAAATGCTTTTGCTTCATCAGGAGCCATCTGAAGAGCTTTTGCTTGCTTAATGAAATAATCTAGTGAATACATTATGCTTTATAAGTAGTCACAATACTCTTGATTTATAAAATGATAATTAATCAATATAAATTAATTAACATTCGTGCTGATAACGCGAATGTCGTGGGTTCGATCCCCACACTGGCCACCATTTATTGTTGACTCCGTTTTATTTGTTGAGTTCAGTTTATATTGGTGAAGAGGTAACTTAAAACGCGAATGGTTAAAATGAACGAATGTCAACAATGTTCTTCAAACGACACTCCAACAAGTAGTGTTGAACTGGGTGAACTGGGCAAGTACTGGCAGTACATAAGTCGGTGATGACTGTACATAGATGTTTATTCAACAGGACACATACGGAGTGAAACAAGACGTTCATAGTTACAGGCGCAAAGATCACACGTCAACATATTGGTAATTACTTTTACAGTTCCTGAAGATTCTCTACCAATAAAGTCCTCTGACTCAAGTGACTAAGGATCACAAAACTGTTACCGTATAATATTCTTCTCATTCAAGTCCATTGACCTTCTTTCAAGGACGTCTATCATGGTAACGTATTCATACTCCAGGATAAAATCTTCCATATCATATTTGTCAAATTCCCATATGTTCTCCATACATAACGTTATATAGCATATAGTTTCAAACAAAGTCATACACGATAATACGAACAGGTTAGAGATTCCAGTTGACTAACCTCTCCCATTCTATGCCACGATTCTGGCATTGTTGTAACAGCATATTAAAACATGTGCATAAGGTAATCAATAACTTCTTCCACTCGTAGGAATCCTTCTTCTACGATACGAATCCTAAAGGCTAACGACTCTGTAGGTCCATTCTAGGAATAACATATTTCCGCTAGACTAGTGTAAGAGCGGCCTTACAATACAGCATACAATAAGAAGTGGGGCGATAACTTACGTGACATTGCTGCTATTGGTTTCGACCTGAAGACCAATACAGATCACTAGAATAAATGGCTTCCATAAACGTGCCATGAATACAATAATAATATATATCAATCACGGCCATAAACATGGTCCATGTTCCCCTGCAAATCATGACGTCAGACTACTCAACTAGGTTACCCGTGCGACCCAAAGCAACTCACACTGCATTGTGCACGTCAGTGCGTGAATCAATCGAACGCACAAATATATAACTATATTAAGACTGGTGCGTACATATGGCAGGACCGAAGACTACCCCCCTTAGGTAATAAATGTACGTAACACCCTGTCTTCTGACAATTAACAGTAATACTCCAATTTATACAAACAGCTACTCTGAGGAAACTATCAAAATTCCCTACTACCTTTTCACAAATTACCTTATTGCGCTGTCAGTTATATTCAATTAAAAATTTAGCATTGATGGCTCTACTTCTATGAATTAACTTTAACTCCTAGAAACAAACTCTGCAAAAATCTTATAAACTATTAAAGCTTAATTAACTGCATATTTACCAGCACGAATTTCTCTCGAAAGAGCAAGTCGGCTCTGTATATACAATACAGACAGTTCTTTCCAGGCGTCGAAGTTCTAAAAAATCTGAGAGACTTCTGCCAGGGAAACACGTTTATTTATTTACCCGAGCCAGCCGTCGACCACGCTAAGCGTGCGCCATAGCTTGGCTTTGTTCTAATAACAGGTCAATCTCTGAACCAACCAACAGGCCGGGAATCGCCCGCGGTCATTATCTAAATTTAGAACTTAAGACCAAGCGGAAAAATTCCATTGCTATTCCGTTCCACGCGCTTAATCTCCCCCTCTACCCCCATCTGATTTCACCCTTACTAATAATTATAGCGCGCTCACTGAGATGAACCAAAAATGCTCTGCCATTATGTTTACAATATAGATCCTTCATGAACGAATTACTAAATGAAAAAAACGCACTAGTGCCAGTCTAGAAGTTAAAACTACCATCTCTTCTAGAAACCGTAATACTTAATCTACGCAAAAAGTCCAAACACCCTGATACTACAAAGAGAAACAAAAAACCGAATAAGATAAATATCCCACCGTAATCCTTCCCTGAAAAACGTAAATAAATGCTAGGAAACGAAACTTGGGGCCTGTTGCAAATTCAATCACATTAACTCTTCACATTTCCTTTTAGCTGTTTTTTAAGATTTGGGAATAGAAATAAGTCTGATGGATCCAAATCTGGAGAATATGGTGGGTGTGGAAGAATTTCAATATTCAAATCGTTGGCTGCTAGCTGCACAAGCCGTGCCTTGTGAGAGGGCGCGTTGTCTTGAAGCAAAGGAAGATTTTGAGCGCGCGTTATCCCTCGCTTCCTGGTCACAACCTTTCTTAGTTTTGTGAGAAGATCTGCATAGTACTGTCCATTAACTGTGATAATCTTTCAAAAGGACACCTTTGCTGTCCCAAAAAACAGTCAGCACCACTTTTCTTGCAGATTTCTGCGCCCTCGGCTTGACAGGTGTTGGGGAGCCCGGGGTTTTCCATTGCATGCTGGCAATTTTGGATTCGGGGTCATAATGGTGTACCCAAGTCTCATCTACTGTCACCATGGTCTCCAAAAAATTTTTTGACTGACACTTTTTGAGCAACTGTTGACAGCAATTTACCCTTGTTTGCTTCTGTTCACGTGTCAACAGTCGCGGAACCCAGCGTGCACACACTTTTCTCATGTTCAGTCTGTTGTGTAAAATTCTATAAACTGTTCTTTCATTTAGTTTTACTCTACTAGCTATCTCCACAATTGTCATTTTTCTATCCTGGTCAATGATTTTCTTCACTCTTGTTGCATTTTCATTGTTGCACTCTGAGGCTGGTCTACCAGATCTTGTCAGATCAGCAACATTTGAGCGGCCGCACTTAAACTGTTGACACCAGTTTTTTACCGAAGTATATGAAGGACAAGAATCACGAAACACTGGTTCCATCTCCCTGTGTATTTCTGTAGGTGTTTTTCCCTGAAACATCAGAAATTTTATCACAGCTCTGGCCTCCTTCTTTTCCATTGTTTTGTCAAATCTTTGGAGCAGCAGATCCGGTCAATAGGGTACATTGCGCTGTGCACTGTAGTGGGAAAACCCATTGAAGAAACAAATGCGTACTTTACACATTCAGTGCAAATATGATGAACTTTAAATGTGCCAAGTTTCATCTTCCTCCTGTGACTCCTTCATGGTCAGGCCCCAGACTTATGTCAATCCCCTTGTATTTTTTATACTGCACATGGGGTGTATTCCTGCAGGATTTTTTCTAGTGCATGTGATATATAACAATATTTGCATTCATATTTGTCACAGATCATTATTGTTCAAGACAGAAAATATGAACAACTTTCATTGTTACTGGTATAAGTTTCGAAAGCCTTGACAGAGTTTAGTGTATTCTAGCATCAGTCATTCATGTTGTCAAAGATTATATTTATGAGATCACCTGACCTTTGTATCACTGTTTCAGATGAAAATAAACAGTATCCAGGCAGAGTTGGATTCACTTCGTGACTCCTATGTACATCAGAAGAGAAGAGTTGTAGAGATGATGTCCAGTCTGCTCAAAGATCTTGGAGATATTGGTGCTATCATTGGAGGCACTGCCGCTGAGAATAAGGTAATTTCATACACATTTTTTTTCCTCTTCTTTTTTGGTTTAAAAGATTTTCTGTTGTTTCCCCTTCTCTCAAGGCAGAAAAAAGTCTTATTTACATAGTTGTTAATGTTTAAGATTACGTTTTAACTTTCATTGAGATTGTTTGATGTACTGTCATAATTTAATTTGGATGTACATTTTGTCTAGGCAATGCAGTAGGCAGAAGAAGAGACAGTTTCTGCAGTTGTTATCTGTCTGATATCCTCAAAACATACAGTCGTTGTAAAAAAAACCTTCTTTGAGATTGTTTATTTGCTATACTTTAAGATTTTATCAGATTGATTCTTCTTCCCCTGCTGTTTGATTTGTTTGCTGCACTTTGATAATAATAATTTGTTATATTGCTTCGCTTTTATCATTTGTCTGTATTCCCACTTTCTCAGCCAAACAGTGGTGCTGGTGAAAAGTTGGAAGAAGAGTTCACTGTGGCTCGCTTATACATCAGCAAGATGAAGTCGGAGATCAAGACTCTTGCAACCCGAGCTGCCAACGTTGAAACTGCCCAGGCTGAGAACCAAAAGAAGCTGGAAGATGCTAATACAGAACTCTCAGACTGTCAGCTTAAAATTCAGCAAGTGAGTTTGTTAATGGTGCTTCCTGCAGAATTTTGGGAGACTTTTATTGGTGAATTGACTGAGTGTATTTAAAACTTAGTTTTTAACTTTTTGCCATT
Source organism: Oreohelix idahoensis (assembly GCA_024509875.1). Lineage (NCBI taxonomy): Eukaryota > Metazoa > Mollusca > Gastropoda > Stylommatophora > Oreohelicidae > Oreohelix > Oreohelix idahoensis. The sequence continues at coordinate 1,037,154 of JAMPIV010003473.1, read as the reverse complement.
TTAAAAGAATGGTCAATGTCACGAAATGGATTTAGGACTAGAGACTGTCTACATATAGTGACAAGACAATAGTAAGAAGAAAGACTGAAATGATAGATTCAGATAGAAATATAGTGCAAAAATGTGAAAGTTGAGACCATTGGCTCCGAGGTTGAGAACCGAGGTTGATTCTTTCCTCGCCACTTCGGACGTTTAAATTGCTATGGCCTCGAACCACCTCTAACTACCCTATGGGGATAAGGTTCAATTAAGATTCACAAACACCAAGGTACAGACAACATATAGCTACTGTACTAAAGGAAATGACTGATGCCAGCTACAATTTGTACAAGTTTATTATACATCTATAAACAACAAACATATGCATGTCCCATACATCAAGTGCGAGGATGCACTCCTGAAACAAAATCAAGCACAGTTAAAGATGCATCAAGCCCAACCCTTCTCCCACAATTGCAACCTGTATGGAGAAAGAAGGTAAGGTTAACTGAAATGAACTACACTGCACTTGATGTCGCCTACACTCCAAACTAGCTGTTCTAAATTCTAACTCTAAGTCCACTGATAGCTGGAACGACGGCGAAGTGACTACACAATCTCGGCACAGACTTCGGTTCTACACAGCCTATCCTGGAATCTCCTGAACACAACTAACTGCACCTCTAAACTTCAGCAGCTGTCCTCTGCTATGATTCACCAAAACTAACAGTTCTGCCTATCTGTGCTGACTTCAGTAGAGAGAATGTTTACCCTATCTCTCTCCACTACTCTGGAATTGACTGAGGTTTAACAGAACCCCCCTGGATTCTGGACTGGAACTGTAGCTGACTTCTACCACTCTGAAATTACCTGCCCGAGTATCTATAACTGGGCCATCGGCTTTATTATGGCCGTGAAGAAACGAACACAAAATTACCACAACGCTGGCAGCCTGCCAAATCTGCGTGTGTAGCGAGCGTCAGAGCTCAGGATTTATCCACAAAAATCCTATTCGCTGGAAAATGTCTTCCCCTGGCTGGGAAAACGTATTTTCTTCCTCTCCTTCCACTACTGGCAACTAACGTAAAACCCTTGCGGTTCTGCGAATGCCCCAACTTTGCCGTGGGAGAAATTTTGTGGTCTCAAAATTCCGCTCTCATTCCCACAAAAAGCCGGCACCTGCTGTTTAGACAAAAGCAAAAACAACAGCTAAACAAACCGTTAATACTCTATTACAAATAACAATTAACTTCCTGACAAACCCTTAAGTCTTTAACACGTAAGTCTCCCCCGTCTATAATCAATACAGCTCCCCTACTCTCTCCCGTTATGCACCACCATACAAAATCATGCAAACAAAGTCCGCTCCCCCACTGAGCTCCCTTCTCTACCTGAGCCCACAAGGTAAACATTGGCTAACCCAGATCGCTTGTTCTGCCTGACTAACTCCGAGCAACAACAATATTTTCAATGGCCCGTCTGGGCAGACGTACTGTGGCCTACTTCTTACGCTGACACTAATGCCGTAATGTTTAACACAACTAAAACTAGCCTTCTCTAGGAATTCCTAAAATTCTCGTCAATAATAGTAATCACATTCAAAATGTAATACAAAATAATTCCCTTTAAAATTACTTCTCCCATCTTCTGAATTCACAGAACAATAATGCACAATCAATAACATATAATCCTGTTTACGCTAGCATCTACCTGCCGTCAAAAGTTATACATAACCCCCGATTATCAAATTGAAAAACCCCGTAGTTCAGCCACGTGGTGCCGCAGTTTTTCAACCACGCGCTCCTGCATACATTCATTACTGATAGCACACACGTGCTCCAATTAATACCTCTATCACTTCCGTCCACAGTTATATGCGTAACTATATAAATAGCGAGCATCAATACTCTCACTAAAATCACAAATGAAAATACACATACACGCTCCCGACTATTCTGTAAATAAATAAAATTCGCAGATGCGGGTTTCTCTGCAGACCTGTTTTTGAAATAGATCCAAGCATGGCCGAAACCTCGCAACTTTCAAATCATCTAAATACCGCTATTCCTGAAATAAGGAATTAAATGGACCTAGTTTCTCATGTCTATCACTCAGATCGAATTGATGGCTCTGGAGTTAAGAATTAAATTAAACTAAAACTTCCCACAGAGACTTAAATGATCGGCTAGGACTAGAAAAATTAAATAAAGTCCTCACGCAAAAATTCATGCTTACCAAATCTCGAATGTCCAACTGAAGGCAATCGACAATTTGCTTCTGGCACCCAGCTTGGCAATTTTTTCATTAAAAGAGAAAGAAGCTATGAAATATAGGCCTTTTTATAATCAAGACCCCCACGCGCCGACTTCATGACGTCATATGCGCGGCGTGGTTCTAAAGCCAATCGGAGCTCGGCATTTCAACTGCAGTTGCCAATCAGAACCTTAGATCTTTCTGATGCAACCAGTTTCTGCTAGACAAAGAACCGGGAATTGGTCCTAGCCCTATACTGCGGAAATGAAGCAAAAATGGCCGCAAATAATTTAACTCCCGAAAAATGCGTATATGGCCACGCAATATCTTTAAAAAAAGGACACTGGTGCAAATCCTGATCTAGCCTCTATAATCTTTCTTCTAGAAAAATACTGTCTAATTCCCTACACCCCCATTCTAAACACATAAAGAAGAACCATAAAGCAGATGAGATCAAACTCCCTCGTGATCTCATCTTGAAAAAACGTAAATAATAGAAGGAGAAGAAACATGGAGAAGGATTTCCTGTAATCCCTCCTAAAAATAGTGAACAAAATGCAAGGAGAAAAAGACATGGGCCATTTGAAAGACAGAATCTCAGTACTTTCGTCACATCACTCCCACCTTCGAAGATTGAGCATCGATCTCATTACTGAAATCTCTGTGTTTCACACTGGCCCTTAACTCTGTCTACAAGGCTGTCTGTCCTTACCCCTCCTATTTAGTGTTCTTCGACCTTCCTCTTTTGCGTTTCCTCCTTCCTCCTCTCCTAGAATGAGCTCCTATGCTCCGTTGGGAGAGTTGATCTCTCTTCAGACCTGTGCCGTCTAATGGCGGGTCTGAACTTTCCCTTGCTATGACCGTCAAAAGGCTGTTCTGGTCAGCTGATGTGACCGGCGGGCGCTGTGGCGACCTGGCGATGGCGACTTCCTCGCTGCGCGTCAGCAGGGTTATGACTGCTGGTACCGTGCGAAACTGATGCAACGTCTCGGGTTCCTCTGGTGTAGAGCCTCCGATTTCTTGCTGGGTGTCTATTGGATCCTCACTGATCTCAATAGCTTCTACCTTTGGAGAAAGGTAGGTAAGATCTGCCCCTGGCAGTGGTTCTAGATTTGCTCTTCCCCTACCAATCTGAAGCGGGACAGAGCTCTCCAAAATCGCTCCTTGCGAAGTTATAAGGCAGTTTCCCTCACTAATTCCTGGCCTGGAAAGTTTGTGAGATGCCCGTATAGTTCCAGAGAGTCCTCCATCTAAAACTCTGGTTCTAAGAAAATTCTCAACCTTGCCCTCCCCGTCGAGAGTTGCTGGCGTCAGTTGGAATGTGTCCTGCAGTGACACTTGACGGTTTAAGATCCCGTTAGATCGCGGAGAATCTGAGATAAAGCTCTCGGTGACTGGTTCCAATGTTCCGTGAAACGAATTGGAAAAGATAGCCAATTTTTCAGGCTGCTCGTTACAAGAGTCGTTTCCTGTAAACGAGATACGAGAGTTGTGGGGCCCATCTCCGTTTATAGGCAAACGGATACTCAGATCACTGTCCTCCTCCGTTTGAGTAAAGTGCTGGTCGGATGGGGCTCCAGGGCTGGTTGGAACTATATGCTCGCTCAGACCGCTATCTTGTGCCCTATGAAGATGGCGCTGGTCGTTGACATATGTAATACCGCTCTTGTCAGTATGTCCCTCACTTGAAGGAGCTAATACCATCGGGGGCCTAATTCCCGACAACAAAGAGTGTACTTCCGGAATCAGAGGCGTCGTCACCACTGTTTGGCCGGTTGGCTGAACAGGGCTGGCGGGCGAATTTGCCTCTGCAAATAACATATCACTGTCGTCAGAGGCGTTGCACCCCTCCTTGGCACGACAGCTATGTTTGAGCTCGCTCGGGGCTCCGTGAATTAGGGGTTCTCCTTTTTCACTTATCTGGCCTGCAGTAGGCCCCCTTGCATCAGCAAGGATCGGTGTGGTCGGGTTCCCCAAAACTAAATATGGGTTGCCGAGAATGAAGTCATAGGCTGGCTGAGCCATCACAGCTGCCTTGATGGTGCCAGACACGACCCTACATTTCACCTCAATATTGGCTACCGGAAAGCACTGTGAAGTCCCTTTCCTTAAAACTCCACCAATATTCACTTTTTCCTTCGTCATCTGCCAGGGCTTCACCAGATGTCGGGCGACTATGCTGGGGTATGTAAGCCCGCTGTCAAATAAGCATGTTGTCTCAGTCCCGTTCACTTCTGCTGGCCCGCTGTTGGAAAACAACTTCTCTGACTGGAAGGGTTTCCACTTCTTCCCTTGTTTCACCCTCACAGGCCTTAAACACGCCATCTGATGAGCGGGTTGTTTGTTTGGGCACCGTGTTGTCCAATGAGAAGTAGTCCGACAGAACCTACAATATCTCTCATTATCTCCCCGGTTCCTGACGGGTTCATGAGAAGTCGGCCCCTGTGTTCTGTTAGGCGGCTGGGAGCGCATGTTATGACTGGGAGGGAGCTCCTTGCGAGACGGCCCTTGCTGCTGTTGATCTGAAGAGGAAGGCGACTGCGATGAAGATGCTCCTTTGTCCGGGGCTGGCAGGTCAGGGTGTTTTCTTTTCTGTCCCAGTACTTCGGCCTGTGCCGTCTGGAACCTTTCAGCAAAAAGAATTATCTGGTCCAGTTGCTGTGCGCCCTGCTCCGCCAGGTACTTCCTTAAGTCCGGAGACATATTGGCCTTTATCTGTTCGCACAGAACTAATTCTTCCAATCCTTCAAAAGATTTAGCCAAACCCGACAACTCTCTCCAGCGAGTGAGGTAATTCCTCAGCCTCTCTGCGAACTGGGGAAAACTTTCTCCTTTCTCCAGTCGACTTTCCCTAAACATCGTTTGGCACTTCCGGGGAGTCCATTGGAATCGCTGTAACAGGGCGTTCCGCAGAGCCTCAAAGTTACCTTGGTCATCTACCAGCATCTTGCTATAGACCTCATACGCATGTCCTCTTAGAGATTGAGATAATTTGAGACACCAAAGACTATCATCCAGCCCGTATGCCTTTGCCATCCGTTCAAATTTTTCTAAAAATACCTCAATTTTCTCATTCCCGTTAGGAAAAGAGTCCATCGGAAAATTCATGGCTGCCATCCGGGGCCCTCCGTTTCCTGAGGTGTCTGTTGCCCCTGCTCCGGGAGAATCTCCGTTAGCCGAACTGCCTTCCGAAGATCGGTACTGCAGTTCCAGTGAACGCAGGGCAAGTTCATGCTGTCTCTCGGCTGCCTTCTCTGCTGCTTCCCTTTCTGCTTTTCTCTCCTCTGCCGCCGCAGCTCTTTCCTGCGCCTCCCTCTCTGCCTTTTTCTCCTCTGCCTGTCGGGCCTTCTTTTCTTTCTCCGCTTCCAATTTACGCAGGTCCATCTCTGCCAGTCGGGCCCTCTCTTCTTTCTCTGCTTCCAATTTACGCAGGTCTTTCTCCGCTTCCCTTTTCTCTCTCTCCGTCTGCCGGTCCTGTTCCCTCATAATGTAAGCCCTAGTCTCGGCCTCATTCATCCCCATGCTTTTAGCTGCGTCCTTCCATGCAGTAAGTAGCTTGACCAATTCAGCCATCTTACCTGACAAATCAGCAGTACTCACAACGAGGGGAAATGACAAAAAAGGAACAAGAAAAATTTACTGTTACCTACTAGGAATATGCTGTCGCAAAAACCCGCACTCAGACTAGCACCAAGTCTGACTAATAACTACCTGAAAAAAATTCAAGTTATCCAGCTACCCAAAACCCGAATTTACTTTCCTGTCAAGAAAAAAATTCCATTAGCCATCAATTACTTCTAAGTCATAAACAACCTTACAACCACTATCATCTATACTAACTGTAACCTGTGGAAAAAAACTTATAGCTGGATCAGTCTTAATATAGCTCAAGTCTAGGGGATTTTATAAAGAAAATCTATTTTCCAGAACTTCCTACAGAGACAATCTATGAATCTAGAATTGATCCCAAGGACGACGCCACCCACTTTGTCAAGATCACAGAATTGAACGTAACAAAGATGATTCACCGGACGATAGCACCCACTTTGTCACGAAATGGATTTAGGACTAGAGACTGTCTACATATAGTGACAAGACAATAGTAAGAAGAAAGACTGAAATGATAGATTCAGATAGAAATATAGTGCAAAAATGTGAAAGTTGAGACCATTGGCTCCGAGGTTGAGAACCGAGGTTGATTCTTTCCTCGCCACTTCGGACGTTTAAATTGCTATGGCCTCGAACCACCTCTAACTACCCTATGGGGATAAGGTTCAATTAAGATTCACAAACACCAAGGTACAGACAACATATAGCTACTGTACTAAAGGAAATGACTGATGCCAGCTACAATTTATACAAGTTTATTATACATCTATAAACAACAAACATATGCATGTCCCATACATCAAGTGCGAGGATGCACTCCTGAAACAAAATCAAGCACAGTTAAAGATGCATCAAGCCCAACCCTTCTCCCACAATTGCAACCTGTATGGAGAAAGAAGGTAAGGTTAACTGAAATGAACTACACTGCACTTGATGTCGCCTACACTCCAAACTAGCTGTTCTAAATTCTAACTCTAAGTCCACTGATAGCTGGAACGACGGCGAAGTGACTACACAATCTCGGCACAGACTTCGGTTCTACACAGCCTATCCTGGAATCTCCTGAACACAACTAACTGCACCTCTAAACTTCAGCAGCTGTCCTCTGCTATGATTCACCAAAACTAACAGTTCTGCCTATCTGTGCTGACTTCAGTAGAGAGAATGTTTACCCTATCTCTCTCCACTACTCTGGAATTGACTGAGGTTTAACAGAACCCCCCTGGATTCTGGACTGGAACTGTAGCTGACTTCTACCACTCTGAAATTACCTGCCCGAGTATCTATAACTGGGCCATCGGCTTTATTATGGCCGTGAAGAAACGAACACAAAATTACCACAACGCTGGCAGCCTGCCAAATCTGCGTGTGTAGCGAGCGTCAGAGCTCAGGATTTATCCACAAAAATCCTATTCGCTGGAAAATGTCTTCCCCTGGCTGGGAAAACGTATTTTCTTCCTCTCCTTCCACTACTGGCAACTAACGTAAAACCCTTGCGGTTCTGCGAATGCCCCAACTTTGCCGTGGGAGAAATTTTGTGGTCTCAAAATTCCGCTCTCATTCCCACAAAAAGCCGGCACCTGCTGTTTAGACAAAAGCAAAAACAACAGCTAAACAAACCGTTAATACTCTATTACAAATAACAATTAACTTCCTGACAAACCCTTAAGTCTTTAACACGTAAGTCTCCCCCGTCTATAATCAATACAGCTCCCCTACTCTCTCCCGTTATGCACCACCATACAAAATCATGCAAACAAAGTCCGCTCCCCCACTGAGCTCCCTTCTCTACCTGAGCCCACAAGGTAAACATTGGCTAACCCAGATCGCTTGTTCTGCCTGACTAACTCCGAGCAACAACAATATTTTCAATGGCCCGTCTGGGCAGACGTACTGTGGCCTACTTCTTACGCTGACACTAATGCCGTAATGTTTAACACAACTAAAACTAGCCTTCTCTAGGAATTCCTAAAATTCTCGTCAATAATAGTAATCACATTCAAAATGTAATACAAAATAATTCCCTTTAAAATTACTTCTCCCATCTTCTGAATTCACAGAACAATAATGCACAATCAATAACATATAATCCTGTTTACGCTAGCATCTACCTGCCGTCAAAAGTTATACATAACCCCCGATTATCAAATTGAAAAACCCCGTAGTTCAGCCACGTGGTGCCGCAGTTTTTCAACCACGCGCTCCTGCATACATTCATTACTGATAGCACACACGTGCTCCAATTAATACCTCTATCACTTCCGTCCACAGTTATATGCGTAACTATATAAATAGCGAGCATCAATACTCTCACTAAAATCACAAATGAAAATACACATACACGCTCCCGACTATTCTGTAAATAAATAAAATTCGCAGATGCGGGTTTCTCTGCAGACCTGTTTTTGAAATAGATCCAAGCATGGCCGAAACCTCGCAACTTTCAAATCATCTAAATACCGCTATTCCTGAAATAAGGAATTAAATGGACCTAGTTTCTCATGTCTATCACTCAGATCGAATTGATGGCTCTGGAGTTAAGAATTAAATTAAACTAAAACTTCCCACAGAGACTTAAATGATCGGCTAGGACTAGAAAAATTAAATAAAGTCCTCACGCAAAAATTCATGCTTACCAAATCTCGAATGTCCAACTGAAGGCAATCGACAATTTGCTTCTGGCACCCAGCTTGGCAATTTTTTCATTAAAAGAGAAAGAAGCTATGAAATATAGGCCTTTTTATAATCAAGACCCCCACGCGCCGACTTCATGACGTCATATGCGCGGCGTGGTTCTAAAGCCAATCGGAGCTCAGCATTTCAACTGCAGTTGCCAATCAGAACCTTAGATCTTTCTGATGCAACCAGTTTCTGCTAGACAAAGAACCGGGAATTGGTCCTAGCCCTATACTGCGGAAATGAAGCAAAAATGGCCGCAAATAATTTAACTCCCGAAAAATGCGTATATGGCCACGCAATATCTTTAAAAAAAGGACACTGGTGCAAATCCTGATCTAGCCTCTATAATCTTTCTTCTAGAAAAATACTGTCTAATTCCCTACACCCCCATTCTAAACACATAAAGAAGAACCATAAAGCAGATGAGATCAAACTCCCTCGTGATCTCATCTTGAAAAAACGTAAATAATAGAAGGAGAAGAAACATGGAGAAGGATTTCCTGTAATCCCTCCTAAAAATAGTGAACAAAATGCAAGGAGAAAAAGACATGGGCCATTTGAAAGACAGAATCTCAGTACTTTCGTCACAGTCAAGTTAATCATTGCTGCTGTTTTATGCATGTGTTCAAGTTGTTTATTGTTGCTGTCTTATGTGTGTTTTCAAGGTCATTTCTGTTTTGTAAGTATGCTGAAGTTATTCACTGCTGCTGTTTTATGTATATGTTCAAGTTGTACATTGTTGCTGTCTTGCATGTGCTTTCAAGTTAATTTTAGTTGCTGTTTTATAAGTATGTTGAAGTTATTCATCGCTGCTGTTTTACAAGTATATTGAAGTTATTAATTGTGGCTGTTTTGCAAGTATGTTGAAGTTATTCATTATTGCTCTTTTATAATTGTCTTGTATTTTCATTATGTTGTTAAGTTGCAGATATGTTCAGGTTACTAATTGTTGCTGTTCTACAAGAGGTCGCACATTATTTATGAAATATTTTTTTTTATGTGATAAAAATTAATCAGATATCAGTATTTTGATGTATTTCATCATAGAAAAAATAATTCCGAAGATCTTTATAGTAACCTCATCAAGTTATGTCATTTTGATGGAAAGTACATGTTATAGCAAGACATGTCTTACAAGCTGGGTTCTGTAGTGTGATCTGTGTTCTAACTGAAGTTACATGTAGTTAAGATTCTTGCTGATGGGCTTTTGTGATGCTTGTGAAATGTCCTAATTACAGTAACGAAAATTGAAGCTAATAAACTATATGCTGTTTTGCATAGAGAAATATAAGCTTTGTGAATGACACTTGCCTTTTTTGTAAATGGGTGCTTTTGCAAAATAAGATTAAAATGGTATAACAGGATCACCATTGTAGAACTGATGGAAGGATCAGGTAAGCATCAGTGGAGCAGGAGGTGAAGAAAAGATGTTGGCTTTGAATAGGCCAAACATTAAGGGAACATTCGGATAGTAGTACAAGGCAGTCCTTGAATTACTGGACTCCCCAGGGTAAAAGAAATAGAGGAAATCCTTAAAACCACATGGAAGACAGACATAAAAATGATTACGAAGGCATAGAAAGAACTAAAACAGATGGCACAAGACAGAAGAGCTTTGCTCCACAGGGAAATGAGAGATCATGATGGCAAATAATGACACCCAGTTTTTAGTTGAGAAATCAAACTGATGAAACTATACCAGTTTATAGCAGAGAAATGATGTGTCTGTGAACTGTATTGCTTTATAATAGAGAAAAGTCAGTGAATATACTCATTTATGGTAAGAAAAACTGCATGTTTATTAACATATTTAGCTTTCAAACTTATTATGTTTCTTGAGGAAACATACAGATAGCAAAAGGTCTTTGTATGAACTGTTTATAGAAGAGAAACAATTAAGCATATGAGCTGCACTGCTTTATAGTAAAGAAAAATCAAAGTTAGTTAATATGCTTGTTATGGTAGGTAAACTGAAAATTTCTTATATTTAAACAAGAAATTTTGAAAAACGTTACACATATATTTCCAGAAATGATGTCTAATTGTGTCAGAGTAGGATTTAATGGTATGCTATGTTTTGAATTGTTTGTTTGGTTTTTTTTTTTTTTTTTTGGGTTAATGTTTATTTCATATATTTTGTACCTTTTGGACAATAATTTTGACCATTCTGTTTGTTGCAGTATGAAGCAAAGATGGCTACTTTGAGTGAAACAATCAAGGATGTAGAACACAAAAGACGGCTCTTAGAGGAAAATGTTGACTCTCTTAATGAGGAGGTGGCTCGATTCAAAGCCAGTGGTAAATTTTGTTTATATCTTATTTCATTCAGTTAATTTTCATTATTTCATTCATGCATTCAGTCACAATACAAACATATGCTGCAAAGAGGTTGCAAAATGATGTAGCAGCAAGGATGATTGATAGAGAGTAAAAAGGATCCTGTTACACACGCACAATGGGAATATGGTGTTAGGCCCATATTTTCTTGACCATCGGCACACTAGGGGTGATGTGGTCAGCATCATGCCGACCGCCTTAATCTTCCTAGAGTTGCTCTGGTACCCAATTCATGAGGCTGGGTCGACCTCAGAGCCATTTGCAATCTAAAAAAATCCCACCTCAACTGAGGATTGAACCATGGACCACTGCGCTAGGAAGCCAGTACACTAACCACTGTGCTACCGTGACTCCGATAGAGAGTAAAGATTGACCTGTATTGGAACAAGTCCTTAGCCAAGCAGTTTAGATTCAGACAAGGAAGAGGATGCGCAGACGAAATTTTAAAATATTTTTATGTTATGTAAATAAAAACGCACATTTAAACGTATTGTTTTCCCCCATACATTCACTTTAAAAAAAGTATTTTTGTACACAACCTCTTGTTTACACATTTGGTTTAGAGGTTTTTGGAAGACCAAACTATAAATAATACCAAAAGCTAATTTATTCTGGCATATTTTAAAAATAATGCCTGGTGAATTAATGTGGGGTCAACAGTGGCAGCATTCACAGAGCTGCCACTTTCTCGGTTTCTTTACTTGGCATCTTTGCTTTGTTTGTGTTCTGGTAGTCTCCATCCTCAACCCTCCACCTATTCCATCTTGGACAAGCAGAACTTGCCGTTCATCAACATAAGTTTTAGCATTTACATTCAGAAAGATATTTTAAATAACGTTTTTTTTATTTATGGTTTACTATTGTTTTTTATTTTTTTTGCCTTTATTAACTGTATTTTCTTGATTAATTAGAAATTGATAATGGCAGTCGTAAATTAACCATATTTTATGATGTAGAGAGATATCTAACTTTTCCCCTAACCTGTACCATTTACATACATTCATTCTTTTGGTAAAAATATTTTTAATTTATGTGTTCTTGATTTACGCTGATCTTCAGAATTGTAACTCCCATGCTGTATGAGAGGTGTGCATGGATCTCCTTGATACATGGCACCTGTAGAACAATTTGTAATGTTTTATTTCATTGTTTCTTCAGAAACGATGCACGCTACTGTGACCCAGAAGGTTCAGGAAGAAGCAGACAAGCTCCAGTCAGAGATTGAGATGAAGGAAGCTTTAGAGAAACAGATGCAGAGTCACAGGGAACAGCATCAGAAGCAGCTGGCCAGCCTCAGAGAAGAAATCTCTGACAAGCAGACTCTTATTGATGAGCTTAAAGAGTAAGTCTCTCTCTTTCCATTGCTGTCTCATTGGTTGTTGGTTATGAAAGAGGTATTTTTCTTATGAATATAATCTTCATCATTTTATGTCTTTGCCATATCTGTTACTATAATTTATGTATTCTCATTTAGGAAGATGAAAAACTAATGGTTCTCTTTCAACTTGTCTGTAAATTCATTCAAATTTAGTCTTAGTTTTCAGTCCTCCCAGTAGTTATCAAAACCTTACGTTTTTACTTCCTTTTGTCTTCTGTATATCCATCCAGATCCTTGCTGGATTTCTACCAGTCCTAGATGCTTCTTTTATAACAGTACCTTGTTTTCTTCCTAACTACAAGAAGTTTGATGTGCTCTTTAGATTTCCATTTGCTTGCTGTGTTCAGACTTAGAATGTGTGAATGAATGTATTTTTCCTTTTATGTTTCCTTATCAGAGCCAACCAGAAACTGACACTTGCTCTGGACAAGATGCAGAAGGATTATGAGTCACTGAAAGCGGAGGAGGCAGAGAAAGCTAGCCGATTAGCAGAGCTTACTTTGCAGATGGAGAAACGTGAACAAGCAAAGGAGGACTTGAAGGGACTTGAGGAGACTGTGGCCAAGGAACTGCAGACCCTGCATAATCTTAGAAAACTCTTTGTTCAGGATCTCCAGAACAGAGTGAAAAGGGTGAAATTATATAGAGAATGCATAGAATATTTACATGTTGGAGTTGTATCTCGGTACTGTTATTGATAATAAAGATGTGAAGTGAAATCTCTAGTTTTCTCACATCTTCGTCAGAGGAAAACAAAGTGTTTCATTTTTGACAGCCCTGGTGTAGATAAAATAGCATGAGCTCTTTCTCATTTGCACTTAGTTCATTGATATATAGACATAGTCTTTTATCTGCAAATAACAATCAAGATTACATCATAATGTTAGAGAGGCCCATTTACTCTTCAAGAAGTGTCTATTAATTGAAACATCAAGATCAAAGTCCTGCTTATATTTCATACACTGTGATCATATTATTTGTGCTTGTGGCATGTAGAGTTGGTTGACTATGTATTAACTGCATCCGCTGTATGTTGTACACAGGCTGCCAATAAGAAAGACGATGAGGAGGATGAAGATGCAGGAGGCAATGTCGCCCATAAACAAAAGATTTCCTTCTTGGAAAACAACCTTGAGCAACTGACTAAAGTGCATAAGCAGGTTAGCAATATTTGTCCTCTGGAGAGGTATATTTTTGCAGACTTTTCTATCTTTCCTTTGTCTCCTCCCTCATCTGCTTTATATATATATATACACTAGATTTACAATAATTTGGCACAAGGTCCATTGGTTATATTAGGGTATATGTCCAAATATGAGAGACCTTGTGGTTCTGGTCAATAGCTCACCAGTCTGCAATTCTTTTAGTGCCATAAGGAGATTGTTAACATTTTTTGACGTTGCAGGTATTCATTGAAGAGTTGTCCTTTGATATATTTCATTTACAATATCAGGCCATGTTTTCATTCACATCGTGTGTGCCTTGCTTTACTGTGTCCAATTTATCTTGGATCCATCATGCTGGTTTGTTTATATGCATCTCGTCTGCCTGCTTTTACTATTTCATTCTATTGCTTCAATTACTCATGGTGTGTTTATTTGAAGACTCGGTGCATGTTCATGTGCTGTGCTTTAAATCTTGATATTTGGCTGCGATAACACTGGATTAGCAAGAAGATATGGCTATAATTTGCCACTTTGTTTCATATGTGATCATGATGTTTGTGAAGCTGCATTGGCAGTTAATAGTTCCTTATGCTCTTGTAGTAATTTTCTGGAGGCCATACTACTTCTTCCTCATTCGCCTTCAATCTTCCATATTAATGACACTAATAAAGGCAGTAGTCAGCTCAAGTTTCCACCTGCCAGTGAATGTATGTAAAATTTACGAAGTTACTAAAATAGTCCCTGTTTTAAAAAAAAAAATTTTTTTGGTGATAACTTATTAAATTGATGTCTAAAGAGAAATAAGTAGTTCACCTCACTGTAATGCAAAATTTCTGTTTGTTGTAGTGCCATTTATGAGTTAAAGATTAAAATTTTTTTTTTTTCTCAATAGTTGGTGCGTGACAATGCTGATCTTCGCTGTGAGCTTCCCAAGCTGGAGAAGAGACTTAGAGCCACCATGGACAGGGTTAAATCTTTAGAAACTGCTCTCAAGGAAGCCAAGGAAGGGGCAATGAGAGATCGTAAAAGGTGGGAGTTTGTCCAACCCAACTCTTTAATACACTCACCTTATCAATATCTTTATGTTTTGAAACTGGTAACCTTTAGCTTTGTTATTATATCCTAAACCTCCTAGTCTGGACCGTATGCTATTAGCTTTGCTCTTGTGAGACTGATGTTTTTTTTGTTTGTTCTGTCTTCTATCATTGATACATTAAAATCTCTCTTTTTCAGGACTTTGAGCATGACAAATTCTTGATATCTGTTTTTCTACATTGTTTTCTGTCCATGCTGACATACATCCAGTTTTCTATATCACTTCTTTCAGACTCATGTTCTTGTTTGGTCTGCTCTGTCAGTCCTGTCCTTTTTACTTTTTCTGTACAGACTGAATGTTTTTTCTGTTAGCTTCCATTCATTTGACATGCGCCAGCCATCTCTTTCTTCTTTTTAGAATGTTCGTTATCAGTGGGGAATTTCTTTGTGGTATATATTTTTGTTATTCTCTTGTTTTAAGTTTGCTAAAATCATCATTATTACCATCTGGTGTTTTGCTCCTTATGGAGCATGCATCCACGACTGCTGCTGGCTCCCTTGAGGAAGAATATGTGAAAGCTCTTCTGTAACAATTTGTTTTTACCAGATGAGGTTGCCAGTTTGATGCACAAGCTCGTATTAGTTGCCTCTTTTAGACGTGCTCAATTGGCCAAAATAAATAACTTGACTTGTCCTATGTTTTGTTCTCAAAGTATTCTGGTTTGTAGGCAGAGTACTTAATTGTGTTTTGAATGCCATTCCTTACTCATAGTCCGTTTTCTTTTAATTTGTTTATGAAAGTGAGAAGTCGATTTTTTAAGTTGTGTAAATTTATTCATTTTTTTGTAACTTGGCGAGCTAATAATTTCAAATCAATTATATCTTATGCAAATCTGCTTAATTTACATATTTAGATGGTAAATGACTTCTGTTTTTCTCAAAATTAATTTCCAGTCTTGCATGCTTTGCAAGGTGGAAGGCAACCAGAATAAATATTTCATTATTGTCTTATTTTCAGATATCAGATGGAGGTGGATAGGATTAAAGAGGCAGTCAGGCAGAGGAATCTAGCAAGGCGAGGTCATGCTCCTCAGATTGGTTAGTTTGGTGTATATTAATTTATGCACACACACACACAAGCCATAAGAAACAGGAACACTTTTTAAAAATATATTATAACACATAAAGCTTTCAACAGGAAATGGTTCCCTGGGTGACTTCTAGGTCACGGAAAGGAAGGAAGGAGGTGCTGTAATAAAAGTAAGACTGTATACTGAATCATATACTTTTGTCATTTCACCAAGTTGCTAAAAATAATACATGTATTTTGTAAAAATTTCTGCAGCAAAGCCTATTCGACCTGGACAGCATCCAGGTGGCCAGCCTGTCCAGAGTGTTGGTATCAGAGGAGGAGGAAGCACAATTCCAACCAATGGACCAGCATCTGTCAAAGAGTTTGCCTAAGTAAGTGTTTATCATTGTTATAATTTCCTGCATTTACTATCATCTTTTCTATGTATATTTTCAGGCCTGCCTGCTGTGACTTCTCCTCAAGTATTTCCACTTTATCTAGCATCTTGTTACAGGACAGTAGAGCCAGGTCGTCAGCAAAATCTAAGTCATCAAGCCTTTTAATCAAAGTCCACTGAATTCCATTTCTGTTGTCAATGTTTTAATGACCCAATCTTTATTCAGTAAGAATAAAAACTTGCCATATTGCGTAAGCTTTTCCTTCAGAGTTCTCACTATAGATTACATTTGTAGTAATGTTATATTTAAGTTTTTTAGATACTTAGCACTACTTGACTGAAAGAAAAAAAAGTATACTGCCATTTTGTCCTTTGAGGAGTAGAAGAGTAAATAATTATAGTACTTTTTCTTTCTCTGACAAAAATTGCCTCAACTCCTCTCCTTCGGACCACTTCATAGCATGTGCTTTCATTTCTATTCAGATCCATATCTGTATTGTTCTATCTTTTCAGTGAACTTGCCCAGTCTGTGATTGTATTTGATTTGGCATATTCAGGTTTTTTACATGTACACCTCCGGTATTTTGCATTCGTTTCTTACGTATTTTCTTAATTTTTTTTCTTATCTTCCATTTGCTTCATATGTGGTTTATTTTCTATTTCATTCATGTTTTCCTTGAGGTGTGTGCCTACATGTGGCAAGGCACATTTTTTTCAGCCATAGACAGAAGTCCTTCAGTTATCTTAGAGTACAGTTGCTAGTCAAAGAAATAAAATAAAATAGAGCATAGTGCCTGAATTCTAGTGCAGCATTAATAAATATCAAGCCATGAAAAGTACCACTCGTGTCTGTCAGCCAGCATGATGAAGATTAAATTTACCTCCAGTTAAGCTATTGCACATGTGAAAAGTAAGCTCAGTAGAACTAAGTAGCAGCAGGTATTGTAGTGCTGAGATTTTGATAGCCTCAAACATTGCGAAAAAAAAATCTGGTACATCTGCACAATGAAACGTTAGTAAACACAGGAATAAATGGAAACATACTGGAAAGTGTATCATATTCCAGCACATAACAGAAGGTAGTAGCTGTGAAACCGAGTTCCAGAAAATAACCAGACTGGTCAAAACTAGAATGAATAACATGAGACAGATATAATAACAGACGTATTAAAGATCAAGTTTTATGTCTTCTTCTTTGGTCCTTGGCCGCTGACTGACAAAGCAGTCAATGACCATCACGCCTGGTGGTGTCTTGTAGGGCAGCAACAAACTGTCTCCACTTTGCTTGGTCGGCTGTCATCCTTTGTGTGGTGCCCCAGCTCTGGTTCGTGCTTAGCATCTCTGCCTTCACAGTTCTTCGCCAGGTGGCTCATGGCCGCCTTGCTTTCGCTTTCCTTCTGGAGTCCATAGCATGGCAGTTCTGGTGATAGGGCCAGAGTGTCTTCTGAGAATGTGGCCAACCCAAATTTCATCGTCTACCCGCTATGATAGTGCGCATGTCTTCTTGGTGGCTCCGAGTTAGCAGTTCTTGGTTGGTGATGGTGTTTGGCCAGAAAGTTCGAAGAATTTTCCGTAGGCAGGTTGTGTGGAACGAGGACAGTTTTATGTACGTGTACTCTTTATTTCTGTTTGTTCCCGAAATGGGGGTGGGTAGAAGAATGGGATACATCTCATGAAAACTGAAGAGAACATAAACAATTCATTAAAAAACTAAAACTGCAAAGAGCATTATTGAAATTAGAGAAATTAAATATTTTGGACATAAAAAGAAACGCAACACTTTGTTCAAAACTGTATTATAAAAAGTTCTGATGAGAGAGAATGATGGCGCTGTATGTGAGATGATAAAATTAAGAGTTGGACGTAAAACAACCTGACAGCTTATTATCAATGCAAGTCATTAGAGATGTTGGAGTTCCATACAGCAGACCCGTAATGGGTAGGGGAGAGTGTTAGAAACTTCACCATGCTAGGTCCAGCTTTATGAGGTGGGGGTTGCCAGTTCCCTTCCTTGCTGCCTTTGCCTTCCTTAACTTGAGCAGTCAGGTACCCATTTGCAGCTGGGTAAACTAGAGCATGATGCTACCAAGTTTCAGACCTGGAACCCAGTAACTTTGCTGTAACATAGCACTAGGGTATTTGTGATTAGTGAGTCATTGAAGAAGACCTTACACGCATGCTAACATTGTCAAGTGTGGTAATTGTAATGTTGTTTTGTCTTCCAGTCATGACAAGAGTGGCTGACCAAGAGTTCAAGCACACAGATCATTATCATCAAGCTCCTGCCATTGATGCCAGGACCTTTTCCTCACTTAGCATTCCGCTTAAGGCTTGAGTCACCATTTGTTCACCTCATGCTAATGTTTTTAATCATCTTTAGCTTAGAAAAACTTGGGAGATGGATAATGCTAGAAATCTCACAAAATGGCTTATTTAAAAAACAAACATTAGTCAGTGTTTTCTTTTTGCCTTTACTCTGGCTTAATGTGAACTACATGCATCGGTTTGTTCATTTTTGTTTTGTTTTTGCTTAAAAAACATCCATTAATTGAAAACAGCTGGTTATCTCCGATTTAATACCTTATTACTGATTAATATTAATGGTTAGATATATAGGGTGTTTTATTCTTGGACTTTAACCCATAATCCTGCAGGAACCCTAAATCGCATTTTTAAAAAGTGTGTGTGAGTTTTTGTTGTTGTTTGTTTGTGTTTTTTTTTTTAAGGAGAGGGGAAGAATAGCAGAAAAAATGTGTGTAGGATGGGATGTCTTGATATGATGGTATAAGCCCAGAAAAGGCATTCAATGCATTCATTTTTTCCAGTAATGATATAATGAACTATCATATCTTTCACCATCATTGTCTTACATAACAATAACTTCATAAATTTTAAACACTGCCAGTCATCTGCCGTTATAATCAATATATATATAAAATCCCAGCTTTTTCTGTCGGTAACGCTAAGGGATGCAACTATGGTTGAAAGTTAGACATTAATTGTATTGTTTCCCTTATATGTACTCTCCTGAAAATAGTAACACTTACTAAAGAACAATGCGCAAATGACGGTGTGCATAAAAATATATTTATAGAATGTGTGATCCCGTATACACACACTGGGATCCTCGCTGCTACTACGTAGTTCGTGTACTGTGTTCATGCACAGTGGTTTTTTTTAATAAGTAAAATTGCTGTTGGGTATTGGTGCTTTTGAATTTAATTCCCGTCTTCTTATGGGCTTTTACACTAGTAGTCTTATAAAACTATGTACCATATATCTCTTTAGTCGCTGGAAGTTTTAAATTGACAGAAATACTTCCAGTACTAAATATTATTTCTGTTTGGTGCCTTTTTTTTACACCCATGCCATTATGTTCAGTTGTCTAATATCTTCCCTCATTGTTTTCCTCTATATCTTGTGGTAGATGGAAAAACACATAAAGAAGAGAGCTGGAAACAGAAATGAAAAATGATGAGGAAGACAATGGCAAGTGTCATAATGACGTAGCATGAGTTGTTGAAGGTGACGTAGCATGAATTTGTTGACGGTCTATGCTCCTTGGGAAGCTAAAGGATAACTAATGAAAGGTGACACATGGTGCCCCCTATTGGAATTAGTTGCACAGAAAGTGGTAGCCTGGGAGACATTCATAATGTTCATGAAGCACACACGGCCACCTCCTTTTTTTTCTGCTGTATGTACAGGTAAATTTGTGTGCATGAGCAAGTCAGTGTATCTGACCTCCCCTACTTTTCATTCCGACTTTGAGGATGATGCACTGGAAGAAGGCCCAGGTCTTTTAGAAAAAAAAGAATTTATTCATGACAAAAAGGAATAATCCAAAGTGCCATGATGAGATTAGCAATGCTAATTTCTGTTAATACTTGTTGTCACAGTATAATAACTACACCTTCATGACATTATCCTCTAAACTCGTATCAAACTGTGAGAGGTCACACAATCAAAATACTTGTAAATGCCATTCACAAAGCGTAACACGAAGGCGTGCTGACAATCTCCCTGTTTAATAATAACAACAATGCTGTACAAAACCCAGCGACTATAAAGAGAGCACGATCAATATGCAATACGGCTTCTAAAGCCGGCCAACTGACATCTTTCTCTGTCATGCTTCCTGTTGCACCATTTTCTTTTAAAGCTGATGTGCGCCCCAAAAGATATGTTTATTCCATCAAAGCGCAACAAAAGATATTATGTGACATCTACCTCCTTCCCCAGAAAAGAAAACAGCTTTCTTTACCCTGAGAGCAGTAGATTTCCCTGCATACAACAAAATATTAGACAAGTTCCAAAAAAAAAAAAATTTACACTGGTGTACATAGACGTCATGCCTACAAACACATATAACTCATGTCCCAAAAATTACAATCTTGACAGAGCATCTGCCACGACATTAAGTCTACCCTCTAATGGGATAATTATGAACTGGAACTGTTGTAGCAATAAGGCCCAATGAGTCAACCGTGAGCTTGTCGACTTAGAAGATTTCAAAAACAGTAAAGGTCGATGATCTGTCTGAAGTATAAACTGGGACCCTATCAAGTATCGGGACAGTTTTGACACTGCCATATTATAGCCAGGCATTCCCTTTCGATCGTGGAGAACCTGGTCTCCGCCGGAAACAGTTTCCGACTAACATACATCACAGGATGTAGTGTACCCTCGTGGTCTTGCATAAGACATGCGCCAATGCCCACAGATGACACGTAGGTCCGCAGTATAAAGGGTTTGCTCAAATCAGGCAAAAGAAGGATTGGTCGCTGATAAGGGTGGATTAGGTGATGCTTACTCAATGATGATAAGGCCACACTGTCTGGCCACTATGGACGTTGCAAGTATAAGTCCAAGTACATTGTAAATCTTTAGCTCTGTCAAATACCACCCCTATCGACACCAGGTATATTATAGTTGAAGTGTAGGGTGTCTTATCTGGTTTTTGTTGTTGCTGTGTGTATAGTAGTGAGGTAGTTCACAGAGTTACAGCACATGAAATATGACATGCAAAGTCATAAAAAGGGTAAACTGCTCTTGACTTTTCATTATTTATTTGACGCCACAAGTACAGATACGTTACATAAGTCATAGACGTCAATAGTTCAATGTATTCAGCATTCTAAAGTTTTGTTTATGGATCTGCATACATAAGGTTCATCAAAATCCTGCAACAGTGTCAGCTGCATATCATCAATGTTCATTAAATAATAATCAATACTCCTCTCTGATGCTGGCAGATCAGATGTACAAAATAAGTCTATTATTGTCCGCACGAGGATGGTGTTCCAGGAGTATAGGTCAAGCTGACCTTTACAGGCATTCCTAAGTCTAACCTCGACGTAGGTGCAATCACTGACATAGTGACGTTCATAGAACATAGAACTGTCCTTCGGGCTAAGTATGACCCGTGTACATATTAATCTCAGGTATGAAGATACCTGGGGCGTGACTTCTAGTAGAAGAACCTCTATTTCTGTAATTCGTAAGTGAGCAGAGATCGACCATTGTCAAACATAAAGTTAGATTACAGATTTGAAACGTAAATGAGGTATTACCTTGTTTCGAAATCAACACCACAAAAACACACGCCTCCAGGCGTTTTGAATTATCAAGGGAAGGACCTTGTAAGCTAAACTAACTCACAATAGGGCTCCTAATTCCCTATCAAAGAATCACAGAGACACAAGAAGCGTTCTCTCTGCTTCACAACTTTCCATAGACTCCCAGACAGGAAAGCTTCCCAGACACACCTAACGTCCGGACATGCGCAGAACGCATAGACCTGAGCAAGAATCAAACGAGACGATGTAGGGAACATTCCAGATAAAGATTTGTAATAGATCGCGCCTTATATGGACAGGAATAAAGACCTCAACACTGGTTTCAGTCATTCCAAGAAACAGTTGACCGATACTACCATATAAGGAGAATGATCACACATCCTTCTCAAAAAATGGACCGACGTGTCCCGTCACAAGAGAAGGTAACCATCATTGAAAAATGGTAATCCCAGTCAAACTAGGGTTATCTAGCTTTGGCCGAAAAAAATTAAAGTGTACAATTCAGACAAGCTAATTATACAATGTCCAAAGAAAATGATTATACAATGTCTTCGGAAAAAATTATGTGCGTAACAGTCGCCTGGAAAATAACTTCTTAATTTTTTATTTCTCGCATTCTGGCGACCATACAACCCTGTTAGGCATTCCGTTATTAGTAAGAGAGGTTAAAGCATCAGAAATAGAAGAAAATTGAGGGATGAACTTGCGACAACAATTGACAAGTCCCATCAGGCTTCTGACCTGCTTCTTAGTCCTAGGTGCTTGTAGTTCAAAATTTTTTTTAACCGTGCCAATCTCGGGTTTTAATAGATTATTACCTACTATAAACCCCAAAAAATTCAACTCCCCGAAACCGATACAAGTCTTACTAGGGCGTGCCGTTAACCCATGCTTACGTAAACAATGCAACAGGGAAGACAACCCCAACATATGTTGTTCCCATGTTTCATGGAGCAGGCAAATGTCATCGATGTACGTAATCACATCCGTACGATGACCTAGTAACTTCTCATCATTCTGACGAAAGTTGCGGGCGCACTAACTAGCCCGAAACACATAAAATTAAACTGAAATAAACCCTTTGGGGTGGAAAATGCCGTCAAAGGTTTAGCCGACTCTGCAAGAGGAACCTGCCAGTATCCTGGCTTGGCCCCCAAAATATGTCACAGTATAATAACTACACCTTCATGACATTATCCTCTAAGCTCGTATCAAACTGCGAGAGGTCACACAATCAAATTACTTGTAAACGCCATTCACAAAGCATACCACGAAGGCGTGCTGACAATCTCCCTTTTTAATAATAACAATGCTACACGTACGAATTCAATAACAACAGCAATAAATTGTCAGCAATAACCATATGGCTGGATCACCAATTCCTACTACCATTGGAATATACACAATGCTGTACAAAACCCAGCGACCATAAAGAGAGCACGATCAATTTGCAATACGGCTTCTAAAGCCGGCCAACTGACATCTTTCTCTGTCAGGCTTCCTGTTCACTCCTCCTCATTGCACCATTTTCTTTTAAAGCTGATGTCCTCACCAAAAGATATGTTTATTCCATCAAAGCCCATGTGCGCAACAAAAGATATTATGTGACACTTGTCATAATTTCAAGTTTAGATTTTTCATTTGTGATGTCAGTATCATAGAAACACAGTGCTGCATTTTTTGCTTCAAGTCTCTGCATATTCTTCTTCTTCTTCTGTCCTTAGCCACAGACCGTCAAAGCAGTCAGTGGCCATTACGCCTAGTGGTGTCTTAGGGCAACAGCAGATAGGTTTTCTTTGCCATTGTTTCCCATCACGCCTAGTGGCGTCTTTAGGGCCACGGCAAATCAACCCATTTGCTGTTGTTTCCGTAATCGAAGTGACTGGCAACGGGTGATCAGCCCGTTGTGCTCTGCATATTACACTGGCTAACAAAAAAAAAATTTTTTTTTCTTTCTCTAACATTTCTATGTTTTTCTGGTCAATTTTAATGCGCTGTTTTTAAATCTGCAAACCGTTTTTCTCTATCAGGTCGGGATCTCTAGAAATACGCAATTGAAGTTTTTTAACAACGCATACAGTATTACAACATCATTTGTACAAGAAGTATAACAGTTATGTAGGCTTGAATTTCTTTGCAGTCGACTTTCGTCGGTGAATGGCATGTGGTACATCGCGATGAAGCATCTAACAATAATCGGCAAGCCTGGTCACACTCCACCGTCCTTGATAACGTGACTCCATTACGGCGAAATCATGATGGAATCGTTCTCCATGTTCATCGCTGACTTCGCCAAGGTTGTCAGGGGAAAAGTCAAGATGCAAATCGAGCAAATGGATTTTGAGGGACATGTTACAGCCCATAATTCTGTATGCATGTATGCACTGCTTAACAATATGCACATAGTCGACAGATTTGTGATTTCCCAGAAAGTTATCGACGATCGATTTGAATGCCATCCATGCGCGAAGTTCACTACCATGTAACAAGTTCTCGAATTGTTTGTCTGCAATAACTTTCCTAATCTGAGGTCCTACAAAGATACATTTATCTTTTCATCGCTAATTTGCGGAAACTTTTCTCGAAGATAAGTGAAAGCTTTGCTCGTTTTATCTAACGCTTTTACGAAATTCTTCATGAGCCCCAACTTTATATGTCACGGTGGTAAAATGATGATGTCTTTGTTAACTAATGGCTCGTATATTATATTTTTATGCCCGAGCTGCATACGATCCCTGATAGGCCACACCTTTCTTGCATAATGTTCCTGTCTGTTGCGGCTGTCCCATTCACATAGGAAGCAACAAAATTTAGTATACCCAGTCTGCATGCCCGTGAGAATTGCAATGACCTTTAGGTCTCCACAAATCCGCCATTGGTAGTCATTGTACTTTTTTTTTGCCAAAAGTATAGCCATATTGTCATAAGTTTCTTTCATATGAACAGAGTAGGCGACTGGAATTGATGAAAATAAATTTCCATTATGCAATAACACGGCTTTTAGACTAGTCTTGGAAGAGTCGATGAAAAGTCGCCATTCGTTGACTATGTGCTCATGACCGAGGTGCACCATTAGACCTTTTACATCTTTGCAATAGCAAATGTCATCATCCATCTCAAAGTATTGAACAAGTTCTCTGTGTCTATGATGAAATTTAGATATCGGAGTATTGGGCGCTAAAAGATTCCATTCTTTGAGTCGCGAACCGAGTAATTCCGCTTGTCCTTTGGTGAGAGCGAGATCACGTATTAGATCTGAAAGTTCTGAATGGTTAATTAAGTGAACACCATCATTCACCGGTATATAATCCGAGTCAGAATTAGTTTCTAACGCAGGTAAACTATCACTTTCTGATGGTTCATTCATGTCCAACGCATATTGTTCTGGTGGAACTGGGATCGGACACGTGATTGGATCATGAGGCACTGGTTTCGAAACCGATTCAACATTTGGATAAACCACAGACTTTCTAGTTTTAAAAGTGAAACCATAGATATTTGTCAAGCAGAAGTAACAATCAGTAGCGTGATTTGTCGGTTCACGCCATATTACTGGCACTCCAAAAGGCATCGACTTATGCTTCTGCGATTTTCGTAACCAACCTGCCAATGTATTTGCACAAGTCGAACAAACTGCATTTGGCTTCCAAGATTTATTTGCATCATCAACTTTCGAATCGAAATAAAGTTCATATGCTTTCTTTAGCAATGGTGTAAAGTTTTTCTGGTGAACACGATCGGTAAAATATCCACACACGTAACAGAACAGATCAGCCGAATTTCTACAACTTCTAGAAGCCATATTTCACTCAGAATTATTTCAAAATACAGTAACTATTTGAAATATAACGTAACATATGTCATGCATCTTTTAGCAGTATAAAATGTAGAATTATTTTGCATTTTATTAATTTTTATAAAGTTATATAGTAAAAATGAAACGGAGCAAATAACGGTTTCCCAAAAATATATTTATTCACAAATATCTTAAGAACCCGACGTGATAGAGATAAACGGATTTCAAATTTGAAATCAGCGCAAGAAACTGACCTAAGAACACTTATTCTTATATAAGAAAGAAAAATGTTGTTTGTCAGTGTTATCAAACCAATAAAAGAAAAAAAGTGAAAACGTGACCTAGGGGATTGGAAAAGTCAAATTTCAAATCAGTTGCTTTAACCTCTCAAGCCTAAAATTACAGCTAAGGATAAATATTTTTTGCATCATTTGTGTTGACTGCCTTCACTTTTTCTCTCTCTCTCTGTCCTCCTCCTGCTCCTCCTTCTTCTCTTCCTCCATTGAGAAAAGTGATGGATAAAGAAAGACAGCGGTCACAAAGAGCTGTGGACAGATTGGTTTTTGTAAATCTTAGCCTTCATGTCCTGATTTAATTTCTTGCTCATCCTCATTGTCACATACATGATAATGTAAACCTTCTCCAAATACACATTAATATTTCACATTAATGGTAAGAATGGAAATAAATATGATTTAAACTTTGCCATTGATAAGCAGAGTGCATGTATATATAGCCAGAAATCATGTTAAGTGTAGATCCCGAAACAGGATAATATTTTAAACAAGCCATGTGTTATTTTTGTCTTTGAATTCTGCTGCAGGATTATGGGTTAATAATGTCTTGTGTGAAAAAATATCTTTTTTGCAACTTTAAAAATGTTTATTTTTCATTGCAAACAATTGTGGCCTCAATAACAGTCGTGAAAGATTTTCTCATGATGTCGATAAATATGCTTGCTACCAGTTCATTTTCATTTTCAATGCTAGTTTTTTCCTAACCGGTCTCAAAATTGTGTGACTAGTGCACTGCAACTGTATAGCATAGGTGGTACATGTAACATCTGATGACTATATAAACATGAGTCAACAGCTTTTAGATTTGCTTAAATCATGGGTTGACATTCCAGTCAATTGTTTTTCCATTCCTGGTGTTCTATTTTCATCATAACAGATGAAACAGAATGAGGACGTGTACATCCTCTTAATTTAAACGTGACCTAGAAAGGATACACAACCAGTTCTCTATTTATGCGATAGATCCATTCCTGAGAGACTGGTGTAAAATAAAAACAAATTTCTTCCATTAAATAAAATCAGTGAAATGGATTTATGTAGTTTGATTGAAATACTGCATAACCTGAAGCTGGGGATGTGTCCTGCCATCCTGGAAAATCTGCAAATGGTGAAGGTTTTGTGGTGTTTTTTATTTGTCCATCTTGTGAGAGTTGCAGTTCATTAATTATCATTCTCAGGTTCTTCTTGGTTCTTATGTGTAGCTGTGTGATATTTCAGGTGATCCTCTGGCATGAATTTTACACCTGACTTTCAGAAAAATTGATATTTTTATTCATGAGCAAAGTGCAATATTTACTGTTGAATGTTTTAGAGAACTTTGTTTGCCACTTAACATATTGTTCTGTGTTAAGGCTTAATTCCTGTTCATTTTATGTATTAATGTTACACATTTAATTGTATCTGTTGCTATAGTAATTCCGTTTCTTGGTGTTCAAGTATGACAAGAGAACAACTAATAAACACATATTTTATGCCAGTACTAATCATGTCGGTGCCAAACATGGACATTAACTATGGGAAATAAGATGTTGGCATAAGCAAATTTTTTCAAGAATAAAAAGATCGGAGGAGTTATTTAAACAATGCCAGTGAGAAAATGCACTTAGAAACAAAATGGTGTTATAGTTTCAACACTAGTAAAGATATAGCCCTAAACATGCAAAGTAATGCGGACATATATCATCTGATTGGATTGAGTCATTAAATTAAAAAAAAAAGTTTAGCCTAGTAAAAAAAACTAATCTGTGGAGTGAGACATATTAAAGAAGTATAGCAGGGCAGCAAAACAAAACCCCACTGATAATGAACTTACCCTAGTTTTTCTTGTCACAAGCTGTAGGAACTAGATACTTAGAAATAGCATCACATCTTTACTTGGAAAGTTTTGAATTGTAACACTGAAGACATTGTTATGCTGACCCTTTCCTGTAATTGGATAAAACTGCATTCAGGTAAATCTAGTAAAACAGTTACTAGAAACTTCATTCAAGTTTTTGGATAAATAATGAGGTTAATCGTGTTACAAAACAATAATAAAACAAAATTGTAAGAATGCATGTCATTTTTAACCTAAGAGAGCATCCATGTTTTTTCGCTTCCTCTGCTGATTCTTGCTGCCGTGGTGCATTATTGAAAACTTGGAGACAATTACATTTGTAAGAGAGCTTAGTAGTTTAACAGTTAACTGTGGAAATGAAGAACAATGGGTCATTTCTTTGATTTCATCACCTATGTCTTTAAGGATAGGGTTAAGGGTAAGGTTTAGGATTCCTAAAACTAACCCTTACCCCTTATTACTGCATCTCTGAATTTTTTTTTGAGGCCATATCGAACACACAGCCCACTGTTATTCATTTCAACCACAGTTAACTTAATGAAGTTACGGATAATTAACATGCAGAATATAATTTAAACTATTTTTAAAATGTGAAAACATTCTAACGAAGTCTCTAAAGCCATTTAAGTTTTTGCTGCATATGTATTCCGCAGTCCTGTCATTTCTTAATCTTCCGGTACAGCTCCAATGCTGGCGTTAATATTCTTGGTACCTATCTGTTTTGTCTGTACTGTGTCTTAGTTCTTACATTCATTAAACCAGATCAAGCCATTTTAGTCTCTTTTGGTTTTGCAGTTAAGATTTTTAAGAGGTATTCTGTATAATATATAATTTAATAATGATATATTGTGCAGTGTTTTTTTTTGTTTTTTTTTTAAAAAGAACAATGCATTGAACTTATTGCAGAATGCCCATTACAATTTTGTTAACAATTGTTGTGGTTTGGCATTATTACAATTACAGATTATGTTGTCTCTAAGGTTTATTCACTTTCGAAATGCCCATATTAAGAACAGTCTTTGATGGGGGAAGACTAATTAGTACATTTATGCATGCAGTTTCTTGTAGGCAGATATCTTTATACCTTGTATGTTATTTATAACTACAGTTGGCCCACAAGTTATAATACTAATAATGTATTCTGTGGACCTCATAATAGCTTGAAAATATTTCAAGTTGAACTAGTAAATACATTGTTTTCTAGTAATCTGTTCCAGTGCCTCAGAAGTTGAACTTTTTACCACAAAACTAAGCTATTTCACCCCTCTAAAAGGTGATTTTTACAATGGAAATATTATATTTTTTTCTTCAAATATTGAATAATAAAAAAAATTAATATTAAACCATTTGAAAATGTTCAAACAAATAAAACAATTAGCATTTACAATAGACTGAAAGATGTGCCTCTGAAATCGATTTAAATAATTTGTTTTTCTGTCACCATCGTAGAAATGTTTGATTGTGAAAAAACCATCTACACGCGCTAGTGCAGTACATTTTACACCATCTTCTTATTTTGCTGTAATTTCTTGTTTTATTTTCATTGTAATTTTCAATACATTATGAACTTTAAGCTACCTGTGTGTTAGCAGGGCCTAAAAGAGCAGCACATGATAGTAATACAGTACCCTTTCAGAAGGCGACTGCATAGGGTTGATCATGACCTGACGTCTGCTGCATCCTGTAGAAATTCTAAGCCAAAAGCCTTGAACAAAAACACGAACAGTTCATCCAAAACAAGTATCTCAGATAGTTTACCATAAGAACAAAAGAAATAACTCCTGGTCGATGATTCATTTAGATTGAGCCATGTTATGACCTGTTTTACAATTTCATCTTCAATACAGAAGATAAAAGGCCGAAGCACTTGTCCGACAGGGGTCAACTTCTGATGATCAGATTGCATCTTGTAACGCTATGTAGAGTTTCCTATACGAGGTAGAAGAAGGTCCTCTATTAAGGAAATTTGTGACACCGTCCTGAGAAAGCTACGTGGAGTAGGGAATTGGAGATGGACTTAAGAGATAGAAAAGACATGGAAAGATTTGACATGTTTAGCACAGAAAAGTGAATTTGTTGAAGACCTGCGCATCAAAGTGAGCTGAAGGATAATCAGTGAACAAACTTTAGGGGGGCTATAGTTATATTTTAAAAGGTAAAGGTAGTCCCATAGCAGATAGGGCCGTAGGGGAGTCAAGTGGGTTGACCTGATCCCTTCCTCGCTGCCTTTTCCTTCCCTAACTCATGAGCAGAGTCGGGTACCCATTTACATCTGAGTAGACTGGTGTGCGACCCCCACCGTGTTTGGAACCCGGTACCTTCGCCGCGAGAGACCAGCGCTTTAACCACTCTGTCAGTCTGACACTCCGTTATACTCCTGTGTCCTAAAAGTAAGTGTACTGATTTTTTATTTAAATGTATATAAGACTCACCTGAAATTACAAGTTATCTCCTTCAAAGTACGACCCTTGGGAAGTTACACAGTGGTTCCAACGTTTTTTCCACTGATCGTAGCAGTACTGAAAGTCATTTTCTGTAAGAGTGCTCAGTTCATCGGTTACATTTTTTTGGATGTTTTCTACAGTCCCGTAATGATGTCCTTTCAACTTAGATTTCAACTTAGGGAAGAGATAGAAATCGCATGGAGCTAGGTCCGGGCTGTAGGGAGGTTGTGGAAGTGTGGGGATGTTTTTCTTCGCCAAAAACTCTCGAATTGAAAGCGCTGTGTGAGCAGGCGCGTTGTCGTGGTGCAACACCCAATCATCTGCGATATCCCTTCGGACTCGCTGGACCCGTTTTCGGAGTCGTTCCAAGACATCTTTGTAGAAGGCCTGATTAACTGTCTGTCCTGGAGGTACATATTCTTTGTGCACAATTCCACGGCTGTCGAAAAAAACGATAATCATCGTTTTCATCCTGGATCTGCTCATGCATGCTTTCTTCGGATGAGGAGAATTTATCGTGTGCCATTCCTCACTTTGCCGTTTGGTCTCGGGATCATACTCGAACATCCATGATTCGTCTCCTGTAATTACTTTATCCAAGAAATTTGGTTCAATGACGAGTCTTCCCAGCAAATCCTGACAAATTTCCAACCGGTTCTCTTTTCCCTCCACAGACAAGTCTTTGGGCACCAGTTGTGCACAAATTTTTCGCATGTGCAAAACGTTTGTTAAAATTCTATGAACTGCATTTTTATCCAAGCCAGTTTCTTCTGCAATGATCCTGACACTCAATCAGCGGTCTTTCGCCATCACAGCTCGCACAACTTCCACATTTTGATCGTTTGTTGACAAGATTGGCCTTCTGGAACGAGGTTCATCTTCAACATTTTCTCGGCCCTCTTTGAAAGCTTTGTGCCACCTGAAAACCATATTTCTCGATAGAGTGGCATCTCCATAAGCTTCGGTTAAATTTTCAAATGTATCGGTGGCAGACTTCTTGAGTTTTACAAAAAATTTGATAGCGTACCGTTGTTCGATATTTCGCTCCATCGCAAACGTAACGAGGTATTAAAACATGACCTTACACAAACTGCAGTAGCGCGGGAATTACTCAACTGATCGAGTTGAAACAAGTCTAGACATGCAGCTAAGGTCTCTACCCATGCGCCGATATCCACCACCAATGAGGTGTTACTTTGTCTAGTCGCACGTAAGCAAATCAGTACACTTACTTTTGGGACAGAGTAGTATTTTACACAAGTTTAAATATAAGTACTGTACACATACAATACATGCTGTTAACTGAGAACAGCAACTTAAAATAGAGGAGGAAGAGATTGAAGCCCAATTCTCTTCGGCTGGATGTTATCAGTAAGTGAAAAGGCTATTGGTTGAAACAAAAATAAGAGCGCTTAACTGGTCGATGCACTTGTTGATTGGCTTATCACCATTGTATTCCAGGGGTTATGTATTGTGAACCCAATGTTTAAAAAGGGTTTTATTACAAGATGCTTTTATTAATTGGTACTGGTCTAATGTGTTTATTATAGTGTTTTGAGCAGTACTGAGATTGATCTAAGGTGTGGATGTAGAAGAGGTAATAAAGTAGAAGCACCAAAATACTATGATTTTTTATTTTAATCTGCAATTTTGAAAATATGCCCTTGTGATACAGTTAAATTGCAAAAAATTGCCTCTGTAATATGCCATTTATGTTTTTTGTAAAAAAAAATTTGGTGCTTTCTGTGTCGTTTGACCTATTCTCAGACCAGTGAGAGTCCATTCTGAAAAGAAGCTGGTTTGAGAAATGATGATTTTTTTTAATGCAACAGTCTCTGATATCAAAACTTTGCTTAAGTTACCACTGTTGGCGTAACAGTTTTAATTGTGAGTTACATATGAACTATTGAATGCACATAATTGTATACTATGTTGTAATTAATTTTTAATTCACTTCTGTTTTTGTCAGCTGTGAGTTGTGTTTTCCTACATTATGTACTGACTGTATCTGTTTTACATTGTCAATCATCAAAACCAGCAGAGGGTGGGAACAGTTCAGATAATTAATTGTGATATGACATTTAATATGAGCCTGGGCACTGAACTGGACAAATTCTATCATTCACTGTGACGCAGTACCGATCTTAATATATTGGTATGTTCTTTAACTTCTAGTGATCACTATCTGAAATACTTTCACACTTCATTTGAGTAGGTAATATGTGCAGAAAATATAAAAGCATCCAACCTGATCTTGAATTTTTCTAAGAACTACAACCCAAGAAAATTAGCATAACTTGCACTTAAATATGCTATTTCAATCAAATTATGCCACTTTTGCTATTTATATTTGTTTCATTACCAATGCCTGTTGGTAGCTTCTCATTAGTAAATAATTTTATACCTGAAAACAGAATGCTATAGCACGTTTCACTAGCTTTGCCCAACTTTAAATGTAATTATCTGATTAACCGTCTAACATATTAATGCCATTTTTTGCATACGATGTTATATTGGGTTAGACCCAACAAATATATACTTTATATCTGTGCATCTTGTCCAGTTCCCATAAACGGATGAAATCCTTTGATCTTTGTCGGCATACTAATTATTGTGTATCGAGAAAAGAAATTTTACCACTTCATGCACAGATTCTGTGAATTGATTAGGCATAGCCGTGTCTACTATTACAATAATGTGGCCATCACGTTTGCAATTGAATACGTGTTGAAGATGATTTCTTAAATGATCTGCATGCGAGATACTCGTGACATTGTTTGTCATTGACATTTAATGCGCTACCATACTGGACCTTCCTTGATCTAATTATTTCAATGGGTATCATCTCTTTGCGGTTCATAAATATCATAATGGAACGTTGCTCCTCTAATGTGCTTGTAAATAACGGTAAGGTCATCTTTAAAGAAATTAAACTTCATCCCAATCATAATCAGATGTCTCTGAGAAATTGAAAATCAATCTCGGCTGAATGAAGGACAAACCATCATTCTTCCAATATTCCTCTTCCTCTTGTAACACATGGTTCTCACTTTTCTTCCAATAATCCCTGGCTATATTGGAGATGGCGGCTTTTATAAGTATTTCAACATCTTTTAATTTGAACGTTCTATTTTCTGTTGCTACCTGTTCCTTAATTTTAGCCCATACTAATTCTATTGGGTTTAAGTGAGAATGGTAAGGAGGTAATCTTAAACATCTGTGACCATGTTCATGGATTGCCTTGTCTATGTGAAATATCTTTGTATGCTGTGTCTTTTTTTACAATTCCAAGTAATTCAGGTTCATGGACATTTCGTTGAATGGAATGTTGTTTATGGTCAGCCAAATCTTTATTACATCTTTAATACTTGGTGAATTAGAAACTTTATCTTCTGGTGCCATGTGATATGAGGCATTGTCCATTATCAAACACCACGGTCTATCCAAGGAAGGAAGTACATGACTCACAATCCAATCTTGAAATATCTTGCCATTCATCTCTGCATGGTAATCCCTATTATCTGTGGATTTTGAAACAAATAAGGTTTCTACCACCAACATATTTTCTAAAAGTGAATCCCAAACTCCTAATAGTCCTCCATAGCGTAGATTTGGAAATATCAATGTCATTATTCTTTCTTAACCAAATTTTCAATTTCCTTAAAGTCACTGCCTCATTATTGTGAAACATATTGCAAATTTCTCTGCGGATCAATTCTCTGTCAAAATTATCCACCACTCTTGGCCTAATTTTCGTGTGTAAAACACTGGAATTAGACATTTCAGATGTCGCTATCCAGCGGTGCAATGATCGTTTGCTTATCCCCAAGGCGTGAATAGTCCTCTTTTGTGGGTTTGAAATAGAATGATATAGTTTTCCTCGAGTAGCTTCATTGCAGAAATACTTAAAAATCCTATTTGTGATTTGCTGTAATGTCATAAAATGTACTCGCACTCATTTTTCCTTCTTAACCACACAATAATTTTTGTAGACACACCTCTGATTGACAATGTGTGCGTTGCACCGGATATAAACTGTTTTATGTTCAAGAAGTGCGATTTCACGCAATTTCACTCAAAAATCATGCCAATTGCTTGATAAACCAAAAATGTGCAAATGAGGTCGTATAATTTACTGTAGACATTTCAATATGTGTGCGTGTGATGTGTGTTGGCAAGTAGGATTTTATATTATATCGCAAAAAAACGAAAATTGAAACCAATGGCCGCATTTTAATGAAAAATTTAATTCATAGGGTCTATACCATTTCAAATTCACACACAAAATTTCACTTATATGCGTTACATATTCGCTGAGATATAGCATTTCGAAGTTGGGCAAAGCTAGTGAAACGTGCTATAGGAACAATTTAGTGGTGTAGGCTAGAACATTCATTTTTACTATATTAAGTAGTGGACTTTGCTAAACCATAGCTGTATTTACTCGTTATTTAGTTAGGTAAGAAACAATTATAACACTGCTGTTATATATATAAACCATTTAACATACGTTTGTATGTGATGACAGTTTGAAGATATACACTGTTGATGGTATAGCGCTAAATTTTTTTTTTTTATCTCAATAAACTTTGCTTGAAACTGAACGTGTTGGTATTTTTGCTTGTAGGTCTTGTATTTCCTGTTACACAGGGCTGAGTCTTATTGCTTTAGATATTGCATTTAAAACCTTTAATTGCTACAGATTGTGGAGCATACTTCATGATTGTTTTTCATGGCCAGCTTTGTGATTTGTCAGTTACTGAGGTTGATCACAGTTTGTGCACCATTGAGATTGGTAGGCTATTTTTTTTTCAATGGATACAGGTAGTCTTCGACTTCTGACTTTATGTGATATACGACCAATCGTACTTATGACGGTCATCATGGAAGTACTGCACACTTATGTTCCATTACGCATTGCAGTACAGAATTGTACAGTGCAGTAATTTTGTGTTGTATTTTGTATATTGTATTACTTCACTATGAAAACAGAGTTACAGTTTGTTTAAATATATGCTAAAACAGACATATACATTTTAACATTCAGAGATGCTACTTGTTAACATATCCTTACAGCTCGTATAGTATATAGCATTTCCGACTTACTTTGACTTATGACAGTCATCGGAACAGAACCCCATCTTAAGTCGAGGACTACCTGTATTAACCTTTTATACTGTGATGGCTGTTGATTGTAGTGGAGTATTTTTTTATTTTTTTTTTATTAATCTGTCTGGCATAAACCTGCACAAACCTCAACTTTCATTATCTCCTGTTTACTACTGCCAATTTATCAGTTTTCTCACACACATCAGATAATGAACTCTGACATAGATATTTTAATTCCCTTGCACATGTTGAAATTTTCTTACAACTTAACTTACCCTAAAGTGTGGTAGTTCTTCATGCTATGTGTTTCGAAGTGCTTGTTGTGTGGCACAATTAAAAAAAAAGAAAAAGAGAGAAACAAAACCTGCATTGTTTTTTTTAAGGTTTTGAGAGTGCTAGTGACTGTGCATGCAAGCAGGTATGTAGCTTTGATGAATCTGATTTTGGTTTGTCGTGTTAATTAATATCACAAAGCCCATCATGTTTATCACAAAGCCCATCATGTATATCACAAAGCCCATCATGTATATCACAAGATTCATTATCATCACCATTCAGCTCCCCAAGAAGCATAGGCCTTCAACAAACTTACGCCAAGTCTTATGCCATCAGCACAAGGTCATTCCATGCCTTCTTCATCCCCTTCATGTCTGTCTCCAGTTCTCTTCTCCACGTGTTCCTTGGTCTCCATGTCATTCTTCATTTCTGCTGTTACTGGGGCAGTTTTCCCTTGTTCGTTTAATATATGAACTTTCCAGTTGCCAATTCTTTGGATTTTCCTACAAGAAAAAAGGTGAGTCAGCAACCTAGACTCCTGAAAGCTTTGTCTGGGTTGCGTCATGAGCCTCCTTGCTAGAGGACCTCCTGTCTTGGATGGCTGAATTGACTTATTTTCTTTAATTGAACTGTCCATGTTGTTTGTTAAGATTTGTGTGGTTGAAAATTTTTTACAGGATAGGGCAACTAGCCCCATACCCTACCCTCATTAGTTGCTTTGTACGACATGCGTTGAAGGAAACAGTGTTACTATTATTCACCTCACTTTCTGGCCCCAGTAACAGAACGGTGACAAGGTGATATACCACAGATAAACAAGACTGAGAGCTAATGGTGTGTTTCATCTTGAAGCTGTGGTTTCATGAGAATAAACATAGTGGCAAAAATGTTCTTGGTCTATTACACTGGCTAACAAAAAAAAATTTTTTTTTTCTTTCTCTAACATTTCTATGTTTTTCTGGTCAATTTTAATGCGCTGTTTTTAAATCTGCAAACCGTTTTTCTCTATCAGGTCGGGATCTCTAGAAATACGCAATTGAATTTTTTTAACAACGCATACAGTATTACAACATCATTTGTACAAGAAGTATAACAGTTATGTAGGCTTGAATTTCTTTGCAGTCGACTTTCGTCGGTTAATGGCATGTGGTACATTGCGATGAAGCATCCAACAATAATCGGCAAGCATGGTCACACTCCACCGTCCTTGATAACGTGACTCCATTACGGCGATATCGTGATGGAATCGTTCTCCATGTTCATCGCTGACTTCGCCAAGGTTGTCAGGGGAAAAGTCAAGATGCGAATCGAGCAAATGGATTTTGAGGGACATGTTACAGCCCATAATTCTGTATGCATCTATGCACTGCTTAACAATATGCACATAGTCGACAGATTTGTGATTTCCCAGAAAGTTATCGACGATCGATTTGAATGCCATCCATGTAAGAAGTTCTCAAATTGTTTGTCTGCAATAACTTTCCTAATCTGAGGTCCTACAAAGATACCTTCCTTTACCTTTGCATCGCTAACTTGCGGAAACTTTTCTCGAAGATAAGTGAAAGCTTTGCTCGTTTTATCTAACGCTTTTACGAAATTCTTCATGAGCCCCAACTTTATATGTAACGGTGGTAAAATGATGCTGTCTTTGTTAACTAATGGCTCGTGTATTACATTTTTATGCCCGAGCTGCATACGATCCCTGATAGGCCACACCTTTCTTGCATAATGTTCCTGTCTGTTGCGGCTGTCCCATTCATATAGGAAGCAACAAAATTTAGTATACCCAGTCTGCATGCCCGTGAGAATTGCAATGACCTTTAGGTCTCCACAAATCCGCCATTGGTAGTCATTTTACTTTATTTTTTCAAAAGTATAGCCATATCGTCATAAGTTTCTTTCATATGAACAGAGTAGGCGACTGGAATTGATGAAAATAATTTTCCGTTATGCAATAACATGGCTTTTAGACTAGTCTTGGAAGAGTCGATGAAAAGTCGCCATTCGTTGACTATGTGCTCATGACCGAGGTGCACCATTAGACCATTTACATCTTTTCAATAGCAAATGTCATCATCCATCTCAAAGTATTGAACAAGTTCTCTGTGTCTATGACGAAATTTAGATATCGGAGTATTGGGCACTAAAAGATTCCATTCTTTGAGTCGCGAACCGAGTAATTCCGCTTGTCCTTTGGTAAGAGCGAGATCACGTATTAGATCTGAAAGTTCTGAATGGTTAATTAAGTGAACACCATCATTCACCGGTATATAATCCGAGTCAGAATTAGTTTCTAAAGCAGGTAAACTATCACTTTCTGATGGTTCATTCACGTCCAACGGATATTGTTCTGGTGGAACTGGGATCGGACACGTGATTGGATCATGAGGCACTGGTTTCGAAACCGATTCAATATTTGGATAAACCACAGACTTTCTAGTTTTAAAACTGAAACCATGGATATTTGTCAAGCAGAAGTAACAATCAGTAGCATGATTTGTCGGTCCACGCCATATTACTGGAACTCCAAGAGGCATCGACTTATGCTTTGGCGATTTTCGTAACCAACCTGCCAATGTATTTGCACGTGTCGAACAAACTGCATTTGGCTTACAAGATTTATTTGCATCATCAACTTTCGAATCGAAATAAAGTTCATATGCTTTCTTTAGTAATGGTGTAAAGTTTTTCTGGTGAACACGATCGGTAAAATATCCGCACACTTAACAGAACAGATCAGCCAAATTTCTACAACTTCTAGAAGCCATATTTCGCTCAGAAATATTTCAAAATACAGTAACTATTTGAAACATAGCGTAACCATATGTCATGCATCTTTTAGCAGTATAAAAAGTAGAATTATTTTGCATTTTATTAATTTTTAATGTTATATAGTAAAAATGAAACGGAGCAAATAACGGTTTCCCAAAAATATATTTATTCACAAATATCTTAAGAACCTGATGTGATAGAGATAAACGGATTTCAAATTTGAAATCAGCACAAGAAACTGACCTAAGAACACTTATTCTTATATAAGAAAGAAAAATGTTGTTTGTCAGTGTTGTTGTGGCGAGAGGTTTTATTTGGCTGTAGGATCAGTATAGTACTGAAAATTACAGAAATAGAATTTCTGCAGAAAATGGTGAAGTCCCAGTGTCGGAGAGAACTACTGGTATCACAAATTAGTTACGGCTGTGAATGTTCTGATCTCGAAACAATAGTAGAGAGGAGACCGACATAAAGTGCCACCTCCGCTGTGTAACTAACTGTGATATTAATAAACAAGGAAACAGATTTTACTTAACACTGATAAAATTGACAATCGTTCAAATACAATTTCCTTATTTTTATTTAGTATATACACTATCTACTCTTGTGCTGAAGGGTGAATGTTGAAAAATGGAATGTAATGAAATTGTAAGTTTACATGTGATTTACAAATATTTATTTTATATATATATATATAAATATTTTACACCAAGTTTTCCAACTATAGGAACAAAAAATTTATATCAGCTGTGCTGTTAATTAATTATAGTACATGGATCAGCTGTGCTGTTAATTAAGGATATAACACTTCTCAGCTATGCTATTAATTTTGTCTCTTGCTATGTTAATTCACGTTTTCTTCATTGACAGTTCTATGCTCACAATGCCGACAGAAATGGTACTAATGTGTACTCATCTCTCTTAAGTCTGTTCTTCTTTGTTTGGTTCACACCACCGGCAGAGTATCGTTCCTTTAGCCCACCCAAGACTGAGGGGGACCAAAGATGTAGAGTCTGGTCAACCTCTATGCTCCTGCGGAGTTCCAGGCAGCGGGATTGACTCGAACATACGACCTCAGGTTTTTAGGACACAATTAAACCTGTAACAAAGCAAAAATAGGGGCTAATTTCTGTCCTCAAGCCCACCTATTTCTAGTGTGAGTGAAATGAGCGTGTCTCCGATGTATGCATGTGGGATGAATGACAACATGGCTCAGTATGATTTAGCAATAGCGAGACAAGACAGGTGTCTACTTGCAAAGCATTCTTTCTGATAAACTAATACATGGATACATTCAATAATATAGATTCAATACATGAATACATTTAATACATGAATACATCCCATAATATAAATCAATGCATGAATAAATCCAATAATATGTACACCTAGGTGTGATACAACAATGTCCTTCCCCCTATACTATACCACGCCCTCTCTGACAATAGCTGGTAACATATATCCTAACAATATTGTTATGTTCTTATGATAGGAGTATATGCGACGAGGACTGTTTGGTGATATATCAGGTTGGAGTTATAGGAGACAATAGATTGGAGTTAGATGCGACAATAGATTGAGTCCTGACAAGGACTGTTTTGGTTATATTGCAGTTTATAGGAGACAACAGATTGAGTCCTAACAAGGACTGTTTTGGTTATATTTGCAGTTGGTTTTATCTGAGACAATAGACTGAAGTTATAGACTGACAATAGATTGAAGTATAGGAGACAATAGGTTGAAGTATGAGTCCTATTAGTCTTCGTCTATTCAATCATAATAGGAAATACAATCATTATACTTAAATTCCCCAAGATACAATCAGTAACCTGATAGGTAGTATAAATGACACACAACAAATACCAACGGTTATCGTGAATATATTTACCCTCCTAAGATTTTAAACTGGCCAGGTTTTGACGCGACTTAGCGAAGTAGGTTGCAGGTCGATGCCCTCAGGTAAGTTGTAAATCAAAGTGACAGCTTCTTCCTCTTCAGCTCTGGCGTCAAGTTCGGGATTGCGTGGTTAGCATAAAATCCGCTTGATTATATAGTCAGGTAACTACTTGAGGAGAGCTTTCGGTTGGTTCCTGGCGGAGCAAAATGATTGGTTTCCTCCGGTTTTGTACCTGGTCTCATACAGCCTAATTTTATTCAGTTTTCATCGGCCATCTTGCGTGAACAAGATGGCCGTTAATTTATTCTGTCTCAGAGACTGGTGAACGTTGATCGTTGATTGGTTGAAGCAAATCTGTATCTCGACATAGTGATTAACAAAGTAGTGGGTTACACTTCGTTTCACGACATAGCCCCCTCCTTTCCTAGCTGTGACTTGTCATAGCTGATGTGTAAACCCCTGCTGTGGTTAATCCTTTTGCGTCTGTCCTTCCAGAGTACTAGGGTGTCGACTTAAAAAATCAGCTCCTACATTGTCTCTTCCCGGAATGTAATTCACGGTAAAGGAATAAGGCGCCAGAAGCAGACTCCACCTTAACAATCTCGAATTTAGCTTTTTAGATGCAGCCAAGAATGTTAAAGGTTGGTGATCGCTTTGGACAATGAAGTGTGTCCCATACAGATAAGGTGAAAATTTGTTGATGGACCAAATTAGAGCTAAACATTCCTTCTCTATGGTCGAGTAGTTCAACTCAGCTGCATTCAGCTTCCTACTGGCGTAGGCGACTGGTAAAAGTTCCTCCGGCTGGGCTTTTGATTTCTGCAAGAGAGTTGCACCAATACCTATACTGCTAGCGTCCGTTCTTAATACAAATTCCTGTGTGATATCGGGTAGTGTAAGGATGGGTTTGCTGGTGAGTTTTGCTTTTAGCTCTGTGTAAGCTTTTTCACAATCAGCATTCCATTGGATTTTGTCAGGCTGTCCTTTCTTCGTTAAGTTAGTTAATGGTGCACACAGAGAGTTAAAATGGGGTATGTACTTCTGATAGAACCCACATAATGACACGAATGATCTCACATCTTTCTTCGTTTGAGGTCTGGGTGCCTTCTTTAGCTTCTCTATATTCTTTGGGTCAGGAGACATATGACCTGTAGAAATAGTGTGACCTAAGAATTCCAACTCCTTACAACCGATATAGCACTTGGTTGGACGTGCAGTCAATCCAGTTTCTCTCAGTCTGTCAAACAACATGGAGAGCGCTACTATATGCTCTTCAAATGTGTTTGTAGCAACAAGAATGTCATCCATAAAGTTAGTGATATGGGGATTTTGTAGAGGTTCCAACAATTTCCTCATCATTCTTGAAAAGATACTTGGAGCATTTTTCAGCCCAAAGGGTAGTACATTAAACTCGTAGTGTCCGTCTGATGTACTGAATGCCAGCATTTTCCTAACTTCTGGTTTCACTGGTATTTGGTAGTATCCCTTGCTTAGATCTACCTTCGATAAATACCTAGCCTTACTCAGTGTAGAGAACAGCTGGTTGGTGTCAGGTAATGGGTCCACCTGAGATTCTGTGATCGCATTAAGCTTCCGGTAGTCAATACATAACCTGTGTTCACCACTCGGTTTTCTCAATAGCACCACACTTGAGCTATAGGGAGAGTCTGACTTCGAGATAATTTTCTCCTTCAACAGATAATCAACTTCCTCCCTTAGTGCTTGGGCTTTCGCATAGGGTATAGGGTATGTTCTCATGCATACTGGGGTAGGGTCCGTAACCTTCATGTCGTACTCTAACAGATTCGTCCGACCTGGCTTATCTGTGAGCACATCAGCATGGGTTTCCAACACTTGCTGAACCATCTTTTTCTGCTCTGGAGTTAAATGTTCACTAATATTTACTTGAACATAATCCTCTGTAGTTGTGAGTGGATACTCCATAGAGTGAAGTGGTTCACCGTGCATTTCTGTTGCTATGGCTAGGGTCATGATATGTGCCACTTCTGATGATTCCTTGTCATAGTATTTTTTAAGAAGATTGACATGATATACCTTCTCCTTTCCTTTCTTGTCAATCTTATAATTGGTCCTGGAAAGTTTCTCCAGTATGACATAGGGTCCCTGCCATCCAATCTGCAATTTATTATTGCTGCTTGGCAACAGTAATAACACCTTTTCACCCACCTCCAGTTCCCTATCCTTTGCTTTTTTGTTGTAGTACGCAGCATGCTTCCTCCTGGCCTGTCTTAAGTTATCATTGGCCAGTTTCCAACCTGCTTTCAATCGAGATGTCAACTCGTTGACGTACTGGTATGCGGAAGTCACTGTTTCCTCTGCCTTTTCATCAGTCCATGTCCGCAGCAATGCTTCCAGTGGACCTTTGATTGGTCTTCCAAACAACAATGTAGCTGGAGCCAATCCAGTTGAGTTGTGGGGTACTTCCCTATATGCAAATAGTGCAGCGGGTAAGTATGTATCCCAAGTATCAGGTTTTTCACTCGCCAGCTTTCTAAGGATTGAAATTAGCGTACCATTGAACCGCTCTACTTGACCGTTTCCTTGGGCATGGTAGGGACTACAATGATAGTGCCTGGCTTGAAATATCCTGAATACTTCTTGTGTTAGCTTTCCCTTAAACTGAGACCCATTGTCAGTCAATATCTGATGCGGGAAACCTAATCGGGTAAATATTGTCAACAGGGCCTCTGCCACGTGCTTTGAATCTATAGCTGACATGGCCACTGCTTCTCCCCACATAGAGCAAGTATCAACCAAGGTTAAGATGTAAGCATTTCTCTTCTTGGTCCTAGTGAGGGGTCCAACAATATCTACTGCAACACGTTCAAAAGGGGTTCCCATAATAGGCATTTCTCCCAGTGTTGCTGGTGCAGTCCTATGCTTAGGAGCTACTCTTTGGCATTCTGGACAAGATCTTACATATCTTTTTATGTCCTCTGTAATTCCTGGCCAGAAGTAGTGACAGGCTATCCTTTGTCCAGTGGCCCCTATTCCCATATGTCCACTGAAGGGTATAGCATGTCCTAGCGTCATAACCTTCTCCCTGTAAGATTTTGGCACTACAAGCTGTCCATGCCCTTTAGGTCCTGTTCCAGCTTTTCTGTATAGTAGGCCATTCTTCATATACAAGTCTCCTTTCTCTGGAGGGTTATGTGCTTTAGGCAATTTGCCAAAACAAGGCTTCAACGTGCTGTCTGCTGCTTGAGCCTTTTTCATCTCTTCTGGATGAGTATTGATAGGATTCTCCTCCATTTTCCTGGAGCTTTCCCTGGTTGGACTGTTGCCATAACTACAGGTTTTATAGGTTCTCCAAGGAAAACATACCTACACCCCAAAATCAAAGGGTAAATAGGGTCGTCCATCACTGCTGCTTTGATTTCTCCTTCCACATAGCGAGATCTTATGTTGATTCGAGCTATGGGTAGTGTCATGGTTCTTGCTCCCTTGATCGGTCCTCTGATTTCCACTGTTTCTGTGGTTATCTGGTCAGGACTCACTAGAGAAGAGCACACAACTGAATCAAAGTCCAATCCTGTGTCATATAAACACAGTACTTGAGTGCCATTCACGGTCACTTCCTCACAGACAGGGGGATGATGGAAGTCTTTCTGACTTACTGCCATTTCCTTCCTTCCCTGATTCCCTGTTGTAAGACATGCAGCATGATGAGGAGGATTCTTCCTTCTGCAGTCCGCAGTATTGTGGTTACTCATTAGACAAGTTTTACACCACTTTCCTTCCTTCCGGTAAGGTGTCTTATCCGATCTTAGAGGGTTTTTGTCCTTTTGGTCAAATCTTTGTTTGTTCCTTGTGGTATGGTCCTTTTGTTCATATTTGGTATAGTTTTGTGATGATTTGAAGTTTTCACCCTGCTTCTTCTTATTTCCTAATAATTCTGCCTGAGCTGCTTGATATCTCTCAGCAACAGTTACAATATCTTCCAATCTCTCTGCTCCTTGTTCCATGATAAACTTCCTCATTTCTTGAGGCATGGACTCTTTCACTTGCTCCATCATTATCATTTCTTTCAGATCCTGACACTTTCCTAAACTACTCCATTTTTCCAAATAGGTTTCCAATCTAGCAGAGAATTGGTGATAGTTTTCTCCTGGAAGAAGTTTAGCTGTTCGGAATTTCTTTCTATATGATTCTGAGTTCTTTTCATATCTCACAAGCAGTGCCTGCTTCAGGATTTCATAATCTTCCTGGTCATCTCTTGAGAGCTTCAAATACACATCGTAGGCAACACCTCTCAATCCCTGAGATAGTTTAAGACTCCATTTTTCTTTCACTAAGCCATAGGTAGTGGCTAGTCTTTCGTATCTATCCAGGTACGACTCAATGGCGTCTTCTTTCTCAACAAATGGGTCCAGATGAAAATTCATGGCCCCACTTGAGGTGCTCTGGCTGGAGCTACTCTCAGAGTGAGGTGAGCTACCACCATTATTGCCAGTATTTGCCTGAATTTCAAGCTCTTTTAATCTCAACTGATGGTCTCTCTCTGCTTGTAATTTCCTTTCCTCAGCTTCAATTTTCTTTGCCTCATTTTCAGCCTCCCATTTCTTGGCTTCAATTTCCAGTCTTTTGTCTTCTCTCTGAGCTTCCAGTCTTTTGTCTTCTCTCTCAGCTTCCAGTCTTTTGGCTTCTCTTTCAGCTTCCAGTCTTTTGGCTTCTC
Source organism: Oreohelix idahoensis (assembly GCA_024509875.1). NCBI lineage: Eukaryota > Metazoa > Mollusca > Gastropoda > Stylommatophora > Oreohelicidae > Oreohelix > Oreohelix idahoensis. The sequence continues at coordinate 992,547 of JAMPIV010003473.1, read as the reverse complement.
CTTGCAACCGCCTTTCTTCAGCCTCTAATTGCAACTTTCTTTCTTCCCTATCCATGTGTTTGTCCACTTCTGTTGTGACATACTGAGTAAGAGCATCACCTGTCATATTTAATTCCTTACCCATCTGCATGATCGCAGTTCTGAACTTCACTAGATCAGCCATGGCGTTACTTAGATAGGGTATGTATATTTACTATAACCCAATTATTGTAATTAAACTTAATTAACTTAAATGAACAAAAAATTTTCCGTGCAACTCTGTGAGCATCAACTATTTACTGAGTACTAAATGGTACTCCTCCTAAGAAAACAATAAAAAATCCTATTATAGAATTTTTTTCAAAAATTGGTTTCTTATGTTATCTATGGGTGGCACAAGATAGAGTGTAGATAGATGAATAGACTAAGTATGGCTCAAGATATACAGATATATCCCAGGAACGAGCCCCCAGTGTGGCGAGAGGTTTTATTTGGCTGTAGGATCAGTATAGTACTGAAAATTACAGAAATAAAATTTCTGCAGAAAATGGTGAAGTCCCAGTGTCGGAGAGAACTACTGGTATCACAAATTAGTTACGGCTGTGAATGTTCTGATCTCGAAACAATAGTAGAGAGGAGACCGACATAAAGTGCCACCTCCGCTGTGTAACTAACTGTGATATTAATAAACAAGGAAACAGATTTTACTTAACACTGATAAAATTGACAAGTCGTTCAAATACAATTTCCTTATTTTTATTTAGTATATACACTATCTACTCTTGTGCTGAAGGGTGAATGTTGAAAAATGGAATGTAATGGAATTGTAAGTTTACATGTGATTTACAAATATTTATATATATATATATATATATATATATATATATATATATATATATATATATATATATATATATATATATATATATATATATATATATATATATTTTACACCAAGTTTTCCAACTATAGGAACAAAAAATTTATATCAGCTGTGCTGTTAATTAATTATAGTACATGGATCAGCTGTGCTGTTAATTAAGGATATAACACTTCTCAGCTATGCTATTAATTTTGTCTCTTGCTATGTTAATTCACGTTTTCTTCATTGACAGTTCTATGCTCACAATGCCGACAGAAATGGTACTAATGTGTACTCATCTCTCTTAAGTCTGTTCTTCTTTGTTTGGTTCACACCACCGGCAGAGTATCGTTCCTTTAGCCCACCCAAGACTGAGGGGGACCAAAGATGTAGAGTCTGGTCAACCTCTATGCTCCTGCGGAGTTCCAGGCAGCGGGATTGACTCGAACATACGACCTCAGGTTTTTAGGACACAATTAAACCTGTAACAAAGCAAAAATAGGGGCTAATTTCTGTCCTCAAGCCCACCTATTTCTAGTGTGAGTGAAATGAGCGTGTCTCCGATGTATGCATGTGGGATGAATGACAACATGGCTCAGTATGATTTAGCAATAGCGAGACAAGACAGGTGTCTACTTGCAAAGCATTCTTTCTGATAAACTAATACATGGATACATTCAATAATATAGATTCAATACATGAATACATTTAATACATGAATACATCCCATAATATAAATCAATGCATGAATAAATCCAATAATATGTACACCTAGGTGTGATACAACAATGTCCTTCCCCCTATACTATACCACGCCCTCTCTGACAATAGCTGGTAACATATATCCTAACAATATTGTTATGTTCTTATGATAGGAGTATATGCGACGAGGACTGTTTGGTGATATATCAGGTTGGAGTTATAGGAGACAATAGATTGGAGTTAGATGCGACAATAGATTGAGTCCTGACAAGGACTTTTGGTTATATTGCAGTTTATAGGAGACAACAGATTGAGTCCTAACAAGGACTGTTTTGGTTATATTTGCAGTTGGTTTTATCTGAGACAATAGACTGAAGTTATAGACTGACAATAGATTGAAGTATAGGAGACAATAGGTTGAAGTATGAGTCCTATTAGTCTTCGTCTATTCAATCATAATAGGAAATACAATCATTATACTTAAATTCCCCAAGATACAATCAGTAACCTGATAGGTAGTATAAATGACACACAACAAATACCAACGGTTATCGTGAATATATTTACCCTCCTAAGATTTTAAACTGGCCAGGTTTTGACGCGACTTAGCGAAGTAGGTTGCAGGTCGATGCCCTCAGGTAAGTTGTAAATCAAAGTGACAGCTTCTTCCTCTTCAGCTCTGGCGTCAAGTTCGGGATTGCGTGGTTAGCATAAAATCCGCTTGATTATATAGTCAGGTAACTACTTGAGGAGAGCTTTCGGTTGGTTCCTGGCGGAGCAAAATGATTGGTTTCCTCCGGTTTTGTACCTGGTCTCATACAGCCTAATTTTATTCAGTTTTCATCGGCCATCTTGCGTGAACAAGATGGCCGTTAATTTATTCTGTCTCAGAGACTGGTGAACGTTGATTGGTTGAAGCAAATCTGTATCTCGATATAGTGATTAACAAAGTAGTGGGTTACACTTCGTTTCATGACAGTTGTCACGAAATGGATTTAGGACTAGAGACTGTCTACCTATAGTGACAAGACACTAGTGAGAAGGAAGACTGGAAAATTAGATTCAGATAGAAATATAGTGCAAAATGTGAAAGTTGAGACCATTGGCTCCGAGGTTGAGAACCGAGGTTGATTCTTTCCTCGCCACTTCGGACGTTTAAATTGCTATGGCCTCAAACCACCTCTAACTACCCTACGGGGATAAGGTTAAATTAAGATTCACAAACACCAAGGTACAGACAACATATAGCTACTGTACTAAAGGAAATGACTGATGCCAGCTACAATTTATACAAGTTTATTATACACCTATAAACAAACTCATATACATGTCAAAATACATGAAGTGCGAGGATGCACACCTGAAACAAAATCAAGCACAGTTAAAAATGCATCAACCCCAACCCTTCTCCCACAATTGCAACCTGTATGGAGAAAGAAGGTAAGGTTAACTGAAATGAACTACACTGCACTTGATGTCGCCTACACTCCAAACTAGCTGTTCTAAATTCTAACTCTAACTCTAAGTCCACTGATAGCTGGAACGACTGCGAAGTGACTACACAATCTCTGCACAGACTTCGGTTCTACACAGCCTATCCTGGAATCTCCTGAACACAACTAACTGCACCTCTAAACTTCAGCAGCTGTCCTCTGCTATGATTCACCAAAACTAACAGTTCTGCCTATCTGTGCTGACTTCAGTAGAGAGAATGTTTACCCTCTCTCTCTCCACTAACTCTGGAATTGATGACTGAGGTTTAACAGAACCCCACTGGATTCTGGACTGGAACTGTAGCGGACTTCTACCACTCTGAAATTACCTGCCCGAGTACCTATAACTGGGCCGTCGGCTTTATTATGGCCGTGAAGAAGCGAACATAAAATTACCACAACGCGGCAGCCTGCCAAATCTGCGTGTGTAACGAGCGTCAGAGCTCAGGATTTATCCACAAAAATCCTATTCGCTGGAAAATGTCTTCCCCTGGCTGGGAAAACGTATTTTCTTCCTCTCCTTCCACTACTGGCAACTAACGTAAAACCCTTGCGGTTCTGCGAATGCCCCAACTTTGCCGTGGGAGAAATTTTGTGGTCTCAAAATTCCGCTCTCATTCCCACAAAGCCGGTACCTGCTGTTTTAGACAAAACAAAACAACAGCTAAACAAACCATAATAATACATTTCAAATAACAATTAACTTCCTTACTCTTCACCACGTAACTCCCCTCTCTACCTGAGCCTACAAAGTAAACATTGGCTAACCCAGATCGCTTGTTCTGCCTGACTAACTCCGAGCAACAACAATATTTTCACTGGCCCGTCTGGGCAGACGTACTGTGGCCTACTTCTTACGCTGACACTAATGCCGTAATGTTTAACACAACTAAAACTAGCCCTCTCTAGGAATTCCTAAAATTCCCGTCAATAATAGTAATCACATTCAAAATGTAATACAAAATAATTCCCTTTAAAACTACTTCTCCCATCTTCTGAATTCACCGAACAATAATGCACAATCAATAACATATAATCCTGTTTACGCTAGCATCTACCTGCCGTCAAAAGTTATACATAACCCCCGATTATCAAATTGAAAACCCCATAGTTCAGCCACGTGGTGCCGCAGTTTTTCAACCACGCGCTCCTGCATACATTCATTACTGATAGCACACACGTGCTCCAATTAATACCTCTATCACTTCCGTCCACAGTTATATGCGTAACTATATAAATAGCGAGCATCAATACTCTCACTAAAATCACAAATGAAAATACACATTACACGCTCCCGACTATTCTGTAAATAAATAAAATTCGCAGATGCGAGTTTCTCTCCCGACCGACTTTGCAATAATACAAAGCGGTGATATCTCAACTTTTAAACCATGCCGCTATTCCTTCAACAAGGAATTAAATGGACCTATAAAGTTACAAGTCTATCACTAAGATCGAATTGATGGCTCTGCCGATGAGAATTAACGTTAAACTAAAACTTCCCAAGAAACTTAAATGATCGGCTAGGACTAGAAAAATTAAATAAAGTCCTCACGCAAAAATTCATGCTTACCAAATCTCGAATGTCCAACTGAAGGCAATCGACAATTTGCTTCTGGCACCCAGCTTGGCAATTTTTTCATTAAAAGAGAAAGAAGCTATGAAATATAGGCCTTTTTATAATCAAGACCCCCACGCGCCGACTTCATGACGTCATATGCGCGGCGTGGTTCTAAAGCCAATGAGAGCTCTGCATTTCAACTGCAGTTAGCTCTCAGCCAATCAGAACCTTAGATCGTTCTGATGTAACGTGCATGGGTTTTAGACAAAGAAACGAGATTTGGTCCTAGCCCTATACTGCGGAAATGAAGCAAAAATGGCCGCAAATAATTTAACTCCCGAAAAATGCGTATATGGCCACGCAATATCTTTTAAAAAAAGGACACTGGTGCAAATCCTGATCTAGCCTCTATAATCTTAATCTAGAATAATACTTTCTAATTCCCTACACCCCCATTCTAAACACATAGATCAAACTCCATCGTGATCTCATCTTGAAAAAACGTAAATAATAGAAGAAGAAACATGGAGAAGGATTACCTGTAATCCCTCCTAGAAATAGTGTATAAATAATGCAAAGAGAAAGACATGGGGCCTTCTGAAAAAATAAATTACAGTATAGTATCACAAGTGTTATTGTTGTTGATTAACTAGGGCTGCTGAGCTCGTCACTCTTTAGCAGTCAATGCCAAGCTGAAGAATTTACATGTGTTCTGCAGCAGTTGAGTGGTGCTGTATAGAGTGTTTATGATTGTTGAGGAGCCCGGCAATAGCTGTCGTCTTTCTGTGGAGAGTCCTGGGCAAGTGAGCAGCACATGCTGAACTGTCTCATACGGATGGGTACAGTTGCGGCAATTAGTCTCATGTGTGGGGTTTAATTTGTTTAAGTTCTTGTTTGTGTTCTGCTGCACAGGTCTGTTAAAGTCAGAGTTGTTACGCACTGGATGTTATATGTCTGAGTTTTGACACTATTAGTTTCTGATGCATAGTTTCAGTTATTGGAAAGATCGTATTCCAGACGCGAATGGTGGTATGTTCTGGTGTTTCGACATGGCAATGCATCAGTATTCACAACCAGGACATGAATGGGGAACCGTTGAACTGACGATGTACAATATTGTAGACTGAAGCCGGAGTACACGAAATACAGACATTTATTCACAGACATCTTCACAATCATGTCATAGTAATACAAGGTGACATCTATGGACGTTTTGGGTTCCGTCGAGTCAAGACCTCACGGTAACACAAATATCTCCAAGGCCTGCATTATACACATCACAGCCATGTATCAAGGCTGGTATGAAACTCCAACTAACGGGAGTGTAATCAAACGTACGTCCGCTCACGGGAACACAAATATCTCCAAGGCCTGCATTATATACATCACAGCCATGTATCAAGGCTGGTATGAAACTCCAACTAACGGGAGTGTAATTAAACGCACATCCGCTCACGGGAACACAAAAATATCAAAGGCCTCGACCTACTATCGTCAAGCAACCAACGCGAACGCTTACTAAAGTCCGTTCGGAAATTCGTGCCCATGCATCGAACGTTGTAACTTTGCAACCCCTTGACGGATGTTATTGAAATTTGCTACGTGGCCTACTGATATCAATGCAGTTATTAATATATTTTTTGCCCTTACAAAACTCATGTCATGTTCGAATTTTCTTCTTTAAGTTATATAAAAAAAAACTCTTACCGTTGTCTGGGTTAATTTTTATTAGTTCTACAGGAAAGTTACAAGATCCGTTCAAAATTTGCGCACTTAATTTTTGCTGCAGCACAGCACAAGCGATGAAATGTGCTATTCAATATTTTTTTTTGTTTGAATTAGTGTAGTGACTACTGTTACGGACTAATTGACAACCTCTGACACCAGTTTAGGTTAAGGCTCCTTATGCTTTGGATGATGTGGTGAAGTGGGATGTTATAAATATTTATATGGGACTTAGTGTACTGACTGAGATCAGCTGTGAAGGTATCTATATCTATTAAGAGTAGTGTATTATAGATAACCTTACTTGCTACCACATATCTATATATCTCAGTCAGAATTATTCTGGAATAGTGTGATGACTACGTTATGTGTCTAGGGTATGTGTATGATGAAGTGTAAGGCACAACAACAGACAGATAAACAATTTAATTTAATCCACTACTCTTGACAACACTGTGACACTCACATACATATAACACTCTATGAGAATATCTTAAGGAGTCACTGATAACTTTTCAAATAACAATATGTATTCATGGTTATCATAAAGGTATATGTGTCCTGATTCAAATACAAAGGAACCAGGAATCACAATCAATTTTAATTACAAGTATATGTACAGACTTTATCAATATGAATATTGTAGTGACATATATTATTAAAAATATCCTATGTGTGTCAGTTGTGTAGTAGTAATATGAGGTAATACTGGTTTTGTTTTGTTCAAGCTCTGTTGGTATTTGTCATCATGACTTCAATAGTTTGTCTTTTGGGACTAGTATTGGAGATGTTCTCAGTTCCTGATATTAAGACAATTAAATTCCCCTCTGAATGTTATTTTTACAAAATCATTTCAAGATGAGGGGACATAATGTTGAGCTCAGCTGGCCAAATCAGCTTATCTTGCGTGATGGCGGCAGGAAAGGACTCCTCTGCTCGAATTCTCCCCTGGGCTCTGGAGACACCTCACTGATAGCTAAAAAGACCAAGGAGTATGCTGTCCGACTCTGGATTCAGCAAAGCTCTGACCAGGTGCTGCTCAGTACCATCAAGACCACGGTCCCTGTAAACAAGAAGGATGTACCTTCTACTTCATAACTAATTGATACTCTAGTTCTACACTGAGCACAATACAACACAAACATTGAGTTCAGAGCGTTAGGCCAACTGTCAGCTTCATCTGAAATACTTTATACCAGTATTACCTCCTTAATGGTCACTACGCCTCTGCACTTCCAGCATTATTTCTGTCTAATCAATCATCCAGGTGTCAGTGTACTATTTGGCCATTCCATGCCGTTTTACTTCCCTCCGACACCCTCTGTTCAGGCTGGAGCATATAGGCTTTATCTCCTGTTTGCCACTGAACTACACATATATATACAGGCATAAATTAACAATTTACATTCAATTTTCATTAAAAGATACTGAATGGTTCAAGCTTACCACAATTCATAGAATAAACACAGATACGTTGATTAGCAATGAATTCTGGCACAATTACTGGCACAAATTCCCATCTGCTTATGTTCCAGGCTTTTATTTAGCAAAATATGAGCTGGCTTCAACGCACTGTTGCTTTATCAAGCTTATTTAAACAAGTGGTCTCGAACTAACGCTCCTAAGTGAGTATATCAGCGAGTCTAGCCAATGAGCCACGTTTCGACAAGTGTTTGAAAAAATGTTACCTTTTCACGTCTCCCCTAACAACCAAAGATAGTATTTATAGCCCGACCAATCGTGGTTAGTCTTTCATTTGTTGCGCTCCAATCAATTTGGAGTTTACATGGTAGGCTATTTCTGTAACGTAAGTTTTTTTTTTCAAACACGTTATAAAAAAATTTTATGAGCAGAAATGATTTTATGCTGTCAGGCATCCCCACTATTTTATTTGGGTATAATTTATTAATTCCTGGACTATTTGCGTAACGTTTTACATATTCTTTGTCAGCAAGCCCTAAGGAACCCAAATATCCAAATTTAAAAGAGCTACGTGGCTGCGTTCAAAATATGCAATTTCTTCTACCTCCTGTTTCGAAGATGTGCTGTCTGGGTACTGTTATGTTTTCAAACGTAAACCCATCTATTGTTATCTTTCCTAATAAGCGTTTTTTATGATTTTAAAACCTAACTCTGGGAAGGGTAGTGTATTTTATCACTGTCCGTCTGAAAAAAAGTTAGTGCATGTAGTCTTACACGCGTGATGGCAGCATTTGTGTATCGCGCGACGCGTGTTGCATGCGTTCCTGATTTTCAGCCCTCCCTCTCTCTTTATCCTTTAGTCCATCTGTTCGTTCGTTTTGGTAACGCAGTATAATTAATGTTAGGATTAATTTAGGTCATTACGCAGTCTGCCTCTCAATGTTTTTCCAAGAAATACAGCACACGTTTCATTGAAGAAAGCGGGTATAATACAGTAAGCTTTTACTATCAACGTGAAAGCGTTACAATTTGCAGACGAAGCAGAAAACAAGGGGGATTTCGAGTACATTCTTTGTGACAGCACTGTTCTTTACCATTCTTCTTCCTTTATTTATTATATGTATTTATTAGGCTTTATATTTACCTAATAATTTATATATGTGGATTAGAATATTCCACGACACCTCCCCTCTTAAAACAGACATTATATGTCAGTCCTTTATTCTATATACACATAGAGAAATTTATTATTATTTCTGGGGTTTACGGTGATTCTCATCACACGGATGGCGGCTTAAAAAATCCGCTCCCAAATTGGTTTTTCCAGATATATACTCAATGCTAAAATTATATGGAGCCAAAAGTAAAGACCATCGGAGTAACCTAGAGTTCTCATGCTTAGCCTGTGCTAGAAACGATAAAGGTTTGTGGTCTGTTTGCAACTTAAATGCCTTCCCATATAGATAAATATTGAATTTCTTTATTGCCCATATTACTGCAAGACATTCTTTTTCGCTAGTTGAGTAGTTGATTTCAGCTTTATTCAACTTTCTGCTAGCATATGCCACTGGGCTTAATTCCCCATCCAATGCATCTGATTTCTGTAGTAGAGTTGCACCTAACCCAATATTACTTGCATCCGTCCTTACTATGAATTCTTGACTTAAGTCAGGTAATTTCAAAATGGGTTTACTTGTGAGCTTTTCCTTCAATTCTTGGTAAGTCATTTCACATTGTGGTGTCCATGTAATGCGATCTGGATGTCCTTTACGTGTCAATTCAGTTAACGGTGCACATATGGAATTAAAGTTTTTGATATACTTCTGGTAGAAACCACATAATGAGACAAAGGATCTCACGTCCTTCTTGGTTTGTGGTCTCGGGGCTTTCTGTAGTTTCTCTAAATTCTTTGGGTCAGGGGTCATGTTTCCCTGATAAACTGTGTGTCCCAAAAATTCCAATTCTTTACATCCAACGCAACATTTGGTTGGTCGGGCTGTTAAATTTGCCTCCCTAAGTCGATCAAACAGCATGTTCAGAGAGTCAATGTGTTCCTCAAATGTTTCTGTTGCTATAAGGATATCATCCATAAAATTTGTTATACAGGGATTATTCAGAGGATCCAATAATTTTCTCATCATTCTAGAGAAGACACTAGGCGCATTCTTCAATCCAAATGGCAATCTATTAAACTCATAGTGTCCTTCTGAGGTACTAAAAGCTAGGTATGGTCTAACCTCAGGCTTTACTGGAATCTGATAGTATCCTTTACTCAGATCCACTTTTGAGAAATATTTAGCTTTATTTAGTCTGGCAAACAGCTGATTTGTATCCGGCAATGGATCCACCTGTCCTTCTGTAATAGCATTCAGTCTCCTGTAATCTATACAGAGTCTATGTTCTCCAGAGGGCTTCCTTAAGAGTACAACACCGGAACTATACGAAGACTCACTGTGCGAAATAATTCCTTCCTTCAATAGATAGTCTATCTCTTCCTTCAAAGCTTTCTCCTTAGCAAACGGAATCGAATATGGTTTCATACAGACAGGTGTGGAGTCTATTAGTTTCATATCATATTCCAATAGGTTTGTATGCCCTGGTCGGTCTGTTAACACCTCTGCATGATTATTTAGAACCTGTTGCACTCTCTCTTTCTGAGTTTTCGTTAAATGTGTACTGATTTTCACCTGTGCTGCTGTCTCACAGGGGTGTAATGGATATTCAAATGATGAAAGTGGTTCCTTTTTCATCTCCATGGCGATGGACAAGGTCAACAAGTGTGTCTCTTCCTGATGTTCTCTTTCCAAATATTTCTTCAGGAGATTCACATGATAGATTTTTTCTTTCCCCTTCTTATCTATCTTATAATTTGTTCTAGACACCTTCTCTAGAACTGTATATGGACCCTGCCATCCAATTTGTAACTTATTCTGACTCCCGGCAAAAGAAGCAGTACTTTCTCTCCCACAGCCAAATTTCTGTCTTTCGCCTTCCTGTTATAATAGGCAGCATGTTTCTTCCTGGCTTGTTTCAAATTTTCATTGGCAAGTTTCCAGCCAGTTTTTAACCGAGTGGTCAGCTCATTCACATATTGGTATGAAGATGTAATGTTTTCCTCTGCCTTTTCATCAGTCCACGTTCTTAACAAAGCTACATATGGACCTTTAATTGTGTGGACCTATTTGTCCATGCACCGGTATGGTCTCTTCCACTCGAAGCTTTATAGTGATGATTTTTCCTCCCAGAATTATCATTCACAAAACGACCGCTACCAATTTTTCTTTTGGGGCTTTCTCCCCACTTAAAATTCTTGATGAGAGATTTCCTCTCTACATCCTCTTCCTCCAGTTTGTTTAAGTCCGATTGAGGGATTTTCGGCTTATCCTGGGGTAAGACATCTTTTTGCACTCTCCGCATAGTGGCCATTGTAAAACAGTTAAGTGAAGCTTGTCCGTGAAAAGGGGCTTCCCATTCCATTTGGTCCACTTTATCAAATCTATTTTTCTTTTTATTATCAGGCCTAATTTTGCCCCGTGGCGTGTCCAGGTCCTGATCCATGTTCCCACTTGTGGGTGTTCCCTCATGTGCTATGCTACACCTTTCTACAAAATTCTCAATGTCCCATCTTGCTTTGGGCCAATAATTAGTGTGAGCCACCTGTTGAATGATGATACCTCGTTTCGCATGGTCCCCAGCTGGTTTCGCATGTAGGCTCCTTATTAAGTCTGCCCTATATCTTTTTGGAAGAACCAGCTGTCCGTGACCTTTGGATCTAGCTCCAGTCTTCCTATACATCAACTTGTTTTTCATGTAAAAATCTCCTTTGCCTGGAGTTGTATGATAAGTTGACAATTTTCTGAAACAAGGCTTGAGTGTTTTATCCCCAGCCTGTGCCTTCCTCATCTCTTCTGGAGTGGTATCTAACATAATATCCTCCTCCTGTCTTGAGGTCGACCTGACCTGAAGGGTTGCCATATACACAGGTTTCCTTCTGCAACGGTCAGTGTCATGATTGTCCATCTGACAATTCTTACACCACCTTTTTCCTTGGTTGAAAGATTTTCTTTCATCATATTTCCTTTCATCGAATTGTGGGAATTTATTTTTATTTTCATACCGTGGCCTATCAAATTGGTGCTTACCTTTATTTTGATCCCTAGGATCAAATTTATTAAAGTTCTGTGGTGCCCTAAAGTTATCCACTTGTTTCTTTTTATTACCTGTTACCTCTGCTTGAGCTGCTTGATACCTTTCAGCAACATTTAGCAACTCACCCAGCCTCTCTGCACCTTGTTCCATGAGAAACTTTCTCAGGTCTGGAGCCATGGACTCTCTTAATTGCTCTATAAGGACCATTTCCTTAAGATCTTGGGTTTTCCCCAGAGAAGTCCATTTCTCCAAGTATGTCTCTATTCGTGCAGAGAACTGGTGATAGGTTTCACCTGACAGTAGTTTAGCATTCCTAAATTTTTTCCTATAAAATTCTGCATTCTTTTCATACCTTAACAAAAGAGCCTGCTTTAGCATGTCATAATTTTCCTGATCACCTCTGCTCATTTTTGCAAAAACTTCATAAGCTGCCCCACGAAGTCCCTGAGATAACTTTAAGCTCCACCTTTCTCTCTCTAACCCATACGTGGTAGCTAATAGTTCATACCTATTTAGGTAGCTCTCAATATCATCGTCTTTCTCAACAAAATGATCTAAATGAAAATTCATAGCTGAGGTTGAGGCTCCTTGAGTAACCGTAGCATCAGAGGCAAAGGGACTGGCACCATTTTCAGGAGCATGGCCTTGAAACTCAAATTCCCTTAGTCGTAACTCATGTTCCCTTTGTAATCTTTTATCTTCTGCTTCCCTTTCTGCAGCTAATTTCTTGTCTTCCCTTTCTGCAGCTAATTTCTTCTCTTCCCTTTCTGCAGCTAATCTTCTTTCTTCTGCTTCCCTTTCTGCAGCCAATCTTTTGTCTTCTCTTTCTGCCTCCAATTTCTTAGCCTCAGCCTCAATCTGCAACCTCTTAGTCTCAGCCTCAGCCTCAAATTGCAACCTCTTAGTCTCAGCCTCTAACTTTCTTTCGGCCTCTTTTTCTAATCTTCTTTCTTCGCGTTCAATAAATTTGTCACATTCCGTAGTGACATAGGCAACCATAACTTGCCCATCTAATCCTAACTCTTTTGCAGTCTGAACAGCAGCAGATCGAAACTTGGCCAGGTCCGCCATTGTCTATCAGGTAAATTTCTACAATGTCTAACCAACAATTCAAATTCTAAATATATCTAATGGACAACACAGGCACCGTGAGCTCAACCTTATTTAATTCCACCCAAGGATACCTTTTAATTCTTATATTCCCTGAAGTGAATTACCCCCAATATTTTTAATAGGGAAAGATTCAAAATCCCAAGAGCGAGACCCCAATATATGTGGTGAAGTGGGATGTTATAAATATTTATAGGGGACTTAGTGTACTGACTGAGATCAGCTGTGAAGGTATCTATATCTATTAAGAGTAGTGTATTATAGATAACCTTACTTGCTACCACATATCTATATATCTCAGTCAGAATTATTCTGGAATAGTGTGATGACTACGTTATGTGTCTAGGGTATGTGTATGATGAAGTGTAAGTCACAACAACAGACAGATAAACAATTTAATTTAATCCACTACTCTTGACAACACTGTGACACTCACATACATATAACACTCTATGAGAATATCTTAAGGAGTCACTGATAACTTTTCAAATAACAATATGTATTCATGGTTATCATAAAGGTATATGTGTCCTGATTCAAATACAAAGGAACCAGGAATCACAATCAATTTTAATTACAAGTATATGTACAGACTTTATCAATATGAATATTGTAGTGACATATATTATTAAAAATATCCTATGTGTGTCAGTTGTGTAGTAGTAATATGAGGTAATACTGGTTTTGTTTTGTTCAAGCTCTGTTGGTATTTGTCATCATGACTTCAATAGTTTGTCTTTTGGGACTAGTATTGGAGATGTTCTCAGTTCCTGATATTAAGACAATTAAATTCCCCTCTGAATGTTATTTTTACAAAGTCATTTCAAGATGAGGGGACATAATGTTGAGCTCAGCTGGCCAAATCAGCTTATCTTGCGTGATGGCGGCAGGAAAGGACTCCTCTGCTCGAATTCTCCCCTGGGCTCTGGAGACACCTCACTGATAGCTAAAAAGACCAAGGAGTATGCTGTCCGACTCTGGATTCAGCAAAGCTCTGACCAGGTGCTGCTCAGTACCATCAAGACCACGGTCCCTGAAAACAAGAAGGATGTACCTTCTACTTCATAACTAATTGATACTCTACTTCTACACTGAGCACAATACAACACAAACATTGAGTTCAGAGCGTTAGGCCAACTGTCAGCTTCATCTGAAATACTTTATACCAGTATTTACCTCCTTAATGGTTACCACGCCTCTGCACTTCCAGCATTATTTCTGTCTAATCAATCATCCAGGTGTCAGTGTACTATTTGGCCATTCCATGCCGTTTTACTTCCCTCCGACACCCTCTGTTCAGGCTGGAGCATTATAGGCTTTATCTCCTGTTTGCCACTGAACTACACATATATATACAGGCATAAATTAACAATTTACATTCAATTTTCATTAAAAGATACTGAATGGTTCAAGCTTACCACAATTTCATGGAAATAAACACAGATACGTTGATTAGCAATGAATTCTGGCACAATTACTGGCACAAATTCCCATCTGCTTATGTTCCAGGCTTTTATTTAACACAAATATGAGCTGGCTTCAACGCACTGTTGCTTTATCAAGATTATTTGCACTAGTGGTCTCGAACTAACGCTCCTAAGTGAGTATATCAGCGAGTCTAGCCAATGAGGCCACGTTTCGACAAGTGTTTGAAAAAATGTTACCTTTTCACGTCTCCCCTAACAACGAAAGATAGTATTTATAGCCCGACCAATCGTGGTTAGTCTTTCATTTGTTGCGCTCCAATCAATTTGGAGTTTACATGGTAGGCTAATTCTGTAACGTAAGATTTTTTTCAAACACGTTATAAAAAAATTTTATGAGCAGAAATGATTCCATGCTGTCAGGCATCCCCACTATTTTATTTTGGTTATAATTTATTAATTCCTGGACTATTTGCGTAACGTTTTACATATTCTTTGTCAGCAAGCCCTAAGGAACCCAAATATCCAAATTTAAAAGAGCTACGTGGCTGCGTTCAAAATATGCAATTTCTTCTACCTCCTGTTTCGAAGATGTGCTGTCTGGGTACTGTAATGTTTTCAAACGTAAACCCATCTATTGTTATCTTTCCTAATAAGCGTTTTTTATGATTTTAAAACCTAACTCTGGGAAGGGTAGTGTATTTTATCACTGTCCGTCTGAAAAAAAGTTAGTGCATGTAGTCTTACACGCGTGATGGCAGCATTTGTGTATCGCGCGACGCGTGTTGCATGCGTTCCTGATTTTCAGCCCTCCCTCTCTCTTTATCCTTTAGTCCATCTGTTCGTTCGTTTTGGTAACGCAGTATAATTAATGTTAGGATTAATTTAGGTCATTACGCAGTCTGCCTCTCAATGTTTTTCCAAGAAATACAGCACACGTTTCATTGAAGAAAGCGGGTATAATACAGTAAGCTTTTACTATCAACGTGAAAGCGTTACAATTTGCAGACGAAGCAGAAAACAAGGGGGATTTCGAGTACCTTCTTTGTGACAGCCTGTTCTTTACCATTCTTCTTCCTTTATTTATTATATGTATTTATTAGGCTTTATATTTACTTGATAATTTATATATGTGGATTAGAATATTCCACGACAGATGACCAAGATGTTGCGTGCGTATTCTGATCTTAGAATGTCAAAGTCCGCCGGGTTCATTTATCTATTTTACAGGATTCCGTTGGGCACTACGTTAGTATCGATATTGTCTCTAGTAACCCGTGTGATGCGTTGATACTGGAACATGCTTCATATTAAAACTATGAGTATTGACTGACCTGTCTGTTCTTGCCTTATTAAAATCAACAGTGTGAGATGCAGCGTGTTTAGGCAATTAAGTGTCACTGGTCATTATGATTGAATCAAACAGTATGGAATTCAACTCAGGATACGGCATTTAATAAGACCAGTATTTGACGACTTAAACATGTTTAATTAACACTCTCATGTCATGGGCAGACACAACTATTTAAAGACATAGTTCATAATCACAGTTCATGTACGTGTTGCCTGAGTTCTTATTCTTCATTAAAGCACATGTTCACTAATATATAGTTCTGTATAACGGTCAGTTCCTTTTGGCCAACATCCTGTGGCATAAATTCATAGGCTAACTAGACTTATTCCTGTTGCTAGTTTAATGATAGCCCTTTTTCCACTAGACTTACTTACACTGCTAGTTTTGCAATATCCTCCTTACGCTAGGCTTACATCTGCTGCTAGTCGTCTAATATCCTTGTTACACTAGGCTTACGTCTGCTGCTAGCTACATAATATTCGTTGACACTAGTCTTACTCCTGCTGCTAGTTACGAATGTTCATTTGGCATACAATGCCAGGCTAATCCGCCATATATACAAACTGCGTTAATAACGGTACGACTTACATTTGATCCAAGAACACACATATAAGTTCAGTGGACAATGCCACACAATCCTCAGTGGTTATACCACGCATATCATAGTGGCTAGGCCACACTTTACCAAACGCTGCCGTTGGGGCCGGAGCCCACAATCCGAATGACGTTACTAAGTCCTACGCGTAATGCATAGAGATATGCATTCTATGTCGTTAATATATTCATTTGCGGTGTTCCACGGTGCACCCATTCGAGTCGGCCAAACTCAAATGCCTGCACACATGCAACAATCCCCGACATCATCGATCATTAATATATTCATTTGAGGAATGCGCCATGCTGCAGACATGAAGCAATCCTCAACAACTACATGTCCGCACGAGTGCGCACCTATTGTACACAGTCAGAGTTATTATTTCAGCGGCGTATGCTAATTGCAATGAGTTGGCTGCAACGAAACAAAAACGACACCAGCGTATAATATATTAATAAACTAAACTGCATAATTATGAAAAGCGCAATGAATCTGAAATGCAAATTTATCACTTTGCAGAAGGTAACTGTTATATTGTACAGGCATTTTCGCAGAGAGGCTAAGATGGGTTGTTTATACCACGACATCCAAGAACCAGGTAGGAGAATACGAAAGGCCCTGGGTGTGGATAGAAGATCTTTTCGACGTTGTATACAACAGGACGGTGATTGTACAGAGGCTGTGGTTAAGCAAGGAAGGAAGAAAAAATTGATGATTTTGACAAGGATGTCATTAGACGTTTGATTTTGAAGATGTTTAATGCCAATCAACTTGTTACTCTCCGCATGCTGAAAAGTCGGCTGCAAGTAGAATGCGATATTAACGTCTCAAAAACAACTCTTTGGCAACTTGTCAGAAGTATCGGCTTCACTTTTAGAAAAACGTCTGGCGGAAGGAATTTTTTATGTGAAAAACCACATCTGGTTGCAGCTCGAAGCAAATACCTTAGGCAGATTCGTGAGAGAAGACAAGACGGCTATGATATAGTGTATTTGGACGAATCTTGGGTTAATGCTCATCATACGAACGAGAAAGAATGGCAATCTGTTGACGGAAACCATAGAAGGAAAATTCCCAGCAGCAAAGGTCAACGCATTATATTAGCACATGCTGGCAGCAGACAGAATGGGCTTGTCCGTGATGCAGAGCTTATTTTTCAATCAAAGTCTGTTGATGGTAGGGACTACCACAGTGAAAAAAATGGGCAAATTTTTAGAGATTGATAGTGAATACACTCCTCCCGACTCTAGATAGGCCGTCTTGCCTGGTGATGGATAATGCGTCCTATCATAATGTTCTAGCGCAGGAGGATAAAGCTCCCACTTCGGCAAGCACGAAAGACGAAATCAGGAGTTGGCTTGTGAATGAAAACATCTTCGCTGACAACAGCTATTTAAAACCAGAGTTGTTGCAGCTTGTGAGACAGAGGAATAAGACAAAAATGTATCTGATTGATAAAATTATTCAAGAGCAGGGTCATGTTTCTCTTCCACTCCCACCTTATCATTCTCACCTTAACCCAATAGAGCTGGTTTGGGCTAGAGTTAAAGGGCAAGTGGCCGCCCAGAACACCATCTTTAAAATGTGCGATGTTAAAGACATGACTCGTGAGGCCCTTTGTGGTGGATTTTGATGTTATGAATTGTTGTTATGTATTATTATTATAATAAATGAGATTAGCTATGAAGGTCCCTGAATTTACTCAATAGTATTGTGAACTTTTCAGGGTACCTTTCCACTACCACCTTTTTATCTCATTCAAAATGTATTTATATTAGTATATTAAATGACTTCGTGTTGTGTCTAGGGTTATGAATGTAGAGTGTGATGCACAATAATCAACAAACATACAAACAAATAGTTTATTATTCACAACAGCACACAGTACTACCACAATAACATACAAACGACACTCTAAAATGCTATCTTATTTAAGACTGTGGTTGAATTTTGTGTAAATAAGATTTTTACAGTTTTATTATCCTGATTCAAATTTATTTGTAATCAGGACTGACAATTTAAAAGTGAAATCAAATAATCAATTACATCAGTCAAATAGCACAATAGATCGTTTGTCCATATATATAATATTTTTCTAATATATAAGTCTGTAGTGTTCTCCTACTTTAAGGTAATACTGGTGGTACTACTAGGTTTGTTGTTTTTAATCATGTCCTTTTGGAAATGTTTGTTTCTATTTTGTCACTTGTGGAACTATTAAATATTTGTCCCAGTTTTTTTCACTGTCATTAGATCGTTCTTTTAAAGTTCTGTAGTTGAGCTCTCAGGTGTCGAACGAGAACTTATCTTGGCCGTAGAATATAGAACCTTTCCTCTGCTCGCCTGACAATCTGTTCCCTGTTTGATAGGCAATGGCCACTAGCATGGGCTCTCAGTAAACAGGCAGAGTCTTGAATCAATCAATTTTCAAGCGTTTGGTACCACATTAACGTCAGTACCCAGGACCTCACAATGTTCAATGAAATACACACAGAGACGATGACTGACACAGTTTCGATCTGTTATATTGCCCAGGCTGCTTATAACTTGTATTTTAAATCACAGCCTGCTCTCATCTATCAATGTTGAAAATTTTCTTAGAAAATGGCGTCCCCTTAACACCTATTCTGACAATATCGATTCAGTTAACCAATCGCTATTAATTTTACAAGGGTAAACAGTCTTTCAAAAATATCATTCAAACTTTTCCTACGTTACTTAGGCTATTTATGTTTATTCAAAGGTCAGCCAATAATATTTGGTCTCACTTCAAATGCCACCCAATCGGATTCGCTGTACTATGTTAGCCTATCTGTCACCTACTTTTTTCCCCAAAAATATGCGATCCAATCTAAGCAGATATGACTTGACCTGACAGTATCTCTGATCTCTATGTATTGTTTTATCATTATTTGATTCGTTAAGGGACTTTTTATATAACTAATAACATATTCTTGGTCAGCAAGTCTTCAGGTACACGAATATACAATTTTTAAGGGGCTATGTGGTTTTGTTCAAAATTCTATAATTTTTTCCATGTTAGTTGTTTATTTAAAACTACCTCCTGTTCCCTTCTTTTCTCATGTACTTTCAAGCTAAATACGAGAGCTTAGGTCATTCACAATAAGAGCTAAACGTGTTTCCATGACGTAGTGTCCACAATTCTAACTTTTTCATTGTATTTGGGGAAACCCCTAAGGCAAAGCTTGCCCCTGTGCTATGGGTGCTTTTAGTTTAAAATTAATGCGAAACGAATTAGCATTTCATCTATCCTTTCCCCCTCCTCGTTCCACAATGCATTTTAGGCAAATATTTTCTTAGAACTAGGAAAAAGTGGGTGTTTATGTCAAGGACGAATTTGAAAAATAGGGTACCGTTTTGTTCAGCTATTCGTTAACAAATAATAATCTGAAGGCGTAGGCGACAACAACCGTTCTAGCAGAAAATTCTTTTGTACTTTCTTCTCTTTGCCTTTATGCCTGTGGTGAAGTGGGATGTTATAAATATTTATATGGGACTTAGTGTACTGACTGAGATCAGCTGTGAAGGTATCTATATCTATTAAGAGTAGTGTATTATAGATAACCTTACTTGCTACCACATATCTATATATCTCAGTCAGAATTATTCTGGAATAGTGTGATGACTACGTTATGTGTCTAGGGTATGTGTAGGATGAAGTGTAAGTCAAAACAACAACAGACAGATAAACAATTTAATTTATTCCACTATACTTGACAACACTGTGACACTCACATACATATAACACTCTAAAGGATATCTTAAGGAGTCACTGATAACTTTTCAAATAACAATATGTATTCATTGCTGATATGAATGAATATGTGTCCTGATCCAATTACAAAGGAACCAGGAATCACAATCAATTTTAATTACAAGTATATGTACAGAATTTATCAATATGAATATTGTAGTGACATATATTATTAAAAATATCCTATGTGTGTCAGTTGTGTAGTGGTAATATGAGGTAATACTGGTTTAGTTTTGTTCAAGCTCTGTTGGTATTTGTCATCATGACTTCAATAGTTTGTCTTTAGGGACTAGTATTGGAGATGTTCTCTGTTCCTGATATTAAGACAATTAAATTCCCCTCTTAATGTTATTTTTACAAAGTCATTTCAAGATGAGGGGACATAATGTTGAGCTCAGCTGGCCAAATCAGCTTATCTTGCGTGATGGCGGCAGGAAAGGACTCCTCTGCTCGAATTCTCCTCTGGGCTCTGGAGACACCTCACTGATAGCTAAAAAGACCAAGGAGTATGCTGTCCGACTCTGGATTCAGCAAAGCTCTGACCAGGTGCTGCTCAATACCATCAAGACCACGGTCCCTGAAAACAAGAAGGATGTACCTTCTACTTCATAACTAATTGATACTCTAGTTCTACACTGAGCACAATACATCACAAACATTGAGTTCAGAGCGTTAGGCCAACTGTCAGCTTCATCTGACATACTTTATACCAGTATTTCCCTCCCTAATGGTTACTACGCCTCTGCAATTCCAGCATTATTTCTTTCTAGTCAATCATCTAGGTGTCAGTGTACTGTTTGGCCATTCCATGCCGTTTTACTTCCCTCCGACACCCTCTGTTCAGGCTGGAGCATTATAGGCTTTATCTCTTGTTTGCCACTGAACTACACATATATATACAGGCATAAATTAACAATTTACATTCAATTTTCATTAAAAGATACTGAATGGTTCAAGCTTACCACAATTTCATGGAAATAAACACAGATACGTTGATTAGCAATGAATTCTGGCACAATTACTGGCACAAATTTCCATCTGCTTATGTTCCAGGCTTTTATTTTAGCAAAAATGTGAGCTGGCTTCAACGCACTGTCGCTTTATCAAGCTTATTTGCACTAGTGGTCTCGAACTAACGCTCCTAAGTGAGTATATCAGCGAGTCTAGCCAATGAGGCCACGTTTCGACAAGTGTTTGAAAAAATGTTACCTTTCTACGTCTCCCTAACAACCAAGATAGTATTTATAGCCCGACCAATCGTGGTTAGTCTTTCATTTGTTGCGCTCCAATCAATTTGGAGTTTACATGGTAGGCTATTTATGTCACGTAAGGTTTTTTTCAAACACGTTATAAAAAATTTTATGAGCAGAAATGATTTTATGCTGTCAGGCATCCCCAATATTTTATTTTGGTTATAATTTATTAATTCCTGGACTATTTGCGTAACGTTTTACATATTCTTTGTCAGCAAGCCCTAAGGAACCCAAATATCCAAATTTAAAAGAGCTACGTGGCTGCGTTCAAAATATGCAATTTCTACCTCCTGTTTCGAAGATGTGCTGTCTGGGTACTGTTATGTTTTCAACCGTAAACCCATCTAATGTTATCTTTTCTAATAAGCGTTTTTTATGATTTTAAAACCTAACTCTGGGAAGGGTAGTGAATTTATCACTGTCCGTCTGAAAAAAAGTTAGTGCATGTAGTCTTACACGCGTGATGGCAGCATTTGTGTATCGCGCGAAGCGTGTTTAGTGTTCGGCTTTCTGCCTCTCCCTTCTCGCTATCCTTTTGTCCATCTGTTCGTTCGTTTTGGTAACGCAGTGTAGAAAAAGACATGAATGGAATTTAAAATTTAGGTCAACTTGCATATTTCAAGGTTTTTCTTAGAAAGGCAGCACATTTTATTGTGTGTTTGGGAAACGCGTGTATGTTGCAGAAGCCTTTAATATCAACGTGAAAGCGTTACAATTTGCAGACGAAGCATAAAACAAAGGGGGATTTCGAGTACAGTCTTTGTGACAGCACTGTTATTTTACCATTGCTCTTTTCTTTATTAAATGTATTTGTTAGGCTTTATATTTACCTAATAATTTATATATGTGGATTAGAATATTCCACGACACCTCCCCTCTTAAAACAGACATTATATGTCAGTCCTTTATTCTATATACACATAGAGAAATTTATTATTATTTCTGGGGTTTACGGTGATTCTCATCACACGGATGGCGGCTTAAAAAATCCGCTCCCAAATTGGTTTTTCCAGATATATACTCAATGCTAAAATTATATGGAGCCAAAAGTAAAGACCATCGGAGTAACCTGGAGTTCTCATGCCTAGCCTGTGCTAGAAACGATAAAGGTTTGTGGTCTGTTTGCAACTTAAATGCCTTCCCATATAGATAAATATTGAATTTCTTTATTGCCCATATTACTGCAAGACATTCTTTTTCGCTAGTTGAGTAGTTGATTTCAGCTTTATTCAACTTTCTGCTAGCATATGCCACTGGGCTTAATTCCCCATCCAATGCATCTGATTTCTGTAGTAGAGTTGCACCTAACCCAATATTACTTGCATCCGTCCTTACTATGAATTCTTGACTTAAGTCAGGTAATTTCAAAATGGGTTTACTTGTGAGCTTTTCCTTCAATTCTTGGTAAGTCATTTCACATTGTGGTGTCCATGTAATGCGATCTGGATGTCCTTTACGTGTCAATTCAGTTAACGGTGCACATATGGAATTAAAGTTTTTGATATACTTCTGGTAGAAACCACATAATGAGACAAAGGATCTCACGTCCTTCTTGGTTTGTGGTCTCGGGGCTTTCTGTAGTTTCTCTAAATTCTTTGGGTCAGGGGTCATGTTTCCCTGATAAACTGTGTGTCCCAAAAATTCCAATTCTTTACATCCAACGCAACATTTGGTTGGTCGGGCTGTTAAATTTGCCTCCCTAAGTCGATCAAACAGCATGTTCAGAGAGTCAATGTGTTCCTCAAATGTTTCTGTTGCTATAAGGATATCATCCATAAAATTTGTTATACAGGGATTATTCAGAGGATCCAATAATTTTCTCATCATTCTAGAGAAGACACTAGGCGCATTCTTCAATCCAAATGGCAATCTATTAAACTCATAGTGTCCTTCTGAGGTACTAAAAGCTAGGTATGGTCTAACCTCAGGCTTTACTGGAATCTGATAGTATCCTTTACTCAGATCCACTTTTGAGAAATATTTAGCTTTATTTAGTCTGGCAAACAGCTGATTTGTATCCGGCAATGGATCCACCTGTCCTTCTGTAATAGCATTCAGTCTCCTGTAATCTATACAGAGTCTATGTTCTCCAGAGGGCTTCCTTAAGAGTACAACACCGGAACTATACGAAGACTCACTGTGCGAAATAATTCCTTCCTTCAATAGATAGTCTATCTCTTCCTTCAAAGCTTTCTCCTTAGCAAACGGAATCGAATATGGTTTCATACAGACAGGTGTGGAGTCTATTAGTTTCATATCATATTCCAATAGGTTTGTATGCCCTGGTCGGTCTGTTAACACCTCTGCATGATTATTTAGAACCTGTTGCACTCTCTCTTTCTGAGTTTTCGTTAAATGTGTACTGATTTTCACCTGTGCTGCTGTCTCACAGGGGTGTAATGGATATTCAAATGATGAAAGTGGTTCCTTTTTCATCTCCATGGCGATGGACAAGGTCAACAAGTGTGTCTCTTCCTGATGTTCTCTTTCCAAATATTTCTTCAGGAGATTCACATGATAGATTTTTTCTTTCCCCTTCTTATCTATCTTATAATTTGTTCTAGACACCTTCTCTAAAACTGTATATGGACCCTGCCATCCAATTTGTAACTTATTCTGACTCCCGGGCAAAAGAAGCAGTACTTTCTCTCCCACAGCCAAATTTCTGTCTTTCGCCTTCCTGTTATAATAGGCAGCATGTTTCTTCCTGGCTTGTTTCAAATTTTCATTGGCAAGTTTCCAGCCAGTTTTTAACCGAGTGGTCAGCTCATTCACATATTGGTATGAAGATGTAATGTTTTCCTCTGCCTTTTCATCAGTCCACGTTCTTAACAAAGCTACATATGGACCTTTAATTGTGTGGACCTATTTGTCCATGCACCGGTATGGTCTCTTCCACTCGAAGCTTTATAGTGATGATTTTTCCTCCCAGAATTATCATTCACAAAACGACCGCTACCAATTTTTCTTTTGGGGCTTTCTCCCCACTTAAAATTCTTGATGAGAGATTTCCTCTCTACATCCTCTTCCTCCAGTTTGTTTAAGTCCGATTGAGGGATTGTCGGCTTATCCTGGGGTAAGACATCTTTTTGCACTCTCCGCATAGTGGCCATTGTAAAACAGTTAAGTGAAGCTTGTCCGTGAAAAGGGGCTTCCCATTCCATTTGGTCCACTTTATCAAATCTATTTTTCTTTTTATTATCAGGCCTAATTTTGCCCCGTGGCGTGTCCAGGTCCTGATCCATGTTCCCACTTGTGGGTGTTCCCTCATGTGCTATGCTACACCTTTCTACAAAATTCTCAATGTCCCATCTTGCTTTGGGCCAATAATAATTGTGAGCCACCTTTTGAATGATGGTACCTATCTTCTCATGGTCCCCATCTGGTTTCACATGTAGGCTCCTTATTAAGTCTGTCCTATATCTTTTTGGAAGAACCAGCTGTCCGTGACCATTGGATCTAGCTCCAGTCTTCCTATACATCAACTTGTTTTTCATGTAAAAATCTCCCTTGCCTGGAGTTGTATGACAAGTTGACAATTTTCTGAAACAAGGCTTGAGTGTTTTATCCCCAGCCTGTGCCTTCCTCATCTCTTCTGGAGTGGTATCTAACATAATATCCTCCTCCTGTCTTGAGGTCGACCTGACCTGAAGGGTTGCCATATACACAGGTTTCCTTCTGCAACGGTCAGTGTCATGATTGTCCATCTGACAATTCTTACACCACCTTTTTCCTTGGTTGAAAGATTTTCTTTCATCATATTTCCTTTCATCGAATTGTGGGAATTTATTTTTATTTTCATACCGTGGCCTATCAAATTGGTGCTTACCTTTATTTTGATCCCTAGGATCAAATTTATTAAAGTTCTGTGGTGCCCTAAAGTTATCCACTTGTTTCTTTTTATTACCTGTTACCTCTGCTTGAGCTGCTTGATACCTTTCAGCAACATTTAGCAACTCACCCAGCCTCTCTGCACCTTGTTCCATGAGAAACTTTCTCAGGTCTGGAGCCATGGACTCTCTTAATTGCTCTATAAGGACCATTTCCTTAAGATCTTGGGTTTTCCCCAGAGAAGTCCATTTCTCCAAGTATGTCTCTATTCGTGCAGAGAACTGGTGATAGGTTTCACCTGACAGTAGTTTAGCATTCCTAAATTTTTTCCTATAAAATTCTGCATTCTTTTCATACCTTAACAAAAGAGCCTGCTTTAGCATGTCATAATTTTCCTGATCACCTCTGCTCATTTTTGCAAAAACTTCATAAGCTGCCCCACGAAGTCCCTGAGATAACTTTAAGCTCCACCTTTCTCTCTCTAACCCATACGTGGTAGCTAATAGTTCATACCTATTTATATAGCTCTCAATATCATCGTCTTTCTCAACAAAATGATCTAAATGAAAATTCATAGCTGAGGTTGAGGCTCCTTGAGTAACCGTAGCATCAGAGGCAAAGGGACTGGCACCATTTTCAGGAGCATGGCCTTGAAACTCAAACTCCCTTAGTCTTAACTCATGTTCCCTTTGTAATCTCTTCTCCTCCTTTTCTGCTTCCCTTTCTGCAGCTAATTTCCTCTCTTCCCTTTCTGCAGCTAATTTCTTCTCTTCTCTTTCTGCAGCTAATCTTTTGTCTTCTCTTTCTGCTTCCAATTTCTTAGCCTCTTTGTCAGCCTCAATCTGCAACCTCTTAGTCTCAGCCTCAGCTTGCAACCTCTTAGTCTCAGCCTCTAACTTTCTTTCGGCCTCTTTTTCTAATCTTCTTTCTTCGCGTTCAATAAATTTGTCACATTCCGTAGTGACATAGGCAACCATAACTTGCCCATCTAATCCTAACTCTTTTGCAGTCTGAACCGCAGCAGATCGAAATTTGGCCAGGTCCGCCATTGTCTATCAGGTAAATTTCTACAATGTCTAACCAACAATTCAATCTCTAAATATATCTAATGGACAACACAGGCACCGTGAGCTCAACCTTATTTAATTCCACCCAAGGATACCTTTTAATTCTTATATTCCCTGAAGTGAATTACCCCCAATATTTTTAATAGGGAAAGATTCAAAATCCCAAGAGCGAGACCCCAATATATGTGGTGAAGTGGGATGTTATAAATATTTATAGGGGACTTAGTGTACTGACTGAGATCAGCTGTGAAGGTATCTATATCTATTAAGAGTAGTGTATTATAGATAACCTTACTTGCTACCACATATCTATATATCTCAGTCAGAATTATTCTGGAATAGTGTGATGACTACGTTATGTGTCTAGGGTATGTGTATGATGAAGTGTAAGTCACAACAACAGACAGATAAACAATCTAATTTAAGCCACTACTCTTGACAACACTGTGACACTCACATACATATAACACTCTATGAGAATATCTTAAGGAGTCACTGATAACTTTTCAAATAACAATATGTATTCATTGCTGGCATGAATGAATATGTGTCCTGATTCAACTACAAAGGAACCAGGAATCATAATCAATTTTAATTACAAGTATATGTACAGACTTTATCAATATGAATATTGTAGTGACATATATTATTAAAAATATCCTATGTGTGTCAGTTGTGTAGTAGTAATATGAGGTAATACTGGTTTTGTTTTGTTCAAGCTCTGTTGGTATTTGTCATCATGACTTCAATAGTTTGTCTTTAGGGACTAGTATTGGAGATGTTCTCAGTTCCTGATATTAAGACAATTAAATTCCCCTCTTAATGTTATTTTTACAAAGTCATTTCAAGATGAGGGGACATAATGTTGAGCTCAGCTGGCCAAATCAGCTTATCTTGCGTGATGGCGGCAGGAAAGGACTCCTCTGCTCGAATTCTCCTCTGGGCTCTGGAGACACCTCACTGATAGCTAAAAAGACCAAGGAGTATGCTGTCCGACTCTGGATTCAGCAAAGCTCTGACCAGGTGCTGCTCAGTACCATCAAGACCACGGTCCCTGAAAACAAGAAGGATGTACCTTCTACTTCATAACTAATTGATACTCTAGTTCTACACTGATCACAATACAACACAAACATTGAGTTCAGAGCGTTAGGCCAACTGTCAGCTTCATTTGAAATACTTTATTCCAGTATTACCCTTCTTAATGGTTACTACGCCTCTGCACTTCCAGCATTATTTCTTTCTAATCAATCATCCAGGTGTCAGTGTACTATTTGGCCATTCCATGCCGTTTTACTTCCCTCCGACACCCTCTGTTCAGGCTGGAGCATTATAGGCTTTATCTCCTGTTTGCCACTGAACTACACATATATATACAGGCATAAATTAACAATTTACATTCAATTTTCATTAAAAGATACTGAATGGTTCAAGCTTACCACAATTTCATGGAAATAAACACAGATACGTTGATTAGCAATGAATTCTGGCACAATTACTGGCACAAATTCCATCTGCTTATGTTCCAGGCTTTTATTTAGCAAAAATATGAGCTGGCTTCAACGCACTGATGCTTTATCAAGCTTATTTAAACAAGTGGTTTCGAACTAACGCTCCTAAGTGATTATATCAGCGAGTCTGGCCAATGAGCCACGTTTCGACAAGTGTTTGAAAAAATGTTACCTTTCTACGTCTCCCCTAACAACCAAGATAGTATTTATAGCCCGACCAATCGTGGTTAGGCTTTCATTTGTTGCGCTCCAATCAATTTGGAGTTTACATGGTAGGCTATTTATGTAACGTAAGGTTTTTTTCAAACACGTTATAAAAAATTTTATGAGCAGAAATGATTCCATGCTGTCAGGCATCCCCACTATTTTATTTTGGGTATAATTTATTAATTCCTGGACTATTTGCGTAACGTTTTACATATTCTTTGTCAGCAAACCCTAAGGAACCCAAATATCCAAATTTAAAAGAGCTACGTGGCTGCGTTCAAAATATGCAATTTCTACCTCCTGTTTCGAAGATGTGCTGTCTGGGTACTGTTATGTTTTCAACCGTAAACCCATCTAATGTTATCTTTTCTAATAAGCGTTTTTTATGATTTTAAAACTCGTTCGTTTTGGTAACGCAGTGTAGAAAAAGACATGAATGGAATTTAAAATTTAGGTCAACTTGCATATTTCAAGGTTTTTCTTAGAAAGGCAGCACATTTTATTGTGTGTTTGGGAAACGCGTGTATGTTGCAGAAGGCCTTTAATATCAACGTGAAACGTTACAATTTGCTTACGCAGTAGAAAACAAGGGGATTTCGAGTACAGTCTTTGTGACAGCACTGTTATTTACCATTGCTCTTTTCTTTATTAATTTTATTTGTTAGGCTTAATATTTAACTAATAATTTATATATGTGGATTAGAATATTCCACGACAATGCCCTATATTGTTATATATTAATTTAGATATTGTATTTAGAAATCACTACACCCTTTCACGAATAGACACAGAGTACTGGGCTAAATGTGAAGAACACGTGCTCCAGGAAGAAGAAGATTACTGGCAGCGAGATGGCTTGCAGTTTATCCAACCAATAACTGTTGTGAACTTATTGGAGTCGTCCGATTCGGAATGAGGCACGTCGTTCGCATTCCTTCGTTTGTGATAAGCTAATTTCATATGCCAATCTATAATAACACATAAACAGTTACGATTCGTCATAGCTTCCTGATGATTTAGTGCTATCATTGTTCATTATCAGATCATCATTCCTCGTATCAAAATGACGTGAACAACCAATCACACATTTAGGACACGCCTTTGAACCGTCTTGTCGCACAAATGTTGTGATTTATTGTAAGAATTAATGTTGCGGGCAGATTTAGGCAAATGTTCCAAAAAGATCAAAGAAAATCGCCGTTTTGCAAATTTCGCGAAAGCTGTGGATGTAATGATCGCAAAATCTTAACTGCATGGAAAATCTAAGACTGCATGCAAAAATTCATGTCCATACAACAAACAGTTTTGGAGAAGATTGACGCTTTCTGTGGGCACGAATTTCCGAATGGACTTAGCGTCACATCTGAACGATGCACTGTACAATTATGGTGCATTCGTATCTCAATATAAAAAACCCTATTAATACAAGTGGATGTGTTAACCCCTATGCCTGGAAAAGATGAGCATATGTCTGAGGACATACATATATACCGTAACAACGTCGTAGGTTATTAATGTTGTCATTTTTGTTGGGATGGGCCATTTCTTTAAACAAGGCGCGTCCAGTAGACCCTTTTACCCATTGTTTCAGCAATTCTTCTTTGAAGTTGTTTTGGAGTAATCGTTTAGCTGTTTGCACGTTTTCTGGAGTGTTTGTTTGAACAGTGCTTGCTCCTAGTTTTGCTAATCTGTCTGCTTTATAGTCGCCTGGTACATCTGTGTGCCCTGGTATCCACTGGAGAGTGACTGATGTCATACATATTTTGTTAGCAGGTTGTCAATTGTTTCGGCTAGCTGTATTATTTCTTTATTTTCAGTTTGGAGGTATTCTTCTAAAGCCTGAAGTGTTGATTTTGAATCAGTGAAGATTATGATATCTGAGGGCGTATAGATTTCTTGTTTGAATTGGCTGTCTATTGCTGTGAGGGTGGTATTGCTGTAATCTCTGCTTGGTAATTAGTACAGAATTCTCTGCATGGTTCATATATTTCTATTGTGCTTCCATTTGGGTATTTCACATACGCTCCAAGTCCAGCATTTATGGTGTTCTTGAATGCGGATTCATCTGTGTATGCATGTATTACACTGCTAGGGTAGCTGTCTATAGTCTCTAAAGTAGCAGTTATTGTTGGGTTCGTGTCTCTTGTTAGTGTGCTATCTGTGATTGTGGTTTTTATTACTGGAAGTTTTGACTCCTTTCCGGGATAAATGACTGGGTATTGTTCAATTATTTCTCGAGTCTGTGGGAGGTGGTGTTGTTCTGCTATAGTTGTTGCTACTTGTAGTGGTGATTTTTGCTTTAGTCTGCTAATGGGCTTCCAGTTTTCAACCAGTTGTCTGTTTGGGTGGTCTTTGCTCATTCTTCTATAGCGCTCTGTAGCTTACATAACAGCACGTTTACGTCGTAGGTCCATAGGTTCTATATTTGCATCAATTTCACAAGCAGCTGTTGGTGTGGTTCTCATTCCCCGCATATGAACCTTCGAGCTTGGTTATGGACTTTGTCCATTCTGCTTGAGTGGTTTTGCTCATTGCCGACTGCAGCATTATGTTGTTATCCATGACTGATCGGACATATCCCAGGTACAGCTGTCTGAGATTTCCTTTTTCTGTTCCCCAGCTAGTGCTTGCAAGAGTTAATAGGTTCAGGCGTCTACTGGCCTTATCTTTCATTTGTGCATGAAGGTATTGAGGAGTAGTTGTCTGTCAAGCTCCACTCCTAAGTAAGCTGGATTTTCTTCTCTGGAGAGTAGTTGTCCATCGAGTTTTAGTTGGTACACCTTCTTGCTTTCTTTGATTCTCCTGGTGAAAAATGTATATACAGTTTTCTGGGTGTTTATTTTTAGTTTATAGAATCTGCAAAACACAGCTATTGTGGCTAGGGCTCTGTTTAGTTTTGCTTGCGTCAGTTTTTTGTATTTTTCTACTGTCCAAATGAGTAGGTCATCTGCATACAGTGTTTTTGATACCTTAAAGAAGGGAGGAAGGTCATTTATGAAGATAAAGAAGAGGGTGCAACTTAGTACTGACTCTTGTGGCAATCCCTCCTCTAGTGTTTTCTGGGATGATTTAGTGCCTTCTACTGTTGTTTGTATTGTTCTGTTACTTAGGAAAGCTTTAATCCGGAGATACATTTTCCAGGTATGCCCATTTTTGTCATTTTGGTGAAGATCCCCTGTCTTCATACTGTGTCGTATGCTTGCTGCAGATCAATGAATAAAAAGCTGTTGTGTGCTTACCCTCTTGGAATGCACCTAAGGTATTTTGCACAAAATGAAAGAGTTGGTCGCCTGTTCTGCAACCTTTTCTGAAGCCTGCCTGACTATTATTAATATCTTTTTTACTTTCCAGCCACCAGCAGAGCCTGTGATTAACCATTTTCCCTGCAGGTTTTCCAATTGCTGAGGTCAGTGAGACTGGTCTGTAGCTTCCAGGTTCTTCAGCTGGCTTGTTTTTCTTTAGAATTGGTTTGATATTTGCAGTCATCCAAGCTTTAGGGAGTGTGCTTTCTTTCCATGTTCTGTTAATGAAGTTTAAGAGTACTAACTTTGCAACTGGGCCTAGGTTTAGTATCATTTCACTGGTAATCTTGTCTAGTCCTGGAGCTTTCTTGGTCTTTAATTTGTATAGTGTACTATTCATTTCATGGGTGATGTACTCAATTTCAAATAGTGCACTGCTTGCTTTAGCAGCTCTCTGTTCTGTTTTTTGTTATGTGCTTAATTCATTTGTCTATCTGTTTTCTGTTATTTGTTTTGTTGACTTTTGCATAGTATTTGTTAAACGTTTCTGCTTTTTTTTTCCTTGTTGTTTGTTAAGATGTTTCCTCCAGTTCTAAGTGGTTTTGGATTGCTCTTCTTTCCTTTTCTCTAGGTCTAGTAGATTAGCAGCATTGAAAAGACATGCAAAACACTTAGGTAACAAGTGAACAGAAAAGGATGTCAGTACCTGTGACAGCTGAACACAGCCAAGAAAAGAGCATTAAGTCACTTGGGCAAAATGCTTTACTTAGATTAGTTAGTGATCTTGTCATACTACTTGTCAATCCTTATATTAAACGCAAGCGTCCTTTTATGAAAACACTGATATCTTCTTTTCTTCTTCTGCGTTCGTCCTGAAAAGAACGTTTGTTACGTTGTGTCGCCGTTTACAACAAAGCTACGTCATTTGCGCCTTTCGGCCCGACACATCCGGTTTTCAGAATGGCATTTTTGGGACCGGGTTAGCCTTCCCTCTTCGATCCTTACTCTCTCAGCCAGACTTCCGTGATGCAGCCTGTTTCCAGGACCACCACTTGGAGGTGGAGTAGGGTCTTGGTCAGCTCTGGTTCGCTGACCCTGACGCAAGCAGTCAAGCTATGGGTTGCTGACTGCATTTATCACTGTTGCTGCGTCTTCGGTCCCAAAAAGACTGATATAAGGTTACATAAACGAAACTATCCTAGGTGGAATCTTCACCCAGCTAACCGATGTGGAACTGATGACAAGAACCAAACAAGTGCCAGTGAAACAGGAGATGAAAAGAAGATACTGGCGATGCATAGCACACACATTGAGAAAACATGTTTAAAGCATTACAAGGTAGTCCTTGTTCTGGAATCCTCATGGTAAGCGAGGCAGAAGAGAACTGGGGACAGTAATTAAAGTAGTAAAGAAGACATGGAAAGATCTTGAGCGGGTGGTGTAGGTTCAGAGGTCATGCAATAAATTAAAAAGGCTATGTTCTTCTGGGAGCTGCGGGGTAAGTGATAACCCAGTGGTGTAGCTTTTTGCCAAGAAGATCGGTTTCATGATTCCGCACAGAAAACTGAGATATTGTCTGTTTAATAAGTTACAGATATGTGTGAACCTGTGACTTGAATTAAATGACTGCTCCACATCTGCAGGGGTGTCTGTGTGTGTGCAACAGAGAAAGCGCGTATGGCCGTCACAAAGAGTTATAATCCGCCTCAGATCCTGTACAGACCAGATAGCCACATTGAGAATAATAGTTGAACAAAGTCTGGAATGGAATTCACCGCTATACATCGGATTCGTCGACTGCAGTCAGCGACCCATAGCCTGACTGCATGCGTCAGGGTCAGCGAACCAGGGCTGACCAAGACCCTACTCCACCTCCAAATGGTGGTCCTGGAGACAGGCTGCATCACTGCAGTCTGGCTGAGAGAGTAGGGATCGAAGTTGGAAGGCTAACCTGATCCCAAAAAATGCCGTGCTGAAGTCGGATGTGTCGGCCGAAAGGCGCAATTATCGCAGCTTCGCTGTAAACGGAACGCAACCAACGTCCTTTTCAGGACGAACGAAGAAGAAGGATTCGTGGACTATGAAAAGGCATTTGACAGTGTAGACAGAATCACTTTAAAAATTGATGAGGCATTATGGAGTTCCCATGAAGATCATTAACTTAATAAGGAAGACCCATGAAGACATGACATGCGAAGTTCTTCACGAAGGACAACTTACAGAACCATTTAGGATTAGAACGGGAATGAGACAGGGATGCCTCTTGTCTCCATTTCTTTTCTTACTAGCAATAGATTGGGTTATGAAAACATCGACATCACACAACAGAAATGGAATCCAGTGGAATCTGACTAAACAGCTTGATGATCTGTATTTTGCAGATGACTTGGCTCTTATAATCAGACAATAACCATAATCAGATGCAAGAGAAAATGAAAATTATCGATGAGAGGTCACAACAAGTGGGCCTGAAAATACAAAGGGAAAAGACAAAGATTAAGACAATAAATGCAAGAAATGATAACAAGGTTGAACTTGAAGAAACACCACTAAAGGATGTAGAATCGTACACGTGTCTTGGCGGTAATATGGACAGAGTTGGAGGGACAGACAATGACATCAAAATAAGAATACAAAAAGCAAGAGGTGCTTTCATTGCATTGGGAAACATGGAGATCAAGAGAAATCAAGTCCTACACGAAAAAAAGAATCTTCTACTCAAATGTCAAGTCAGTCTGAGACATGGAGAGCACCAAAAACAACAACGAAAAAGCTACAGACTTTTATAAACGGGTGCTTGCGTAGAATAGAAGGACTGAAATGGTATGACAAAGTCACAAATGTGGAATTGATGACAAGAACCAGACAAGTGCCAGTGGAACAAGAGTTGAGAAGAAGACGCTGGCGATGAATAGGGCACACATTGAGGAAACTTGTTGATAGCATTACAAGGCAGTCCTTGTTCTGGAATCCACAGGGAAAGAGAGGCAGAGATAGACCCAAAAAACACGGAGAAGAGAACTGGATACAGAGGTCAAAATGATAAGGAAAACATGGAAAGAACTTGAGCAGATGGCACAGGACAGGAAGACTTGGCATGTGTTTGTTGAAGGCCTATGCTCCTCGGGGAGCTAAAGGGTATTGATTGATTAATCAGGTGGACTATTACCTTCTTCAAATATATTCAAGTTCTCGCCTGAAGCTGTTCGCTGCAGAAAAAGATGACATAATTTTTCTCAAGAAATGCAGTCAGATTCGGATCAGCATTTGGTTTTATTGTTAAAATCAATCATCATTTTCCTGCACGCTCCTTACAGAACATTGCGCCATCATTACAGCTGGTCCCTGTGCAGGACGCCTGCACCAAGCATTCACGTGCTCTTGCAGCAGTGGTTTCCATGGCAATCTGTTTGACACGATGAGGTTACCAGCCTCATGCACGTCTTCAAATTAGTCGCTGTGTACGACATGGTAGAGTAGACCTATTTTTCCTTCGTCGCTTCAGAGACCCTTTGGGAACTACACAGCGTTTGTTACTTATATACTCTTTGACTATAGTGTGCAGTTCTCTAGGTCTGTCTATTCTTAAAGCCTGTTCTACGATTATAAGTAAATTCTTCGTCTTCTTCTTTGGTCCTTGGTCGTTGACTGACTAAGCAATCAGTGACCATCACGCCTAGTGCCGTCTTGTAGGGCAGCATTGCAAGCCTATAAATCAGAGGTGGGTAACCCAGGAGCGTATGGGCTCCACTTTAGAAATACAGCTCTCTGAAGATCTACCTAGATTAAATCATGTCTGTTTTCAAGGTTTAGACTATTTAGAGTAAATGGAGGAACATAATTGGAGGAGAGGATGGTAGAAAATCGCAACTACGAAAGTCGGTACAAATAGTTTGGTTAGAAAATTAAATTAATTTATTTAGTGAGAAGTTTCACATTCACTCTCATTCACTATTTCCGCGATGTTCGGTAAATAATTCATCACACCAATATCCTATGCAGCCATCCCTATGGTCATCAGTAAGTCTGCTTTTTTTTTATTTGGAGAAAAAATATCACTTTTAACCTCTCGTTGGTTCTAAGTAGGATGTACCTTAGTAACCCCTTCAGTCATAATTGACTATGGGAAGTAGGTTATATAGTGCAGCTAATTCAAGATAATAATTGTGATCTTCGATATTTAAATACAGCACCATTTCACCCATCCACTCAGTCCAAATAGAGTAAAAAGTCTGCTCATGTACTTGCTTTTAATGATCATATTTGACAATAATATCTCACTAAAGTACGCTGATGAAAAAGCTTTCACTCCCTGAGCTCCATTTATTAAACTCAATAAAGATACTTTTCTTTATGTACCAAAGTCCAGAAATTTCTCGATTCAGCAACACTTTTCAGAGTTAATCATTCTTCAGGGAAGTGAGCCCAAGCTCCACAGAAGGTCCATCGTTATAGATTTCCTTTGCAGCTAATAACTCTTCAAAATTTATAAACAAATAAAACAGTATTGAATCAGTTTGAAAGTGCATATGGCCGACGCCAGCTCCTTTCGTGGAAAAGCTTTACGGGGATTCAAATAGCCTCAAACTGACTACTGCTTTCTTTGAGAACATTCAAGTGGACGTCTGAGAGTGTAAGAAGAAGAAGAAGAAGAAGAAGAATCAGTTTTACAAATTAACGGTACACAGGAAACATGGAAAGTTTCGGGTTTCACCCTTTGTCAGCCACAGTTATAAACAGGCAACAAGGACAAGAAATATAGACGTAATATATTAACACAGATGAAGAGCAATAATAAAGCAAGGAAACTACACAACCAAATAGAATTAATAAATACAAGAAATTAAACAATCAACGAAAATCAAAAAGCAGAAAATGGAATTAAAACACAAGCCCCTAAATTTATTTACTTTCAAAATTGATGTTTGAAAACGGAAAAGATAAAAACTGACAAAATAGTTACACTTTTTTTGAAAACATTATTGAAACTCTGAAAATCTTCATTCAGGATAGAAATTATTTTCATACGTGTCTCCCCTTCAGAGTAAGTTTATGCTCTCGTTTAGTTAAGGTTGTTTAAACATGTGAAGTGCTTCAACTCTACCTGTCTCAAATTATTATCCGAGAGTTAAAGTTTATTTGAAAATGACACTGCGGGAATCATGGATGTACCACACGTTCTTGTCTTTGCTCTGAAGTTGCAGGTTTAAATCATTCAGTTCTTTTTCCAGTGTTATCTAAGAAAATAGATCTTGAAGCCACTGAGAACCTTCCAGAATCACCAATCAACGTTTCTTCATCGCGCTCTTTCAAAAACGCTAGCATGGTTGCCAGAAGTTCTTTGAAGTGATGAAAGACTTCGATTTTCCTTAGCCAAGACGCCTGTATGTGGAGGAGTAGTACTCCCGTACTCCATTTCCAACTCTGTAATCACCTCCCTGAACAGTCTTCTTTGAAAGGAGTGGACCCCTATCTTGTTAACACTTTTGACCACATTTCTCATAACATCACTCATGTTCAAAAGCTTTCCACAGAGGGCTTGCAGACAGTTGTGTGAAAGGAAGTCTGGGAAACGTTCATCTTTTCGACACATTGCCAAGTATCCGTTGTTACCATAAGTGAAAGCAGGAGATCATCTGTTTTAATCAGGGCTGTGGAATCAGAGTCGTGGAGTCGGTCATTTTTTAGTGGAGTCGGAGTTGGTAAAAAATGTCCCGACTCCGACTGTTACGAGACTTATTTAAATCAAGGCAGATCCACGTTTGATACATGCAAAAAAGGGGGGGGGGGGGGGGGGGGGCGCTTAAAAAATTTGAAATAACATTTTAAAGTAGAACTCCTAAGACCACTTTCGTGTTAAAGTACATCCATTTTTACATACTGTAGGAAAATTTCAGTTGCTCCTGATCATAAATATAGTTTTTATCACAACTGGAAATTTGTAGGCACATTTAGTAAAAGCACACAAGAAATAAAAATAAACTGTATGCACTGTCAATGTTCCCGTCATTGTTAAAATGATACTATTTTGCTTCATGGTGTTTGAGCAGTCATTTGTGTGCAGTTGTAAATGATTTGTTATTTTATATTAATGTATGAATGAATAGTTTAAAATGTAGTCTGTGAAAGCGACGTATTCATTTATACACATACATACCATACTTATACATATAACTCCATACAAGTGTAGGCCTATAATTTTATGCCAGATCACTAGTTAAAAAACTGTAGTCGTACTTCTAAAATTTCCGGAGTCGTAGTCGAAAACTTTTTTGGCCGACTCCACAACTCTGGTTGTAATACTGACAAGCTACTGTATTGAAATGTTTTCAGAAATAAAATACTCTTTCACTTTTTAAAAGATGTCCTCACCCCTATTATGGTTTTTCAAAGGAATTATGTTCATATGTTTATTAACTGTAAAGCCACTATAAAAAATATAGCTAATTATGAAGGATCAGTAGCACGAATAGATTCGATAAGTTGAAGTGAAAAAAAGTTTTTCAGTTGTAAATGTCACATAATTATGGGGTAGATCTCTTGTACTCTCCGACCGTATTCAGTTACATTTCTTGTGCGTACTGATTACGTGAAATTTCCGTGGGCGGCACATTTCTTTCTCTGCTATCAAGCAGATATTAGCTATTTTCTAATCAACTGTACACTCCCTTCGGCGATAATTCGTCATGTTGCTTTAAGCTTCTCGGCTTTGCTAAGATTAGGCACAGGTAAAAAAAACCCAGATGGGCCGGTCAGCTCGTATAGTGACCGAGCGTTGTGTTTACCTAAGGCGTGCCGGGCGATAAATCATCCGCTTGCGGATAGATTACAGACACGCGCTTGACAGTAGGAATGTTGTAATAAGCTTCCGGCAGAATTATTACGAAGATATTACTTGAGATAAAAGTAAGAAGTTATTTGTAATCACTGACGAGAATAGTACGAAAATATCACTTCCGTATTTGGAAGACATGACCTTTGCACATAAATTTTATAGAAAAATTTGTTGAATTACCTCACCAAAACACATAGGTTTTAAAACAATTGGAGGGCATTTGAAACATAGGAAGAACTAATTCCCGATTGGGCCCTACCTAAATCGTAGCAAAGTACTGTAGGGGGAGGGGTAAGAGTGGCTAAGCGGTATGGCGTCCGCTTCGAGTTCTAGAGGTACCGGGTTCGATTCCCAGTTGAGGGAATATAATTTATGGAAATGTTTTTATCAGAACCAGTGGTTCTAATGATGTCATCCCCCCCTCCCTGGTCTCCTGGGTAGTGAGATAGGATGCCTAGCCTTCTCGGATAAGGGCGAAAAAATAGGAGGTCCCGTGCGCAAGTTATTGTGCACGTTAAAAATGCCACGGCAGTTGGAAATCGTAAAGAGTAGGCCTATCAGGCCGCTGCCCTGGCAAAATAAAAAGTAGAAACCTACCCACAACAAAAGTATTTATAGAATGCGTGATTCCTATATACACACATTAGGGACCCAAAGATGCAGCAATAGAAAATGCAGTCAGCGACCCATAGCTTGACTGCTTGCATCAGAGTCAGCGAACCAGAGCTGACTTAGACCCTACTCCACCTCCACGTGGTGGTCCTGGAAACAGTCTGCATCACTGCAGTCTGGCTGAGCGAGTAGGCATCGAAGAGGGAAGGCAAATCTGGTCCCAAAAACTGCCGTACTGAAGTCGGATGTGTCGACCGAAAGGTGCAGATATCACAGCTCCGGGTTAAACAGACACAACGCAACCAACGTCCTTTTCAGGACGAACGAGGAAGAGGAAGAAGAAGAATATACACACATTGGAATTCTCGCCGGTGCTACGGAGTTCGTGCACTGTGCCGAGATCCTCCTTGTGTGATCTAAGGGAGGAGATCGGAGCACATATGGAGTAGTCTGTGGGCAATGAAGATAGTCATTAAAACCAAACCAAACCAAACTGCGGGGGAGCGAAGTGTAATTTAACCTGACACTTTAGTCAGTTTAGAATGCTGTGAAAATTCACCTCGTGCCAAGAAGACAACCAGACCTTGCCAGAGAACAGCAGCAGATTTCATTTACCATACCAGACCTTGTTTAAGCACCTTGAGGACTTACAGCCCAGGAAAACTACCATTTTAACACGGAAAACTGGAATCTGAGGAAACTGTAACACAAAGTCAAAGTGGGAATTTTTTGCTAAAATAACAACACCCCAGACCACGTGTAAGAGGTATCGTCAAGCTGCCTTAAACTATTTATCTGATCCAGCAGTCTGTGAGCCTAAAGATTGGCTCGGTGGTACCAGTTGAGGGTATTATCTCTGGAACAAGCGAGAGTATAAGTAGCCTGAAGTCGACGCTAGACACCATCATCAGACAGGTCTCAGAGACGCGGGAGAGCTTGGTAGTTACTCCCTGACACTTCTTGGAACGTGCTACAACTTTCAAACTTGACCAGTGACGAGTGTGATCCAGTCATCTATCTGCAAAGACCCAAACATCAGCTGGAGCAGAACAGACAAACTCATTGGCAGCTAAGTAGAAACGTAAAAGCTGCCAAGTGAACTATCCAATTTTTAACTCCATAACATCACTCGATGATGACTATTGTTTGTTAAAGAATTATTCACTTTTATAATTGTTAAAATATAATTGATTATTAAATTTGTTACTTCTATAAAGACACATCTAAAGTTGATTTAATCATTATGTATGTACTACAACCGTATGTCTCGGACAATTTCTAGAGCTATACTTCTTCTTCTTCCTCGTTAGTCCTGAAAAGGACGGTGGTTGCGTTGTGTCTGTTTACGCCTAAGCTGTGATATCTGCACCTTTCGGTCGACACATCCGACTTCTGCACGGCATTTTTTAGGACCGGGTTTGCCTTCCCATTTCGATCCACACTCGCTCAGCCAGACTGCACTGCTGCAGACTGTTTCCAGGACCACCACGTGGAGGTGGAGTGTGGTCTTGACCAGCTCTGATTCGCTGGTCCTGACGCAGGCAGTCAAGCTATGAGTCGCTGACTGCATTCACTATTGCTGCATCTTGGGGTCCCTAGAGCTATACAATAATAATAATAGGAATTTCGCTGAATTAGCTCAGCTGGGGGCTTGAACGAGCTAACGAATTATAAGATAACCATATCCTCCACAAAAGTTGACGGCAGATACTAAAGTTAACATTTGCTCAGCCTCATTCAGCATTGTTCTCGCTTTCTGAATATCTGGTGAAAACTACATTGAGGTAGAAGCATCATTATCCTTCTATCTACAACTCTACCAAGAGTAATCTTGTGCGAAGGTAGACACCTTTGAAGACCCACATTAGTTACTCTTGAGTTTTGGCCACTGTTGGGCCACTACTGCAGAGCTAAGGGGAGGCAACCCGTGACAGTAAAATAACATCATGTGCACACACACACAAAAACTGTCAGTGGCAACAGGACAATTCTCAAGTAACTTCAGAGCAGAGGCAGAAGCCTTGAAAACTGCAGCAGAGGTTATAATAACATTGGAAAGCATAGACAGACAAGTTGCTTTCTTTACCGATGCATTGTCAGTAATTGCAACGTTGAAAAGCCAAAATAATGCAGACCTGAATGACCTAAGAATAGTGCTCCACAAACTATGTCAACGATTCAAAAGAGTTGTGATCCAGTGGATCCCATCTCTAACATCACCGGCGATAGAGAGGCTTACAGATTGGCAAAGGGAGATTGAAAGCTACCCCAGCCTGATGCAAGCACAACTTTCGAGGAGGCAAAGAGTTTTATCAGAGTCAAATACAGACACAAATGAGATGTAGAGCATCCAGATCACACAGAAAATGATGCATACTACCAGCTCAACAGAAAAGAGCAAGTGGTAATCTTCAGACTCCGCACTGGCCACAACACGGGTTGGGATACCATCTATTCAACAAACTAAAGATAGGAACTACCGATGAGTGTAACAGTATGCACTGATAAAATGACTGCTGAACATCTGCTTCAAAGTTGCCCAACATAGGAACAGAGAAAGAGCATATGGCCAACACCAGTAACATTAGTGAAAAAGCTCTACGGAGATTCAAATAGCCTTAAACTGACAATGCTTCTTTGAAAACATTCAAGTGGACGTCTGAGAGTGTCCGAAGAAGAAGATATTCTTCAAAATGCTTTTTCCTCCAAGCTATTATCTGAGATACGCGGTTTGAGGTAAGAGTTGCAGCTGTGCTTTTACTAAGTCATGACAAACATTTCTTTGTTGTATAGACAGCTAATTTTTCAAAATGTCTTCATGTGCATTTCTTGTTAACTTCATTTTTTTTAATTGCCACATTCCCATTTACAATGGCAGTGACAGGTGTTTGCTTATTGTTTGCACTCCTTCTTGCAAACTTTCATTTAAAAATATAATTTTAAAAATTCTACCCACGCGCACATATAAAAGAATTGAGTAGCTAGCTGATGAGTTTTCACGTGAAAGCGGAAATAACTGTGATCCTGGGGATTCCGCTATTTGAAAAAGCCGGCTCGTGAGGGCTAGTCCTACATTTCCCTAGTTTATAGTCTTTTGTTTTACTCCATAGTCACACTAAGATCTACTAATTCATGCCATGGGATTTACGGTTGGTCGGGATCGACTGGTTAATAACCCTGCTGTAATAAACTAATAGTGTTATTCTTTATTGTTCATATTTCCTACGTTTTAATAGAAAATGAGCCAAATTGTATTGTAAACATTCAGCACAGTAATGTTCCTCTACACTGAAATAGCCTGTTCCCAATTGTAGTTCCATGCTTTTGTACTTTGCACGTATGTTAAACAATTCTGCGTTTCTATGAAACCAAACATTTTCTTCATACCTTTTTTTTTTAAATTAATGAAGATAAACAGAAATCCCGTTCAACCTCTTCTTCTTCTTCTTCTTCCGTCCTTAGCCACCGACCGTCAAAGCAGTCAGTGGCCATTACGCCTAGTGGCGTCTTAGGGCAACAGCAGATAGGTTTTCTGTGCCATTGTTTCCCATCACGCCTAGTGGCGTCTTTAGGGCAACGGCAAATCAACCCATTTGCTGTTGTTTCCGTAATCGAAGTGACTGGCAAACGGGTGATCAGCCCGTCTGGGTTCAACCTCTGATGGGTTATAATTAGGATATATATTGTTTTCAATTCCAAATAATATGAACAACTGCCGACATGAGAAAGTGGCATCACATTTGAAGATAGGGATACTCACAATTGTGCTTAGGCCTATACGTTAAATAATAAAATAAAAAACAAACAAACAAAATCAAGAAGACACTATGAACAAGAATAATATTAAAGTGGAGGGGTGTAAAGGCCTGGTGGTTCTAGTTATATATCGGACTTTACCAGATATTTAATTGACTTTCATTTGTTTAAAGTCACATGCATTGTAAGAACAGCATCAGACCTTCACATTCCCAGCCACTATATATTAACATGTGTTCGTGTTAAATATTGTTTGACTATATTATGCAGTTCCCTAGGTCTGTCTATTCTCAATGTAATGTTATGATGTATGTATATAAGCATTACCTCGTCATCTACACAAACACATATATGTTTCAGAAGGCACTCAGTAAAAGCATGTTCAGTTTGCAGCCATGTTTATTTACAGGATGTCGTACATGTCAAGATTCGCATTATATTACAATGTGTGGTTTCGTATTTATGTATTATATTACATCCCCCCTTTTTTGAAAAAAAATGTGTGCAAACATTTCCACGAAATGTTTCATGTGATAAAGGATAAGTATGTGTAATGCTCAGTGTGAGTATATATGTCACTGTCTGTATCGGCTGGGAGGTGTCACTGTACGGCAGAACGAGTGGTGTAAAGTGCTGGTGGTTCTGCGGAAGTCCCTGGTTTAGCTTGAGTTGGTTGTGATTTCGGCCTTGGCGCTTGTTGGTTTTGTGGGGCACCAAGGTCTGGAGTTACTGCATTGTCTGTTGAAAGCATGGGAATTCTCTGTTCTGTTGTATTCTGTGGGAT
The DNA here is from genome assembly GCA_024509875.1 of Oreohelix idahoensis. NCBI lineage: Eukaryota > Metazoa > Mollusca > Gastropoda > Stylommatophora > Oreohelicidae > Oreohelix > Oreohelix idahoensis. The sequence goes on along the minus strand of JAMPIV010003473.1, from coordinate 949,298 downwards.
TTCTCTTATGTCCACTCTGTTTCGCCTCAGGAGGTTGCTGCTGCTGTCTGGTCTTAAAGTATAGCTCCTGGGTTCAGGGTTTCTGGAAATGATTGTTGCTTTTGACCATGTGTCATTGTTGTGGTTGTAGGTAGTCACATGCTGACCAGGATATAATGGTGGTAAGTCTTTAGCACATTTGTCATAGTTGGATTTCTGAACTTGCTGACGATGCTGAAGTTGATCATATGTGCTGTCTCTATGTTGTGGACGGAAGTGGACCTTAGATGGTAGGAGGTCTTTAATTCTTCTATCAAACATAAGTTCTGCTGGACTGTCGATCTTACTGTCTACCGGTGTTGTTCTCCATCTCAAGAGTGCTAGGTGTACATCCTCTGTTCTTGTTTTCTTCATGATTGACTTGATAGTTTGTATCTGTCTCTCAATGAAACCATTAGATTTAGGGTATCTAGATGATGATGTTGTGTGTTTGATCTTCCAGTCCTTAGTGAAGTTTCTGTATGCTTGACCTGAGAAATGTGGACCGTTGTCTGATCTAATTTCATCTGGGATGCCAAACATGCTGCAATACTTCTTTGTAATGTCTGCAATAACAGCTGATGGTGAGGGTTGTGGAAGTTTCTCAATGATGGGAAATTTGCTGTAGTAATCAGCAATAATAAGATAGTCATTATTGTCGATTGAGAAAATATCAGTTCCTATAATGCTCCAAGGGCTCAATGGTATGTCTGATGGTATGAGAGGTTCTCTGCACTGCCTATTTGCATGTTCTTGGCAAATTGAACAGTTTTTACATAGTGTTTCTATGTCCTTGTTTATCTGTGGCCAGTAAACATCTTTCTTTGCTCTCAGTTGTGTCTTCACAATACCAAGGTGACTATTATGGAGCTGTTTAAGGATGATATCGCGTTGTGTTTCTGGTACAACAATGCGATCTCCTTTAAGGATCAGACCATCTTCGATGCTTAACTCGTCCCTCATCGAGTAGTATGGACGGATGTGTGTTGGAACTTCCCTGATAGAGCTTGGCCATCCATGTTATATCAGTTCTTTGAGAGAGTTAAGGATAGGATCTCTCATTGTGTCTTCTCTGATGTGTTCAAGCCGATTATCGCTAAACTTGACAAAATCAACTTTGATGTTTGGGGTAAGATCTGCTGTCTTGTTGGGGTTTGGTAGTCTGCTGAGAGCATCTGCAAGACCTATATCCTCTCCTGGGATATACTGAATATTAAAATCATAACCTTGTGTTTCCAATAACAGAGCTTGTAGTCGTGGTGGTGCTGAAGCTATTGGTTTTTTATGAATCATCTCAAGTGGCTTGTGATCTGAGAGAATTGTAAATGGGCGGTTGAAAAGAAATGTGTGGAAGCGTTTGATTCCAAAACGTACAGCTAGCATTTCTCTTTCAATGTTTGCAAGTTTCTTTTCGCCAGAACTTAATGATTTGCTTGCGTAAGCTACAGGACGAAGTTCTTTGGCATAGTGTCCTTCAGGATTTTTGTCTGGTTGCAAAAGTGCTGCTCCTAGGCCTTTCAGACTGGAATCAACCATGAGAAAAGTGGGTGCTTGCATGTCATAGTATTTCAAGCATGCATCAGATGATATGAGGGTCTTCAAGTGGTTGAATATGTGTTGGTAGTCTTCTGACCATTCATACGGAGTTTCATTCTGTAGTAGAGATCGCAAAGGTTCTGCAGCAGCTGACAAATTTGGTATGAATTGTGCTAGGAAATTGACAGCACCTAAGAATTGTTGCAGTTCCTTCTTTGTAGCTGGTGTTGGCATGCCATGAATATCTTCAACCTTTTTAGGGTCTGGTTTTACACCATTCTGGGTGTACAGCAATCCAAAAAATTGTATCTCCGTTGCCTTAATTGTACACTTTTTGCTGTTGAATGTTAGCCCATTGGCCTGTGCTACATGCATCAAGTTAATCAAGTTACGGTCGTGTTCTTGTTCTGACCTGCCGCAGACTACAATGTCATCCGCAATAGCCACTGTACCAGAACATTGCTCAACAATGTTGTCAATCTTCTGTTGAAAGATGTCTTGTGATACATTCAAACCAAACGGGAGTCTCTTGAAACAATATCTGCCGAATGGTGTTCGAAAAGTTGTAAGGAGTTGACTTTCCTCTGCTATCTCAACACTCCAGTATCCGTGTACAGCATCTAGTTTAGAAAAATATTTGGCATTGTGGAATCTGTGAGTTATCTCTTCCACTGTATGCATTTTGTGTGGACAGCGCTTTAGACTGTTGTTTAAGTGTTTTGGGTCAAGGCAAACCCGAAGAGAACCATCCTGCTTCAGAACGGTTGTGATACTACTACACCAGTCAGAATGCTCTTCAACCTTTCTAATAACATCATTCTGCACCATCTTTTCTAGTTCTGTGGCAAGTTTCTGTTTAACATGTATAGGATACTTTCTAGGTGGGTCTATCTTTGGCTCAGCGTTGTCTTTTAAAAAGAATCTTGCCTTTCCTGGAAGTTTGCCTATTCTGTCGAACTGTTCTGGGAATCGCTGTTTAAGGTCATCTACTCCAGTGACGTGTAGAGTAAGATGTTCTTTTTTGTCAGCTTTAATGTTGTTAATAGTTACCACACTCAGCTTTTCGCACATTGGTAAACCCAAAATTGCAGGTCCTTCAACATCTACCAAGTAAAATGTTGACGATGTCCATTCAGAGTCTCTGTATAAACATTCAAGTGTTACTGCTCCGAAACAGTCTATACTTGTTCCATTGTAAGCTCTTAGCTTTGTCCTGTCACTCCTACTTTTTACATCCCTTGTGGGAAATCCTTGCTCATCCACCTTGTCAGGCATGATCTGTCTGAATATTCTTAAGGGTAGAGTGTTACCTTGGGCACCTGTGTCTATCTTGAACCGAATATATCTTTCTTTGTGCCTTTTAATTCCTGGTATTCGGAATTGTACCTTGCAGAAAGCCTGCGTTCTCTTTGGTTCATTACTGAAAGTTAGTATCTTCACAGTATCAAATGTGGAAGGATCATTTTCTTCACTGGAGTCAAGGTCCTCAGTCATCATAAAGTGTGTTTGTTTTGATGACTCTCTGCTGTGAAGGTTGTGTTGAGCACTGTCTTGTTTCCTCTTGAAACATAATTTTATCCAGTGGCCCCTCTTTCTGCAGTAATGACATGTAGAGTCTTTAGCTGGACAGTGGTTTTGTATGTGGTTTAGGCCACAACATTTACACATAGCACCTCTGCTTGTGTTGTGATTTTCTTGTTGCTTCGAACCAGTTGCTTTGTTTTGTTTGGGTTTATAGCTTTTTACTGCATCCACCTGGGCTGTTACTGTACCTTGCTGAATTTGTTTAATGTTTAGTGCTTGTGCCTCGTGTTTCCTGCCTTCATCCAGAAGTTGTTGTAAAGTTAGTGTATCACTCTGGCTCAGTATCCATTTCTGGAACTCTGGCATTGGTGTGCTGAGAAGGATCTGTTCAATAATTCGCTCTTTTTCTTCTTCTTTGTTAAATTTGCATACACTTGTTTTCTCCTTGATGCGAGTGAAGAAATCATCTAGACTTTCACCAGGTTTCTGTCGCAGGTGGTGAAGTTCTAATCTTGCCGCTCTAAAGTTCGTGTGCTTTATTATTAGACGTTTTTCAAATTCGTCCAATATGGCTGCGGGGTCTGTTGCCGACTCCACAGGCATGGCGCTAGCAAAACTGTTGTAAATTTTCAAACCTTCATCGTCCAATGCTTCTAGGATATATGGAGTTAAGGTTTGTCCTTCCAGACCAGTGGTCTTGGAATATAGATCTATGCGTTGGCGCCATAACAAGAAAGCTTCACTCTTATCATCTTGACCGGCGAATCTCATTTGCGGTGCGTTGCGATATTGTTTCGCCGCCATGGCTGACCTCGATGACGAAAATTAGCCGAATAAACTGTACTCACGTGTTATCGTGTAGCTGTTTTTTGCGTCAGTCCGGTATCGACCGCTGCCACCATGTAATGTTATGATGTATGTATATAAGCATTACCTCGTCATCTACACAAACACATATATGTTTCAGAAGGCACTCAGTAAAAGCATGTTCAGTTTTCAGCCATGTTTATTTACAGGATGTCGTACATGTCAAGATTCGCATTATATTACAATGTGTGGTTTCGTATTTATGTATTATATTACACTCAACACCTCCTCTATATTTATAGGTAAGTTGGATGCCTGCAAATAATCCAATATTGGTATTCTCATCTTCATACCTAACTTTTGTTTTAACATTTAAACAAATAAAGAGGGCAAACCCGAGGCCTGTAAACAGTAAATAAATAAATCTCCTGTAGCTAGGCGAGGTCCTATTCGGAAGGTCCTATGTTCGATTCTCTGGTAAGCACTTCTGTTGTTTTTCTGTTGTTTAGTTTTCTGCTTCTTTATTTCTCACGAGCGCGTGAAACATACCTTTATGTGTTAAGATCTATTTACTAACTTTTGTTTTGTGTCTTGGAGCCGTCACTATTTTTTAATTTACCACCCACAAGGAAGATAAACATGTAAATAAACATCACCAAACTTTTCCCGGACTAGGTAAACGGCTAGATGTCGAGAACATCGTGACTTTATAAAGTGTATAAAACCATTCATAGCTTTAATGTCTTTGCAAACTTAATTCAGATATGCATATTAGAAGCAGTAGTACTAGATACAACTGTTTAATACACATACAATGTCTTGTTGGTCATGCCTCCTTAACAGAAATATCGCCAGTCTATTGTATATATTAATCAATATTCAAACACTAACGGGCAGCAGTATAAATAGGTATTTATCAAACGAAGCAGAGGCAATCGACACAGAACATTTACCACAGAGGCAAAAGCTGAGACACTTAGACGCAAGCGATGTAGCAGATGGTACTATATTGCTTACTCAAGTGGTAAGTACTTCAGTAATATTGATTGAGATAGAACTATAGAATATGCAGTAGAATTTCAGAAAAGTAGACACAGGGTGCCATATTGCCCAAGTGGCTATTGATACGACTGCCCTGTCATTTTGATTAATTACAAAATTGCAGGTTGATTAGGGGACAGTCGACTGGAGGCCACCATGTTGGCCAGGTGCGCTGAGTTTTGCTTTGAGTTGGAATTTTTAGGTTTGTTTTTACTTTTAATGCAGCCTCAGTGTTTGCACAAATTTGCAAACTATAGCTTGAAGGGAGAGCGGAAAATATGCTTTTGACACATCAAATGCATTTTTATGTCCTAAAACCTTGCTCAGTCGATTCCTCGATGATTATTTAATAAAATAAGCTCAAAAGTAAAGTTCTTGTGTGCAATGTGCTCTGCTTGCACACGTTGCAACACACCTTGGTGAGCAGGTTGTTGGTGAAAGAAATGTCCACAATGGTTCTGTATGTAGGTTAAGGTTGGGCACAGGCAATGTTAGGAGGAGCACCATTCTTGCTCTTGCTCAAGTTCATTATTATATGAGATTGACTTGGGCCAGGGGTAAAAGGCACTACTGGGTCAACGGCTAGACCTATAGGCCTATCAGATACAGGTGTGCAGAAATTCATTGATGATGAGCCTACATCAGTTTGGTTATCATTCACCGTTGATACTGTCGCATCATTGCTGGAAATTACACACGGCCGACATATTCTAGCAGCAAAAAGTTGTTCTAGCCTTGCTTTCATACCTTTTCTTCCCATTTTGATGTAATAGAACACAATTTGGTGAGATTTAGACTGTAATCAAGAGAGAACTGTCGATGAAGAAACACCACGTTCGGCTGAACAAAGATTTATTTTGTTATGGTGGAAGTTGCTTTTGTTATCTTCCGGAATAGCGCTGGCCAATCAGCGTGTTGTTATGGCCAATCAAAAAGATAAACACGCATACGGCATGAATGAGGTCACTGCATGACCACTCCTTATAAGGAAGTTAGCGTAAAAATCATGGGGGATTTGAATGCCAAATCACGCAGAGCTATGAGAAAGAAAAGTTTCGAATTTGTTATAATCGGGGAGATAAAGACTTTTCATCGATACCACATACTCCACGATGCTGACAGCGTAACTAAGGTATTATTGAGAGGCAAATCTTGCATTTTCGGCACAAATTTGCAAACTATAGCTTGAAGGGAGTGCGGAAAATATGCTTTTTGACACATCAAATGCATTTTTATGTCCTAAAACCTTGCTCAGTTGATTCCTCGATGATTATTTAATAAAATGAGCTCAAAAGTAATAAATTGATATTTTGTACTTGAAACTCAATTTTTCACTGCCGTGGATGCCCTTAAGAACTGAGTTCTCTTGCATAAGGTTAAAATTATCTTTGAGGTTGCCAGCACAGATGAGGATGCAGCAGCTAAATATCCTAATGTTTTGAAGAAAATAATCGAAGAAGGTGGATATGGATACTGATCAACAAATTTTTAATGTGGACGAAACAGGCTTGTTTTAGAAACGGATGCCTTCCAGAACTTACATTTCAAAGATGCCATTGTGTATACAGATGAGTGTGATCCATGGTGAGAAATCAGGTTGGGGCTTCTCTGCTAGGGTAAAGGGCAAAATCGTCAACGAACATAGCATGAGAATGGAGGTAGAAGCAGTTACTGCAGCTTTAAGGTGGATATCTGAAACTTCATTAATAAAGGTAGTCATTGTGTCAGACTCTCAGTCCATGCTTCGAAAGGTCAAAATGGTTGGCTGCGGCATGAATGGAAAACATTCATAGAAGCTTCGAGTCTGCAGGAGCTGGTGTGTATCTACTGTCCTGGCCATGCAGTGGTATGCGATAATGAGAGAGCTGACAGACTAGCATCAAGAGCACCCATAGTGGGGACAATGTACATAGATAAGGGAGAGATACTGAGAACAATTAATGATCGCCTGTTAGAGAATGACACTGCAATAGATGAATTATCAAGGTTAAGACTTGGAATTTGGCATCAAACGTAAGGCTAGCAGAGATGGACGTATGACAGGATGCATCTGTCATGAATACAACCAGCGAGCTACAGGAACAGTAAGCATTCACACTCTTCGACATATACTGAGGGAGACTGAGCACCTGAGTTTGCCCGGAGTGCAGTGATGTCGATTCTGTTCAACAATAACAATAACATTTCTTCTGGATTTTAAGTGTCTAAGGATTGCCTAACTCTTATTGGGGGGTAATGCAGAAGAATTTAAAAACACTACAAAATGTATGTGATAAAATACTTGAAAAGGTAGCTGCAAGACAAGTAATGAGCCACCTTGAAAATGCACACATCATTCCTGATACCCTGGGTAGCTAGCTATATTGTTAATCAGAATCGACCTCACTGCACTCCGGGCAAACCCATAGGTGCTCATTCTCCCTCAGCAAATGTCGAAGAGTATGAATGCTAATTGTACCTGTAGCACGCTGGTTGTACATACAACGGATACATCCTCTCTCACGTCCATTTCTGCTAGTCCCACGTTTGATGCCAAACTCCAGCAGGCGATCATAAATTGCTCTTAGTATCTCTCCCTTATCCATGTCCAGTGTCCCCACTATGGGTGCTCTCGAGGCCAGTCTGTCAACTCTCTTATGCCACGTACCCCTGCATGACCAGGACAGTAGATCCATACCAGTTCTTGAAGACTTGAGGATTCTATTGATGTTTTCCATTCCTGCCGCAGCCATCCGTTCTGAACTTTCTAAAGCATGGCTTGAGAGTCTGACAATATAACTGCCCTGGTTGATGGAGTTTCAGACAGCCACCTCAGTGCTGCAGTAACTGCCTCAACCTCCATTCTCATGCTGGAGGTTGTTGTCATGTAGGCTCCACTCTGTTCAGTGACGACCCTGCCTTTTATTCTTGCAGAGAAGCCCCATCCTGATTTTTCACCACGCACTACAGACCCATCAGTGTACACAATGGCGTCATCATCCCCAGCATAATCACTTATCAGCTGATTAATCTCCAGCTCTGCTTTTCCATTGCCCCAAGATCTGCACTCTCTGCCAAGGCTAATGATGACCTGCTGGTAGTTTATCCAGTTCTCCCCTGACTTACTCCACTCTTCCCCTTTGGATATATTTTCAACCCTGGTCACCTGGCCAATTGTAGCCGTCTGCCTGTGCAATCTTAAACAAACGACGATCAAAGGCATTACACCTACATAGTTTGGATTTTCATCCTGGCACAAGTTCATCCCATTTAGCACTAGGATTGATTGATTGATTTCATAACTTGCTGAAATAGAATTTGTTTAAGGTTCATAGAACTTTGTTTTGAAACTCAGCAATTCACAATGCATGTATGAATGAAGTTATACTAGTATGTGTATGGAATGATATTTTCAGTTAATTGTATACAAGTTTAATGTCATAAGACACGGAGAATGAGGTGCCTTCTTATAATTTCAATGCTCCGATCTCCTCCCTAAGATCACACAAGGATGATCTCAGCACAGCGCACGAACTCCGTATTTCTTACAATAATGTTTTTTCAATAACAGTTGCATGAAGTGGTTATCTGTTTGTCATTTGAAATAGATATTACAATATCTATATGTATATTATAATAGATATTCCGCCATGGAGACCGAAGTCCTATTCACTCATACCCAAATGATCCACATAAGAGTGATTGGCCACAAGGCTTAGGACAACTTACAAAGGTAACATTGAAGTTGTGTTTTTATTTATTTATTGTCTTATTTGATTGATCTGTCTGTGACCTAGTTTACATGAAATTTGTTTCCTATGCGCTCCTTCTGGAGCTTGTAGCCACCTCTGCAGCTGGTCCTGCATGAAGTCTGCATCAAGTAGTCACATGCTCTTGCAACGGTGGTTTCTGTGGCAACTTGTGTTACATAATGAGGTTACCAGCCCCGTGCACACCCTCATATTAGTCACATTATAGGAATGCTTGAGTGAGCAGTAATTCAATTCTTTCTTTGTCTCTTCAGATACCCCCAGGAGCTATGTGGGGTGAAATTTTTATTACTGGCAGCATATTGTTCAATATAGTGTACAGTGATGAAAGAAACTATAAATATGCATCAAATGGCATATTTTAGAATAAGAAGAAAACTAACTCAAGAATATGCAGTACACAGTAGTGTAAGACACAGTACATTGTTCATTGTGTTCTGTGCACTATTCAATATATACACATATATACTTTTTACATCAAGAGCAAATCTAGAAGGAAGTAATATAGAAGGAAGAGTGGCTGATACAAAAAAACAAACCCAAATAAAGCCATTCAAAGTCTAGCACAAATCTTTAGTATCAGCACAACATATAGATCAGAACATAAGCGTTTGGGGAATAAGGATAGTGGTTGTAATCATAAATAATAATATGCTGAAAACAAAATGAAATTCATAGGACAACACTAGAACAAGTTAGCAAATGCACTTTCTTAGCTTATACAATCACTGAAGAAAGAGTGAAATGGTACATAATCAATAAATAGTGTGAAGAAATAAGGAAATAGAACTGGCAAGACCAGTAATCAACAAGATGAAGGAGTGTTTTAACTTCCATAGACTTAAATTCTCCAAACGGGATCCAAAGATGCAGCAATAGAGAATGCAGTCAGCGACCCATAGCTTGACTGCGTCAGGGTCAGCGAACCAGAGCTGACCAAGACCCTACTCCACCTCCGCGTGGCAGTCCTGGAAACAGGCTGCATCACTGCAGTCTGGTTGAGAGAGTAGGGATCGAAGAGGGAAGGCAAACCCGGTCCCAAAAAATGCCGTGCTGAAGTCGGAAGTGTCGGCCGAAAGGCGCAGATATCGCAGCTCCGGTGTAAACAGACACAACACAACCAACGTCCTTTTCAGGACTAACGAGGAAGAAGAAGAAATCCTCCAAACAAGTGCCAGAGTTATTAGTTGATATATCTGGGCCACACTTTTGTATTTTGTGAATGAACACGTACACTGAATTACCACAGTACAAGAGTCTCCGATATGTGGGCTTACTGGAGAATTCTTAGAATAGCAATTACACCTAAGAAGGTCAGCTAAAAAATCAAGAAAACGATAAATTGAAAAGTAACAACTCAAGAAGAGCAGACATGATTGGTGACTTCACAAGACTGGTTGCAAGGTCACTTGCATGCTTAAAGTTGGTGTAGATAATGTTGCTGATTGTAAACATGAATGAGCTTAGAAGCTGTATTATTCCAATTAACATGTGATCATTAAAAGCCATTGTTGTGATCATTAATAAACATAATGTTGCTACTTTCTAAAAAATGTAATTTATAAAATTTGCCTCTGTGCCTTCAAACTGACTTGTGCACTACATTCTCATCGTAAATCAGAGCATCAGAAGTCTAAGTTATTAATTTTGCTAATAATTTTTTAAGAACTAAGAATTCGATCAGTCTCATCAACAGCGTCTTAAGATTTTCTGCTTAAAAGAAAAATTAATTTTTAAGTTCTCAAAGTCTGTCATAAACCGAATTCTAGTATATAGATTTAGAATCATCTGGCAACAGTTGGGTATATGTCTTGTGTCATTGTGGTCAATGGTAATGAAGTCTGAGGATTTTTGCTGTGCAGTGTTCTCCCTGCAGACATTCAGCATGCAATTCAAAATATAATTTTAAATGCTACTCGTATTTGGTGTTCCTTTAAAGGCATTAACAGTTTCCTGGCAACTTCTATAGTGCAGTGCAGTGCAGTTCCACTGTTGAATATGCTAGTCTCCTCTACATAAAATGCAAACAAATATCTACTTTTCAAGGCAATGAAAGATTGATCTCACCTGCTTATGTAACAAAGGATGAGTGTCATTCTATTTTACCTTCTCTGACTAGTTCCTTGTTTCTTTCTCCTTTTGTTGTCTACCAGTTTGTACTTGCATGTTGAGAAGAAAAGATAGGAAGAGTGAATTATGAGTTTTCTCACTTGACACATACAGACACTATCTGTTTTTGCCTGTGCATCATTTAATCAAAGCTATCTCATAAAAATAAAGGTAGTCTCATAGCAGATACTGTTGTAGGGAAGTGGTGTTAGAGACTTCATCATACTAGGTCCAGCTTTTTTATGAGGTGAGGTGACCAGTTCTCTTCCTTGCTGCCTTTGCCTTCCCTAACTCAAGAGTAGAGTTAGGTACTCATATACAGCTGGGTAGACTGGAGTGTGACACTACCATATTTCGATCTCGGAACCTGATAACTTCGCCATAGAAAAAGCCAGCACTCTAACCGTGTAGGCAATCAAATACTCATCTCATAAGAGTAATATTTTCTTTTCTTTGTCTAAATTTCTATGTAACCTTGTAATGTTGGTTTGCCAGGCAGTTTGATTTCAATTTTTTTTCCTTCTGAATGATTGAAAAGCTTACTTTCTGTATCATTTTAATCTTTTATTCTCATGATTCAGATTTAACTATTAATAGATTTAATTAATAATTCATGGTGCAGACGGCAATAAATCTCTCGCACCGTGATGAAAAGCACAGTTCAAATGGTCACAGATAATTAACCACAGAATCATTTCAGTATTTTTGCCTCAAAAACTACCTGGTACTAAAGCCTTTATGTCCTCAGATGGGACCATGACACCATCACCAGAACTGCTATGCTGTGGACCCCAGAAGGACGGCGAAAGAGAGGCAGACCAAAGACAACTTGGCGGAGAACAGTGGAGGCTGAGATGCAAAGCATGAACCAGAGTTGGGGGCATGGCATGAAGGATGGCCGCCAACTCAGCAAAATGGGGACAAGACGCCACTAGGCGGAATGGCCACTGACTGCTTTGTCAGTCAGGGGCTAAGGATCCAAACAGAAGAAGTAAAGCCTTTGTGCTCAGAATGAATGTAAGATGATGACATAGATGATGACATAGTTGTGCCAGCCGTTCCAAGAATTCAGCTTTCTTCATTTATTTTCTTTTTATCTTATGATTAGTTCCTTTAGTTGTGGGGAAAGTTATGCTTTATAAGGAAGGTAATAATACATTTTACTGAACTCAAATGCTGCTTGAAAACTGAGCTTCTGCAAGAGTATCTGCATTTTTTTTTTTTTTATTGCAGGCACACATTAATGCATAATTATTCCCCCCTGCACCAAAAAAGTGTCACTGAAGGAGGTAAAGCAAAGCAAAATAGTACTTTTGGATTTCTGATCACAAAGTGGAATAGAGAACTTTTGTTTTGAGAGGGAAGAACTAATGAATGAACAAAATCTTTATTTCATCAGGGTAAAGAAATAGGTGTTATAGCCTTTTTACATTTCTGCCCTGTAGTGATAGAATTCTCAAAGTGTTTTCAAATTAAAATATTCTTAATTTCAGTAATAAGTGATCAATATTATCATCACATTCAGTAGTTGAGCACACACACATGTACATTCACTCACTCGTACATGCACAGAGAGAGAGAGAGAGCTATTTCATATTTAAAGTTGAAGTTGAAAAGATTACATTTACAAGTAAAAACTCATGGAAACATTGTATGAACTGAAACAGAGAGTTGTCATCAGGTGTGCATTCAAGATTTCTTGACGTGAATGCAGATGTCTTTTGAAAAATACAATTCTCAAAAATTAAAATATTCTTAATTTCAGTAATAAGTAATATTATCATCACATTCAGTAATTGAGCACTGACACGTACATTCACTCATACATACATGCGCACAGAGATAGAGAGAGAGATGAAGCAATAATGATATTTCATATTTAAAATTACAGTTGAACAGATTACATTTACAAGTAAATACTCACAGAAACATTGTATGAAGATAGAAGGTAAGCAGTGTAGAGAAAAAGAGAAAGATGCGGTTTAAACCTTAAGATGATAGCAATTAAAAATGTTCGAGATGACCTCAAAAGAAGTAAAAGAAATTCTTTGTAGTTGGCTTAGACACACCCCCCCCCCCCACCTGAATATAATGCTACTGCTAAATATATATTATGTATTATAAGTTATATTTATTATGTTTGCAGGTTGGCATGATTCAAGCATATCAGCTAGGCCTCTATTTACGAAATCGTTATCAAAGTTTCCTGGGAAAGGATTATAAACATAATGAGGTATTAATAGATAAACTACATAAACAGCTGTAGATGTTACCATTGCTGATCTATGCAATGGCTGAAATTCATGAATATGTGCAAGAAGTCTTGTCATATGCGTGGAAAAAAATTAACATATTTAATTCAAACAACGAGATGGAACATGTTGAATGATCTCTTCAAACTAAGCGTTCCTTAATGATTATTGTCTCACTAACAAAGACATCAACAGGGGCAGACTGGCAGGGCCCCTGCGGGAAAAAAGGGGGCCCCGGATTACTGATTCCACTTTGATTACTGGTTCTAAATTCTAAATCACAACTCTGGGCCCTCGGGCAGTGACAAAAATTCCCAATACTCGGTCCTCTCTGTCTATCAGATCTATTGTTATGCTTCATATTTTGTTTATCTTTGCACTGTATTTTAGTTTTTCCTTCATTCACTAATTTAATGTCTTATGGCAGATGATTTGACACAGAAGCTTTAGAGATTGAGTTTTTTTTGTTTGTTGTTGTTGTAACTCCATACAGTTGTATTGCAACAAATGCACGTTTAACTTAAGTGAATTCTGCTGTTCTCACTGGCATTTGAAAATTAACTTAATTAAGAAAACTCAAAATTTAAGTTTTAAGGAACTCTGTTATGCAGTTAAATCTTCTTCTTCCTCGTTTGCCTTCAGACTTCCATATTGATGACTCTAATAAAGGCAGTAGTCAACTCATGGTTCCTGACATCTCCATACAGTTTTTCGTTTACAGAAGTGGGTTGTTACCATATGCTACTCCGTTCATTTCTGTAGGTTGGGAAGGACTGCAGCAGGTGTTCGGCTGTCATCTGGCTGGTGCAGCAGGTGCAGAGATCTGTTGCACAAATTTTGTACTTGTGGTATAGATGGTATCTCAATCTGCTGTGTCCAGTGTGTAGCCAAAAAATGGTGACCTCTTCTCCTAAATAGCTGATGATATGCATCATTTTTAAAATGGCCTGGGTGCTCTCTTTCCCATTGGGACTTGAATGTAGCTTTTATAGTAGTTTTTGCCATTTCGTGTCTCTATATCATTTTGTTGTAAGGCTCCTCCTTCTTTAGCAAGTTTGTCTGCTTCTTCATTTCTTGGTATGTTGCAGTGGGCTGGTACCCACTGGATTGTGCACTTGTTGAAGTATTTGGCCAGTTTTTCAAGAGAGTTTATCAGATCTTGCAATCCTCTAGCATAGTGGCTCTTCAGAGCTGTTATTACTGAGAGGGCATTTGTAAAGATTACTGTTTGTTTTTCTGCATGTGCTTTGCATTCAATAAGGGTTTCCGCTGCCTGTTAAATGAGCCTAAGCTAAGGCTCACTGGTCTCATGGCAAATGCTGGACCTAGTATGGTGATTGTTGTTGTTGATTAACTAGGGCTGCTGAGCTCGTCACTCTTTAGCAGTCAATGCCAAGCTGAAGAATTTACATGTGTTCTGTAGCTGTTGAGTGGTGCTGTATAGTGTGTTTGTGATTGTTGGGGAGCCTGGCAATAGCTGTCGTCTTTCTGTGGAGAGTCCTGGACAAGTGAGCAGCACATGCTGAACTGTCTCATACAGATGGGTACAGTTGCGGCAATCAGGCTCATGTGTGGGGTTTAATTTGTTTCAGTGCTTGTTGAAATCTGGTATGTTCTCTTTTTAGTTGGAAGATTGTGCTCTGCTCCTTATGTCGTAGGTTATTAATGTTGTCATTTATGTTGGGATGGGCCATTTCTTTATACAAGGCACGTCCAGTAGACCCTTTTGCCCAACCTTCAGCCATTCCTCTTTGAAGTTGTTTTGGAGTATTCGTTTAGCTGTTTGCATGTTTGCTGGAGTGTTTGTTTGAACCATGCTTGCTCCTAGTTTTGCTAGTCTGTCTGCTTTATCATTGCCTGGTATGTCTGTGTGCTCTGGTATCCACTGGAGAGTGACTCTGATGTCGTATTTTGTCAGCAGGTTGTCAGTTGTTTTGGCCAGCTGTATTATTTCTTTATTTTCAGTTTGAAGGTATTCTTCTGAAACCTGAAGTTTTGATTTTGAAGACCTAGTATGGTAAAGTCTCTAACACTTCACTCCCATACTTTAAGCTAAGGCTGCCCATCTCAGACCCGCGACTAACTCATTTCCTATGTATGGCAATAGTATGTTGACCTCTTGTATTTGGTGTTTACTGTACATTATGCGGCTCTGTGGGCCTTTCTAGTGTTTCTAAGTTTTCACGCTTCCATCATACAACATTGCTTCCAAACACAAGTTAAAGACTTCATCTTTGCCATTTAGATCAAGAATAGACAGAAGGTATGCTTCAGATAATGACATTGGATACTCAGAAAACAGCTATAGTGAGTTACATACTCATCTTGACCCCATATTATTGTTAGAGTCTTTTATTTGTTCATTCTTCTGTCTTTATTTTTTTTTATGTCTGTGAAAATTAAACTAAAGATCATGTTACTTGTAAAGTATATACTCCTTATTTTTATCTGACCAACACACATGCATGCATACAGGTACACGTTTCAAACCACACCTATGACAGGGAGGAGATGAAAAAATAGAGCCCCCAAACAGCCACATAACAAGATCACTATCTTGTCATACCTTTAATTGTTACCTTTTAATCGTAATACCACAAAAATTAAAAGCCGAGAAATTCCAGTACTAGACAAGATTATTAATGAAATGATACTATAATAATAATAATATAACAATGAAATGATACTATAATAATAATAATATAATGAAATGATACTATAATAATAATAATATAATAATGAAATGATACTAAACTTGCATGAAACTGGCCACCTCATCATGTAAAACATAATGCTACAGAAACAACCACTGCTGGAGCACATGAATGTTTTGATGCACGCTTCCTGCCAGGAGACCAGCTGAAGTTGTGGCTCCATGCTCCATAAGGAGTGAAGAGGGAAAAAAAAGAAAGGAGAGGAATACTAGAACTTAGTCCAGATACAGAGTCTGTACTTCTAAACTTCATTGACAGAGCATGGTTTTCCTTGTCATTCTTGTCATTATCTGTATTATAATAATATAATAATAAAAGCCCCTTCAGTCATAACTGACTGTGGGAATGCGCCCCTGAGGTGACAGCCCTCAGCTGCTTATTTTTCTGGTGTTCTTTTTGACGCTTTCTCCTCTCTTCTGCTTGTTGTGTGAGCTTCTTTTTGCCCAATCTGAGGTGGCGACGGTAGATAGCATCGCCAATTGGTGCGATCGGCAGCTTCATCCTCCTAGGTTGCTGAATTTATGTCCAGTGCCCTCATGTCTCCCTTGCACACATCTTTGAATCTCAGATGCAGTCGCCCAACTGTTCTTTTGCCATCTGCCAGTTGTCCGTAGAAGATATCTTTCGGGATGTGACCATCTTCCATGCGGTGGACATGGCCAAGCCAGCGTAGTCTGCGCTGTCTAAGCAGTTTATACATGCTTTGAAGGCCAGCATGTGACAACACCTCGACATTTGTCACTTTATCTTTCCACGAAATGCAGAGGATGTGGCGTAGACACTGTAGATATAAGATATTGAGCCTTCTTTCTTGCTTAGCATAGGTTGTCCAGGTCTCGCTGCCATATAGAAGTGTGCTGATAACGCAGGCATTATATTCCGCAGCTTTGGTCTACGTTGTGACTTTGGAATTTCCTTCAGTTCCATCTCTGAATGCATGTTTCAAGAGTAAGGCAAAGAAGATCCCGAAGAGGGTTGGAGCCAGAATGCAGTCTTGCTTAACACCACCGCGTTTGTCAAAGGGCTGTGATATGCTTCCAGCATATTGGACTATGCCCTTCACGTTTTCATGGAATGACGTTATCATTTCCAGCAATTTAGCAGGGCAGCCCATTTTCAGGAGAATTTTGAAGAATCCATCCCTACTAATCAGGTCAAATGCCTTTATGAGGTCTATAAAGGTGATATATAAAGGCCTTTTCTGCTCTCTTTATTTTTTCCTGAAGCTGGCAGAGAGAGAAGATCATGTCTGTTGTTGATCTACCAGCTCGGAATCCACACTGTGACTCTGGATATATGCGCTCAGCTAATTTGTGCAGTCGCATTAAGATAATTGTGGCAAAAACCTTACCAACAATACTAAGAAGAGAGATGCCTCTGTAGTTATTGCAATCACTTCTGTCTCACTTCTGTATTATATATCCTTTAGCATGCTGCGGGCGCCACATTGCGCCGAACGTAACCTATGTTCTCCATGCTGGAGGCGCAATGTGGCGCCTTACGGATATCACCGTTTCTAGCATGAGGACTTGTGTACACGTGATTTCAGCCCCGGATGTTAAGTTCTAATGTTATTTGCAAGAGAGTTAGCTTTCGTTTCCGATCTTAAAAAAGCGATGGGTGTATCCGCATTTATTTTTTGTAAATTTTTTAAATCGAAATGAATCGGCATCAACACGCGGCCATTTTTGCTCTAATTTTATTGGATTCTGACGCCATGCGGTGGGGATGAGATTTTTGTCTTTATAAGCGCTGATATCGGTTCTCAGAATATGTTTGATGGCCGAGATGGAAACGAAAGTAAAATGGCCTTTCAAGTATGTATAATTTTAGGGATTAGGATTAGGAATATTGGAAAGGTTTGGGATTACGGCCGAATGTCACTGCTGGCTAGGGAGTTTGTTGCTTTGCTACTGATGATGAGTGTAACGAAAAGATCGTCATTTGAATTGTATTGCTCTATTGGTCAAATGACTTTCATTGAGATGCAAGGTATATGGACTCTTCGTTTGTTGGTCATTAAAAAAATTTTTTTTTTTAATTTTAAAATTAAAAAAAATTTAAAAAAAAAAAAAAAATTTTTTTTTCGTTTTTTTCATCTTTCCTTTCCTCTCTTCCTATCACATCTAACATGTACACAAACAAATTTTATATCATCAGATTCATCATTCATTTCTATACAATCTAAAAATTAGAGCAATTGACCAAAAAACAAAAACACTATAGAATTTACAAGTCACCCACTATAAAAATGGGGAGTTGTGAAAAAGAATGCAGTGGTTGGGCAAGTTTTCTGAATTTTTATGCAGCGTGCTAAAGGATATCTAGGCTTTCCTGTGGCTTTTCTGACATTCTACAACTTGTTGAGTTAGAGGCATGAGACTCCAGTTTCTTTCTCAGGTGCTTTATCCCAGCTCTTTAAATATTAAGGACCAAAATACTGTGTTCTGGTTCTAGAGTATCCCAAGGAATCATAGCATCTTGCCCAGAACCACTTATCACTTTCCTCATCTGTCCACTGTGTGATTCTCTTGTACACAGTTGGCCAGGTAAAAGCTGGAGTTAAGTCCAGGGCTTGAGTGATTTCCCCAGGCTTAGTGTGCAGTGCTGCATTCTCAACATGTTCCAGTACAGTAGGAATTATGGTATTGCTGTCCATCAGCAGTGTCTTCTTCTCATCCTGGTGTCTTGTGCATTATATTAAAAATTTTTAAATATTTTTTTTGCATCTATGCCTCAATAGGTGTGTATAATTTTTGTAAGGATTTCAATATATTTTGTTTAGCATTTATTTATTAATTAATTATGTAAAATTTAAAATGTTAACATATCCTTAGGTATATATCAGGAGCACAAACTCTGATCGTACTTTGATGACAGCTGAAAGTGTGGTCACTGGCCTGTTTCCATTAGATACTGATAAGAAGGACAGCGTTACATTGTCTTGGCCACTAGGAACATGGCAGCCTATCCCAATACAAACTGTTCCTGAAAAGAGTGACAAGGTAAATACCACTGGGATATTAACCATTACATAATTCATTTAAATCAATCAGTACCCTTTAGCTCCCCAAGGAGCATAGGCCTTCAGCAAACAAAGTTGTCCTGTCGCATTCTATCAGTACAAGTTCTTTCCATGCCTTTGTGGCGAGATGGATGTTGGATTAGAAAATTAGAAAGTATAGTTCCCAGAAATGGAGAAGGAAGCTGGTGAACTAGTGGTAGGTGTGATAAGAGTTACTGTGACTTTTATTTTCAACAGGTCCCAGCCTTCTTTTCTCTGTAACTATATGAGTTTGATTCAGTCTTCTTCTCTCTGAAAACTATATGTGTTTCCCATGCGTTTCTCTTTGTAATATATCGAGTTTGGTCTTTTTCTGTAGGGTTAATAATTGCGGTTTTAATAGAGACTACAGGGGAGAATATTAGATTTTCACCAGTTCGTTTTTCACCAGTTCTTTTCGCTAGATAATCGCGATCAGGGAATCTCAGTTTCTTTGTTAAAAAGAATCGCGGTCGTCGCGTAACGTGACGCAATTTTTTGGACACGCGGTCTGTATCTTATGACTCACGTGTTGCTTTCAAATCTATTGGCGGAGGCTCGGTTGTTTAATTTTGTAGGGTTTTCATTGGTTGGAGAGGAACACCAGCGATGACGTATCTGGCCTCGTTGTCTGTAATAAATACTAGAGGAAATTAATTGCGGGTCCCTTTTGTCCGAAGAATATTCAGCCGTGAGAATCTACGTCATAGCACTTGCTCTTCAGTGAGAAATTTGATCTATTGGGTAAGCCATAACTATTTAGCTTGGTACTTGTAATTTGCTTCTAATAGAGACTAGCCGGTTAAAGTATAAGCTTTCCTCAGGAGGTTTAAATTTAGTTCTTAAACCGAAGGGCCATCAATTACGATCTCAGAGAAAGTATTTAATGTAAGAGGTGCAGAGAAGTCTTTATATGATAATAGCCGTAGCTAGGAGTGTGTAAAGATTTTGAGACATTTAATGTGAGCTCTGTAATATTTAAAAGAAGGTCTAAATTTTTTAAAGAAGGTTGGTAGGAAAAACCCGCATCTTTGATTTATGATAAACTTCTGTATATAAACGGGAGCGGGATTTTTGTAAATTTTAAGCACGTGGGCACGGTTATTGTATTGAGTTTTAATTCAGGAATGTTACCCAGAGAAGGGTGAAGTTAACATTAGGTTGAACACAGGAACACGTGTATTTAACTACAGGGGGATACATTGATAACCTTGATTGTTTATAGTTAATTGCAGTTTAAATACGCTAGCATAATTTGGCGTACGTTATTTATTGTGCATTTTTATTGTTGTATAGTCAGAAGACACGAGATGTAATCTATATTTCTGTTATGGGATTTTCCTTTTATTGTCAAGAGATGTAGATTTTATTTTGATAAGGGAAGTGTTTTCTGAGACGGGTTTCAGCCTGCCTAGATTTAATTTTGTATTGATAAATGTACACCTAGGGTCAGGGAGAAAAGTAGCCCAAGTATTTTCGGACAGGTAGGGAGAAGGGAGTTTAGTGTTTGAGATGTGTAACTTTTGATGTGTTATATAGCTGTTGTGTTGTTTGTTCCACAGCGAGTTTTCACGGTCTGTAAGAGGGGCAACCAGCCTCGGTCCTTTACAACAGCAAGTTGTCATCTCAGGAGCATATAGCTCGAGAGATCGGAAAAAGTGCAAGAAATACCATATGTTCCCCAGGTAGCAAAGACAATCTTCAGCTGGGAACAGGATTTGTCTTTAATCCAGAGCTGTTAGCTCATTATACCACTCCGACAACAGCACGTGGCTGGGAGATTGGTCTAAAGTTATACAGCCATAATAAAGCTGTTTGTCCCTAAACATTGAGCGGGTTAACGGGGCAAGTAAGAAGTCGGTCAGCAGCCGTGAAGCTTCTACAAGTGAGTCAAGTACCTCGAGCTTGAAACCCAAGTCATCAGTGCAGAAATCAGAAGCAGGAGACAGGGATATCATTCCTGGTTCTGAACGTTATCAAGAGAAGAGGCGTAACGGAGACACCACATCAGCAGACGTCGAGCGTTAGAGAGACACTGAGACCAGGCGGAGAGAGAGAGAGAGAAGGAGGGAGAAAATAGACAGGACCAGTAGGGTCTTTTATTATCCATTAGATGGATAGACTCTGAGCCAAAGTTGTAATCTAAGTCTACTAGGGTAGCAGTCCAGTGGTGTTAAATTAGCGGCGTGTTTATCGCCTATAGAGCCTGGAAGCTGTGTGTGTGTAGACAATAGTTTAGGCAGTGTCAGCAGGACAGTGACAGTAGGAAATAGATTGTAGTAGGGAGTGGTGGCTAAAGTTGATGGCCCCCACCCCTTATTTGTGGTTAACTCAGTAATCATTCTATTTTTCCCCAGCAGGGTGAAAGGAGGAGTGAAAGTGGTTGGTTTTCTAGTATCTACCAATTTAATTGTCTTTCTTGTTTTCAGGTATGTGCAACATTGCATATTACTGATTTTGTTTCTATGTGATTTGATTATGTTGACTCTCCACATGTAAGCCTACCTTGCCGTGGTTGGAGAGCTTGAGCGCCTCAATGATCCCGGGAGCTATGCCGGCGGGAGTTTTACTCCTGGCAGGGTCACCCAAGCCGGACAGGTCCTGGGTGAGGGGCCAGACTAAATGGGCTGAGGAGTGGGTGGAACCCTATAGGTGTAGATGCAGAACCCACCGGCGAGTGGTACATGCTCTGGTCTGCACCAATCCACCCCCACTTCATGGGTTAAATGCTTTCTTGCCTCATTCTTCACTGTTTGTCGTCTATCACGCCCATGGCGACCGTTGCCTCAATTGGCTGTGTGTGGTGTACCCGGAAACGGGGCCTCCCAGTACTGAGGCAAAGTTAAGTCCCCGATGTCACTTATCGGTGCAGAATTGAGAGAGATGGCTGAGCATCACAATCCCTCCTGTGTTGCAGCATGATGAGAACCCAGCATTGCACACTGAGCTTGGGGGGATCACTTGGGCACCAGACTTAATACTGGCTCTTGACTGGATGGCCGCATGCAGGAGATTTCTACAATGGAGGGTTGGCAGGTGGTGGGTATCGGGAAGTGGCTCTGTGCAGGACGTGAGGATTCCTTGGGAGAGCCCAGAACCAGAGCACAGCATTGTGCAAGCTCTGCATAGTTGGAGAGCCCCCTGGATGACGGGGAATGCACAGTGTGCTACCCCACCTATCCCCAACTGCTAACTTAGAACCAGAAGTGGGGTCCTCTGTATGCGTGCCAGGCCAGGATAAAATGCCTGGGAAAGAGACTGGAGCTCAGAACTCCCTAACTCAAAGTTGCAGGATGGCAGAAAAGCCACGGGAAAGACAGGGCTATTTTGAAGATAACGCAACCATATTTTCACCATACGAGCTCGGACGCCGCCTCGGTAAACAAGGTCCGCGCAGAGCAGTGACACCCCCAGGCTGCTTGCGAATAGTCTACTACTGGGAACATAAACAGATTAGGGATGAGCCCACTCTCCCGTTGAACAGGTGCTAAAGTCGTAGATACTGGGCCAGAAGGCGCACCGGAAACCACAGTATCATGCAACTCGCTTTTTTTTTTCTATGGAGAGTACACCGTCAAATAAATCTCGTTCTGGTGCTCGCCCTGTGGAGCTCCACCAGGCAGGTGCAGTGCCGGGCTCTGAGCCTCGACAGAGCCCACCCTCAGCTACTGGAGGACCCTCTAGACCGTCTTGTGGAGTCAACAGACGGCGGAGGAGAACTACTGACCAAAACAAAACAGAAAAAGAGAAACCCAGAGTGCCACTTGTCATGATGCACTGGAATGCAGAGGGAGTGAACAGCAAGCAGGCTGGATACAGCAAAAAGACAGAGCTGGAAAACATCTTGTATGAGAAGCAAGTCAGTGTTTGCTGTATCCAAGAGACTCACTTGAAAGCAGATCAAACCTTTAAAATAAGGGGATATCAATGCTTCAGATCCGACAGACAAGATAGACGAAAAGGAGGAGTACTTACTCTTGTAAGGAATAACATTCCTGCACACGAAAGGAAAACCTTCATGGATGGAGCAGAATATCAGCTGTTGCAGATAAAGGTAGACAAGATGGAAATAGAACTCCTGAACTATTACTGTCCGAACAACAAACCCCTGAGTCTCAGCTCTATACAGGTACCAGCCACCAACTTTATAGCAGTTGGAGACTTTACTAGCCACTCCCAGAGCTGGGGCTATAACCATCTGGATCACAGAGGTGAAGAGGTTGAAACTTGGCAAGATGATCACTCCCTAATCCTAGTCAATAATGCCACAGATACTCCTACCTTCTACTCCAGAGGATGGCACACAACCTCAACACCAGATCTTGCCTTCTCCACACCAGATATAGCTGGATCTATTAGTAGAGAAGTAGGAGACCAACTAGGGGGAAGCGACCATCGCCCAATCTTTCTTACTGTCCAGAGTGCAACTCTCAGTACAGGCCCAGCCATTACAAGATGGAACTACAAAAAAGCCAACTGGGGTTTATTCAGGCATCAGGTGAACACGCTGCTGTCTACCCTCAAGGTACAGAACAGAGACATTAATGAAGTGGTAAAAGACTTCAACAGATGCATACTACAAGCTGCAAAAGAAACCATTCCCAAAGGATGCCGGCGTAACTACATACCATACTGGTCCAGCACACTCCAAGAACGTCAGGAAGCTATGGACAAGGCTAGAAAGGACGCAGAGTCTCAGCCTTCACTTGAAACTCACAACAAATGGAAAAAGGCTGTAGCAGAGTTTCAGAGAACAAAGCTAGAAGAAAAGCGGAAAAGCTGGAGAACTAAAACGGCATCGCTGAACCTTGAGAAAGACGGCAGGAAACTTTGGAGATTAGTCAAGTCTCTAAATGAAGAGCATTCCTCACCAAGGCAGACTATCACATTGGATGAAGGTGGCAAACTTTTCAGAGGAAAACAAGCTGCAGACTTGTTTGCTAGAAGATACAGTTCAGAAAGCAACTTACCCATTAACATAGACCATCAGAGAGAGATAAGAAAAGAAATACTGGCAACCATGGGACAGACAGATACTCCTGCCCCAATGAGGGAACCCATCACACTAGGAGAACTACAGAAGGCTATTTCCAAGCTTAAGTTTCAAAAGTCACCCGGCCCAGACAAAATCAGCAACGAAATGCTAGTAAATCTGAGCTCAGCAGCAAAGACAAAACTGCTTGAGATATTCAACCACAGCTGGTTGAAAGGAACGGTACCCCAAGTATGGAGAGAAGCCATCACAATACCCATACTAAAGAAAGGGAAATGTAAGACCGAGGCTGCAAGTTACCGGCCAATCAGTCTCACAAGCTGTGTTGGGAAGACTATGGAGCGAATAGTCAACCACAGATTGAAATGGTATTTAGAGTCTGAGCAGATCCTGGTGCCGGAACAAGCTGGATTTAGAGAATGCTACAGTATAGAAGACCAAGTTACTTACTTGTCTCAAGCAATAGAAGATGCCTTCCAGGAGAAGAAAAAGGTCCTAACGATCTGGGTCGACTTCAAGCAGGCCTTTGACAAGGTGTGGAAAGATGGCCTCATTGCAAAACTTAGGAGAAGTGGAATCCAAGGCAACATGATGAAATGGATCCAGTCATACTTGCATAACAGGAGAACTAGAGTCACTCTTGACGGTCTGCAGAGCAGAAAAGTGTTGCTCCATCAGGGGGTACCTCAAGGAGGAGTAATTTCCCCAACACTCTTCCTTGTTTACATCAATGACCTGGTGAAAGATCTCCCTGCAGGAGTTAAAGCTGCCTTATATGCAGATGACCTAGTACTCTGGTGCGCTGATGAAAATGTCACCACAGCAAATTATAGAATGCAGCGGGCAGCAGACATGCTAGTGTCATGGGCAGAGAAATGGCTTATCACAATAAACACAGACAAAACCTCCACAACACTGTTCTCCCTCGCCCCCAAGGACAAATCAGCTAACATACACCTAGGGACAACCGTGATCAAGGAAGAAAGCTACCCCACCTATCTTGGGGTGACATTTGACCAAAGGCTTACATGGAATAAGCATATTGAAAATGCAGAAGGAAAGGCCCGAAGACGACTAGGCATACTCAGAAAATTAGCAGGTACCAACTGGGGAGCAAATGAACGAAATCTAAAGAAGATTTATAATGGAGTAATAAGACCACACTTAGAGTTTAGCTCAGCAGCATGGTCATCAGCTGCTAACTCACATCTGCAGTCTTTGGACAAGGTGCAAAATCAAGCTCTCAGGCTCATTACAGGAGCCATGAAAACTACACCAATAACAGAGATGCAGAAGGTTGCTGGATTACAGACATTGTCCCATAGAAGAGACACAAAAACCATGATCCAGATGGAAAAGTACAACAGTATGCCAATGCACCCAATGAAGGCAAGACTAGATGATCTGGCATTGGGACGTCTAAAGCGTAGCAGCTTTGTGCATCGGGGGAAAAGACTTATAAGACAGCATCAAGAAGACCTATCCATGAAGACAACACCACTGAAGCCCACCCTATACCCTGTACCATGGGAGCAGGCCAGCAGTGCCCTCCAAATTAATACATCAGTCAGTGGTCTCACAAGTGGATGTGAGTATAATGATCTGCAAAAACGAACTGCTACATTGAGTATGATCCAAGAAAGCTATCCCGATCAATCATGGATACATGCCTATACAGATGGATCAGCAACTAATGCTGTTAGGAATGGAGGTGCCGGTATCTTTATCTCATATCCTGACAACCACTATGAGACTAGGCACATTCCCACTGGTAAATTCTGTTCCAACTATACAGCTGAGGTTCAAGCTCTAGAGCAAGCTGCAAATATGATTTATAACACCAACTCTGACTGCCACCAGGTAGTCATCCTCACAGATGCACTGTCTGTCCTGCAAGCTCTCAAGGGTGGTAAACTCCCGCATCTGAGAAATGAACTAAACAAGGTAGCTGCCAAAAAGAGAACCATACTTCAGTGGGTACCATCTCATTGTGGTGTACCCGGAAATGAAAAGGCAGATAAACTTGCAAAAAAGGGAGGAGAATGTGAACAAGAAGATAATGAAGTCACATACTTTGAGAAAAAGAGAGCTATCCAGACTATCAGAAGAGAACAGAACCAACCCAAAGACGACTATCACACTCTCGACCGGCAGGGACAGATAACTATTTTTCGACTCAGGACAGGGCATAACAAACTGAATAAACACATGCACAAGCTACGATTGTCTGCTTCACCACTGTGCACATGTGGATTAAACGAACAAACTGCTGAGCATGTTCTACAGGACTGTCCTCTGTATGACCAGTTAAGAAAGATATACTGGCCCAATGACTCAACACTAAACTCAAAGCTATATGGAGTTAAAGAGGAACTTCAAACAACAGTCGAATTCATCATGAGAACTCGTCTGACGGTGTAATCATCAAAGATGCGATCGCAAGAAGAAGAAGAAGAAGATTATGTTGATTATATTTTTTTGTAATAAAACTATAAATGTCCACTGGATCAGGTTCTCTAATTTATAGCTAACTATACGGTATCTATATGTTGTCTGTATAGTGGTGTCTGTGGTCCTGATTTGTACCTTATCTTCTTTATTGGCAGTAAGAGGCGGTGAGTCTATAGCTATTATAGTAGTCACAAGTGGCGAGGGAGAGTCAATCTCGGTTCTCATCTCTCGGGCCAATAGGCTCATCTGTCCACATTCACTATAATTTTCACATCTAAATCTATCTTCTCAGTCTATCTCATACTAGGGTCTTGTCTATACACTGGACACACTCTAACTTAAATCCATTTCGTGACAGTAGGGATGGCACAGGACAAGTCTGATAGTTAACTGCACAGTCCTAGATAGTGGCAGTAGAAGAGAGCTGTGAAGTTAAGTCACCTTCTCATTACCTATCCCATGCTCCAAGGGTGTCTCTAGTAATAGATGATGTAAAATGCGCTCGTTAATTATCCCTACCAATTAAAAATATTAAATAATTCTCTTAATTTCCTCACAATAACAAAATTTCAAACAGAGCTGGAATTTAACAAAATCAATCAACTGCACATTATAAAATATATCTACATTTATTAATTAAAATAGAAGTTCGGTAAAGATTGCAGATATGTATTTACACAAATCATAAGTGGAAATGTATACAGTGTCTATGTCTTTGTTCATCATTTCTGGCAATTGGTGACTTCTGGACCTTGTTTCTCCAAAGTAATGATTACTTTTATCATTTAGGTCCCTTCACTGCTGACACTTCACGTCATACATCAGGTGTTGATGTCAAGATACTTAATCCACCTGGAGGGACAGGTAGCCCCAATGCTACTATCCAGCAAAAAGAGGTGGTCCTTGAAACACACACTGCAGGCTGTCAGGAACCACTTATCATGGAGAACACTCCACGGTGTACACCGCTGCTGTGTGGGTTTATAATAACAAATATGGGCTCGCCCTCCCAAGGGTATGACCACACAACAGTGGCTGACAAAAGTAATAAACACCTTCAACAGGTACTTCCCTTTAATAATATACACACACAATAAGGCCTCACATGGCCATCAAACGCATCAAATACAGTAATGAGAAAACCACTGTAAACCTGCCTTAGCAGCTTAAACTATCACCTCCATACACGAAGGTACGAACTATACCCCAAATGGCTGCTATAAATATCGCTCACCTGAGCGGCACAACTATGACAATGACACTCTCAAAATCATCGACATCTTATCAAACTACGGCCTGTAGACAATACGATCTAGACCCTTCACTACTCTAGACTTAACAACGTAATTATCACCAAGGTCCGAAAATATGGCTGTTACTCAGTTTACAGTGTACAATATATATCCCACAGCGATCTCGCTGGCATAAGGGAAACCGTTCTTCCCGGACAAAGGCTAACTTCTCCCTCACTAATTTTGCGCCTTTTCCCATGACTTCCGGTAGTCACATGACCCACCAGTTCGGCTAACCTCGGCCTCGGGTGGCTTTTTCGCCGAACACATGACATTAAATGCACTGTGAAATAACGCTGTGACACAGTCTTTTATGCTTCTTATCAGAAGCTTTTGTTGCGACTCTCTCTGGTGGGAACCCTTCAAACACAGTATTACGGATCTGAGCTTTATCACTTATGCAAGTCTGCTCACAAGCAGGTCAGCCTTGCTTTTCTCAGCTATGGGATGTGGCTTCGACAAGCGTGTGTCAGTCTGCTGGACGTCTTTTCGACTATGAAATTTTGAGAGTCCAGAATTGAATCTGAGCGTGCTAATATAATCCTAAATCTATTGTTATTGTTTATCAGAATTGACCTCGCTGAAATCTGGGCAAACCCATAGGTGCTCAGTCTCCCTTATCAAATGTCGAAGAGTATGAATACTAATTGTACCTGTATCATGCTGGTTGTACATATGGCGGATGCATCCTCTTTTACGTCCATTTCTGCTAGTCCCACGTTTGATGCCAAACTCCAACAGCCGCAGCCTTGTTGACTCATCCATTGCAGTGTCATTATCCAGCAGGCGATCATTAATAGCACTTAGTATCTCTCCCTTATCCATGTCCAGTGTCCCCACAATGGGTGCTCTCGAGGCCAGTCTGTCAGCTCTCTCATTACCACAGACCCCTGCATGACCAGGACAGTAAATCCACACCAGTTCTTCAAGACGAGGATTCTATTGATGTTTTCCATTCCTGCCGCAGCCATCCATTCTGAACTTTCCGTAGCATGGCTTGAGAGTCTGACAATATAACTGCCCTGGTTGACGGAATTTCAGACAGCCACTCCAGTGCTGTAGTAACTGCCCCTACCTCCATTCTCATGCTGGAGGTTGTTGTCATGTAGGCTCCATTCTGTTCAGCGACGACCCTGCCCTTTATTCTCGCAGAGAAGCCCCATCCTGATTTCTCACCACGCACTACAGACCCATCAGTGTACACAATGGCGTCATCATCCCCAGCATAATCACTTATCAGCTGATTAATCTCCAACTCTGCTTTTCTATTGACCCAAGATCTGCACTCTCTGCCAAGGCTAATGATGACCTGCTGGTAGTTTATCCAGTTCTCCCCCGACTTATTCCACTCTTCCCCTTTGGATACATTTTCAACCCTGGTCACCTGACCAATCGTAGCCTGTGCCATCCATGACATCCCCCTCTTGATTCTTGCTCCTTTGATGTCAGCTACATTCTCATGTAGGGGGTGTCCTTTATCAGAGGTTACCCGCATATATGCTTTCGCCTGCTCCATCGCATATCTGGATCTAATCGACAGTAATCTGAGCATGTATCTCATTGTTACAAAAGGGTATCATGTGTACAGCCCAAAACTAGTTGCATCCCTTCATTTTTTATGCGTTCCAGTACTTCACATTGTGACACTGCCAGCCATTGTTTTTAAGGCTGCCAGTCCTTGCTTGCACTTCTGTATGATCAGTTCGATGCACTTCTGTATGATCAGTTCGACATGATACTTGAATGATAGCCCACGATCAAATGTTAGTCCCAGGTGCTTTAGCCTATCTTGCTTTTCAATGATGTCTGGAAGGTCTGCTTTCACTATGGAGTTGTTCAAAGAGCACCACATCACACAGGCCCTGTTGGGATTGATCCGCTTTCCTCACACCATTTAGAAACCGCCTGTAGTGTCTCTTGTATGCCTTGGACTATTTCCTGTCTGTCTTAGCCAGTTCTGTACATGAGTATGTCATCTGTGAAAGTTAATGTTTGTCCCAGTCCTGTTGGTTGAAAGGTTGCTACTTTTGCTGTGTAGATGTTAAACAGCACTGGTGATAGTGGAGAACCCTGGGGTAGTCCTAGGCAAATGTGCATTGGTTCTGATGTCCAAGTTCCCAAACGAAATGCAATTGATCTCTCCATTAAGGCAGCTGCTATCCACCTTGTTATCCAAGGGTTTACACCACATGCCATTATACAGTCTATTAGGGTTGCAAAGTCCACACTGTTATAAGCATCCTCTAGGTCAATTGCGACAGCCACCATTTCTCTTTTACCCTGGAATCCCTCGTACACATCGAACGCAAACGTTCCAGCGTTACCCAATGTTGTATTCATATGCCTATAGCTACCCAGGGTATCAGAAAGGATGTGTGCATTTTCAAGGTGGCTCATTACTTGTCTTGCAATTATCTTTTCAAGTAATTTACCATAGACATTCTGTAGTGTGATAATTTGATAGCTGTTGAGCAGTGTCGGATCTTTGCCAGGTTTAGGAAGTGGCCAAAGGTAACTGTGTAGCCAGTCTTCCGGCCCCTCAGCATTCTGTATTCTGGTATTGAAATCGCTCATCATATTCATAATGGCTGTGTCATCAAGCTGTTTAATGTGATGGTATTGTACACCATCAGGACCCGAAGCAGTGTTTCTGCTGGTTTTCAATGTGTACACCACATCATCTTTAGAAATGAGATCGAAGTACGGGAGCCGCGCTAGCGTAGTAGTTACCACATCACGCTGGCGACCGGGTGATCCAGGATCAAACCCAGGCGAGGGAATTTGAAGGTTTTTCGTCAACCGGGATTTGGACTGGATTAACTCGAGACCTGGCGAGGATATTTTGAAGAAGTGTCGTCGACCAGGGACTGGCGACTCCTGAGCCGACCCAGCTCTAATGGGTACCTCCGAAATCGGCGAGTATCTACCTGAATGGCGAGGGACACCTGTCTCTGTGCAAGAAAAAAGGGATACTCACGTAAAAATCAGTCTCGGGTTAGACATTAATAATAACCTGAGATTTTGCCTCGAGTCTTAGTGGGCGTACGAAAAAAAAAAAAAAAAAATCGAAGTACATCTGGCCCGTTAGGGCATTTTCCAGCACATTGTCCTTTATTTTCATGTGGGCACTTCTGTCACCTTTATCCGTTTGCCCCACATATCGATTGAATAATGCTCTTCCCTTCTCTTCGTCCGTCTTCAGGCTTTGTCCTGTAGAGCTTTTGATATTAAGGATGGGTTGACTTGCACTTTTCCTATTCATTCTTCGATGTAAGGACCATAATTCTGTAGGGTTTTTTCCGTGCCCACCTGTGTCACAAAGTCCTCCCACACTTTATCCTTGGCCTCCCTTGCCAAGTTCTTGAACCTATTAACGGCTCTTTGCTTTTTCTCCTTCATCTCTTCAACCTCTCCCTCATTCATCATTCTTCTGTTTCGTGCTTTACTCCATTCCTTTGTTGCTCTTTCCTTTTCTATCCATGCTTCCTCTACTGTCTTATTCCACCAGGGAGGTTGGGTGAAAAGTGTTCTCGCTGTCTTTTGTTTGATATTTTTACGCAATGTGTGTAAAGGGTTGTCACAGTCGTGGGCTTGTAGGATACTTGAAGGTCTGTTTAGGTTTCCTGTGTCTAGTGGTCCTACCTTTTACAATGAGTATGACGCAAGGTAGGTGATCACTTTCCTGTGCACCTAATACATCCCAATGTGCCATGGTGGTGGCAGCACTAGAGATGAATGCCAGATCTATGACACCATTTGTATCCCCAGGTTTAGTTGCCAGTCTAGTTGGGCGTCCATCATTCAGAATGGCAAGGTTCATGTTAAGTAATGCCTGGCTCAAAGCTATACCCTGCCTATTTTCCGTGATGTTCCCCCACTCCTTGGATCTAACATTGAAATCGCCAGCAATTAAACACCTTATGTTAGAATCTTCAGACAATTCCACCAGAAAATTCCAATCACTCTCTGCTATAAGATGGTTGACATGAGCATATAAATTGTAGACTCGCCACTCCTGACCTCCTATATTCACAGCAATACCCTGTAATTCCGCATCCTCACTAGTTTGGGAACTTGTATCCAGCCACGTATGAGGGAGCTCATGTTTTACATATATAGCTTGCCCTCGTCTACCAGGCTGACATGGATTGGAGTAACACCTGTAGCCTGGGTAATTGATAACACTATTGGCTTTTAAATTTGTCTCCTGCATCATGAGAATATCGATATTGTAGATGATTGTTTGTATAATGGCTGCATGTTGATTGGCAATTCCAGTATCCTATACGCACATATTTCATCGAGATGCGATCTGCTTTCTTTCTGAACCTTCTCTTTCCTGCCCTTCTTTTTCTCTTTCTCTTCTTCTCTCCCCTACCTCTCCTTCTGCATTTGTATTTCCTCATTCTCATGTTAAGCATGGTCTGTGTTATTGTTTTTCTTATTTGTTTTTTGTTTGTTTGTTTTTTTCTCTTCAAGGTACAAGACAGGAGAACTTGTTGTGGGTTTATTGTCGGTCTGTGTTATTGTTTTTTTTATTTGTTTTTTGTTTGTTAATTTTTTTCTCTTCAGGGTACGAGACAGGAGAACTTGTTGTGGGTTTATTGAAGGCCTGTGCTCCTTGGCGCAGTGGGTTCAACTCACAGGCATGAGAGGAAGTTAAGTCCACTGTGACAGAGATGGGGGTAACCTCACGGTTATCACTAGGGGCGCCAACTAGCCACAAAGCGAAAAGGGTGCAGTTTCATAAGTCTGCCCGTGCTGGTTTCAACGGAATTTCATGCAAGACTTCTGCCATACATCCTCGTAGTGTGCCACGGATAACGGCCCCTCTCAGGGTCTAAACTAAATTGGCAGAGGATCTTGGAGTCAGTGGATCCCTAAAGATGTGGTGTGCAGAACTCTCCGATGAGTGATATATGCTCTGACACCCATCAATCCACTCGCAAATCATGAGTCAAATGATAACTGAGTCATCACTGAATGACCCCAGGTCTAAGGTGGACCAATGTGCCGAGAGACTGAATGGCTGCTGGGTAAGCAGTCGCGAACATTGGCTGTCTGGAGGGCGAGCGGGGCGTCACCAGGCAGAAGGACTCCGTAAGGACATCCCTTGCCTCTTCCCTGGTATGGTGGCTTTTCCAGGGTGACTGAATATTTCCACCATTTATTGCAAAAACACCATGAGAATTTTAACTATCCAGAATCATCTCAGGAGCTACGAAGATCTAACTCTTCTTTTCTTAGAGGTCAGCGTCAGCGTTCACTTTTCTTGTAGCTTTCATGGGATTTTGATGCTGTTGTGCTATTTTCCTCACAAAATCATGATTTCCTTGTTAAATACCAATGTTTTGTTGTGTTGTTGTATTTGCCACTGTGCAGGCTGTTTAAACACAGGAAGATGATTTCACTTTTTGAATATTCGTTCTGTTTAGAACAGGGTTTCTAAACTTGTGATCCGTGGACCTCATTTTGCATCTGTGAATGGATTCTATAGGGTCTGTGAACATAACCTAAAATTTGAAATGTAAAGTTTTTTTTGTTATGCATTTATGAACACTTTTTTCTAAGAAGGGGTTCATAGCCTTCATCAGACAGTCTTAGGGGTCCATAGCCTTCATTGGATAATCAAAGGGCCCATGGCACAGAAAAATGTTAAGAAACAGTGGTTTAGAGTGTCATGTTAAGAATTTATTTAATTTAGAACAGCATGTAAAACAGCACTTGATACCAAAGGTCATCAACCATTGCCCTTCAGTAGTTACCCTCCCATTGTGGAATCACTGGAAATGAGAGAGCAGACGCTCTATCTAGAAGCGGCAGTAAAATGGAACAATTCAGCCACCCATTGCTTTATCGAGAAGCTAAAACCATTATCCACAGCAAGTACA
The DNA here is from genome assembly GCA_024509875.1 of Oreohelix idahoensis. Classification (NCBI taxonomy): domain Eukaryota; kingdom Metazoa; phylum Mollusca; class Gastropoda; order Stylommatophora; family Oreohelicidae; genus Oreohelix; species Oreohelix idahoensis. The sequence continues at coordinate 915,878 of JAMPIV010003473.1, read as the reverse complement.
GAAATCAGTGGAAGGAGGAAGGTAATATATACAACAGAGATGACCCAATCCACCAACTTAACAGACACCAACAGACCCTCGTTTTCTGCCCGAGAATGGCCACTGCAGATAACTGGGCCATCTCTATATCCTCAGGATATCTTATACTAGTGAATGTCCACGTGGAACTGGAATCCAGACTCCCATTCACATTCTCCAAAACTGCACAACCCATGATGACCCACAACGTCTGACCTGGCCAGGGGGTGCTGAGCTCAAGCAGAAGCTATGGGGCTGCCGAGCTGACCTGGAAAATACTGTGGACTTCATCCTAGCGATAGGCCTGCCGATTTAGCTACAAAGTGAACATAGAAGAAGAAGAAGCACTTAATAAACATGTTTTTTTTTTTTTTTTTTTTTCGTACGCCCACTAATACTCGAGGCGAAATCTCAGGTTATTATTAATGTCTAACCTGACATTGATTTTACGTGAGTATCCCTTTTCTCGTTCAGAGACAGGTGTCCCTCGCCATTCAGGCAGATACTCGCCGATTTCGGAGGTACCCATTACAGCTGGGTCGGCTCAGGAGCCGCCAATCCCTGGTCGACGACACTCCTTCAAATGTCCTCGCCAGGTCTCGAGTTAATCCAGTCCAAATCCCGGTCGACGAAAAATCCTCAAATGCCGTCGCCCGGGTTTGATCCTGAATCACCCGGTCGCCAGAGCGGTGTTGTAACCACTACGCTAGCGCGGCTCTCCAGACGTGTTATAATGTGTGTAATGGTAGATACCTTAATTGTTAAATGAAGTTAACTCAGTCAAATGTGTATATCACAAAGTCATATATATTCATGGTTATGTTGTGTCATTATTGTGACTCTCTTTAAAGCTCCTTCATCCTTCACATGCTTGTGAGCACATCCAGGATCTGCGGGAGGAACTTGATGCCTCATATTCAAAAGAACAGAATCTCATTTATGATAAGGTAATATAAAGGCTGTTTTTTTTTAGCATAGATCATTTTCTTTTCTTTGTTTGATTTTTCTTGAAATTGGAGAAGTTAAAAATAGCTTGCTGATGAGACAAAGAAAGAATAGGAATACTGCTCCATCAGGCATATAGTACAAGGGGACTAATATGAGATTGTGCATGAGGCTGGCAACCTCATCACATAAAACAAATTGCTTCTGAAACCACCGCTGCTTGGTGCTGACTTCCTGCAAGGGGATGAGCTACAGTGGTGGCTCCTTGCTCCACAAGGAGTGAAAAGGAATATGATGATGTTGAGATTCACTTGATTAACATGGTGCCAGGATTATTATAGTTTTGGCAGGTAGATCACAAGGTTCACTTTTATCTTTCTAATTAATGAATATCTGTTTGCAAACTCAAAGCAGAAGCCGTTGTTATCTTTTGTAAAATCAGTCAGATTTGGCCATCAGCTGTAGCTTTCTGGCAATTCAGATATTTGGAATATCTGTTAGTCTGCTTCAAATTATATCTGGTTTTTTTGTCTTACGTCATATTTTTCCTTCATGAGTGGTGGAGACAAGACAAGGTGTGTTATACTGGAGGTTATTTGAAACTTTTTTTTTATAGCCGTGATTCAAAAGTAATTGGTATCCACAGTTGCCATCAGTTACATTGTGAGGAAGAGTAGCTTTTATTATTTTGTGTTCGCACGTGAATGCATATAGGACATGCTGTTTGCACCACACTGTTACATAGTCGACCACATAAGCTTATTAAAATGGATGAAGGCTTGGACACAGTAACAAGCAATGGTAACTGAGATTAAAAGCTGAATATATATCCATGAAACTTTGCTGCGGGACGGACATCCAGAGTCTGAGGCTCGTAACCAGAGTTGGGGCACTGTATGGTCGGCGGCTAAGGATCAAAGAAGAAGAAGATATATACATGATCTGGTGATCCTCAGAAGAGACCTTGACACTATCACCAGAACTGCCATGCTATGGACTTCAGAAGGAAAGTGAAAGCAAAGACGGCCAAAAGCCACCTGGTGGAGCACTATGGAGGCAAAGATGCTAAGCATGAACTAGAGCTGGGGCACCACACAAAGGATGGCTGTCGACCAAGCAAAGTAGAGACAGTTTGTTGCTGCCCTACAAGATGCTACCAGGCATGATGGCCACTGATTGCTTTGTCAGTCAGCGGCCAAGGACATAAGAGGAAAGATATATCAGTGATGCTCAAGTCTATTCACAACAATCTTATTTCAGCAAATGGCTAGGTTACATGCCTGATAAGGTAAACACTTACATGATTAATCAAGTATTTTTATTATCATGGATGTATCTGACCAGGGGCTTCACTAGATGGAATTTATTTTAATATTGAATGCATAAAGTGTTTTTTTAATTTTTTAATTTTTTTTTATTTAAAAATGTAACTCTCAGGGTTAGTCAATAAATACTGAAACAAGAAAGTGAAAACAAAGTCAAATTGAGGTTTAGAAGAGTGAAAGATAAAAGGAACGTGAGAGAGAGATGACTGAATGAGTTAGAGAGGAAATGACAAGGGTGAGGAAATAACAAGGGTGTCAACTGAATGTCCAGTGCAAATGCATTAGCTTTTTTTTAATCTTCAGAGAAGCAAGCATTGCCACATGACGTGGGAGGAGCCATAGTTATAGTCACACAGATTATACTTGGACCTAATCTAAAGTACCTCTACACCTCACGGTAGAAGGGGAATGACTAAGTAAGTAAGACCTAATCTAAATAAACTGATGACAAGAACCATAAAAGTACAAGTGGAACAGGAGATGAGAAGAAGATGCTGCTGATGGATAGGACGCACATTGAGGAAACCTGTTGGTAGCGTTACATGGCAGTTCTTGTTCTGGAATCTGCAGGGCAGAAGAGGCAGAGGTTGACCAAAAAACACATGAAGAAGAAAACTGGAGATGGAAATGAAAATGATGAGGAAGACTTAGAAAGAACTTGAACTGATGGCACAGGACATTTGGACTTGGTGTGTGTTTGTTGAAGGCCTATGATCCTTACAGAGCTAAAGGATATTGATTGATTGATTGATTGATGGAATGAATGGCAGAGATGGAGATAAATCTGGAGGGAAAAACAAGTATCAAACAAGTATACAAGTATCCAGATACAGAGACAATTATGAAAATAAGAAAGGTATGAATCTGTGAAAGCTCTAAAAGATATCTGATAATATAAAGACAAGGTAAGGAAACATTAGAGATGGAGAAGAGAAAGTTTCAGAGACGAAATATATAAGGCAGGTCCAGAACTTTTGATTGTTCCAGGTATAGAAGTGTCCAGGTTTGGAAGTGTAAGACAGAAATTTGAGATCTGAGAGAACACTGACTGTGAATAAAACAAATCTGGGAGGTATAAAATAGGAGTTGGTACAAACAAATAATTTTTTTTTTTTTTAAACTTCTAGTGAATTAAAATCAGAGGAGACAATCAATGCCTGTTGATGATGTTGGACAAGAGTCATAAGGGAAGTCAGAGATGGCCCTCATGAGAAAGATGTTATAATTCAATGTTGAATATTATTAGATTAAATCCTTAGGCAGATGATAAAAACGGTGGTGTACAAGCTGGCCATATAAAGAGATGTAAATAAGTTAACAGAACTCAGATTTGTAAACTAGATTATTGTTGGTTTTAGTCGTTGATTGTCTCATTCATTCATTTTTTTCCTCATGTATGTTTACACAGATCATTACCCTCATCTCCCCAAGGAGCATACACCTGCAACAAACACATGCCAAGTCTTCCTGCCACGTGCCATCACCTCAAGTTCTCTCCACGCTTTCCTCATCATTTCTCCCCCATATCCATTTCTCTTCTCCATGTGTTTCTTGGTTTACCTCTACCTCTCTTGCCTTGAGAGTTCCAGAACAAGGACTGCCTTGTAATGCTATCAACAGGTTTCCTCAATGTGTGTCCTATCCATCGCCAGCGTCTTCTCATCTCTTGTTCCACTAGCACTTGTCTGGTTCTTGTCATCAATTCCACATTGGTAACCTTTGTCACTGTTACATGACTTTTTAGATTGTTAATGTTAATATTTAATAACAGGATGGTTCCTGTGGCCAAGATGACGTCTAGGGTAGTAAATCTCTCAGACACCGCAACCAGCCCACACCACTCAGAATTATTTGAGTCACAACTGACAAAGTGGACAATATACAATTTATTTCAGACTGCACGCAGCTCCACATACAATAGTTCAGGCCAACATATAATGGCAGATAATATGCAGTAGATGAAATACTGTAGGCAGTCAGTCCATGTCAGGAAGGCTGTCCTTTTGTTCTCAATATGATTTATATCTCTTAACACTCGATACTGAGCAATTATACTTCTTGTCAATACCGATGACTAGATAACTAGATACATCTCACCGAAGATCTTGATGTATTAGTGAAAACATAACTCCATTATAAACACTTCAACACTAAGGAGCTCAAACACATACGTCCACTCGCCATGACACACAATCGTATAAGGCCCCGCACTTCTGCTCCTCTAGTTTCATGTGAGCCAGCCAAGCATATCGGCTTAACGCCACTCACCCGTCTTTATCAGTGACCCATCTAAAATAAACAAACCAGGAGCCCTGTTGAGCTAACTATATAATAGGCACAATCGTTATGAATTTTAATCATAACAGTCACACTATTTTTATCCTTCTATTCTACGAAAGCATCCAATTTTGAAAGTCTGTGGCTTTTGGGTTGTTGTTTTTGTTGTTCTCCATGTTTCAGAGCCATATAATAGAACTGACGACATCTGAGTTGAAGATTCTTATTTTTGTGTTGGACCCGATTTCTTGTGATCTCCATATATTTCCCAATGCAACGAAAAAGCTCCTCTTGCTTTTTGTATTCTTATTTTGATATCTTTGTCTGTCCTTCCAACTTTGCCTATATTGCTGCCAAGATATGTGTACAATTCTACATCTTGTAGTGTTTCTTCAAGTTCAACCCTGTTATCATTTCCTGCATTTATTCTCATTATCTTTGTCTTTTCCCTGTGTATTTTCAGACCCAATTGCTGTGACCTCTCATCGAGTATTTTCATTTTGTCTTGCATCTGATTAAAGTTATGGGACAGAAGAGCCAAGTCATCAGCAAAATCTAAATCATCTAGCTGTTTAGTCAGATTCCACTGGATTCCATTTCTGTTTACACAGATAATGTGCTTTACAAATTGAGAGGAAAAATGTTTCCGACTTTTATAAATATTTGCATGTACATCAAATTTTTATCTTAGAAAAGCTGCAAATGTCACCATAATGCTTTTAAGAAGAAATTATAGGTTAAGAAGTTAGTGTTAACAACACCATGCATCGAATACATAGAGAGACAGAAAATAAATAGCAGGAACACATTATCAGAAAGCAGCCAGATCAGATACTGTCACAAGCTTCAAGAGCAGAAGACTTGGTTACAGGGCAAGGGGACCCTTGAGAGGAAGGTGGATAGGCGGTGTTGAAGAAATTCTGAAGAAATGTGGTATGACTTGGGCCAGAGCAACACATCTCTAAAGAGAACAAAAAAAAAACTTCCCACAAGGCTAAATTATACAAATGGATGGAACAGATGAACCATAACTTTACTTTAGTATATCAGATTGATCATCTGTTATTTAACTATCTCACAACTGGGAAGATACCTGATTCGGTGGCACGGTGTTACTATTGTTTTGATGGATTAGAATGTTTATCTGACCTATAAATAAATATGAAAGTTTGAAACGAGGCTGCTATTTGATTCTTTCAGGGTCTGATGGTTAAGCTGAGCCAGTATACGGGGATGGATATAAATGCTACCAGTTTACATATTCTGGCTGACATAGTCTTTTGTCAGGTAAAGATTTTTGTAATGAAACGAAGATTGTATCCAGTTGGACACATTCCAATACGGTTTGTGACTTGCATGTTGAATTAATAATAAGTATAGATTTCATAGAGTGTCCCATTGGCTGAGTCGTTATAGCATTGTCGTCTCATGGCAAAGGTGCCAGGATCAAAACATGGCGTTGTAGGGAGCATCGCCATTTGGTGTGATCGGCAGTTTCATCCTCCCAGGTTGCTGGCTTTATTTCCAGTGCCTTCAAGTCTCTCTTGCACACATGTTTGAACCTCAGCTGCTCGCACTCAATCATATTTTTTTTTTCGTCATCATCTGCTAGTTATTTATAGAAAATATTTCTGGGGATGCGACCATCTTCCATGTGGCGGACATGCCAAGCCAACATAGTCTGTGCTGTCTAAGTAGTGTATAGATGTTTTGAAGGCCAGCATGTGTCAGCACCTCGATATTTGTCACTTTGTCCTGCCACGAAATACTAAGGTTGTGATGTAAACACAGTAGATGGAAGGTATTGAGCCTTCTTTCTCTCTTAGCAGCGTTGTCTATGTCTGGCTGCCATATAGAAGCGTGCTGGTGATGCAGGCATTATGTACTGCAGTTTTGGTCTTCATTGTGAGTTTGGAGTTTCCCCAAACTGATGATAATCTATTCCTCCAGTTTTGTTTATATTGCTGCAAAGATATATGTAGATTCCACATTTTTTAGGGATTATTGTAATTGGCTGTCTTTTGTCACATTTATTCTCACAATTTATTCTGATACCCTGGGTAGCTATAGGCCTACGAAAACAACATGGGGTAACACCGGAACGTATGCGTACGATGTGTACGAGGGATTCCAGGGTAAAAGAGAAATGGTGGCTGTCGCAATTGACCTAGAGGATGCTTATAACAGTGTGGACTTTGCAACCCTAATAGACTGTATAATGACATGTGGTGTAAACCCTTGGATAACAAGGTGGATAGCATCTGCCTTAATGGAGAGATCAATTGCATTTCGTTTGGGAACTTGGACATCAGAACCAATGCACATTTGCCTAGGACTACCCCAGGGTTCTCCACTATCACCTGTGCTGTTTAACATCTACACAGCAAAAGTAGCAACCTTTCAACCAACAGGACTGGGACGAACATTAACTTTCGCAGATGACATACTCATGTACAGAACTGGCTCAGACAGACAGGAAATAGTCCAAGGCATACAAGAGACACTACAGGTGGTTTTTAAATGGTGTGAGGAAAGCGGATCAAAGGTCACTTCCAACAAGGCCTGTGTAATGTGGTGCTCTTTGAACATCTCCATAGTGAAAGTAGACCTTCCAGACATCACTTTCAATGGGCAAAACATTGAAAGGCAAGACAGGCTGAAGTATCTGGGAGTAACGTTTGATTGTGGGCTATCATTCAAGTATCATGTCAAACTGATCATACAGAAGTGCAAGCGAGGACTGGCTGCCTTAAAAACAATGGCTGCTGCGCGCTTAAAACAGAGACTATTGTTTCTCCTATATCACCAGCTCATGATTTCAGTAATCGAGTATGGGCTAGGAATACTCACGCTGTCAGTGTCACAATGTGAACAACTGGAACTCATTCAAAATGAAGGGATGCGACTAGTTTCTGACTGTACCCATTATACCCCCATTATGACAATATGATACATGCTTGAATTGCTGTCGATTAGATCCAGATATGTGATGGCCCAGGCAAAAGCATTTATGCGGGTATCCATTGATAAAAGACACCCCCTACATGAGAATGTATCTGGCATCAAAGGAGCAAGAATCAAGAGGGGGATGTCATGGATGGCACAGGCAGAGGATACGATTGGTCAGGTGACCAGGGTTGAAAATGTATCCAAAGGGGAAGAGTGGAGTAAGTCCGGGAAGAACTGGATAAACTACCAGCAGGTCATCATTAGCCTTGGCAGAGAGTGTAGATCTTGGGGCAATGGAAAAGCAGAGCTGGCGATTAATCAGCTGATAAGTGATCATGCTGGGGATGATGACGTCATTGTGTACACGGATGGGTCTGTAGTGCATGGTGAGAAATCAGGATGGGGCTTTTCTGCAAGAATAAAGGGCAGGGTCGTCGCTGAACAGAGTGGAGCCTACATGACAACAACCTCCAGCATGAGAATGGAGGTAGAGGCAGTTAATGCAGCACTGAGGTGGCTGTCTGAAACCCCATCAACCAGGGCAGTTATATTGTCAGACTCTCAAGCCATGCTTTGGAAAGTTCAGAACGGATGGCTGCAGCAGAAATGGAAAACATCAATAGAATCCTCATGTCTTGAAGAACTGGTGTGGATCTACTGTCCTGGTCATGCAGGGGTACGTGGCAATGAGAGAGCTGACAGACTGGCCTCGAGAGCACCCATAGTGGGGACACTGGACATCGATAAGGGAGAGATACTAAGTGCTATTAATGATCGCCTGCTGGATAATGATACTGCAATGTATGAATCAACAAGGCTGAGGCTGTTGGAGTTTGGCATCAAACGTGGGACTAGCAGAAATGGATGTGAGAGAGGATACATCTGTCGTGTGTACAACCAGCGTGCTACAGGTACAATTAGCATTCATACTCTTCGACATTTGCTGAGGGAGACTGAGCACCTATGGGTTTGCCCAGAGTGCAGTGAGGTCGATTCTGATTAACAATAACAATATTCTCACAGTCTTTGTCTTTTCTCTTTGTATTTTTAAGCCCATTTACTGTGGCTTCTCATCAGTTATCCTTTTTTATGATGCATATGGTTACAGTTATAGAACAAAAGAGCCAGTTTCTGGCCAAAACCAACTCGTCAGGCTGTTTTGTGAGAGTACACTAAATTCCATTTCTGTTGGTAAATGTTGTTTTACATGATCTAGTCATTTGTCAGTAAGAAGAGAAATGGTGACAAGAGACATTCAGTTCTTATCTCAAAGGGCTGAGTAAAGTTATCCTTTATGGAGAATTCCACATTTCATGTCTTTGTATGTTTTGTTTATTAGGGTAATGAACTTAAAAAGGACTCCATTAAGCCCTAACTGTCTCCAGTGATTATCTGCCTAAACTGTGGTATGCCTTTTCATAGTCCACAAATTCGACATGGTGATGAGTGTCTTTAGCTTCATTTATTCTTTCAAGGGGCATCCTGTTTAATATTGTTCTTGGCTTTATAAGGAGGGAGCCACAGTAGCGCAGTGGTTCGTGCACTGGCTTCCTAGCTCAGTGGTCCATGGTTCGATCCCCAGTTGAGGTGGGATTTTTTAGACCGCAAACGGCTCCGGGGTTGACCCAGCCTCATGAATTTGGCACCAGAACAACTCTGGGAAGGTTAAGGCGGCCGACGTGATGCTGACCACATCATCCCTAGTGTGCCGATGGTCAAGAAAATACGGGCCTAACACTGTATTCCCAATATGCCTCAGTAGGCATGTAATAGGATCCTTTACCTTTATAAGGAGGACTATTATGGTTCTGTTATACCTGATTGTAAGTGGTCTCTGTTCCAGTTTCCTTTGAAGCTATTTGATTAATATTGCTTTTATCTTCATTTGTTGTCCTGTTCTTTGTTTGAATTTCGATTCTTCCTTCAATGGCAAGTCTATGTTTTCTCTTTTCCATCTATTTTGAAATGGGTCGGAATTCACTGTACTTTTACTTTGTTGATTTTATAGCCGGTTTCCATTGGCGATTTTGACAGGCTATCTATTGTTTTTATGGTTTCTTCAGACAGTTATGACTGAGAGGGAACCAGTGAAGAACACTGTGTCTCAGTTTACCGTGATGGTTATTGCAGCTATTGTCAGTGCTTCTGCCTTAGCTTTGAAGTTGTTTGCAACAGTTCCAGTGACTGCTGAGATGTGGATTTCCTGTCTGTTCAGTAATGCAGTCATATGGTTTTTAGCTTATAAACTCAGCGGAAAAGAGGTCGTGGATTGATTTAGATGTTTATAAATGCATGTCGAAATAGTTTGAATTCAGTTTCAAATGGTTGTCATGTTTTGATTAAGAAAGGCCTTTTGTTCTGATGATATAGAATTGATTTCAAAATATGTTTTCAGTTTCCAAATGATCTAAACCACCCGTGTGTTACCGGGGCCCGAAAGGGGAGCCAAGAATAGTAACACTGTTCCCTGCCAAGCATGTCGTAGAAAGTGACTAAGGAGGGTTGGGCATGGGGCCTGTTACCCCATCCTGTAAAAAATTTAAACCACAAAAAACTTCAACAAACATGGACAAGTCAATTAAAAAAAATAAAACACAGCCATCCAAGACAGGGGAAGGTCCTCTCGCAGGGAGGCGTATGATGCAACACAGAAAAAGCTGAAAGGAGTCTGTGTTACTGACTAACCTTCTTTCTTCTAGGAGAACTTCCAGATTTGGCACCTGGAATGTTCAGACATTAAACGAACAAGGGAAAGTGGCACAAGTAGCAGCAGAAATGAAGGAATATAAAATCGAGGTTCTGGGACTGTGTGAAACAAAGTGGAAGGGGGTAGACAGGAAGAAACTCATCACAGGTGAATTGGTGCTGTCTTCAGGACATGAAGACGAAAGTTCACACCACAGTGAAGGGGTAGCTCTTATGTTATCTAAAGAAGCACAGAAAGCACTCATTGAATGGGAAGCCGTTGGACCCAGAATAATAACAGCTACTTTTAAAACAGCTAAAAAGAAAATAAATGTAAATGTCATCCAATGTTATGCACCAACTAATGACAAAGAAGAGTCTGTGAAAGAAGCATTTTATACTAGACTACAGGAAATTATGGAAAAAGTAAAAAGAAGAGACATCACAATTTTGATGGGTGACATGAATGCAAAGATAGGTACAGTCAACACTGGCTTTGAAGAAGTCATGGGAAAACGGGCTGGGAATAATAAATGAAAATGGGGAACTATTCTCAAACTTCTGTGCTTCAAATCAACTGGCTATAGGAGGAATATAAGTATATAAACCAATAAAACAGTATTGAATCAGTTCTACAAATTAACGGTTCACATGAAACAAGGGGCGTTTCAGGTTTTACCCTTCATCAGCCACAGTTACAAACAGGTGACAAGGACAAGAATTACATATAGATACTACAAAAACAAATGATGATGAGAAACATACAGAAAATGAGCGATACAAGCAGATGGAAAAAATAAACAACCTCAGTGATGAGCAAAAAATGAACAATAATAATGCAAGAAAATCGTAATACCTGAAAGAAATACCGAAACAAGAAAGTAAATAATCAACGAAACGAAAAAAAGAATGAACAAAACTATCGAACACGCAAAAGGTCACTTAGCTAGATCGGAAAATGCTTGGAATAAAACACTGAGGCACTTTATCAAAGAAATCCCGTATCAAAGGAAATGACGTATAAGATCGCGACAATAAGATACGAAACGAACCAAAACAAAAACATAAGAAGACAGATCGGAAAAAACAACGAATAACGAAGAATGAAAAAGAGAGAAAAACCACCAGAATTTATGCAAAATGATGTTGGATATTAAGCCCTTTTGGAGTTAAACAGCCCATTTGAAAAATAAGATGATTCTCCAACAAAAAGCGAGTCCGGTCATCACCGACACATGAAAGGAGGGCAGTAACATGAATATCGGAATTACCTGAATGGTCAGGCCTATTGAAATGAAGGGCCACCGGTAAATGTTTGTCGTGATAGATGTCATTTAAGCGTTCACTAAACCTGTCTGCCAAACGTCTGCCAGTTTCACCAATATAGGTAATGCCACACCTCTTGCAGATGATAGCATAAATCAGGTTTCTAGATTTGCACGTGAACGACTCTCTAATGACAAATTTTCCTTTCTGAAAAGTGACTGTCTGAGTTTGGAGTACAAACGGACAGCTCTTACATATACGGCGTTGGCACGGTTTAGTACCAAAGTATGAAGGGCCAGTATGTCTCAAGCGACTGTGTACATGAATATCCCTAAAATTCCTATCCCTACGATATGCCACCAAAGGTGTGTCACGAAACAACTCTCTTGTGTCAGGATCAGAGTATAGGAGGAAGCATGTTTCCACATAAGAGAATACACAAGGCAACATGGATATCACCAGACCATAGAACAGAAAATCAGATTGATCATATATGCATAAACAAGAAGTTTAGATCATCATTGCAGGATGTAAAGGTATATAGAGGAGCAGATGTGGCATCAGATCACCACCTTCTGATAGCCAAAGTAAAAATGAAACTCAAGAGATATGCAGCAATGCAAAATTATAGACAACAATTTAATGTAAGACATCTAAGAAATCAAGAAACAAGAGACAAATTTGCGGTCACAATATCCAACAAATTCCAAGTGCTCCAACAGCTGTAAGATGTAGAGAATACAGAAGACTATTGGCAGCAAATCAAAACGGTATGGAATAAGATATGTGAAGAAATACTGTGGAAAAGGGAACGACAACAAAAAGCATGGATAACAACAGAAACTATCAATAAGATAAAAGACAGAAAAAACAAGAAAGCAGATTTAAACACAAGCAAAACCAGAAGTTCCAAAGCCAGGGCTCAAGAAGTGTACACAGAAGCAAACAAAGAAGTTAAAAGAAGTATCAAAAGAGACAAGAGGAAGTATATTGAGGAGTTGGCAAGAGAGGCAGAAGATGCTGCAGCCAAAGGAAATATGAGAGAACTGTATAACAGCACAAAGAAGCTGACAGGGAAATACAAGCAAACAAGTTGCCTCATAAAAGACAAGAATGGAAAACTGCTCAGCAATATACAAGAGCAAATGAAGAGGTGGACAGAATATTTTGAGGACCTTCTCAAGAGACCAGCTCCACAAACCCCCCCCCCCCCCCCGGACATCCAGCCAGCAGAAGAAGAGCTACAAATTAACGGTGAAAGACCAACAAAGGAAGAAATAAAGAAAGCCATAAAGCTTCTAAGAGATGGAAAAGGGTCTGGACCTGATGGCATTCCAGCAGAGGCCATCAAAGCAGGTATCGACATGGCTACAGAGATGTTATATAAATTACTTGGTAAAGTCTGGGAAAAGGAACGAACGAACGAACGAACGAACGAACTTTATTTTCAAAGGGTTAAGAATTGGGCACGCAGGCCCGTCTGACATTCTGCCCTTCCTCTCTCTCTCTCATCATGTATACTGTATCCTTTCATCTTCACGTTTACTTTAAGCATTATTAAGGCATTTATCATTATAAAAGTAATATAACATCAAACATTTGCAATAATCATCATAATTAAAGTATGTTTTTAAAATAAATAAAGACAGACAGACAGACAGACAGACAGACAGACAGACAGACAGACAGACAGACAGACAGACAGACAGACAGACAGACAGACAGACAGACAGACAGACAGACAGACAGACAGACAGACAGACAGACAGACAGACAGACAGACAGACAGACAGACAGACAGACAGACAGACAGACAGACAGACAGACAGACAGACAGACAGACAGACAGACAGACAGACAGACAGACAGACAGACAGACAGACAGACAGACAGACAGACAGACAGACAGACAGACAGACAGACAGACAGACAGACAGACAGACAGACAGACAGACAGACAGACAGACAGACAGACAGACAGACAGACAGACAGACAGACAGACAGACAGACAGACAGACAGACAGACAGACAGACAGACAGACAGACAGACAGACAGACAGACAGACAGATAACAAACGAACAAACGAACGAACAAACTATATTTTCAAAGGATTAAGAATTGGGCACGCAGGCCTGTCTTACATTCTGCCCTTCTTCTAGCAGAATGGAAGGAAGAATATCTGGTTAAGTTGCCTAAGAAAGGAAATTTACAACAGTGCACAAATTATAGAGGAATAATGTTACTATCAGTGCCAGGAAAAGTATTAAATAGGATTATCCTTGAGAGATTAAAAGAGTCCATAGACAAGAAACTGAGAGATGAACAAGCAGGTTTTCGACAAAACAGATCCTGTACAAACCAGATAGCCACTTTGAGAATAATAGTTTAACAAAGTCTGGAATGGAATTCACCATTATACATCGGATTTGTGGACTACGAAAAGGCATTTGACAGTGTAGACAGAGAATCACTTTGGAAATTGATGAGGCATTATGGAGTTCCCCTGAAGATCATTAATTTAATAAAGAAAACATATGAAGACATGACATGCAGAGTTCTTCATGAAGGACAGCTTACAGAACCATTTGGGATAAGAACAGGAGTGTGACAGGGATGCCTCTTGTCTCCATTTCTTTTCTTATTAGCAATAGACTTGGTTATGAGAACATCAACAACACACAACAGAAATGGAATCCAGTGGACTCTGACTAAGCAGTTGGATGATCTGGATTTTGCTGATGACTTGGCTCTTCTGTCCCATAACCGTAATCAGATGCAGGACAAATTGAAAACACTCGATGAGAGGTCACAGCAATTGGGTCTGAAAATACACAGGGAAAAGACAAAGATAATGAGAATAAATGCAGGTAATGAAAACAAGGTTGAACTTGAAGAAGCACCAATACAAGATGTAGAATCGTACCCAAATCTTGGCAGCAATATAGACAAAGTTGGAGGGACAGACAGTGATATCAAAATAAGAATACAAAAAGCAAGAGGAGCTTTCATAGCATTGGGAAATATATGGAGATCAAGAGAAATCAGATCCAACACGAAAATAAGAATCTTCAACTCAAATGTGAAGTCAGTCCTACTGTATGGCTCTGAGACATGGAGAACAACAAAGACAACAACCAAAAAGCTACAGACTTTCATAAATGGGTGCTTGCGTAGAATAGAGGGATTAAAATGGTATGACAAGGTTACCAACGTGGAACTGATGACAAGAACTAGACAAGTGCCAGTGGAACAAGAGATGAGAAGAAGACGATGGCGATGGATAGGACACACACTGAGGAAACCTGTTGATAGCATTACAAGGCAGTCCTTGTTCTGGAACCCCCAGGGCAAGAGAAGCAGAGGTAGACCAAGAAGCACACGGAGAAGAGAGCTGGAAACAGAGATGAAAATGATAAGGAGAACGGGGAAAGAACTTGAGATGATGGCACGTGACAGGAGGACTTGGCATGTGTTTGTTGAAGGCCTATGCTCCTTTGGGAGTGGAGGGTTATGAATGAATGAATGAAATGATCTAAACACAATTTTAGTTACTTTTCATTGCAAATATAATCACCACTAATATAATTTATGTTTTGAGCAAGTCTGAACTTAACATTATGTAATATTCTTCAATTTCTTGAATCAGAAAACCCATAACATGAGCCAGCCTGCTTGGATGACATCAGAAATAGAGGAACAATTGATGAATTTAAGGGCACATAGACCTAAAATTACACCTGAAGAAGCCAGGTATTTATCAGGTCAGTTAATTTAATAAATCCTTTCATTAGACATTTAGAGCTGAACCTAGAAGATTTGGCAAGAGAGTTATATCTGGAAAGAACCAAGACCAGAGACAAATAGGTTTATGTCGTGGAACCTCTGAATTGATTTTGTTTAACTTGAATTGTTGAATTTGTCACTGTTTTGCAGCCAGTACAAGTTTATTTCCTTGGCATTATCAGCATTGTAGATCTAGCATTTTCCTCTGGCTTTTCAACTCCATTTTAAACTGAGTGGAGTGGGGAGATAATGCCATATTTTGATATCGTAAATCAAAATTATTATCTTGAAGTAACTACACTATATATCCTAATTATAACCCTATCAAGGGTTGAACGGGAAATTTTCTTTTAAAAAAATTGGGCTTTTCTGCCATTTCACAACTTTTTGAGCTGGATTGGTGAGCCCCAGTTTCTTTCCTGGCCATTTTTCCTGGCTTGGCATGCATTTAAAGGATCTTCACATCTGGTTTTCAGCTAGCAGGGGGAAAGAGAGGCAGCATTCTGTGCATTCCTTACCATCCAGGGGGCTGTTCAAATATGAAGGTCTTAAATACGGTGCTCTGGTTTTGGGCTATCCCAAGGAATTGTTATGTCTTGCACAGAGGCTGAATTGAATTATTTCCTTTAGTTGACCTATGTGTTGACATTTTTGTGGTTTAAAATTTCTACAGGATGGGGTAAGCGATCTCATCCTCAATCCTCCTTAGTCACTTTTTTTAACAACATGCATGGTAGGTACAGTGTTACTATTCTTTGCTCCCCTTTCAGGCCCCGGTAACACATGAGTGTTCTGAAATCTCCTGGGTAAAAGAGGCAGAGGTAGACCAAAAAAATATATGGAGAAGAGAACTAGAGACAGTAATGAAAATGATGAAGATATGGAAATAACTGGAGCTGATGGCACACGACAGGAGGACTTGGCATGTATTTGTTGAAGGCCTATGCTCCTTGGGATCTAAGGGGTAATGATTGATTAATTTGCACAGAAACACTTTTCAGTTCCCCTCGCCTGTCATATACAATTTGGGATCCTCCTACATGCAGTCAACCAGGTAAAAGCTGGAACCAAAACTGGGGCTTGAGTGATTGCTTCAAGCTTGGTGTACAGTGCTGGGTTCTGAACATGTTGCAGCATTGGGGGAAATCATGATGTAGAGCAGCTCTGGTGTGGCTAATCAATCCCTGAAGCTATGGCCCGGCAACTCAAGAACTCAGAGGTTGACTGTTTTCTGGATGCACCACATGGAGGTGCTTCAGGGTCATGTTCAGTGGTCTTACCTTGGAATTCACGCATAAGCAATGTGAATTTCTTCGCATCCAAACCTCTCTAGAGTTTAGAGTAAGAAAAAAAACCCATTTAGTTTCTTGACTAGATTAGAAGAATTCAGTTTTAGTGATGAATTAATATAAAATAATTATGGTTCTGGTAATATAAAGCTGATCAGTAGTAAGTGCGTTTTTAAAAATTATCATCATTGTCTAATTTTTCTGCTGTTTATGAACAGGTACACTTCTGAAAACAGTCATACAAAATATGTTGACGAAGGCACATAGTGAATCTGATCTCCATAAAATGTACTTGTACTCAGGGGTGAGCGAACTTCTTGTCACCTTAAAACATATTCCACATACCTTTGTATTGTATGCACATAAAAGGGTGTAGATGTTTGGATTATAAATGTACATCACCAGCAATGGTGGCTACCATGAGATCAAACAGGCTGAGACTGTGACATGTTTAACAAATAGAGGCTAACAGAGAAACAAGAAACATCTGTACTAAGCTAATTCAGGTCACTGATGAGAAGAAGATGCTGGCTATGGATTAGATGGTTCTTGTCATGTTCCACATTGGTAACCTTGTCGCACCATTTCAATCCATCTGTTCTATGCAAGTTACCAATTTATGAAAGTCTGTAACTTTTCAGTTGTTGTTTTTGTTGCTCTCCATGTTTCAGAGCGATAGAATAGGACTGACGTGAAATTTGAGCGTAGCAATATAAAAGAGAATATGATAAAATGGATGGAGCATTTCATTGAACTCCTAAATAGAGAGGCGCATCAAAATCCCCCAGCAGAATAGGAATTACAAGTTAACTGAATAATCAGATAGGGTAGAAATAAAGAAAACCATAAAACTTGTCAGAGATAGCAATCCAGCAGAAGCCATTACCTGGTCAAGTTGCCAAAGAAGGGAGTTTTTAACCCTATACAGTCCACAACCCTGCTAATATTTCAACACCACACCCCCCCCCCCCCCCCCACACCCCCCCCCCCCCCCCCCACCCAACGACCAAGCGAAGGGACATAACTCTTTTTCTTAAATATTTTTTATATTTAAAAAATTATTTATTCACTAATATTAGTTCAAATAACACAAAAACACATTTATTTGTACAGTAAAATGGACATACTTTAATACTTGTATATTTTAATGTCACATTTAAATGTTTTTCACAGTTTAAAAACATTTCAAAACCAAAAACTTACTTTATCTTTATGATAGTCTTGCGCTGGAAAGCTTTTATATACATTATTAACAGTTTTTCTTGAAAAATTGACTATCAAACAAATTACACTAACGAAGAGAACACAATTTACAACCATAAACTGTCTCTAGAACTCTACAAGTGTCCGTTTTTCCTTAATTCTTACAGCATTGAACTCAACGTTTTTTTTTTCTGCTCATGAGTTTGACGGTTCATGCTTGTTGGATGTTGGTTTTAATTATGCTCACACTGAAACAATATAACCAACCCTTGTCAGCTCTATTGGTTTATTCATAAGTCCATCACCTGGTATAAATAAGAAGAAACAAATAATACGCCACTGCTTATCAGACAAATGTTTAGGACCTGGGAGCTCATAAATCTGGAATAATTCCATACAAGTAAATGTGCCTCTATATGTCCATTGTCTATAATTTTACTAGTTCATACATCGATTTTCCTACTTTCACTTTTCCTACTTTCAGTCGATAACTGGGTCATAGTCCACATCGAAGTAGGATTAATCATTTTCACCATCGGAATAACTCAGAAACGTAGATCTAATCCTTCAAAGTTAATTGAAAACCTCCTCTATGGCTTGAAAAACCATTTTTACACAGTGTAATTTTTTTTTTAAATATAAAAAAATCAACCACTTGACAGAAAAATGCGATCGATATCGAAATAAACTTTGAAACGGCCTTTATCCGACGGAAACACGCAAAATCTTGTGCATGTGGGACTTCCGATGTCGCTTAGCAACCTGTTGCTGGGCGCTTTTGGGCTAATCGGACTACGATAAAAGATAAAATACGGGCGCTTTTGGGTGAATTGGACTGTAAAGGGTTAAACTGCAAATATTACAGAGGTATGAGTGCCACAGAAAATATAAAACAGGATTATCCTGGAGAGGCTAAAAGAGATTATAGACAATTGAGGGATGAACAAGAGGTTTTCAACAAAAGAGAATCGAACTCACCTCTTTACATTGGCTTTACCTGTGAACAGAAAGGTATTCGACAGCTTAGACCAGGGTTTCTCAACTGGGGTTCTTTGAGAGATCATGATTGAAAAAGAAAATATATAAATGTTGTTTTTTTAACTTTGCGCGCCGGAGATGTTAGCGCTCGCAGTGGTGGGCAGTGACCGAGCAGCCCTGTATGTTAGTGCGCAATAGGACCGTGTTCACTTGGTTGGGTTCATTTTCAGTTTTTAATGCAAGACGGGAGGCTGTTGATAATTGGTGAGTGCTGTATTGCATAAAGTGGAGGATGGTAGGCTGATAATGTCAGCTTCTCCAACCCGAAA
Organism: Oreohelix idahoensis; assembly: GCA_024509875.1. Classification (NCBI taxonomy): domain Eukaryota; kingdom Metazoa; phylum Mollusca; class Gastropoda; order Stylommatophora; family Oreohelicidae; genus Oreohelix; species Oreohelix idahoensis. The sequence goes on along the minus strand of JAMPIV010003473.1, from coordinate 896,829 downwards.
TACAGTATTTCATTATCATCTTGTAGAGTATAAATTTGTGATAAAACTTTTAGGCCTACTTGGATACGGTTAAAAAAATCAAGTAGGACATTTTAAAAAAAGGAAAAAACTGAAGTTTCTTCTACACACACTACTAACTTGCATTAGAGTTGATATCCTTTGTGTGTGTGTGTGGTGGGGGTATACAAAAAGAGTAGGCTAATAAATTGGACAAAATAAACAGATCCACAGAAAAAATCATTCTCTACTAAAAAAAAGCATTAACAATTATTTTTTGATTATTACATTTACAACTTACTGTTCACCCTAACCGACCGTGAGTTGTACATATAATAATTTGTATACAGGGGTTCACTGAGGCCTGACAATTATTTCAAGGGTTCCTCTAGGATAAAAAGGTTGAAAATGGCTGGCTTAGACATAGAATCACTTTGGAAACTGATGAGGTATTATGGAGTACCCTGGCTGGCTTAGACATAGAATCACTTTGGAAACTGATGAGGTATTATGGAGTACCCTGGCTGGCTTAGACATAGAATCACTTTGGAAACTGATGAGGTATTATGGAGTACCCTGGCTGGCTTAGACATAGAATCACTTTGGAAACTGATGAGGTATTATGGAGTACCCTGGCTGGCTTAGACATAGAATCACTTTGGAAACTGATGAGGTATTATGGAGTACCCTGGCTGGCTTAGACATAGAATCACTTTGGAAACTGATGAGGTATTATGGAGTACCCTGGCTGGCTTAGACATAGAATCACTTTAGAAACTGATGAGGTATTATGGAGTACCCTGGCTGGCTTAGACATAGAATCACTTTGGAAACTGATGACGTATTATGGAGTACCCTGGCTGGCTTAGACATAGAATCACTTTGGAAACTGATGAGGTATTATGGAGTACCCTGGCTGGCTTAGACATAGAATCACTCTGGAAACTGATGAGGTATTATGGAGTACCATGGCTGGCTTAGACATAGAATCACTTTGGAAACTGATGAGGTATTATGGAGTACCCTGGCTGGCTTAGACATAGAATCACTTTGGAAACTGATGAGGTATTATGGAGTACCCTGGCTGGCTTAGACATAGAATCACTTTGAAAACTGATGAGGTATTATGGAGTACCCTGGCTGGCTTAGACATAGAATCACTTTGGAAACTGATGAGGTATTATGGAGTACCCTGGAAGATCATAAACATAATAAATAAAACATATGAAGACACATGTTCTTCCGTACTGATCTGAAGGGTGATGAGCGTACAACATTTATGGTTCTGAATTTTACAAAATGGTTATTATACTGAAGCACATTAAAAACGCACCACCTGTATAATCCAGGAACAGAGTGTGAAATGTAAATATAAGTGTGTACAAGTTTACATATTTGGAATCTTTATTCATTTTCCTATGAATCCATGCTGGTCATTAATTTGTACATTTGATTGTTATGAAATTCATTGCATTCTGTGCAGGCAAGGGAGAAAACCAAAAATACAAAAAAATGCACGTGCGTTATCCTGCTGGAGAAGCTGCAAGTCTGGATAAATTGTGAACGCAGGAGCAACCAGTGCATCCAGAACCTCATCTCGATATGTCACAGCATTAACATTTCCACGGAAGACGTGAAGAGGCAAGCGATGGTGAAAACTAAATCCTCCCCAAATGTGAATACTGCCACCTCGAAATCGGTTGACACAGCATTCTGCAAAGCGCTCTTCACACCGTAGCTAAATCCGCATACGTCCATCTGCAAAGGATATGTTGAATCTGTTCTCGTCTGTGAATAGGACAGCATTCCACTGCAGTCTAGTCCATCTGATATGTTGCTCTGCCCATTGCAGGCGCTGCTAACGATGTCTGTGAGTCAAGTTTGGCCCAACATAAGGTCGTCTTGCAGTAAGGCCTGTATCTCTGAGTCGTTGTATGACTGTCATTCGAGAGACTTGCCCATGTCTACCCACTATTGCTCTTGCTGTTTGACTTGCCGGGAGAGTACGATTCCTTAGGTGACTCAGCACAATATGACGATCTTGCGCAGGGGTAGTAACTCGTGGTTGGCCACTCCGAAGTCTATCCTGGGCACTGCCAGTGGTTCCGTAACGTTCATTGAGACGTACAATAGTGCTGTGGTGGCAATTCATCCTTCTGGCAATGGCCCGCGAGCTCATTCCGGTCTCCAACATACCAATGGCTCGTTGGCGGTCGTTTTCAGATAGTCGTGGCATTTCAAGCACATGTACTGGGTGTTTTGTCTCAACGGCCTTTTTATACCGAGTATACTGCCACAACGCATACACATTTTCAAGGTCATAGCTGTTGAGAATCGTGTTGCACGTGTAACTTTCATCGTTTTCATGTAGTCTGTACACACACCCATGGGTTGAATCTTGCACTTTCCATTCCAGCAGCCATTCGCTCTCTACCTCATGGCAAACACGGGGAAAATCCATTCCCACACTTTTTTTTGCCAGCTTCTCGGCATCAGTATATATAATAGTGGTGCGTTTTTAATGTGCTTCAGTATATAAAGTTGTAGAATATGATTAAGCCAATAGGAACCCTGTATTACTTATATTTTATTGAAAGAAGTCTATAATTAATTTATGAACTCTTCTATTTAAAGAATCTTGAATTTTATTTATAAGCTTCCATGTTTCACTTCTTCTTTGTAAACCTCCAGACGTCAACTTGAATAGGTTTAAAGAAAGCAGTGGTCAGCCTGAGGTAGTTGGTATCTCCATAGATTTTGTCCAGAAATGCTACTGATGGCCATATGTGCTTTCAGTGTTCCTCATTTATTGGGCACTTTTGCATCAGATGTTCAGTGGTCATTTTATTGGTCACATGCATCAGTAGTTCCCATCTTTAGCTTGTCGAATAGGTGGTATCTTAGTCTGTTGTGACCTGTGCGGAGTCAGAAGGTTACTGCTTGTTCACTTCTGTTAAGCAAATATTTATGCATAATATAATTCTCAGACCTAAGGGTCTTTTATATTTGGACATGCGCCCTAATATAACCGACTAAGTTGAACGGGACGCGCCTCACCAAAATGAGGCAAAACTTTATTTTTTTTTTTTTAAATGCGTAATTTTTATGGTGGCCTGGACTTATGCTTCCCACCATAATTTTTACTTACAATAAAAACTTCATAGTTGATTCATTCTTCATCACCCTTCTGCTCCCCCAGGAGCATAGGCCTTCAACAAACACATGCCAAATCTTCCTATCCTGTGCCATCAGCTCAAGGTCTTTCTGTGTCTTCTTCATCTTCTCTGTGTCTGTCTCCAGTTCTCTTTTCTATGTGTTCCTTGGTCTCTCTCTACCTCTCTGCTGGGTCTCTCTCTACCTGTCTGCTGGGTCTCTCTCTACCTCTCTGCTGCAATGACTCAAAGCTGCTCACCTCTCGTAAAGTCTTTTGCATGCACTGGATAATACACCGGAGTCCCTAGTCATTCAGTAGCTGACCGTTCGAATATTTCACGAGTTCTTATAACACATTTATTGTCGGCGTCTGTGGCCTAATGGATGTGAACGCAGTTTCATAATCCAGATATACCAGGTTCGAAACCTGCTGCAGGCGGTTTGATAGCAGATCGCTTTGTGTGGATTTTTAACAATGGTATAAGCGCCGTACCATTCAGAAAGCAATGGCAAACTACTGAATGAAAAAAATTGCCAAGAAAAATCACAAACAGCCAATAAAAGCTGGAGTTGATTGCCACGTCCTGTAAAGGATAAGCAACTAACTAACTTATAACACACCATCTGATTATGACTCAAATCACTGTCTAATTTACTGTATGCGGAATTCGATTGTTATCAGTCTTGTTGTTTGTTTGTTTTGTTTTGTTTTTGTTTTTTTCCCTTCAATTTTTTTTTTTTTTATTCTTTATTTTTCAATTTATTTTTTTTTAAATTTATTTTAAAAACGTACTTTAATTATGATGATTATTGCCAAATGTATGATGTTATATTACTTTTATAATGATAAATGCCTTAATAATGCTTAAAGTAAATGTGAGAATGAAAGGATACAGTATACATGATGAGAGAGAGGAAGGGCAGAATGCCAGACGGGCCTGTGGGCCCAATTCTTAACCCTTGGAAAATAAAGTTTTTTCATTCGTTTGTTTGTTCTCTTATTCTGGGGATTGCAAAACAAGGACTGTTTATATATTTCATACGATATATAGTTCATATATTTCATTATTAAAATAACGTTTTCACAGCATGACAGTACAGTGGGCCCTTTGTTGTCTCTGCTGGGATTTGATGACCACATCCAAATTCAATACACTGCAGCTGTTTTTATTGAGCTGCACCGAATTCAAGGAGAATATATTGTAAAGCTTTTCTACAGAAATGATACAACTGTACAGCCATACAGAATTGTACCACAGCGTAAGTCTTAGCTGAACTGATTGAATGTTGGATTTTGTGGTTAACGCAGTAGATGTTATGTCATTAGGAAAATACTCAGATACAGCATTAAAAACCTGAATTTTGATTTTGATATAGAATATACTGACTGATCCTGAATAAAAGGGCTGAGAATGGAGGGTACAAGTCATTTGTATGTGTATGCAAATTATCCTTCTTCTCTTTAAGAAAAGACATTAAGACTGGGTTGAAAGGTCATGTGGCAATAATGAAATATTTTATTCATTCATTTCCTTTACCCTTCTTATAGAGCATGAAGCCACTACAGGCATACCTCGCTTTATTGCGCTTCGCAGATATTGCACTTTTTTTCAAATTATTCATGTTTATTTATTAGAACATGCCTTATTCTTCCGATAGATTTTGGCTCTCCACCAGCAAAAAGTTTACGATTCGCTGAAGGCTCAGATGATGAAGATTAGCATTTTTTTAGCAATAAAGTATTTTAAATTTTACAATACACTGTTTTTTAAGACCTAGCGCTATTGCGCACTTAATAGACATAGTGTAACATGATTTTACGCTTTTATATGCACTGGGAAGCCAAAAAAATGGGTATGACCCACTTTATTGCAATATTCGCTTTATTGCGGTGGTCTGGAACCGAACCGGCAATATCTCCGAGGTATACCTGTAGTGCAGTTGGTCTCCTTGCAGTAAATGTAAAATATTGTTTAGTACAGCAATTCCCTGCTTAGCGTTGTTAATTTGTTCTGTAGGTGTTGAAAAAGTTTTTCTGGCTCCAGATGTAGAAGACCCCGCTACTTGGTCAGTGAAGATATTGGAAGAGATGTTAAAAAAAAAAACACCCAAAAAAAACCAATCGAGCTTGCTATGCTTTGCCACCTTTTTTCTCTTCAAGAAGCACCTTGTAGAAAATAAGATCTTGTTTTGTGTTACAGATTACCATTGAACTGCATTCCATTGCTGAGTCATGCTTCATTATGCTAGCAATGACAATGCTTCTTGGCCATCCCACCACCCTGAATGAACTGGAAAGTTATATTCCTGCCTCCCACAGAATTTTGTGCACATCATAAGATCAAGTTTTTAAAGCGTATAACAGGCATGTGGAATAAAATAGAAACAGTGTTATATTGAAAAAGCGGTAATCGAACCACGTAAGACCCTGGGATTGCTGTATTCAAATTTTGTCTGTCTTGAACTAGTTTCCTGGATAAATAATTGTGTAAATATCGTTAATTTCATTGTATTAATAGTTCATTCATTCATCAACAACCTCCAGCTCCCTAAGGAGCATAGGCCTTCAACAAACTCAATTCTCCTGTCCCGTGCCATCCGCTCAAGTTCTTTCTTCTGTTTGGATGACTTGAGTTGAATTGTTATCTCGAGTTGACTTATCCATAAATGTCATTGAAGTTGTTGTGGCTTAAGTTTTCTACAGAATGGGGTAGCCAACCCTCCTTAGTTGCCTTTAAAACATGCTTGCATAAGGTTAGAGTGTTGCCGTTCTTTGCTGTTCTTTAGGGCAGTGGTAATACATAAGTGATAGTAATACTTGTAGGATACAGTAAAAGTAATGTAATAAAAGATGTGGGCAGTTCTATTGTGGCTGTCATCGCATGGCTGACTGTATTACAAGTATACATAAACTAGTTGTGCCTACCAAAATATTTTAATCCATTCTCATGAAAAGTTCCTGACCATTCCTGGACCTGTGGGGTGACCTCAGCATTGGTCTCGGACATGTAGTACTTAACAAGGTGTGGGGAAACAAAAATTAATTGGATTGAGGATTATGCTTACAATGAAGCTCCTCAGTGGTGGTACAAAAGAAGGGTTAAGAGAGGGAACTGATTAAAAAAAAATGTGATAGTAATTTTACTAATGCATTTTCATTTAGCTTTCCGTCTTGAGAGCCATGGTAGCACAGTGGTTAATGCACTGGCTTTCAAGCTCAGTGGTCCATGGTTTGATACCCAGTTGAGGTGGGATTTTTTTAGACCTCAAATGGCTGCTGGGTCGACCTAGCCTCATATAGTGTGCCAGATGGTCAAGAAAATATTCCCAATATGCTTCAATGGGCATGTAACGGGATCCTCCTTTCTGTCTTGAGATTGTATGGGTTCCAGAACAAGGACTGCCTTGTAATGCTATCAACAGGTTTCCTCAGTGTGTGTCCTATCCATCATCAGCGTCTTCTTCTCAACTCTTTTTCCACTGGCACTTGGCTAGTTTCTGTCATCAGTTCCACATTAGTGACTTTGTCATACCATTTTAACCCTTCTATTCTATGCAAGCACCCATTTATGAAAGTCTGTTTTTGTTGTTTTCCATGTTTCAGAGCCACACAATAGGACTGACTTGACATTTGAGTTGAAGATTCTTATTTTTATGTTGGACTTTCTTGTTCTTAATTTGATATCACTGTCTGTCCCTCCAACTCTATCTATACTACTGCCAAGATATGTGTACAATTCTACATCTTGTAGTGGTGTTTCTTCAAGTTCAACCTTATTATCATTTCGTGCATTTATTCTCATTATCTTTGTCATTTCCTGGCATATTTTCAGACCCAATTGTTGTGACCTCTCATCAAGTATTTTAATTTTGTCTCGGATCTGATTACGGTTATGGGACAGAAAAGCCAAGTCATCAGCAAAATCCAGATCATCCAACTGCTTAGTCAGAGTCCACTGGATTCCATTTCTGTTGTGTGTCGTTGATGTTTTCATAACCCAATCTATTGCCAGCAAGAAAATAAATAGAGACAAGAGACATCCCTATCACACTCCAGTTCTTATCCCAAATGGTTCTGAAATTTGTACTTCATGAAGAACTCTGCATGTCATGTCTTCCTTTATAAGTTTTCTTTATTAAATTTATGATCTTCAGGGTAACTCCACAATGCCTCATCAATTTCTAAAGTGATTCTCTGTCTACCTACATGGTCAAATGCCTTTTTATAGTCCACAAATCCAATGTAAAGAGGTGAGTTCCATTCTAGGCTTTGTTCCACTATTATTCTCAATGTGGCTATCTGACCTGTACATGATATGTTTTGCCTAAAACCCTGTTTGTTCATCTCTCAGTTGGTTTTCTATGGGCTCTTTTAATCTGTCAAAGATGATCCTGTTTAATCAAATAAATAATGCCATTAGATTACTACTCGTTGTCAAAACCACTAATATTGTGGATTTATAATAACACCCATACTACTGATAAATCAGGCTCGTCCTTCCAAAGGTACGACCACAACATGTAATGGCTGACACAGCAAGATAACACTTTCCACAGGTACTGCCCTTTAATATGATATACACACATAAATAAAGGCCTCATACGGCCATGGAAAACGTATGAATTACAATACAAAAATACCAATGTAACTTGCCTCACTACCAGCTCAATCTATCAGCATAATACATTCTAGTATGCCCTACCGAATGAACATTATCGCTGAATATCGCTCACCAGCGAAACACTGTGCCAATGGTACTCTCAACACATAGACACTTTACAACTCTGCTATCTATGGAAAATGCTCACTAGATCCTAACCACATCTAGAATTATAACACATAGTCCACTCAGCATGAAATGTGGCAAGTACTATAATATTCCAAACATGGCATACAATTCACCAAATATATAAATAAAAAATAATATGGTATGAAATCAGTTTTACAAGTAAACGGTACACATGAAACAAGGGATGTTTCAGGTTCTACCCTTCGTCAGCCACAGTTACGAACAGGTGACAAGGACAAGAACTACATATAGGTGCTACAAAAATCAACGATGATGAGGAAATCGCCAAATGAGCGATACAAGCAGATGAAATGACGGTGATGAGCGAAACGATAACAGTAATAACGCAAGAAAATCGTAAAACCAGAAAGACATTGTTGCGCACATATTCTTTTGTGTGACGCACAGATTACTGTTGGTACGCATACAAATGACTACTGTGGACGTTTCAACAGTTTAATTTGACGCACACACTTGGACAGTACAGGTACAGTTACTGGAAAACATGTTGACACATATCGTCATACTGTTGATCAATGGTCTACAATAATAAGTTGGCATCAACTGGGATTGGAGCGGCACTAATGCAAGAGTACTCTGGAACTCTGCATCCTGTAACGTATATCTCCAGAAAACTTAATGCTGCAGAAAGGAATTATTCGGTTTTAGACCGTGAACTATTGGCTATGGTTTGGTCAATTCTCAAACTACAAAGATTCCTTCTAGGCGCACATTTCATAGTAGAAACCGATCAGAAAGCTCTTATGGCTATACAGAGTAAGAATTTGAAGAGCTCGAGGTCTACTCGATATGCAATTGCTCTTCAACCTTTTCATTTTTCGATACGAGCTATCAGTGGATCAGATAATGTGATGGCAGACATTTTGTCTAGATGCCCACATGATTCCACCTAACTGTTGGGTCTTGGACTTCTTAACACATCCAACTCTACAACAGTTTTTCTTTTCTATATCAAGATAGATACACATTGTAATTTGTAATATAGTGATTGTATCACTACTATCACTACGTTCATTGATATATATTCACCGATACTCTTTAATGATTTTTCTTCTTTGTCAATCATGTACTTATAGTGCTTAAATATGAAATTGTTATATGCATTGTGTCATTGCCAGCATTGTAGTATACGTTGGTGGCACCTCCCTGGAAACATTTATGCTTAAGAGAAATGCTTTCTCTGAGATGTTGAGATGTATTCTCACCAGTCGATCTATATTTCGACTTTGCCTTAATTTGGCTTTATAAATTCCAGATATTTCTCATCTGCGCAGTATTTGTGCGTTGTGAGCCTATTGTATGTTGCTCTCAGATGAAAAAAAAATGATTTTCATTTTTTTTCCCGGAGGGGGGGGGGGGGGTGGTAGTCTGTTGCGCACATATTCTTTTGTGTGACGCACAGATTACTGTTGGTACGCATACAAATGTAAAATGTAATTATTTGTCTGATAAAAATATATTTATCTTTGAATTCACGATTCTTAGTCTAAGGGACAGAACTCAGATTAGTCGATGTGTATTCATTCTGTGAGTTATCTGTTCTTGTATCTTTCCTGAATATCGAACTTGGCGTATGAATCTAGAATTATGTCATATTTTGTGTCTGGTATGGCCAGAAACAGATTGTTCTTGCTTATGGTATGCAGGAATGTTTATGATCCGAATCTATGTTTACTCCTTGTCTGTTTGAGACGATTCGGTCTTATATCGTGTTATCTTTGTATGTCTATGTCGGACTATTTTCCTTGTACTGTACTTTGGGGTCAGGCACTTTCGGCGCATAAAGATACGTTAGGGAGTTCTTCGGTGATGAAGGAGCCTGTGGCGGGATGTCATGTTAGACCTGTCCAAAGTTTGTGATCTCTTCGATTTATTATGGGGACGAAGATAGTTTCTTCTAGGATCGTTAAGTCTACGAGTTCCCCAGTGTTGATTCAGTAATGCCAGGAGAGCGTTTGTGTTTGCTAGTGTATTTCCTATGCCAAGGTAAAAGAACTGTTCACTGAACTCTTTCATTCCTAGGCTCAAATGGGCAGACGTCTATATGAATTTACCTATGTCTATATGTCGGGACGACATGTTATCTAGCAGCACTGTATATGTTTATATGCAGCAATTATGAGGACAGAATATGCTGATACTTGTAGAAAATATTTGTGTTCATGAACTGAACCTTTATTGAAGCTTCATTATGCATCGTTATCGTGAGTGATGCTCACAGGACCAGAAGCCATTTTGGAATCCTATTTATTGTCGATCATCAATCAGAGAACAATGATGCCCCCTTATTATCAGGTGATGATAAAGAGATCACACTTATGAAAGGAAAACCTACTATTGGTAGTTTAACATTTTCTCAGAAAATATTTGCTGAACTTTATCTAAAGGAATCTTCGCTAGAGTGCAAGTTACGTTTATGCTAAAAGAGGTTCGGTCTAGGAATCAGGTTTGAACATTGTCTATTAACTGACATGATCAGTCAGTAAGGCCTGATGAATATTTGTATAAACTATGGAACTCTGAATGCTTGTCTACTGACGTTCCATTGTGATTTTCTTTAACATGAATGCCAACTTATTATTGTAGACCATTGATCAACAGTATGACGATATGTGTCAACATGTTTTCCAGTAACTGTACCCGTACTGTCCAAGTGTGTGCGTCAAATTAAACTTGAAACGTCCACAGTAGTCTGCATCAGTAACTTCTAGATACGTATGAATGAGTGTTTGAACCTTCAGTCAACTCCACAGAACAGTCCACACATTCGCGTATTGACATTCACTTTAACACTCATGATCAACATTACATCCTGGTCGGGGCCTCAATACGTATGGAACAAGGTGACCTGTATACCTGACACTGTGCCCGGTTATTTGAGTTGACCAGTTACACCAATACACTAGTATCAAAGTGGTGTTCAAGATAAACAGTCCAAATGTACATCTGTTACAACGTGGAGACCAAATTCAGACATGTCGAAACAGGAAAGTAAATAATCGACGAAGCGAAGACAGAAATGAACAACACTATTAAAACAAGTAAAAAATCACTTAGCTGGATCCCAGAAAGAAACATTCAAGATGGCTGAAAAAATGAGGCGTCATGCGGAAGTGACGTATGAGCTAGTGACGGCTGAGAAAAGATAATTGAGGAAACAAAACGAACCAAAGCAAAAACAAGGATAGAAAGGAAAATGACGACAGAAGAAATAAAGTATGAAACAGAGACAGAAGCCACCAGAATTATGCAAAATGATGCTGGATATTCAAGCCAGCAGGAGATAAAACGCCCATTTGAAAAATGAGACGATTCTCCAATGAGAAGCGAGTTCGGTCGTCGCCGGCACATGACAGGAGGGCAGTGACATGAATGTCAGAGTTATCGGAATGGTCAGGGCTATTGAAGTGAAGGGCCACCGGTAAATGTTTGTCATGCTAGATGTCATTCAAGTGCTCATGAAACCTGTCTGCCAGTTTCACCAACATAGGTCATGTCACACCTCTTGCAGATGATAGCATAAATCAGGTTTCTGGATTCTCACGTGAAAGACTCCCCAATGGTAAATTCTCTCCCACAAGAATGCTGGCGAGTGAAAAATATCTGCGACCTCTCTCGGCCGCTGACTAGGAGGGAACTCCCTTTTGCACCAAAACTTGTTCCCGCTTCCTGTCCGGTCACCTGATCTGGACAAACAGCTTCTCTCAGGGTTGCCAACCACCCAAGGTGGCCAATCTGAAATTTCGACGAAATAGCGCCATGACACTCGTGAAGTTTTTTTTTATTTTTTTATTATGCTCATCTCAAAACACGCACAGTGAGGGACCTGATACATCAAATTAAAACTGTGTTTCACTATTCATTTAATAACAGTACAGAATGGCAGTCGTTTGTTCATCGCTGTAAACAGTGCATTGTGGCAGGTCGTCGACACTTTGAACATTTGTGACTTTAAATGTGAAAATGCCATAATTCTATCTCAAATGATAATTGAGTTATCAGCATTCAAAGTGTGTATACATATTTTGATACACCCTATATATATATATAGGACTTGGCATGTGTTTGTTGAAGGCCTATGCTCCTTTGGGAGTGGAGGGTTATGAATATATATATATATATATGTAACACATAGAAAGGTAAAAGTAGTTCTTTAGCAGATGCAGTCATAGGAGAGTGTAGCGTTAGAGGCTTCACAATACTGGGTCTCAGCTTTAATGAGGTGAGGTGACTGGCTGGCTTCATTTTCCTTCCCTGACTCAAGAGCAGAGTCATTTACAGCTCGGTAGACTAAAATGTGATGTTACCAGGTTTTGAACCTAGTAAATTTACCTCAAGAAGCAAGTACTGTAACCACTCTACCACTCGAGATGTATATACTCTTTTGTAGTGAATTACCTTTTGAAACTAAATACGAAATGGATTTTTTTTGGGGTGACTAAGTCTGCATTTAGTACACCATATTTGATGTGGTCGTTTGCCCGTGCAACTGAACTCATTTGCAGTCTTCTTCTTCCTCTTCCTCCATTTTTGTTCCATAAGGAGTATGGGATTGCTACTGTAGTTAGCTCCCTTGTAGAAAGCATGTCTTGTGCTCTATCTGCAGTGGTAGATCCTGTGGCTATTTTATTTTACACTAGAGTAATAGCCCATCATAAGACAGGAATTCAGTCCAAAAGCACCAATATTTAATGGCAATTTTACTTATTCAAACACTTGTGGAAAAATAATGTTAGGTGTGAATATCTGATTGTCCATCAGAAGATTTTCTGCTGTTTTAATTTCTACTTTTATATTGTTGTGATTCCTTGATTGAGACAATGCGACGTACAGCTGTCCATGAAAGAAAATTTGCTCGATCAAGAAAATATTGTTAAAGTGGTTATTAAACCGGTTGATCTATAACTTTACAGCTATACTTGGCTTAATCACTATTGAGTGAATTGTATGTCTGCACCCATTTGACTCATATTGTGTTAAGTAACCCAAACATATAGAACACTGCTGTTTGCCCGATATTAAAAGTCGCCACGTTAGTTCTGAGCCTGTTCAGTTGAAAAAATTTCTTGCCAGCGAGGTCACACCTTTTTCTGTAGCGGGAAATACCTTATTTACTTACTTAGTCATTCCTCTTCTATCTTGAGACGAAGAGAGAGCACTGTGCTATCCTATCGGCTGTCTGCCTCCTGGCCTGGTTCGATTCAAGTCCTTGTCCTTCAGAGATTGTCTAATATTGTCTTCCCAGTGGCTTCTGGGTCGTCCTGGAGGTCTGGATCCCAGGCTCTTAATTTCCCATACTTGTCGTGGTAGCCGATCTTCGCCCTTTAGGGAAATACCAGTTGATTTTATTCTAACAAAAGCGTGAAACTTAAATCTTCATACACGCATTCCTGTTAATTATAGCGCTAAAATAATTTAAAAGTATAAACATGCATGCTGTTCACAGAGAGATGTTACTGGTGCATGCACACCGTCCTTTGCGCACTCTTCTTTGGTGAGTGTTACTATTTTCTGGAGAGTATTAAAAAATCAAAATATTTGTTTTACATCCGATGTCAAACAAAGTCTGAACACGCACGCTGTTCACATGGCGCATGCACACCAACCTTTGCGCACTTTTCATTGGAGAGTATTATTATTTTAGGGAGCATTACGAAGGCTTCAGACAGAATTAGCTGGGATTTTATTATTATGAATGATGAGACTGTCAGCCTCATTTATCACATACTTTATGTATATAAATATATTTGTGTGTGTGTGTACTGGAGACAGACATGAAGATGACATGGAAAGACCTTGAGCTGATGGCACGGGACAGGGGTACTTAGCATAAGTTTGGTGAAGGCCTATGCTCCTTGTGGAGCTGAAGGGTGATGATATATATATGTATATCAGTAAGCTGTATTTACATTGTAAATAGGTTGCTGCAGCAGAGCATGTTCACTTGATGGGTTTCATGAGGTGTACAAGGATCACCTTCTAACAGATGAGAAATGGGAGCAGTTGTGTCACAATGTGCCATCAATGGGAGTTACCTTAGAAGAGAGTAAGTCAGACTTACTGCATGTTTACCTTAAAGGTGATCTGTTTGTGTAAATAAAGGATATCGTTTTTTGTCATTATCTCTTTGATTTCACAATTATTATCCACCCTGTGCCGGGATTATTGTTTACTATACCCTCTATTAACGTATATTTTATGTAAATATTTTCCGTGACCATGCACATATTATATATCAAACTGAAGGAAAATTGAAAGAGAGTCATAATATATGTATAGTGTCTTTGTTAGTATTAACACAAGTACATGAGAGCTGGATGAACTACCAGCAAGTCATCATCAGCCTTGGTAGAGAATGCAGAACTTGGGCCAGTAGGAGAGCAGAGCTGGAAATTGGTCAGCTTATAAATGTTAATGCTGGGGATGATGATGCCATTAGATACACTGATGGGTCTGTACATAGATACTCCCTACCAGGAGGTTTATAATCTCTACATGACTGCTTCCCTCAATCTGGCAAGAACAAATCGGCTCCGTCTAGAGACAACCGTTTCAGGCCATAGGCGTTAGGAATCCCCCTCTCATAATCTAATCTCCTTGGCCTCCACCCTGTAATCCATGGTAATAAATCAGGGTGGGGCTTCTCTGCTAGAGTAAAGCGCAGAACCATTGCTGAACATAGTGGGGCTTACATGATAACAACCTCCAGCATGAGAATGGAGGTAGAGGCAGTTACTACTGCCTTAAGATGGCTGTCTGAGACTTTATTAACAACGGCAGTTATTGTATCAGATTCACAATCCATGCTTCGAAACGTCCAAAATGGATGGCTCCGACATAATGGAAAACCTTCATAGAAGCATCGAATCCTCAAGAACTGATATGGATCTACTGTCCTGGTCATGCAGGGGTACACGGCAATGAAAGAGCTGACAGACTAGCTTCAAGAGCACCCATAGAAGGTGCATTGAACATGGATAAGAGAGAAATACTGAAGGCAATTCATGATCGCCTATTAGAGAATGACACTGCAATCGATGAATCATTAAGGCTGAGACTACTGGAATTTGGCATCAAACGTAAGACCAGCAGGGATGGACGTATGAGAGGACGCATCTGACATGTAAACAACCAGTGTGCAACAGGAACAATTAGCATTCATACCCTTCGACATTTACTGAGGGAGACTGAGCACCTATGTGTTTGCCCAGAGTGCAATGACGTCGATTCTGATTAACGTTAACAAGTACATTTGGTATACATAAAAACATGTTGCATGTAAATTATTAAAAAAAAACACTAAAAAGTTCACAGTAGAATACAATTTTTACCAAAGACAGTTTATTGTTGCAGAGAATAAAACTTTCTTTTTAGTCTTAAACCATCAAAGTAGTCCAATAACAAAGCAATAAAACATTGAATGATTCACACTTCCTTAGCTCCATAGACTATAAGATTATGGTTTGTTCATTGTTGGTATATTACCAAGACTTTCATAAATATGTGCTTGTGTAATATAGAAGGATTGAAAAAGTATGACAAGATCGTCAACATAGAACTGATGACAAGAACCAGTGGAACAAGAGATGAGAAGAAGGTGCTGGAGATGGATAGGACACACATTGAGGAAACCTGTTGATAACAATACCCGGCAGTCCTTGTTCTGGAATCCCCAGTAAGAAAGCCTATGCTCCTTTGGGAGCTGAAGGTCAATGAATGACGAACTGTGCCTGCACTTTATTGAGCTAAATAAATTGTGCTCATTTTATCTTCATAGGAAATTAGAAAACTTGTGGTGAATTAAAAGGTTACTTTCACATTGGGATCCTTGCCGGTGCTACAGAGTTTGTGCACTGTGCTGAGAGATCCTCCTTGTGTGATCTAAGGGAGGAGACCGGAGCACTGATGTAGTTTTCTGTGTGCAATGAAGATGGTTATTAAAAATCAAACGAAACCAATCGTTCCCTTAGAATTAAATCAGTTTAAACTAGTAATGAACCTTGTGTGTGCTAACATTGTTCTTTTTCCCCTTGTTATTTCTGACTTTCAGTGTTCAGGGCAGCTGAGCTTTGAATCTGCAAGGACAGTCATTCTCCATTCCTTTTCCTTAGTTCATACTTCCGAACTAATGTTAAGTCCAACATTACGATATGTATCATTATTTGTTTCCGTGATCATTTCTTTGCTGTGGCATTTTCCAACTGTTTTATTTTACTATTTCAGTGCTCTTGCCTATATTGATAGCAATATTGGTGGCTTTTATAGGCCTGGATGTCTTCCTAGGCATTAAAGCCTACAAATACTGGCAGCAGACACCAAAAGTGCCCCACCAAGAACAGTACAGTATGCTCCAAGCTGAGGCAGCCAGCAGTGACAGTGAGACAGATTTGAATACTGCAGAAGACAACATCAAACCAGATGGCGATATATAATATTCTAGAGGCTGCTGTTGTAGAGGAACAGAATAACTGAGAGTAATTAGTTTTGTACTTTAGATTGGCAACAGTTTTATTTGTTACTCTAGATTTTTCTTATCCAATTCAGACCTGACATTAACTCATTCTAATACATGAGCCGTATGTTGCACTACAGAATTACCTACGGGCTATAGGGTGTGTCTGCTTGATACAAGTCCGAATTTGAACTAAAAATTAGAAAATACCTGGCTTTAAGCTGGTTTAAATCATGTGAACACATATTGTGGACCACAGGTTTTAAATTGGTAGAGAAAGAAGTATTCTGCTGCTTAATTTTTATCAGTTAGTAATGTTGCTAGGTAGTTTGTTTATATAAAGTGGTCATAGACATCACAGCAATAGATTATTTCTAATGAACTGTAATTTTACTGATTGTGATAATAGCCTTTTTCGATTCCAAGAAGGACATGTCACAAATTTTTTGGCATAATATTTTTAATTAATTAAATTAATTAATTAAATTAATTTCAACGAAATATGACTTCATAGAAAAAAATTATAAAAATTAGAATTTCCATTTGTTTATGAAAAACTTCTAGGATTAATTTTCAGCTGGATATATATTTATATTCTGGAGCTTTGACTGCCAAGGAATTAAGAAGAGCTGAAACATTAACCTGTAAGGTCACAATTTTATTTAATAAAATATTTTTTTTTTAAATGTCCACACTTTACGAGACAAACAGTTTTTTTTTACATCACATAAGAATTCACTATATCTGATATTATTCACCCAATTATCTAAAGTTTGATGCATAATATATTTGTCTGCTGAATTAATATATATGCACACTGCCAGTTTTTGACACCTGCAGAAAAAAATGCGTCCATTTTGGAGTAAAACCCCAAAAAACAGCCTGTGATAGATAGAGATAACTGACCAGCTTTACTACTTGCTCTAGATTTTTCTTGAGCAATCCAGACATGGCATTAAAGGAGTATGGATTATAGAAAACAGTTTATACCAGATCCAGTATGTTATTTCTTAACAGTTATGTTTCAGCATGTAATCAAAATTATGTTGGCTTGTATGTCCCGGTGAAAATCATGGAAAAATGCTGGGTTGAAAATACTGATTTTGAGATGTTGGTAAACAACAGTTCACCTTCACTACTGTCGAACAATATAGTGACATGGTCGTAAAAAGTGTATTTGAAAGTGGTGGTCTGTACTGAAATATCAGTGTAATACTAAACTTTAAACCTGATTTTCTCAGAACTACATCTTCATACACTCTCAGACGTCTACTTGAATATTTTAAAAGAAAGCAGTAGTCAGCTTGGGGCTGTTTGTGTCTCCGTAGAATTTTCCAGGAATGGTACTGGTGACGGCCATATGTGCTTTCTCTGTTGTTCATATGTTCAGCAGTCATTTTTTTTATTGATGCCGTAGTTACACTCATCGGTAGTTCCTATCTTTAGCTTGTTGAATAGATCTCAGAACTGACACTGTCTTAACAGTGTCGTCAAAAGTGTATGTTCCTACCAGACTATCCACTGGTAATAAATTGTTAACTAGTTCTAGGCACTTTATTTGCAATACAAGTATCTCAGAATACCAATATAAATTTGATTTTATGGTGTTGTGTCACAAATGGATGTTATATTTTAATGAGCAAGTATACCTGTCAAAACAATAATGGGGAGGGTGAAGAGAATTAAAGCCAATGTCTTAACGTTTCAAAATGTGCAGCCCCGGATAAAATGGTCTTGCTCGGAACTCATTTTATTGACTCTGAATGAAGTTACTTTAAATATTTGTAAAGTTTTTTTCTTCAAGAATTAAATTTTTTGCTTACGTCTTGTCAGGAACGTAGTTTTTCCTCCTCTTTGCTGTCCGGGGGGGAAAAAATCAAACCACAAATAAACATCATTGATTATATGTCATGTGACATTTTACTTTTTTTTTTTTTCACTTGATAAGATATAATAAGGTATAGAACTATGTGTTTTAGATGCAGTTAAAAAAATAATCATGCAAACAATTCTTAACTTCATACACATGAGAGTGCCAATGAAATCATTGATGCTTGCCACTTTGGCGCACTCTGACAGCATTACACTGGGATTTTATATTATTAATGACCATGACCCTGAAACAACACTTCAAGCTTTGTTTGTTTCTATATATAAGAAGAACTTTATATATTATATCCCTGTTTTTTCTGAACATTCCTTTACATTTTTACACTTGTGTGTTTATCTATATAAATTTTTATATATTAAAAAGGTGGTGACTGGTGATTTCTCATATATTTTAACATGTTCATTTTGTGTGCACTGTGTAAGTAAAACCTGACTTTTTTTCTTGTTTTGGAATATTCCTTTCATATTTTTACATTCTCACATTTGTCTGTACAAGTCTATAATCTTTTATTTGAACACCCGAAATTTGTTGAAAATCGCAAGTTTCTTTGGTCTACTTTTCAATCACATTTTGAGCGATTTCTGGCTATTTTGGGTGACAGCTGAAAACTGAACAAAATTCGGTGTCTGAAACAAAGCTGGTTCCCAAGGATTTCACATAAAGAGTTACAGACCTGTATATATATTTATATACTAGTGGTGACTGGTGTGGTGGCTGGTGATTTCAGCACGATTATTTTGTATACACTTTGCAGACAAAACTTGACTTTTTTTTTTCTTCTTTTAGAACATTTCCTTTCATATTTTTACTTTATCACAGTTGTCAGTTATATTTTTTATAAACAACTAGGGGTGACTGGTGATTTGTCAGATTTCAACATGATCACTTTGTATACGGGAGCCGCGGTAGCGTAGTGGTTAGTGCACTGGCTTCCTAGCTCGGTGGTCCATGGTTCGATCCCCAGCTGAGGTGGGATTTTTTAGACCACAAACGGCTCTGGAGTCGACCCAGCCCAGCCTCATGAATTGGGTACCAGAGCAGCCCCTAGTGTGCCGATGGTCAAGAAAATATGGGCCTAACACCACATTCCCAATATGCCTCAACGGGCGTGTAATGGGATCCTTGACCTTACTTACTTTGTATACACTATTCAAGCAGAACCTGACTTTATTTCTCTTTTTGAACATTCCTGTTGTATTTTTTTATTGTCATATTTACTATTTAATAATGGTGGTGACCAAGAATGTGAAAAAAACTCAGATTTTTTTGGTTTCTTTATATTAGAGGAGCTTGATATACCCCTATTTTTCATAAAATTCCGTTACATTTGTACAATAGCCCTTATTCCTTTAAATTTGTTTATTCTCATATTTGCCTCTATATATTTTTATATACGGTACAGCTATGGGTGACTGGTGATTTCTCATATTTTGATGTGCTCAATTTTTGTACACTATGCAAGCAGAACCTGACTTTTTTTCCTCTTTTAGAACATTCAGTTCACATTTTTACATTCTCATATTTACCTGCATATATATTTACATGTAACTAGTTCATGACTGGTGGTATCTTACATTTTAACTTAATTTTATTTCTGTGTAAATATTGGATAACTGCTTTTAAAATTGAAAACTAGAATCAGAGCTTTGAAAGTTGATAGCTGTATATCCTGTATTTGCACAAAATGAGACAGGGATACTAAGAAGATGAGGAGGACTGCAATAAAGTATGCTGAAGGGTGGGTTAATTAAAAAAACAAAGGAAAAAAATGTAGTGTGTCTTCCTAGGATAAAAAAACAAATAGAATTACCTACATCTTGGAAAAAAGGTCTTCGTCAGGGACAGGAAAGACAGTGAGAGCTAAGTAAAAAAACATGAGAAAATAAATAAAAAAGAATACAGCCCCTGAAAGCAAGCCACTATCACATGTCAAGAATCATGTGATGAATACCAGAGTATTAGAAATTTATAGTCCTTGGAAGATTGGCTGTAAGAGGTATCCCATCAATTTAATCTAGCGTTGCAGTGATGGACTGCATTAGCTCCAGTATTTATTGTGTTCTCCTTTAAGAGCTGATCATTCTTTTTTACTTTCATTTTGCTCTGCAGTATGGTGTTATATTTTTTTGACTAAAAATACTTTTCTAAATATCTTTCTACCGGGTTGATTTTAAGTCATCTGTGTACTCAGTTAGTTAGCATCTAATGGTTCACTGAAAGTTTTGAATGGCTTTAGGGTGCACAAGCTACAACTTCTCCTCAGAAAAGTTGTGCAATACGTGTAGCAAGATTATTTTGGCTCAGGATTATTGGGATCTTGTGCATGGTACTGTATTGTCAGTCATTACATCTTTGAAAGCGTAGGCCACAGAAAACAAAAATACTTTCCTTGGATATCTTTTTCTGCATTCCCTCCATTGAGACCTGTTTCTCTTGGGTCTTTCTTTCTTCTCAGTGTGTACTCCTAGGCCTCCATTTCTGATCTTTTCTAGGGAATGTTTATCAGACAGTTATGCTGTGTGATAAAATGTTTCTCAGCAAGTATCAGATCCACCTCTGTGTGCTGAGATATTGTGAATAAACAGTCTAGTGCGGTGCCAGCAGTATCATAGGTCATACATGGTGGATCATCTCCCAGATGGTCCTCAAAAATGTTTGAAAATTGTGGCTTTTACAATTTTTTAACAATATTAATGCTATCCACAGGTTTCCTCAGTGTGTGTCCATAGCCAGTGTCTTCTATTCTCACATTTGCTTTGCCTGTTTATATTTTTATATACAGCTAGGGGTGACTGGGTGATATAATATATAAAAAATATATATATATTCTTTTTATTTATTTCCTCATGTGTCTTTCTTAGCGTTTGCTTTATTTCCTTTGAACAGCTTTTGGGCGCACAAGCTACTTCTCAGAAAAGTTGTGCAATACGATAGAGTAGCCAGATTATTTTGGCTTATGAATGCTTGGCAACTTGTGCATGGTACTGTACTGTCAGTCAGATGTTTATACATCTTTGAAAGCATAGGCCACAGAAAAAAACAAATACTTTCCTTGGATATCTTTTTCTGCATTCCCTCCATTGAGACCTGTTTCTCTCAGGTCATTCATTCTTTTCAATGTGCACTTTTAGGCCTCCTTTCTCAGCTGTTTCCCCGCAGAATGTTTTATCAGTCACATTTATGCTGTGTTATAAAAGTTTTCGCAGCAAGCATCAGATCCACCTTATAGCCAGTGTATCACTGGTGGTACATGGTAGATTGACTGATGGTACAAAATATTTTAAAATGTTTGATGGTGAAATAATTTTTTGCGTATTGAAATTAAAAAAAAACAAACAAAGAAAAAAGTAGTTGAAAAGATTTTTTTAGAAAAAAGCCACAGAAAATATGTGGAGGAATTTTGACATTAACCCTTAAGTGAACTTAACTTTCTTTATAGTTGTCATTTTGTTGGATACTGAATGAACATCTTGGACAGTGTATTAAACATTTAATATAATAACTCAGAATATATAAATTATTATATAAATAACATAAGTAGTTTTATTTTACAGGCAACGTGTAATTACACGCTTTTATTTAACATCATTTGTTTGTCACTTTCAAATCTTGCAATCGATTTTTCAATCATTTCCAGATGAGCAATAGCTCTGAAACTTGGCATAGTTGTGTATTCCCAATGACAATACAATAATCAGTCAATTATTTAATATTGTAATTATGACATTATGAGTAATTAAAGTTTTTCGTAAAGAAATGTAAACAAATCAGGGGCCATAATGAAGTTAATTAAAAATTCAAGAGTACGTGGTGTGCTTTATTTTTTTTCTATGCGTAAAACGTGTCTAGATAAATCAAGGGAAACAATCAAAATTATAAAATTATGAATCAAGGGAAAGTACCTGTGAGAAACTAAAACTACTTTTAGTGTCTACAAGATCAGAAACAAAAAACTAACTCCATGTGCTGCTATTTCTTTAGCAAAAATACAAAATGTATGCCAATCTGTTGTTTATTGTGTGCAACAGTGCATTGCTGCCAATGGTGGACATTTTGAACACTTGTGACTAAATGTAAAAATGCTATAAATTCTGCTAATTTGTTTCCATTTATATGCGAAGTAACAGCGTTCAGCATATGTATGCTTGTTTTGTTTAAAGCACGTTCACAATAGAAAATCACAAGCAGCGCGACTAAGTTCATTCTATCCATCAATCGCGAGAAGGAACTCAAGAATACTGGACTGATTTTGATAATTAAATTTAAGACTTTGGCAAAATTTGTCAACCAGTTTCAGATTTGATCTAAATCTAATAAGAAATAAACTTACTCTTGTAAGTTTAACTTTTTTTCTAATTTGAAATATTGGTGTATGCGAACCATTTTAAGAAGTTACATTATTTCATGCAACACGGAGACTACACAGTCTGCTTATCAATGTGGCAGAAATTCTAAATATTGTTTTATAGTTACATAACACATTTTACAACACCATAACATTTAAACATGTTCACAAATACTGCAATGGTTTGAATATGGTTTGTAGAGTCAGATATTGAGAATGAAAGGTTTTAATTACCAACAATAAAGTAAAGCCTGTATTATGTTGTGCATGCATACATATTTCTTGTTTAGGGCACATGGCACCCTTTCTTTCTTTGTGTATGTGTGTATATGATAGAGGATGTCACAAAGGTTCATTTTCATTATGCAAAAGGATCCCGTTACATGCCATCGAGGCATATTTTCTTACCCATACGACTCACTAGGGGTGATGTGGCCACCTTTAACCTTCCCATAGTTGCTCTATTTTCATTAATAGAAAACAATATTTAGCATTCCTCTTCTACCCTGGGGTGTAGAGCTTTGCCAGAGAGAGTGCCATACTGTCCTATTTGCTGTTCATTATTTATACGTGTGTTCAATTTGAGCTTCTTGTGCATTCATGCAAAAGTCTATCCACCTTAGTAGATTGGTGCTGGCTCAGTTCCACGTGTTCTCATAAGTCTATCCAACTTTGTAGATTGGTGCTGGCTCAGTTCCAGGTGTTCTCATAAGTCTATCCACCTTTGTAGATTGGTGCTGGCTCAGTTCCACGTGTTCTCATAAGTCTATCCACCTTTGTAGATTGGTGCTGGCTCAGTTCCTTGTGTTCTCATAAGTCTATCCACCTTTGTAGATTGGTGCTGGCTCAGTTCCACGTGTTCTCATAAGTCTATCCACCTTTGTAGATTGGTGCTGGCTCAGTTCCACGTGTTCTCATAAGTCTATCCAACTTTGTAGATTGGTGCTGGCTCAGTTCCAGGTGTTCTCATAAGTCTATCCAACTTTGTAGATTGGTGCTGGCTCAGTTCCAGGTGTTCTCATAAGTCTATCCACCTTTGTAGATTGGTGCTGGCTCAGTTCCACGTGTTCTCATAAGTCTATCCACCTTTGTAGATTGGTGCTGGCTCAGTTCCACGTGTTCTCATAAGTCTATCCACCTTTGTAGACTAGTGATGGCTCAGTTCCATGTGGTCTCATGTCTATCCACCTTTGTAGACTAGTGATGGCTCAGTTCCATGTGGTCTCATAAGTCTATCCACCTTTGTAGACTAGTGATGGCTCAGTTTCATGTGTTCTCATGTCTATCCACCTTTGTAGACTAGTGCTGGCTCAGTTTCATGTGTACTCATAAGTCTATCCACCTTTGTAGACTAGTGCTGGCTCAGTTTCATGTGTTCTCATAAGTCTGTCCACCTTTGTAGACTAGTGATGGCTCAGTTCCATGTGGTCTCATAAGTCTATCCACCTTTGTAGACTAGTAATGTCTCAGTTCCATGTGGTCTCATAAGTCTATCCACCTTTGTAGACTAGTGATGGCTCATTTTCATGTGGTCTCATAAGTCTATCCACCTGTGTAGACTAGTGATGGCTCAGTTCCACGTGTTCTCGTCAGTTTTGTTTTTCACATTCATTGATAGTTATTGCCCACGTAGTTCCAGGGGTCTCTAATGAAACAAAGAAAGAACAGGAATACTTCACCCTCAGGCCACTAATATAAGGTTGTGCATGCAGGAGCTGGCAACATCGTCATGTCAAACAAATTGCCATAGAAACCATCACTACAAGAGCATGTGAGTGCTTGTTTCAGGTTTCCTGCAAGGGGGACAAACTACAGTGGTGGCTCCATAAGAAGTGTACAGAAAAATGATGATGATGATTTATAATTATTAATGATAATAATGTAAATATTATATTTGCCATGAGAATGGACTTTTAGGACACCCTGTACACACATCATGTGGCTCAACTCACTTTTCTATTGTGCATGCAAATATTACAAGCCTGTCAACATTCATACTTCCAGTTCTACCAAGTTGTCATAATTAAAAATGAAGCAATTTTTTAAAATTATTCAGCTTCTGGCAGCAATTTGTATATTGGGATGATTTGCTACTTTATGGTAATACGTAGACCTAGCAATTATGCATGCCTATCCACCTTTGTAGACTGGTGATGGCTCAGTTTTCTAGCCTGCCAGCATTCGTACTCCCAATTCTCCCAAGCCATAATTAAATGAAGCAATTTTGTTTTATTCAGCTTCTGGCAGCAATTTGGAGGCAGTATTAGGGTGGCTGTTATTTTGTATTGGGATGATTTAATATTTTATGTTAATATTTAGACCAGGCTATTGACTGGCAACCAACCAAACACACCACACCCCCCCCCCCCCCCCCAATTATTGTGATAAAATGACAATTATCAGTGGTGATGACTGACTTTACCTTTGTTGCTATGTTCAGAATACTCTTTACCATTTTTCTTCTTTACCAAAATGAAGGATGAAATAAATAAAATGGAATCATCTTGTTCATGTTTGTCTCATTACAAAAATGGTCAGTGATTACATGCAACAAATGACACAGTAAATTTCAAATGGTAAAGCTTTGTTTTTACAGGGTTTTTTGGTAAAATATAAAATAAAATAAAAATATGCAGTGTATAAAAGTGGTGGAGTGTGAAGAGTAATACCATGCAGTGATAGGGAAGACAAGTGGTACATTTTTTTTTTCAGCATGAACAATTTATAAGGTGTCAGTACTTAAAGTAAATAAAATGAGTCAAACTTACATAAATGTCTATGTACATAAACAAAATAATAAGAATAAATAGAAAAAAAAAAAAAAGCACAGAAACTTCCCTCACAAGCGCCACCTACTCCACAGTGTTATTTCCCACAGACACTTCCCTCACAAGTGCCACCTACTCCACAATGTTATTTCCCACTTCCCTCACAAGCACCACCTACTCCACAATGTTATTTCCCACTTCCCTCACAAGCACCACCTACTCCACAATGTTATTTCCCACTTCCTTCACAAGCACCACCTACTCCACAATGTTATTTCCCACTTCCCTCAAGTGCCACCTATTCTACAGTACTATTTCCCACAGACACTTCCCTCACAAGCGCCACCTACTCTCCAGTATTATTTCCCACAGACACTTCCCTCACAAGCGCCACCTACTCTACAGTATTATTTCCCACAGACACTTCCCTCACAAGCGCCACCTACTCTGCAGTATTATTTCCCACAGACACTAAATGCACAATTGTGACATAATCATTTTCCTTTGCACATCTTACAGAGTATGCAACCACCACTGTAGCAGGGTCTCCCTTACAGGAAGCCTGTACCAAGCATTCACATGCTCTTGCAACAGTGGTTTGTGTGACAATTTGTTTGACATGATGAGGTTGCCAGCCTCCATGTTTATCACCTTGTACGACATGCCTGGGGATGCAGTGGGCCTGTTCTGTCTTTTCAGAGACCACCAGAACTAACAGGGCTATAGCAACATATGCAGAACTAACAGGGCTATAGCAACATATGCAGAACTAACAGGGCTATAGCAACATATGCAGAACTAACAGGGCTATTGCAACATATGCAGAACTAACAGGGCTATAGCAACATATGCAGAACTAACAGGGCTATAGCAACATATGCAGAACTAACAGGGCTATAGCAACATATGCAGAACTAACAGGGCTATAGCAACATATGCAGAACTAACAGGGCTATAGCAACATATGCAGAACTAACAGGGCTATTGCAACATATGCAGAACTAACAGGGCTATTGCAACATATGCAGAACTAACAGGGCTATTGCAACATATGCAGAACTAACAGGGCTATTGCAACATGTGCAGAACTAACAGGGCTACCGCAACATATGCAGGGCTACCGCAAAATATGCAGAACTAACAGGGCTATTGCAACATATGCAGAACTAACAGGGCTATTGCAACATATGCAGAACTAACAGGGCTACCGCAACATATGCAGGGCTACCGCAAAATATGCAGAACTAACAGGGCTATTGCAACATATGCAGAACTAACAGGGCTACCGCAACATATGCTTACTAATGTAATGTACAGAGAATGAAGAAAATCTTTAATTTGGTTACAAATATTAGTTTACAGATTTGTACATTTTATGAAGCCTTCAGCTTCTCTGCTATCAAGTGTTATGTGTCACATACATATGTCCAAAAGTTATATTTTTATAAATTAAAACACATTTCAAAGTGGTAACCTATTATGAAACATCAACAAGGTGCTAAATGTTCAACCAGATTTGTTTGCATTTTTTTCCCTCCCAGAATCTGATATTTCAGGCATACTGTCCTGAAACTGTTATATTTTTTTTAAACTCGAACAAAACAGAATATGTTCTTTCCATTAAGGATTGGATACAAAATTTGATCACCAAATGTAAAACATGATATGTATAAGAAACATAATTTAGGGGTGGCAAAGACAGAATTGTAAATAAAGATGAACAAAGAGCATACTATGATTGATGGCAAAGTAAGAATACAAATGGCAAGAGGAGCTTTTATGGCATTGGACAATATAGGACAATCAAAAGAATACAAGAATCAGTATCTTCAGTCATGTCAAGTCAGTCCTATTGCATGGTTCTGAAACATGGACAACAACATAAACAACAACCAACAAGTTACAGACTTTCTTTCATGAATGTGGTGTCTGCACAGAATAGAAGGGATAGAAATTCTATGAGTAAGTCATCAATGTGAAAAAAAAAAACAGAAGAACCAGACAAATGCCACTGGAACAAGAGAAGAAAAGAAGACGCTGGACAAGATATGGACATGCACTGAGGAAACCTGTTGATAGCATTATAAGGCGGTCCTTCTGGAATCCGCAGAGTAACAGAGGTAGTGGGAGACATGCAGAAGAGAGTTGGTGACAAAAATTAAACGGATGAGGAAGATATGGCAAGGCCTATACTCCCTGGGGAGATGAAGGTTAATGATGATGAAGAACACAAGAAGGACGAACGAACAAACTTTATTTTCAAAAGGTTGAGAATTGGGCACGCAGGCCCATCTGACATTCTGCCTTTCCTTTCTCTCACCTTTCACACTGAATTCATTTATGTGTAGGAAGATCACTTGAGACAGTAGTAAAGTATCTGGCTCCCAAGAAATGAATCCCTACACATCACTAGAACATCTTTTAACATGGGAGAAGAGACATTCTAGGAAAAACGTAAAAGTGAAGTTGGCAAGCCGACGTAATGGAAATAAGGAACTGACTGATGCACTGATGGCCGAACTTAAGTGTAGAGCTCCAGATTACGATGACCTACACTCCGGGAGATACATGGGTACAATCATCAGCCATCTGAACTAACCAATATCAGCATGGAGGAGGGATCTTATGATGAGGCATGAGATCATACATATTCACATAAATGTCCACATCCAGCAGGACAGGTGTTGCTGACGGACATCCATTCTTGTATGTGATCTATGTGGCCTCCATGACAGCACCCCTGGCACCACACCATGAGACCTTTCACGGGCTGGTGACTGAAATAAAGCATATAACCACTGATGAAGAAGCAGGTTAGACATATATCATGAAAAACAAAATACAAAAAAACAAACGAAAAAAGAAAAATATAAAAATAAAGATATTTTCACTAACATCTAACAATACACTTTAATCTCCTTGGTATGAAATGTGTCTGTAACATACACTCAGCAACACCTTTCGGGGAAACTATCTTTGCATGTGTGACGTCACACAAGGCTATAAAACTGACTAGCAGGGATGGACGTATGAGAGGACACACCTGGCGTGTAACAGGAACAGTTTGTATTTATACCCTTCGACATTGGCTGAGGCAGACTGAGCACCTATGGGTTTGTCTGGAGTGCAAAGATGTCAATTCTGATTAAAAAATAGCAATATAAAACTGCACACTGATTGGCTGACATTTATCGAGAACTTAAAATAAAGTAAAAATTGAAGCTACTTCAAATAACGTTTGCCAAGCTACCATCTTTCCATTGTAACTTCAGCCTATTTTACAACTAATCAACAGAGAAAACTCAGCAGGCCCACCCCAACATTTATAAAAGTTAAAAAGACTCCATCCCAGATATAAATGATTACACGAGCAAGCAGATAGGTGGTAACCACTAGAATTCAGGGTAAATATTCATCTTTTCATTCGAGAACCCTCAGATGTCAACTTGTATATGCTTGAAGAAAGCCAAATGTTGTACATTCTTTTTGGATAGGAAAAGACAATGAAGACAGGCACACAGAGCATAGAGAGAGAAAATGACTAATAAGAAAGAAAATGACTAATTAATAAGAAAGAAAATGACTAATAAGAAAGAAAATGACTAATTAATAAGAAAGAAAATGACTAATAAGAAAGAAAATGACTAATTAATAAGAAAGAAAATGACTAATAAGAAAGAAAATGACTAATAAGAAAGGAAATGACTAATTAATAAGAAAGAAAATGACTAATAAGAAAGAAAATGACTAATTAATAAGAAAGAAAATGACTAATAAGAAAGAAAATGACTAATTAATAAGAAAGAAAATGACTAATAAGAAAGAAAATGACTAATAAGAAAGGAAATGACTAATACAGACAAAGTCAAGGATGACAGACACTTAGAGGATGAAGAAAAAAAAACACACAGATTCTGATGAAAGACACACACACAGATTCTGATGAAAGACACACACACAGATTCTGATGAAAGACACACACACACAGATTCTGATGAAAGACACACGCACACACAGATTCTGATGAAAGACACACAGAAGATCTAGAAAGAAAAAGACGAACACAGACAAAGTCAAGGATGACAGACACATGAGAGAAGAAGAGATGCACAGATGAAAGAAACACATACAGAAAGGAAATGACTAAAACAATGACAAGCATGACATATACATGATACAGAAAGAAAAAAAAAGATTAACACAGACAAGACTAGGATGACAGACTACAAACCAGGGTTTTGTTTCACTGGAAGAAATGTGGGACACTATACCCTCTTTTCCCACAAAACTGAGGCTGAGCTACGCCTCCCACACATTTCACTGGAGACACGCATAGATCTCGGCCCCCGCAACTTTTGAGTTAGCGATTGCGGAAGGAGACGTGGTAAAGATGTGAACAGAGCTAAACAACATGGCTACGGGTGTGGTTACCGATGTGACGGCGGGGATTTTTTCACCGCAAATACCAAGGAGAAAGAGGTTAATATAATATGATGTGTTAAATATACTGCAACCCTGCCTAGGCCGGTCCCAAGCCCGGCTGAAAAAGGAGGAGGGCGGCCTGTAAGGAGGCAGCCCCTCCATCACGCAAAGGCACAACAGGCCGATTACCTGTTTACTTTAAATCACGATTACGCGAAATACAAGAGAGAAAACTGGACTGATTCTAAGGGCGACTAACTGGAATGGACTACGGACTACGACTTATGGAACTTGGAACACAAGAAGTATAAATGGGAAAGAAGAGGAGCTGGTAGAAGAGATGAGGAAAGCAAAACTAGAAATCCTGGCTATAACAGAAACGAAGAAAAAGTGACAAGGAGTCATGGATCTCGATGGCGTCACACTGCTCTACAGTAGTGTACCAGAATCTGAAAGAGCTAAAGGAGGCGTGGGTTGCACTGTGGCCAAAAAACCAAAAAGATAGTATCAAGGGATAGAACTTTGTCTCGGAGCGCATTATGGCTGTAAAACTAAAAGAAGAAGAAACCATAGTCAACCTGGTCATAGTGTATGGACCAAATGAGGATGAGAGAGCAGAGGTCAAGGAGGAATTCTTCAAGCTGCTTCAAAGGACAGTGGATGACTGCCTAGATGAAATTATCACGCTCGGAGATTTCAATGCCAGAGTTGGAAATGACCATGCTAAATGTGGTGGAGTTATAGGAAAATATGGAGAAGATACTCTCAATGACAATGGAAAGCGACTCCTTAGATTCTGCAGTGAGCAGAATCTGATCATTACAAACACAAAGTTCTCCCATAAGCGAATACATGCATACACTAGATGTGAACCAACAAAGAATGAGAAGTCAGTGATTGACTATGCCATTGTTAGGAGGAGCTCATTCAAATATGTCCAGGATGCTAGAGTCTGGAGGGGGCCAGAGATTGGAAGTGATCACTACCTGCTTACAATCGAAAGAACTGAAAGAGTTGCTCAGCCTAGGAACTGCCCAACATCACGCAAGAAACTAAGTAAACGAACGGGAGAAATGAGCATTAAGACCTACAAGCTGAGAAAGCCAGAAATTAAGACCAGATATCAGGGGCTTATTGCTGCAGCGGTGAGCAACACAGATGAACAACCTGATGACTTGGAAACCCTCTGGAATAAATTCAAGGACATCATAAAGACAGCTGCTACAGAAGCATGTGGTGAAGTCTGACTTGGGAACAAGAGAAAGAGGACATCTTGGTGGACAGAGGAAGTCAAAGAGAAAATAAGAGAGAAGAAAATGGCATGGAAACAATACTTAGGAGCTAAAAACACAGCAGGACAAATAGAGAAATATAGAGAATATGTGATACTCAGAACAGAAGCAAAGAACAAGGTGCTAGCAGCAAAACAGAAGTCCTGGGAAGAATTTGGAGAAAAGCTAGAAAAAGATGTGCAAGAAAACCAGAAATTGTTCTATAAGACCCTAAAGAACATGAGGAAGGAAAAGCAATCCCCTCTCAAATTTATAAAGGACAAGCAAGGCAAATTGCTTACTGCCCCGATCCGTAATGGAAAGATGGAAAGAATATTTCTCAGAACTCCTTGATGGTGAGCAAGGTCAAGCACCAGAAATGATAACCACTAGCCCAGAAGAGAAAACCAATGGTGGTGAAGATGACATAAAGATGGAAGAACTGAAGGCAGAACTGGAGAAAATCAAGATGGCCAAAGCAGCAGGGCATGATGGTATAACACCAGAAATGGTTAAGTACATGGGAGCAGCAGGCGACCTATTACTCTTAAGGGTCCGTGTCACGAAGTGGATTTAAGTTTAGAGCTTGTCTGAATATACAGTATAGACAAGACACTAGTATGAGAAAGTCTGAGAAGATAGATTTAGTATGAGAAATGACAGTTAATGTGGAAAGATGAGACTTATAGCTTCGAGGGTGAGAACCTAGATTGACTCTCCCTCGCTGTGACGCTACACTGTAATTCTGACTTTTAACAGGCCCGATTCTGTGGTTCTATTTTGTATTTTCACCAGTTTTATTTTCTTCTGATCACGCGATTTTCCGTTGTTTACGGAAATCGCTATTTTCGGGCCCGCTTTTCCACCATTTTATTTCTTCTCATGTGAATATATCGTGTTCGGTACTTTTGGGAAGGTAATTTAAATGGGTTCGTTTTAGGTCGGTAGGTTTATTTTTCACTCGGCCAGTTTTACTTTCTTCTGATTTTTTGCGATTCCCGTAAAGTTCGTTGTTTACGGAAATAATCGCCATTTCCGGCACGCGATATGACGAGGCCGGAAGCACGCGGGGTTTGCGTGGGTTGATAGTACTAATTTTTCTAGCGCTCCCATTGGTCCGGGATTTGCGTAGGAAGGGAAATCCGCGTGGGCGGTTGCTCTTGTATATAATGGGACAGAAAACGGGGATTCGGTCTCTATGAAAAAATAAGTGCCAGCCGTCAGACTACGTAATTTATCGTTCTCCACTGTGGGAAAAACCAGCGATGAATTGGTATGTAAGATTTTATCGTATTATCGTTTTATTCATTAGAGGGTTCTTTGAGAAATTCGCCCTTAGGTAAAGATTAACTTTTCAGTTTTAAAATAAACGATAGCGCAATTAATTACTATTTTTGAAGAACGACGTAATGCAACAGTGTGCTTATTCTTTCTATGATTTTGGCAATAGATAGGAGTGTGTGAAGTCGTGAGAAACACGTGTGCCATATTTGTAGGATGTTATGTAAAACCACCATTTATTCCTGTATATTTTCTAATGTAAATTTATGGGGAAATCCCTGGTGTGTTCGTTAATTTTTCTGAGCCTTAAAAATGTGAGAAATATTGTCAGAGGGTTCAGATTTACGTGGTAAATGAATTATACTGCTTAGGGGAGGAAACTATTCCTATAGCGAGATTTAATTTAATAAGAGTAAGCCGGGGAAACTCCTGTGTTAATGGGTAAAAGGATTTCCCTAATTTTGTCAAGTTTGAACACGTGATCGGCCATGCGTAACGGCCATGTAACATGTCAGACGGGTCTGGGCTATTGTTTGTTTTACCTGGCAGATTTTAGTAGAAGGAGGGGGGATGAAGAGGCCACGTGGGATAGTGGTATTTTATGTATTGTTGTGAAGAACGAGAGAAAGGGGAGAAGAAGTGAGAATGAAGAGACACGTGTATAGAATTATTTTATGTATCGTATATGTTAGAGATAAGCGATTTTAGAGTGGGTGTACATGAGTCGCTGTTTCTTTTAATTTCAGCGAGTCACGGCGGAAACAGTGGGGAGCATAATTTTGTCAAATAAAATTATCCACGGCAAAAGACATATCTCAGGGTCAGAGTACTCGAGTATCGTCAGGAGCAAAAGAAAATTACCCTATGGTCTCTGGCAGTGAAGTCCCTATGCTTCAGCTGGACCGAGGTTTATTTAACATACAGCCGAGAGCATCGCTATTATAGTCTCTAGCAACGGCAGGTGGCCGGGAGACTAGTTTCATTTTGTACAGCCTGAAATCAAGGCTGTGTTTTTTTTTCCTCTAACTCCGGAGCGGGTTAAAAGAGGGAAGCTATTCAGCAGCAGAGAAGTTTTGTCTACAGTTAATCAAGTCCCTCATGCTTGATATCCGAACATCGTCATCACCAAAATCAGGAACAGGTGACAGGGTTACCATACCTAGGTCCTGATAGAAATCAAGAGAAGAGCGTAACGGAGACGCCGCATCATCAGCCCTCGAGTGTTAGAGAGACACTGAGATCAAGAGAGGAAGATAGAGAAGGAGGGAGAAAATAGACAGGACCAGTAGGGTCTGTTCAGTATCCATTGGACGGATAGACACTGAGTCTGCGTTCGAAAAACCAAGTCTATTATATTTAGCATTTCGTGTGGTGTAGTTATCGGCGCCTATTGCCTAACTAGTAACAAGCTGTGTAGCCGTTCGTTGAGGAAGAGTCACCAGGACTAAGACAGAAATTTATTAGTGTTAGAGAGTGGAGGCTAAAAGTTGACAGCCCCACCAAAGTAGATTTGGTTTAAATCACTAACCATTTTTATTGTTCCTCAGCAGGGTGACAGGAAGAGTGAATGTGATTTGGGGTTTTTTTGTTGAGTGTCTCTCAATTTAATTGTTACCTTGATTTTTCCAGGCCGTGCAACAGTGCACGCTATTGACTGACTTGATGACGTATGATGCCATTTTATGTTTTCTTGTATGTAAATAAATATATACATATATTATTTACTGGATCAGCTTCTATTCTTTACTATACTTACTCTATGTTGTCTGTATAGTGGTGTTTGTGGTCGTAATTATACACCTTATCTCCTTGTGTTTCAAGGCAGTCAGAGGTGGGGAGACTATAGCCATTTTTTTTAGTCACGAAGCGGCAGGGGGAGATTCAAATCCTGGGTCTATCTCTTGAGCCAATAGTCTCACCTGTCCACAGGCATGTCATTTTCCATCTAAATTCTATCTTCTCAGACTTTCTCATACTAGGGTCTTGCTTTCATTCAGGCACACTCTATAAAATTAAAACCACTTCGTGACACTCGCCACTTGTGACTAGTTAAGTGCTACTGACTCACCACCTCTGACTACCATAAAGGAGATAAGGTTACACTAAAGTCCACAGACACACTATACAGACAAGCATATAGGTACAGTATAGTTATAGAGAAACTGATCCAGTGTACATTTTTATAATTTTATTAAACAACAAAATAATCCACAGTAAAATAATAAAAGTGCGAGTTCGCACCACCTGGAAAAAAGAACAATTTCAAATGAAAGACAAATTAAAATAAATTCCCACACTCTCTTTCACTCTTGCATAAAATAATAATAAACCCAACTAACTAAAAATAAACCAATATACCGGGTGGGGGTCTCTAAGTAGAGCCACCACTCCCGACTACACTAAGGTTACTAACTGTCACTGTCCTGCTGACGATGCCTAAACTAACTGTCTACCCAGCTTCAAAGCGCGTTAGGCGATAACAACGCCACTAACTAACACCACTGGACTGCTACACTAGTAGACTTTTATTACAGCACTAGCTCAGAGGCTGTCCTCTAAGTATACTATCTGACCCTACTGGTCCCAGCTATTTTCTCTCCCTCTTTCTCTCCACTCTGTCCTGCTTCAGTGTCTCTCTGACGCTACTGTCAACTTCTGAGGATCTGATAAGTTACTGCTCCGTCACTCCCCTCTTCTTGGTCATAGTTTGGAAAGGAATGATTTCCCTTTCTCCCTTCCTGACTGCTGCAGCTGATGACTTTGGTATCAAGAACGAGGTACTTGACTCGGGATGTAAATGCTTCACTGCTGACGAAACTTCTTCCAACTGCCCAGTTACCCCTCTTCGGGTTTAGGACAAACGGCTTTATTATGGCCGTGAAAACCAGACACCAGGCCACGCACCTATATCGGTGTGTTATAACGAGCTAAGATCCGTTCCCGCTGAAGAATGTGCTTCACTGCATGAGAACATCTCTTTTCTTTCACCTCTGGCGATGTCTCGAGCCTTATGCTCCCGAGAAGATAACTTACTGTGATAAGTTGTAGGGGCAGGTTACAACCCTCCCTTTGTGCCGTGAAAAATGCCAATTACCGAATATCTCTCGCATAGAAACCACTGACTCGCTGAGCAGACGATATGCGTTGTTTTCACGGCAGCAAAAATTTTAGACCAGAGAACGCTAACCGATTTAGATGCTGAATATATAGCAAAAATTTATGATGAAATAAGACGCGATGAGTCATTGCGTGGCATCTCTCTGGGCCGACTTTTAGACCAATAATATTGCTGCATTTAAATAAACTCTGACCTCCGCCAATGATATCGTGAACAACCCCGATGACTCAGTGTAAATTTCCCTCCCGCGCTACTAATTGCGTCACCTTAGATAATACTACTGACTGTTTTCGTTAGCAAAATAAATTTGATTCGTTCTGCTTACCTGGGTCGTGTTTCTACCCCATCCCTCGTTTAAACTGGGTGGGTGTTCCTAACGTCGGAAAATTTACCCAGCCTAATAATATAACTCCAACCAAATGAAATAACATGAATGCAATTACTACCGAGAAAAGAAGACTGGTGCGAATTAAAAATAAAACCCTGTAACTCCTCATAAATAAACGCAATTAATTACATGGAGAAAAAGAATGGGGCCTGTTAAAAATAAAAACACAGTACTCCATCACAGTCCCTACAGGCAGCGTGGTGCAACAAAACCATACCAAAGGATTGGGAGATTGCCATCATAACACCGATTTTCAAAAAGGGTGACAATCGACAATGTGGAAACCATAGAGTCATATCCCTTCTCAGTGTCCCTGGTAAAATCTACTCTAGAATCCTAGAACAGAGACTCAGACGCCTAGCTGAGCCACAATTGGATGAGGTCCAGTGTGGATTCCAAGTAAACCGAAGTACTCAAGATCTAATCTTCACACTCAGACAGCTGAGTGAAAAGGCCCTTGAGTATAAGAGTGAGATCCATTTTTGCTTCTTAGATCTGGAAAATGCGTTTGACAGGGTCCCCTGGAGCAAACTTTGGGACTGTTTGGCAAGGAAAAACATTCCAGCACCTCTGATACATGCTATACAGAGCTTCTACAAGTCTTGCAAAAACTATGTGAGGACATCAAACGAACAGATCCTGGACCATTTTAAATACCTCGGAGCTGTTATAGACAGAAGGGAGGCATCAAAGAAGAGTTGGCTACTTGAAAAGCAGCAGCTGGGAGACTTTTTCAGGCCATAAATCAAGGATTCCTCAGCAAAAGAGAGGTTGGTAAGAAAACGAAGATGGGTATATATCGCTCCACCTATGTCCTAGTCTTGACTTATGGATGCGAGTCATGGGCAATGACTACAACCCACAAAAGCCAGATCCAAACCTCAGAAATGAGGTATCTGAGGAAGGTGGTTGAAGTAACAAGAAGAGACATGGTCCACAACCAGACGATATGTCAAGGCCTAAAATCCCACCCCCTGCAGACCCAAGTAAAACAGTCCCAACTAAGATGGTTTGGCCATGTCTGCATAATGGGATAAGATCGGCTACCACGACAAGCATGGGAATCTAAGAGCCAGGGATCCAGACCTCCAGGATGACCCAGAGTCCGCTGGGAGGACAACATTAGACAATCTTTGAAGGACCGAGGACTAGAATGGAACCAGGCCAGGAGGAAGACAGCCGATAGGATAGTCTGGCGCTCTCTCTTCCAAACCTCTACACCTTACGGTAGAAGGGGAACGACTAAGTAAGTAAGTAAATATACTGCATGACTTCTTGATGAAAATATACACAATGATATTTAATATATGGATCTGTGATGTCATTATCATGGAAGACAAAGTGTATAGTTGTATCTTATGGTGTAGAAAACATTAACTAACAGCACACATATATAATATGGCGCTGCGAAACAGTGTGGCAGGTAAAACAAGTAAAAGGAAATAAAAAACTATTGCATCTAATTTCTCATAGTTTCCATTCATAAGCTTCTAGGCTCTGTCCTTACTCTTTTTGTTCATCTTCTTCGTAGTTACCTCCCCCATTCTTTGCCTGACCATTACATTTCCTTGCAGTGATACAACAAATATAACATACAGTAGTCTCATACCCAGAGACGCATATCCTGCGCCATGCTATATTTTGAAGGTGAAAAGGAAAGATATTTAGATAATATACTTACCAAATGCTACACAGATTCGTAACACGTTTACATTTATCACACAGCCAGGCAGCTCTCTCACAGGGTCGCAGGCACTTTGGGCACAGCGTATGTATCACAGTTGATTCCTGATTCAGAGAGCACACACCCATTAGCTTTGACTGCTTGATGACGGCATTGGCCACAGTCCACAATTCATAGCGTCCGAGTAAATCTAGACAGTTAACAGTAGACATGAGTTACTTTTAGATGGCCAAGCACAGAAACAATGTAATGCTGTAAATCATAGCATGTCATAACTCATAAAACATCACAGCACAATAATAATAAAATAATTAATTTAAGATTTCTTATACAAATGTCAAAAAAAGAGTTCTACCAAATGACCAAAATTCTAATGCTTTTCTTAAGCTCAAAGATTAAATCTGTTTCAAAATCTTGTTTCACAGCTGTTATCCAATTTAAATTATAATCTATATTCTCTTCAGTTTTTTCAGCCTTTTAAAATCCAAACTTATTTGGTTTTCATAGCTTTTTGATTCTGGAATTTTAGATAAGAGGTTGAAGACCTGTACAATAATTAGTGTATCTTCTTGCCGGTGGCATAGGTGATCATGTGTATAAAGATTAAAAATCTACTGTAACACTACTGTTTTAATACTTAAAACTAAATTATAATATATTAATGGTAGCCATGGTTAAGTATTTTTGGGTTTATTTTTAGCTCTTGATAAATAGGAGCCAATGAGCATGCAAAGCTTACAGCCTTGCATGACATCACACACAAATGATTGTGGCAGGATGTGGGAGTCCTGCTCCTAACCAGTGGTCATGGAAAATAATCAAAAACATTTTATAATGACACCTTCAAATCACAAAAACAACTTATATGCCAAAAAACAAAGCAAAAAAATGACAACAGAAAATACAGTTCAACCTACCCAGCAGCAGGAGACACAAAATGCAGCCTTAAAAAAAAGTAAGATTATCGATAACACATCACTTGTCAACTTTATCCAAGCATAGCTTACAATTTATACAGGATGTCATCAGTTTGACGATTCTGCAGTAACATAGTCTTAATTCTGACTGGCTGCTGAGTTTCAACTAATGTGGCTCTGACAGTTTCTTTTTGGCTACATCTGATGACAAGTATGCATGGCCATTTCATTGTTTTTGTATCGGCACTAGGCTCCATCCTTTCAATCCACATATCTTGCTTACATAGATCAATATAATTTATTCATTCCTGCATATTTTTATTCACAATGCGAAGTTGTTTTATTTGTTCAGTACATAAATTCTGTATTTTACTGTAAGGTGTGTACTTGAGCTGTGAGAGTCAATTTCAGCCCTTGGAAACCAGGTGCTGTTTGGGAATACTAAATAAATGTCTAAACCCCAAACACACTAGAATGGTACTTAATGCAGCATATTGAACACACCACACAAAATACACATTGTGCTATGCAGAAAAAGAGACAGGCAACCATCAGTATCTCAGGCTAATTCTGGATTAATGCTCGGGCAACCACCAGGGTCTCAGGCTCACTCTGGATTAATGTTGGGGCAACCACCAGGGTCTCAAGCTAATTCCGGCATACAGGCCAACTAGTACAGGTTACCCATATCCTGTACAGGTTTTATTTTGTTTTCAGACTTGTACAGCTGTACATAGTTTCGGTACAGGTTTTTTCCTAATTATATATATATATATTTATATATACGAGGGGGCTCCAAATGAAAACCTTAAATTTGCGATAGAAATTCGAAACACCGTGCCATTGTCATGTAAGTTGGCAGTATTGTTGCTAAGGACGTCAAGAGTGTCCTGCAGGTGACATCACAGTGCAGACGAACCACATGACGTCACAGTAGGAGTTTAAAGATGGCTGCCCCACTAGTGACATGCTCCAAAGAAGAGCAGCGTTCTGTTATCCATTTTTTGAGCAGTGAAGGGGTGAAACCTATAGAAATTCATTGGCGAATGAAGGTCCAGTACGGTGATGCATGCCTGTCACTCCAGCAAGTGTACGAGTGGAGTAACGAAATTCCGAAACGGAGTGAGTTCTCTGACAGACTGTTCTCGACCGGGTCAGGCACACTGAGTAGTGACCCCAGAGTCAATTGCAGCAGTTGAACGCACCATGATGGAAAATCGCAGAGTGACAGTGAATGAAATAGCCGCACTTCTGGACATCAGCCATGATGTGCTCCAGTTCCACTAAGTCTCTGCAAGGTGGGTGCCATGGCAGCTTACTCCAGAATTGAAACAACGACGTGTTGATGCCTGTCAAGAACTTTTGCAGCTCTTTGAAGCAGAAGACTTAATCATTCCTCTTCTACCGTGAGGTGTAGAGGTTTGGAAGAGAGAGCGCCATACTATACTATCGGCTGTGAAAATATTTTTACAAGAATTAAAATTATTTTTGCTGTTGTTTTCTTTCTTTCAGTCTATGTATGGTTTTTAAACTCCTGGGTTGGCATGTATGTTCTGAATTAATGTTATGTGGCATGGTCTCATTTGCATTATTTAAATGTTCTTGTTTTTTTAAAGTGTGTACAGCTGAATTCATATTAAGCTAAACAAGCATTAGATCCACTCTGCTCTACTCTTTGTCTGTATTATTTTCAAAACAGTTAACTGCTTTTTTCATTAGTCATGACCTGCAACTCTCTGCTGGTGGCTATTTTGGTTTATATCAACACTGACCTATATAAGCAAAAAACCAGCTCTCCTGGGAAGCCTCATCAATGTGTGATCTGATATGGTCTCCTAATACTATCAGCATCGAAACAGCAGTCTGGACTTCACCCTGAAAGCATTGTGGTTGAAAACAGTGTTAAAACATTCACCAGTGGTATACAATAAAATATTATAGTCATATTACAAATATTTTTAAGTCTTAAAAGTTCACTCAAAATTTCATATTGCATGGTTAAATTTCCATATCTTTTAAACACAACAAAATCTTTTAAATTCACTGAAGTTGTTGTCAAATATATATCTTAATGACAAGATTTTAAAATACAAAGGAAATACACTCAGACATAATGAAAATAATAATTGTCATAACTGACTACGTGAATGCGTTACTGATGTAATAGCCCTCAGCTGCTTTTCTTTTCCTTAGTATTCCTTTCGGCGTGTTCTGTTCTCTTTTGCTTGTTGTTAGAGCTTCTTTTCACCCAATCTGAGGTGGTGCTATAGGGTGCATTGCCACTTGGTGCAATTGGCAGCTTCATCCTCCCAGGAAACTAGATTTATGTCCAGTGTCTTCATGTCTCTCTTGCAAACATCTTTGAACATGATCTAATGTTCTAAGAACATGTTCTTCTGCCAGTTGTCCATAGAAAATATCTTAGGTGATGCGACCATCTTTCTTCACATGGCGGACATTGCCAAGCCAGCGTAGTCTGCGCTGTCTAAGCAGTGTATGCATGCTTTGAAGGCCAGGATGTAACAGCACCTTGACATTAGTCACTTTGTCCTTCCACCAAGTACCAAGGATGTGGCGTAGACACCATAGATGGAAGGTTTTGAGCCTTCTTTTTTTGCTTAGCATGGGTTGCCCATGTCTTGCTGCAATATAGAAGCACACTGGTGATGCATTCATTATATACCACAGCTTTGGTTTTCATTGTGAGTTTGAAGTTTCCCCAAACACGCTTTGCGAGTTGGGCAAAGATGATTGCAGCTTTGCCAATGCAGTTGTCAATTTCTGTGCCCAGGGAAAGTTTGTCATTGATGGTAGACCCTAGGTATGTGTAGAGATGCATCCCTGCCAATGCATCGCTATAGACAGTAAGAACTGGTGCAACATCCACATCCTGACCCAGGTGAGTTCAATTCTGAACGCTGTTCTGCTATTACATGCAGTGTGGCTACCTGGACTCTA
Organism: Oreohelix idahoensis; assembly: GCA_024509875.1. Lineage (NCBI taxonomy): Eukaryota > Metazoa > Mollusca > Gastropoda > Stylommatophora > Oreohelicidae > Oreohelix > Oreohelix idahoensis. The sequence continues at coordinate 855,373 of JAMPIV010003473.1, read as the reverse complement.
CAGACTCTGCTTTGTTAAAAACCTGCCTGTCCCTCCCACCTTTGTCTGTTTATGGCCTGTTTTGATCTCTCTATGACCCTGCTTAACATTTTCCCTGGCACTGATAAACATTATCCCTCTGTAATTTGTGCCTTCTTGCTCATTTACCTTCATTTGTAACTTGACCAGATATCCTTGTTTCCAGCCTGCTGGTATTTCTTCTCGCTCCCAGACTGTGCTAATTTGAGTAACATCTCTGTAAAGGTGTCAACGTCTGCTTCGATAGTTTAGACTGGAATGCCATCTGGAGTCATCACTTTCAAGCTTCATCTTTTTCTTCTTTGGTCCTTGGCTGCTGACTGACAAAGCAGTGGCCATTTAATCTGATTTTCTATCTTATAGCCTGATGTTATCCACGTTGTCTATGTATTTTTGTATGAAGAAACACCACTAAAAGATGTACAATCGTACACATATCTTGGCAGTAATATAGACAAAGTTGGAAGGACAGACAATGATATCAAAATAAGAATACAAAAAGCAAGAGGAGCTTTCACTGCATTGGGAAACATATGGAGTACAACAGAAATCAAGTCCAACAGGAAAATAAGAATGTTTAATCTTATAACAAGTTGATCTGAAGCACACAGGCTTATGCTTACTCCTCTTCATTTATTGTCCATGTTATTCCATGCTGTTTTCATAGCCACTGTTGTCTGCTCCTATCTTTTAATTCAGGTCAAGATTATATTGACTTCTCTTTTTAATCCATGACATTTCAAAGTCTGGTGTAAAATTCTTCTTTCACCTGTTCTCCTTTATCATTAGTTGGTGCATAACGCAAGATGATATTCACTTTTCTTTTTCTTTTGGCAGTTTTGATTGTTATTGACATTAGTCTAGGTCTCATTGTTATCCTTTCTACAAATGCCGTCTGCCCTTCCTTCTGACAGCAGTAGAGCTAAATCTTCACTATATCTTGAGAACAGCACTATTGCTCCTGTGTTCAGCTTATTTTTCCCTATTCCTTTCCATCTTGTTTTTTCCATATCTTCTTTTTCCCTATTCCTTTCCATCTTGTTTTTTTTTTTCATATATTCTTTTTCCCTATTCCTTTCCATCTTGTTTCACACATTCCCAGGATTATGTCAGTTTTACAGATGTTTTTCATTTCTGCATCCAGAAGAGTGGTTCTTCCTTGTCATTTGGTGTTAGAAAATTTATCTCTTAGTATACGAGCGGCCTTCTAGAGAGGCCGATGATCGATCCCCGTCAATAGCGAAAATTTATAGCTGAATGCATGTTTAAAACCACTGAACAATTTAGTTACGTGCATGATATAGGGGTTTCATTTCTTCACATTTTGATATATAATACTTATGTTATCTTTATAAATAAATTATTTATTGCAAAATCTGTAATGGTAGTCATGAAAGGCCGCTCGTATACTAAGAGTTAGTGTCATCCATGTGGAGGTTCTCTTCGGTGAAAGGTGAGCTCTTAAGGCTTTCTCCATACTGTGTAGTTAATGTCATTGATTGTGAGGATTTACTGTGATTTTATTTTCAACGGGCCCAATTTTTCTTCTCCATGTATTATTTGTGTTTATTTATGAGGAGTTACTGTGGGTTTTAATTTCAATTTTGCCCCAGTCCTCTTCTCTCTGTAAGTAATTGCGTTCATTTTTATTTTATTAGGTGTTTGAGTTATATTATTAGGTTGGGTAAAATTTTCCGACGTTAGGAACACCCACCCGGTTTAAACGAGGGATGGGGGGAGAAACGACCCAGGTTCACCGCTAGAACCAATTATATTTATTCTAGTAACGAAAACGGTCAGTAGTATTATCTGAAGTGACGCAGTTAGTTGCGTGTGAGCAGAATAAACATGAGTCAAGAGTTAGTTTACGATATCATTGGCGGAGGTCTGAGTTTATTTAAATGCAGCAATATTATTGGTCTAGGGCGGCCCCAGAGGGACGCCGCGCGATGACTCATGGCGTGGGTTATTGCGTCGGTTTTCTATGATAAATAACAGCATTGTAGTCTTTGGCGGTCTCTCTGGTTTCATAATTTACTGCCGTGGAAACAACGTCATATCGTCTGCTCTTTGTGAGAAATTCGATAATTTGGGTATGTCTATAACTTATTAGCGAGTAGATAGTTCGTTTCATAATAGATCTTAGCATGTTAAAGTAGTTTTCTTCTGGGAGTTAATTTAAGTTTGAGGAATTTGAAATGCCATCAATTGCTATCTTATCCTTTAGCACGCTGCATAAAAATTCCAAAAATTTGCCCTGGAGCTGCATTCTTTTTCACAACGCCCCATTTTTATAGTGGGTGACTAGTAAATTCTATAGTTTTTTTGTTTTTTGGTCAATTGCTATCATTTTTGGACTGTATAGAAATGAATGAATGATGAATCTGATGATGCACATTTTGTTTGTGTACATGTTAGATGAGATAGGAAGAGAGGAAAGGAAAGATGAAAAAAAGGGAAAAAACATTTAAAATAATTAAAAAAATTTTTTTTTTAATTTTAAAATTTAAAAAAAAAAAAAAAAAAAAATTACCAGCAAACGAAGGGTCCTTATCCCTTGCATCTCAATGAAAGTCATTTGACCAATAGACCAATACAAATCAAATGGCGATCTTTTCGTTACACCCATCATCAGTAGCAAAGCAACAAACTCCCTCGTCAGCAGTGACATTCGGCCGTAATCCTAAACCTTTCCGATATTCCTAATCCTAACCCCTAAAATTATACATACTAGCAATGCCATTCTACTTTCGATTCCATCTCGGCCATCAAACATATTCTGAGAACCGATATCAGCGCTTATAAAGACAAAAATCTCATCCCCATCGCATGGCATCAAAATCCAATAAAATTAGAGCGAAAATGGCCGCGTGTTCGATGCCGATTCATTTCGATTAAAAAAATTCACAGAAAATATACGCGGATGCACCCATTACTAAAGAAGATCGGAAACGGAAGCTAACTCTCTCTCAGATAAGTTTAAAACTTAACATCCGGGGGTGAAGTCACGTGTACACACATTCTAATGCTAAAAAACGTTGCACGCTGCAGTCGAGATATGTCGACGGCAGCAGGGAGAGCATAGGTTACCTTCATCGATATGTCGACCGCAGCTTGCTAAAGGTTATAGAAATAATAAAAATGTAAGTTGTGCATATAATTTTTTCTATGATAAGCAGCAGTATCTAGGAGTGTGTAGCAGCTTTGAGATATTAACTGCGTATTTGTATACTTTATTTAATTGCGTATTAATTTGTTGGGTAGTCAGGAGACAGGGGCGTAACGGATGTAATTAATACGAGGGGCGTTCAGAAAGTAATGCACCCCATCGTTTTTCTCAGCTAATAATAAAGATAGAAGCATGAAATTTTGCACACTTCAAATATGGCATGTGTCAATTGTGTGCACCAAATTGCACCGCAACCGGCCAAATAATACGGCTGCCCTAAACCATTGAAATGGAGCATGTTAGCAACTTGCGTTATAAACAGCGAATTGTGATAGAATTTCTCGTTGCAGAGAAGGAAACTGTTGTGAATATTCACAAGCATCTATGTGATGTGTATGGAAGTTTTGCAGTCGACAGGAGTACAGTCAGTCGCTGGGTTCAGAGAATCAAAGAATCAGGAATTTTAGATACGGAGCTGCTTGATCGGCCGCGCTGTGGACGTCCTGCCACAGCAACCAAATCAGAAATGTTGAAATGCGCTGAGGGCATTATTCTTACTGATAGGCGAATCACTACTCAACAATTGGCCTTACAGCTGTCAGTCAGCATTGGTAGTGCAAATGCAGTTATAAAAACTCTCGGATTTTCTAAGGTTTGCGCAAGATGGGTTCCTCGAAGTCTCACAAATGACCACAGATTGCAAAGGAAAGCAATTTCTTCTGAATTGTTGGAGCGTTTCAATGCTGATGGAGAGAACTTTTTGGCTAAGATCGTTACAGGTGACAAACCTGGGCACATCATTTTGAACCTGAGACAAAAAGACAGTCAATGGAGTGGCATCATCCGCAATCACCAAGAAATTCAAGACAATTCCTTCAGCTGGAAAGGTCATGATCACTGTCTTCTGGGACATTGAAGGTGTGATTCTTGTGGACGTTATGCCAAGAGGAGAGACAATCAATTCACAAGCTTACATTAAGACATTGAAAAAACTCAATCAACGTTTTCGCAGAGTTCGGCCGCACAAGACTGCAGCAGACCTGCTTCTCCTTCACGACAATGTGCGCCCTCACACAAGTCTGGCAACACGGGAAGCAATCACCAAATTGGGCTGGACTGTACTACCCCATCCATCCTATAGTCCCAATTTGGCACCCTCTGATTTTCATCTATTTGGTCCACTTAAAGATGCACTCCGTGGGACAAGGTTTGAAGATGATGAAGGAGTGATTCATGCAGCGAAGAAATGGCTACATGATCAAGACAAAATCTGGTACGGGCTAGGAATACATGCACTTGTTTCGCGCTGGCATAAAGCCGTACAAGTTGATGGGGATTATGTTGAATAATACCGATGTTTTCATGACATATCCATGTATATTGTGTATAAATTTCATGGTTTTTGAATAAAGAGCTCCTGAGAAAAACGATGTGGTGCATTACTTTCTGAACGCCCCTCGTATTACTGAGTTGGTGTAGCGTCAGTGTGTTTAATATTGTGTTAATTGATAACTTTCCCGGGTCAGTCTTTAATAGAAAAGTAGGGCCGGGGAACTTATACCAGGAAACGTTTCGCTTCATTGAAGCTAAATGTTTTGATGGCTGAGGCAAGACTTGCGCAACAGAGTTAGGTCAGTCTGTGTCTGGGAGTTCACATAACAGTCAGATAGTAAGTTGGGGCGGGAAGGTGATGGTAAATTAGTTGACCCATGTGTAGAAATATTTGTTTATCACTTGTGCGTAGCTTGTGTAGGGAAGATGTATTTATTTAGGTGGTTATATGTTAGAGATGAGAATATGTTGAATTGTTGTACAGTCGTTGTTATTTTTTTCATTTTACAGCATTTTCACGGCACACAGGGAGGGTTGTAAACTGTCTTACAACTTGCCAAGGTATTCGGCCTTCTCAGGAGTAGAAGGTTCGAGGCATCGCCAGAGGTGAAGAGAACTGGTGACGATGTATTTACCGACGCCAAGTACATCTGCACCAGTAAAAGAAAAGCAGTTCTCATGCAGTGAAGCACAATCTTCAGCGGGAACGGGATTTCTTAAAATCCAGAGCTCTTAGCTCGTTATAACACACTAATTAGGCGTGTGGCCTGGTGTTGTTGTTTATACGACCATAATAAAGTTGTTTGTCCTAAACCCGGAGAGGGTAACTGGGCAGTTGAAAGAAGTTTCATCAGCAGTGAAGCATCTACATCCCAAGTCAAGTACATCGGTGTTAATACCAAAGTCATCAGCAGCAGTAGTCAAGAAGGGAGAGAGGGTCATCATTCCTTTCAGAAATCTAACGAGAGGACGGGCGTACTGGAGACGCCATTCAGCAGAAGATGGTAGTGTCAGAGAGACACTGAGCAGAAGCAAAAGGGGAGAGCGAAGTTAGAGAGGCAGATAGAAAATTTGGTTAGGACAGCCTCTGAGATAGCACTGAAACAGTCCGTTAGTGGATCAGTGCTTGTGGAACAGTGGGTTAGCTGTGTAGGACATCAGATAGTGCATTCAGATCTGTGTAGACATTTAGGTATACGTCTGCAGCAGGACAGGGTGTTAGATTTAATAATAATACTAGGATAGGTAGGAGGGGTGGCTCTTAAGTTAGAGACCCCACCAAGTAGATTCTTTTGTTTAATCCTTAACTTTCTTCCCTGCAGGTTGAAAGAGAGGGTGACATTGTTGGTTTAGAGTGTCTGTCATTTTAATTGTTCTGTTTCAGGTTTGTGTGACCTCACACGTTATTTATTTTGCTGTGTTATTGATGTTGTTGTTAAATAAAACTATAAAATGTACACTGGATCAGTTTCTCTATAACTATATTGTACGTATATGCTTGTCTGTATAGTTGTGTCTGTGGACTTTTAGTGAAACTTATCTCCTTTATGGTAGTCAGAGGTGGTGAGTCAATAGCTCTTAACTAAGTCGCGAGTGGCAAGGGAGAGTCAATCTAGGTTCTCACCCTCGAAGCTATAAGTCTCATCTTTCCACAGTCACTGTCATTTCTCATACAAAATCTATCTTCTCAGACTTTCTCATACTAGTGTCTTGTCTATATACTTGGACAAGCGCTAGACTTAAATCCACTTCGTGACAAGTGCGCGGCTATCGTCTTCGGGATCATTTCTGTGATCTTGTCTAAGATTCACAGATTTTTTTCTATAGGAAGTTCTCTGAGAATAGATTTTCTTTATTTTACCCCTAGACTCTGAGCTGTTAGAACTGATCCAGTCATAAGTTTTTTTCCACAGGGTGCATTCATTATAGATTAATGTAGTTGTATTTTGGATCTAGATGACATAGAGGTAATTGATGGCTAACCGTAAATTTTTTCTCTAACAGGAAGGTAATTCCGGGTTTTAGGATAGCTTCATAATCAATTTTTTCAGGTGGCAGTTAGTATTTAGATTTGGCGCGAGTCTGAGTTTGGGGCTTTTTTGAGACATCAGTTATAGAGGGAGTATTGCCTAGTGGGTAACGGTAAATTGTTTTCTTGTTTCTTACGGTCCTTCTCTGTAATTGTGAGCTTACTGCAGTGTTACAGGTAAGATGGCGGATATGGCCAAGTTATGGACTGCCTGGAGTGAGGCCGCTCAGGATATGGGAATGGATAAGGAAGAGACTAAGGCATACATGATAAGGGAGAAGGATAGACACGATCAGAGAGAGAAAGAAAAGGACCGGCAGGCCGAGTTGGAAAAATTGAGAATTTTGGCAGAGAAAGAGGAAAAGGACCGGCAGGCAGAGGAAAGGGCAGCAGAGAGACAACATGAACTTGCCATGCGTTCTCTGGAACTACAAGGTAGAGTGCCGGAGGGCAGTTTGGCGAATGGAGATTCCCCCAGAGCAGGGGCAGCAGACCCCCCAGGACAGGGAGGGCCCCAGATGGCAGCCATGAATTTTCCATTTGACTCTTTTCCTAGTGGGAATGAGAAAATAGATGTCTTTTTGGAGAAATTTGAACGGATGGCAAGGGCATATGGTTTGGATGGAAGTCTTTGGTGTCTAAAGTTATCGCAGTCCCTGAAAGGTCATGCGTATGATATTTATAGCAAGATGCTCATCGACGACCAGAATAACTTTGAAGCCCTACGTAACGCCTTGTTACAAAGATTCCAGTGGACCCCACGAAAGTGCCAAACTATGTTCAGGGAGAGTCGGCCGGAAAATGGGGAGAGTTTCGCCCAGTTCGCGGAAAGGTTGAGAAATTATCTTGCTCATTGGAGGGAGTTGTCAGGACTGGCAAAAACTTTTGAAGGAATGGAAGAGCTCGTAATGTCTGAACAATTGAAGGCAACCATGTCTCCCGACTTGAGGCGGTATCTGGCAGAGCAGGGCGCCCAGCAACTCGACCAGATAATCGTATTTGCTGAAAGGTTCCAGATGGCACAGGCCGAAATGCTGGGCCAGAAACGAAAAAAACCCGACCTTCCATCCCCAGACAAAGGAGCATCATCGTCACAGTCGTCTTCTTCTCCTGCTCACCAGCAGCAGTGGCCTTCTCGCAAAGAGCCCCATTCTGGTCATAACATGCGACACCAGCCTCATAACAGATCACACGGAGCGACCGCTCATGAACCCGCTAGAAACAGGGGAGAGAATGACCGGTATTGTCGGACTACTTCCCATTGGACGTCCAGGTGTATGAATAAACCCCCTTCTCACCAGGTAGCTTGTTTAAGGCCTGTGAGAGTGACAAAAGGGAATACTTGGGAACCTATCAAGTCAGATGAGTTGTTCTCAAATAATGGACCAGCCGAAGTGAATGGAACTCACACCACTTGTTTATTTGACAGCGGGCTTACTTACCCCAGTATAGTCGCTCGCCATTTGGTGAAGCCCAGGCAGATGACAGGGGAAAAGGTCGACATTGGTGGAGTTTTGAGGAGAGGGACCTCGTGGCGCCTTCCCACAGCAAACATTGAGGTGAAGAGCAAATTTGTGTGTGGCACAATCAAGGCTGCTGTAATGTCACAGCCCGCCTATGACTTCATTCTCGGGAGCCCTTACTTAGTTTTGGGAACCCCACCCGCGCTGATACTTGCTAACGCAAGGGGGCCCACCTCAGGCCCAGTAAGTGAAAAAGGAGAGCACCCAATTCATGGAGACCAGCGGGAGCACAAACATCCTTGTCTTGCGAAGGAGAGGGTGGAGACCTCTAAAGACAGTGGAATTGTATGTGCAGAGGCGTATTCTTTTGACAGCCCTGTTCAGCCAGAGGGCCAAATAATGGTGACGCCTTTGATTTTGGAAGTACCTTCTTTGTTGTTGGGAATTAGGCCCCCGGTGGTATTAACTCCCTCGAGTGAGGGAAATACTGACAAGAGCGGTATTACGTATGTAATACCAGCGCACTCTTCATAGGGCAGAAGACCACGGACTGAGCGATCATATGTTTCCAACCAGCCCTGGAGCCCCATACGACCGGCACTTTACTCACAAGGAAGAGGACAGTGGTCTGAGCGAGCGTTCACCTATAAACGGAGATGGGCCCCACCACACTAATATCTCGCTTACAGGAAGTGACTCTTGCAAAGAGGCGCCTGGTAAAAGGGAGAAAGTTTCCAATTTGTTTCAAGGAACTTTGGAAAATGACACAGAGAGCTTTATCTTGGATACTCCACAATCACACAGGATCTTAAACTGTCCAGTTCTTGGCTTGCAGACTGCAGAGCCGGTACTTCAGGAAGTAGATCTGTCATTGCAGAACATTTTCCAACTGACGCCATTAACTCCCATAGGGGAGGGCAAGGTTGATGATTTTGGTAGAACCAGGGTTTTAGACGGAGGACTTCCTGGGACTCCACTTGAATCTCATGAACTCTTCAGGCCAGAAAACAGTGAGAAAGACTGCCTTATGAATTCGCAGGGAGCTATATTTGAGAGCTCTGTCCCTCTTCAGGTTGGTAGGGGAAGAGCGAGCACAGAAATACTGCCAGGGGCAGATATTACCTATCTTTCTTCAAAGGTAGAAGCTACTGAGATCGGGGATGATTCAGTAGAAACCCAGCAAGCGATCGGAGACTCTATGCTAGAGGAACCCGAGATTTCTCATCTTCATCGCACTATACCAGCGGTCTCACCCCCGCTGACGCGCAGCACCGTAGTCGCCATCGCCAGGCCTCTACAGAGCCATTCGGTCATGTCAGTTGACCAAGCCAGCATTTTGACGGGCAAGGCAAGGGAAGTTCCAGACCCGCCATTGGACGGCACAGGTCTGAAGAGAGATCAACTCTTCCACCGGAGCATGGGAGTAGTTAAGGAGAGGAAGAAGAAGAAACATGTGCACGTTTCTTCGGCCAACGCACTGTTACGGCGATTTCTGGCCACGTCAGTCAGCCTGATTCAGGTCACTGTGGGGCCAACACACTCGGTAATCATAGGTTACCGCGCACTGCTAGGAAAATTCATGGGCGGAGGAAATGGAGGAGAGGAAAGGTGAAGTGCAACCATTTGAGCTGCGTTCGCCAGGGGGAAACCCCCAGTCGTGACCCTACAACTTTAGTGCTCACAGACAGCTCTTTGGACATAGATAGGACCAGTGTGAAATAGAAAAATACAGAAGTAAGGCCGGAGGCCCGACCTAAAAGGGGGGAGTAATGTGAGGATTTAATGTGATTTTATTTTCAACGGGCCCCATTTTTCTTCTCCATGTATTATTTGTGTTTATTTATGAGGAGTTACTGTGGGTTTTAATTTCAATTTTGCCCCAGTCCTCTTCTCTCTGTAAGTAATTGCGTTCATTTTTATTTTATTAGGCGTTTGAGTTATATTATTAGGTTGGGTAAAATTTTCCGACGTTAGGAACACCCACCTGGTTTAAATGAGGGATGGGGGGAGAAACAAACCAGGTTCACCACTAGAACCAATTATATTTATTCTAGTAACGAAAACGGTCAGTAGTATTATCTGACGTGACGCAATTAGTTGCGTGTGAGCAGAATAAACATGAGTCATGAGTTAGTTTACGATATCATTGGCGGAGGTCAGAGTTTATTTAAATGCAGCAATATTATTGGTTTAGGGCGGCCCCAGAGGGACGCCACGCGATGACTCATGGCATGGGTTATAGAGTGATTTTCTATGATAAATAACAGCATTGTAGTCTTTAGCGGTCTCTCTGGTTTCATAATTTACTGCCGTGGAAACGTCATATCGTCTGCTCTTTGTGAGAAATTCGATAATTTGGGTATGTCTATAACTTATTAGCGAGTAGATAGTTTGTTTCATAATAGATCTTAGCATGTTAAAGTAAAGTTTTCTTCTGGGAGTTAATTTAAGTTTGAGGAATTTGAACTGCCATCAATTGCTATCTTATAGAAATAATAAAAATGTAAGTTGTGCATATAATTTTTTCTATGATAAGCAGCAGTATCTAGGATTGTGTAGCGGCTTTGAGATATTAACTGTGTGAGGATAAGCGCTTAGATACACGGGCGCTCTGTAATATGTAGTTGTAAGTTGTGAATATCGCAATTTGATTATGATAATTTGCAGTGTAAATACGCAAGCGTATTTGTGTACTTTATTTAATTGCGTATTAATTTGTTGGGTAGTCAGGAGACAGGGGCGCAGGGGATGTAATTAATATTACTGAGTTGGTGTAGCGTCAGTGTGTTTAATATTGTGTTAATTGATAACTTTCCCGGGTCAGTCTTTAATAGAAAAGTAGGGCCGGGGAACTTATACCAGGGAACGGGATTTCTTAAAATCCAGAGCTCTTAGCTCGTTATAACACACTAATTAGGCGCGTGGCCTGGTGTTGTTGTTTATACGACCATAATAAAGTTGTTTGTCCTAAACCCGGAGAGGGTAACTGGGCAGTTGAAAGAAGTTTCATCAGCAGTGAAGCATCTACATCCCAAGTCAAGTACATCAGTGTTAATAATAAAAGTCATCAGTAGCAGTAGTCAAGAAGGGTCATCATTTCTTTCAGAAATCTAACGAGAAAAGGGGTGTAACGGAGACGCCACTCAGCAGAAGATGGTAGTGTCAGAGAGACACTGAGCAGAAGCAAAAGGGGAGAGCGAAGTTAGAGAGGCAGATAGAAAGTTTGGTTAGGACAGCCTCTGAGATAGCACTGAAACAGTCCATTAGTGTATCAGTGCTTGTGGAACAGTGGGTAGCTGTGTAGGACATCAGATAGTGCATTCAGATTTGTGTAGAATAGGTATACGTCTGCAGCAGGACAGGGTGTTAGATTTAATAATAATACTAGGATAGGTAGGAGGGGTGGCTTTTAAGTTAGAGACCCCACCAAGTAGATTCTTTTGTTTAATCCTTAACTTTCTTCCCTGCAGGTTGAAAGAGAGGGTGACATTGTTGGTTTAGAGCGTCTGTCATTTTAATTGTTCTGTTTCAGGTTTGTGCGACCTCGCACGTTATTTATTTTGCTGTGTTATTGATGTTGTTGTTAAATAAAACTGTAAAATGTACACTGGATCAGTTTCTCTATAACTATACTGTACGTATATGCTTGTCTGTATAGTTGTGTCTGTGGACTTTTAGTGAAACCTTATCTCCTTTATGGTAGTCAGAGGTGGTGAGTCAATAGCTCTTAACTAAGTCGCGAGTGGCGAGGGAGAGTCAATCTAGGTTCTCACCCTCAAAGCTATAAGTCTCATCTTTCCACAGTCATTGTCATTTCTCATACAAAATCTATCTTCTCAGACTTTCTCATACTAGTGTCTTGTCTATAAACTCGGACAAGCGCTAGACTTAAATCCACTTCGTGACACTGATGGATGGCCTTCTTCCAGCCTGGACAACTGAATGTAATTATCTGGATTAACTGCTTTTTGTAGTTTATCATTTTCACAGGTTAGCCAGCCTCATGCCAAACCATCCTTTACTGCCTTTTACAACATGCATGGCAAGGTACAGGATTACAATCTTTGTGCCTCTTTCTGGCCCCAGTAACAGATGTATGACCAAAGGATAAGATAAGACACAAAGATGTAGAGATGTTCTGCCTAGGAATTCTGAACTCTAAAAAGTATATTAAAATGTGATATTTTTACCTGTTCAGCGAGACGCTTAATCAAATCTGCAACCGAGGAAGAAAAATCAGGTGGTTCAACTTCTGGAATGTTCTTAACAACTAGTGTTGGCTCACATGTGTGCTCAACAGGATCTTGGGCAGACATAAATGAGTCCATAACTGAAATCAGGGCTAAGTCAGATTCCTCCATCATCAAGGGGTGACTTCCAATCATTTGTGTCAGTTCATGTCTTGGCTGAAATCCTTCAAGTGGTAGGTTCTGAAGTTTCCAGTCCTGGCATTAAAATGACATAAATTCACATAACATCACAGGAAATTTCAACATTCACTGTAAGATTCTCTCATAAATAAGTCCATTTAAAAATTAACCCAGGAAAGAATTCATAAAACAAATTTCTAAATAAAACAAGAATCATGGGATAGGAAGATCTTACCTGTAGGATGTACCAGAAGAAAGTATCATATGCATATTCAATAAAGTTAGATAAACTAGGTCTCTAATTAATCAGAAAATGAAAGATTATGTGGAAACATCAAGAAACAATCGCTAATGTGGAACTGGTGACAAGAACCAGACAAGTACCAGTGGGAAAAGGCATGAGAAGAAGACGTTGGCGATAGATAAGACATACATTGAGACAGCCTGCTGATAGCACTACAAGGCAGTCCATGTTCCAGAATCCCCAGGGTAAGATAGGTAGAGGGAGAACACACAGAGAAAAGAACAGGAAGTTGACATAAAAGGGATGAGGAAAATATGGAAAGACCTTGAGCTGGTGGCACAGGGCAGGAAGGGATCCTATTACACGCCTATTGGGAATATGGTGTTAGGCCCGTATTTTCTTGACCATCGGCAAACTAGGGGTGATGTGGTCAGCATCACGCTGGCTGCCTTAACCTTTCCAGAGTTGTTCTGGTACCAAATTCATGAGGCTGGGTCGACTCCGGAGCCGTTTGCAGTCTAAAAAAATCCGACCTCAACTGGGGATCGAACCATGGACTGCACTAATCACTGCACTACTGCGGCTCCAACAGGGCAGGAAGACTTGACATTAAGTTTGTTGAAGGTCTATGCTCCTTACGGAGTTGACAGGCGATGATGATGATTTAGAAACAAAACCAACAGACAAAGAAATATTCAAATAAGTCACAGTTTTCAGGAGCAGGGGCTGCTTGAAATACCAATGCTCATTTCTGTAATCATAAAGGCTTAACATAAGCTTTGTAGACCACATTTCATATAGTAAGAGAGTTTATTATGTCACTTTGAATATGCTGATATAAAGGATTACTTCAGCTAACCAACATTTTATTTTAAAAACAATATTCCCTTGTGCTATTCAAAATGGTGGTCTTGAATCATAACTTATTAAGAATGGAGGTAAATTAAAGTAGTTGGGAATAGACAACCTTTAGCTCTTTGAGGACGTGAAGCCAGTATTCTTGGTCGATATTTCTAAGATTTGAAGACGGGGAGCCAGTTTTCTTGGCCGCTGTCTTTTAACTACGTTTTTGTTTTGTTTCATCCCAGTTAGACGTTTTCGATGACTGGGAAGCGGAAGTATAGCCATTTTTTATTATTATTTCTAATGCGAGAGAGTTCTAGCGTCACTCTTTTGAGTACTTTCGACCCATTTACAATAGCCACCTCGTGTAAGTTTTACCAAATTTGTGTTACCTATTTTCAATGGAACCAAGCTGGACTGGTCTGTATGGGTAGGGGTCAGACAAAAGCTGGTACCCTGGTCCTCCAGGTTGGGAGTTTTAGCATAGGGCTGACACCCCTGTCTATGTAAAAAAAAACAATGAAGTTACGGAAACAACAATAAATGAACAAACTTTGCTGCAGGATGGACATTCGGAGTCTGTGGCTTGTATGACTGTCAGTGGTGAAAGCCGAAAGGAAGCCACTGACATGAAAATGGATGTCCTGACCGCAAAACAGGATACAAGAATAGGATTTTGGAATATCAGGACAACGAACGAGACAGGTAAACTAAGACAGGTCACGGCAGAAATGAGAAACTATAGGTTACACATTCTAGGGATAAGCGAGAGCAGATGGACAGGGGTAGGAAAAGTTAAAACAGCAACAGGAGAAACAGTACTTTACTCTGGAAGAAAGGATGAACAGCACAATGAAGGCATAGCCATTATTCTACAGAAAGGAATAGAAAGGACATTACTGGAATGGAAACCCATCAACAACAGACTGATAAGATTAAGATTGAGAGGGAGATTCACCAACACTACAATAATACAATGCTACGCACCAACGAATGATAGCGACGAAAAGGTCAAGGATGAATTCTATCAACAACTGCAGAAAGAAATGGAAGACACACCAAGATATGATCTTGTTATAGTAATGGGAGACCTCAATGCGAAAGTTGGTACACACAATACATATAATGAAAGAACAATGGGGAAATGCGGCAGCGAAACAGCAAACGAAAATGGGGATAAACTAATAAGTTTCTGTAGCATTAACAACCTGGTCATTGGAGGAACACTTTTCCCACATAAAGAAATTCACAAATTAACATGGGAATCACCAAATGGTCGGGACAGAAACCAGATAGACCACATCATGGTTAACGGTAGATGGAGACATGCATTACAAGATGTGAAGGTAAGAAGAGGTGCAGATGTGGGAAGTGATCACCATTTAGTAGTAGCAAAACTGAAAGTGAAACTAAGAAGGGCTGGACCAACTATAACTACACAGAAAAGGTTTGACATCAGCAAATTGAAGGACCCCTTACCAGAAAAGCTTTTGCGGCCGACATAAAGAAACGATATCAATTTGCCAAAAGTCAGGAAAAGACATTGACTGATGATATAGACCAGAATTTCAACACCATTTCAACAATATACAAGGAAAGCAGCAAATCATGCTTGGGATTCCAGGAAAGGAAGAAGCAAGACTGGATAACACCAGAAACATTAAACACCATAACACTGAGAAAGGAAATGAAAAGAAAGAAAACAGAAGCGAAGTCCCCCAGGTTAAAGCAACTATATAGCGAACAGTACAGTCAGCTGGACAAGGAAGTTAAACGCCAAACCCGAGCCAACAAAAGGAATTTCCTAGACGATCTTGCAAGACAGGCAGAGGAGGCAGCACTGAGAAATGAACAAAGCACAGTATACAAAATAACTAAATTCATCAGCGGAAAACGAGGTGCAAACAATATTACATTAGTAAGAGATAAGCAAGGAAATCTCATCACGACAGCAGAGGGACAGGAAACAAGATGGGCAGAGCACTTCAGAGAAACTCTGAACAAGGAACCACCAGAGACACAATTGAATGTTCCTGAGGCTGAAAACGATCTAGATGTAAATACAGACATTCCACGAAAAGAAGAAATCATCACAGCAATCAAAGGGTTAAAGAACGGAAAAGCTCCGGGCCATGATAACTTAAATGCAGAGCTATTTAAGACAGACCCTGAGCTAGCAGCAGAACTATTAGAACCACTATTTGCACAAGTCTGGAAAACGGGGACAACACCATCAGAGTGGAACAAAGGAATAATTGTCAAATTGCCCAAGAAGGGAGATCTTGCAGACTGCAATAATTGGAGAGGAATCACTCTTCTCTCAGTTCCCAGCAAAATACTAGGCAGGATAATTATACAGAGAATTTCAAAGGCAGTAGACCACAAACTGAGGAAAGAACAAGCAGGATTTAGAAAGAACAGAAGATGTGTAGATCATATATTCACTCTCAGGAACATTATAGAGCAGTGCTCAGAATGGCAAAGACAGCTTTACATTAATTTCGTTGATTTTGAAAAGGCTTTTGACAGCATACATAGGGACAGTTTATGGAAAATACTGAGGGCTTATGGAATTCCAAGCTGCATAGTGTCAATCATAAAAAGCCTCTATGCCAACTTTACGTGTAGTGTTGGGCAGAGCAACCTAACCTTTGAGGTGAAGACAGGAGTACGACAGGGATGCCCCTTATCAACCACTCTATTTTTAACAGTCATAGACTGGGTGATGCGCCAGACAACAGAGGGCAGTCCAAGAGGAATAAGATGGACTACATTTTCTACATTGGAAGATCTGGAATATGCAGATGACATTGCACTACTAGCACATTCACATCAACACATCCAGGAAAAAACGGATAGACTTAATGAGTTTAGCCAGCAGGTGGGCTTGAACATCAATTTAAAGAAGTCTGAGGTCATGACGCTCAATGTGAGCAACCCTGAGCCCATATCAGTAAGGAATCAGCAACTGGTACAGACAGACAGATACCTTCACATACCTAGGAAGCATAGTAACACCAGACGGTGGGGCAGGCAAAGACATTAACATCAGAATGAATAAGGCAAGAACAGCCTTCTTTAGCCTAAACAACATCTGGAAGTCCTCCCAATACAGCACAAGCACAAAATTAAGATTATATCAGAGCTGTGTGCTTTCTGTGCTTCTCTATGGTGCGGAATGCTGGAGAGTTACAGAGAAGGAAATGTCGAAATTGTCCTCTTTTCACACAACATGCCTAAGAAAAATTCACCGAATCTTTTGGCCGAATACCATCACCAACCAAGATCTGCTTACTCGTAGCAAGCAAGAGGACATGCACACCATCATAGCTGGCAGACGCTGGAGCTGGGTTGGCCATGTCCTCAGAAGAGACCCCGATGCCATCACAAGAACAGCTATGCTTTGGACCCCTGAAGGAAAACGAAAGAGAGGCCGACCAAAAACAACCTGGCGGAGGACTGTGGAGGCTGAGATGCAAAGAATGAACCAGAGTTGGGGCACTGTACGAAGGATGGCCACCGACCGAGCAAAGTGGAATCAATTTGTTGTTGCCCTACAAGACGCCACTAGGCGTGATGGCCACTGACTGCTTTGACGGTCGGCGGCTAAGGATCAAAGAAGAAGATTTTCAATGGCATCTAATTCATCTTCTCGCAAGCGACCTGCTCGTCTAAGTGTTCAGCAGGCCCTTAGTTTGCTAGAAAATTTCAGCGAAGATGAAGACGGCTATAGCAGTAGTGATTTTAGTGTTCGATGACTAATTCTTCTTCCAGTGATGTGGATTCAGAGAATGAAGGTAGGCCTATTATGTTAGAAAGAGTGGGCGTGGTTCTATCACCTAACTTTGATTCTTCAAAATCAGACCCAGTAGGACCTAATTTAGTTTTACAAGAAGGGGAAAGACGAATACAGGAGTGTGTCGGAAATATAGAATGGCAGGAAGCAAACTTGGGTGCACTAACAAGGAATAGCTTTAGATTCCAACCCAAAGATGGAAGAGCAGTGGGTGTGTCAGCAAATTTAGGCCTAAATGAATCATCTACCCCGATCCAGTGTTTTGAAAGCCTTGTATCATCAGCTGTAAGGGAGGAAATTTTAAAAAGCATAAACTGCTTTGCAGAAATTAAAGGGGAGAAGCATACACCTTCACTGAAACGATCAAGATATAATAGGTGGAACCCAGTAAGCGATTATGAGCTGCTAAAATTTTTTGCTCTGCATCAAGCAATGGGTATCGACAAAAGGCCAAGCATAAAAGATTATTTCTCCTCACAAGAGCCTATGTTTCATACTCCATTTCCAAATGATGGAGAGAGACAGATTTTTGTCTATATTGCAAACTATGTTGCATATTTGTGAACCTCTTGCAGAAGGGAAAAATAAAATAGAGCCCTTCATTCAAATGTTATGCTCTAAATTTGTTGGGTCATACACTCCGAACCAAGACGTAGCTATTGATGAGATGATTATAGGATGGAAAGGTCGGTGGAAATATAAGCAATATAACGCAAAAAAAGCCACACAAATACCACATTAAAAGTTTTGGGCTTGTGGACAGTGAAACAGGTTATGTGCTAAACTTGCTTACATATTTTGGATCAGACATCTCCTATGATCCTTCAGTCAAAAGGGACTCTGCTGGTGCCAATTCCGTAAAAGTTTTTGGAACACTTTTGTCTTGTCTGGGAACTGGCTATCACATTTATGCTGACAGGTGGTACACTACAAAACTGTTAGTAAATGAAATGCTTAAATGGAAACAATATTACACTGGAACACTTCAAGCGAACAGAGTCGGATTCCCACAGCAGCTGAAGTCTTTGAACCTAAAGCATATGGAGACTAAGTATTATATCAATTCGGAGCAAAAGAATGCTAGTTGCTGCTTGGAAGGACAAAAAAGCTAAAAAACCTGTCACAATTATTACCACAAATGGATCTGCTGCGCCTGTCATGGTGAATGGAAAGGAGAAACCTCTTATCATTCATGAATATAACCATAACATGAATGGTTGCGACAAGGCAGATCAGATGATAGGGTATTACGGCTTCTTCAACAGAAAATTCTTGAAGTGGTGGAAGAAGATTTTCTTTTGGATATTAGAAATAGCCACCTGTAACGCATACATTTTGTACAAATTGACAAGACCAGGTGGAGTTGGAAAATCGCAGCTTACGTTAAAGTTGTTCAAACAAACACAGATCAGATAATTATGTGCTTCGGCGGCATCCTCAATGCCTGAAATCAGGCGCATGCTAAATCCTCCAAGGCCAAGTAAATTATCAGATAACACATTGGAAAGACTGGAGGGTGCAAAACATATAATGCAAAGAAGCACTAAGTTCAATAGGTGTAAAGTTTGCAGTACACCTGACGACAGGAAAAGGACAAACTATTATTGTGCAGGATGCACTGGCCACCCCCATCTGCACATAGATGAATGTTTCCTAAAATGGCACACTAAAGTTAAGTTGTAAATATCTCTAATTTGGGGTGTAAGTAGTGTTCTTTGTGAGAGCAGTTCAGCATATATATCACATTTTGTGTTCTTTTTCAATTATTTGTAAATTTGTGACAGTAGAGTGTATTTCATTTTCTGGATGACACATGGAAAGTAGTTAGAGTATAAACGTGATGTGTGATTTATTTCCAAAATGGATGTAGTTTACAGTGATTTCTATCTTGGATAACACAACTGATGGATTAGCTGTCTTCAATTGGTAAGTCTGATATGCTTGTTTTGTTTTTTGTTTAGTAAAATATTTTTCTGCCTCATCTCTTGCTTACTTACTTAGTCGTTCCCCTTCTACCGTGAGGTGTAGAGGTTTGGAAGAGAGAGCACCAAACTATCCTATCGGCTGTCTTCCTCCTGGCCTGGTTCCATTCTAGTCCTCGGTCCTTCAAAGATTGTCTAATGTTGTCCTCCCAGCGGACTCTGGGTCATCCTGGGGGTCTGGATCCCTGGCTCTTTGTTTCCCATGCTTGTCGTGGTAGCCGATCTTCTCCCATTCTGCAGACATGGCCAAACCATCTTAGTTGGGACTGTTCTACTTGGGTCTGCAGGGGGTGGGATTTTAGGCCTTGGCGTATCGTCTGGTTGCGGACCATGTCTCTTCTTGTTACTTCAACCACCTTCCTCAGATACCTCATTTCTGAGGTTTGGATCTGGCTTTTATGGGTTGTAGTCATTGCCCATGACTCGCATCCATATGTCAAGACTGGGAAATAGGTGGAGCGGTATACAGCCATCTTCGTTTTCTTACCAACCTCTCTCTTGCTGAGGAATCCTCGATTTAGGGCCTGAAAAAGACTCCCAGCTGCTGCTTTTCGAGTGGCCAACTCTTCTTTGATGCCTTCCTTTCGGTCTATAATAGCTCCGAGATATTTAAAGTGGTCGACCTGCTCCAGGACCTGTTCTCCCAGCTTAATCTGATGTCTTCTTTCTTCTCGTGATATCACCATGGATTTTGTTTTAGAGCTGCTTATGACCATCCCTCTCTTCTCCAGCTCTTCCTTCCAGACTTGCAGGTTGGATTGGAGATGTACCTCTGATTAAGCAATCAGGGCAACATCATCAGCAAATGTCAGCTCTGAAATACATACCTGTCTCATCTTCCAGTACCCCACTGAATACTTTCTTGTTCTCTCCTTACATGACTTGATAACATCGTCCATGAGGAGTACTGCCTCATCTCTAACTACTTTATATTCATACAAAATTTTTAAATTTATAAACTGAACATATTCAGAATCCTCATTCATTATATTATACTGTTCAAAAAAAGAAACGCATAGCTATCCGAGGGCGCGTTTTTTTTAGGTGGTAAGTAAAATTTGGTGCTAGGGTATATAAAAACCAGCCTCAAATGTTCTTTACAGTGTCAAATGCACGTGTTGACCTGAATTGCGTTCATTTTTGTAATCATTACAACGCAGTGGTCAATAGTGTTTATGACGCAATTTTTGACCACAGCTCATGTTGCGTGCATGTGAAAGCAACAAAATTTGGGGTGAACACTATTCACTGACTACGCAACTGAAACCCTATAAAAGGATAACGCTACACACAAAAAATTCAGTTCATTTTCAAGCAGACATTTATGGCGTCTCTATCGATAAATTTAAGGAACACTGCTATTGGCCGACTGCATGCAGGCGAAAGTCAAAGTCAGGTTGCCAGGCATCTAACCGTGCATCAGAGTACCATCAGTCGACTTTGGCACCGGTTCCAAGCCACTGGCTCAGTTGAAGACCGGCATCGCAGTGGACGACCCAGAGTGACAACAGCAGCGGAGGATCGCTTTATTCGGCTTTGTCACCTCAGAGACAGGTTTACAACAGCTTCCTCAACTGCCCAGTCATTGCCTGCAGGACGTCATGTGTCTGATCAAACTGTCCGGAATAGACTGCATGACGCTGGACTTTGGGCACAACGACCTCACCGAGGACCTGTCCTTACCCGCCGCCATCGCCAAAATCGACTTCTTTGGGCCAACCAGCATCATCCCTGGGCAGCTGACAATCAATGGAGACGTGTCTGGTTTAGTGACGAATCTTTCTTTTGTTGCAGTGTCATTATAGATGGCATAGGGTCTACCGTAGGCGAAATGAACGTTTTGCCCAAAATTGCGTTGATGAAGCTCCGCCGCACGGTGGTGGAGGTGCAATGGTGTGGGGAATGATCAGTTACAACAGAAGGAGTCAATTGGTGCACACTGAAGGAGGCTTGAATGCGCAACGATACGTCAATGAAATTCTTCGACCCCATGTCCTTCCACTTTTGGCTGCCCAAAGGTCTGTGTTTCAACAGGACAACGCCAGACCCCATTGTGCACGGTTGACCACGCAGTTCCTGACTGCCAACAACATTCTCACCCTTCCCTGGCCATCCCTGTCTCCAGACATGAGTCCGATTGAGCACCTGTGGGATGAGCTGCATAGACGTGTTTGTCGCCGAGACGTTGCTCCAGCCAATCATTGTGATCTGTTCCAGGCACTCCAGGAAGAGTGGGCAGCCATCCCACAGGCCCACATCAGACGTCTGATCGCATCCATGCCCAGGAGATGCCAGTCTCTGATCGATGCAAGAGGAGGCCACACACCATACTAACGGGAAAGCCTGTACGCCAAAAAAACTCTCGTGACCCAGATGCAAAACAACTGTCAATTGATTGGTTGAACCCTAAGGTATTCTTGTGTGCAATTTGAACAATTAACTCATTAAATTTAAAAAGTTATTGAATGTCAAAATTATGTCTATGTGTGTGCCTTCAGTAGCTATGCGTTTCTTTTTTTGAACAGTATAGTTAAAAACTTTGAAATAACTGACACTTACATGGTAACACTATATGAAAAACCTGTGTCGCAGAAAATTTGTGACAATAGAGTGTCTTTCCTTTTCTTGATGCCAATTGAAAAGTAGTTAGAGTATAAACTTGAACCATATGTGCTTTATTTCCAAAATGGATATCTTCTTCTTCTTCTTTGATCCTTAGCCGCCGACCGTCAAAGCAGTCAGTGGCCATTACGCCTGGTGGCGTCTTGTAGGGCAACAACAAATTGATTCCACTTTGCTCGGTCGGCGGCCATCCTTCGTACAGTGCCCCAACTCTGGTTCATTCTTTGCATCTCAGCCTCCACAGTCCTCCGCCAAGTTGTTTTTGGTCGGCCTCTCTTTCGTTTTCCTTCAGGGGTCCATAGCATAGCTGTTCTTGTGATGGCATCGGGGTCTCTTCTGAGGACATGGCCAACCCAGCTCCAGCGTCTGCCAGCTATGATGGTGTGCATGTCCTCTTGCTTGCTCCGAGTAAGCAGATCTTGGTTGGTGATGGTATTCGGCCAAAAGATTCGGAGAATTTTTCTTAGGCATGTTGTGTGAAAAGAGGACAATTTCGACATTTCCTTCTCTGTAACTCTCCAGCTCTCCGCGCCATAGAGAAGCACAGAAAGCACACAGCTCTGATATAATCCTAATTTTGTGCTTGTGCTGTACTGAGAGGACTTCCAGATGTTGTTTAGACTAAAAAAGGCTGTTCTTGCTTTGTTCATTCTGTTGTTGATGTCTTTGCTTGCTCCGCCGTCTGGTGTTACTATGCATCCTAGGTATGTGAAGGCATCTGTCTGTTCCAGTTGCTGATTCCTTACTGATATGGGCTCAGGGTTGCTCACATTGAGCGTCATGACCTCTGTCTTCTTTAGGTTGATGTTCAAGCCCACCTGCTGGCTATACTTATTAAGTCTATCCGTTTTTTCCTGGATGTGTTGATGTGAATGTGCTAGCAGTGCAATGTCATCTGCATATTCCAGATCTTCCAATGTAGAAAATGTAGTCCATCTTATTCCTCTTGGATTGCCCTCTGTTGTCTGGCGCATCACCCAGTCTATGACTGTTAAAAATAGAGTGGTTGATAAGGGGCATCCCTGTCGTACTCCTGTCTTCACTTCAAAGGTTAGGTTGCTCTGCCCAATGCTGCACGTAAAGTTGGCATAAAGGCTTTTTATGATTGACACTATGCAGCTTGGAATTCCATAAGCCCTCAGTATTTTCCATAAACTGTCCCTATGTATACTGTCAAAAGCCTTTTCAAAATCAACGAAATTAATGTACAACTGTCTTTGCCATTCTGAGCACTGCTCTATAATGTTCCTGAGGGTAAATATATGATCTACACATCTTCTGTTCTTTCTAAATCCTGCTTGTTCTTTCCTCAGTTTGTGGTCTACTGCTTTTGAGATTCTCTGTATAATTATCCTGCCTAGTATTTTGCTGGGAACTGAGAGAAGAGTTATTCCTCTCCAATTATTGCAGTCTGCAAGATCTCCCTTCTTGGGCAATTTGACAATTATTCCTTTGTTCCACTCTGTTGGTGTTGTCCCTGTTTTCCAGACTTGTGCAAATAGTGGTTCTAATAGTTCTGCTGCTAGCTCTGGGTCTGTCTTAAATAGCTCTGCATTTAAGTTATCATGACCAGGAGCTTTTCCATTCTTTAACCCTTTGATTGTTGTGATGATTTCTTCTTTTCGTGGGATGTCTGTATTAACATCTAGATCATTTTCAGCCTCAGGAACATTCAATTGTGTCTCTGGTGGTTCCTTATTCAGAGTTTCTCTGAAATGCTCTGCCCATCTTGTTTCCTGTCCCTCTACTGTTGTGATGAGATTTCCTTGCTTATCTCTTACTAATGTAATATTGTTTGCACCTCATTTTCCACTGATGATTTAAGTTATTTTGTATACTGTGCTTTGTTCATTTCTCAGTGCTGCCTCTTCTGCCTGTCTTGCAAGGTCATCCAGAAATGTCCTTTTGTTAGCACGGGTTTGACGTTTAACTTCCTTGTCCAGCTGACTGTACTGTTCACTATATATTGCCTTTAATCTGGGAGACTTAGCTTCTGTTTTCTTTCTTTTCATTTCCTTTCTCTTCGCTATGGTGTTTAGCGTTTCTGGTGTTATCCAGTCTTGGCTCTTTCTTTCCTGGAATCCCAAGCATGACTTGCTGCTTTCCTTGTATATTGTTGAGATGGTGTTGAATCTCTGGTCAACATCATCGGTCTCTGTTCTTTCCTGGCTTTTGATAATCTCATATCTTCTCTTTACGTCGACCACGAAAGCTTTTCTGGTGAGGGGATCCTTCAGTTTCGTGATGTTGTATCTTTTCTGTTTGACTGCAACTGGTCCAGCAGCTCTGAGTTTCACTTTCAGTCTTGCTACTACTAGGTGATGATCACTTCCCACATCTGCGCCTCTTCTTACTTTCACGTCTTGTAGTGCATGTCTCCATCTGCCGTTGATCATTATGTGATCTATCTGGTTTCTGTCTCGTCCGTTTGGTGATTCCCATGTTAACTTGTGCACTTCCTTGTGTGGAAAAAGTGTTCCTCCAATGACCAGGTTGTTAATACTACAGAAGCTTATTAATTTGTCCCCATTCTCATTTGCTGTTCCACTGCCGCATTTCCCCATTACTCTTTCGTTATAATTATTGTGTGCTCCCACTTTCGCATTTAGGTCTCCCATTACTATAATGAGATCGTACCTGGGTGTAGTTTCCATTTCTTTTTGTACCTGTTGATAGAACTCGTCCTTGATCTCTTCATCGCTGTCGTTTGTTGGTGCATAGCATTGTATAATTGTGGTGTTGGTGAACCTCCCTCTTAGTCTTGCTCTTATCAGTCTGTTGTTGATGGGTTTCCATTCCAGTAAAGACCTTTCCATTCCTTTCTTCAGGATAATGGCTACACCTTCGTTGTGCTGACCATCCTTCTTTCCAGAATAAAGTACTGTTTCCCCTGTAGCTGTTTTTATTCTCCCCCTACCTGTCCATCTGCTCTCGCTTATTCCCAGGATATGTATCTTGTAGTTCCTCATCTCTGCTGTGATTTGTCTCAGCTTTCCTGCCTCATTCATAGTTCTGACGTTCCAAAAACCAATTCTGGTTTCGTGTTTTGCGGTCGGGGCATCCGTTTTCATGCCAGTGGCTTCCTTTCGGCTTTCACCACTGTCAGTCACACGAGCCTGAGACTCCGGATGTCCGTCCCGCAGCAAAGTTTTTCCATTTATTGTTGTTTCCGTAACGTGCAATTTTTTTACATAGACAGGGGTGTCGGCCCTGTGCTAAAACCCCCAACCTGGAGGACCAGAGTACCAGCTTTTGTCTGACCTCTACCCACGCAGACCAGTCCAGCTTGGTTGAACCTACCAGGAGTAAATCTCCCACTGGCATAGCTCTGGGGATTGTCAGGGTATACAAGCTGCCATACCGCTACAAGGTAGCAAAATGGATGTAGTTTACAAAAAATGTGTATCTTGGATAACACAAGTGATGGATTAGCTGTCTTCAGTGGGTAATTCTGATATGTTTTGTTTTTTTTTTTCAAATTTTTTTCTTCCCAGTCTCCAACTAGTTTTAACTCATTAAAAAAAAATTGTAAATTTATAAACTGAATATATTCAGAATCTTCATTCAATTTCCTTTTCAAATATATATAACATGACTATATTTGTTAAAAACTTTGAAATAACTGACACTTACATGGTAACACTATAAGAAAAATCTGTCGCAAAATATTCCTTGCGTAAAACATGGGAAAACTCCTACGTCCTCAAAGAGTTAAGAGAAGATGCAGATATATTTTTTCGGGGGAAAAAAACAAACTAATGCAAAACCCCAATTGACGTCAGCATCATTTTATAAGAATAAAAAACTAAGTCAAATAAACAGACTCACCACTCATTCATGTTTGCACCAATAACATTAAAAAAACTAGAAGCCAAATAAAGAGCCTCACCACCTACTTTCATGTCTAATTTTCACTGATTAATTTTTTATGCATGCTACTTAGTGCTTGCTTTCTTTTTTTTTTCTGCTTTTATATATTTATCCCTGATGAAGACATCGTGACCGTTAACACAGGCAATTTTCGTTGTCCTTGTTAGACCTTTTTTTATTACTTTAAAAAAATTTTTTTTTAAATTTTGTTTTGTTTACTCCTGCTGTAAAATGGCAAGAAAAGATTAGGAGCAGAAGACAAAAATGAGGAGGCAGAGGAAGAAATATTCAAAAATAATATTTTCAGTATACAATGTACAAGCAATAAAAGCAAGTGATGATGGCAAATACTTCCTTAGCTACTTTTAGTTAAGCTATGCTGAGCTATTACTTCACTTACATAACGGTCAGGGCCAATAATCTCCCCAGGGTTATAAAATTCTGTGATTAGATCGTCTTCTGCTCCGTCTCCAAACAAGAAATTGATTTCTTTACTAAGCTCTGGGGCACTTTTATCAACTTCTGAACTTTCACCTTCAACCTCTGAACTTTCTTCATTGCTTCCTGTAAAAAAATTTGCAAATTCAAAACACGGCATTTTCCATACATTTTGATGCAAATTCCATTTAATAAAAAACAAAAATCTGAGCCATAAAACAAATATTGAGGTTGATGATTAAAATAAAATTCCAGGGCCATGTCGATAACACTTTTAACTCTTCTATCTACAGTTTAGTTGAGCTGGTGTGTGTTGTGCATATAAAAGATACTGAAAATTGTTTTGACTAAAATGTAATCTGTGTTTCTGTTTTAAGAGTCTTATTTTTGTTTGTTTTCTTTTTCGCTTATTTTTCTTATCACTACCATAATTCTTAACCAACAGATATCAAAGAAATGGTCAGCCCATTATTAGAATTACCTTAAAAATACATTACATGCATATTTTTATAATTAAAATTTGTTTCTGAGCATTATTCAGATATGATTTTTATAACTAAGAAATCGTTGTTTGTTAAAAATTGTTAATGATGAATTGTGTCACCTCTTGCCAGCCATTTTGGTTCAAAAATTAGCAGCATGCCTGATAGTCTCACATTTTATATAAAATAAGATATGACTTTGATTTATGTGATGCTAATTCACTGGATTCATGTGAAGGCAGTTATCTGGAAGATTTTAGACACACGTGATCAGTCTTTTGGTTACATGTTGTCTTAAATTACCTCTACATCAGAGATAAAAAGGTGCTATATAGAGAAGCAAGGGTTTAAGGTAGTTCCATAGCACAGGGTTTCTTAACCTGTGGTCAGGGTTGGATTAACCATTAAACAAAATAAGCATGTGCTTAGGGCACCAAGGGAGGGGGCACCAGTGACCACATAATTTTGTCCCCTAGCTATTATGCCCCTAACTCTCAACTCTTTCACTGCCACACTTGACTTTAGTCCATTTTTTTAGTAATTGTCTTTATTGGCTGTGTTTCCCTAGTTATCAGTAAATAATTTGCTTACTGTTATTTAGTGTTAAATAACATTTTTTTTTTTACTATTCATTTAATATAGTTATGCGGTCTGGCCTGGAAGAAAACTGAATTTTCAATCTCTTATTTTTCCATCAGCACTTACAAAGTCTTAATGTCTCGTCAGTTAAGCATTGGAAGGGCCAGGGTGCACGCATTGTTGGGCTGTGCTTAGGGCATCAGTTATCCTTAATCCGGACTTGCCTGTGGTACATGGACCCTTTGGAGGTAAATAGATGGATTCAAGGTTGTCCGTGTACATAACTTAAAATTATGCTTTATTGTAAATTGTTTCCAAGTGGTCCATAGCCTTCATTGGACAATAAAAGGGAACCATGGCACAAAAAAGGTTAAAGGTTAAGTAACCCTGCCATAGCAGATACTGCCATGGGGGAGTGAAGTATTAGAGACTTTATTATACTAGGTCCAGCTTTGTGAGGCGACAAGTTCCCTGATCTGTTGCCTTTGCTTTCCCTAACTCGAGAGCTGAGTCAGGTAATCATTTACAGCTGGGCTGACTGAGGTGTGATGCTGCCATGTTGGAACCCAGAACCTGGTAACTCCACAGTAAGAGACAAGCGCTCTAACCACTCTGCCAATCAGAGGTTTCTATATATAAAACTGAATGTTAATTCCTGGTAATGGTTTTTCTCAGTATTAGCAAAGAGCATTTTTATTTTGTGCTTGTAGCTTTAGCAGATTATATATTTATTATTACATTAAAAAAATAATTTATAGGAAACAAAAGTCATGACGGGATTCCAATAATTAGTACCACCATTCTGTTATGTCTGGTTTGGTGGTTGTTCGTCCATCACGGGTGATGAAGACCACTCTGTTCATCCAATTATTTAAGAATATGTTAGGTTAGTCTATGGGTACGAAGGTGACTGAAGAGCCCGATGCGGGCCTGGAAAGATCTTGGACAGTGTGGGCAGGGAATGTTTGCTTCATGTGAAGGTTTTATTTCACGGTCCTTTCTAGCTTGTCTCCGCTGTTCTGCTGCTGCTCTTCTGGATGATTCGCATGCTGCTGCACCTTTACGAAGAGATGTGCGCCAAGCAGTTCGGTCTTGCGCAGCAGCTTCCCATGTGTCTGGGTTTATGTCAAAGGTTTTCAATGACGTCTTTAACGTGTCTTTGAAGCGCTTCTTTTGGCCACCATGGGAGCGTTTACCCTTCTGCATCTCACCATAAAAGAGTATCTTTGGCAGTCGATGGTCTGGCATGCGGACTACATGACCTGCCCAGCAAATTTGTGACTGCATCAGAATAGTATCAATACTAGGGATACCAGCTCTGTCAAGAACGGCGGTATCCGGGATCTTGTCTTGCCATTTGATGTTCATTATCTTCCTGAGACAGACTGTATGGAAGTGGTTTAGCTTCTTTACGTGGCGCCTGTATACAGTCCATGTTTCACATGCATATAGCAGCACTGGAAGCACCGCAGCTCTGTACACCTTCAGCTTTGTCTGTAGACTAATGCCACTTCGATGCCAAACGTTGGTGTATAGTCTGCCAAATGTGCTGCTGGCTTTGGAGATCCTGGTGTTCACCTCATCATCAATGACAATGTTCTGGGATAGTGTGCTACCAAGGTATGTGAATCTGTTCACAACATTCAGTTTCTCACCATTAACCTTGATGACTGGCTCAGTATAAACTGTGCCAGGAGCTGGTTGGTACATGATTTCTGTTTTCTTCGTGTTGATGGTAAGCCCAAAGTTGGCGCAGGCTTCGGAGAATCTATCCACACTATGCTGCAGATCAGCCTCTGAGCCAGCATTGAGGGCACAATCATCAGCAAACAGAAGATCTCTGATGGTGTGTGATTTGACCTTGGTTTTTGCTTGAAGCCTCCTAAGGTTAAACAATTTTCCATCAATGCGATAACTAATGTCGATTCCTGTGTCCCCGTCTCTAAAAGCATCAGTCAGCATAGCAGAAAACATGATACTGAACAGAGTCGGTGCAAGTACGCACCCTTGTTTAACTCCATTTGAGACGGGGAAAGGCTCTGATAGCTCACCGTTTTCCTGAACTCTAGCCTGCATTCCATCATGCAGTTGCTGCACTATTGTGATAAATTTCTTTGGGCAGCCGTATTTTGCCATGATCTTCCATAGACCCTCTCTACTGACCGTGTCGAACGCCTTTGTCAAGTCGATGAAAGCTGTGTACAGGTCACAGTGCTGTTCTTGGCATTTTTCTTGTAGCTGTCTTGCAGCGAACACCATATCTGTGGTTCCACGTTCTTTCCGGAATCCACACTGACTTTCAGGTAAAAGACCTTTGTCAAGATGAGCCGTAAGGCGATTCAAAAGGATTCTGGCGAATATCTTCCCAGCGATTGATAAAAGAGAGATGCCTCGATGATTGTTGCAGTCTTGGCGATTACCTTTACGTTTATATAGATGTATAATTGAGGCATCTTTGAGATCGTGTGGGATGGTTTCACTCTGCCACATTTGCTGGAAGATCATATGAAGTTTCTCTATCAGAACTGCACCGCCATCTTTATAAACCTCAACAGGAATTGAATCGGAGCCAGGGGCCTTTCCACTAGACAGTTGACGAATCACTTTTTTAGTTTCCTCCAGAGTTGGTACATCATCTAATGCTTCATTTATAGGAATTTGGGGCAGGCGGATGATGGCTTCGTCGTTAATAGATGATGGCTGGTTCAAGATATTATTAAAATGTTCAGCCCAGCGTTGGAGAATTTTTTCCTTGTCTGTAATTAGTGTTTTTCCATCTGCATTAAGGAGGGGAAATGATCCTGATGATGTTGGACCATAGACCGCTTTGAGTGCAAGGTAAAAGTTTTTCAAGTCATGGCTGTCAGCAAAGCCTTGGATCTCATCTGCTTTATTACTCAGCCATGAATCCCGCATCTGGTGTAGTTTATGTTGGACGATTCTACGCATGTTGTTGAAAGCGTCTTTCTTGGATGTAGATTTTGGATCATTTAAATATGCTTTATGGAGATGGTGTTTCTCAGCCAACATCTGCTTTATATCATCTGAGTTCTCATCAAACCAGTCATTTTGTTTCTTGATGGAAGGACCCAGGACCTCTGTAGCAGTGTTGTAGATCTGCTCACTTAGGGCTGCCCAATTTGTTTCCACACTTTGGCCGTCTAGCGAGATAGATTTGAGACGGTCTTCTAAGGTGTCAGTAAATGACTGTTTGATTTTTGTCTTCTTTAGTTTGGTGATGTCGTGAGAAATTCTAATCCACATATATAAATTAAAACGTAAATGTAAAGCCTAACAAATAACTTTAATAAAAGGAAAGAAGAATGGTAAAGAATAGTGCTGTCACAATGACTGTACTCGAAATCCCCCTTGTTTTCTCCTTCGTCTGCAAATTGTAACGTTTCACGTTGATAGTAAAAGCCTTCTGCAGCATACACGCGTTTCCCCAACACAATAAAATGTGTACTCCATTTCTAAGAAACACCTTGAGATAAGCAAGATGACCTAGATTTAAAATTCCATTCATGTCATTTTATACACTACGTTAAAAAAAAAAAAAAAAAAAACGAAAGACAGATGGACTAAAGATAGAAAGAAAGGGAGAGGCTGAAAGCCGGAACGCAGGCAATACTACCACAGTCGCGCGATACACAATTACTACCATCACGCGTGTAAGGCCACATGCACTAGCTTTTTTTCAAATCGACAGTGATAAACAACACTACCCATACGAGAGTTAGTTTTTAAAAACTTACAAAACGCTTATTAGGAAACATGACATTCTACTGTTTTATGTCTGAAATCCTGACATTAGTATGACAGTACAGCAGACACCCTAAAGTTTGGAAGTGAGGAGGTGGCAACAGCACGACTATCCTAGAAGAAAATACATATTTTGAACGCAGCCACTTAGCCCCATTAAATTTATATATTTGGGTTCCTTAGGACTTGCTGACAAATAATATGTTAGACGTTACGCAAATAGTCTAGGAAATAACAAATTATAGCCAAAAGAAATAGTGAGGGATGTCAGACAACACCCAAATCAGAATCGCTCAGTGGCAGATTTTCAACACACCATTGTACGGGAAATGGGTCTCCATGTTAAATCCGATTTGATTGGAGCGCAAGAAATGTAAGGCTAAACACGATTAGTCGGGCTATAAATACTACTTCTTTGTTGTTAGGGGAAACGTGAGTAGGAGTACTTTTTTGAAAAGCTGTGGAAACATGGCACGATTGGTTAGACCAGCGAATATAGTCAATCAGAGGCGTCAGGTCACCACCACATTTGCAAATAAACTTACTACAGAACCAGTGCGTTGAGCGCCAGTGCATATTTTTCTAAATAAAAGCCTGGGACATCGGCAGATCGAAATTGTGCTATATTCATTGCCAGTCAACGTAATTCTGTATTATTTCCATGAATTGTGGTAAGCTTGAAATATTTGATATCTTTTTAATGAAAATTGAATGTAAATTGATAATTTATGTCTGTATATATGGGTGGTTCAGTAGCGAACATGAGGTAAAGCCTATATAGTGCTCCAGCCTGAACAGAAGGTGTCGGAGGAAAGTGAAACTAAATGGAATTGCCAAACAGTACACTGACACCTATTTTATTGACTAGAAAGAAATAATGCTGGAATTGCAGAGGCGTAGTAACCATTAGGGAGGAATATACTGGCGAAAATTGTTTCAGATGAAGATAGCAGTTGGCCTACCGCTCTGAACTCAGTGTTTGTTATGTATTGTGCTCAGTGTAGAAATAGAGTATAAATTAGTTCTGAAGTAGGAGGTACAACCTTCTTGTTTCAGGGACTGTGGTCCTAAAGTTATTGAGCAGCACCTGGTCAGAGCTTTGCTGAATCCAGAGGCGAACAGCATACTCCTTGGTCCATATAGCAAACAGTGAGGTGTCTCCAGAACACAGGGGAGCAATCAAGCAGAGGAGTCTTTTCCTGCCGCCATCACGAAAGATAAGTCTATGTGGCCAGCGGAGCTCAACATTATGTAACCCCATCTTAAACTGACATTGTATAAAAATAAGAGGGGAAATTAATTGTTTTAATGAACGGAACTGAGAACATCTCCAATACTAGTTCCAACAGAAACAAACACTTGAAGTCATGATGACAAATAACAACATAGCTTGAAAAAACAAAACCAGTATTACCTCATATTACTACTACACAACTGACACACATAGGATAATATTAATAAAATATGTCACTACAAGATTCATATTGATAAATTCTGTACATATAACTTGTAATTAAAATTGTGATTCCTGGTTCACTTTGTATTTGAATCAGGACACATATATATTAGTGACAGTAATTAATACATATTTATATTTGAAAATTTACCAGTGCCTCATTTAAGAATAGTCTTATAGAGTGTTAAATGTGTGTGAGTGTCACAGTGTTGTCACGTGTGGTGGAATAAATTAAATTGTTTATCTGTCTGTTGTTGTTGTGACTTACACTTCATCATATACATACCCTAGACATTCAACGTAGTCATCACAATATTCCAGAATAATTCTGACTGAGGTATAAATATGTGGTAGCAAGTAAGGTCATCTGTAATACACTACCCTTATTAGATACAGATACCTTCACAGCTGATCTCAGTCAGTACACTAAGTCCCCTATAAATATTTATAATATCCCACTTTACCACATATATTGGGGTCTCGCTCCAGGGATATTGAACTTTCTCCTGTTATAGATATTGGGAATAAAAAGAATTAAAAGGTATCCTTGGGTGGAAATAAATAAGGTTGAGCTCTCAGTGCTTGTAGTGTCCTTAGATAATTATTGAAAGATTGAATTGTTACAATTGCATGTTAGACAATGGCCGACTTGGCAAAATTTCGATCTGCTGCTGTACAGACTGCGAAAGAGTTAGGAATGGACGGGCAAATTATGATTGCTTATGTCACTGCTGAATGTGACAAATATATTGAACGGGAAGAAAGAAGATTAGAAAAAGAGGCCGAAAGAAAGTTAGAGGCTGAAAAGGAAATTAAGAAGCTACAATTTGAGGCTGAGGCTGAGGCTAAGAGGTTGCAGATTGAGGCTGACAAAGAGGCTAAAGCATTGGAAGCCGAGGAAAGAAGACAGGCTGCAGAAAGAGAAGAGAAGAAATTAGCTGCAGAAAGGGAAGACAAGCGATTAGCTGCAGAAAGGGAAGCAGAAAAGGAAGAGAAGAGATTACAAAGGGAACATGAGTTACGACTAAGGGAGTTTGAGTTTCAAGGCCATGCTCCTGAAAATGGTGCCAGTCCCTTTGCCTCTGATGCCACTGCTAGTCAGGGAGCCTCAACCTCAGCTATGAATTTTCATTTAGATCATTTTGTTGAGAAAGACGATGATATTGAGAGCTATCTAAATAGATATGAACTATTAGCTACCACGTATGGGTTAGAGAGAGAAAGGTGGAGCTTAAAGTTATCTCAAGGACTTCGTGGGGTAGCTTATGAAGTTTTTGCCAAAATGAGCAGAGGTGATCAGGAAAATTATGACATGCTAAAGCAGGCTCTTTTGTTAAGATATGAAAAGAATGCAGAATTTTATAGGAAAAAATTTAGGAATGCTAAACTACTGTCAGGTGAAACCTATCACCAGTTCTCTGCACGAATAGAGACATACTTGGAGAAATGGACTTCTCTGGGGAAAACCCAAGATCTTAAGGAAATGGTCCTTATAGAACAATTAAGAGAGTCCATGGCTCCAGACCTGAGAAAGTTTCTCATGGAACAAGGTGCAGAGAGGCTGGGTGAGTTGCTAAATGTTGCTGAAAGGTATCAAGCAGCTCAGGCAGAGGTATCAGGTAATAAAAAGAAACAGGTGGAAAATTTTAGGGCACCACAGAACTTTAATAAATTTGATCCTAGAGATCAAAACAAAGGTAAGCACCAATTTGATAGGCCACGGTATGACAATAAAAATAAAACCCCACAATTCGATGAAAGGAAATATGATGAAAGAAAATCTTTCAACCAAGGAAAAAGGTGGTGTAAAAATTGTAAGATGAACAATCATGACACTGACCATTGTAGAAGGAAACCTCCTCATTGTGCTGCTATGACATCTGGGAAAAAGGAAAAAAAGGTCAAACCTGCAGAACTACAGGAACCATACCATCCCCCAGTGTGTGAAGATGTCATCTGTAATGGTGTCACTATAAGGTGTTTATATGATACCGGTTTAGATTACGATTCCGTTGTGAGTTCTCACCTGGTGCAGGCCGATCAATACACCACAGAAACAGTGGAGATTCAAACTGCAACCAAGGATGTAGCTACCATGACACTTCCCGTCGCCCGGATAAAGGTGAAAACGCGATATGTGGAAGGAATCATAAAAGCAGCAGTGATAAATG
The DNA here is from genome assembly GCA_024509875.1 of Oreohelix idahoensis. NCBI lineage: Eukaryota > Metazoa > Mollusca > Gastropoda > Stylommatophora > Oreohelicidae > Oreohelix > Oreohelix idahoensis. Next base: position 820,747 of record JAMPIV010003473.1, on the reverse strand, counting down.
AGCCAATCTACCCTCTGATATTGGGGTGTAGATATGTCTTCTTGGGGAATCCCAAGAGACCTGTGATATTGGCAACAGTGCAGACCAGATCACAGTCTAAAAAGGAGGAGGATAATCCAATAAATACTCATCCAGATGAGATGAGGAAGGCACAGGCTGAGGACAAAACACTCAAGCCGTGTTTCAAGAAGTTGCCCAAATCTCATACACCTCCAGGCAAGGGAGAGTTTTATATGAAGAACAAGCTGATATATAGGAAGGCTGGATCTGAATCCAATGGTCACGGACAGCTGGTCCTTCCCACTTCATATAGGACTAAAGTGTTGGAACTAGGGCATGCGATTCCCTTCAGTGGTCATATGGGGATCAGCGCAACAGGACAGCGTATAGCTTGTCACTATTTCTGGCCAGGAATAACTGAAGATATCAAACGATATGTAAAATCCTGTCCAGAGTGCCAACGAGTAGCACCTAAACATTGGACTGCACCAGCAACTCTGGGGGAAATGCCCATAGTGGGAACACCCTTTGAGAGAGTTGCCGTGGATCTTGTGGGACCTCTCACCCGAACCAAGAGAAGGAACAGCTACATTCTGACTCTGGTGGACACTTGTTCTATGTGGGGAGAGGCGGTAGCCCTGTCATCGATTGATTCTAAACATGTGGCAGAGGCATTGCTCACAATTTTCACAAGGTTAGGCTTTCCCAATCAAATCTTGACTGATAATGGCTCTCAGTTCAAGGGGAAACTAACTGAAGAAGTTTTCAGGATCTTCCAGGCCAAACACTTCCATTGTAGTGTGTACCATCCCCAAGGGAACGGCCAAGTGGAAAGATTTAATGGCACGTTGATGTCGATCCTGAGAAAGTTGGCACACGAAAAACCAGATACATGGGACCAGTACCTTCACGCCGCCCTCTTTGCTTATCGGGAGGTACCCCATAGTTCAACCGGTATGGCCCCGGCAACATTATTGTTTGGAAGGCCAATAAAAGGTCCACTCGAAGCTCTGTTAAGAACGTGGACTGATGAAAAGGCAGAGGAAAATATTACATCCTCATACCAATATGTGAATGAGCTGACCACTCGTTTAAAAACTGGCTGGAAACTTGCCAATGAAAATTTGAAACAAGCCAGGAAGAAACATGCTGCCTATTATAACAGGAAAGCTAAAGACAGAGATTTGGCTGTGGGAGAGAAGGTACTGCTTCTTCTACCCGGTAGTCAGAATAAGTTACAAATTGGATGGCAAGGTCCATATACAGTTCTAGAGAAGGTGTCTAGAACAAATTATAAGATAGATAAGAAGGGGAAAGAAAAAATCTATCATGTGAATCTCCTGAAGAAATATTTGGAAAGAGAACATCAGGAAGAGACACACTTGTTGACCTTGTCCATTGCCATGGAGATGAAAAAGGAACCACTTTCATCATTTGAATATCCATTACACCCCTCTGAGACAGCGGCACAGGTGAAAATCAGTACACATTTAACGAAAACTCAGAAAGAGAGAGTGCAACAGGTTCTAGATAATCATACAGAGGTGTTAACAGACCGACCAGGGCATACAAACTTATTGGAATATGATATGAAACTGATAGACCCCACACCTGTCTGTATGAAACCCTATTCGATTCCTTTTGCTAAGGAGAAAGCTTTGAAGGAAGAGATAGACTATTTGTTGAAGGAAGGAATTATTTCACACAGTGAATCTTCGTATAGTTCCGGTGTTGTACTCTTAAGGAAGCCCTCTGGAGAACATAGACTCTGTATAGATTACAGGAGACTGAATGCTATTACAGAAGGACAGGTGGATCCATTGCCGGATACAAATCAGTTGTTTGCCAGGCTAAATAAAGCTAAATATTTCTCAAAAGTGGATCTGAGTAAAGGATACTATCAGATTCCAGTAAAGCCTGAGGTTAGACCATACCTAGCTTTTAGTACCTCAGAAGGACACTATGAGTTTAATAGATTGCCATTTGGATTGAAGAATGCGCCTAGTGTCTTCTCTAGAATGATGAGAAAATTATTGGACCCTCTGAATAATCCATGTATCACAAATTTCATGGATGATATCCTTATAGCAACAGAAACATTTGAGGAACACATTGACTCTCTGAACATGCTGTTTAATCGACTTAGGGAAGCGAATTTAACAGCCCGACCAACCAAATGTTGCGTTGGATGTAAAGAATTGGAATTCTTGGGACACACAGTTTATCAGGGAAACATGACCCCTGACCCAAAGAATTTAGAGAAACTAAAGAAAGCCCCGAGACCACAAACCAAGAAAGACGTGAGATCCTTTGTCTCATTATGTGGTTTCTACCAGAAGTATATCAAAAACTTTAATTCCATATGTGCACCGTTAACTGATTTGACACGTAAGGGAAATCCAGATCGAATTACATGGACACCACAATGTGAAATGGCTTACCAAGAATTGAAGGAAAAGCTCACAAGTAAACCTATTTTGAAATTACCTGACTTAAGTCAAGAATTCATTGTAAGGACGGATGCCAGTAATATTGGGTTAGGTGCAACTCTGCTACAGAAATCAGATGCATTGGATGGGGAATTAAGCCCAGTGGCATATGCTAGCAGAAAGTTGAATAAAGCTGAAACCAACTACTCAACTAGCGAAAAAGAATGTCTTGCAGTAATATGGGCGATAAAGAAATTCAATATTTATCTGTATGGGAAGGCATTTAAGTTGCAAACGGATCACAAACCTTTGTCGTTTCTAGCACAGGCTAGACATGAAAACTCTAGATTACTCCGTTGGTCCTTATTGATGCAGCCATTTGAGTTTAGCATAGAGTATATAAGTGGAAAAACAAATCTGGGAGCGGATTTTTTAAGCCGCCATCCGTGTGATGAGAATCACCCTAAACTCCAGGAAAAATAATAAATTTCTCTATGTGTATATAGAATTATAGACTGACATATAACGTCTGTTTTAAGTGGGGAGGATTTGTCGTGAGAAATTCTAATCCACATATATAAATTAAAACGTAAATGTAAAGCCTAACAAATAACTTTAATAAAAGGAAAGAAGAATGGTAAAGAACAGTGCTGTCGCAATGACTGTACTCAAAATCCCCCTTGTTTTCTCCTTCGTCTGCAAATTGTAACGTTTCACGTTGATAGTAAAAGCCTTCTGCAGCATACACGCGTTTCCCCAACACAATAAAATGTGTACTCCATTTCTAAGAAAAACCTTGAGATACGCAAGATGACCTAGATTTAAAATTCCATTCATGTCATTTTATACACTACGTTAAAAAAAAAAAAAAAAAAAACGAAAGACAGATGGACTAAAGATAGAAAGAAAGGGAGAGGCTGAAAGCCGGAACGCAGGCAATACTACCACAGTCGCGCGATACACAATTACTACCATCACGCGTGTAAGGCCACATGCACTAGCTTTTTTTCAAATCGACAGTGATAAACAACACTACCCATACGAGAGTTAGTTTTTAAAAACTTACAAAACGCTTATTAGGAAACATGACATTCTACTGTTTTATGTCTGAAATCCTGACATTAGTATGACAGTACAGCAGACACCCTAAAGTTTGGAAGTGAGGAGGTGGCAACAGCACGACTATCCTAGAAGAAAATACATATTTTGAACGCAGCCACTTAGCCCCATTAAATTTATATATTTGGGTTCCTTAGGACTTGCTGACAAATAATATGTTAGACGTTACGCAAATAGTCTAGGAAATAACAAATTATAGCCAAAAGAAATAGTGAGGGATGTCAGACAACACCCAAATCAGAATCGCTCAGTGGCAGATTTTCAACACACCATTGTACGGGAAATGGGTCTCCATGTTAAATCCGATTTGATTGGAGCGCAAGAAATGTAAGGCTAAACACGATTAGTCGGGCTATAAATACTACTTCTTTGTTGTTAGGGGAAACGTGAGTAGGAGTACTTTTTTGAAAAGCTGTGGAAACATGGCACGATTGGTTAGACCCGCGAATATAGTCAATCAGAGGCGTCAGGTCACCACCACATTTGCAAATAAACTTACTACAGAACCAGTGCGTTGAGCGCCAGTGCATATTTTTCTAAATAAAAGCCTGGGACATCGGCAGATCGAAATTGTGCTATATTCATTGCCAGTCAACGTAATTCTGTATTATTTCCATGAATTGTGGTAAGCTTGAAATATTTGATATCTTTTTAATGAAAATTGAATGTAAATTGATAATTTATGTCTGTATATATGGGTGGTTCAGTAGCGAACATGAGGTAAAGCCTATATAGTGCTCCAGCCTGAACAGAAGGTGTCGGAGGAAAGTGAAACTAAATGGAATTGCCAAACAGTACACTGACACCTATTTTATTGACTAGAAAGAAATAATGCTGGAATTGCAGAGGCGTAGTAACCATTAGGGAGGAATATACTGGTGAAAATTGTTTCAGATGAAGATAGCAGTTGGCCTACCGCTCTGAACTCAGTGTTTGTTATGTATTGTGCTCAGTGTAGAAATAGAGTATAAATTAGTTCTGAAGTAGGAGGTACAACCTTCTTGTTTCAGGGACTGTGGTCCTAAAGTTATTGAGCAGCACCTGGTCAGAGCTTTGCTGAATCCAGAGGCGGACAGCATACTCCTTGGTCCATATAGCAAACAGTGAGGTGTCTCCAGAACACAGGGGAGCAATCGAGCAGAGGAGTCTTTTCCTGCCGCCATCACGAAAGATAAGCCTATGTGGCCAGCGGAGCTCAACATTATGTAACCCCATCTTAAACTGACATTGTATAAAAATAAGAGGGGAAATTAATTGTTTTAATGAACGGAACTGAGAACATCTCCAATACTAGTTCCAACAGAAACAAACACTTGAAGTCATGATGACAAATAACAACATAGCTTGAAAAAACAAAACCAGTATTACCTCATATTACTACTACACAACTGACACACATAGGATAATATTAATAAAATATGTCACTACAAGATTCATATTGATAAATTCTGTACATATAACTTGTAATTAAAATTGATTGTGATTCCTGGTTCACTTTGTATTTGAATCAGGACACATATATATTAGTGACAGTAATTAATACATATTTATATTTGAAAATTTACCAGTGCCTCATTTAAGAATAGTCTTATAGAGTGTTAAATGTGTGTGAGTGTCACAGTGTTGTCACGTGTGGTGGAATAAATTAAATTGTTTATCTGTCTGTTGTTGTTGTGACTTACACTTCATCATATACATACCCTAGACATTCAACGTAGTCATCACAATATTCCAGAATAATTCTGACTGAGGTATAAATATGTGGTAGCAAGTAAGGTCATCTGTAATACACTACCCTTATTAGATACAGATACCTTCACAGCTGATCTCAGTCAGTACACTAAGTCCCCTATAAATATTTATAATATCCCACTTTACCACAGGTGACATCCAGCCTCTTTTGAGTTTTCTTCCCCTGAGGGCGCCTGGCTGGTTGGATACGAATTTTAAGTTTAGATACAATGAGGTGATGATCAGTCCAGCATTCGGCACCACACATGGACTTGGTCACCCGGACATCTTGCCTGTCCTTCTTCCTAACAATTACATAGTCAATTAGGTGCCAATGCTTTGAGCGAGGGTGCATCCAGGAGGTCCTGTTGCGGGTAGGAAGTCGAAAAATGGTGTTGGTGACAAGGAGGTCATGTTCTGCGCAAGTCTGGAGGAGACGAAGTCCATTACTGTTACAGCGACCCATGCCGTACCTACCAATAGTGCCATTCCAGGAGATGTTATCTGAGCCTACTCTTGCATTAAAGTCACCAAGAATGATGAGCTTATCTGCTTTAGGAACTGATGCAATGACTGCATGTAGTTCTTCGTAAAACTTATCCTTGACATCATCCTGGTTTGTCATAGTTGGTGCATACGCGCTAATGACGGTAGCATGTTTTCTTCCATAGAACAGAGGGATCTTGACCGTCATGAGTCGGTCATTTATTCCCTTTGGGGGCCCCGCTAACTTGCTGACAATTGCTGTTTTGATTGCAAATCCAACCCCTGCTTCTCGTCTTTCTTCAGTTCCTCTTCCGCTCCAAAAGAATGTATAACCTGCACCCTTTTCGCAAAGTTGGCCCTCGCCTGCAAGTCGAGTTTCACTCAGTGCTGCTATGTCAATGTTGTACCTGGCCAGTTCTCTCCCAATCAGGGCAGTTCGTCTCTCAGGTCTGTTTGCGTTAAAGTCTTTGTCAAGTAAAGTGCGCACATTCCATGCGCCTAGAATGAGGGGGAAAAATCTGTCCTTTCTTTTTCTTATATGTCGACCGCCGAAGTAGGGTACCCACCAACCGCGGTAAGCTGGTTAGGTAATGGTGAAGCAGGCAATGTTTAGGGCACCTTTTCTAGCCCCTTCCTCATGCCATGGAGGTGAGCAGTGCTTTCCTAAAGAGGGCTGCTCAGACACTCAGGGGGCTGCCGAATCCCACTGCTGCTCCGATCAGTGGAAGACGACCATATGGCCTGAGCCGCCTGTGTGTAGGTCTGCGACTACGACTGCCAGCGTACCCACGCCTGCCGCTCGCCCATCGCCATAGGACTTGTTGTGAGTGGATGGATAATGGATGAATGGATGAAAGAGTGACTTGCGCGGTGATTTGGATTAAAGTGAGGAAGAGTTGCGCAATTCGTCGACCTCACTCTCTCGCCTGGGTCCATCTCAATCCAGTGGCAAGACAAGTCAAGACGACTGGAGATGAAGTCAGGTGCAGTGGATGACCAGGGCTTTCTACGTGCCTCGCCGTGCTCCTTACGCTCCACAGCGCGTTGCTGGTAATCGCCGTCATGCCCGTTGAACCAACAGGTGGTTTCTTCCGCGCAGTCTATCGAATCCAGTCTTCGCATGCATGGGTAGGCAGACCCTAACTCACCGAAGGTTTATAACCATTCGGCTACCCTCACCTAGTTTAGTCGGCCTGTCAAAGCCGTTGTCCGGGGGTGGCCGCTGTCGCATGCTGACAGCTACGAGGAGCCACAGGTGAGAGCTGGATGCCAGGTTTGGACCAAAGGTGGCTGAGTTGCCCTAAAAAGGGCATGACAGCTCCTTCACCAGAGGTACTACCAATACCTGACTTCCCAACACCCCCTTGTTATGTCTATATGTGATATAACATTACAGGTCTGTATCTTTTTATCCGAATTTCTCAGGGACAGCTTCGTTCCAGAAACCGGACTTTTTCGGTTTTCAGATGTCACCCAAATTGTGTTAAAACAGTAGCCCAATTGACCCAAAATGTGTTAAAAAATAGCCCAAAGTTGCCCAAAATAGCCAGAAATCGCCCAAATTGTGAGGTAGCTCATAGAAACTTTCAATTTTCAGAATATTTTTGGGTGTTCAGATAAAAAGTTATAGACCTGTATAAACACTGTTTAGGACATGTTATTTATAATACTGATCATTTCAGCACCCATATCTAAATTGGTATGCATAATTGCAGACACACCCAGATAAGATGTTTCTAACAACTGTAAATATATAAAGAACACGTTTTGACAATAATAACTTATGGTATTTCTATTATGGATTCTTAACCAACTCGGATCATTTTCTGATACTCCTTCCCCAGTTTCAACTAACTACAGCTCTGCATCTGCATTCTAGATCACTGTATCTGCATCTGGAGGAGTTTAGGCACAAGAAATAATGAAACATATTCTGTTGATTTTTTTTGTTTTTAACAGATTTATTTATACCTGACCCATTCAGCTAATTATGTGACTTTACTACAATGCATACTAAAGAGAATGTAGCAAGACGGAGTACTCTGTTTGCAAGGGTTATAATGATTCAGCTGTTTTGGAGTTTCTGGATATTAACCTTCATGATAAATACTGCAGCTGCTGTTTACTGCCTAGGGAAAATTTAGTGTTAGCCCAGAAATGAAGCAAGTAAATAGCATAAGTCATGAACATGGATTCAGGATTAACACTGAGAAAATGAAAACTATGATCATGAGCAAAGCAGACAACGGTAAAGATAAGAATAAATGAGAAAATCCTGGAACAAATCAAGAGTTTCTCATATCTTGGTCACATAATAGCAGAAGATGGCAGACGTGAAACAAACATCAAGATGAGACCAGGAATGGCCAAAGCTACACTCAACAAAATTAGGCAAATACTAACATGTAAATAATTGACTCACAAATTTAAACTGAGAATCATTTAGCATTATGTTGTTGTTGTTGATGTTGTTCATCAGAATCGACGTGACTGCACTCCAGGCAAACCCATTGGTGCTCAGTCTTCCTCAGCAAATGTCAAAGGGTATGCATGCTAACTGGTCCTGTTGCGCCTTGGTTGTATACATGCCAGATGCATCCTCTCGTATGTCCATCCCTGCTGGTCTTACGTTTGATGCCAAATTCCAGCAGTCTTAGCCTTGATGATTCATCGATTGCAGTGTCATTCTCTAATGGGCGATCGTTAAATGCCCTCAGTATCTCTCCATTATCCATATCCCATGCACCTTCTATGGGTACTCTTGAAGCTAGTCAGTCAGCTCTTTCATTGACGTGTACCCCTGCATGACCAGGACAGTAGATCCACACCAGTTCTTGAAGATTTGGGGTTTCTATGGAGGTTTTCCATTCATGCCGGAGCCATCCACTTTGGACCTTCCGAAGCATGCATTGTGAGTCTGATACAATAACTGCCCTTGTTAATGAAGTCTTGGACAGCCACCTTAAGGCTGCAGTAGCTGCCTCTACCTCAATTCTCATGCTGGAGGTTGTTGTTATGTAAGCCCCGCTATATTTAGTGATGATTCTGCCCTTTACTCTATGGTGTAGAAACACAGGCAATGAACAAGCAATTTGAAGAAAGAACTGAGACCCTTGAGATGTGGATATATAGAAGAATGGGGTGTAGCATGGAATGAGAAAAAAACAAATAAAGGTCCTACAAAATCTAGGAATGAAAAGAGAATTAATAAAGGTGATCAAAATTAGACAGCTAAAATATTTTGGCCATGTAAAAAGACATAACAGTTACTGAAGACCATAATGGAAGAAAGCTTTAAAGGCAAATGTGCAAGAGCAGGAGCTCTATAAGTGGGAAGATAATATCGATAGAAGGACACAAAAGAGCCTACCAGAGTGCACCATCAAGACAAGAAAAAGAAAGTGTTGGAGATTCACTGTGTTGACCACCTTCGATGTGGAGATGGCAGCTGATGATGATTATGATGACAGAATGATAGTCTCTAGGGTAGATCCCCTTACATTTGTTTCAAGGCTATCATGTTTTTTCTGACTAACCCTCACACAAATGATCCAAACTATCAATTATACAAATTAAAATAAGTTTTCCAGTGTATGATAGAAAAAAAAAATACTTGTATTATTTCATCCACAAGAGAATGTGTCAAAAGGTGGGTGGATGATCAGAAGATGAAGTGAAGAGAGAATATATTTTTTAAAATATATTAGGAATAAATCCACAAAATGGGAAATGAAGCTGTGAATAACTGAATAAGCTGTAACTGGTTAGATAGAAGAATATGAAATGTCTGTTGAAAACAAAAAAGGGATGATAATGTAGTATATGCCAGACATTTCTGGGATGTTTGTGAAGGTAGTGACTGAACAAATGAATGAACTTTACTGTAAAAGGGTTGAGAATAGGACATGCAGGACTAACATTCTACCCACTGTCTCAACTTTCATTCTGTATCATGACACTCATTCATAATCTACTTAGGGGGCTACAATATGTAGCCATTTTTTTTAAAATAATTTTTTTATTCTGGGATTCAATTACTAAACAATGTTTTACAGACTACTGTTAAAACAGAATTTAGTCAACTTTTTATATATAAATTAAAGTTGCTAATTATCCTTAGAAGCCCATCATTCACAACACACTGACTGTCACTTTTCTATGATGACTACTTTGCTGTTATAATTTTCCTACCCAAATTTACACCAACACCATTTTGTTTTTGTTTTGTTGCCATTTTATAACTTATAAATATTTTTGGCTGAAATATGAGAATATAATACATAATTACCTTTATTTCAATAAAATTAAACTGAAATATGAGGATATAATACATAATTACCTTTATTTCAATAAAATTAAACTGAAATATGAGAATATACTCGTAATACATAATTACCTTTATTTCAATAAAATTAAACTAATGTCCTGTTAAACTGCAAAGATGTTTTCTTCACTGAAAGTTCAATATTTGCACTTTTTTCTCATAATTTTTAAGCATCATAATTGTAAAAACATCTAATGCATAATTTATTAGCAAATCTCAAGTTTTTTAAAATATTTAAAATGAAAGTTTATTAAATCTTCCATACAATTATATATTTCAAAGGCACATACACTAAATACAAGCACCTGTCATTACACCTTGTCAGACTGATGTGTGTGATGACCAGAAAAAATGTATGTTAAGCATTAACCCTCTGTAGTTCCCGGCTGGGGGAGGGGGGGGGGGGTATCTGAGGAGAACAGGACTACTCCTTGCTCCATTAGGCATGTTAGAAAAGGCAATTTATATGAAGTTGTGCATGGGGCTGGGAACCTCATCATGCAAAACACTTGGTTACAGAAACCACCGGGAAAAAAAAAAAGTTTGTGCTTTGGCGTAGGCTTTTTTCAAGGGGGGGGGGGGGGGGGGGGGGGGGGGGGGGGGGAGCTATCTGCAATGGTGGATTCATGCTCCATACGAAGCAAAAAAGGAGATAATGATGATGATTTTAAAAGTTCAGACTGTAGTTGGCCTATTGGTGGAAACCTGTGCTAAAGCAATTTATATGCTCTTAAAGTGGTGGCTTTCTGTGCTAAAGCAATTTATGTGCTCTTAAAGTGGTGGCTTTCTTCAGATGTTTGTTTTACTTGATGTGATACTATACTGTAATTCATTTTTTCAATAGGCCCCATGTCTTTTTCTCCTTGCAGTTTGTGCACTATTTCTAGGAGGGATTACAGGTAATCCACCCCATGTTTCTTCTCCTTCTATTATTTACGTTTTTTCAGAGTGAGATTATGATGGAGTTTATCTTATCTGCATTATGTTTCTTCTCTATGAATAGTAGGTGGTATCTAGTGTTGTTGTGTAGGGAATTGGTGCAGTATTTTTCTATAGGGAGGATGGTAGAGCCTAGGTTCAGATTTGCACCAGTTTCCTTCTCTTTAAAGCTATTGCGTGCACATAGACATATTTTCGGGAGTTAAATCATTTCGGCCATTTTCTTTGCTTCAATTAACAGTAGAGGGCTGAGCACTACTTCCCATTTCTTTGTCTAAATGGGGGATGGAGGTATTGACTGTTTGTCACGTACGTAATACTGGCTAGCAGTAACAGGATGAGTCAGAGTTGTTTACAATTTTGATTGGCCGAGATCAAACTGCATTGTAAGACTGAGCGATCATTGGCCTAGAACAAAGCCGCGCAAATGACATCAGGCTAGGGCAGCGTGGGGTAGTCTGATATCAGGGTTCATAGCAAATTTCTTCAAGCATTTTCCAGGCTTTTTCCAGGTTTTTCCAGGTCCAGCACGTAATTTTCAAGGATGGGAATCTCTAATATTTTCCTCATCTAATTTTCTCAAATATAATTATCACTTTGCTGACCAGCAATCCGGAGCATTACTGTCTCCCATTACCAATGGTGTTTGCAGATTTTTTTAAAAAGAACTGTTTTTTTTTTAAATAAAATTCATAAAAGATTGAAAAACAGACATCTTTTCCAAGTTTTTAGTGAATTTGTTCAACGTCAGCGCAATAAAGTGTTAGTGACATGGATGGTAATGAATAACATAAGCTTGATTGACATATTGATTAAACGATTAACCATGTATATCAACATAAAAGGCTAATAAAATTGTGAATAAAATGCAAAAAAAAAAATCTATTTTTCGTGTTCGTCTTTTTTGAATGTATTCTGCGTCTGTGGCATGTGACAATGAGCGTTTTTAAATGTTTGAGTAGTTACGTACCTCTAGTTGTAGTCTGAGCTGCTTTTTTCATTAACTGGGGTTGAAGTTGTAGCTGTAGGTCTCTGCAAGAGCCTTTGTCTGGATCGTTGATAATCCTTGACTGTTTTATAACTTGAAGCGGAGTATCAGGCATAGAGGTACATTGCAATCTGGGCAGTACATGCAAGTCTGGCTTCTGTTCCCTGCAGCCTTACACACTTTACAGTCTGGTTTGTACCTTGCCCTTTCATATTTATCAATGAAGTGGTGCTCAGTAATTCCTGTTGTTGTGACCTGTGGTTTTGATGGTGTCACATTGCGTAGAAGAATAGCAGGTTCAATAAGAGTTATACTGACATCCTGATCTTTGCTTTGATCTTTTTTTGTAGAGTTGGCAGTGTTGTAGTTATGTGCTCATTGACCAGGACAGTTTCTTGTTTATATTATCATTGGAGTGAACAGTAGATATAAGATTAAATCTGTTTGTATCATGCCAGGTGACTGTCGGCATGCCTTATCTTCTGTCGCACAAAACACAGGATGATTTGTCTTTTTTCAATTTGAGTTGTTTTTTCTTCAGTGCTACAGGAAAATGCTACCTATTTTCAGCTACTGTTCCAAATGCACCAATCTGAATTTCAGGTCTTGAAATAAAGGTGAAGGCTGAGTAAAGACTACCACAGAAGAAAATATGTCCCATGTTGCCTATCCATCAAGAAGATCTTTGACCACCCTAAAAGTTGCCCCAACACAACCTTCAAATCAATGGACATATATTCAGTTGTGGCACCATGAACTTTGTGCAGCCCACAGCTTCCAACATTCAGTAGTTCTATGCCATAGTTCTGGTTCAGTAGCACATTAATTTTGTCATGAAAAGACCAATTTACATTAGGCCCATCCATGGACAGTTGGAGCAAATGTCCTAAATTTAATGATGAGCATGCATCATCAAATGCAGTCTGCATATCAAGAGCTCTAGCAAGTCCAAGAAACTTTGATGTTAGATAATGTGCTTTTATCACATTCACATCCCAGAAACGAACATGGAAATCCATTTGCTTTCGCTGCATTGATTTGTTCATGCTTTCATCAAACAGAACAATGTAACTGTTCTTGCTAAGCTGGCTCTCAAGAAGTGAGGTGAAATATGGAGCCAGTCCAAAAGAGGCCAGGTAGAAAGTTTTCCTTTCAGATAGACCAAACTGTCTGGCAATAGAACTATCAGGACACATTTTCAGAAAATTTTTATTAATTCCTGTATTTGAATTAAAACTATGGTGACTTTTCACTGAAAAAAGAGTCCAAATAATCTCAGCTCTGAGAGTTTCTTCCTTGGTCACAAATGATGTCACTCTGTAGGTCTCCTAGTAGTGTTAGACGTTTTTGACGTGTCCGAGGGAGTAGTGTTAGATGGTTTTGATATTTCTGAGGGAAAAACTGCTCCTTGGGGTTGTGTTCGTTTCTGTTTAAAAAAAAAAAAAGGAACACAAATAACTTATGAGTAGGCCTAAGCTATGTATATTTACCAAGTCAAAGTTCTAAACGCATGAATAATAAAGTCAAACAATATTTAACCAGAACAAGAAAAGTTAATATATAGTAATTGGGAGGGTGAAGGTATGATGATATTCTTATAGGATATGTGAAAATCAATTAAATATCTAACTGGAAACAGCAGGCCTTTTGTGACAACTTGCCCAATCTTCTCTTCATTTTTTTTATTATTTACGTGACATTGTTTTTTTCTCATCCTCAATGCATGATCGCAAAGTCCCGGGAATTGTCACTGGCGGAAATTCTCCTAGCATTCAGTATTTCCTCCTCGCTATTTTTAGATACGACGTCATTGTTGACCAATGACCTCGGTAGCTAGGAACCTGTTTTAATTTAAGACTGCTTAAGCTGATAAAACCAGTTTATGCCACTTTAGGAAGACCCCACGTGACTTTTAACGCTATTGATTGGAGCGTTTATTTGACGCTAATGTCACATGATGCACGCTATGGATCACGTGTCCAAGCGGAAATGTCCCGCTAAAAGTGCGCCAAACACGAGCAATCGTCACTTGCCCGGAACCCTTGAGACAGCTAGGTCTAACCCAATTATCGGCGAATTCTCGCATTAAAAGCACTGAAGCCACGTGTCTAATTGCGGGTTAGCGTCCATCTTTGAGTAGGTAAGTGAAATCTCGCTAGAATATAATGTGATGAAATGTGTAGTACATTGCAAAATCGACGCAAGATTGGTATGTTTACTTTATTCATATTTTTGTTTTACGATCACATCCAGCCACATGTGATCGGGTATATTTTATGATCCCACGGGATATGTACATGTTCATAATAATGTATAACGGGAATATATATATATATAGCTATTAACTTCCATATTATTTGATTATTTTCGACCCGACGTTTAGACTAACGGAAATTAATATTAACGAATGTTGACCGACCGTGACATATATTCATTATAAATTATATGACGAGGCGACCAGACATGAAGTGTGTGATAATGTTGTCAGACAATTCTAAAAACACGGATGTCCAATTATTTGTTAAATTCATCATAATGACATGACGATTAGGCTAGAGGCACAGAACTAGAATACTGTTGCCGACATTTCTATGATAAATTTGGTGGGTTTAACTGACATTTATAATAATTCATCGGGTTAAGCTGACGATAAATCAGTCTAAAGAATTATAATACTGCCACTGGGGCAGAGAAATATAATAAAGGACAGACAGGAGAAACTTGAATTCAAGATTAGACTCTAGACATATGATGTTAGAGACTAAAATCTGAGGTGACGGGCAGAGGGACGGCTTAGGGAAAGACTGCTTTCTAAAGCTAGAAAATTAATGGAGCCGTCGTATTTGTCTTCAGTCTATGGTGGAGCCTTGCACGACAGTCCAATCTCAGCGCAGAATACGGAGTCGAGCACAGAGAAGGCAAATCCGAACCATTCAAGACCTACCGGGGCAACGTCAGGAGACCGGAGAACTAACCACACTTCACTATCAGCCGGGGGCTGAAAAGCTAAGTCCACGACAAAGGAAACTCACCTAATCAATGCCACAAAGTTTAGTCATCCATGATGAAAAACACGTGAATTGTGAGACACATAATACATACAGCAGACACTAATTCCATCGACAATACTATCATTCACCATCTATTCACTTTATTGCAATAAACCAATTGGGTGTATATACTGTACCCCACGCTTTGTTCCTTCCATTAGATGTTGAATATTGTCTATGTTTATCTTCCTTTATAAGGGAGGGGGGGCTCGTAAAATATAATATAATTTAAAGAATAATAATAATAGATAACTGAGAAGGGGACGACGGTAGCGAGAGACCAAATATCTCCTTACAATCTTTTCCAGACCTGTCGAGTTAGGAGAATTTACCCTCTTCGTCACCCTTTGGAAGTGGGAAAACCCAGCAGGGATTCCTTGAGCCAAATCTTCCACATCAGATCTATTATTTCCTCTAAATAATTCTCTTATCCTTTAAACGCTACGTGACACTGGTGTCTCGGTCCGGGATTTGAACTTATGTATTTTATCATACCTCTGGGATAGTATCATCCATTCAGTCATTACAGTATACCATTTTCACACAGTGAGCTCTAGAAAGACAGAAAACATTTTTTCTAGAAATTCAGGCATTGATTGGTGAATCCCTTTATATATGTTGTGTTTAATTAAGTTAGTTCTTGATTTTGTATTTCATTGAATTACAGACCTTAAGTCTCCATAACTGTAGTAATTTCATTCTACAGCAGTCGGATAAATAATTAGTATTTACTTGTTGCTAGAAATACTATTGGAAGGTAGCACTAGCTTACTCAGTGTGGACTTTAACTGCAAAAGATGGCTGAAATAGTTAAGCTTAAGGCAGCACTAGGGGAGGCCGGTCGAGATCTAGGTTATAGTGGGGTGGACCTTGCAAATTATGTCAGTGTCGAGACTGATAAGTATTACGCTCGAGAAACAGCGAAAGCTGAAAGAGAAGAGCGAATAAAGTTAGCAGAAATAGATGAGAGGATAAAAGCTGTAGACGCTAGAGAAAGAAGCGAGAGAGATGAACGCGAGCATGCATTGAAGATGAAGCAGTTAGAGATGCAGGGACAAGCTCAAAGAGTTGAACCAGTAGCCGGTGCGACCGCATCTACCTCCTCAGGCAACCTATCGCCACGGTCAGATGATATGCCTTCCTTGCACGCAGGGGGCACAGGACCTTTGCCATCCTCACTCATGTCAACTTTGGGACCTTTGACGTTTCCATTCGAAGCTTTCTCGGAACAAGCCGACTCGATCGATAGGTATCTGGACAAATTTGAGAAGTTTGCCACCACGTTTGGTTTGGAGAAGAGCAAATGGAACCTGAAACTGTCGCAAGGGCTTAGAGGAACTGCTTATGACGTGTATAGCAAGCTTCCTCCAGGTTTACAGGATGACTACGACTCTTTGAAAAAGGCACTATTGGTTCGTTATGAGCTACATGCTGACGCCTATAGGAAGAGGTTCCGTAACTCTAGGAGGGAAGTCGGAGAGAACTTTGCTCAGTTTGCTGCGAGACTGGATTCCTACGTGGAGAAGTGGGGTGCCCTAGGGAATTTTACTCATGATTGGGAAGGCCTGAAGGAAATGGTCATGATCGAACAACTGAAGGACACCATGACTTCCGACATGAGAAGATTCCTGACAGAGAATGGGGCCAGCACTTTAGAATCCATAGTCCAGTTAGCGGAACGATATCAGGCAGCACTATCAGAGAATCCACCACCCAGACGGAAACAACCAGATTACGTACCTAGACAGACAGCTCAGTCACACATGGACCCCCAAGTGAAACCACCGTATACTAACTTCAAAAAGCATGACAAGCCAGACTACAAGACTACTCAGAGATCTAATTTCCAGCAGCAGAGGCAAGGGGAAAAATGGTGTAAGCACTGTAGAACCATCACCCACAATACGCAGGAGTGCAACCGGAAAAACCCACCTCATCATGCTGCCTGCTTACGTAAAAGTGCCGCAAGGGGAAATGGACCGGAAGAACCTCTGGACAAACCCCGACATCCCCCGGTCGTTGAGACAGTCCTCGTAAATGACCAAGAGGTGACCTGCCTTTATGATACAGGCCTTGCATTCGACGCAGTTGTCTGTGCATCCCTAGTCAAGCCTGACCAGATGACAGAAGACACTATAGAAATACAAGGACCTACTAAAAGTGCAGCACCTATGCGTTTGGCCATAGCCAAGATTAAGGTCAAATCAAAATATGTGACTGGGGAAATCCGTGCAGCGATCTTGGACGACCCTATTTATCCCTTGATCTTAGGGTGTAGGTATGTGTTCTTGGGAGAACCCATTCACCCTCTGGTTGTGGCGGCTGTCACCACTAGAGGACAGGCCAAACGGAATACGGAGTTGGAATCCCCACCCAACATCCTTCCTGAGGAATTAAAAAAGGCACAAACGGAGGATCAATCTCTAGCACCCTGCTACAAAAAACTACCGAGAGCGCACACTCCTCTCCAAAAGGGAGACTTCTACAAGAAAAATGGGCTGTTGCATCGGAAAGCAGGAAATGGAGGACAGGAACATGGGCAACTTGTGGTTCCATCAGCATACCGAGCCCAGGTCCTAGAAATGGGCCATGCCCTTCCGTTTAGTGGCCACATGGGCATAAGTGCCACGATTCAGCGTATTTCATGTCATTATTATTGGCCAGGTATCAACGCCGATATCCAGAGATATGTGAAATCATGCCCGCAGTGCCAGAGGACAGCGCCGAAACACTGGACGGCCCCAGCCACTCTGGGAGAAATGCCAATCTTGGGCACACCCTTCGAACGAGTAGCGGTGGATATTGTGGGTCCACTTACTCGTAGCAAAAAGAGAAACAGTTATATACTCACGTTAGTGGATTGTTGCTCCATGTGGGCAGAGGCAATTGCTATGCCCGCCTGTGATTCTAAGCATGTTGCTGAGGCTCTGCTCACCATATTTACTCGGCTAGGGTTTCCGTCACAGATCCTGACAGATAATGGTTCCCAATTCCGAGGAAAACTCACCGAGGAAGTGTTTAGGATATTTCAGGCCCGACATATCCACACCTCTCCCTACCACCCCCAGGCAAATGGCCAGGTGGAGCGGTTTAACGGGACCCTTATTTCCATCCTTCGGAAACTTGCGCAGGAAAAACCAGAGAGCTGGGATCAATACTTACCCGCAGCACTATTTGCTTACCGCGAAGTACCCCACAATTCTACTGGGATGCCTCCTGCCACATTGCTGTTTGGTAGACCTATAAAAGGACCTTTAGAGGCACTGTTACGTACTTGGACAGATGATAAAGCTGATGAGACGGTCACCTCTGCATCCCAATACGTGAAGGAGTTGACCCAACGCCTTAAAACAGGATGGGAACTGGCAAAGGAAAATGTACGCCGTGCCCGTCGTAAACATGCGCGTTACTACAACCGCACTGCGAAGGATAGGGAGCTAGAAGTAGGAGAACAGGTATTATTACTCCTGCCCAGTAGCAATAATAAATTGCAAATCGGGTGGAGAGGTCCATATAAAATTGTTGAGAAAATGTCGCGCACCAATTACAAGATTGCCATAAAGGGGAAGCAGAAAATTTACCACATAAACCTGCTGAAGCGATATTATGAAAGACCAGGTGCAGAACCAGCACATTTCCTGACACTGGCTATTGCGACGGAAACTGAGGCAGAACCCCTGACCTCCTGTGAATACCCTCTTCGTCAGTGCGAAACTCATCAAGATGTTCAGATTAGTTCAACTTTAACGGAGGATCAGCAGGCACGGGTTCAACAGTTGTTGAGAAAACACCCTAGTACACTCACGGATAAACCTGGCATGACCAACCTGATAGAATTTGATATGAAGCTAACAGACCTCGCCCCGGTACGAGTTAAGAACTATCCTGTTCCTTATGCTAAAGCAAAGGCATTGAGTGAGGAAATCGAGTACCTGCTTAAGGAAAATATTATCTCAAAATCAGAGTCGCCTTATAGTGCGAGTGTGGTGTTGCTTAGAAAATCCACAGGAGAACATCGCCTCTGCATAGACTACCGAAGGCTCAACGCTGTAACGGAATTTCAAGCGGAGCCCTTACCGGATCAGAATCAGCTTTTCACCAAGCTGAGTAGAGCACGATACTTTTCGAAGATAGACCTTAGCAAAGGGTACTACCAGATCCCGGTAAAAGAGGAAATTCGACATATGTTAGCATTTAGTACTTCTGAAGGCCATTACGAGTTTAATGTATTGCCATTTGGGCTAAGCAACGCCCCAAGCGTCTTTACTCGTATGATGAGGAAGCTACTGGAACCCCTGAACCACCCTGGGATAAGTAATTTCATGGACGACATACTTATTGCCACGAACACCTTTGAGGAGCACCTGGACGCAGTTTCCCTACTCTTCGAAAGACTTAGAGAAACAGGACTCACCGCTCGCCCTACAAAATGTCAAATTGCCTGCGAGCAACTAGAATTCCTGGGACACACTATCTCGCATGGATGCATGTTCCCAGATGCGCGTAATATTGAGAAGTTACAGCGGGCCCCACGACCCCAGACTAAAAAGGATGTAAGGTCATTTGTGTCTCTATGTGGCTTCTACCAGAGATATATTAAAGATTTTAATACCCTGAGTGCGCCATTGACCGCATTAACCAAGAATGGGAACCCGGACAAAGTAACCTGGACAGCGGAGTGCGAAAATGCCTACACGCTGCTGAAGGAGAAACTCACAGCTAGGCCAATTCTGCGACTGCCTGACTTAACTCTGAACTTTACGCTGCGAACAGATGCTAGCAATATAGGGATAGGAGCCACTCTCCTGCAGCCTAGTGATAGACCTTCTGCAACTCTATTCCCCATTGCATATGCTAGTAGGAAATTGAACCCTGCTGAACAGAACTACTCTACCATCGAACGAGAATGTCTGTCGCTAATATGGGCTGTGCAGAAGTTTCAACCATATTTATACGGGAAAAAGTTCACGGTGCAGTGTGATCACCAACCGTTGATATTTCTTGCAGCGTCGAAGAACCTTAATGCCCGGCTTATGAGATGGTCACTACTGTTGCAGCCATATTCATTTCACATAGAATACATACCTGGGAAGAACAACGTAGGGGCAGATTTTTTGAGCAGACATCCGGACGCAACCGAGGAGATATGAGAAACTGGAAAAGAAGAGGAAGACAGGACAAGAGGAGTTGGACGGAACGTCAAACTTGAGGAGGGGCTTGTGTGACAACTTGCCCAATCTTCTCTTCATTTTTTTTATTATTTACGTGACATCGTTTTTTTCTCATCCTCAATGCATGATCGCAAAGTCCCGGGAATTGTCACTGGCGGAAATTCTCCTAGCATTCAGTATTTCCTCCTCGCTATTTTTAGATACGACGTCATTGTTGACCAATGACCTCGGTAGCTAGGAACCTGTTTTAATTTAAGACTGCTTAAGCTGATAAAACCAGTTTATGCCACTTTAGGAAGACCCCACGTGACTTTTAACGCTATTGATTGGAGCGTTTATTTGACGCTAATGTCACATGATGCACGCTATGGATCACGTGTCCAAGCGGAAATGTCCCGCTAAAAGTGCGCCAAACACGAGCAATCTTCACTTGCCCGGAACCCTTGAGACAGCTAGGTCTAACCCAATTATCGGCGAATTCTCGCATTAAAAGCACTGAAGCCACGTGTCTAATTGCGGGTTAGCGTCCATCTTTGAGTAGGTAAGTGAAATCTCGCTAGAATATAATGTGATGAAATGTGTAGTACATTGCAAAATCGACGCAAGATTGGTATGTTTACTTTATTCATATTTTTGTTTTACGATCACATCCAGCCACATGTGATCGGGTATATTTTATGATCCCACGGGATATGTACATGTTCATAATAATGTATAACGGGAATATATATATATATAGCTATTAACTTCCATATTATTTGATTATTTTCGACCCGACGTTTAGACTAACGGAAATTAATATTAACGAATGTTGACCGACCGTGACATATATTCATTATAAATTATATGACGAGGCGACCAGACATGAAGTGTGTGATAATGTTGTCAGACAATTCTAAAAACACGGATGTCCAATTATTTGTTAAATTCATCATAATGACATGACGATTAGGCTAGAGGCACAGAACTAGAATACTGTTGCCGACATTTCTATGATAAATTTGGTGGGTTTAACTGACATTTATAATAATTCATCGGGTTAAGCTGACGATAAATCAGTCTAAAGAATTATAATACTGCCACTGGGGCAGAGAAATATAATAAAGGACAGACAGGAGAAACTTGAATTCAAGATTAGACTCTAGACATATGATGTTAGAGACTAAAATATGAGGTGACGGGCAGAGGGACGGCTTAGGGAAAGACTGCTTTCTAAAGCTAGAAAATTAATGGAGCCGTCGTATTTGTCTTCAGTCTATGGTGGAGCCTTGCACGACAGTCCAATCTCAGCGCAGAATACGGAGTCGAGCACAGAGAAGGCAAATCCGAACCATTCAAGACCTACCGGGGCAACGTCAGGAGACCGGAGAACTAACCTCACTTCACTATCAGCCGGGGGCTGAAAAGCTAAGTCCACGACAAAGGAAACTCACCTAATCAATGCCACAAAGTTTAGTCATCCATGATGAAAAACACGTGAATTGTGAGACACATAATACATACAGCAGACACTAATTCCATCGACAATACTATCATTCACCATCTATTCACTTTATTGCAATAAACCAATTGGGTGTATATACTGTACCCCACGCTTTGTTCCTTCCATTAGATGTTGAATATTGTCTATGTTTATCTTCCTTTATAAGGGAGGGGGGGCTCGTAAAATATAATATAATTTAAAGAATAATAATAATAGATAACTGAGAAGGGGACGACGGTAGCGAGAGACCAAATATCTCCTTACAATCTTTTCCAGACCTGTCGAGTTAGGAGAATTTACCCTCTTCGTCACCCTTTGGAAGTGGGAAAACCCAGCAGGGATTCCTTGAGCCAAATCTTCCACATCAGATCTATTATTTCCTCTAAATAATTCTCTTATCCTTTAAACGCTACGTGACACCTTTACACCCCAACCCATCTTTACTATCTTTGTTTGGTGTTTTTGTTGGGTTTTGTTTTGTTTTATCTCATTTGTTTGTTTAGATATTTTTAAAAATTTTATTTAATTTTACTTATTTACCTATTTATTTTTAAAATAACATAGGCCTATACTATGCACAAATTTGGTAGTCTAATTTTCATGCATCCTAATTAGGCCCTACAGTGATTTAACATAAGTTATGGCACTTTCATGAATCAGCGGTTATTCATGTTATCTGGAATTGAAAATCATGTAGGCCTATCCTAATTATAGGCCCCTAACCCTTCAGAAGTTGAACGAGATATGTCCCTTTAGGCTGTCATTAAGAAAAAAATCATTCAAAATATATTTATTTCCAAAGAATGAACAGTGGGACATGGGTCTGATAACAGGGTATATGATATGGAATCGCCATCAATTTCTATTCCTGACAATCTTAAACTGTGTCAAAGATGTTCCCGTAAACAGTTGTAAACTAAGAAATTTCATTCAAACACCAGGCCTATAAATGTTGGCCATGGTTAAAAGTAAAACTGTAGCCTAAATATATTGTAAATTAAAGACGTAAATACAGTAGGCCTATCTATAAATTGGACTTATTTAAATATGTTTTATAAATGAGATAAATAAATTTATTACTTACCTCAGTTGAAATGAACGATTTAATACAACTTGAATGTGCAGAGACAAGTTGTTGGTGTTTTTTTCCCAGTAACATGCGACTTTACTGCACTTTCTCAAATGCTGGTCAAACATATTTCTTTTTTACACATGGTGCAACTTGCGTAATTTGCAGTTTTTCCAGGCGCTATCCATGTTTTATAACTTGGCATTTCTAGCCATGAATGCTGAAAGTTACAACCGGGCATGTTTCTAAAAAATAAATTGAAGAGTGAAGGATGCTGTCAAAATGCCAAAGTCTCGACTTTAAAAGGTGGCGATGTTTCATTCGAATGAACAGACTACAGACGCTAGGCCTATAGTAGAATGACGACAACTAAGGTTCGACCGAAAATGGCAACCAAACCCGTATCGCTGGAAAAAGGACCTTACATACAAATATGTGCTACTGTATTTGTAGCTAATTTTGAAAGTCGCGATTGCGTCCTTTTTCCAGCGATACGGGTTTGGCCACCATTTTCGGTCGAACACGTCATAAACGCAAACCTCCGAAAACGCAAACTCCCGAAAACGTCTGGAAATGGATTTAGTGCGCAAAGGGAAGTAAAAATTCTACGGTAACTGAAGTTTAACGAAAAATACCATCAATAACAGAAAAATGGACGAAAAGCGTAAGACTTCCGATTTGTATTTTTTTTCCAGGTCCGACGCGGAAAATTCAAGGCTTTTAGCCATTTTTCCAGGCTTTTCAAGGCCTGGAATTTTTTTTTTCGTTTTCCAGGTTTTTCAAGGTTTTTCAAGGTCGCTACGAACCCTGTGATATATATACTCACTGATTTTCATAGTCTCGTTCTCTCAAATGTAATTGCCAGCCGTGTACCAGTGCAAAATTGTCGATTGCCTTTAAGTGGGAAAATTCGAGTTTTGGTAAGCATGATTTATTAGCGTGGTACTTTACTGATTTTAATTGAGTGCTAGCCCGATCAGTAGTTTCTTGGGAAGTTAATTTTTAATTTAATTCTTAACGCCAGAGCCATCAATACTATCTTAGTGATAGACTTGAGAAACTAAAGAAGTCCATATAATTCCTTATTGAAGGAATAGCAGTATCTAGGATGATTTAAGAGTTGAGAGGTTACGGGCGTGCTTTGTATTATTTCAAAGTAGGTCTGTGGAGAAACCCGCATCTCTGATTTATGTAAATTTACAGAATAGTCGGGAGCGCGTGTACTGTATTTTATTGTGAGTTTATTTTGATAAGTACATACTTATACACGGGAGTACAGTTGTGGAATAGTGACTTGGTGGGGGCCGGTATTTAATGAATATTATTCAGGACGATATTCAGAGGTGTGAGAAGGCGGGAGCACGTGATGTATAATTTGTGGCAGTATGTAGATGCTAGCGTAATAGGGTTATACTTTATTGTGTATACTTTATTGTTTGTGCATTATTGTACTGTATAGTCAGGAGACGGGAGATGTAATTTTAAGGAAATTATATTTGTATTACATTTTATGTAATTAATTTTACTGTAACGGGAATTTAATGATTCCTAGAGAGGACTAATTTATTGTGTCGATCATTGCTGAATGTAGGGTCAGCATAGAAGTGGGCCATAGTATTTTGGACAGGTAGATTGATCTTCAGTGTAAAAACTGTTGTGATTTGTAGCTAGCCAGGCAGAACAAAGACGATCTGGGTCAGCCGGGCTGCGAGCTGTTAACCAGATTGGGGAATGTTTATTTTGGAATCGGGTAGAGAGAAGAGAAGGGAGATGTGTGGGGGAGCTGACTTTCTTGGGCAGGATTAATTGGTATGGTGGTGCATAACGGGAATAGAGTAAGGGAGTTATTTGTTATATAGGAATGTATTATTGATGTGTTGTTCAGCTGTGCATTGTTTCTATTGTCTACAGAGGGTAGCGGCTCTGTGAGAGAGAGAGCGGAATTGGCACCACCAATTTCCCCACGGCAAAGGTTGGCATCGCAGGAACGCAGAGTTTTGCGTTAATTGCCAGAGGCGGAAGAAGAATAGAACATACGTTTTCCCACGGCAGGGGAAGACAGTTCTCCAGTGGAATAGGATTTGGTGGATAAATCCTGAACTCTGATGCTCGATCTTGTTACACACGCAAATTGGCATGCTGCCAGCGTTGTCGTAATTCGTTCGCTTAGTTCCGGTCATAATAAAACTGAAGGCCCTGAACCCAGAGAGGGGTAACCGGGCAGGTGATTCCAGATTTGGTAGCAGTGAAATAACTACCTATTCCAGTTCCAGAATCCAGTATTTAAAACCTATTCGTCACTTACAGAAGTTGTGGAGGGAAAAAGAGTTACAATACCTTCTACAGTTGCTATAACAGATAGACAGAACTGAGAGCACGTTTTGTTGAAGAGTATAGCAGAGGACAGCTGCTGAAGTGTTAGTGAGGCAGTTAGCGGTGTAGCAGTGTGCAGGAGATTTCAGGATAGGCTGTGTAGAAACAAAGTCTGGGCAGAGATTGTGTAGACAAATTCTTAGTAGTTCCAGCTGACTGTGAAATTAGAAGTAACATTAGAATTTAGAATAGCTAGTAGTTTGGTGTAGAGGCTCGAAGTCCGAGACCCCACCAAGTTCAGTGGGTGTGTGTAATCTTAACTTCTTTTCCCATACAGGTGGAAATTGTGGGTGAAGGGTTTGGTTGATGTAAAATCATTGTAACTGTACTTGATTTGTTTTCCAGGTGTACACACATGCACTTTATTTCTTTGACATGTATTTGAGTTTTCTGTGTGTAAATAAAACTTGTACATTATAGTCTGGATCAGTCACTTTTGTTTACGTACAGTAGCTATACGTTGTCTGTATCATGGTGTATGTCTTCTTCTTCTTCTTGCGATCGCATCTTTGATGATTACACCGTCAGACGAGTTCTCATGATGAATTCGACTGTTGTTTGAAGTTCCTCTTTAACTCCATATAGCTTTGAGTTTAGTGTTGAGTCATTGGGCCAGTATATCTTTCTTAACTGGTCATACAGAGGACAGTCCTGTAGAACATGCTCAGCAGTTTGTTCGTTTAATCCACATGTGCACAGTGGTGTGAAGCAGACAATCGTAGCTTGTGCATGTGTTTATTCAGTTTGTTATGCCCTGTCCTGAGTCGAAAAATAGTTATCTGTCCCTGCCGGTCGAGAGTGTGATAGTCGTCTTTGGGTTGGTTCTGTTCTCTTCTGATAGTCTGGATAGCTCTCTTTTTCTCAAAGTATGTGACTTCATTATCTTCTTGTTCACATTCTCCTCCCTTTTTTGCAAGTTTATCTGCCTTTTCATTTCCGGGTACACCACAATGAGATGGTACCCACTGAAGTATGGTTCTCTTTTTGGCAGCTACCTTGTTTAGTTCATTTCTCAGATGCGGGAGTTTACCACCCTTGAGAGCTTGCAGGACAGACAGTGCATCTGTGAGGATGACTACCTGGTGGCAGTCAGAGTTGGTGTTATAAATCATATTTGCAGCTTGCTCTAGAGCTTGAAC
This sequence comes from Oreohelix idahoensis, assembly GCA_024509875.1. Taxonomy (NCBI): domain Eukaryota; kingdom Metazoa; phylum Mollusca; class Gastropoda; order Stylommatophora; family Oreohelicidae; genus Oreohelix; species Oreohelix idahoensis. The sequence goes on along the minus strand of JAMPIV010003473.1, from coordinate 794,446 downwards.
CTCAGCTGTATAGTTGGAACAGAATTTACCAGTGGGAATGTGCCTAGTCTCATAGTGGTTGTCAGGATATGAGATAAAGATACCGGCACCTCCATTCCTAACAGCATTAGTTGCTGATCCATCTGTATAGGCATGTATCCATGATTGATCGGGATAGCTTTCTTGGATCATACTCAATGTAGCAGTTCGTTTTTGCAGATCATTATACTCACATCCACTTGTGAGACCACTGACTGATGTATTAATTTGGAGGGCACTGCTGGCCTGCTCCCATGGTACAGGGTATAGGGTGGGCTTCAGTGGTGTTGTCTTCATGGATAGGTCTTCTTGATGCTGTCTTATAAGTCTTTTCCCCCGATGCACAAAGCTGCTACGCTTTAGACGTCCCAATGCCAGATCATCTAGTCTTGCCTTCATTGGGTGCATTGGCATACTGTTGTACTTTTCCATCTGGATCATGGTTTTTGTGTCTCTTCTATGGGACAATGTCTGTAATCCAGCAACCTTCTGCATCTCTGTTATTGGTGTAGTTTTCATGGCTCCTGTAATGAGCCTGAGAGCTTGATTTTGCACCTTGTCCAAAGACTGCAGATGTGAGTTAGCAGCTGATGACCATGCTGCTGAGCTAAACTCTAAGTGTGGTCTTATTACTCCATTATAAATCTTCTTTAGATTTCGTTCATTTGCTCCCCAGTTGGTACCTGCTAATTTTCTGAGTATGCCTAGTCGTCTTCGGGCCTTTCCTTCTGCATTTTCAATATGCTTATTCCATGTAAGCCTTTGGTCAAATGTCACCCCAAGATAGGTGGGGTAGCTTTCTTCCTTGATCACGGTTGTCCCTAGGTGTATGTTAGCTGATTTGTCCTTGGGGGCGAGGGAGAACAGTGTTGTGGAGGTTTTGTCTGTGTTTATTGTGATAAGCCATTTCTCTGCCCATGACACTAGCATGTCTGCTGCCCGCTGCATTCTATAATTTGCTGTGGTGACATTTTCATCAGCGCACCAGAGTACTAGGTCATCTGCATATAAGGCAGCTTTAACTCCTGCAGGGAGATCTTTCACCAGGTCATTGATGTAAACAAGGAAGAGTGTTGGGGAAATTACTCCTCCTTGAGGTACTCCCTGATGGAGCAACACTTTTCTGCTCTGCAGACCGTCAAGAGTGACTCTAGTTCTCCTGTTATGCAAGTATGACTGGATCCATTTCATCATGTTGCCTTGGATTCCACTTCTCCTAAGTTTTGCAATGAGGCCATCTTTCCACACCTTGTCAAAGGCCTGCTTGAAGTCGACCCAGATCGTTAGGACCTTTTTCTTCTCCTGGAAGGCATCTTCTATTGCTTGAGACAAGTAAGTAACTTGGTCTTCTATACTGTAGCATTCTCTAAATCCAGCTTGTTCCGGCACCAGGATCTGCTCAGACTCTAAATACCATTTCAATCTGTGGTTGACTATTCGCTCCATAGTCTTCCCAACACAGCTTGTGAGACTGATTGGCCGGTAACTTGCAGCCTCGGTCTTACATTTCCCTTTCTTTAGTATGGGTATTGTGATGGCTTCTCTCCATACTTGGGGTACCGTTCCTTTCAACCAGCTGTGGTTGAATATCTCAAGCAGTTTTGTCTTTGCTGCTGAGCTCAGATTTACTAGCATTTCGTTGCTGATTTTGTCTGGGCCGGGTGACTTTTGAAACTTAAGCTTGGAAATAGCCTTCTGTAGTTCTCCTAGTGTGATGGGTTCCCTCATTGGGGCAGGAGTATCTGTCTGTCCCATGGTTGCCAGTATTTCTTTTCTTATCTCTCTCTGATGATCTATGTTAATGGGTAAGTTGCTTTCTGAACTGTATCTTCTAGCAAACAAGTCTGCAGCTTGTTTTCCTCTGAAAAGTTTGCCACCTTCATCCAATGTGATAGTCTGCCTAGGTGAGGAACGCTCTTCATTTAGAGACTTGACTAATCTCCAAAGTTTCCTGCCGTCTTTCTCAAGGTTCAGCGATGCCGTTTTAGTTCTCCAGCTTTTCCGTTTTTCTTCTAGCTTTGTTCTCTGAAACTCTGCTACAGCCTTTTTCCATTTGTTGTGAGTTTCAAGTGAAGGCTGAGACTCTGCGTCCTTTCTAGCCCTGTCCATAGCTTCCTGACGTTCTTGGAGTGTGCTGGACCAGTATGGTATGTAGTTACGCCGGCATCCTTTGGGAATGGTTTCTTTTGCAGCTTGTAGTATGCATCTGTTGAAGTCTTTTACCACTTCATTAATGTCTCTGTTCTGTACCTTGAGGGTAGACAGCAGCGTGTTCACCTGATGCCTGAATAAACCCCAGTTGGCTTTTTTGTAGTTCCATCTTGTAATGGCTGGGCCTGTACTGAGAGTTGCACTCTGGACAGTAAGAAAGATTGGGCGATGGTCGCTTCCCCCTAGTTGGTCTCCTACTTCTCTACTAATAGATCCAGCTATATCTGGTGTGGAGAAGGCAAGATCTGGTGTTGAAGTTGTGTGCCATCCTCTGGAGTAGAAGGTAGGAGTATCTGTGGCATTATTGACTAGGATTAGGGAGTGATCATCTTGCCAAGTTTCAACCTCTTCACCTCTGTGATCCAGATGGTTATAGCCCCAGCTCTGGGAGTGGCTATTAAAGTCTCCAACTGCTATAAAGTTGGTGGCTGGTACCTGTATAGAGCTGAGACTCAGGGGTTTGTTGTTCGGACAGTAATAGTTCAGGAGTTCTATTTCCATCTTGTCTACCTTTATCTGCAACAGCTGATATTCTGCTCCATCCATGAAGGTTTTCCTTTCGTGTGCAGGAATGTTATTCCTTACAAGAGTAAGTACTCCTCCTTTTCGTCTATCTTTTCTGTCGGATCTGAAGCATTGATATCCCCTTATTTTAAAGGTTTGATCTGCTTTCAAGTGAGTCTCTTGGATACAGCAAACACTGACTTGCTTCTCATACAAGATGTTTTCCAGCTCTGTCTTTTTGCTGTATCCAGCCTGCTTGCTGTTCACTCCCTCTGCATTCCAGTGCATCATGACAAGTGGCACTCTGGGTTTCTCTTTTTCTGTTTTGTTTTGGTCAGTAGTTCTCCTCCGCCGTCTGCTGACTCCACAAGACGGTCTAGAGGGTCCTCCAGTAGCTGAGGGTGGGCTCTGTCGAGGCTCAGAGCCCGGCACTGCACCTGCCTGGTGGAGCTCCACAGGGCGAGCACCAGTACGAGATTTATTTGACGGTGTACTCTCCATAGAAAAAAAAAAGCGAGTTGCGTGATACTGTGGTTTCCGGTGCGCCTTCTGGCCCAGTATCTATGACTTTAGCACCTGTTCAACGGGAGAGTGGGCTCATCCCTAATCTGTTTATGTTCCCAGTAGTAGACTATTCGCAAGCAGCCTGGGGGTGTCACTGCTCTGCGCGGACCTTGTTTACCGAGGCGGCGTCCGAGCTCGTATGGTGAAAATATGGTTGCGTTATCTTCAAAATAGCCCTGTCTTTCCCATGGCTTTTCTGCCATCCTGCAACTTTGAGTTAGGGAGTTCTGAGCTCCAGTCTCTTTCCCAGGCATTTTATCCTGGCCTGGCACGCATACAGAGGACCCCACTTCTGGTTCTAAGTTAGCAGTTGGGGATAGGTGGGGTAGCACACTGTGCATTCCCCGTCATCCAGGGGGCTCTCCAACTATGCAGAGCTTGCACAATGCTGTGCTCTGGTTCTGGGCTCTCCCAAGGAATCCTCACGTCCTGCACAGAGCCACTTCCAGATACCCACCACCTGCCAACCCTCCATTGTAGAAATCTCCTGCATGCGGCCATCCAGTCAAGAGCCAGTATTAAGTCTGGTGCCCAAGTGATCCCCCCAAGCTCAGTGTGCAATGCTGGGTTCTCATCATGCTGCAACACAGGGGGGATTGTGATGCTCAGCCATCTCTCTCAACTCTGCACCGATAAGTGACATCGGGGACTTAACTGTGCCTCAGTACTGAGAGGCCCCGTTTCTGGGTACACCACACACAGCCAATTGAGGCAACGGTCGCCGTGGGCGTGTCTTTAGTGGGGAAGTTGTGGAGTCTTCCTGTCCATGTTCTTGCACATCCTAACACTGCCCGCAAGACATCGGAGGTTTGGAGAGTGGCCTTCTCTGCTTTTTTGAGCCGGGGTAGGCTCCCCGGGCAAGTCTCGATGGGGATCGGGACGTGTCCACGCGCCAGTGGGCCCAGCATCGGCCGCATCTGATGGAGGACTTGCTCTGCCAGGTTTGATGTGGATTTCCTACCGCCCCGGGTAGAAGCCAGAAGTGTACTGTGCCAGCTCTGGGGGAGATAAAGGGGGTGTTTCTGCGTCTCCTTGTGATACGTAGCCATGGCAGGGCTCACAGTGCTCTTTCCCCACCACCAAATTGCCTGCTGGTTACGCCGAGTTCTCCGAGGCTCTAGGCATGTGACCAAGAGTTGAAGGCAATAGGATCGTCAAGTCCTGAGTCTCTGTGCCTGTACGATGGGTTCCGATCTTCAGGGAGCAGTCCACGCTCGTTCCCACTCCCAAGACTTGTTCAGTATCCATCTGGCTCCTTCCCACCCACAGAGGGCGTGTACGGTGTAGTGCACCGGTTTTATTATCGAGGTTTGCTCCTCTAGATCCGTTGTGTTTAGCCTGAGGATTCGCACCCTCAGTTACCAGGACTACCTCGAGGAGGGTGTGGCTCTTCACCACGCACAACGATCTTGGGGTATGAGAGGTTTTGCTAGGCCAAGAGACTAACACCGCAATGGTCGCTCCTTTCATGAACAAGAATTCACTAGGCCTAGGGTGAAGCAAGGGGGGAAACCCACAACCCACAACACCAGCACATCATACCCCCTGTCTGTAAAGACTTTGCCCTTGGTGTATGTGAATCTTATATAACCTTATCCCCCTTAGGGTAGTTAGAGGTGGTTGAAGCTATAGCAATCTAAGACGTCCGGAGTGGCGAGGGAAGAGTCAAATCTAGGTTCTCACCCCTCGGGGCCAATAGTTTCAACTTTTCACATTTCACTATCATTTTCATCTAAATCTATCTTTTCAGTCTTTCTTCTCACTAGTGTCTTGTCACTATATGTAGACAACCTCTAGTCCTAAATCCACTTTGTGACACTTGATGAGGCCTCTATTCCTTTCATAGCCATATATTAATTGCTCTTATGATATGTTTGAGGGAACAGTGGTTCTTATCTTTCGCAGTGTCCTCAGGACCCTCCTGGAGCTAAATAAGAGTCAAGAACCATATTTGTGACAAATAATTCCATTCAGACTTGAAAACATTGACAGGTAACTCTACAGAAGAGAACCATAACAGAAGATTATCTGCTCATTAGAAGGTCCCCAATCAGGCAAGTGATGAACTCTTCAGGCTCGTTCATGGAAATGGTGAAAGAATTCATTCTCCATGATGATCCACTTATTGTATAATTTGTTAGAAAACACTATATTATTTACTATATAGCTTACCAGATGTGGCATCAATACGAGCCAGTGCTGAAGGATTCACTTTCTTCTTTTCCTTTTCTCTTGATCTTTTCAAAGCTGGTTTGGCAACTATGAAATAGAAATAAAAAGTTCCATGCCATTGTTCTCTGCCCTACAGGCACATTTACAACAATTAGTTGGGCCTTCTGTGCCTGTTCCATTATCTATCTTTTCATAAACAGTTAAACACTGATTTCCGGTAAATTATACCTTTTCTTTTTTAATTCAGGAAATCTTGAACCAGGTTTGAGGGACAGACAGTGATATCAAAATTAGGATACAAAAGACAGGAGGAGCTTTCATTGCATTGGGAAATATATGAAAACCAAAAGAAATAAAGTATGACAGAAGTAAGAATCTTCAACTCAAATGTTAAGTCAGTCCTACTGTATGGTTGTGAACAACATGGAGAACAACAAAAATAAGACCCAGGAAGTTACAGACTTTCATAAATGTGTGTGCGTGCATAGATTTTATAGATTAAAATCATCATCATCATAACCCTCCACTCCCAAAGGAGCATAGGCCTTCAACAAACACATGCCAAGTCCTCCTGTCACGTGCCATCATCTCAAGTTCTTTCCACGTTCTCCTCATCATTTTCACCTCTGTTTCCAGCTCTCTTCTCCATGTGCTTCTTGGTCTACCTCTGCCTCTCTTGCCCTGGGGGTTCCAGAACAAGGACTGCCTTGTAATGCTATCAACAGGTTTCCTCAGTGTGTGTCCTATCCATCGCCATCGTCTTCTTCTCATCTCTTGTTCCACTGGCACTTGTCTAGTTCTTGTCATCAGTTCCACATTGGTAACCTTGTCATACCATCTTAATCCCTCTATTCTACGCAAGCACCCATTTATGAAAGTCTGTAGCTTTTTGGTTGTTGTCTTTGTTGTTCTCCATGTCTCAGAGTCATACAATAGGACTGACTTCACATTTGAGTTGAAGATTCTTATTTTCGTGTTGGATCCGATTTCTCTTGATCTCCATATGTTTCTCAATGCAATGAAAGCTCCTCTTGCCTTTTGTATTCTTATTTTGATATCGCTGTCTGTCCCTCCAACTTTGTCTATATTACTGCTAAGATATGTGTATGATTCTACATCTTGAATTGGTATTTCTTCAAGTTCAACCCTGTTATCATTACCTGCATTTATTCTCATTATTTTTGTCTTTTCCCTGTGTATTTTCAGACCCAACTGCTGTGACCTCTCATCGGGTGTTTTCAATTTGTCCTGCATCTGATTACGGTTATGGGACAGAAGAGCCAATTCATCAGCAAAATCCAGATCATCCAACTGCTTAGTCAGAGTCCACTTGATTCAATTTCTGTTGTGTGTTGTCGATGATCTCATAACCCAGTCTATTGCTAGTAAGAAAAGAAATGGAGACAAGAGGCATCCCTGTCCACTGCTGTTCTTATCCCAAATGGTTCTGTAAGCTGTCCTTCATGAAGAACTCTGCATGTCATGTCTTCATATGTTTTCTTTATTAAATTAATGATCTTCAGGGGAACTCCATAATGCCTCATCAATTTCCAAAGTGATTCTCTGTCTACACTGTCAAATGCCTTTTCGTAGTCCACAAATCCGATGTATAGTGGTGAATTCCATTCCAGACTTTGTTCAACTATTATTCTCAAAGTGGCTATCTGGTCTGTATATGATCTGTTTTGTCGAAAACCTGCTTGTTCATCTCTCAGTTTCTTGTCTATGGACTCTTTTAATCTCTCAAGGATAATCCTGTTTAATACTTTTCCTGGCACTGATAGTAACATTATTCCTCTATAATTTGTGCTTACTTACTTAGTCGTTCCTCCTACCGTGAGGTGTAGAGGTTTGGAAGAGAGAGCGCTAGACTATCCTATTGGCTGTCTTCCTCCTGGCCTGGTTCCATTCTAGTCCTCGATCCTTCAAAGATTGTCTAATGTTGTCCTCCCAGCGGACTCTGGGTCATCCTCGGGGTCTGGATCCTTGGCTCTTTTATAATTTGTGCACTCTTGTAAATTTCCCTTCTTGGGCAACTTAACCAGATATCCTTCCTTCCATTCTGCTGGTATCTCTTCCTTTTTTCCAGACTTTACCAAGTAATTTATATAACATCTCTGTAGCCGTATCGATATCTGCTTTTATGGCCTCTGCTGGAATGCCATCAGGTCCAGCCGCTTTCCCATCTCTTAGAAGCTTTATGGCTTTCTTTATTTCTTCCTTCGTTGGTCTTTCACAGTTAATTTGTAGCTCTTCTTCTGCTATAGATTGAAATAGTATGACAAAATCACCAATGTAGAACTGATGATAAGAACCTGACAAGAGCCAGTGGAACAAGAGATGTGAAGAATACTCTAGTAACATATAGGACATTACATTGAGGAAATATAGCCCTTGTTCTGGAATCCCAGAGTAAGAGAAGCAGATGTAGACTGGAAAACACTTGAAGAAGAGAGCTGGAGACAAAAATAACAATGATAAGGAAGACATAGAAAGACCTTGAGCTGATGGCACAGTACAGGAGGACTTAGAATACATCTATTGAAGGCTTATGCTCAGTGGGGAGCTGAAGTGTACAGAAAAAGAAGAATATTTTAACCTGTGGTGAGGCTTATTAGCTAAGTATGTAAATCTGAAAGGGACACAAAATATAATAACAGCAGAAATTAGTACAAAAGGTCATGAATGAAGAGATAATGATGGCAGAACCCCAATACCACTCAACATTAATGTTAATAATAACCTAGACTAACAAGTCAATGAATCCTAAAAAATCTGGCAAGTATAATTAAAGAAGATGACAGAATGGACTTTGAGACAGAAACAAGATGTCAACTGGCTTAACAATGGATACCATCATTTAATCTTTTATTTATATTACAGAAATAAAACAACATATCATAGGTAACAGAGTCATATAAAGTCTTTGTCATAAATGGTAAGCATGTCTGAAACATCTGGAATGCATGAGACAGTCAATCTTCTTCTTTTATCCTTAGCCGTCGACTGTCAAAGCAGTCAGTGACCATCACGCCTGGCGGCGTCTTTGTAGGGCAGCAACAAACTGCTTCCACTTTCCTCGGTCGGCGGCCATTCTTCGTGCAGTGCCCCAGCTCTGGTTCACTCTTTGCATCTCAGCCTCCACAGTTCTCCGCCAAGTTGTTTTTGGTCGGCCTCTCTTTTGCTTTCCATCAGGGGTCCATAGCATAGCTATTCTTGTGAGGGCATCAGGGTCTCTTCTGAGGATGTGGCCAACCCAACTCCAGCGTCTGCCAGCTTTGATGGTGTGCCATGTCCTCTGGGTTGCTGTGAGTAAGCAGTTCTTGGTTGGTGATGGTATTCGGCCAAAAGATTTTGGAGAACTTTCCTTAGGCAGATTGTGTGGAAAGAGGACAATCAGTACGAGCCTCAGACTCCGGATGTCCGTCCCGCATCAAAGCTTTTTTCATTTGTTTCTGTTTCTGTAATGTGATAGTTTTTTACATAGACAGCGGTGTCGGCCCTGTGCTAAAACCCCCAACCTGGAGGACCAGGGTGCCAGCTTTAGTCTGACCCCTATCCGCGCAGATCTGTCCAGCTTGGTAGAACCTGCCAGAAGTAAAACTCCCACTGGCATAGCACTGGGGGTTGTCAGAGTACTGAAGGCATACGATCAATGTTTGAGATGAAATGCTCAGTAGAAAGTTCTATCATAAGAGACAGAATGAAAAATAAAGAAATAAGAAAGTTGGTGGGAATAACTCGATGCATCAGCTACATGAACAAAACGAAACAAAAAGTTTAGACATATCAGAATGCAGTCCATCATTTACTATTAGAAGACTTCAAACAATAAAGCCCGGATTTAAGGAAAGGGACCTGCCAAGAGGAAGATTGACAGATGGTATTAACAGTAAAAAAAAGGTAAAGGTAATCCCACAGTAGCTTAGAAGACACTGCCATAGGGGAGTGAAGTGCTAGAGACTACATTATACTAGGTCCAGATTTTTTATGAACTAGGGTGACCAGTTCCCTTCCTCACTGCCTTTGCCTTCCCTAACTCAATAGTACAGTCAGGTATCCATGATGAGTAAACCGAAGTATGCTGCTACCAGGTTTCAATTGCGGAACCTGGTAACTTTGCCATGAGAGCCAGGTGCTTCAACCGCTCTGTCAATCAGACGCTCTGTCAAGCAGACGCTTGGTGTTAACAGTATCCTGAGAAAATTTGTGTTCCATCATTGACAAATTTTTTCTCCTTGATTTAAAGAAAAAAAATAAAAATTATTTTGCTGTCTAAAATACTGATGATTGAAGTTAATGTTTTGTTTATATGAAAATGAAAAGTTTACTCAATTTCCAACAAAATGATATACAACAAAGGCATATACATACACATTGCATGCATGAAGATGTTTATAGGACATACAAGATATGTGCTTGGGGAGACCAGAAAAAAAAAAAAAGGCTCAGTCTGTTGTGGGTTCATGTCATTGTTTTATCAGGCAAACTCATAACACATGCTTGGAAGTGAATGGAGACAATGCCAAATAATTTTTTAAAAACTGGTTACCCAGATGTGAGTGGTCTGATCTTTCTGGCTGCTGACTGGTTATAGCCAGTGGTGCGGTCCGACCAAGGTGACATGATCCTGCCTGGGAAGACAAATTTGGTGCATACAGAACAGCCAGCATTTGCCACATCTGAGATATCTGTAATGGAAACAGTACAAATGAATTATATTTTTCTTTAGGCTTATTCTGTTCCCAGTCTTTAAATTCCATTGTTGTAAACAATGATTATCCTTTCTTTCTTGTTTCTAATGGTCTCCCTTCAATTTTACATTGACAACTCTTTAAAATTCTTTTGTCATTAGAGAATGACACTGCAAGCGATGAATCATCAAGGCTAAGATTGCTGGAGTTTGGCATCAGGCATAAGACTGGCAGGGATGAACGTATGAGAGGATGCATCCGGCGTATATACAACCTGCGCGTAACAGGAACAATTAGCATTCATACCCTTCGACATTTGCTGAGGGAGACTGAGCACCTATGGGTTTGCCTGGAATGCAATGATGTCGATTCTGAACAACAATAACAATAAGATTCTTTTGTATTTTGTCTACCTTCTACTTGGGGACCAACTTAATTTTTACCCTAATTCTAGACCACAGTGTACAGGTAGTGTCATCACAGCTAGCAGTCCTTTTCAGGACTAGTCCTATTTTAGGGCTTTATTGTGCTAGAAGATACATAGTTTAAGTCCTCAGGGCTAAGTTGTTATCAATGCTACAAAATCTAGAAATCCTTTTCACATCTAGCCCTTTTCAGGGCTTCACCACGGTAGGTGATAGATACTAGTAATTTTAAGCATGGAGGCATATCTGGAGTCATCCTAATATGACCACCAGCTATGTACAATGCTACAATGTACATATGTGGAAGTGAGCCTCTGTCTGTGAGGCTAATTACACCTTCATTGACTCTTGAAATCATCCACACACTTTCAGGGATTCCACCTGTGATGAAACTTGTTGAGAACCCAGCACTGCACACTAAGCTTGGAGAAGTCACTTGAGCCCCAGACATGATTCTTTGGCTTTGATCTGGTTGACTGCATGCAGGAGGATCTCACTATGGACACAGTGATAGGCAGGGGGAGCTGAGAAGTGGCTCTGTGCAGGATGTGACAGAACCAGAGCACAATATTTTAGCTCTGCATAGTTGGAGAGCCCCCTTGGATGGCGGGGAAAGCACAGTATGCCACATGCTTCTTACTCCTACCTTGGGACCCGATGTAATGATCCATTAAATGCAAGCCAAGCTGGAGAAACTGGAGCTCATGACTTCAAAACATGTTTCGGAATGGCTGAAAAGCTACTGGAGAATCCTAGATCTACAGTGTAGACAATACCTAGGAGTCTTCAACTTGGTATTTGCTGCAAAAGAGCGAGAAGCTCAGCAGTCCTAGTTAAACAACAACTATTAATCTTTTTCAGGGCTATATAATCTATCAATACTGTATTTATAGTTGACTTATTTTTGAATGGCAATAATGCTCTGACTGATATACTTTGGTCTCAGTTGAAAGAAATGTGCCTTGCCACAAGAAAGCAAAAATCTCAAGGGAAAAAAACATAATTGTCCCTAATTCTGTTTCATTTTAACCTTTTCTGCCTCTTTGTGAGCCATCATTCATTCAAAGGGTGAGTCAAAAGTCTGAAAACACATGTTTTCTTTGTAGGTGTATGGCGAGTCAAATTTTTTTTTTTTTCAAAGGACAAGACAGCACCCCACTACGGTTTGTGTATTTGTACCTAGCTGGATCGTCAGTTCCCAAGGCACTTGTGACGTATAATTTTCTATATGCCATAAGATTATCTATCATTGCCCCCACTTATCTCAGATGAATTTTATCTGTGCTACAAAAATGAAAAAAAGAGCTCAGGTTAATTTATTATGTAATAAAGTCCATTCAACTTTCAACACTGGATGATGATGTTGAATGAATGGTATTTCTCCTAAGAAATATGAAGAAGAATGGTTTATGACTCCTAACAACAGTTGTTTTAAAATTTTTTTTTGACCAGAGGCCACTTATGCAGAGCTAAATACTCCATTGTTCCATATAGTTCCCAGACGTCTCTGCGGAGACAAAGAAAGAGCATGACTACTGCTCCCACAGGGAACTTATATTTGGATACGCATGGAACTGGCAACCTCACCATTTAAAATGAATTGCAACAGAAACCAGTGACCTCACATAGCACATGCTTTGATGAAGGTTCCTGCAAGAGCTGCCAGCTGCAGTGGTGGTTTTATGCTCCACGAGAATGGAGATGCTCGACCTGCTCACCAAAATAACATAACACACACTATCTGGAACTTCTTCTTAGTACAATTCTTAGTGGAGTAGATCATGTCTCTCCACAACTTCCTGTCTCCAGTACAATTTATCAATTCTATTGCTGACTTCTTTCCATGCCACGATGTCAAACTGTCCAGTATTTGGTGTCTTTGTCTTCCCCTATCTCTTTTTCCTGCTATCTTACCGGCTGTTACGATATATTCCAGCTTTCCTCTTCTCATATCATGCCCAAAAAAAAGTGGATTGCTTCTTTCTAACTTGCGAAATAAGTTTCCTTTGCACATTGGCCTCTTTCAGGACATCCTCATTACTCTTTTTACTGTCCATGGTATTTATCTGGAACACTATTTTTAAATACTGAAACACATGCTCATTTAAAAAAAAAAAAAAAGCAAAAAAATACAAACAAACATATCTGTACTCTTTGTATTAGTACTGGACACACCTGAGGCTTCTTGAAGTACTCTGCTACACTGCCATTGTGACCACACATTTCCACAAGAGACGATCCTTCCAGTTGGTAATTCTGTGCAATATCTACAAACCACCGCATCATCATCAACGTCTGCACATGAGTTATAAGTTTAAAAAGTCAATGAGGAGGAAAACAAAGAAGGCACAGTAAGTTTTGTTATCACACTAGGTAGAATATATAGACAAGGCATAGGTTTATAAGTTGGATGATCTGGATTTTGCTGATGACTTGGCTCTTCTGTCCCATAGCCGTAATCAGATGCAAGACAAATTGAAAACACTCGATGAGAGGTCACAGCAATTGGGTCTGAAAATGCACAGGGAAAAGACAAAAATAATGCGAATAAATGCAGGTAATGATAACAGGGTTGAACTTGAAGAAACACCAATACAAGATGTAGAATCGTACACATATCTTGGCAGTAATATAGACAAAGTTGGAGGAACAGACAGCGATATCAAAATAAGAATACAAAAGGCAAGAGGAGCTTTCATTGCATTGGGAAATATATGGAGATCAAGAGAAATAGGATCCAACACGAAAATAAGAATCTTCAACTCAAATGTCAAGTCAGTCCTATTGTATGGCTCAGAGACATGGAGAACAACAAAGACAACAACCAAAAAGCTACAGACTTTCATAAATGGGTGCTTGCGTAGAATAGAGGGATTAAAATGGTATGACAAGGTTACCAACGTGGAACTGATGACAAGAACTAGACAAGTGCCAGTGGAACAAGAAATGAGAAGAAGACGATGGCGATGGATAGGACACACACTGAGGAAACCTGTTGATAGCATTACAAGGCAGTCCTTGTTCTGGAACCCCCAGGGCAAGAGAGGCAGAGGAAGACCAAGAAGTACATGGAGAAGAGAGTTGGAAACAGAGGTGAAAATGATGAGGAGAACATGGAAAGAACTTGAGATGATGGCACGTGACAGGAGGACTTGGCATGTGTTTGTTGAAGGCCTATGCTCCTTTGGGAGTGGAGGGTTATGAATGAATAGGTTTATAAACAATAAATACAAAGATTAGACCTATCGTCTAAGAGACCACAACAATCATGGCAACATTGTTTTTTGCAAACAAAAACAGTAAATGTTGAAATGTCTGTTTAGCTGATAACAGAGTAAATTTTGAAATGTTTCTATGACATGACATCAAAAAACCAAACAACTGGAAGTGAAACATGATTTAATGGTTTTTCTTATTCAAAATTGTCTGTTTTATGGGTATTTATGAATTAACTCCTTAACTCTTTCAGTCCCAAGCAAAAAAGTGGGTTTGGCCCAAGCAAAAATGGCCACCCCAGTACGTTTTTATTGTTGTTGTTTGGAAATAATTTTTTAAAATGTTCATATGCATAAATAACTTTGTTGTTGTATATGAAACTGAAGGTAATTGGATGTACTTTACTCTTGTGCTACAAGTATAAAAGCTTTCATTGAAAAATGATTAGTTATTGAAGGTAAAATGGAGGATATGCGCTTAAAAAAAATGCTTAGTTATTCAAGGTAAAATGGAGGATATGCCCTTAAAAAAATCGCTTTAAAAATCTAAAATAAATATCTCAAAACAGAAACACGTTCACTCTTAAACACGTGCGGTATTTAAAAGAATGTACTTGCAGTCGGAAATGACGTTTTGGGTGGTTTGTAGGTAGTTATAATTAGAAACAGTCTCAAACAGAGGCACATATACTAAAGGCTTTTTAAAGTCGATTGGGCCAAGCGCATCTAACCCCTGAGCCTTTATAAAGTCGATTGGGACTTAAAGAGTTAAGAGCATCATGAAATGTGAACACATGTACTATTACCAGAAAGATGTGTTCTGATAGTACATATTCATGGGGAAAAATTGGATATGTAGATGTCAAGTGAGAAAATATCAGTCTTCCCAGTCTTGCATTTCCACCTCATATACAAAGGAATATATTTTTGCATATAAATTAGAATAAATGACAAGATACTGACACAGTCAAGGGTTTCTCACATCTTGGACACACAGAGGATGGTAGATGTGAAACAGAAATCAAGAAGAGGAGTGGCTAAAGATACAATCAACAACATGAAACAAATACTAACATACAAACAAATAACTCATAAATCAAAACTGAGAGTCATCAAGTGTTATATTTACTCTTCATTATTATGGTGTAGAAGCATGGACAATGAACAAGCAGTCCCAAGAAAGAATTGAAGTCCTCCAGATGTGGATTTACAGAAGAATGGGTCACATCTCATGGAAAGAGAAGAAAACAGAGAGGTACTAGAAAAGTTAAGAATGAAAAGAGAATTAATGAAAGAAATAAAAGTTAGACAGCTAAAACATTTAGGCCCCATAAAACGACACACCTTGCTGAAAACCATAATAGAAGGATGAGTTGAAGCTAAATGACATACCTGTCAACCTGTACGAATTTTTCATACAATGTACGTATTTTTGATACTTTTAGCAGTGTATGGCCATACAGACTCGTTGTACTGACTTTTCCCCCCTCCCCAAAAACAAAAAAAAATGTTAATTTTTTTTTAAATAAAAATATTTTCCAACCCAAGTTTTTTTAAATTTTAAATCAGAAAATATTTGCTAGCCCAGGTTTTTTTATTAAACCAATTTTTTTATTTTTAATTCCAGGAATCTCGGCGTCTGTTTTTAAACTGAGGTCTCTCCCAGCAACCAATCAAATCCTTTTATACTAAACAATTCGGCAAAAACTTTGAATTCGGCCTCAACACTTTCGGTTTTCAGTGTGACGACTTATTTTTAAAGTTACCTGTTATCAACCACGCTTGCCAAGACACTTCGACGCCATTTTGTTTAAAAAAAGTTAAGTACTTATAACTTTATGGACCCAGGACATCACAGAGAGTCTGAACTTGTCTTTGGCTGATGCAGGTCGACTTGCCCAGAATCGTGATGCGTTCAGAGCAGCTGTAATGGAGACAACGTTCTGGAAAGAATATGTCACATGATGATGACTTATAACTTGGTTAAATATTGCTGTTGTTTTGCTTTGTTACAATTTAATCGCTGTCTTAATCTTTCCAGTTATATCTTGCCCTTCAATATATTTCTGATAAATTAATGTCATAATATTCTGTGTAGGCCCTATATAACTAGAAAAAAAAGTTTGTTTGCGTTCAATGGGCCTACTTTATTCCAGAGGTCGAGATTCACTGCTTTATTTTTTTATAAAGTGGCGATCTATTATCACTGGTCTAGGCTACCAACTTTTAAATAATAATTTTGTAAATTTTTGGTAGTACGTTTTTTCTTCCTAGATTTGATATTCTGTTCATAATTTGGTTAATTTTTTATGTTTTGCTGTTAGCTTTGCTTCGTTTTATTTTATTTTTGTCGTTCTCTTAATCTTTCCAGTTATATTTTGACCATTTAAATATTTCCAATAAATTAATATAATAAAATTCTGTGTATGCCTTACACAAGTAGAAAAAAATTTATTTGTGTTGAGTAGGCCTACCTACTTTATTCCAGCGGTTGAGATTCGCTGCTTTATTTTTTAACCTTTAGCACGCTGCTGTCGACATATGTTGACGAAGGTAACCTATGCTCTCCCAGCTGTTGTCGACATATGTTGACAAGCGGATATTTTCGTTTTCTAGCATTAGGATGTGTGTACACGTGACTTCACCCCTGGATGTTAAGTTTTAAACTTATCTGAGAGAGAGTTAACTTCCGTTTCCGATCGGTCTTAGTAATGGGTGCATTCGCGTTTATTTTCTATGAATTTTTTTAATCGAAATGAATCGGCATCGAACACGCTGCCATTTTCGCTCTAATTTTATTGGATTCTGACGCCAATGCGATGAGGAGGAGATTTTTGTCTTTATAAGCGCTGATATCGGTTCTCAGAATATGTTTGATGACAGAGATGGAAACGAAAGTAGAATGGCATTGCTAGTATGTATAATTTTAGGGGTTAGGATTAGGTTTAATCGGAAAGGTTTAGGGTTACGGCCGAATGTCACTGCTGACAAGGGCGTTTGTTGCTTTGCTACTGATGATGGGTGTAATGAAAAGATCGTCATTTCATTTGTATTGGTCAAATGACTTTCATTGAGATGCAAGGGATATGGACTCTCCGTTTCTTGGTTATTTTTTTTAAATTAAAAAATTTTTTTTAAATAATTTTTTTAAATATTTTTTTCGTTTTTTTCATCTTTCCTTTCCTCTCTTCCTATCACATCTAACATGTACATAAACAAATTTTATATCATCAGATTCATCATTCATTTATTTACATAAATTCCAAAAATGATAGCAATTGACCAAGTCGCCCACTATAAAAACGGGGGGTTGTGAAAAAGAATGCAGCTGCAGGGCAAGTTTTCGGGAAAAGAATGCAGCGTGCTAAAGGTTAATAAAGTGGCAATCTATTATCGCTGGTCTAGGCTACCAACTCTTAAATAATAATTTTGTAAATTTTTTGTAGTACGTTTTTTCTTCCTAGATTTGATATTCTGTTCATAATTTGGTAAATTTATTTTTGCTGTTAGCCGTTTGCTTTGCTTTGTTGTATTTTTTTATTGTTTTTTTTTTTTTTTTTTTTGTCGTTCTCTTAATCTTTCCAGTTATATTTTGATCATTTAAATATTTCCAATAAATTAATGTCATAATATTCTGTGTCGGCCCTACATAACTAGAAAAAAAGTTTGTTTGCGTAAACTTCGCTGCTTTATTTTTCAATAACAAAATCCACACAGACTGCAGGAGGTCCATGAATGCGAACACACTCACTTCTTCTTTACAGTGTAAGATTAACACTGATATATGCTGTGCAGACTTTAAGCCCACAAATGCAATTCTGCAAAGTGCTAAAAGTGCATGTGTTGATTATAATACAAAACACTGTGCATCGAAAGAATAGTACCTCACGATCACTAAGTTTTTTTATATGTAAAGAACAGCATGAGTCTATTAGCATGTTTTATATCACACTAATTCAAATGCTAATAGATTTGTATGTGTCATTTCTCGTTTTAAAACTGTATCGTGTATAATTTATTAATTATTTTTTTTGCGTAAGGATTTTTGGGTGTTTGTAAGGATTTTTTTGGTCCGGCGTAAAGGTTTTTGTCTCAGGAGGTTGACAGGTATGTAAATGTGCAAAAGGCAGACAGCGCTGTAAATGGGAAGATAACATCAAGAGATGGACAGGAAGAAGTCTGTCAGAGTGCACCATGAAGACATGAGACAGAAGATGTTGGAGATCCCCTGCAGCCAACCTTTGATGTGAAGATGGCAGCCGATGATGATAATGATTTTTGCACATATGCAACTGCACATTCCAATGACTCAGTATTATCTTGGTATCACAAACGATAGTAGACTCTGCACCTGATAGAATAAGCCAATCTCCATCTTGCTGCTGTCTTAATTCTGCATAAATGTGTGACTGAAGCTAGCTATGAACTGACATTTTTTGGTGAATGTTTAATCAAAATCTACCTCATCTTCATCTTCAGCAACCACGTTTTCAGTGGAGTTCTGAAAGACATACAGTGAGCTGCTTGCTTGAGTAAACTGACGGCTTCGGGGCACCTTTTTGGTTTTTCCTGCATTTAAGCTGGACTGATCTGCAACAACAATTCTGACAATTAGCACATCAAAAGAGAGACAATAAATATAAGCATAAATAAACAGAGCTATTGGAAAAGATGAAATTCTTTTTATTTTGAATACTTGATAACAGAGGATGCAAGATATTAAAAAGTAGTCAAGAAAAGAATGGAAATAGACAATTTCGTTCCACTATTGCTGTCAAGCATAGCGGGGATCTGATGTTTGCGTTCTTGAGCCATGTGTGTCGCATTAGCTGATGTAAGCCCATGTTGTTGTAGGATACCTGTGATGTTGTCTGTCCATCTGACTCTTGGTTTTCCCCGTGCTCTGAACCCAGATCTTCTATTGCTGTAGGTGTGTAGTGGTAATTCATCAGGCTCCATTCTCTTGAGATGGTCAAACCACTTGATTTTCTGTGTTTCTATATTCTTGATGCAGGATGTAGTTCCTATAATTTTTCTGATATCATGTCTCATTCTGTCTCTCCTGGTAAACATTAATAGCTTTTCTTAAACATCTCATCTCACAAGATGTGATTTTTTCCCCCTCCTGTGCTTTGGTCTCTTGTCTTGATGGTTGTGATGGTGTACTGTATTTTTATTTTCAACGGGCCCCAGTCTTCTTCTCCACGTAATTAATTGCGTTCATTTATGAGGAGTTACTAGGGCTTTATTTTCAATTCGCCCCAGTCTTCTTTTCTCTGTAAAATAATTGCGTTCATTTTATTTCATTAGGCTTGAGTTCATAATAATTAGGCTGGGTTTATTCTTCTGACGTTGGGAGAAAATCCGAAACCCCGGCACCTACCCTGTTTAATTGTACAGGGGGAGAACCTCGACCCAGGTTCAACGCTCTAACCAATCAAATTTATTCTGGTAACTAAAATGGTCAGTAGTATTATCTAACGTTACAAAATTAGTAGCGCGTGAGCAAAATATACACTGAGTCATCATGTTGTTTACGATATCGTTGGCCAAGGTCAGATTTAATTTATGGACAGTAATATAATTGGTCATAGGTCGGCAGAAAGCGGTTCCAGAGAGAGGGATGCCACGCGACGACTCATTGCGTCAGATATTTCATCATAATATTTTACTATATATGTAGCATCAAAATCTTTTAGCGCTCTCTCTGGTCTCAAAATTTTCCTGCCGTGAAACGCCATATTGTCTGCTCAAACTAGAGAAATTCGGTATCTGGGTATGTGTCAGTGGCGGCTTTCTTTAATGAGCTGTAGAGCTGCAGCACTCCCAAAGAAAAGGACTGCATACTGCTGTCTCTACTACATTATAATACATAATACGGACAGACCAAAAAATTGAGGTTACACCGGAGGGGTTAAATAAAAAAAAAATGTATCTAACACCGTATGTGCTGCGAACGATTTCAGCTCAAGTGACCTTGACCTCTTATAAGCGAATGCTTGTCATACACACAGCTAGAGACGAATTACGATTGGTTTGAATTTTTTATCATGAGCTGCAACGGATCGCAGCTCGTGTAAATTATCTCTAATTAAAGGGAAGTTACAATGAAAATTTTAAACACGAGAAATAGTGCATACAAGTCTGTGTAACCGATTTGTGACTCGGGAAGCTGCTACGACTGCCAATGATTACTCCTAGTTGCTGTAAACTTTTAAAATAACTTTTCAGAACTTCTTGACAGATTTTAGATGAGATAAGACACTAATCATTTGTGTCTGGGTTGATATTTCACATGGTGGTCACAATTTGTGACTATTATGTATAGTATTTGAAATGAATGAACAGTGCAGCACCCCGAATGACAACCCCCTGGAACCGCCACTGGTATGTGTATAACTTTATTAGCAAGTAGATAGTTTTCCTGTAAGATCTTAGTATGATAGAGTAAGTTTTCTTCTGGGAGTTACTTTAAGTTTTATTAATTTGAAGTGCCATTAATTGCTATCTTATACAATAAAATGAGAAGTGTGCCTATAACTTTTCTATGAATAATAGTAGTAGTAGCTATGATTTGTGTAGCGGCGTTGAGATATTAACTGTGTGAGGGTAAGCACTAAGATAAACAGGTGCTCTGTAATATGTAATATGAGGACTGTGAAAACCGCATTTTGATTATGATAATTTGTAGTGTATATACGCGAGCGTATGTGGTGTATTTTATTAGTTGTGCTATTTTTGGTAAGGTAGTTAGACGACAAGGGGTGTAAGGGATGTAATTAATATTACTGAGATGGGATTTAATATTACCTAGATGGTGTATATATATATTGTGTTAATTGATACCTTCCCGGGTCAGTTCGTAAGAAGTAGGGCCGGGGAACTTATACTGGGGAATTTTAGCTTGTGGTGAATGAAATGTTGTGACGCCTGAGGGCCAGACGGCACAAAAGATTTAGGTCAGCCCGTGTCTGGGGTTTACCTAACAGACAGCTAGTAACGTTGATGCGGGGGAAGAGATAGGAGGGACTGTAAATTAGTTGACCCTTGGGTAGGAATATTTGTTTATCGCTTGTGCGTAGTTTGGGTAGGGGAGATGTATTAATTTAGGGGACAGAGAGGAGTAGAGGAATTTAAGGTGTTTATGTGTTAGGTATGAGAATAATTTGACTTGTTGAATAGTCGTTGTTATTTTTTTCGTTTTACAGCATTTTCACAGCACATAGGGAGGGTTGTAAACTGCCCTATAACTTACCACGGTAATTTGCCTTCTCAGGAGCCGAGGGCTCGAGACATCGCCATAGGTGAAGAGAACAGGTGACGCGGTAATACCGGCGCCCAGTAGGTCTGCACCAGTGAAAGAAAGAAGTTCTCATGCAGTGAAGCACATACTTCAGCGGGAACGGGTTTTCTTAAAATCCGGAGCTCTTAGCTCGTTATAACACACCAAATAGGCGTGTGGCCTGGTGTTTGTTTTTATATGACCATAATAAAGCCGTTTGTCCTAAACCCGAAGAGGTTAACGGGGCAGTGGAAAGAAGTTTTCATCAGCAGTGAAGCATCTACATCCCAAGTCAAGTACATCATTATTAATACCAAAGTCATCAGCAGCAGGAGTCAAGAAAGGAGAGAGAGTCGTCATTCCTTTCAGAAAGCTAATGAGAGGAGGGGCGTAACGGAGACGCCACTCAGCAGAAAACGGTAGTGTCAGAGAGACACCAAATCAAAGCAGAGAGTGAGAGAAGTTAGAGAGTCAGATAGAAAGACTTAGAGGACAGCCTCTGAGTTAGCACGGGAAGGTCCGTTAGGGGATCAGTGCTTGTGGTACAGTTGTTAGCTGTGTAGGACATCATATAGTACATTAAGAAGGTGTAGACATTGAGTTATACGTCTGCAGCAGGACAGTGTGTTAGAGTTAATAATAATAGGATAGTTAGGTGAGGCGGCTCTTAAGTTAGAGACCCCCACCAAGTAGATTTGTTTAATCCTTAAGTTTTTTTTTCATGCAGGTTGAACGAGAGGGTGAAAGTGTGTGTTTATAGTGTCTGTCATTTTAATTGTTCTGGTTTTCAGGTTTGTGCGACCTCGCACATTATTTATTTTGCTGTATTTATTTTGTTGTTTAATAAACTATAAAATGTACTATGGATCAGTTTCTCTATAACTATACTGTTCTTATATGCTTGTCTGTATAGTTGTGTCTGTGGACTTTAGTGAAACCTTATCTCCTTTATGGTAGTCAGAGGTGGTGAGACAATAGTTAGTAATTAAGTCACAAGTGGCGAGGGAGAGTCAATCTCGGTTCTCACCCTCGAAGCTATAAGTCTCATCTTTTCACATTCACTGTCATTTCTCATATAAAATCTATCTGCTCAGACTTTTTCATAACTAGTGTCTTGTCTCAATACTCAGACAAACTCTAAACATAAATCCAATTCGTGACAATGGTACATTAAGATACTCTTTCCTGTCCATCTCATTTATCATTCCCTTTATAGCGCTGTATTTCTCCTGTACATTTGCCTTCAGCTCTTCCTTCAAATATGTTCTTCAACAAGGTGTCATTTCTTTTTAAATGGCCAAAATATTTTGGCTACCCAAACTCTGATTTTCATTTATTTTATTTTCATTCCTAGCTTTTCCAGGACCTCTTCTTCTTCTTCTTCTTCTTCTTTGATCCACTGTCACTGAGCGTCAGCTCTTGGTGACCTTGATGCCATTATATGGTACTGCGCAGTTCGTATAAGCTGTTTTGAGCTGCCATACAGTGTATTGTCTATGGATGGGTTGTGTGGTAGCAGTTGTTGTCTCAGTCCCTGAAGTGCAGGGCATTGTAGTAGGTGGTGTTTTACTGTCTCCAACGGGTTAGGGCAGTGTCTACATTTTGCTATATTTTGTGAACTTAGTCTGTTTCTGTGGCCATTTAGTGTAGAGTGGCCTGTTCTCAATCTGAAGATTTTGGTTTGGTACCTTCGTTCGATATCGTTCATAGCATCTTTCTTATTTGGGGCTGTTTGGTGAATGAAGAGTCTTCTTCCTGTTTTAGCCTGTGCCCATGTGTTCAGCCAAACTTCTTTACAGTTGTTTTTGACTATTTGTTTAACTGTTAACATACTCAGTGGGTGATCAATCTGTGGCATTTTTGCTCCCTTCTTTGCCAGTCTATCAGCAACTTCATTTAATGTGATGTTTATGTGGCCAGGTATCCATTGCATGTATATTTCTGTTCCGTACAAGTTCATAATTTTGTGGCATGTTTCTTGAACCTTCTGGATAGTACTGATCGAGTTGGTTTTCCAGTTTCCTATTGCCAAGAGGGCAGCCTGCGAGTCTGAGTACACCACAACATCATTTGGTTCCATTTCGTCTGATTCAAAGAGTTCAAAAATTCTAGTTAGGGTTTTCTGGATGGCGACTACTTCGGCTTCGTAGTTTGTGCACCAGATACCACAGGGACCTGCAATTTTGACGGGTTCTTCAGTACTGGGTGGGATGATTATGGCCCCGTATCCAGCATTTATTACTGCTTTGAAAGCTGACCCGTCTGTATAGGCATGGATAATGTCTTCATCGTACTGACAGATGGTTTCCATAGCAAGTGTTTTCAGCAGCGTAGGTATGAGGCTTTTATTTGCGGGTTGTAGAAGGTTTGTACGTATTATTGGTCTTTTTAGTTCTACGTGAGGTGGTAGGTCAGGCACAACTTGAGTAGGTAGTCTAGTCTCTGGTATGTAGTGCTTCCCTGAAAGCTCTTGGTACCTTCTAGTGAAAGATGTCTTTTTAATTCGGTACCTGGAGTTGAGGTCACCGATAACGTTTTTGCAGGGGTCATCTTTGTCAGCTCGCAAGAATCTTTCTGCCGTGATAATGACTGATTTCTCTCTCCTTAGTTCTAGGGGTTCCACATTGGCGGAAATCTCACATGCGCTGGTCGGAGTAGTTCGCAAGCCTCCACAGATGAATCTGAGTGCCTGGTTTTGTATGCGGTCTAGTTTCAGTCTGAGTGTTGGGCTAGCAGTGGCTTGCAGGGGTAGGGAGTAATCCATAACTGAGCGCACGTATCCCAAGTACAGTTGTCGTAGGGTGCTCTGATTGGATCCCCAATCAGTGCTTGCCAAACGCTTTATGAGGTTTAGCCTTCTAGAGGCCTTAGCAGTTAGGGACTCAACATGTGTTTTGTATGTGAGTCTGGTATCTAGCTGTATCCCTAGATAAGTCGGATTGTTCTCTTTAGCTAGCTCTGCATCATCAAGTTTTAAATCCAGTTCTTTCTTTACTGTTTTGTTGCTGAGTGTGAATATAGAGTAGACTGTCTTACTCGTGTTGATCACCATTTTCCAGAAGCTGCAGTAGGTTGTTAGAGCAGCCAGTGCACGGTTTAGTTTCTTTTGCAGTTGCAAGTGGGACTTCCCTTCTGCCCAAAAGACCAGGTCATCAGCAAACAAGGCGCTGGGTAATTCAAGGTAGTCTGCCAGATCGTTTATGTATATGAGGAAGAGGGTGCAGCTTAGGGCTGAGCCTTGTGGGAGGCCTTCTTGGATGGTTCTTTTCCCTGATGTTGCTCCGTTGACCGTTGTGGAGATGGTTCTATTTGTGAGGAAATCTTTTATCCAACGAAACATTCTTCCTTCTATGCCCATCTTCTGCATCTTGAAAAATAGACCGTCTCTCCATACTCTGTCATATGCCTGCTTGAGGTCTACGAAAACTGCGGCCACATGATTTTTATCCTGGAAAGCATAGGCAATATGTTGTACCAATCGGATTACCTGGTCAACAGTCTGTCTTCCTCTTCTAAATCCTGCTTGGTTAGGATGGAGGGCTTTTCCTTTCTCTAACCACCAGTAGAGGCGTGCATTTATCATACGTTCTGCCATTTTCCCAACGCACGAAGTCAGGGAAATGGGCCGGTAGCTACTGACTTCGCTTGGTGGTTTATCTTTTTTGAGTATTGGGATAATGTTAGCCGTTTTCCATCCTGTAGGTACAGTACTGCTTCTCCACGTCTTGTTTATGAATTCCAGGATCGTCAGCAAGCCTTTTCCCCCAAGTTTGACTATCATGTCGTTGGTAACCTGGTCTGGCCCTGGTGCTTTTTTGGGTTTGGTCTTTAGGAGACTAGATTGCAATTCAGCTAGCGTAAATTCCTGATCAAAGATGCTGTCCACAGCCTTGTGTGCTTTTAGCATGCGTTTTGTAAGTGTCTTGATGGCTTTATCTAGATTGGCTCTTTTGTATGTTTTATTGACTTCAGCAAAGAATCGATTTAGGACTCGTGCTTTCCCTCTGTTGGAGGTAGCTGTGTTACTGTTTGGAAGTTTTATAGGGATTGGGTTTCTCTTCTGGGATGTCCCTGCCATGCTGTCAATGAGTTTCCATGCTTTCTTCCCTTCTTTATTTAGGTCTAGGTTTTCGCATTTTTCTTTCCAGGTTTCCATTTTGGCTTTTCTGCTCGCTAGCTTAACCTGTGCAGTGAGTCTGTTGTATGTGGTTTTGTTTCCACGGCTAGGATTTTTCTGAGCGATTTTCCGTGCCTTGCGTCTTAGTTGTACTAGGTGTTCTAATTCCTCATTCCAGAAGATGCTGTATTTGACATGACTGCCTTTGGGGATTGCCTGTTTGGCTGCCTGCAGTATGGCTGTAGAAATCTGATCGTTCAAGGTATTAATGTCTTGGTTCATGTCTATTTCAGTGAGGAGCTGGTCTGATATGAGTTTGTAGTGTTCCCAGTTTGCTTGAGCATAGTTCCATTTCAGCTGTCTTTTGGTTTCCGTTTTTGTTTTACCCTGCGAGATGGTGGTGAGGATGGGTAGATGGTCGCTTCCTATGTCCTCCAATACCCTCTATTTATACCGGTTGGTGAGGTCTGCAGACACAAGTGTTAGGTCTGGTCGGCTACTGGTTCCGCTAGCTTTATGGTAGAGGGTTGGTGGGGATCTTTCGTTTTGGAGGACTATAAGGTTGGAAGTGTTACATAGCTCTTCTACTGCCTGGCCTGAGGTGTTGGTGTCCTGGTATCCCCAGAGTGGGGAGTGAGCGTTGAAATCCCCTGCTATGATTGTTCTTTTGTATTCGATATAATCAAAGTAGATTCCATTAGTTTCTCTGGGTGGTCTGTAGACATTAAAGATTTGGAAATGTCCGTCACTTTCCCAGACTGTCACTCGTTGTATGTCAGTTTCATCATCGGTCCAGGACCTCTTTATTTGTTTTCTTCTCTCTCTTCAAGAGATGCACCCCATTCTTTTATATATATCCACATCTCAAAGGCTCTAATTCTCAAATGCTAAATCATGTTAAAAAAAACAGTAGAAATAAAAGAGGGATAAATGTGTTTCAGAAACCTTTCTTATCAAAGTATGCAAAAGCAATATCTCCCCAAGTGCTGAGATCCACCCCTGCAGGGTTCACATGGTCTGCTGGACGTTTGGCATCAGAAAAGACATGCTGAATTAAGTATCCATCTTTCCCACAACTCAAGAATGCATGGCAGTCATCACGCCACTCTATACCTAATTGATAAATGAAAAAAATGTGATTAAAACAGAGTCACTGTAACAAAACAAACAATGAATTCCTATTTACATGTGTATCCATTTGTGAAATCATAAATTAAGAAAAATATACCTGGATCACTGGTTATTGTTATACAGAACTGACATCATTGCACTCCGGGCAAACCCCTAGGTGCTCAGTCTCCATCAGTATATGTCGAAGAGTGTGAATGCTAACTGTTCCTGTAGCTCGCTGGTTGTAAACACGACGGATGAATCCTCTCATGTGCCTTATGTTTGATGCCAAATTCCAACAGTCTTAACCTTGATGATTCATCCATTGCAGTGTCATTCTCTAACAGGCGATCATTAATTGTTCTCAGTATATCTCCCTTATCCATCTTCAGTGTCCCCACTGGATCACTGGTAACAAACATTTTTTTTTTTTAAAATGAAAGAAGATGACACATTGGTACACCTTAATAATACAAAAGGCAAGAGATTGGTCATTGCACTGAGAAATACATGAAAATCAAAAGAAAACAAGTCTAATACCAAAATTCAGAATCTTCAACTCAAATTTCAAGTCAGTTCTATTGTTCCACTCTAAAACAACCCGAACAAAAAAAAAAAAACCAACCACCAAGAAGTTACATACTTTCATAAATGTGTGCTTGTGTAGAAGTGAAGTAGCAAATCACCATGATCCCTAACGTGGAACTGGTGATGAGAACTAAACAAGTGACAACTGAACAAAATGTGACATCAAGATGCTGGAACTGGATAGGACATACACTGAGGACACCTGCTTATAGCATTATGAGTAAGAAAGGTAAAGGGAGACGGGAAAATGTGGAAAAGAAGACTGGAGACAGAATTAAAGACTCTGAGCTGATGGCACATGGCAGGAGGATTTTGCATACGTTTGCTGAAGACCTATGCTACTTGGGGAGCTGGAGGATAATGATGATGACTGGTAACAAACATAATATTGTTGTTGTTGATCCAGCGGTGCTTGGGCTCTCGCCCTTCTGCCCAATGCCATGCAGTGATATCTGCATGTTTTCGCAAGTTGTTTTGTTTCTCCGTACAAGGTGTTCCACTTATCTGGCCTCAGAGGAAGGAGAATTTTCCTAACTTCATCGAGTGCTGGGCACTCAAAGAGGTGGTGGTCAATAGTTTCATAGGGGTAGTTATATAGCTGGCACTTTGGAGTGTGTTGTTGGATTCTGTTCAAGTGATTGTTGAGTGGTATATGTTGTGTTCTGAGCAAAAAATGGTGCTCTGATCCCTCCTTGTAAGATGGCCAATGTTATCATTTGGAACAAACATAATAAAAGAAGACATATATAAAAGAAGACATACATAAAAGAAGACATATATAAAAGAAGACATATATAAAAGAAGACATACATAAAAGAAGACATACATAAAAGAAGACATACATAAAAGAAGACATATATAAAAGAAGACATATATAAAAGAAGACATATGTAAAAGAAGACATACGTAAAAGAAGACATACGTAAAAGAAGACATACATAAAAGAAGACATACATAAAAGAAGACATATATAAAAGAAGACATATATAAAAGAAGACATACATAAAAGAAGACATACATAAAAGAAGACATACATAAAAGAAGACATATATAAAAGAAGACATATATAAAAGAAGACATATGTAAAAGAAGACATACGTAAAAGAAGACATACATAAAAGAAGACATATATAAAAGAAGACATATATAAAAGAAGACATACATAAAAGAAGACATACATAAAAGAAGACATATATAAAAGAAGACATATGTAAAAGAAGACATATGTAAAAGAAGACATACGTAAAAGAAGACATACATAAAAGAAGACATATATAAAAGAAGACATATATAAAAGAAGACATATATAAAAGAAGACATATATAAAAGAAGACATACATAAAAGAAGACATACATAAAAGAAGACATACATAAAAGAAGACATACATAAAAGAAGACATACATAAAAAAGACATACATAAAAGAAGACATATATAAAAGAAGACATATGTAAAAGAAGACATATGTAAAAGAAGACATACGTAAAAGAAGACATACATAAAAGAAGACATATATAAAAGAAGACATATATAAAAGAAGACATACATAAAAGAAGACATACATAAAAGAAGACATACATAAAAGAAGACATACATAAAAGAAGACATACATAAAAGAAGACATACATAAAAGAAGACATACATAAAAGAAGACATACATAAAAGAAGACATACACAACTGTCTTCCCTAAGAAAACAAAGGGCAAGAGCAGCTTTCATTTCACTGGCAAATATATGGAAATACAAAGGCACCACAAAAATCACAATCTTCAACTCAAATGCCAAAAACAAATCTCATAATGGAAACTAACAGCTACGCGAACCATCACCGCAAGATCACATGATGTGCTTAAGCAAAAGTTCAAGGGGCCAAAATGAAGTGGTGTCTTATGATAAGGAGCGATAAGGGAGAAAGAAGAAAATAACTGATAATACATTTCCCAGAGGTTTCTAAAGACACAAAGAAAGAATTGGACTACTGCACACTCGGGCATGTCATATAAGGGGAATAAATGAGGTTCGGCATAGGGCTGGCAACTGGCAACCGTATTATATAAAACCAATTGTCACAGAAACCACTGCTACAAAAACACGTGAATGCTTGGTGCAGACATCCTGGAAGGAGACCAGCAGCAGTGGTGGCTTCATGCTCCTCAAGGAGCACAAAGGAAAATGATGATGATGAATATAATATATCCTACAACAGTGGTCCATTTATTTTTTGGCAGTGCACCACAATGAAGGAATAATAAGACTTAACAGCCCACCTTCCCAATTCTTTCTCATGTTTCTTCTTCTTCTTCTTCTTCATTTGCCCTCAGACTTCTACATTAATGACTCTAATAAAGGCAGTAGTCAGTTCAAGGTTCCTGACATCTCGTTTGCCCTCAGACTTCTACATCAATGACTCTAATAAAGGCAGTAGTCAGTTCAAGGTTCCTGACATCTTGTTCGTCCTCAGACTCCTACATTAATGACTCTAATAAAGGCAGTGGTCAGCTCAAGGTTTCTGACAACTCCAAACAGTTTTTCGTGGAGTGAGGTAGGTTGCTGCCATATGCCACTCCGTTCACTGCTGTAAGTTGGGCAGGACTGGAGCCGATGTTCAGCTGTCATGGGGCTGGTGCCACAAGAGCAGAGATCTGCTGGACCAATCCTGTACTTGTGATATAGATAGCAACCTCAACCTAATGTGACCAGTACATAAGCGGAGTTTGACTCATTTAACATCGGCGGGTACCAGATCCCGGAAATCAGATATGCTGACGACACAGTCCTCCTATCGACCAACCCAAAAGGACTTGAACAATTACTTCTGTCCACCAAAAAACACAGCGAGGCCCAGAATCTATACCTAAACACCAAGAAGACCAAAGTATTGACAACAGACAAAGTAAAGACCAAACCAGAAATTGAAATTGATAACGAAGAACTGGAAAGTGTCAATGAATTCGAATACTTAGGATCAATCATTAACAGCTCTGGCGACTGTGCAGTAGAAATTAAAAGAAGACTTGCAATTGCTTCACATAAGCTAATACAGATGAAAAACCTATGGCAAGGCACAAGCAAAGAAACAAAGTTACAACTGATCAGAGCATGTATATTCCCAGTAGCAACATACGGCTGCGAGACTTGGACACTCAATAAAACAGTTGCAAAAAAGATTACATCATTCGAAATGAAATGCTACAGAAGGATGTTGAGAATACCCTGGACAGAAAAAAAGACCAACAGAGAAGTACTGCACTCACTAAACGTACAGGAACATTGGCTCCTAAATACCATTGCAATAAGGAAGCTGAAATTTTTCGGTCATATAAAAAGACATAATAGTCTGGAAAAAACAGTGATGGAAGGCATGGTCCCTGGAAAAAGGGGAAGGGGTCGACCTAGACGACGGTGGACCCAGGACATCACAGAGAGTCTGAACTTGTCTTTGGCTGATGCAGGTCGACTTGCCCAGAATCGTGATGCGTTCAGAGCAGCTGTAATGGAGACAACGTTCTGGAAAGAATATGTCACATGATGATGACATAAGCGGAAAATGATGACCTGGTCTCGCCTGGATCGCTGGTGATAGGCATCCTCTTTTATGTTTCAGTAAAAATAAGGCAATCCTGATGATAGAAACACTGTTCTTGGGCATTCAGCCTTCCAAATGCTAAATCATATAAAAGCTACACTACTGGACGCAGAATACATACATGTAGTAACATCCACATGACCTTCAAATACTGCAAATGGTATATAGGGCCGATCAACATCCCAAACATTCACGCAATGATCAACCATTAAAGAACAGCTAGAGATGTGATTCTTTCGGTGAGGCCGCCACTTGATACGGGCTACTGGTGCAATATTTGTGATGCTGTACAAGCAAGGAGGTAAAGTGGCTCTATCATTCCCACGTGGCATATCCCAAACCTTCAAATGAAAAAAAAGTACACAGCATAGACTACAGTGCTTACAGAAGCTTGACTGTATATTTGAAAGTACTGCATATACAAAACTAAAATTCAGTACAAGATGAAATGTTAGCTCCTGACCATATCAAAAAAGCACCATCTCCTTCACCCTGTTCAAAGTTAAACTCATGCTTTTCACTTCTTTTTTTGATGCACTTCTTCACATATTCCCCTGTGTTTCAATTCTCCACTTCCCTTGCAGGTTTTATTCTAAGGCCTATCTGGCTAAATTTTAAACGATTTCAGCTGACATCATTATCTCCATTTATGCTCCTTATGGAGCCGACCCCCTTAAGGAAGTCTATGCCTGTCACGAAATGGATTTAGGACTAGAGACTGTCTACATACAGTGACAAGACACTAGTGAGAAGAAAGACTGAAAAGATAGATTCAGATAGAAATATAGTGCAAAATGTGAAAGTTGAGACCATTGGCTCCGAGGTTGAGAACCGAGGTTGATTCTTTCCTCGCCACTTCGGACGTTTAAATTGCTATGGCCTCGAACCACCTCTAACTACCCTAAGGGGATAAGGTTCAATCAAGCTTCACAAACACCAAGATACAGACAACATATAGCTACTGTACTTAAAGGAAATGACTGATGCCAGCTACAATTTATACAAGTTTATTATACACCTATAAACAAACTCATATACATGTCAAATACATAAAATTGCAGTGTAAGCACTCCTGAAATAAACAAATTCAGGAAGAAAAAAAATGACACATGATGTATCATCAAAACAACCAACCCCACCCTTCACCCACAAGGTTCACCTGTATGGAGAAAAGGTAAGATTAAATGAAATGAATTACACTGTCTGGGTGGGGTCTCAAGTCGAGCCTCCACTTCAAACTAGCTATTCTAAATTCTAACTCTAAGTCCACTGATAGCTGGAACGACTACAAAGTGACTACACAATCTCTGCACAGACTTCGGTTCTACACAGCCTATCCTGGAATCTCCTGAACACAACTAACTGCACCTCTAAACTTCAGCAGCTGTCCTCTGCTATGATCTTCAACAAAACTATGTCTCTTTTCTGTGCTGACTTCTGTAGAGAGAATGTTCACCCTTTCTCTCTCCACGAACTCTGGAATTTGATGACTGAGGTTTAACAGAACCCCACTGGATTCTAAACTGGCACTGTAGCTGACTTCTACCACTCTGAAATTACCTGCCCGAGTACCTATAACTGGGCCGTCGGCTTTATTTTGGCCGTGACGAAGCGAACATAAAATTACCACAACGCTAGCAGCATGCCAAATCTGCGTGTGTAGCAGAATGAGCGTCAGAGCTCAGGATTTATCCACAAAAATCCTATTCGCTGGAAAAGGTCTTCCCCTGGCTGGGAAAACGTATTTTCTTCCTCTCCTTCCACCACTGGCAATTCATGCGCGACTTAGCTTGTCGGCAAATGCCACAACTTCGCCGTGGGAGAAATTTTTGTGGTATCAAAAATTCTGCTCTTCCCCACAAAAAGCCGGTACCTGCTGTTCAGATGAAACAAAACAACAGCTAAACAAAACGTAATAAATCTATTTCTAATAACGCCACCTCCCTGACTCTTCAACACGTTATGCACCTCCATACAAAAAATCATGCCAACACTGTCCGCTCCTCTCCTGTTCCCTTCTCTACCTGAGCCTACAAAGTAAACATTGGCTAACCCAGATCGCTTGTTCTGCCTGACTAACTCCGAGCAACAACAATATTTTCACTGGTGCGGTCTGGGCAGTCGTACTGTGGCCTACTTCTTACGCTGACACTAATGCCGTAATGATTACTACAAAATAAAACTAGCCCTCTCTAGGAATTCCTAAAATTCCCGTCAATAATGGTAATCACATTCAAAATGTAATACAAAATAATTCCCTTTAAAATTTCTTCTCCCATCTTCTGAATTCACAGAACACCAATGCACCATCAATAACATATTAGCTGCTAGCGTATACATACTGCAAAGAAGTTATACATAACCCCTGTTATCAAATTGAAAACCCCCGTAGTTCAACCACGTGTTTACAATTTTATGACCATGTGCGTCTCTCCCCCTCGTCCCTCTGAACATCGTATCAATAAATATACCGTAACCAACGCGCCCACGTGCTCGTGCAACAATACACCTCTTCACTCCCGTCCACAGATATATGCGTAACTATATAATTAGCGAGCATCAATACTCTCAATAAAATCACAAATGAAAATACACATTACACACGCTCCCGACTATTCTGTAAATAAATAAAATTCGCAGATGCGGGTTTCTCTGCAGACCTGTTTTTGAAATAGATCCAAGCATGGCCGAAACCTCGCAACTTTCAAATCATCTTAAATACCGCTATTCCTGAAATAAGGAATTAAATGGACCTAGTAAGTTTCTCATGTCTATCACTCAGATCGTATTTGATGGCTCTGAAGTTACGAATTTAATTAAACTCCACTTCCCAAGAAACTTACTGCTACGCCTAGACTAGAAAAATTAAATAAAGTCCCCACGCAAAAATGATGCTTACCAAATCTCGAATGTCCTACTGAAGGCAATCGACTTGACTCTGGCAACCGGCTTGGCAATTTTTCATTAAAAGAGAAAGAGGCTATGAAATATAGGCCTTTTATAATCGCCTAACAGCACGCGGACCTCTTGACGTCATATGCGGGGCTTTAATTCTAACCCAATAATTTCAAATCCCGTTAGCTCTCAGCCAATCAGAATTGTAAACAATACTGATGCAATCCGGTTACTGCCAGACAAAGAAACAGCATTAAGCTCTGCCCTCTAGTGGCAATGAAACAAAAATGGCCAAAATATATATATAAAAAATCCCGAAAAATGTGTCTAGGGCCACCTGCCCTATCTTTAAAAAGACTAAAACTGGGGCTAATCCTGATCTAGCCTCTATAATCTTAATCTAGAAAAATACTGTCCAATTCCCTACACCCCCATTCTAAACACATAAAGAAGAACCATAAAGCAGATGAGATCAAACTCCCTCGTGATCTCATCTTGAAAAAACGTAAATAATAGAAGGAGAAGAAACCTGGAGAAGGATTTTTCTGTAATCCCTCCAAAATAGTAAACAAAATGCAAGGGGAAAAAGACATGGGCCATTTGAAAGACAGAATCTCAGTACTTCCGTCACAATGCCAAAATGCCTTCTCCTGCAGCAGTGGTTTCTGTAGCTACTTTTTTACATGATGAGGTTGCCAGTGCCACGCAAAGTCTCATACATGTCTTTTACGACATATCTGTTGGAATAGTGGTCCTTTTCTTTCTTTGTCTCCTCTGAGACCCAAAGAAACTATATAGGGCTCTTGCTGGCATATGGTCTATCAATTAAACAGCCCTACAAAAAAAAAAATTTTTTGGTGCCAAACATTTTACTCTTGATTGTACATAAATGAGGCCTGCTCAATCCAAATATCACATTTACTTGTCTGTAGCAGC
Source organism: Oreohelix idahoensis (assembly GCA_024509875.1). NCBI lineage: Eukaryota > Metazoa > Mollusca > Gastropoda > Stylommatophora > Oreohelicidae > Oreohelix > Oreohelix idahoensis. Next base: position 760,130 of record JAMPIV010003473.1, on the reverse strand, counting down.
TCTAGTTTTTGAGATACAGACATTTTTGTATTTCATTAATACAGGGTGACCCAAAAAAAAAAAAAAACGGGCCAGCACACACTTTTTGTGCGCTTGCGGGCCCGTTTTTTTTGGGTCACCCTGTATTATTACAATATTTTCTATATAAGGCTATGTAAAAAAAACTATTGCTGTCTAGTCCTTTACAAAAGAAAACTGATTGTTTACTCTCAGTTTCAGTTTTCCAAGAATCTTCCCAGAATTGCCTTTTTTAGATTTTAAGCCACTGCATGCATGTTAGTATGCTACTTATTTTATTACACTTCTAACAGAGAATGGCATCATCTTCAAGAAGAGCATGTTTTCTTTCACCGCATTTATTTTGTTATATTTGTGGAGAGTACACTTTCAAAGAAGAACATAGGAAGCATATTACTGTTTTTGTGAAAAAGGCATACTTTGCTTACTTTAAAGTAAAACTAGATGACCAGGACAAGTCTTGGGCTCCTCATATTGTTTGCAAAACATGTGTTGAACACCTGCGACAGTGGACTTGTGGGAAAAGAAAATGTTTAAAATTTGGAATTCCAATGGTTTGGAGAGAGCCCAAGAACAACTATGATGACTGTTATTTCTGTGTTGTGAATATTAAGGGAATTAATGGAAAAAATCACAAAAAGTGGAAATATCCAGATTTAGATTCTGCTAGGCGACCTGTTCCACACGGAGATGACATACCAATTCCAACTTTCAGTCAGATTTCGGATTCCCTGCTAGAAGATGAGACAGCAGTGGCATGTGGAATGACAAGTGACAGTGATAGTGATTTCGAAGATGATTTTTCAGATGCTCAACGCTTCGACCAGCTTGAACTAAATGATCTAATCTGAGATCTATATATCTCCAAGGAATCTTCAGAACTTTTGGCTTCAAGATTGAAAGAAAAAAAATTACTGACTGCTGAAACAAAGGTTACATTTTATCGCAGCAGAGAGCAAGGTTTTATTCCATTCTTTTGTAAAGAAAACAACCTTGTGTTTTGTACTAATGTAGGAGGTCTTGTTAACAAAATGGGTGTAAGTTATACACCAGATGAGTGGTGACTTTTCATTGACAGCTCTAAAAGAAGTTTGAAGGGTGTTCTCTTACACAATGGTAACAAATATGGCTCAATTCCAATTGCTCATTCTACTACAATGAAGGAGGAGTATGCTACAATAAGCACAGTTCTGGAAAAATTGAAGTATTTAGAACATAACTGGATGGTTTGTGTAGATCTTAAAATGATGAACTTCTTGCTTGGCCAGCAAATGGGATTCACCAAATATCCATGCTTTAAATGTTTGTGGGATAGCAGGGCAAAAGATATGCACTGGACAAAGAAACAGTGGCCGTTGAGGGATGAATTTAAAGTTGGAGAAAAACAATTGTCAATAAGCCTCTCATTGATCGAAAAAGAGTTCTACTGCCACCATTACATATAAAGCTTGGCTTGATGAAGCAATTTGTTAAGGCACTGAACAAAGATGGTACCTGTTTTAATTACTTATGCAGAAAGTTTCCAGAATTGAGCATAGACAAACTTAAAGCTGGAATTTTTGATGGACCTCAAATTAGAAAGTTAATAAACGATCCAAATTTTATTGATTCAATGAACAAAACAGAGTCCACAGCCTGGTCATCATTTGTTTTAGTTGTGCAAAACTTTCTGGGTAACTTTAAAGCAGACAATTATTCTGAATTAGTTGGAAACATGCTGTCGAGTTTTTGTGAACTTGGATGCAACATGAGCATAAAATTGCACTACCTCCATAACCATTTACATTTATTTCCGGAGAATCTTGGCGACTTTAGTGAGGAGCAAGGTGAAAGATTTCACCAAGATATAAAAACAATGGAAGAGAGATACCAGGGACTTTGGGATGCCCACATGATGGCAGATTACTGTTGGACCCTTAAGCGTGACTGTCCGAGCATATCACATTCCAGGAAGTCCTCGAAAAGATCCTTTTTGCGTGTTGACTAAACAAGTGCTAGTGATAAAGTTTTATTACATTTTTGGTAATATATGCACAGTAATTACATATAATATGAATGCAGATTAAAGTCAAAATGCCACTGATAGCACCTAACTCTAGGATTGTACATAACAATTGCCCTACTATTATGGTAATTCTTAGTTATCTCAAAAACTAGAGCTGATAGAAAAAATCTGATTACATTTTTGGAATCAGCAACCCAAAATTACCCAAGAACAGCTATAAAATTTAAGGCACCAAAATGTGTGTATACCAGTGTTATCACTTCTCTGGGTTATTTGTACTGCAGCTAGTTTTATCCAATGGTTAACATGTCCATTTTATTGTGAGGATGTAAATAAATATTTTGTTCAGAAACACTTGCAGTTTCTCTGCTTCTGTAGTTTAGTTTCCATGTCTGATCTGCACTGGCAAACTGGCTTCAAACAGATATTTAACAAACACTGTGTGTGGCACTTCGTATTGTATCATAAGAAAACCGAGCTACAAATCTTCAAACAGTTTATTTCATTCATTTCCCATCTGCTCCTGACAGAGCATAAAGCCACCACTGCATCAAAGCATTGACATGTTTTTGTAGTGATGGTTTCTGTAGCAATTTGTTTTACATGAGGTTACCAGCCCCATGCACAACTTTACATCAGTCACTGCTTATGGGACCAAAGACGCACTGACACTGATAAATGCAGTCAGCGACCCATAGCTTGACTGCTTGCATCAGGGTCAGCGAACCAAAGCTGACCAAGACCCTACTCCACCTCCAAGTGGCGGTCCTGGAAACAGGCTGCATCACTGCAGTCTGGCTAAGAGAGTAGGGATCAAAGTGGGATGGCTAACCCAGTCCCAAAAAATGCCGTGCTGAAGTCGGATGTGTCGGGCCGAAAGGCGCAAATATCTAGGCTTCACTGTAAACGGACACAACGCAACCAACGTCCTTTTCAGGACGAACAAAGAAGAAGAAGAAGACTGCTTATGACATGCCTCATTTACATACTTAGGAAGCACAGTAACACTAGATGGTAGAACAAGCAAAGACATCAGTAGTCGAATGAATAAAGCCAGAAAAGCCTTGCCCAATCTGAACAACATCTGGAAATCTTTTCAGTATAGTAAACAGGTAAAAGTAGTCTCTTAGCAGATACTGTCGTAGAGGAATGAAGTGTTACAGACTTCACCAAACTAGGTCCAGCATCGAGAGGTGAGGATGACCAGTTCTCTTCCTCACTAACTTTTCTTTCCCTAACTCAAAGAGCAGAGTCAGGTACCCATTTACAGCTGGGTAGACTGGAGGGTGTCGCTTACGTGATTTGAACCCGGCACCTTTGCTGCGAGACAACAGCGCTCTAACTACTCTGTCAATCGGACGCTCCTCGGTACAGTACAAACATTAAACTAAAAATATACAAAAGATGTGTAATTTCTGTACTTCTATATGGTGTAGAATGCTGCAAAGTAACAGAAAATAGAAATGTCCAAGTTGCCCTCTTTTCACACAACCTGCCTAATGAAAATTCTTTGAATTTTCTGGCAGAACACCATCACCAAAACTGCTAATATGGAGCCACCAAGAAGACAAGCGCACCATCATAGCGGGTAGACGTTGGAATTGGGTTGGCCACATCCTCATCAGAGACCCTGACACCATCACCAGAAGTGCCATGCTATGGACTCCAGAAGGAATGTGAAATGTGAGGCCGGCCAAAAGCCACCTGGTGGAAAACTGGTGGCAGAGATGCAAAGCATGAACCAGAGCTGGGACACCACACGAAGGGTGTGCTTTCAGTATCAGCTACTATATATTCATTTCATTTATTTTATCCCGAGTTCGTTACAATTAAGTTCCATCTGAACACATTACTTCTTAGGTTCACCCTTTTAAAACGTCCACACTGTTTCTACATCCTTCTATCCTCCGAAGGGATCAACAAATGTGTATTCACACAATATTCCTTATACATTTCGTTCACCTACAATGGGGGTGGTTGAGGTAGTCGATACTCACACTTCTCGACATTTTACATACGAATTATTCGAGGTTAATACTAACCTCAGTGATAAGTCTATCACACACTCCTGGCAATCTTAGCCATATTTCTGTTCCATTTTCTTATTTCACTTTAAATATATTTGTAACGCTACCTCAGTTCCAGAGTCAAGTCAGACTCCTGTTTAGTGATATCACACATATATTTCAGTAGAAGAATTTCTACACTTTCCAAGTCCATTGGACACATTCCCCCTTGGACGAACACTTTCCGAATTCCGTGGACACAGCCATCTTGGACGAACACTGCGGAATATCTCCTGGATACTCAAATTTTCGTCATCCTTCACTATGCCGATATGTCAGATCCTAAACCCAATATTCTGCGTTTATGTGAGGCATATTGTGGTGCGAAGCAAATCTTCAAATTTGTCTCACCCCCATGATGTGCACTCAACAGACATGTTTGTGGGAGTAGTAGTCCTATTCTCTCTTTGCTAGGGAAATATCTGAGATCAGCTTATTTACTTATCAATGAGCCGCAGTAGCGCAGTGGTTAGTGCACTGGTTTCCTAGCTCGGTGGTCCGTGGTTCAATCCCCAGTTGAGGTGGGATTTTTTAGACTGCAAACGGCTCCGGGGTCGACCCAGCCTCATGAATTGGATACCAGAGCAACTCTGGGAAGGTTAAGGCGGCCGGCGTGATGCGGACCCCATCACCCCTAGTGTGGCAATGGTCAAGAAAATATGGGCCTAACACCATGATCCCAATATGCCTCAATGGGGGTGTAACGGGATCCCCTTTATTTACTTATTAGCAAATAAAATTAAATACCCTAATGACAACATGCATGACACACCTTTGTTTTAACATTATATATTTCAAGCTTATACTTTCACTCTGCAACACTCCCCAGGACCATTATTTGATGCTAAATCTGCTAGATTTTTTAGTATGTCTCAAACCAATAAAAACTTTCATGTAATACATGACTATTCAAATAATTCTTTCCACCAACTAATGTCAGACATTACTGTCAGACATATATATTGGATAACAGTGCAGGACAGTGAGAAACGGCAACATATCAAAGTGCTTTGATATAATTCTAAAAAACTAAATTCACTACTGTGTGAACAAGGTTCACGTTCTACACTAATTTTCCCTAACACAAATATTGGGGAGCTGAAAGGTACTGATTGACTGATTGAAATATTGTTATATCTCCTTTGAAGTGAGACAATTCTTCATTTTCCACATATGTGACACTTAAATCCAACACTAATTCTCCTCATCACAATTATTACTAGATCTCCCTGGATGTGAGATAATTCTTAACTGATCCAAAATTTAATACTTAAATCCCCACTAATTCTCCCTATCACAATTATTATTAGATTTCCCTTGATGTGAAACAATTCTTCATTCAACGCGGAAGTTTAAGAATTTGAGCAGTGCTTTAAAAAAAGTTTTGACATGTAACTGTAAATGAGCGAACGAACAAACTTTATTTTCAAAGGGTTTAAAATTGGGCACACAGGCCCGTCTAACATTCTGCCCTTCCTTTCTCTGGTCTCCCTTACTGAATCCAATTATCCTCACATGCATTTTAAATATTATTTTAAAATGGTAAAATAAACTACAATACAATAAAATAACCTAAAATCCCAACATAGTAACAGTATGACACGAGACCAGATGGCCGTAGCAGGATGAACATGTGCGTCTTCTAACTACAGAACTGTTACCAGTAGAAAACATGTATCACAATCAAACGATAGCAACCTTTATCATCTTGTCCCTGCCAGCTGTTGCCAACCATGAAGTCTTTTCCACTGGGTGCCAGTCCAAAGAGAATACTGGTCCATTATGAGCCATAAACTGCCGCTCACATTTGTCTGGACGACGCATGTCCCATATCTATTAAGTGAATTCAAAAGAAAATATTTGTATTCACCATTTACAAATACAAAATGATAAAATTTTACAGAAAATTTTTCAAACAAATATAAAAGATAGTTCTGAGATACACTTAAAAGTTAACAGAAAAGTTATCAGATAATCATAACAATCAACCATCACCTGGGAGCATAGGCCTTCAACAAACTTATGTCAAGTCTTCCTGTTCCATCAGCTCCAAGTGTTTCCATGCCTTCTTAGTCAACAACCCAAGCCTCCTTTTGGCTTTCTCTGGGTTGCATCACAAGCCTCCTTACCAGAGGATCTTCTTCTGTCTTGGATGGCAGACGTAACTTATTTTCTTCAGTTGACCTGTCTATGTCGTTTGCTAAAGTTTTTGTGACTTAAAATTGTTTACAGGATGGGGTAACTGACCCTATTCCCAACCCTCCTTAGTTACTTTTTACGACATGCAAAACTATAACAATTATTTGTGATCTTTTTCGTTTTTTTTAGGGATGTTATTCTTCACGGATCCATATATGTTTATTGCAATTCTGTTCTCGAAATACACAGCTGAGCTTCATCCTCTTCTCAAAATATGAGCTTCATCCTGTTATCAAAATACACAGATGAGCTTCACCCTCTTCTCAAAATACACAGCTCAGCTTCAACCTGTTTTCAAAATACACAGATGAACTTCATTCTGTTCTCAAAAAACACAGCTCAGCTTCAACCTGTTCTAAAAATACACAGCTGAGCTTCAACCTGTTCTCAAAATACACAGATGAGCTTCATCCTATTCTCAAAATACACAGCTCAGCTTCAACCTGTTCTCAAAATACACAGATGAGCTTCAACCTGTTCTCAAAATACACAGATGAGCTTCAACCTGTTCTCAAAATACATAGCTGAGCTTCAACCTGTTCTCAAAATACACAGCTGAGCTTCAACTTACTTAATTGTACACAATATCTCAAAGTCATATATGACTGTAAACGTATCGGGAGTTTTATTTTTTAATTTTAAAAATAAAGTTTCTGTGCAGAAACACATCTTAGTCTCTGAAGCAGAATGCGTGAGTTATAATTTACATTTAATATTTTTTCTTTGAAGGACCGAGGACTAGAATGGAACCAGGCCAGGAAGAAGACAGCTGATAGAATAGTCTGGCGCTCTCTCTTCCAAACCTCTACACCTCACGGTAGAAGGGGAACGACTAAGTAAGTAAGTATTTTTTCACTTTGTCATTTGGACATTACCCAGATGTTTATGATTTACACTATGTGAGTGACAGAACAAAGAGTGAACTTTCACATCCCTCAGACATTCTCAGCACGCATGTGACTGAATTCTCAATGGGTAAGCTTTGACCTACCAAACTTTCTTCATTTATCACCACGCCTGGAGAGATATCATATTAATTACAGCGTCCATCTGACACAATAATTTTTTTTTTTAACACTCTTGCTTAAACAGCTCTGCCTCAAACAAAAGTTGCCAACAGTGTAAGAAACAGTAAAGTCAGAAATAACAAGAGCAAAATTGAAAGCAAGCCTTGCTTCTCATTTACAGAGCAACAACAACAAAATGGTTAAGACAGCTTATCTTAAAAATAGAATAACTAGCACTACAACCTTCACATGCTGTATCAAAAGGAAGGAGGACATGTGGAATACCAAGAAAATAGTGGACCAAAAAGCGTCCAGGAGTAAAACACACTGTTGGGAGTTAGAAAATGCAGTTAGTTTGAATGCCCAGAACACCGCTTCGCTACCAAGTCATCTAGACACTCTATGTCACGTGATGAGACTGGCAGGGAAAGGATTGCTAACAAAGCGTGTGCAAAAAGAGAGAGAGAGTTTAGCAGCGAAAGGGGTTGGAGAAAAAGGGGGCATTCAGTGACCAGCCGTTTTGGCTGTTGAGATGTGTATATGGGTGTGTATATGGCCCATAAGATAAATTCATGTGTACAAGATCCTGTGTATTGAAAATATACAACTGTATTCCATATTTCATGATTGAAAGGATTGTTTCATACCTATGAGTGACTTTTATTGTTATTAATCTTGGTTGTGTACGAACTGCCTGACTACATCAATGGGTCTATTGTAGCGTTCTTCATGTGTAATAAAGTTTATGACCGTCAAGTGGCAGTTATTACTTTCTTTAAAGAAAGCTGTGCGTGAACGAAAGAAAATTAATATTTGTCTGCAAGGCACGTAAAGAAAGAACCCTGGACATTAACTTCACATGAATGTTGTATGTAAACAACATGCACTTGCAAAACCCTAACACGAAACAAAAAAGGCCTTCAACACACACCATTATACAAACATGAAACACCCACGAAAGCCACTGGAACTTACTACGGCATTTAGTGGATACACAGGCATCTTACACACATTCAGATTCTTTATTATCAGGTTACCACCAGTATAAGAGTGGCCGATTAGCTAAGTGATTAGAGTACTGAATTTTCAGCAGAAAAGTTACCAGGTTCTAGGATTGAAATCAGATAGTGTTACGCTCCAGTCCACCCAGCTGTAAATGGGTACCTGACTCTGCTCTTGAGTTAAGGAAAGTAAAGGCAGGGAGGAAAGGAACTGGTCACCCCACCTTATAAAGCTGAACCTAGAAGAGTGAAGTCTCTAACACTTTACTCCCCTGCAGCACTATCTACTACGTGACTACCTTTACTCTTTTTTTAAACACATTATAAATATCAAAAATGCTTTTCAAAGTATTTAAATATTTTTGACAATGATGACTACATCACTGAACTAGAACATTTTAAATCTGTTTTCGCGTAATTTGATATTATAGACACACCCTGTTTCAACCCATATTTTTCACAAAATAATCATGTTTTCATAATTTTTTTACATTATAAACAAAGGCCTTGTGATGCCAATAACTCTGTATCTCAAAATACCAACACATGCCTGTTTTTTGTGGTAAGGCATCACATTTTAAGTCATTATTCTAAAAAGAAAAAAAAAAAATCATAATGTATACATATTTTACCTGAACTCCTCCGCTGTCATACGCTGCAGCAAATGTGAAATAGCCCATACTTGCTGGGCAGAACTGAGCATCTCTCACACTGTCTGTCCCTGCTGCTCCAAACTTGGTGCAAACGGCTGGTTTTCGTACATCCTGAAGCATTACAGGACATCTAGAGTACACTCACTTTACAATCTGTTTCATATGATTTAAAATTAACCTCAAAATATAAATTTCTAACTACAGTAAAAAATGACTATTTACAGTCAAAATCTAGACAGGTTCTACCAAAAATTAATGCTTTTCAAAACGATGTAAAACAGAATATCGCTTTGACTCCAGCTGAGTTTACATAAAGAAACATTTCACTGATATTCTTTCCACCTGGTCTTAACCCAAACAGAGCTTCGATGTAATGGCCATCATTTCATAATCCAAAATCCAGACCTAAAGGTCTCTTATATTTGGACATGCGCCCTAATATAACCGACTAGGTTAAATGGGACGAGCCGCGCCAAAACGATGCAAAAATTTAAAAAATAAAAATTTCATAATCCATTCTATTTTATTCCAATGGCACACTAAAAGTGTTACTCATCCCCAATTTCCATTTCATCCCATTTGTTAGCTCTACCTATACTATTCTGATTGATTCTTCTCCATGTTCCATCTGATCTCTCCACTCTTTTCTTCTTCCTACGTAGGTTTCAGTCAAGGGAATATCTGGTTATCATCTTTCTCCTGTTCACTCCTTATACAGCATGAAGCCACCATTGTGGCTGGTTCCCTTGATGCAAGCCTGCACAAAATATTCCCATGCTCTCACAGCCAGCGGTGGTTTTTGTAGCAATTCGTTTTATTGACGAGATTGCCGGTCTCACGCACAAACTCGTATTGCCATCTTGTTTGACTAACCCAAGGAAGCAGTATCCCTATTCTTTCTTTGTCTCATCAGAGCCCCCTCCCGGAAACTTCAACGAGCATTTCTGGCTATGGTGACAGGTTATTTCTAGAGGGTTTGTTCTATCTATCTCAACATTCTCTCCTTAATCTCCCGGCGTTTGTCTCGTTCTCTTCCACATGTCAGTGGATTACCTGACATTGTCATAGTTCTTATTTCTCACTCAGCACTTTTTCTCGTCAATAAAACGCATGTGCAGGGGCTTTGCATTGTCATGTAGGCGACGCTTTTCCCACCTATAAGTGTGCCTTGAGGAACTTTATGTTAAATGTTCGTGGAGAACATGGAAAGACGTTGAGTTTGTCTAGCCTTCAAGCTACTGTGGAGTAAGGCGTGTAATTCCCGCCTTGAACCTATAATAGAATAAGTACAGGTGAAGTTTATTGTCCAGCCTGGAGGAGATTCTGTGAATTTATATGGCGATGTTCATGCCGCCAATCACTAGTAATAAGTGATTCACACCTGCAGGGTGTATTATTGTGTGCAAGGAGTGTATGCCGCACAAAGGACATTCTGTGCACTGTCATTGTGTGTCCATAGAGCCAGTGTATGAATACTGTAGTTTGTTATTTCCTACAGGCAATGTTAACCTCAGTATTATGTCGGTGCGCTTGCCAATATAAATGGTAATCAGGAATTGTGGAGTCATGTCAATAAATGTAAAGGAACTGTAAGCAGTGGTATTCGTGTTACTTCATACCCCTCGCGTTGTTCATCTACACACATGCCACACCCCATTATTATATATTGTTCTTTACATCTGGGGACATTATATATACCTTTACAATTCTCACGTTTTATATTTCGCTTTTCAGTGGGTGGAGGAATGAAGTGAGTGAAAGGTAGTAACCAAATTCAGCTCCAATGCACCAAATTTAAATATGGATTTCAACATCTTCCAAAAGAGAAGCAAGAGTATATCTTTCCAAACAAAAAGTTAAGTGCACGTAATTTTATTAGAGCTACCGCACAAACTAATACACAAAACACCATAACGCTGATGGTCCTAACTAGACATTGGACTGTAAAAAGTGTCATATATCATGACAAAAATGTCATGTAATATTTACTCAGAAAGGATACGTCTTTACGTACACTTTCACTAACAAGCATGGACCGGAATATAAGAGAGTATTTCAATAAATAGGTAACAAGACTTGCAAGTAAATTTACCTAAACAGACAAGAGTGTCTGTTTACTGAAACAATACAAGTGATCTGCTCATTATTTGACCGAGGTCTTATAATACACTAACATAATTACCGATATATGTTACGTTGGTCGGTCTCACTCAAAATAGTAACTCGCACCAGAAAAAAAAGTGCGCAACTCATGGTGTGCAACTTGCGCGGCGTGGGTGTTATATAAAACAAATGCTTTGGTTTTTTTTTTTTTTTTTATTCTTTCATGAAATTAGTAGCGCTCGACAAAGAAAAAGTGCGTAAAAATTGGTGTGGATGAGCCAATAACATACCAAAGTGAATTGTATTTGAACGGTTTGAACTTTTAAATTGAATCTAAAATAACATAATTCTTGCCGTGTGTACGTTGGTCACAACTGAGGAATGCAACCGTGTTGAAAAATTGTATTGTTTCCATTATATATACTCTCCCTAAAATAGTTACAATCAATAAAGTAAAGCGTTCAAATGACGGTGTTGATGAACAGTTTGATTACACTGTATAATGGAAAGAAACCAAAAACACTCTAAGAATGTACTTCTATCTGCTCTAATGGAAAGAAACCAAAAACACTCTAAGAATGTACTTCTATCTGCTCATCCGGGAACAGAAACAGCACACTATAATTCAAAACCCGTCAAGTTTGACGGGTTATTGCTAGTACTGTACAGAATCATGCATGTCATGAACTGGTTGTAGAATGTATGTTAGTACTTATGCTTTGTCTGGAGCTAGATGTGTTTATGTAATTTGTGAGTTGAAGTGAGTTAATGTTAAGCTTGAGTGTGTTCACGAATGGTATTAGAAGCAGTCGACTAATGTTGTTAAGTTCACAGACGTGACTGAGCTGTTATGAGCAAAGTGGTATCTAAAGACTGGCCAGGGGCGAAAAGGTCGTGTTGTAGCGGGCAGTCGAGAGAGAGATTTGAGCGAGTGAAGGTTACGTTGAGTGAGAAGGCAAATTGTGTTATGGAAGGCAGAAAGTGCAGGTTGAGATATGGTGAGATTTTTCCATGTGAACATTGTTTCGATGATATATATGATGCATTGTAGTATTCTTGTGATTCACGGCCAAAGTGGCAGTCTGTTGATGTTATTCCTGTTGTGCTGAAGATTTGTTATATAAAGGCAAGGGATATCGTACGTACGTTTTCAAGTTTATTGAGTAACTATTAGATGTGAATAACAAGCCATGTTTGTTGCTCTAAGTGTAATGTCACAATGTGTGTCATTGTGCTAACACAGCTTAGCACTTGACAATGGAAAACAGTAAAAGCTTTATTGCAAAAAAAGTTGGTCTATGATAGTTAATGGTGGAGATGTCAGGAACCTTAAGCCGACTACTGCCTTTATCAGAGTCATTAATGTGCAAGTCTGAGGGTGAACGAGGAAGAACATTTTTTCATCACTACAAGTGAATATTTCATTAAAAGAAAAGTGCCAGTCATAATCTTTGCTTTAAGAACACATAACCTAAGTGCCACATTGGTTGACATTTGCATCAATAAGTTTCCATTAAATTTAAAATGTAAGAAATAGGAAAAATAAAAAGTAAAAGAATATGGAGAAACTTGATTTACAGAGGACTCTAACAACTTGTACGGGGGAAAAACAACAAGTTTTGAGGATCCACTTATATATATTTGTGTGTGTATAAAGCACATACATGAATCATGACAACACCATCTTGAGATGCACTCAGGAGCTGATTGTGTTCCGCATCATGAAATGCAACTCTGTTGACAGATCTCTTGTGCTCCGTGTAGACAGTGACTGTTGAATAAAAAAACATATAATTTTGATCATATCACTGAAACAGACTGCAAGGTCTTTTCTTTTAATATAACCAACGGACCCTGGGTCAAGGTTAAACAGAGCACGCCTCACCAAAACGAGGCAAAATTTTAGTTTAAAAAAATAAAAATAAATATAATTTAGATTTAATTTATGGGACACAGAAAAATTACTATAATGTTTTATTAAGTACACAGAAACATAACAGGATCATAAAGAATAATACAAGTGAAATAAGGAGATGAGGAAGGACATAGGTATGAGACACCGAAGAAACCAGCTTTTACACCACAAGGCAGATCTTGCCCTTGATTACTCAGGGTAAAAGAAATAAAGACAGACTGAAAAAGACATGCAGAATACTAATGAGGGCAGACTAAGAAAAATAAAGAAGACAATGAAAGACCCTTAGCTTTGACGTTTCTCATTACAACATTTTTGGTGCCAATCTGTATAAAATTTGTTATGATCGTAATCACCTTGGGCGGTATTTTCGCCGTTATGAAAATAAACTATGTCTAAGAAATATTAAACAAGAGATGGCCAAGAAACAGATAACGAGTGGGTTAAAATTAGAATAAGTCTTCCTTAGTCCACTTTATTTCCTGTGGAACACTGGAAATTATTCCTTGTAATTGTTGATCATTGCTATTTTCTATTTTAGGCCATCTTCTTTAGCTCTGCCAATGAGGCTCCGCTGTATGTCATAAAAGGTGAGTCTGCCTATGAGGCTATAAACCTTTTCATGTAAAACATATTGACAAAGAAACTACCTTGACAAGAGCACAAGAAGTGTTGTGGTGTAGGTTTATTGTGGTGCAGGTTTATTGTATGTAGGCCAACTGGTTGATCCGCGCTCCTTAAGAAGCATAAAAATGAAATATTCATTCATTCATTCACAAGATTCCAGTTCCTTTGTTCTTCTCTTCTAATATTCTAGCCCACATTCTCTTAGGTCTTCCCTCACTTGTCTTTCCCTATGAACACCAGTCAAAGAATTACCTGAATATATTGCTAAGTTTTTTCCTGATCCGTTTTTTTTATCCTATCCTTCCTTTTCACCTCCAGCTTTAATAGATACCCAGCTCTCTTCAACACACCTTATCAATACCAAGGACATTTACTTCTAACATAATTTATTAAAGCAGTAACATGGAACATATGACTAATTAAAGAAACACTAGATCTTTGTATTTAACCTTCTAAAGGCTTTGGTCAGCATGGTGACTTGGCATGTTCTCAATTATCTTGATTTTTAAAGCATAAGCAAATGGAATCTTACAGAAATTGGTTCTTACCCTGCTTTGATTTTGCGCTTTTACTTAGGTTCCAGATTACCACACAGCCATTTGTGGCCGCAGATGCCAGCATATTTTCTGTGTAAGGAAATCATTAAATTGATTTAGTTTTGTGTTGAGAATGGCAAGTATGGAATATGAGCAAGATGAGGATGTATAAATTGATATCTGAATCATATGACGTGAAGGTTATAATTTGACTGGCTGTCAAATGAGGTCACATGCTTTAGATAAGATGGGTGCAGTTTATGTGTTGCATTTTGAGATTAGCACTGATCTTCATCATGATCGACAGTGTCAATGTTATTCAGTCATAAGTCTAGTTAAGACAAGTATAATAGAGTCATTTGTTAATGTTCGTGATATGTGGGAGGTAAGACATTAAGCAGTTGTTTTGAAATATTTATGTAAACACAATTTTGAAAAGGACTTTAAACTTAGAGCATCATTAACAGAGACCTACGCCTGAATGGTCTTGTACTATATCACACTGTCCTGAATTGCGTTGTCCTATATTACACTGTACTAACAGAAATACATACATCTATGTGCGTGAACGCGTGCGCCTACGCAAATTACAAATCTTTCTTAAAACACTAAAATTCTACTTGGATGGCCACTTTCCTAGAAATGTTATGTCTCTAATACTTCCATCATGTCTACATTTTATTATGGCTAGAAAGTAGAAATATTCAAAAGAAATAAGACTACTTTCCAGCAGCAGAGTTACCAAGTCCAGACAGAGATCCCATCAAGATCTAAGAACCAACATTATTAAAAATGCCTGAAGAAAGGTGTCACAAACAGTTAAAGAGTGAGTGTATTTGTGTGAAGCTGACAGGATGTTTACAAGAGTTGTTGTGAACTGTTCATGTATGATCAAGCGGGGATATGTGAGAGTGTGAGTAAATGTCAGAACATGAGGAGTGTGTTGGGACTGGTAGGAGAAGGGCAGTTGAATGAGGGTCGTTGCCGAGTGAAGCAGAAAGTAAGATGGCGAGACTATGTTGTTGTTGAGACATCAGTGTTATTGATGGTAGCAGTTGTGCTGGAGCAGATTCTCTAGAGTATTATTTGTATCATATGCATCACACTATCCATGTGTTATTGTAAAACGGTTAGTGAAGTATTAAATGTTTGGAGATTGACTCGGCAGTTATGATGTTTCATTATTACTCGTGAGTTGGAGTCCCTGTGTTACTGTGATGTTAACTGCTAGACAATGAGTCTGACATGGAAGGCATACAGCTGACTATGTTTGTGCTTGTATAATCATTATATGCTTTATGCCATAGTTCGGTGTGAACTAGCTCATGTCAAAAGGCATCATATATAGTAGTATATGCAGAGCATTATACTTGCTGAAGGATGGTACTGGTTGGAACAACACAGTCACATAAGTCATCTGCTACTAGCTAGGTATTATTCTTGAACATGCTTGCTTTCTGCCATTTAAACAAGCTGCAATTCCAGTAAAACAGACAAAAAGACAGCTTGAATGAGGACATACTGAACTGATTGCAACACATCCTTTCTTCTCTCCATTCAGTACAACAGTGACATACACAAAAGCCTCATTCTCGTCAAATATGAACTGCATTCTACAGCAGCTAAAACCCTTTGGGACTACAGTTCAGTTTTGCTCTAGTATGTGTATTTGGTAATTCCCTATAGCAAATATTTTTCAGAAACCTCTGAACTAAATAATTATTTCAAGAAAATGAAACAAGACTGATTGAAGATCAAGTAAGAGCCTACAGATCATAATCATCACCCTTCAAGCTCCCCAAGACGCACAAGCCTTTAACAAACTTATGCATAGTCTTCCTGTCCCGTGCCGTCTGCTCAAGGTCTTTCCATGTCTTCTTCATGCTCTTTACGTGTCCAGTTCTCTTTTCCATGTGTTCTTTGGTCTACCTCTACCCCTCTCACCCTGGAGATTTCAGAACAAGGACTGTCTGGCGATGATGCTATCAACAGGTTTCCTCAATGTGTGTCCTATCCATCTCCAGTGTCTTCTTCTCATCTCTTGTTCCACTGGCACTTGTCTTCTGGTTATTGCCATCAGTTCCACATTAGTGATCTTGTCATACCATTTCAATCCTTCTATTCTATGCAAGCATCCATTTATGAAAGTCTGTAGCTTTTTGGTTGTTGCTTTTTTTGTTCTCTGTGTTTCAGATTTTTTATGCCTTATGCTAATTGTGAAAAAAATATTGAGCAATTTTATATGAGTAAAAATGTTGCATCTGCAGAAAATTGGCTACTTTGATGCATATGTGTACTTACTGCTCATTCAGTATTCAAACCATCAATAAATAAACTTAAGATACATTCATCATCATCATTCCTTTTCGTTCCCTGTGGAACATAGGGCAGAAACAGTTGCTCTCCATCGATTTATATTTTGGGCTGTCTTTTTCAGCTGTGCCCAAGTCATTCCAATTTCCCTAGCCTCCTCTTCAACAGTTCTTCTCCAAGTTCTCTTTGGCCTCCCAACTCTTCTTTTCCCCTGTGGGTTCCAGTCAAGGGCAATTCTGGCCGTGTTTGATTTTTCTCTTCTGAGTGTATGTCCTATCCATCGCCACTTTCTTACATTAATTTCTGTTTGTATTGGCTGTTGCCCGCATCTTTTCCATAGCTCTATATTTGTTATTATTGGCATCTTATACGGAGGATCCGTCGGAGACATCTATTTACAAATGTCTGTAGCTTGGAGGTGATACTCTTTGAGACATGCCATGTCTCTGAACCATACAGCAAGACTGACTTCACATTTGAGTTAAAGATTCTAATTTTGTTCTCTCTGGATATAGCTGAGGAGTTCCATATTGGTCGAAGGGCATTAAAAGCACATCTTGCTTTATTTATCTTTGAGCAGACGTCACCAGCTGTTCCCCCTCCTTTGTCAATGTTACTCCCCAGCTTTCTACTTCTTCAATGACTTGATCATTGATCTTCGAGTCCCTCTGCCTATTATGTATTCTCATTTCCTTTGTTTTATTTACATTTATGTGTAGTCCCATCTTTGCTGCTTCTGTTACTAATCTTTTTGTTTTCTCCTGCATATCTTGCTGTCTATGTGATAGAAGGCACAAATCATCTGCAAAGTCTAGATTCTCCAGTTGTTTGTTAAATGTCCACTGTATTCCAGTTTTCTATCCCTCTGTTGTCCGTCTCATAACCCAGTCTATGACCATGAGAAAAATTGTTGGTGATAGCAGACATCCCTGTCTGACCCCACTGTGTACTGCAAAGGGCTCTGATAGTTTTCCTTTGTGTACTACTTTGCATGAGGCCTCCTGGTAGAAATCTTGGATGATTTTAATGAATTTCTCTGGGATTCCATAATGTCTCAGGATTTTCTATATCACAGTAAGGTCTATACCGTCGAAAGCTTTTTAGAAGACCACAAAATTTATATACAAGAGGGTCTGCCACTCATTTGACTGTTGTATGATGATTCTAAGTGTTGCTATCTGGTCTGTGCATGATCTTCCTGCACAAAATCCTGCCTGCTCCTCTCTGAGTTTGCCATCCACCGCCTTCTTAATATGGTCAAACAAAACTCTGGTCAAAATTTTTCCAGCCACTGCTAGTAGTGTTATACCCCTCCAGTTGCTACATAGTCAAGTTTCCTTTCTTTGGCAGCTTGATAATGTGGCCTTCCTTCCAGCTCTTTGGGATGGCCTCTTTTTCCCAGATTTTCTCGAAGAGCTGGTGTAGCAACTCTGTAGTGTATGGTATATCTGCCTTCAGGGCTTCTAGTGGTATTTCATCTGGTCCTGCGGCCCCATTTTTCAGCTGTTTTATTGCCCGAGAGATCTCTTGTTTAGTGGGTGGTGTCGTAGATTTATGATAGGAGAATTAAGACTAGGGTTGGTCCCTTCTGAATAGGTTGGAATGAGTGATAGATACAGTGAGAGCTGGTGAAAAAAACACAATAGGATTTCCCCACGTGAGATGATAGGATGTGATATAGAGGCTGTCTTTGAGAATCGAGATAATCTTCTCTCTCTCACCTATCTTCTACGACCGTTTTTAAAGGCGTCAGACAGTCTACACACAGATATATATATATATATATATATTAATATATCTCTATCTACTCACGGGCACGCACATACACGTGACGACAGGTAAACACACAGACGTGGGAAAACTATAACACTGATATACAGATATTTGGATCGAGCTGACCAACGCACTGATTTTTTTGTTCAAGAGAGATATTTTAATTATCATATCAAAATTTCTCACAACACCAAAAAATTACATCAAGGAAAAACATATACAAATAGTCATAAAATTTAAGAAAATGCTACAAGGATGATAGCCCGTTAAAATCTTACTCTAGGTTTAGCCCACAGCCCCGTTAAGAGAACAGATGATGGCCCAAAGAGTTATAGATACGTAGGGTTGAGGCTAAGAGTTTTTCTTCTTTTCTCGTAAATGTATGCACAGAGTTGAATAATCTGAGTTAGCCTAAGAAGTAAAGAAACTCTAGCAAATAGTAACAAATTCTGCAGGTTAAACAAAAAGAATTAAGACAGTAAATGGGTGACAATCTATAACTGTAAAATAACACTCTGATCTGCGTACACTCATTCATTCAGCCATGGCTATGGGTACACAGTTATACTCACAACTTTGCTCGCTGCCTCTGGGAACTTACTCAATTCTAGGACCTTCACACAGACCCGAAAATGCAGTCCTTGACAAAGAAATCCCCAGTTCCAAAAGACGTACTAAACTCTCAGGGAACGATTCCTTGGGTGTTCTAATTTTTCGAATGTCTGATTGTCACATAAAATATTGTCCAGGCACGAAAGTTAGCAGAGCACAATGTCATTAGCTTTGGTTTCTAGAATTTAAGGAATGTCAGATCGGTGTCTACTTTCAGGAAGTTACTATATTTGGTCACCACAGTACTAGTCAAAACTCTGTCGGAATGTTTCTGATCTTTGCTTGCCACAACGGGCTGAATTGTACTGAAGAGTTATTCTGGAAGAATTAATTCTGGCGCGAAGGCCTCTTACTTCATTTAACTGTTACAGTTCAGGTAATGAAAGTGATTTGTTTCTTCCCAAATAAAGTTCACGTACTAGAACGCTGGTAAAGTTGGGTACCACCGTTTCACTATATAAAAGAAAGAACACATATCAAATAATTTTACAATATGTACCCACTATAACTTACATTATTAAACCGCAAGTGTACTGCTTGACTTATCATTTAAATTTCCCGTAAAGTAAGTTATATTTTAAAAAAAAATCATCAATCCCCATGAATTTAGGAACACGTGCGTGTTCCGTCAACATCTCATGAGGTTTCTAGCATTTGTAAGTTAGTTTAGAAAAATATGATCTCGTCTGATTTCTTAGCAGTAAAATTAACTTCCTTATAGCTACATTTTTTAGTAAGCTAAAGATATAATTTATTCTGCTATCCACTGAAACACGTCACTAGAAAATAATACAGACTATATAAATTTGGCGCTCTGCGCAAAATCTAACTAGTGAACTATGAAATAAGCGACTTGACACTTTATCATTTCACAAATACTAGATATAATATATATTACCTCACACAGAACTACAGGTAGTCGCACAACTTAAGAATTATATGCTGAATATTTAAGGAAGTCTAGAAGTTCGACAAATTGCCGAAACAAACTGAGAAACTTCGCTAACAGCTATTCTGTTTCGAACAACCTGTCTACTGCGAATATAGGAGCGAGAATGAAATTAAAGTTTCAAACTCGGGCCAATATCTTAAAATCAGACTAAGGGCCCCAACTTATTTCGCCAAGCGAAATTATCTCCCCTACTCCCAACATTTACGTCAGCTTAACACGTGACGTAACTGCCACCAGTGACCGAGAAATGCGCGTGACAGTTGCAAATCTCAGACAACCGTCTACAACTGCGTCGTACAGATGCCGGGTTTGACACCTTAAGCTAGTGACAGGTGAACAAAATGGTAGACCAAAAGTCTGCTCTATGTCCAGCGAAACGAATTTCTCACACCTTCACGTCTTACCTGCGCGACTGACATCTGATGCAATAAGGTTACTAGTCAGTATGAGAAAGAAAAACGATGATGGGAAAGAAATATATTTTTCGCAACGAGTGATGCGAAAAAATACAGGAAAAACAAGTACGGAAAGATAATAAAATGAAAGGATTAGGGTGAGAGAATAGGAAGAAGATGTAGGTAATTTAATGATATAAAGACCTACGTGACAGGACGTCCCCCCTTAAGATATGGAAGCACTCCATGTCTACGTTATGGAATTAAATTTCCTATAACCGTAGCTTCGGGGTGTCTGTCTTCTTCCCTCTCATCTTCCCCCTCCATCTCTCTGCAAGTCCTACTCAAGTTTCCTTTCTCTGGAATGTCTCCCATGCGCGCTTGAAAGAGCGTCGCCGCTTCTGACATTTTTGAAAGATTTCTTGTGATAGCGGTGGAATATCCCTGCCACTATCATCATCTTCGTCAGCTCTGGCGTTCGTCAGGAGATGGTCGGAGGTTTGCACTGGTTTTTCCAAGTATCTCTTTAAGAGATTTAAATGGAAAACCTCCTTTCCTTGAATAGATATCTGGTAGTTAGCCTTAGAAATCTTTTTCAGGACGGTAAACAGCCCTTGCCATCCGATCTTCAGTTGGTTGTTCTCGGTAGGGAGTAACACCAAAACTTTCTCTCCTGCTTCCAGTTCTCTCTCTTTCGCGACTTTCCTGTATCGGTTAGCGTGCTTTGTGCGTGCTCGCTTAAAGTTAGTCGTTGCTAGGTCCCACCCTAGTTTCAACCGTTCCTTTAAATCCGATACGTATTTACTTGCTGAGACAACTGTCTCATCCGCCTTCTCGTCTGTCAGAGACTGAAGTAAGGCTTCGAGCGGGCCCTTAATGGGTCTGCCGAATAATAGTGTAGCTGGCGGAAATCCTGTGGAAGTATGAGGAGATTCTCTGTAGCCAAATAATGCTGCAGGAATACAAAGATCCCAATCTTCAGGTTTCACTTGTGCCAGTTTACTTAGCATCATGTTGAGGTTTCCATTAGCACGTTCCACGAGCCCATTTCCGGCCGGAGTATATGGCTTAGTGTGGATGTGCTGGGTCCTCAAGATCTTCACGATCTCATCCATCAACAGGTTTTGGTATGGGGATCCGTTATCCGTCAACACTTGTTGAGGGAATCCCAACCGAGTGAAAATCTGCACGAGGGCTTCTGTGACATGCTTGGCATCTGCGCATGTTAGCGGGATAGCTTCTGCCCATAAAGTGCATGTATCGACTAAGGTCAGGATGAACCTGTTCCTTCTTTTAGTCCTTTCGAAAGGCCCTAAAATGTCGATCACAACCCGTTCGAATGGTGTTCCCACTATTGGCATTTCCCCCAAAGAGACTGGGGGTGCCCGTTGCTTGGGTGGCACACGTTGGCACTGGGCACAGGATTTGACATATCTGATAATATCAGTATTTACTCCTGGCCACCAATAATGAGTGGTTATACGTTGGTTTGTGGCGTTCTGTCCCATGTGTCCGCTAAAGGGAAGAGAGTGCCCCATTTCTAGGATTTGGCTTCTGTACTGTTTCGGTACTAGGAGCTGGTTGTAACCTTGGTCAGGCTTGCCCGTTCTCCGATAAAGTACGCCATCCTTAGAAAAAATGTCCCCGTGCTGTCTGGGTTCCTTAGCCATGGGCAGTTTCCTAAAGCAGGGTGCCAAAGTAGGGTCCTTGTATTGCGCTTCTTTAAGTTCCATAGGTAACAAATTTGGCGCAGGCTCCCGTTCCTTCTTGGTTTGCCCTCTTGTAGTTACTGCTGCCACAATTGGCTCTTCCGGTTTCCCAATACACACGTATCTCCCGCCAAGTATGACTGGGTAGATGGGATCATCCATAACAGCCGCTTTGATCACGCCTCTGACAAAGTCAGAGTGTATCTCCACCAATGCGATGGGAAGCGCTGTAGGTGCATCACTCTTACGAACTCCACAAAGTTTGACGGTCTCTCTTGTCTCTTGACCGGGTTTAACCAGCTTTCTGGCAACAATGCAATCGTAAGAAAGCCCCGTGTCAAATAAGCAAGAAGTTTGAGAACCGTTCAAAGTAACAATACCTCGCGTTGAGGGTCCATCCCCAACAGGTTGGGAATCACTGTCAATAATTCCACCTTGCGAGACTGTTAATAAGCATCCGATGCGT
The DNA here is from genome assembly GCA_024509875.1 of Oreohelix idahoensis. Classification (NCBI taxonomy): domain Eukaryota; kingdom Metazoa; phylum Mollusca; class Gastropoda; order Stylommatophora; family Oreohelicidae; genus Oreohelix; species Oreohelix idahoensis. Next base: position 737,780 of record JAMPIV010003473.1, on the reverse strand, counting down.
TTTGGCTCGGTGTGCTCAGTCTGATCATATGTCCCGTGCTCAGGGGTTCTCCCTTTGCCACCTTGACCTTTCTGGCCACGCTGCCATGTAGGGCGGTCGGGTTGATCAGACTGTTTGGGGTGGTTGGGGTACTTGTTCTTGTAGAACTTGGATTTTTCAGGAGGGGGGTTTTGAGGTCCAGTTTCTCTGTGGTTATTTAGGTTAGAAGCCTGAGAAGATTGCTCTAGGTTATGTTTTCGAAAATGCTCCTCTGTCGGTTTCCGCTTTGTGGCCGGTAGTTCAGCCAGCGCATTGTGATAACGCTCAGACTTTTCCAAAATGTCTTCAAGTTTTTCTGCCCCCTGCTCAGCGAGAAATCTCCGGGTATCCGCAGACAATGTGTTCTTTATTTGTTCTGTTAAAACAAATTCCTCAAGACCTTCATAGGTAGAGGGGAGCTGTGAGAGCTCTAGGCACTTTGTCAGATAACCCTTTAGATGGGAAGAGAACTGGTGAAAAGATTCAGAATTCTCCTTTCTGCTGTTGCGAAACAGTTGCAAAAACTTTCGCGCGTTCATTTCAAAGCGCTCCAGTAACGCTTTCTTCAACAGATCATAGTTGTCTTGTTGGCTACTTTCCAGTTTGGCGTAAACATCAGACGCAGAACTTTTCAAAGCCTGGGAAAGCTTCATGTTCCAACGCGACCTCTCTAAACCGTACAGAGTTGCAATTTTCTCAAATTTTTCTAGCCAAGTGTCAATCTTCTCATTTGGACAAGGGAAAGATTCTAGTGGAAAAGACATAGCAGTGAGATGAGTAGATTGAGTGTTAGAAGGATCAGTTAAGGAAGAATGAGGAGAAGACTCTCCATTGCTGGAGGTAGAGGCAGCACCACGACTTTGAAGTTCAAGAGCTTTAAGAGCCAACTCATGTTGTCTCTCCTCCCTCTCCTTCTCATGCTGTCATGCACTGACTAAGCAAACGGCACAGAAAGTTTACCAGTTAGCTAAAATCAAACATTTCCTAGATGAAGATGCACGAAAATTGTTCTATGTATCTCACATACAAACAAACCTTGACTATTGCTCCACAATCTGGGATGGTTGTTCTATGTCCAACACAAAAAGACTCCATTCACTACAAAAGCGTGCAGTGCGTCTAGTTTCTGACAACTGCCAAACACAGTGTGTAGATCTATATAAATATCTCAAAATACTGCCTCTAAGAAAGCGCTTTCTGTTCAACAAAGCTAAATTTGTTCACAAAATCCTGTCACAGAATGCTCCAACATATCTGTGGCCAATGTTCAAATACAGTGAAAGACGCAGTCAACGCCTTAACAAAATAAAAGTGCCCAAGCCTAGGCTTGACTTATTCAAGAAAAGCTTAGCTTACTCTGCTGCTCATCTTTGGAACTATCTTCCACATTATCTAAAACATAACAACCTCAGTCCCTATTCATACAATCGTAAACTTTTCGAATACTTTATGAGTTCTGATTATCTGCCCCCCTAATATGATTATTTTTCCGAACAAATGGTATAATATCGAGTGTAGGTTTAATGATGATGTTAGTGCTTTTCAACATATTTTGTTTCATGGTAATACTTAGTTTGTACTTTTCAACATATTTTATTTCATGTTTATAATTAGATACTGTGAATGTGAGTATGCTATTATTTTACCTGTACAACGTTGAATTCCTTGAATTGATGGGTAAATTGTATGTGAGAATAAATGAAATCAGTATAAAAGACGGGAGAAAGGAAGGGCAGAATGTCAGATGGGCCTGCGTGCCCAATTCTCAACCCTTTGAAAATAAAGTTCGTTCGTTCGTTCGTTCGTTCGTTCGTTCTCCTTCTCTTTTTCCTCATGCTGCATCCTGCAAATTTCCATTTCTTCCTCAATCTTCTTCTGCTGTAATAGCCGGTCTTCCGCTTCTTTCCTCCTAGCTTCTTCTTTTTCCTCTTTAGCTTCAGCTGCTTTCCTCTCCGCATCATATCTCTCAAGTTCGTCCCTGACAAATGCTTTCGCTTCCTCTCCTTCCAGTCCCTCCTCTCTCGCTTCTTCCCTGAGGAGTTGTCTAAGCTTTGCCCTCTCGGCCATATTATGTCAGTGACTGAGACTAGTGGAGAACGAAAATAGGAAAAAGGATACACTGGTTCCTACCACTTACGAGAAAAAAAAAATTACCAAAAATCAAAAGATGATATCCTTAACCCTGGGATACCTCCTCCAAATTAAAATCTAACTATCGCTGCTATTATCGGCAATAAAGCACTTAATGCAAAACACGACTACGCCAACTAAATGGTAGTTAAGATTACTTCTGAAAAATAAGTTGCTACAGTGGAAAAGCAAAATAATTATTGCAAAAATTAAAGAGAAAAATAATCCCTTAATTATAAAGTCCACTATCAAGTTCACCCCTGAAGACAGTTAGGGTAAGGGAGGCAATTAATCTGGACAAATAGTCCGAAACGCACTCCTTAGCTTTTGCTCAAACACCTACTTCTTCAAAACCCAGTGAATGTTATACACTCACTACTTTACCAGCGTTTAGTATTACAAAATCAGTAATTAACATATATTCCGACAATCAACCTGTAACTGAAATGTATATTATTTCTAAATGCTGTGGAAAAAAAACTATCAGTTTGTGTGGTCAGCACGCCCGTAAACAGATCGTTAGTCTAGGGGATAAATTATTTAAAATAAAACTCCCAAGACAATCACCCTCTTACTCTATTACAGAATAAAGAATCCTAAATACAAAATCCAGATAGACGAGTCCACATTTGTCGTACTCGTCTTCCTATTCTAAGTTCAAAAATCCGTCGGACGAGAACCCATTTGTCGTAGATTTATGATAGGAGAATTAAGACTAGGGTTGGTCCCTTCTGAATAGGTTGGAATGAGTGATAGATACAGTGAGAGCTGGTGAAAAAAAACACAATAGGATTTCCCCACGTGAGATGATAGGATGTGATATAGAGGCTGTCTGTGAGAATCGAGATAATCTTCTCTCTCTCACCTATCTTCTACGACCGTTTTTAAAGGCGTCAGACAGTCTACACACAGATATATATATATATATATATTAATATATCTCTATCTACTCACGGGCACGCACATACACGTGACGACAGGTAAACACACAGACGTGGGAAAACTATAACACTGATATACAGATATTTGGATCGAGCTGACCAACGCACTGATTTTTTTGTTCAAGAGAGATATTTTAATTATCATATCAAAATTTCTCACAACACCAAAAAATTACATCAAGGAAAAACATATACAAATAGTCATAAAATTTAAGAAAATGCTACAAGGATGATAGCCCGTTAAAATCTTACTCTAGGTTTAGCCCACAGCCCCGTTAAGAGAACAGATGATGGCCCAAAGAGTTATAGATACGTAGGGTTGAGGCTAAGAGTTTTTCTTCTTTTCTCATAAATGTATGCACAGAGTTGAATAATCTGAGTTAGCCTAAGAAGTAAAGAAACTCTAGCAAATAGTAACAAATTCTGCAGGTTAAACAAAAAGAATTAAGACAGTAAATGGGTGACAATCTATAACTGTAAAATAACACTCTGATCTGCGTACACTCATTCATTCAGCCATGGCTATGGGTACACAGTTATACTCACAACTTTGCTCGCTGCCTCTGGGAACATACTCAATTCTAGGACCTTCACACAGACCCGAAAATGCAGTCCTTGACCAAGAAATCCCCAGTTCCAAAAGACGTACTAAACTCTCAGGGAACGATTCCTTGGGTGTTCTAATTTTTCGAATGTCTGATTGTCACATAAAATATTGTCCAGGCATGAAAGTTAGCAGAGCACAATGTCATTAGCTTTGGTTTCTAGAATTTAAGGAATGTCAGATCGGTGTCTACTTTCAGGAAGTTACTATATTTGGTCACCACAGTACTAGTCAAAACTCTGTCGGAATGTTTCTGATCTTTGCTTGCCACAACGGGCTGAATTGTACTGAAGAGTTATTCTGGAAGAATTAATTCTGGCGCGAAGGCCTCTTACTTCATTTAACTGTTACAGTTCAGGTAATGAAAGTGATTTGTTTCTTCCCAAATAAAGTTCACGTACTAGAACGCTGGTAAAGTTGGGTACCACCGTTTCACTATATAAAAGAAAGAACACATATCAAATAATTTTACAATATGTACCCACTATAACTTACATTATTAAACCGCAAGTGTACTGCTTGACTTATCATTTAAATTTCCCGTAAAGTAAGATATATTTTTAAAAAAAATCATCATTCCCCATGAATTTAGGAACATGTGCGTGTTCCGTCAACATCTCATGAGGTTTCTAGCATTTGTAAGTTAGTTTAGAAAAATATGATCTCGTCTGATTTCTTAGCAGTAAAATTAACTTCCTTATAGCTACATTTTTTAGTAAGCTAAAGATATAATTTATTCTGCTATCCACTGAAACACGTCACTAGAAAATAATACAGACTATATAAATTTGGCGCTCTGCGCAAAATCTAACTAGTGAACTATGAAATAAGCGACTTGACACTTTATCGTTTCACAAATACTAGATATAATATATATTACCTCACACAGAACTACAGGTAGTCGCACAACTTAAGAATTATATGCTGAATATTTAAGGAAGTCTAGAAGTTCGACAAATTGCCGAAACAAACTGAGAAACTTCGCTAACAGCTATTCTGTTTCGAACAACCTGTCTACTGCGAATATAGGAGCGAGAATGAAATTAAAGTTTCAAACTCGGGCCAATATCTTAAAATCAGACAAAGGGCCCCAACTTATTTCGCCAAGCGAAATTATCTCCCCTACTCCCAACATTTACGTCAGCTTAACGCGTGACGTAACTGCCACCAGTGACCGAGAAATGCGCGTGACAGTTGCAAATCTCAGACAACCGTCTACAACTGCGTCGTACAGATGCCGGGTTTGACACCTTAAAGCTAGTGACAGGTGAACAAAATGGTAGACCAAAAGTCTGCTCTATGTCCAGCGAAACGAATTTCTCACACCTTCACGTCTTACCTGCGCGACTGACATCTGATGCAATAAGGTTACTAGTCAGTATGAGAAAGAAAAACGATGATGGGAAAGAAATATATTTTTCGCAACAAGTGATGCGAAAAAATACAGGAAAAACAAGTACGGAAAGATAATAAAATGAAAGGATTAGGGTGAGAGAATAGGAAGAAGATGTAGGTAATTTAATGATATAAAGACCTACGTGACAGGTGGGTTCATGTTGCACTGTAGTGACTCTTCTGCTGGTTCTATGATGGGTTGCTGTATTGGTTGGTTTCAGTTTAGGATTTCCTTAAAATATTCAGCCCATCTGGCCCTTTGTTTCTCTTCATTGCTAATGCTTTGTCCTTCTTTGCCCTTCACTGTTGTATTGTGGTTTAGCTGTTTCTTAGATAAAGTTCTAGTAATATTATATAATGTTTTCAAGTCTCCTTTTTTTTTTTGTCGCAACCTCGGCTTCCTCAGTTAGTTTTTCAATAAATTCTCTTTTATCTTGCCTGGCACTCTTTTTCACTTTCCTGTTTAGCTCTCACTATATTGTGAGTAGTTGTGTGTTTTCTATTCTGCCTCTTTACAGTTGTTTACTTGCTGTTTGATGTCTCTCCTTTCTCTTATGAGGTTCCATGTGTTTTCTGTGAGCCATTCCTTCTGTTGTTTATTTCTTTTGCCAAGAACTTCTTCACATGTATTCCTGTATGCTTCCTGAATTGTGCACCAATGGTTATCTATACTTTCCTCTTCCAGGTTCTCCAGTGCTCCAAATCTATTTCTCAACTTTAGGTTGAACTGAACTCTTGTTTCTGAGTATTATACTTCGGGCTTGATCTTTCTGCTCTGTCTTTGTGCACCCTCAATTTTATCCTCAGTGATGCCAGGAGAAGGTGGTGGTCTGATTCTCTGTTAGCTTATCTCTTTACTCTAACATTTTGTAGGCAGCATCTCCATTTTCTTTCTATGGTGAAGTGGTCTACCTAATTTTGCATGTGCCCATCTGGGGAGTTCCATGTAGTCTTGTGTATGTCTGTGTTGGAAGATAGTCCCTTCGATGACCAGATCATTCAAATCACAAAAGTTTACAAAAAGCTCTCCATTTTCATTTCTGTTTCCTATGCCATTCTTTCCCATGATTAGTTCACAGTTTTTGTTGTCTACTCCTACTTTTGCATTTAAATCTTCCATTACTATCTTAATGTCTGTCCTGTGTGTTTAGTCCAGTGTTCCTTGGAGTTCATCATAGAAATCTTGCATCTTATCATCATCTGCATTGTTAGTAGAGGCATTACACTGAGTGATGGTGATTTTTCTTCCTTTTCCCTGGAATCTTGCTGTTATTATCCTGGGTGATATTGGTTCCCATTCTATTAATGCTTTTCTGGCTTCCTGGGACATCATAATAGCAACCCCTTCTGTGTGTTTGTGTGGTCTTCGTCCTCGTGTCCTGAATATATGACATTTTCTCATATATTGGTCATGAATTCACCAGTTCCATTTATTCTCATTTCTGCTAGTCTTAAAGAGTTTTATTTCGTATTGTCTCATCTCTCCAGCTACCTGTGCTGTCCTTCCGGCTTCCTGCATTATTCATATGTTCCAAGTGCCTATTCTAGTTTTAGCTTTCGTCGTTAGAAGAGGTGTCGGCAGCCTGACTTCCATTGACTGGCTTTCATCAGGTGTCTGCATCATACGTCTCACTTCTGAGGATTCTTCCTGACTCTGGCTTTTGTTTCTTTCTTCAACTGTTTGCGTTTCTGTGGCAATTTGTTTTTTCCGGCAGGGTTGTCAGCCCTGTTCTCCAACCTCCTTTAACCTGGAGGAAAGGGGAGGTGTGCCCACTTTGTCTGTCCTTTCCATTTTGACCTGCTCAGCTTGCCTGAACCTACCAGAAGCAAAAGCTCCCGCTGATATAGCTCAAAATTTCCTCAAGGCACTCAAGCCAACCCACCACTTCAAGGTGGGGCACTTGGGTCAGTTAAGATACATTAAGATATGTAGCGGGAGGTTATTTAAAATTATTTATATGTAAGAGTATGCCAGTAAAGAGTTCTGACCTTACAAGTAATACCCCAGTCTTAGAAATAAGCACTGGTGTATTGTTATCATAAAAATAGTCAGACTGTAAAAACCCTGGCCCAGTTGGTAAGAAGTAGTACCAGGATTTAAGGTGTCTCCTCCCTATGACTATCTTATGATTACTTATATTCTAGGGGATAAGTAAAATGTACATTCACTGAAACCACAAATGGAAGAAGTGAATAAATCCTCAGGTACAGTTAAAATAGTTTAATAATTACACTAATATTCTATTTCTACTAGTTGGAAAAGAGCATATACATATATATAAAAGTATTCACACAATTACTATTATGGTCTGTTTATACTTCAAGATCTTAAATAATAAAGTTACTGAAATCACTGTTATTAGTCCTTTGAATTTAAGGATAACTGTCATCAGTTGACTGAGTTTCTGTATGGTTACTTATTGTTTTCAACTATTGGCTGTTTCACATGTATAGGTGGTCAGTGTCAAACAGGACACTTATCTTTCCAACTTGATACTGCTGAAACTGTCCTTTGCTGATATCAGACTTGGTAGGCCCAACAGTAGGGATGCCAATGACCAGTTGAAGTTCACCCTTTGGGGTCCTGCACTTTTGTGGGATTGCCTCGGATGAACTGCACCGGCTTCTGATACTGGACAGTCTGGTTTGAGTTATTTCATGGAACCTGCAACATATCAGCCTTGGCTAGTATCTGGCTAGACTTGTAGCTGACTAGCACAGATGTCAGACCAGTCAGTCATCAGATGTCACCGTTATACAATCATAGTAAGCAAGGACATCATTTCAGTGATATAGCATTAATATTAACATGTCAATTAAGTGTAACTGACTAGCACATAAGTCAGACAAGTCAGTCATCAGGTGTCAAAGTTATACAGTCATAGCAAGTAACATCATTTCAATGATACAGAATTAATATTAACATATCAGTAATAAACATCATCTGGTTTATTCCGCTCCTATACATCCCTTCATATGCTATAACTTGATCCTTCCAAATCATATCAAGTACAAATTCAAATACTGATGCTATCCTTAGCATCTACACAAAAGTAATACATAAATAAAGAAAGTGAGTGACCACGTGATCAGGTTGCTTTCTACTGAAACTGGCTATAGAACACTCCAGTTTACCAGCTGTAAATGGGTACAAAGTTGTGCGCTCAAACTAGGGAAGGCAAAGGCAGCGAGGAAGGGGACTAGTCACCTTAACCTCGTAAACTGGGATCTTCCATGATGAAGTTTCTAACACTTCATTTCCCTATGACAATCTCTGCCATGGGACTGCCTTTATCTTCGTAAGCGATAAAGCAATATGATAAATATAACTTCATTAGGCCGTGGGGCTATTTGTGATTACTTTTTGTACAAGCAACACTCATCCATAATGCACATGAATAAATCATATTAAAATAATAATACGTTATATCAATGAATATTATACAGGCATATTTTGTGAATTATGTATGAACCTGAAATAACAAATATTATACACGGTAGTTATCATAATTTCGCTTACCCTCAGACTTCAGATACTGGACTTAAAAATGTTTCTGGCGATCCGCTCACAATTCATGGGTCGTGGCGAAACTCTGCCTCCAGTCTGTCTGAAACCTCTTTCGTTGTGTATCTCTCTCAGTTTACCGATCCGCTACTTATACGCAGAGCGCGGACGTATCGGAGAGTACCGACGTCACAGCCTAAACCTAACCTGAAAAATCCTTCCCGAACAGTGATTTCGGCCGATCTGTGCGTCGACTGAAATTTTGCCTTTATCATTCTCGGCATATATAATATCCATATAGTTCCATCTTATCTAGTTTTATACAGCTGATAAAACTCTATCTTCCTATCCATGTAAATTCCCAAACTGTTATTTGTTGATTTTAATATTTAGAACAGAAGTGGGTTTACATGCTTTTAGCGTAACTGTGGGCAGCCGAAATACGCATATATCTCCGTAAATGAGAACTTCCTACCGTTCCATCTTATATGCAGTTATACACCATCCTTCCCTGTACTGAAATGTAAAATCCTTTTCATACGGATTCCCTTCTGTTTTTATTTATCGTTGGCGATTTCCTCTGTCCGATATACATTTCGCTGATACGCCGCCATTTTGAAAGCGGTCGTTCGATCGTAGACGGGTTTATAAATCTAACTGATCCCGTTTGCAATGACTTGAAACCAATTTTGCGACATAGCTCCCCCATATTTTAAGCTGGATGATATCTAGCTTAACTATTGGGTACAAGACAATTGCAAATCGACCATTCCGAGGTTAGTTTTCCTTCCTTCTATCCTCCTCAAGCTCTGTGGGATGGCGACTTAGAAAATCTGCGCCTACATTCTGTTTTCCCGGAATATATTCAATAGTGAAGGAATATGGCTGAATCAATAATGACCATCTTAATAAGCGAGTGTTTGCATGACGTGATGAGGCCAAAAATGATAGGGGTTGATGATCGCACTGGACCACAAATGGTTTGCCATACAAATAGGGTTGAAACTTATTGATGGCCCACACCAATGCTAAACATTCCCTCTCTATAGTAGAGTAATTCTTTTCTGCCACGTTCAACTTGCGGCTGGCATAAGCAACAGGAAACAGTTCCTCATTCTGGGTCTGAGATTTTTGCAAAAGCGCGGCCCCAATTCCTACATTGCTTGCATCAGTCCGTACTATAAACTCTTGCGTCAGATCTGGTAACTTCAGAATAGGCCTACTAGTGAGTCTATGCTTCAATTCTGAATATGCATGCTCACACTCCGCCGTCCACTTTATTGTGTCAGGTTTTCCTTTCTTTGTCAGATCCGTCAAAGGTGCACATAAGGTGTTGAAGTCTTTGATGTACTTTTGATAGAATCCTCCTAAGGATACGAACGACCTCACATCCTTTTTTGTCTGTGGTCTAGGTGCATTCCTTAACTTTTCTATATTTTTGGGATCAGGAGACATGTTTCCATGACAAATTGTATGTCCCAAAAATTCTAATTCCTGACATCCGATTACACACTTTGTTGGACGAGCAGTCAAACCTGCCTCTCTGAGTCTACCCAGTAACATTGATAGAGAATGTAGATGATCCTCAAATGTTTCCGTGGCTATGAGAATGTCATCCATAAAGTTGGTGATGTTAGAGTTGTTCAAGGGTTCCAGCAATTTCCTCATCATCCTTGAAAATACGCTTGGTGCGTTTTTCAACCCGAATGGTAGTACATTAAATTCGTAGTGACCATCCGAAGTGCTAAAAGCCAGCATGTGTCGGATCTCGGGTTTGACAGGAATCTGGTAATATCCTTTACTTAAATCGACCTTAGAGAAATATTTCGCAGTACTTAGCGTCGAGAACAGCTGATTGGTATCTGGTAATGGATCAGCTTGGGTTTCAGTGATCGCATTCAATTTCCGGTAATCGATACAGAGTCTGTGTTCTCCACTTGGTTTTCTCAACAGTACAACACTTGAACTGTAAGGTGATTCTGACTTGGAAATGATTTGTTCTTGCAACAGATAATCAATTTCCTCCTTCAATGCCTGTGCCTTGGCATATGGTATAGGGTAGGTCTTCATGCAGATAGGTGTTGGATCGATGACCTTCATATCATATGTCAATAAGTTGGTGCATCCTGGTTTATCAGTTAGCACATCTGCATGTGTTTTAAAAACCTCTTTAACTTGCTCCCTCTGTTCCTGAGTTAATGAGTACTAATTTTGACTTGTTCATATGTCTCAGTCGGTCTTAATGGATACTCTATTGAGGTAAGTGGTTCATGCTTCATTTCGGTTGCGATGGCCAGAGTCATCATATGAGCTACCTCCGTTGATGTCCTGTCATAATATTTCTTTAACAGATTAACATGGTACACCCTTTCTTTGCCCTTCTTGTCAATTTTGTAATTAGTCCTCGATATTTTCTCTAGCACGTTATATGGACCCTGCCAACCAATCTGCAGTTTGTTGTTACTGCTGGGCAATAGAAGAAGCACTTTTTCTCCAACAGCAAGTTCCCTATCCTTTGCTTTCTTGTTATAGTATTCAGTATGTTTCTTTCTGGCTCTGCGAAGATTGTCATTAGCCAATTTCCAGCCCATTTTCAGTCGAGTGGTCAACTCATTTACATACTGAATTGATGAGGTGACACTTTCCTCTGCCTTCTCATCTGTCCAAGTCCGCAGTAATGCTTCCAGTGGACCTTTTATAGGCCGACCAAACAACAATGTGGCCGGTGCCATTCCTGTGGAATTGTGTGGGACTTCCCGGTATGCGAATAATGCAGCGGGTAAGTATACATCCCATGTTTCAGGTTTTTCACTTGCCAGCTTCCTGAGAATAGAAATGAGCGTACCATTGAACCGCTCGACTTGACCATTTCCTTGTGGGTGATAAGGAGAGCAATGATAATGTCTGGCTTGAAAAATCCTGAACACTTCTTGGGTTAGCTTTCCCTTGAACTGGGAACCATTGTCCGTCAATATTTGATGTGGAAAGCCTAACCGGGTGAATATTGTCAACAATGCCTCTGCCACATGCTTAGAATCTATAGATGCCATGGCTACGGCCTCTCCCCACATAGAGCATGTATCAACTAGAGTTAAGATATAACTATTCCTTCTCTTAGTCCTAGTGAGGGGTCCAACAATATCCACTGCAACTCTCTCGAATGGAGTACCCATGATTGGCATTTCCCCTAGAGTTGCTGGGGCAGTCCCATGCTTGGGGGCTACCCGTTGACACTCTGGACAAGATTTCACATATCGTTTGATATCTTCCGTGATCCCTGGCCAGTAATAGTGACAAGCTATCCGTTGACTTGTGGCACCAATTCCCATGTGTCCACTAAATGGAATAGCATGTGCGAGCTCCATAACTTTCTCCCTGTATGACTTTGGTACTACCAGCTGTCCATGTCCTTGCGGTCCTGTACCAGCTTTTCTATACAGTAGTCCATTTTTCATATACAAGTCTCCTTTTTCTGGAGGGTTATGGGCCTTTGGCAATTTGCCAAAACAAGGCTTCAATGTGTCATCTTCTGATTGAGCCTGTTTCATCTGCTCTGGCTGAGTATTGTTAGGATTTTCCTCCTCGTTTTTGGTGCTCGACCTGGTCTGGACTGCCGCCAGGACAACAGGTTTTACTGGGTCACCCAAAAATACATACCTACACCCCAATATCAGCGGGTATATAGGGTCATCTATCACTGCGGCTGTTATCACTCCTTCCACGTAGCGAGATTTCACATTGATCCTAGCTATAGGAAGTGTCATGGTTGCTGTTCCTTTAGTTGCCCCTTGTATTTCCACGGTGTCTGTGGTAATTTGATCAGAGTGCACTAGGGTTGAACTCACAACTGAGTCGAAATCCAGGCCGGTATCATATAAGCACATGACTCGATTGCCGTTCACGGTTACGAGCTCACTCACAGGGGGATGACGGAGGTTATTCTGACTCCCTGTCAGTTCCATCATATCTGTCCTATTCCCTGTTGCTAAACATGCAGCGTGATGAGGGGTTTTCCTTCTACAATCTACAGTGTTGTGGTTGCTCATCTTACAAATTTTGCACCACTGTTGCTGTCATTTTCGACGGAGTCATCTGTCAAGTTATTTGCTTATGTTTGTATCATAAGTATAATTGTGTCTTTACCTGCGATGTCAGGTTGATTAGGGGTTGTCTTCCCTTGTTTATTCATTCATTGTGTTTGACCTGTAGGGTCAGAGGTTGACAGTTCGGCGTAGGCCTATGGGAAGGTTTTTTAAGCGGGAGTGAGATATACTTCCGGGAAGCCGGGAGGTCCTGTTTTTCTGAAGGGACCAAGAGTCCATTGTTTTTCGGGGAGAATCTTCGAAGTAACTGCTATGGCAGTTTTCCCCAGTGAATCTCTGTGCGTCGGGATGACGACAGAATTCCTTGTTTAGTTCTGAGGATTCATTTTCCAGGTAATACCGACCTTTATGCATTATTACGCTTTTCGGTGGCAGAACATGTAAAGGATTACCTAGGGTGAACAGCAGCTCACTGATCCGCCATTTCAGAACTTATATATTTGTGCTCGAGGTAGCCATCCAAGACTGTTAGTCTTATATTGTCCAGAAATCCAGTGACGAAGATATATTGTGGGAGCCGCAGATTGGCGGAACTTCTATCTACAATAAGTATTACTGCAGGGTTGATGATAACCTATTTAACAGAAGTACACGGCCGACGTCAGAACGAGGCCTGTGCTTTCGGCTATTATACTACAGCCTGATATGTGCAATTGGCGGGGAGTGCCAAGTTGCACCTGTGTGTCAAAGTAACTAAGGCATCTGACGCGTTTAGTCAGAGACGCCAAGGGCGACGCTACGAACTGTCATTATTGAAGAACTTTGCTATTGACCATGCACGTCTATTCTGATGTTTACCTTTTTGAATGCCAAATGTATACCTATCGATGTCAGGTCAGCATGACCTTGTTACACTGACTGTTCCTGTTGATATTATGTGTGTTCCCGTCAATAAATGTCTTGAAACATGCCTGCAGTGTCAAAGCATCCTTGATTACTGCATGTGAGAGTATGGGTTGCAGGATCTACATCTATACGAGCCTAAACACATTCGCGCCTTCATTCGCACCCACACTCAATTCATCATACGCTCGCACTACACATCTAACAACATGTATACTGTCTTGGGCCAGTGATCACATCAACAAAGAAAAAAAGACAGTTACATTTCTGGTGGACCAGTTACGTGGGCTCTTATGATACATTTCTTGTCGCCAATGTGGCCTAGAAACTTACATTTCTGATGGACCAGATCTGTGGGTTTAAAAAGAACAGAGCGAGCATTTGACATTATTGTTGACATTTATGGATCCAGAAATTTACATTCCTGGTTGGCTGTTACATGTATGATGTCTCCAGTTTTGTCGAGAAAGTTACAAGAAGGACAAGTACACATTACACTTCTGATCTGTGGGTCTAAGCTACACACGGGACAGCCGTAACACACAGCGCTAATTCTACACTTGCAAGTTTTGGCTACAACAGGACAGATATAGGTCATCAACGGTTGACCCAAATAAACAGTACGAGCATTTATATTATAATGCTACATAAAGCATAACAAGACATGTACTGAAGTTAACTACTAGGCATTTGCTACGTGGACCATAACTGCATAGAAGGCGGGTTCCTATTGTAAACAGTACTGCTGGTTGTTACACGTTTCATTCAACAACAGACTTTTCTAGGTCAGAGCATTCAAGCTACATTGTTGGAGGTCAAGTGTCTGTAAACAGTACGTGGAAATTGTAAACATTCAATGTGCAAGCCCTAATTTGAGAAGGTCATAGTAACTTTGGTTCGTGAATACCACTTTATGTTACAGTGGATTTGACGTTCAGTGCGCGTTTGACATTTCGTTTCTGTGTTCGCAAGGAGCAAGGAATTTATTTTAGTTTCAGCTGTGACTGAACTTGTTCTGCAACACATTGAAATTGATTGCTATATGTTTATGTTACTTCTGCTGTTTTTGTGTATTTTTCTGCGGGTTTTTCGGTTGGTGGGTCTTACGGTAAATATGCCACTTGATCGAGGCTTACTGTAAGCGTTCTGTAGGTGCAAATTTTCTTAATTTGGAAATTTGCTAGTGACAATTGGTCGCTATTGATGTTAGCTGTGATGTAATTGTACTTAACGTTGTTTTTGTAATATTTTGTCTGTTTTTCAGTTTTGATTTTCGATTTGTTTTGTTTGTATTCTGTAGGTCTCTCCTTTCTTGTGTATTTCTCTACACATTTTTGGTTAAAACAGTGTTGCCATTTGTATTGTTTTGTATTTTTGTCTTTGTATTTTTTTTTGTTTGTACTACATTACTGTCATACACAGTCTACATACACATACTTGGTCATGTTTTGATATTATTGATAAGGTAGACTCTTCATATAGAGTTTCTTAATAAAATATTATATAAGATATTTATACAAGTTCTTTGATAAAAGACTTGTTATCTACAAAGATTGAGACAAGGTGAAATACATATTCAAGTTCTTTATAAAAAAGACTTGTGCCCATAGTGAGTGGGATATAAGGGATTTTTTTTTCCACAGGTACTCAGGTGATTTTTTGGGTACATTATAAACAAGACTAAGAGTGTGAAAGAAAGTGAAGTGAGTATACAAGTCTATCATTTCAGACTTGTCTCCCATTAAAGTGGGATAATTTAATATATTTGCTTCTGCAAGTTACTGATCTCAGTAGACAAGATGTCTACATTGGACTACTTTATTACACAAGGGAGAGCCCTTGATAAAACTGGTCAACAGTTAGAACAGTGGGCTGTTGCTCAGTATGACAAAGCATTAGCTGCTGAAGAAAGAAGGGCTGCTGCAGAAGAAAAAAAAACTATGGCTGAAGAGAAGAGATTAGAAAGAGAAGCAGCTGCTGAACAAAAAAGGCTAGACAGAGAAGCTGATATTGCTGCTGAACAAAAGAAATTGCAGATGCAGGTGGAGGAAAGGAGATTTGAAGCTGAACAAAAGAGATTAGACAAAGAAGCTGAACAAAAGAGATTAGACAAAGAAGCTGAACAAAAGAGATTAGACAAAGAAGCGGAACAAAAGAGATTAGACAAAGAGGCTGCTGCAGAGGAGAGGAAAGCTCAAGCTGAGGCTGAAATCAGAAAAATGGAACATGAGGAAAGAAAACAGAAGATGGAACTTGATGAAAAACTCGCAACTTTGGAGTTAGAGAAATTGAAATTGGCGAGTACGGGTGCTCAGCAAACAACTTCGAGTACGACAAGGGAGTTTGTTAGTAGGATTAAATTGCCTCATTTCAATCCTTTAAAGGATGACGTAGCAGATTATCTAGATAGATTCCAATTTTTGTGCGATACGCATAACATAAAAAAGGAAAAATATGTTGAACAACTGATGCCATTTTTTACAGGTGACACAGTGACTACTCTTATGACAATAGACGAACATGAGAGGACTAATTATGATGTTGTCAGGGCAGCATTGCTAAAAAAATATCAACTAAAACAAGAAGACTATCGTCTTCGTTTTAGGACAATGTTGCCAGAAAATGGAGTAGATTTCTCTGATTTTGTTACAAAGATACGTCGTACATTTACACGATGGGTTGAGTTGTCTCAGATTGAGAAAACATATGAAGGTCTAATGGACTTATTATTGCGAGATAAGGTTTTGTCATCTGTTAATGATTCTTTTCTTGCATTCCTTCATGAGCGTAAGCCTAAAAACTTAAAAAAAATGGAGGAATACTGTTGTCAGTATGCCACAGCACATCCCCATGCTACAGTTAGCAATTCTAAAGTGAAAGAAGGGTTGCCAGCTGCTTCGGCAACACCATATGGCCCTAATTTCAGAAAAAAATTTCAGGGTGCTCAACAAAATTGGAATAGGGGAAGTAATCAAAATTACACTCAGAAGCGGAGTAATCCAACACATGATGGTTCTTCGTCTATGCAGTGGAGACAAGATGGTAGTTCTCGTAATTTTAGTGGTAATAATTTGAGACACTTTCGCAAAGGCTATCCAAATAATAACTATTCAAATTTTCGAGGTAATCATTCTCGACGTCAAGATTATGACGATGGTGAATTTAGAAACCGGGATTCAAACCGGAATGGTGAGTACAATGGACAATATGATCACAATTACAGGGGAAATGATAGTCGAAATAATTACAGGGGAAATGATAGTCAAAATAATTACAGGGGAAATGATAATCGAGGTAGACCTAGGTTTAACAAGAAAAGACCTTACCAACAGGCAAACTCTGCGCAACAAGAGTTTGATGGAGCCTGTAATACAGTAAATGATAGTGGTAACTCTAGGGCTATCACTGGTTGTGCTTTCGATTTTGGGAGAGCAACTGAATGCCCCCAATGCTTAACATTGTTTGACTCATCAACTGTATCTACGCTAAGTTGTGGTCACCCTCTTCCTGCTCTACCTGCTACAGTTGCGCATGATGGGAGAGGATCTCTCATCTTACATAAAGGTCTAATAAATGATAGGCTAGTCTCAGTACTTTTCGATTCGGGATGTACTACCGTCGGGGTTAAGGAGTCTCTGATAGATCCTTGCTGTGCCACTGGAAAAACAATCAAATGTGTTACATTTGGTGGTACTATGGAAAGCTATCCTACTGCTATTATTAGGATTGACACTCCTTTCTTCACAGGAGATGTCCATGCATGTCTTCTTCCTAATCCTATTGCGGATCTTATAATCGGTCGTATTCATGGGGTTAAGGAATGCACCCCGCAACAAATTTCTAGTTGGGAAGAAAAAAACATTCAAACGGTCAATGCAGTGGTGACAAGAGCTCAAGCTCTTAATCCCCCAACTTCATCTGATAATAGTAATGAAGTTGATAGCCAAGACGAGCACTTGGTGATTTCCCATGACTCGTTTGTTAAACGTCAAGAAGAGGATCCTTCTTTGAAGAAATACTTCCTTCTTGCAAAGAAAGGGGATCCCAATCAAAATACGAATCACAAATCGTATATTACTATGAAGAATGGTATATTGGTACGAATGGTACAACACTCGGACAAGTCTATGCATTCGCAAATTCTTGTGCCTAAGTGTATGAGAGCCTTAATTCTTCGGCATGCACACGATTCTCAGTGTGCGGGACACATGGGTTTTTCCAGAACTAAAACTAGAGTCCTTGCGTCATTCTTTTGGCCATTCGTGAATAAAGACATCCGAATTTATTGCCGATCTTGCAAAATTTGTCAAGAGGTCAAGTCTAGGGGTCCGAGACATGCTGCTCCTATTCAGGCTGCAGATATTCCGATTCGGCCGTTTCAGAAAATGGCTATAGACATCATTGGTCCGTTCAAAATTAAGTCAGCCAGAGGACACCAATTTATCCTCACTTGCGTGGACATGTGCACGCGTTGGCCAGAGGCTATTCCTCTGAAGAGCATATCAACTGTCGATATCGCTGATGCTCTTTGGCTCGTATTTTCTCGTCTGGGATTCCCCGGAGAAATACTGTCGGATCACGGCACTCAGTTAATTTCGGACGTTATGTCTCAGGTAATGGCTACGCTAGACATTAAAAGGTCTCTCAGTAGTATTTATCATCCAATGTCCAATGGATTGGTAGAACGTCTTAACAGGACACTAAAGAACTTACTTGGCAAGATAACGGAGGATCATCCTGAAGATTGGGACAGGGTTTTACCTGCAGTCCTCTTTGCCTATAGAGAGGTTCCCAACGAGCATACAGGGTTTTCTCCTTTCGAACTTGTCTTTGGCGCGCAACCGCGCGGGCCAATGTCCTTGTTACACGATTTGATAACTTCCGATAATATTGACGATGATACACAATCGTCATATGAATATGTTATAGCTCTTAGAGAAAAGATTATCGAATCGTGCAGGTTAGCAACTTCATCTTCCGAATTTGCGAAAGAAAAAGCTAGGCGATTTGCTAATAAGAAAAGACGCCTACGTCAACTTTGTCCTGGAGACAAAGCATATGTCTTACTGCCCTCAAGAGAGAATAGACTTCTCATTTCTTGGAAGGGTCCATACACTATAGTCTCGAAAATTTCTGATGTCGACTATATTGTCGATGTGGATGGAAGGCATAAAACCTTCCATATAAATATGCTAACAGAGTTTATTGAACGTCCAGACTATTTACAGCCTATTTTCCAGGCGACGGACGACTCTCCAGTTCAACATGGTCACATCTCATCCCTGTCCGTTATACAGGATGAGGAAACTATTTTTTCTGACGTGAACTTACCTCTTCCTGCGATTCCACTTACTTCAACGGAATCGTGGAGAGACGTTACAGTCTCTTCCAACTTGTCTTTTGAGGAACAGCGTCAAGTATCCTCTACGTTACAATCATATCAGGATGTCCTTACCGACATTCCTGGACACACAGATGTCATAGAACATGACATCATACTTACTGATCGTAATCCGATCAGAGTAAGACCATACCCGATACCTATTCATTTTCAAGCACAAGTCGAGAAAGAATTGGATGAAATGATTCAACTACAAATAATTGAACCATCCACTTCAGCTTATTCTTCGTCGATAGTTATTGTTCGAAAGAAAGACAATAACATACGTCTTTGCGTTGATTATCGCAAATTAAATCAAGTTACGAAGTTCGATGCTGAACCTATGCCGTTATTAGATGATCTACTTATTAGACTTTCTAAAGCTAAATTCTTTACTAAACTAGACTTGTCGAAAGGTTATTGGCAAGTCCCACTGACGGAACACGCCAAACCTCTCACTGCTTTTTCGACACCTAGGGGTCTGTTTCAATGGAATTTTATGCCTTTCGGGCTTATGAACGCCCCAGCGACTTTCGTGCGCATGATGCGACGAATTCTATCAGATCGTGCAGATGTCATTGCATATTTAGACGACATCTGTCTTTTCAGCGATACTTGGGAAGAACACTATGTGGGTCTAAAGGAATTGCTATCTACTCTACGTGAGCATAGTTTGACTGCTAAACCCTCTAAAGCTTTTGTTGGGTTTAGTGAAATTTCCTTCCTAGGTCATCGAGTTGGTCATGGTCTGTTGAAGACAGAGGACCAAAACATTTCAAAGATATTAAATATCTCGGTTCCGAAGACAAAAAAGCAAGTGCGTAGTCTCTTGGGATTGATACAATTCTATGGAAGATTCATTGAGAATCTGTCCTCCATTATGGCACCACTTTCAACGTTATTGAAAAAAGGTTCTCCTAATATGGTGCGTTGGTCCCAAGAATGCCAATCTTCATTGGATCAGGTTAAGAATTTGTTCTCATCTCATCCTATCTTAAGACTACCGACGATTGATAAGACTTTTGTCCTTCGTAGTGATGCCTCTTCCACTGGCATTGGAGCGGCACTAATGCAGGAATATTCAGGAACTCTGCATCCTGTAATGTATATTTCTAGGAAGCTGAATGCGGCAGAAAGGAATTACTCGGTTTTGGACCGTGAATTGTTGGCTATGGTTTGGTCCATTCTTAAGCTACAAAGGTTCCTTCTGGGCGCGCATTTCTTTATGGAAACCGACCAAAAAGCTCTTACGGCTATGCAAAGTAAGGATTTGAAGAGCTCGAGATCTACTCGTTATGCTATTGCTCTTCAGCCTTTCCATTTCACGGTGCGAGCTATCCGTGGTTCGGATAATGTGATGGCGGACATATTGTCTAGATGCCCACATGATTCCAGTTAAATCTTGTGTCCTAGTTTTTCCTGATATATTTTCAGACTTAGGTCTGTCCTTAATATCATAATATGTTGTAATACAAATGTATTTGGATGATGTTTAGATAATTTAACAAATTTCATTTTGTCCATCCATCAGTGATATGTTGCTAAAATAGCATTGACATTTGTATATTGCTATGATTATATTATTTAGTAATGTTTGATATATGATTGGTATTGCCAGCAACTTAGGTTTCTTGAATGGTATCCCTTAGTTTGTTTGGCTTAAAGGAAATATTTTCTCCTATGTTGGGAGATGATTTGTACCCTCTTCTATTGTACCTGATATTAGGTTCATTGTTTGCATGAGCACAGAAGTGATACTGGTGCTATCTTGCTCATGAACATATTAAAAAAAAAAAATTGCATTTTTTTTTTACAGGGGGGTGGTAGTAATGTTGCTGTCATTTTCGACGGAGTCATCTGTCAAGTTATTTGCTTATGTTTGTATCATAAGTATAATTGTGTCTTTACCTGCGATGTCAGGTTGATTAGGGGTTGTCTTCCCTTGTTTATTCATTCATTGTGTTTGACCTTTAGGGTCAGAGGTTGACAGTTCGGCGTAGGCCTATGGGAAGGTTTTTTAAGCGGGAGTGAGATATACTTCCGGGAAGCCGGGAGGTCCTGTTTTTCTGAAGGGACCAAGAGTCCATTGTTTTTCGGGGAGAATCTTCGAAGTAACTGCTATGGCAGTTTTCCCCAGTGAATCTCTGTGCGTCGGGATGACGACAGAATTCCTTGTGTAGTTCTGAGGATTCATTTTCCAGGTAATACCGACCTTTATGCATTATTACGCTTTTCGGTGGCAGAACATGTAAAGGATTACCTAGGGTGAACAGCAGCTCACTGATCCGCCATTTCAGAACTTATATATTTGTGCTCGAGGTAGCCATCCAAGACTGTTAGTCTTATATTGTCCAGAAATCCAGTGACGAAGATATATTGTGGGAGCCGCAGATTGGCGGAACTTCTATCTACAATAAGTATTACTGCAGGGTTGATGATAACCTATTTAACAGAAGTACACGGCCGACGTCAGAACGAGGCCTGTGCTTTCGGCTATTATACTACAGCCTGATATGTGCAATTGGCGGGGAGTGCCAAGTTGCACCTGTGTGTCAAAGTAACTAAGGCATCTGACGCGTTTAGTCAGAGACGCCAAGGGCGACGCTACGAACTGTCATTATTGAAGAACTTTGCTATTGACCATGCACGTCTATTCTGATGTTTACCTTTTTGAATGCCAAATGTATACCTATCGATGTCAGGTCAGCATGACCTTGTTACACTGACTGTTCCTGTTGATATTATGTGTGTTCCCGTCAATAAATGTCTTGAAACATGCCTGCAGTGTCAAAGCATCCTTGATTACTGCATGTGAGAGTATGGGTTGCAGGATCTACATCTATACGAGCCTAAACACATTCGCGCCTTCATTCGCACCCACACTCAATTCATCATACGCTCGCACTACACATCTAACAACATGTATACTGTCTTGGGCCAGTGATCACATCAACAAAGAAAAAAAGACAGTTACAACCACTTATCTCCCTGTTTGTAGGGTTTCTTTTCCTGAGTCTGAGGGTTCTTGTCCTTATTATCAAATCTTGGCTTATTTCTGTATGGATGATCCTTCTGGTCAAGCTGGGTATTCTGCGGTGGTGGCTTATATCCTTCTACCTGCTTCCTTTTTGTTCCTACCAATTCAGCTTGAGCTGCTTGGTATCTCTCTGCACATTTCAAAATGTCTTCCAGCCTCTCTGCTCCTTGTTCCATAAGGAATTTCCTCATTTCTTGAGACATGGAATCTTTCACTTGCTCTAACATAACCATTTCTTTCAGATCCTCGTATGTTTTCTGATACTTACCTAAACTACTCCATTTCAACAAATACGTTTCTAGCCTAGCTGAGAACTGGTTATATGTTTCTCCAGGTAGAGGTTTAGAAGTTCTAAATTTCTTCCTGTATGCCTCAGAGTTCTTTTCATACCGGATCAGTAAGGCTTGCTTTAGTATTTCATAATTTTCCTGATCTTCTTTGGGGAGTTTCAGAAACACATCATATGCAATACCTCTCAATCCCTGGGATAACTTTAGACTCCATTTTTCCTTTTCCAGTCCATATGTAGAGGCTAGCCTTTCATACCTATCCAGGTACGACTCAATTGCGTCCTCCTTTTCAACAAATGGATCTAGGTGGAAGTTCATGGCCCCATTTGCTGTGTTCTGAAAAGAGCTATTCGCAGAATGAGGTGAGCTATTACCATGGGTGATAGTCCCAGCCTGAAGTTCAAGATCAAGCTGTCTCATTTTCAGCTCATGGTCTCTCTCTGCTTGTAACCTCCTTTCTTCTCTCTCAGCTTCTAATTTCTTGGCTTCTCTTTCTGCATCCAATTTCTTGGCTTCTCTTTCTGCTTCCAATTTCTTGGCTTCTCTTTCTGCTTCCAATTTCTTGGCTTCTCTTTCTGCTTCCAATTTCTTGGCTTCTCTTTCTGCTTCCAATTGCTTTGCTTCTCTCTCGGTGTACTTTTCACATTCCGTCGTGACATACCGGATCAGAGCGTCACCATCCATGCCAAGCTCTTTTCCCACCTGCAGTGTAGCAGACCTAAATTTGACCAAGTCAGCCATGATGTATCTGTAGTCTAGTAGGGCAAGCGATCTTACTCAAACTAATTTACTACAATATAATTAACTTAGTTAAAATTAAAGTTAATTAAACTGACTTCACCATATATGAAACAGCTGTCTTATCTGTACTCAATGGTACTCCTACAAAAAATATAATTATTTCCTATTATGTTTACTCTTTCCAAAAAAAAATTTGTTCAAAAAAGAAAATTTCCTACACAGCAGAAATAGAAAGATGGCTCAGGAATATCAAAGATATATCCCGCAGACGAGCCCCCACTGTAGCGGGAGGTTATTTAAAATTATTTATATGTAAGAGTATGCCAGTAAAGAGTTCTGACCTTACAAGTAATACCCCAGTCTTAGAAATAAGCACTGGTGTATTGTTATCATAAAAATAGTCAGACTGTAAAAACCCTGGCCCAGTTGGTAAGAAGTAGTACCAGGATTTAAGGTGTCTCCTCCCTATGACTATCTTATGATTACTTATATTCTAGGGGATAAGTAAAATGTACATTCACTGAAACCACAAATGGAAGAAGTGAATAAATCCTCAGGTACAGTTAAAATAGTTTAATAATTACACTAATATTCTATTTCTACTAGTTGGAAAAGAGCATATACATATATATAAAAGTATTCACACAATTACTATTATGGTCTGTTTATACTTCAAGATCTTAAATAATAAAGTTACTGAAATCACTGTTATTAGTCCTTTGAATTTAAGGATAACTGTCATCAGTTGACTGAGTTTCTGTATGGTTACTTATTGTTTTCAACTATTGGCTGTTTCACATGTATAGGTGGTCAGTGTCAAACAGGACACTTATCTTTCCAACTTGATACTGCTGAAACTGTCCTTTGCTGATATCAGACTTGGTAGGCCCAACAGTAGGGATGCCAATGACCAGTTGAAGTTCACTCTTTGGGGTCCTGCACTTTTGTGGGATTGCCTCGGATGAACTGCACCGGCTTCTGATACTGGACAGTCTGGTTTGAGTTATTTCATGGAACCTGCAACATATCAGCCTTGGCTAGTATCTGGCTAGACTTGTAGCTGACTAGCACAGATGTCAGACCAGTCAGTCATCAGATGTCACCGTTATACAATCATAGTAAGCAAGGACATCATTTCAGTGATATAGCATTAATATTAACATGTCAATTAAGTGTAACTGACTAGCACATAAGTCAGACAAGTCAGTCATCAGGTGTCAAAGTTATACAGTCATAGCAAGTAACATCATTTCAATGATACAGAATTAATATTAACATATCAGTAATAAACATCATCTGGTTTATTCCGCTCCTATACATCCCTTCATATGCTATAACTTGATCCTTCCAAATCATATCAAGTACAAATTCAAATACTGATGCTATCCTTAGCATCTACACAAAAGTAATACATAAATAAAGAAAGTGAGTGACCACGTGATCAGGTTGCTTTCTACTGAAACTGGCTATAGAACACTCCAGTTTACCAGCTGTAAATGGGTACAAAGTTGTGCGCTCGAACTAGGGAAGGCAAAGGCAGCGAGGAAGGGGACAAGTCACCTTAACCTCGTAAACTGGGATCTTCCATGATGAAGTTTCTAACACTTCATTTCCCTATGACAATCTCTGCCATGGGACTGCCTTTATCTTCGTAAGCGATAAAGCAATATGATAAATATAACTTCATTAGGCCGTGGGGCTATTTGTGATTACTTTTTGTACAAGCAACACTCATCCATAATGCACATGAATAAATCATATTAAAATAATAATACGTTATATCAATGAATATTATACAGGCATATTTTGTGAATTATGTATGAACCTGAAATAACAAATATTATACACGGTAGTTATCATAATTTCGCTTACCCTCAGACTTCAGATACTGGACTTAAAAATGTTTCTGGCGATCCGCTCACAATTCATGGGTCGTGGCGAAACTCTGCCTCCAGTCTGTCTGAAACCTCTTTCGTTGTGTATCTCTCTCAGTTTACCGATCCGCTACTTATACGCAAAGCGCGGACGTATCGGTGAGTACCGACGTCACAGCCTAAACCTAACCTGAAAAATCCTTCCCGAACAGTGATTTCGGCCGATCTGTGCGTCGACTGAAATTTTGCCTTTATCATTCTCGGCATATATAATATCCATATAGTTCCATCTTATCTAGTTTTATACAGCTGATAAAACTCTATCTTCCTATCCATGTAAATTCCCCAAACTGTTATTTGTTGATTTTAATATTTAGAACAGAAGTGGGTTTACATGCTTTTAGCGTAACTGTGGGCAGCCGAAATACGCATATATCTCCGTAAATGAGAACTTCCTACCGTTCCATCTTATATGCAGTTATACACCATCCTTCCCTGTACTGAAATGTAAAATCCTTTTCATACGGATTCCCTTCTATTTTTATTTATCGTTGGCGATTTCCTCTGTCCGATATACATTTCGCTGATACGCCGCCATTTTGAAAGCGGTCGTTCGATCGTAGACGGGTTTATAAATCTAACTGATCCCGTTTGCAATGACTTGAAACCAATTTTGCGACAAGATACTAAATTTCTCCATTGTAATCTAGGATGAGTGTCGTGTCTCATGATGTTATGCAATTTACCATGACATAAGCAAAGCCATGCTGGTAATAGTTACTTATTCTAATAAAAACATCCATGCTGTCTGTATATTCCATATTGTATTTTAAGACATCAGCTGATTTCAATCAAAGTACCTGTACTTGTTCAATTAAAAGATAAGGTCAAACTATATTATAATTTGATCTCAGAAGGATAGTTGAATTATATTAATCAGATTAGATGTAATAAAGAGCCAAGCAATAATAGTCTTTAATTTATCAATAAGATGCTTTTTTGACATTTTCTGACAACGCCACTATTTTGCAAGCAGTGACCCAGTAATCGCGGATATTCCTTATGCCTGTGTATGCCAACTGCGGATAATCCAGAAAGTCAGAATGGCAAAGAGGTATGGCATCCGTCTCTAATTCTAAAGGTACCAGGTTCGCTCCCACAGGGAATATAATTGATGAAAATTTTTCAGAACCAGTGGTTACTAATGATGTCATACTCACACCTGATTTCCTGGGTAGTGAGATCGGATGCCTAGCCTTCTCAGATAAGGGCGAAAAAAACAGGAGATCCAGTGAGCGAGTTGCGCACATTAAAAATCTTGCAGCAGTTGGAAATTGTAAAGAGTAGACCATACGGCTGCTGCCCTGGAAAAATTTTTAAATTAGCAAACCTACCCACCACAAAAATATTTATAGAATATGATTCCTGTATACAGACATTGGAGCCGCGGTAGCATAGTGGTTAGTGCACTGGCTTCCTAGCGCAGTGGTCTATGGTTCGATCCCCAGATGAGGCGGAAAATTTTTAGGCCACAAACGGCTCCTGGGTCGACCCAGCCCCAAATGGGTACCAGAGCTACTCTGGGAAGGTTAAGGCGGCCGGCGTGATGCCGACCACATCACCCCTAGTGTGCCGACGGTCAAGATAATATGGGCCTAACACCATATTCCCAATATGCCTCAATGGGCGTGTAACGGGTTCCTTTACCTTTTTATACAGACATTGGTATCCTCGCCAGTGCAGCGGAGTTCATGCACTGTGCTGAGATCCTCCTTGTGTGATCTAAGGTAGGAGTTCGAAGCACTGATGGAGTTGTCTGTGTGCAATGATCCTTAAAACCAAATCAGGCCAGAAAGTGACAAGTCCGTCTTTCTTTTTTTCTCTCACACAACTGCTTTTTTGGAGTTGTTTTTTGTGTGTGTCATATACTGAACATGCTGTGGGCTGCTATATAACAGCAGTATACATTTGACTGTCTTACTTACTTAGTCGTTCCCCTTTTACCGTGAGGTGTAGAGGTTTGGACGAGAAAGCGCCGGACTATCCTATCGGCTGTCTTCCTCCTGGCCTGGTTCAATTTTAGTCCTCGGTCCTTCAAAGATTGTCTAATGTTGTCCTCCCAGCGGGCTCTGGGTCATCCTGGGGGTCTGGATCCCTGGCTCTTTGTTTCCCATGCTTGTCATGGTAGCCGATCTTCTCCCATTCTGCAGACATGGCCAAACCATCTTAGTTGGGACTGTTCTACTTGGGTCTGCTGGGGGTGGGATTTTAGGCCTTGACGTATCGTCTGGTTGCGGACCATGTCCCTTCTTGTTACTTCAACCACCTTCCTCAGATACCTCATTTCTGAGGTTTGGATCTGGCTTTTGTGGGTTGTAGTCATTGCCCATGACTCGAATCCATATGTCAAGACTGGGACATAGGTAGAGCGGTATACATACATCTTCGTTTTCTTACCAACCTCTCTCTTGCTGAGGAATCCTCGATTTATGGCCTGAAAAAGTCTCCCAGCTGCTACTTTTCGAGTGGCCAACTTTTCTTTGATGCCTCCCTTTCGGTCTATAATAGCTCCGATGTATTTAAAGTGGTCAACCTGCTCCAGGACCTGTTCTCCCAGCTTAATCTGATGTCTTCTTTCTTCTCGTGATATCACCATGGATTTTGTTTTAGAGCTGCTTATGACCATCCTTCTCTTCTCCAGCTCTTCCTTCCAGACTTGCAGGTTGGATTGGAGATGTGCCTCTGATTTAGCAATCAGGGCAACATCATCAGCAAATGCCAGCTCTGAAATACAGACCTGTCTCATCTTCCAGTACCCCACTGAATACTTTCTTGTTCTCTCCTTACATGCCTTGATGACATCGTCCATGAGGAGTATGAAAAGATAAGGTGACAGGATATCACCCTATCTTACACCAGTGGTGGTCCTGAACTCTTCTGACTTATGGTTTGCTGTCCTCACATAATTTCTGCAAGACTTGTAGAAGCTATGTATAGCATGAATCAGAGGTGCTGCATTTGACTGTCACGTTAATAAAAAAGTTTAGAAAACAAACATTCCATTCAATTTCTGTTTCAGAAAAATATTTTGAAACCTAAAATTCACCACACTTTAACTACCCATTTGCAAAATATGGTGATTAGTGAAAATGTTGCCCACCATTGGCATAGAAGACAGAGCATAATAATGTAAACAATATGTCTGGAAATATAAACCTCAAATGAACAAATAAAAATGCTGACCATCTGAAGGATGCCATGCGACGTCAGCAGCTGAATAGCTCAAGTTGATGTTTCTATGTTTTCCCACTCTCAGGTTTGTATTCTCCACAAAACAATCATCTTTGATGTGAAGAATCTTAAACACTGAAGAAGAAGAAAAAAAGGTAAGAAAGTATTAGGCTTATAGTTCAATAAGACACAAGAACACTTAACAGTGACACAATAAAACAAATTTTTACAAAGCATAAAAAAAGTTAGTTGCTTATCCTTTACAGGACGTGGCAATCAACCCCAGCTGTTATTGGCTGTTTGTGATTTTTCTAGGCAATTTTTTCATTTACAAAGCATAAACATCCTGGAATTTCCAAGGCAAGAGAGCTACAGAGGGACCAAAATACAGGGAGAAGAGAACTTGGGACAGAATTGAAAGGGATGTGGAAGATGTGGAAAGACCCTGAGCTGATGTCATGTGACAGAAGAACTTGGCATAACTTTGTTGAAGAAGTAAGCCCCTTGGGAAGCTGAAGAATAATGATGATGATGATGATGAAAATGATGATGAAAATGATGATAAACACAAATGAAGCATAAAATGAACCAAAAAAACCAGCAGACTAAACTGATCATTCTTGCCTATTTTTTATTTATTTTTATATGCAGCAATAATAACATTAATTATGTTCAAGAAAGCAGCTATAAAGAAATAATTACTAATAAAATGAATGAAAAACAGCCAAACAATGCTCTAAAGTTCTTCACATCATTAATATATATACAATAGCCCAGTAAAATACAGAAACAATAACAATATTTGCAATTACACTTATACATAAACTGAATAGATAAATAACAACTTTACAAGTAGAAAATAAAAAAGTTAGACCAGAGACTCACCTGAACGGCCAGCAACAACAACTTGTGTAAAATCCTTATTAACTGCAAGAGCATTTAGTGCTCCTTCACAGTTGAAAGTCATGGCCTTAAATGGACCACTATAGGACACTGAAGAGATAAATTGAATAACGATGTATAAATTATTTTAAAAGAGATGGCGGATAATGTGTTTTCTCATGAATGGAATGGTTTTTATATTAGCATCTAAAAGTCATAAAGACAAAGGATGAGAAAGAATGGCAGAACGAATGAATGAACAAACTTTATGTTAGAAGGGTTGAGAACTAGGCATGCAGGCTTGTCTAACACTCTGTCCTTTGAACTTTCATTCTGCATCTTGGCACTCACACAGGCGGCCAAACCATAAGCAATTAAGTGGTATAATTTTTAATGCATCAGTGATTCTAACTGATATAAATACATTCTTGCATAAATCTGCACATTTTGTAGAGAGACATAAACACAGAATGAGTTTTGTTTTACAGAATTACTGTACATGCATATACATCCACAGACAAATAAATGTGGAATGATAGATATTACACTGAAATAAACGTACTTAAAAAATTAGAACCAGGCATAGAGAGAGTGATCACCTGTGTGTTACCTGAGCCTAAAAGGGTAGCAAAGAATACTGTACCCTGCGAGACATGTCATAAAAAGCGACTAAGCAGGGTTGAGCATGAGGCTGGTTACACCATCCCGTAAAACAACTTTTTACTTCAAAAGCTTCAACAAACACTATGGATAAGTCAAATACAGAATAAAAATCAACTCAGCCGCCCAAGAAGGCACATGAAGCAACCCAGAGAAAGCCAAAAGGAAGCTGGATTGCTGACCAACCTTTTTCCATACAGGAAAATCTCCAGGATCTGCACCTGGAATATTCGCACTCTTAACAAAAAAGAGAAAAACTGCACAAGTAGCAGCAGAAATGAGATTTTACAGGATTGATATCCTGGGTCTCTGCAAGACAAGGTGGAAGGGCATACAGAGGAAGAAATTGATCACAGGAGAAATGGTGTTGCCCTCAGGACATGAGGAAGAAAGTGTCCACCACAGTGACTTGGTGGCTCTAATGCTGTCTAGGGAAGCATAGAGGGCACTTATAAAATGGGAAGCTATGGGACCCGAATCATAACAACAATGTTCAAAACAGCCCAAAAAAAAAAAAAATATATAAACATCATCCAGTGTTATGCACCAATGATAAAGAAGAATCTGTGAAAGAAGAATTTTACACCAGACTACAAAATGTCTTGGATAAAAAGAGAAGAAAGGACATCACAATTTTGATGGGCGACCTTAACACAAAAATAGGAACAGACAATACCGGCTTTAAAGAAATCATGGGAAAACATTAAATAGGTCCGATGAGCGAAAATGGGGAACTATTCACAAACTTCAGTGATTCAAATCAACTGTCTATAGGAGGTAGCATATTTCCGCATAAAAGAATACATAAAGCAACACAGATATCACCAGACCAAAGAACAGAGAACCAGATTGATCACTTATGCGTAAATAAGAAGTTTAGATCATCATTACATGAAGTAAAGATATATAGAGGAGCAGATGTGGTATCATATCACCATCTTGCTTTAGCCAAAGCAAAATTAAAACTCAAGAAATTTACAACAGTACATAGCTATAGACAACAGTATAATGTGGGATATCTAAGGAATCAGGAAATAAGAGAAAAAATCTTCAATCATAGTATCCTACAAATACCAAGAACTCCAACAGCTGGATGACATAGCAGATATGGAATACCACTGGCAATAAATAAAAAATATATGGTACGAGATATGGAGAGGTACTGGGAAAAAGAGAACATCAGCTCTAAGAATGGAAAACAAAAGAAACCATAAACAAGATAGAAGATGGGAAAAACAAGACAGCAAATTGAAACAGAAGCAAAATCAGAAGCTCCAAAGCCAAGGTTCATGAAGTGTAGCAAACAAAGAAGTCAGAAGAAACATCAAAAGAGACAAGAGGACGTATACTGAAGAGTTGGCAAGGGAAGCAGAGGAAGTTGCGGCCAAATGAAATATGAGGGACCTGTAAAACAACACAAAAAAGCTAACAGGGAAATACAAGCAAGCAAATGGCCTCATCAAAGATAAGAATAGAAAACTGTTTAGTAATATACAAGAAGAAATGAACAGATTGACAGAACATTTTGAGGAACTTCTCAATAGACCAGCTCCAACAAATCCGCTAGACATCCAGCCAGCAGATAAGGAGCTACAAATCAATTGTGAATGACCAAGAACGAAGAAATAAATAAAGCCAAAAAGCTTCTGAAAGATGGAAAAGCAGCCGGCCCAGATGACATTCCAGCAGAAGCCATCAAAGGAGATACCTCCTACAGAAATATTATACAAACTACTTGACAAAGTGGGAGAAAGAAGAAATACCAACTGAATGGAAGGAAGGTTATCTGGTCTAACTAAGAATGAAAATTTACAACAGCGCACAAATTATAGAGGAATAATGTTACTATTATTTCCATGAAAAGTATTAAACAGGATCATTCTTGAGAGATTAAAAGAGTACATTGATAAACAAAAGAGAGATGAACGAGCAGATTTTAGGCAATACAGATCAGATAGCCAAATTGAGAATACTAGCTGAAAAAATCTGGAATAGAATTCACAGCTAAACATCGAATTTGTGGATTATGAAAAAGTATTTGACAGTGTTCACAGAAAATCACTTTGGAAATTGATGAGGCAATATAAAATTCCCATGAAGATTATTAACTTAATAAAGCAAATGTATGAAGACATGACAGGCAAAGTTCTTCATGAAGGACAACTTACAGAACCATTTGGGATAAGAATGGAAGTGGAACAGGGATGCCTCTTGTCTCCATTTCTTTTCTTACTAGCAACAGATTGGGTTATTAAAACATCAACATCACACAACAGAAATGTAGTCCAGTGGAATCTGACTAAACAGCCTGATGATCTTGATTTTGCAGATGACATGGCTCTTCTGTCCCATAACCATAATCAGATGCAAGACAAAATTAAAATATTTGATGAGAGGTCACAACAAGCAGATCTGAAAATACACAGGGAAACGACAAACATAATGAAAATAAATGCAACAAATGATAACAAGGTCAAACTAGAGGAAACACCACTCAAGATGTAGAATCTTACACATATCTTGGCAGCAATATATGCAAAGTTGGAGGGACAGACAATGACATCAAAATAAGAATACAAAAAGCAAGAGGATTATTGCATTGGAAAACATATGGAGATCAAGAAAAACCAAGTCCAACACTTACTTAGTCGTTCCCCTTCTACCGTGAGGTGTAGAGGTTTGAAAGAGAGAGAGCCAGACTATCCTATCGGTTGTCTTCCTCCTGGCCTGGCTCCACTCTAGTCCTCTGTCCTTCAAAAATTGTCTAATGTTGTCCTCCCAGCAGACTCTGGGTCATCCTGGGGGTCTGGATCCCTGGCTCTTTGCTTCCCATGCTTGTCGTGGTAGCCGATCTTCTCCCATTCTGCAGACATGGCCAAACCATCTTAGTTGGGACTGTTCTACTTGGATCTGCAGGGGGTGGGATTTTAGGCCTTGACGTATCATCTGATTGCGGACCATGTCTCTTCTTGTTACCCAGGTCCAACATAAAAGTTAGAATTTTCAACTAAAATATCAAGTGTCCTATTGTATGGCTCTGAAACATGGATAACAACAAAAGCAACAACACAAAAGTTACAGACACTCATAAATGGGTGCTTGCGTAGAATAGAAGGATTGAAATGGTATGACAAAGTCCCACATGTGGAATTGATGACAAGAACTAGACAAATGCCAGTGGAACAAGAGATGAGAAGAAGACGCTGGCGATGGATAGGACACACATTGAGGAAACCTACTGATAGGGTTACAAGGCAGTAATAGTTCTGGAATCCACAGGAAAAGAACGGCAGAGGTAGACCAAAAAACACACAGAAGAGAACTGGCGACAGAACGAGCTGATGGCATGTGACAGGAGGACTTGGCATGTGTTTGTTGAAGGCGGAGCTAAAGTGTATTGAGAGAGAGAGGGAGGGAGGGAGGGAGGGAGGGAGGGAGAGAGAGAGAGAGAGAGAGAGAGAGAGAGAGAGAGAGAGAGAGAGAGAGAGAGAGAGAGAGAGAGAGAGAGAGAGAGAGAGAGAGAGAGAGAGAGAGAGAGAGAGAGAGAGAGAGATACAAAGAAAAACAGACAATAACTCACAAAAAGTTACAAAAATATATACCTTTATCATGAACCATTTTTGAAACATTGGAGATCATTCCCTTGTTCCAGTGTTATATTTATGACAATAAGTTGTGGGGTACTTTCAAATCTACATGTATTCTAGATGAAAAACAAAATAAATTAACAAAAAACAGTCCAATTTCTATGACAAGAGAAAAATGAAAGAAAAGATTATTAAAAAAATTAGAACATTTACAGTGAACCATCAGTCCCAAATATACCTTGTGGCGATAGGACATGCTGTTTAATTTTTTTAAACCCAGGTGCTAAGTCAGCATGAGCACTCATCAGCTCCAGGCAAGTTTAACCAAGCTGAACAGGTTATTGTAGAATGTGAGGCCAGACTAAACTGATCGCCTGCTGCATTGTAGGCTGTCTGTGGACATCAAAATGTTAAAGAAAGCGAAGCTGAATAAAATGCATGCTGAAACTAGATGTGCTGGGCTAAAAATTGCGTATGTTGCAGCTCAGCCGTTAACGAAAAACAGTGTAAATATTGCTCTAAAACAACCCCACATATTAACAACGGAAGTGGTGTTCTGTCTGACGAGTGCTACTAGGCTGAAGGAACTATAATTATAGACATCAAGTCTCATAGGCAGCTGCTTGTTTTTGGTCATCCTGTTTCAACTCAAGAAGCTTGGATTAAAAATAAAAAACAAGGTAATTACTAATGGCGAAAGAAAACAAACACCACTAAAACAACAGAATTCAAAATCTTTCAGAAGAACACAAAAGGAATCATAAACAAGACACATCAAACCTAGGCGGGTTGCATGGTACCATGGTTGCTGGTGCGCCTCCTGGCCTGGTACCTCTGACTTCAGCACCTGTTCTTAAGGCAGATTGTGCTCATGCCTCCCCCTCTGGCTGGGGGATTTGACTTCGTCGGGGTTGATACACAACCTTCGGCAAGATTACTGGGTATAACGGGGTCCACCATGAGTAGGTGAGGTAGACTTGGGCAGGAAAGTCGACCAACAAAGAGACAACTATCATAACTTCGTCATGGCATCACTATCTTGATCGAGCAAAACAGGTGATCGATCCTGTTCCGTATTAGAACAGGACATAACAGACTGAACAGTCACTTATACAGACTGAGAGTGGTCCCATCACCCCTATGCACGTGTGGACAGGCAGCACAGACAGCAAAAAATATCCTGCAAGACTGCCACATGCTTAGTCAATTGCGGATTGAACATTGGCCCACAGAGACGCACATCCACACAAAGCTGTTTGGGAGTCTTGACAAACTTTCAACCACAGCAACATACATCCAGAGAACCGGACTTCTTGTGTAGACATTACTATACAACAGCGAATGAGAAGAAGAAGAAGAAGTTAAATAAGAAACAAGCACTTAAAACAAAACTTCATACTGAAAAAATTAATCTGGTCTGCTTTAAAGAATGTATTTAGACATTACTCACAGATTTAAAATAAGTGAATACCAAATATTTCAACAGTGAGAGACATAAAGGGTACATTATAATTCTGATAGACAGCTCACAGTCAGCCAAAGAATTACAAGTTCAAACAATTAGACAAACCAAGCAGGTGTGAAAACCATGACAGGTCAAGAAAAGATTCAGCCAGTTAACATACTTCCTTCAATTTTTTTGCTCCTTATGGTGTATGGGGCCACTAATGAAGTAGCCTCTATACTGGAAGCCTGATCCACAGCTTGTATATGTTCATGCAGTAGCAGTTTCTATGGTGGAGTTGCCAACCCCACAAACATACTGCTCCCTCAGGCATATCATAAGAGGTGACTAATATTCTTCTTCTTCCTCGTCCGTCCTGAAAAGGACATTGGTTGCGTTGTGTCACCGTTTACAGCGAAGCTGCGATATTTGCGCCTTTCGGCCCGACACATCCAACTTCCGCACGGAACTTTTTGGGACCAGGTTTGCCTTCCCTCTTCGATCCCTACTCTCTCGGCCAGACTGCAGTGATGCAGCCTGTTTCCAGGACCACCACTTGGAGGTGGAGTAGGGTCTTGGTCAGCTCTGGTTTGCTGACCCTGACACAAGCAGTCAAGCTATGATTCGCTGACTGCATTCATCTCTTTTGCTGCGTCTTTGGTCCCAGTGACTAATATGAGGCTTTAAAAAAAAAAAAAAAATTGGGTTGGCAAACTCATCAAGTAAAACAACTTGCTACATAAACCACAACTGCAAGTAATGTGTATATCATCATCATCATGTGACATATTTTCTCCAGAATGTTGTCTCCATTTCAGCTGCTCTGAACGCACCACGATTCTGTGCAAATGTGTATATGCCTTAGAATAAAGGAGATACGAGGGGCGTTCAGAAAGTAATGCACCACATCGTTTTCTCAGGAGCTGTTTATTCAAAAAGCATGAAATTTATACACAATATACATGGATATGTCATGTAAACATCGGTATTATTCAACATAATCCCCATCAACTTGTACAGCTTTATGCCAGCGCGAAACAAGTGCATGTATTTCTAGCCCGTACCAGATTTTGTCTTGATCATGTAGCCATTTCTTCGCTGCATGAATCACTCCTTCATCATCTTCAAACCTTGTCCCACGGAGTGCATCTTTAAGTGGACCAAATAGATGAAAATCAGAGGGTGGCAAATCGGGACTATAGTGTGCATGGGGTAGTACAGTCCAACCCAATCTGGTGATTGCTTCCTGTGTTGCCAGACTTGTGTGAGGGCGCGCATTGTCGTGAAGGAGAAGCAGGTCTGCTGGATTTGTGTGCGGCCGAACTCTGCGAAAACGCTGATTGAGTTTTTCAATGTCTTAATGTAAGCTTGCAAACTGATTGTCTCTCCTCTTGGCATAACGTCCACAAGAATCCCACCTTCAATGTCCCAAAAGACAGTGATCATGACCTTTCCAGCTGAAGGAATTGTCTTGAATTTCTTTCTTCTTGGTGATTGTGGATGATGCCACTCCATTGACTGTCTTTTTGTCTCAGGTTCAAAATGATGTGCCCAGGTTTCGTCACCTGTAATGATCTTAGCCAAAAAGTTCTCTCCATCAGCACTGAAACGCTCCAACAATTCAGAAGAAATTGCTTTCCTTTGCAATCGGTGGTCATTTGTGAGACTTCGAGGAACCCATCTTGCGCAAACCTTAGAAAATCCGAGAGTTTTTATAACTGCATTTGCACTACCAATGCTGACTGACAGCTGTAAGGCCAATTGTTGAGTAGTGATTCGCCTATCAGTAAGAATAATGCCCTCAGCGCATTTCAACATTTCTGCGTTGGTGGCTGTGGCAGGACGTCCACAGCGCGGCCGATCAAGCAGCTCCGTTATCTCCAATTCCTGACTCTTTGATTCTCTGAACCCAGCGACTGACTGTACTCCTGTCGACTGCAAAACTTCCATACACATCACATAGACGCTTGTGAATATTCACAACAGTTTCCTTCTCTGCAACGAGAAATTCTATCACAATTCGCTGTTTATAATGCAAGTTGCTAACACGCTCCATTTCAACGGTTTAGGGCAGCCGTATTATTTGGCCGGTTGCGGTGCAATTAGGTGCACACAATTGACACATGCCATATTTCAAGTGTGCACAATTTTATGCTTCTATTGTCATTATTAGCTGAGAAAAACGATGTGGTGCATTACTTTCTGAACGCCCCTCGTAACTAAAAATATGCCTCCATGTTTGGGAATCCTAAAACTGAAAATTATCTAAAGTAGGGAGCCGCGCTGGTGTAATGGTTACCCATCTGCGCTGGCGATTGGGTGATCCAAGTCGAGCCCTGGCAAGAACATTTGAAGGAGTGTCGTTGACTGGGACTTGGACTGGATTAATTCGAGCCTTTAAGATGTGTTGTCGACCAGGGACTGGAATAACCTGAACGGCTCCTGAGCCGACCCAGCTCTAATGGGTACCTGTGAAATCGGCAAGTATCTGCCTGAATGACGAGAGGACACCTGCCATTGTACAGGGAAAAAAGGGATACTCACATAAAATCAGTCTCAGGTTAGGCATAACAGGAGATTTTGCCACGAGTAATAGCGGGCGTACGATAAAAAAAACAAACTAAAGTAAATATAGAATTAATCATTTTTTCTTGCCGAGGAGACAAAGAGTATGTCGATTGCACTCAGGCATAATATTGCATATTATGAGGCTGGCAACCTCATGCAAAATAAATTGCTACATAAACCGCTAATACAAAAAGCTCATGAGTGCTTCGAAGCAGACTTTCCGCAAGGGGACCAGCTGAAATTGTGGTTCCATGCTCCAAAAGTAGCAAAGAAGGAAATAATGATAATCCTTTTCGAACCTCCAGGTGATACCTTTGGAGTCACTGCTGAAGTTGAGTTGTAACTGTCCCTCATGCAGAGAGAGGAAACCAGCTGAATTAACAACAGTGCGATGTGGTTTCGAAAACGGCCTTAAAAGAGAATTTAGAGAGACAGTAATAAGGGTTAGGAATCCTAAACCCTTTTTTTTTTAAAATTTAATGATGAAAAATATCCCGTTCAACCTCTGATGGGTTATAATTAGGATACATATTGTTATCGATTCCAAATAATATGAATAACTGCCGATACAGGAAACTGGCATCATATTGGTGTCAAATCATTGTAAATAAGGCAAATCACAATTGTCAATTATGCTTGTATATTTAAAAAAAAAACCCAAACAAATAAAAACAAGATAAAACAAAACGAGATAAAACATAACAAAACCAAACAAAAATCCAAAAAAAAATAATATTCAGGGGAAGAGGTGTAAAGGCCTGGTGTTTTCAGTCAGATAAGTAATTGACTTTCACTTGCCATAAGTATTGTAAGAACATCATCAGATCTTTACCTTTTCAATTACTATATATGTATTAACTTTTGTTCTTATTAAATACTGTTTGACTATATTACGCAGTTCCTTAGATCTGTCTATTCTTAATACCTTTTCTATATTTATAGGTAAATTTGATGCCTGCAAATAATCCATACATGCCACACCTCGGAGATGAAAAACCTGTACAAAAAATTCAAAAACCCCGTACAAAGACCCACAAAACCTGGACAAAAAAAAACTGAAAAAACGTATCAAAATAGTTAATTCGAGTAAAGAATTTGTCAATTACAGTTGCATTATAATTGAGGCATGGGGACTTTGCCTTTTAAAGCAAGTCTTCACTTATTTTAAAACTCAAACAATATTTGTAGGAGCATCAATTGAAGCCAGATCCAAACCTCAGAAATGAGGTATCTGAGGAAAGTGGTTGAAGTAACAAGAAGAGACATGGTCCGCAACCAGACGATCCGTCAAGGCCTAAAATCCCATCCGCTGCAGACCAAATAGAACAGTCCCAACTAAGATGGTTTGGCCATGTCTGCAGAATGGGAGAAGATCGGCTACCACGACAAGCATGGGAAACAAAGAGCCAGGGATCCAGACCTCCAGGACGACCCAGAGTCCGCTGGGAGGACAACATTAGACAATCTTTAAAGGACCGAGGACTAGAATGGAACCAGGCCAGGAAGAAGACAGCTGATAGAATGGTCTGGCGCTCTCTCTTCCAAACCTCTACACCTCACGGTAGAAGGGGAACGACTAAGTAAGTAAGTAAGCATCAATTGAAAAAAAGGCAGCTTGATTTTAATGGTTGATTTTTTTATTCACATGGCCTAACATCTCGCCGAATCTCACGACGCAAACATCGGCTATGGTGTAGCACAAGACGATCGATTTATATAGTTAATAATTAGGCGAAAAAACCTGTACATAAATTAAGTACGGGGCGTACACACCTGAAAACCCAAACACCTTGTACAGATTATGGGTAAACCATAGCGTGTGGCATGTATGATAATCTAATATTGGGATTCTCATTTGTTCATACCTCTTACATTTTAACAAGAAATGTTCTATATTATTGTCTTGAATACACCCTGCACAGTGAGGTTTTTCTATTCTGAAATAGCTTTTTCCCAGCTGTAGTCTGAGAAGTTTCTTATTACTGGGAATTTACAATTCCCTACTAAAGCTGCTGAGCTTCTCGCTCTTTTACAGCCAATACCAAGTTGAAGACTCCTTGGTATTATCTACACTGTAGATCTAGGCTTTTCTGCCATTCCGAAATGTGTTGAGTTGAAGTCATAAGCTCCAGTTCTCCAACTTGGCTTGCATTTAAAGGATCATCACATAGAGGGTCCCAAGCTAGGAGTAAGAATTGCGTGGCATACTGTGCTCTCCCAAAGAATTGTCATGTCCTGCACAGAGCCAATTTTCAGCTCTATCACTGGATCCATAGTGAGATCCTCCTGAATGCAGTCAACCAGGTCAAAGAATTACGTCCGGAACTCAAGTGACTTCTCCAAGCTTAGTGTGCAATGCTGGGTTCTCAACAAGTTTCACCACAGGGGGAATCCATGGAAGTGTGTGGATGATTTTAAGAGTCAATAAGGGTGTAATTAGCCTCACAGACAGAGGTTCACTTCCACATATGTATATTGTAGCATTGTGCACAGCTGGTGGTCATATAAGGATGACTCCAGAAATGCCTCCATTCATAATTCCCTAGATATCTGACATTTTCTTGTTGGAGACTTGAACATCTTATATGACATCATCATGGAGCGGCATACGTTGTGCTGTTTCGTTAGGCCTGTGGCCCAGTACATCCGATTTAAATGGGCATTTATGTCAGGTTGCCTTCCTTAGCCTTTGACTGTCCCCAGTCTACCTGCAAGGCAGCAGTGTGGTCTCACTGTCTGACTGGATTCTAAAAAAACATGTAGAAAATCACTAACGTCAAAAGTTAAGTCGCCATATTGGCAAGGGCTTCAAAGTTGCCCCTTATATGCGGTACAGATAAAGCGCATATGGCCGACGCCAGCTCCTTTCGTGGAAAAGCTTTACGGGGATTCAAATAGCCTCAAACTGACTACTGCTTTCTTTGAGAACATTCAAGTGGAAGTCTGAGAGTGTACGAAGAAGAACATCTTATATGCATGTCTTCCTTTCAGATTTGTATCCCATTCTGCTTTCCATTCATCTGTTATTAATTCTTTAATTAAGCTCTTAAACTCTGATTTATTCATCCCTACATTTATTAGATTTTTATCAGATCTACCTTTCTTGGCTTCATCTGCCTGTTTATTTCCCTCTATGCCAACATCCTAAACCTAACCGTAATCCTAACAACATGGATAAGTTAATTGTATTGCATCGAAGAACACGTCCCACGCTTCTTCATATCAACCTATGAAACATACGCCCCAAAGCACTTAATGCACTCTTGCTGTGATCGTTTCTGCAGCGATATTTTTACATGATACGACTGCTAGACCGGTGGACTACCTCTATTAAACCTCCTCTTTCCATTTGCCTGATAGTAGGAGCGGTCCTGTTCTATGTTTTTCTATATAGAAAAAAAAACCATGCCTCTACATCAGAGCATCAGAGACCATCGAAAACCACACATCATAACCATCATATACCTAGAGGCATGAAATTCTACCAACCTGTCTACATGCTTATTAAAAAATATATATAGCTGAAAATATTGTAAACACTGCAAAGAGATTGAATCGCGTCTTGTGTCTGACGTCACGGTTCCTAGATTTGCACAACCCAACCTTGCTCACTTCCTGTTATCGTTTATATGGAAGTATCGGTACGGAACAAGATTAGCGCGTCCAACACCCCATTCTGTCACACTTCCTGCGCTCCTCTCACCCATTTTTTGTTACACCATAACACGTTTGAAGACTCCACCCATTTATAAAACAGAAGGAAACAACATACACACACAATTTTGAAATGTTCATTTACTTTACAATACTTGGACAGTAGAATGAAAAAAAATTACAAAAACACACAAATAGTTTTTCTTTTTACCGTTTTACCCCCGTCTTACGGCAGTTCTCCTCATATACTCAATACTTGGACAGGAGGGATAATGCCGCAAGCCAATACACTGTATTGGAAATTAAACATATTTTCTAATATTATAATGACTATATATCTATTGATTTGATTTTTATAACAAGAACTAAAAGTATTGTATAAGGATCAATGATGATGTGAGGAAAAGGGGTAGTCTGATGGGGTGCTTGTATGGCTTCTTCTTTTATCCTTAGCCGCCCACCGTCAAAGCAGTCAGTGGCAATTACGCCTGGTGGCGTCTTGTAGGGCAGCAACAAATTGATTCCATTTTGCTCGGTCGGTGGCCATCCTTCGTACAGTGCCCCAACTCTGGTTCATTCTTTGCATCTCAGCCTCCACAGCCCTCCGCCAAGTTGTTTTCGGTCGGCCTCTCTTTCGTTCTCCTTCCGGGGTCCATAGCATAGCTGTTCTTGTGATGGCATCGGGGTCTCTTCTGAGGACATGGCTAACCCAATTCCAGCGTCTGCCAGTTATGATGGTGTGCATGCCCTTGTCGTATATTTTTAGATAGGTGAGAAGATATTTATGGTCCCGTCTGAGCAGAGGTGATAGTGGTAAATAGGTGAAACTAAAGGTGTAGAAATAGATTTCACGAGTGAATAGTAAAGGAGAAAAGTTGTCTCTGGACTGAATAGTTTCTCTAGTCCAGCCTATCTATACGACTATATTGTAGTGTAAGACACTATTCCAACCCTTATCTCTATAAAGATAAGTTTAACTAGACACACCCACACACAATTATGTGACAACAAGACACACAAATCGTGAAAAATTATGGTTAATTTGGTATGGGTCT
Source organism: Oreohelix idahoensis (assembly GCA_024509875.1). Taxonomy (NCBI): domain Eukaryota; kingdom Metazoa; phylum Mollusca; class Gastropoda; order Stylommatophora; family Oreohelicidae; genus Oreohelix; species Oreohelix idahoensis. Next base: position 695,838 of record JAMPIV010003473.1, on the reverse strand, counting down.
GACCAACACACACATGTAAGTTCTTTTTGTTGTTTATTATCATTAAACTTTTTACAACATCAAACATATAGAGAAATCAAATAAATCAAGTTTACAGATATATCAAAATAACCGAATAAGTGCCCTCCCCTTGTTGAGCAAGGATGCCAAAAGAAGTTAATAACCCAAAGGTCAAAGATAAGCACTACGTTACAGAATAGACTATGAAGAACAAGTCCCCCACTAAATTACTACTCAGTAAAGTACTCAGTTTGGCGAAATAAAAAAAGAAGTTAGTACAATGATTGTAACAAAGGAAAATATTCACTCTCTCTATTTCTCACTCTGTCATATGTGGCCACAAACACTCTTGCTTACCTAATCGGGTGTTGGTATCCCTTGAAAAATTACAATAGTCTGAATCTATACTGTCAGGTGGGTTGCCCAAATATGGCCCCAGTACAGCCTTTATATCGAATAATAATTACAAGGTGGACGCCAAATTTGGTGGTTTAATTTTCCTGGATGAATCATGTGTCACTGCAGATAGTTACTGAAGCAAAACGTTCTCGGGACGTTTACAGTTGCAAAAGGAGAAATGTAATTCCTGTATTGTCAAGCATCGGTTTGATAAGACAAATGTTACAATATGTAAAACTGATAATGATGGTAAATCCTATCGGCTAGCTCTTATGGTGAGTGCCGATTTTGAAACAGCATAGTTTTTCTGGATCACTCCGTTGCTACGGCTGTCAAACGTCAAGAATATATGTTTTTTCGTGTGCCCAGTAGGCTGGAAAAATTGGATAAATAATTCTGGGTAATGTACCGTCCAGTTACGATTAATCTTATTGTTTCTATTTCTCGCTCTGAATGAAGAAAGAGGACCGAACAGGTCCAAAAATCGAAGACCCAAAATAATAATAAAGGTACTGGTAATGTTAGACCACTGGCCGCTGGTTTTGATCAGGTGCACAAATCAGAAAATAAAATCCCCACTGGACAATTTAACACATTTAGCGAAGAATGGTTCTAGTCCGTCGTGCTTAGATTATCCAAGAATTTCTGAGCGACTCTAATAACTGAATTTGAGAGAGCGCGGTATATATGCAGCTCATGGTGTTATCATCACCAGAAGACGTTACAATTCACACCTTCTGTATAGTAGGGAATTCAGGAACTGCGTTTCCCGGATCAAAGGTTTCTTCGTTCATTCTACTCAGCCATGCTGACCGACATCAGCTGATTTTGCCGTGCACGGGCCTCTCTTAGATTACGTCCCCTTGCGCAGATCAAACATTATCTCCCTCTGAAACGTGCTAACATCAAAGGTGGTAGGGAAAATATTATCGCCCCTTGTCTCTCTGTTATTTCTACGCGCGTCTGTCTAATGACCGATAATTGGCAAATCAGCTCGCGTGAGAAACTCAGCTAAACAAACGCGATTCGCTCCCTTGTTAAACTGGCAGGTTTGCGAAAGTTGGTAAACAACTCTGTTGTTATGTTCCAGAAAAAAGACGTGGATTCAAAGGTGAGTCATACAAACAGAAAATTGCGTGGTTTGGCTTAGCCAATGGAAGACACTAAATGGGAAAGCAAAGGCTGTCAGTTTACTGTATCAATATTTACATTCCACGTCACAGTACGTCCGGGCTTTGAAGATGTGAAACCCTTTCATATCTCATTTATGGAAATAGAGCTACTGTCATCCGCAGCGTCCGAGTGATTGCTATCTTCCATTTCATCATCCTCCTCCATGCTCCAATTTCGACTCATAAAATCCGCTCCTACATTCTCTTTTCCTGGTATATATTGTACTTTAAATGAGTACACGCTTAACAACAAAGCCCAACGCATAATCTTTTCGTTAAATTCCTTATTGGCTCCAAGAAATGCCAATGGAGCATGGTCTGTCTGTACCGTGAATGAAACGCCATATAGATATTCATGATGTCTCCTTATTCCATTCACGAGTGCTAAACATTCCCTCTCCACGGTCGAATAATTCCTTTCTGCTGTATTCAGTTTGCGGCTGCCGTATGCAACTGGAAATAACAGGTTCGGATTCTTGTCATCTGCCTGAAGCAGTGTTGACCCGATTCCCTGTCCGGAGACATCTACATGCAAAATGAAAGGTTTCTTAAGGTCAGGTAACCTTAGAATGGGGTATTTTGACAGTTGTTCCTTCAGAGTGACGTAAGCGTGTTCACACTCTGCATTCCAAATAACTTTATCCGGTTTTCCCTTCTTTGTGAGGTCAGTAAGAGATGCTGTCAGGCCATTGAAGTTTTTAATGAACTTCTGGTAGTACGCACACAATGATAGGAACGAACGTGTGTCTCTCTTTGTTTTAGGCCTCTTTGCTGCACGTATTTTCTCTACGTTTTGGCAACTGGCCACATACACTCTAGAGAAATAGTATGCCCCATGAAGTCAAGCTTTTCAAAGCCGATTAAACATTTGCTAGGACGGGTTCCTAGACCAGCTTCCTTTAGTCTCCTGAGGAGCATAGCGACCGTAGCAATATGTTCTTCGTAGTTGTCCGTTGCAATCAGTATACCGTTTATGAAATTGTGGATATGTGGGCTTGGCAAGGGTTCTAAAAGCTTTGCCATCATTCTGGTGAAGACTCCTGGTGCGTTGTGCAAACCGAAAGGCATAACGTTGAAAGTATAATGTCCTTCACTGGTGCTAAAAGCTAGCAGGGGTTTAATTTCCTCCTTGACTGGTATTTGGTAATAACCTTTACTCAGGTCAATCTTGGAGAAAATTCTTGCCTTGCTAAGCTTGGTGAACAGTTCAGAAGCGTTTTGCAGTCAGGCTGGAATTCCGTTACAGTGTTAAGTAAACGGTAGTCAATACGCAGCCGAACTTCCTTATTAGGTTTCTGCAACAGTACGACGCTCGAGCTATAGGGCGATGTAGACTTGCTAATAATCCCAGCTTGACGTAGTTTGTCTATCTCTCCGCGTAACGTGTCTGCTTTTGCATACGGACTCGGAGTCTCGTTTGTCAGCTTCATATCAAACTCTGCGAGATGCGTTCGACCAGGTATGTCCGTTAAGACTGCCGAGTACTGTTTCAATAACGTCTTCGTTTCTGTCCGTTGAGCTTCTGAGAGAGTTTCGCCGAATTTAACATCTTTGAATGATTCCGTTTCTTGCAGTGGATATTCCATGCAACTATCGTCATCTTCCTCATCTTCGGTTACTATAGCGACCGCCAAGAGATGTTCGGGAGAAGGCACCGGTCTTTCCAAATATTTCTTCAGCAGATTTATATGGTAGACTTTTTCCTTTCCTTTAATAGAGATCTTGTAGTTAGTTCTCGAGATCTTTTTAAGGACGGTAAACGGCCCTTGCCATCCGATACGTAGTTTATTGCTTCCGGTAGGAAGTAACAACAAAACTTTCTCTTCTGGTTGTAACTCTCTCTCTTTCGCTGCTCTGTTGTATCGTTTACCGTGCTTCATGCGTGCTCGCTTAAGGTTGGTTGTTGCTAGATCCCATCATAGTTGTAACCTTTCCTTAAGTTCCGATACATACTTAAATGCTGAGACAACTGTCTCATCAGCCTTTTGGTCTGTCAGTGACCGTAGTAAGGCTTCTAGCGGGCCCTTAATAGGTCTGCCGAATAGAAGTGTAGCTGTGGTAAACCTGTAGATGCCTGTGGGACTTCCCTGTAGGCGAATAAGGCTGCGGGAATGAAAAGGTCCCAGTCTTCAGGTTTCTCTTGTCCCAGCTTATGTAACATCATGGTGAGGCTTTCGTTGACATGATCTACTAACCTACTTCCGTGCATGTTAGCGGTATAGCTTCGGCCCACATAGTGCGTGTGTCGACTAAGGTCAGGATAAACCTGTTCCTTCTTTTAGTCCTTTCCAGGGGTCCTAAAATGTCGACTACAGCCCGTTCAAATGGTGTCCCCACTATTGGCATTTCTCCCATAGGAACTGGAGTGTCCAATGCTTGGGTGCCACACGTTGGCACTTGGCGCAGGATTTCACATATCTGATAATATCAGTGTTCATTCCTGGCCACCAATAGTGAGTCGATATTCGCTGAATAGTGGCGTTTTGTTCCATATGTCCGCTGAAGGGAATAGAGTGCCCCATTTCTAAGATTTGGTCTCTGTACTGCGTCGGTACTAGGAGCTGGTTATGTCCCTGTTCAGGGTCACCCGTTCTTCGATACAGCACTCAGTCCTTAGAAAATATGTCTCCGTTGTGTCAGGGGTCCTTGGTCATGGGCAGTTTTCTAAAGCAGGGCTCCAGGTAGGGTCCTTTTGTTGCGCCTCTTTTAGTTCCATAGGTAATATATTAGGTGCAGGCTCCCGTTACTTTTTGGTTTGCCCTCTTGTAGTAACTGCTGCCACAATCGGCTCTTTCTGTCTCCCTATAAACACATATCTACAACCAAGTATGACTGGGTAGATCGGATCATCCATTATAGCCGCTTTGATAACACCGCTGACGAAATCAGAGTGTATCTCCACCAGTGTGATGGGAAGCGTTATGGGTGCATCTCCTTTGAAAACTTCACATAATTTGACGGTTTCTTCTGTCTCTTGACCAGGTTTGACCAAATGCCTTGCGACAATACAATCAAAGCTGAAACCTGTATCAAACAGACAATAGGTTGAAGTACCGTTCAATAAAACAGTTCCTCGCGTTGAAGGCCTCTCACCCTCAGGTTGAGAATCACTGACATTCCTCCTCCGTTGCGAGTCTGCTTGCAAGCAACCGATTCGATTTGTCCCGATGTGCTTGCCCTGATCAGATGTCCCTTGCGCAGGGGTCTTCCTTTTGTCGTGTCCTTTCTGGCTAGGCTGTCATGAGTGACGGTTGGGCTGATCATGGGGTTTAGCGGGGTATCGAGTTTTGTAGAATTTCGTTTTTTCATGAGGGGGGTTATGGGGTACAGTGTCCCTAGGGTGTTGATGGGAAAATGACTGGGAAGACTGTTCTAGGTTATTTTTGCGAGAAGGCTCATCTATAGGCTTGCGTTTTGAGCATGGAAGCTCGGCTAACGCATTTGTGTACCGTTCAAACTTACTTAAAATGTCTTCCAGCTTTACAGCTCCTTGTTCAGCAAGAAATCTATGGGTGTCATTTGACAAAGTGCTTTTTATTTGTTCGGTTAGAACAAACTCTTCTAGCCCTTCAAAAGTGCAAGAGAGCTCTGAAAACTCCAGGCACTTCGTCAAATATCCCTTCAGACGTGAAGAGAACTGGTGAAATGTCTCGGTTCCTTCCTTCTAGCTGTTTCGGAATAGTTGCACAAATTTGCGAGCGTTCATTTCGAAGCGCTCAAGTAAAGCTTTCTTCAACATGTCGTAATTGTCTTGATGGCCGCTTCCCAGTTTAACATACACCTCATATGCATTACCTTTTAAAGCCTGAGAAAGCTTCAAACACCATCGCGAACTTTCTAAACCATACAGTGTTGCCATTCTCTCAAATTTTTCTAGATAAGTGTCAATTTTCTCATTGGTACTTGGGAAGGATTCTAGGGCAAAAGATATAGCTGCTAATTGAGGAGATTGAGTACTGGAATGATCAGTTAAAGGTGACTGAGGTGAAGACGGCTCTCCGTTGCTGAAGCTAGACGTTGCACCGCGACTTTGGACCTCTAGAGTCTTAAACGCCAAATCGTGCTGACGTCGTTGCTCATTTTCTCTTTCCTCATGTTGTCTCACTCGTTCCTCCTGTTGTCTCTCCTTCTCTCTTTTTTCATGTTGTCTTTCCTTCTCTCTTTCCTCCTGTTGTCTCTCCTTCTCTCGTTCCTCCTGTTGTCTCTCCTTCTCTCGTTTGTTCGCCCTGCGAGCTTCCATTTCCGCCTCAATTTTCTTATTTTCCAATTGACGGTCTTCCTTCTCTTTCTCTCTAGCTTCTGCTTCCTTCTTCTCCGTCTCATATCTGTCGAGTTCTGCGTTCACAAAAGCTAGCACTTCTGCACCTTGCAGTCCTACTTCCCTTGCTTCCTCTCTTAGCATAGCTCTAAGTTTTGCACGCTTAGCTATGGCAAATAACTGACTGCGACTTACTCGAGAAAGAAAAGAAAAGAAAAGGATACAGTGCTCCCTAACAAATTAAGAGAAAAACAAACAAAAAATTACCCAGATTTTACTGTGTTACCTCCTCCCTGTTATCAGTTATCTAACCTATCGCTGCTGTTAACTGGCAAAAGCTCCTAACGCAGACGACTTAAACCATAAAGATGGTAGATCAGACTAAAACTGAAAAAAAACTACCATTACTACTGTGGAAGAAAAAAAATTATCCTTTTTTAAATCCACCACACTCGTAAACACCTGAAGTCAGTTTTGGAGTTAGAGAAGGCTATTAACTTGGCGATAACCAGAATGCTCTTCTTTTGCTAAGCTCACACTCCACTGCGCCAAAAATATTTTGTGATTGATAAACAATCACGTGTACCAGCGGTCTTCTTGTACAAAGATCACCAACAAAATCAAAACTTTATGTAACTCTATGATGCTGCAGAAAGAAACAAATTTCTAATATGTGTTGTCAGAACCCAGTAAGTAGGAACGTTGTCTAGGGGATAATTATTTAATAATCCTTAACTCACAAAACAAGACGCACAGCACACTCTACCTAGACTAAGATTAAGATTCAATATCAGACGTTAGTCATTTATCTAGACTCAGACTTAGATCAAAATTAGGAAACGAGAACCCAATCTGTCGTAATTAGATAAAATCCCAGGACCGAGAACCCATTTTGTGGTGCTTGTTTCAGATTTAGATCAGATCCCGCGGACGAGCAACCATTCTGTCGTATATTTTTAGATAGGTTAGAAGATATTTATGGTCCCGTCTGAGCAGAGGTGATAGTGGTAAATAGGTGAGACTAAAGGTGTAGAAATAGATTTCACGAGTGAATAGTAAAGGAGAAAAAGTTGTCTCTGGACTGAATAGTTTCTCTAGTCCAGCCTATCTATAAGACTATATTGTAGTGTAGGACACTTTTCCAACCCCTTATCTCTATAAAGATAAGTTTAACTAGACACACCCACACACAATTATGTGACAACAAGACACACAAAACGTGAAAAACTATGGTTAATTGGGTATGGGTCTGACCAACACACACATGTAAGTTCTTTTTGTTGTTTATTATCATTAAACTTTTTACAACATCAAACATATAGAGAAATCAAATAAATCAAGTTTACAGATATATCAAAATAACCGAATAACCCTTATTGAACAAGGATCCCAAAAGAAGTTAATAACAAGTCCCCCACTAAATTACTACTCAGTAAAGTACTCAGTTTAGCGAAATAAAAAAAGAAGTTAGTACAATGATTGTAACAAAGGAAAATATCCACTCTCTCTATTTCTCACTCTGTCATATGTGGCCACAAACACTCTTGCTTACCTAATCGGGTGTTGGTATCCCTTGAAAAATTGCAATAGTCTGAATCTATACTGTCAGGTGGGTTGTCCAAATATGGCCTCAGTCCAGCCTTTATATCGAATAATAATTACAAGGTGGACGCCAAATTTGGTGGTTTAATTTTTCTGGATGAATCATGTGTCACCGCAGATAGTTACTGAAGCAACACGTTCTCGGGACGTTCACAGTTGCAAAAGGAGAAAGGTAATTCCTGTATTGTCAAGATTCGGGTTGCTAAGACAAATGTTACAATATGTAAAACTGATAATGATGGTAAATCCTATCGGCTAGCTCTTATGGTGAGTGCCGATTTTGAAACAGCATAGTTTTTCTGGATCACTCCGTTTGCTACGGCTGTCAAACGTCAGGAATATTTGTTCTTTGGTTTGCCCAGTAGGCTGGAAAAATTGGATAAATAATTCTGGGTAATGTACCGTCCAGTTACGATTAATCTTATTGTTTCTATTTCTCGCTCTGAATGAAGAAAGAGGACCGAACAGGTCCAAAAATCGAAGACCCAAAATAATAATAAGGGTACTGGTAATGTTAGACCACTGGCCGCTGGTTTTGATCAGGTGCACAAATCAGAAAATAAAATCCCCACTGGACAATTTAACACATTTAGCGAAGAATGGTTCTAGTCCGTCGTGCTTAGATTATCCAAGAATTTCTGAGCGACTCTAATAACTGAATTTGAGAGAGCGCGGTATATATACAGCTCATGGTGTTATCATCACCAGAAGACGTTACAATTCACACCTTCTGTATAGTAGGGAATTCAGGAACTGCGTTTCCCGGATCAAAGGTTTCTTCGTTCATTCTACTCAGCCATGCTGACCGACATCAGCTGATTTTGCCGTGCACGGGCCTCTCTTAGATTACGTCCCCTTGCGCAGATCAAACATTATCTCCCTCTGAAACGTGCTAACATCAAAGGTGGTAGGGAAAATATTATCGCCCCTTGTCTCTCTGTTATTTCTACGCGCGTCTGTCTAATGACCGATAATTGGCAAATCAGCTCGCGTGAGAAACTCAGCTAAACAAACGCGATTCGCTCCCTTGTTAAACTGGCAGGTTTGCGAAAGTTGGTAAACAACTCTGTTGTTATGTTCCAGAAAAAAGGCGTGGATTCAAAGGTGAGTCATACAAACAGAAAATTGCGTGGTTTGGCTTAGCCAATGGAAGACACTAAATGGGAAAGCAAAGGCTGTCAGATTACTGTATCAATACTTACATTCCACGTCACAGTCCTCTTGCTTGCTCCGAGTAAGCAGATCTTGGTTTGTGATGGTATTCGGCCAAAAGATTCGGAAACATTTTTCTTAGGCAGGTTGTGTGGAAAGAGGACAATTTCGACATTCCTTCTCTGTTACTCTCCAGCATTCCGCACCATAGACAAGCACAGAAAGGTCACAACTCTCATTTAGTATTAATTTTGTGTTCGTGCTGTACTGAGAGAGCTTCCAGATGTTGTTTAAACTAAAAAAGGCTGTTCTTGCTTTGTTCATTCTGTTGTTAATGTCTTTGCTTGCTCCGCCGTCTGGTGTTACTATGCATCCTAGGTATGTGAAGGCGTCTGTCTGTTTCAGTTGCTGATTCCTTACTGTTATGGGCTCGGGGTTGTTCACATTGAGCGTCATGACCTCTGTCTTCTTTAGATTGATGTTCAGGCCCACCTGTTGGCTATACTTATTAAGTCTATCCGTTTTTTCCTGGATGTGTTGATATGAATGTGCTAGTAGTGCAATGTAATCAGAATATTCCAGATCTTCCAATGTAGAAAATGTGGTCCATCTTATTCCTCTTGGACTGCCCTCTGTTAATAGACGGGGTGATGCGCCAGACAACAGCTTGTATGGCTGATAATTGGTGGATTTGATGTAATCTCGGACACCCTCGGGCTTTCTCATCCCTTTTCACCGTGTTAACAACAGAGCAGTTTTGAGACTTGATTTTTTTTTTTTTTTGTTAATTCGTTTGTTTTTTATTTTTATTGTTTGTTTGTTTCTTGGAAAGGGGAGGTCACACACAAAAACATTCACACAGTACAAATTTAGTTTTGATTTACTCTATTTGGACTGAGTGGAAAGGGGGGGGGGGGGGGGAGAGAGAAGGTGCTTTATTTGGATATTAGAAATCTGACTTTATTTTCTTGAATTAGTACACCATATGTCCTAATCATAAACCATCAAGGGTTGATATGTCTTAATTATAACCCATCATGGTTAGATTTCAGACAAGATTTTTCAAGCTCTCAATTGTACAATGTTATGCCCCAACTAACGACGCTCTTGATACCACAAAAGATGACTTCTATGAAGCACTTCTAAGTACCATCAACACAATACCCAAGCACGACATAATAGCAGTCATGTGCGATTTTAACGCCAAAGTAGGTGACAACAACGATGGAGTACAAAGATATCTCGGTACTCATGGCATAGGCTGTATGAATCAAAATGGCGAAAGACTTCTACAACTTTGTGTAATATCAAACCTCGTTGTGGCAGACACCATCTTTCCACATAAGAATATCCACAAGATAACATGGAATTCACCTAATGGCAGAACTAAGAACCAGATAGATCACTTCTGCATAAGCGCAAAATTTCGCTCATCAGTTCAAGACGTCAGAGCATACAGAGGTGCAGAGATCGGAAGTGATCATAACCTCTGCATAGCTAAACTGAGAATTAAACTGAAGAAGTTATACCAACCGAATAAAAATAGAAGAATAGATGTACACAGACTGCAATCAAATGATATAAAGGAGGAATATAATGTCAAAATGAACAACTATTTCGATGCTTTAGGCAAAATTGACAACGATATCACCACCAAGACAATCGATACTAAATGGGAACAACTGAGAACAGCAATGACAGAAGCAGCTGTAGCGACCACCGGATACCTAGTACATAAAAAGAAAAAATGGATGAGAGAAGATACTTGGGATAAAATACAAGAAAGCAAAACAGCAAAACTTAAACTACTAGCGGCAAGTACACATAATGCAGTTGAATCTTGCAAACTAACTTATAACTTGTTAAATAAAGAAGTGAAGACAAAAACTCGAAGAGATAAAAGACATTTCATCAATGAACTGGCCGTAGAAGCTGAAAATGCTGCAAGAACTGGTAATAGTAGGTGCCTTTATCAAATTACAAAACAACTATGTCACCAGCCTACTGCTATGGAAACACATGTTAAAGGTAAATTAGGGAATTCAATACCAACAGAAAAAGAACAAATGAAGAGATGGGCTGAGCACTTCATGGAGGTGCTAAACAGACCACCACCAACAGTAACACCTGATTTTAATAATGAAACACCCACAACCACCTTGCCAATAACTTGCGATGAATTCACGCCGGACGAGATCAAACAAGCCGTTAAAAGATTTAAAAATTTTAAAGCTGCTGGAGTTGACGAAATTTCAGGGGAAATGATTAAAGCAGTTAATGACAACAACCTCTTGAGAATTTTAGATATTATAAATGAAGTATGGAGAGAAGAACAACCACCACAACAATGGAAAGACAGTATTATTGTAAAGTTACCGAAGAAAGGTGATCTATCAGACTGTAATAACTGGCGTGGTATATCTCTATTATCAGTACCTGGAAAATTATTATGTTGCATGATGTTAGAAAGACTTAAATTGCATGCTGACGAAAAGATCAGAGAAGAACAAGCGGGTTTCAGGCCGAAACGATCATGTATTGATCAAATATTCACACTAAGAACAATTATAGAAGAATCAGTGGAAATGCAATCGCCACTTATTATCACCTTCGTCGATTTTCAAAAAGCCTTTGATAGTCTACACCGCCCATCATTGTGGAAGATACTTACAATCTATGGTTTTCCAACAAAATATGTGAATATAATCAAAGCGCTATATGACAATGCAAGATGTTGTGTTAGAACAAATAAAAGGAATACAGAATGGTTTACAGTAGAAACAGGGGTGAAACAAGGCTGTATTATGTCACCACTACTTTTTGGAATAGCTATTGATTGGGTTATGAGAAACTGTCGTGTGAAATTCTAATCCACATATATAAATTAAAAAGTAAATGTAAAGCCTAACAAATAACTTCAATAAAAGGAAAGAAGAATGGTAAAGATCAGTGCTGTCACAATGACTGTACTCGAAATCCCCCTTGTTTTCTACTTCGTCTGCAAATTGTAACGTTTCACGTTGATAGTAAAAGCCTACTGCAGCATACACGCTTTCTACGATAAAACGTGTACTGCCTTTCTAAGAAAAACCTTGAGATACGCAAGCTGACCTATATTTAATATTCCATTCATGTCATTTTATACACTACGTTACCATAAACGAAAGACAGATGGAATTAGGATAGAGAGAAGGGAGGGCTGAAAGCCGGAACGCATGCCACACTAACACGCGTCTCGCTATACAATTACTACCATCACGCGTGTAAGGCCACAAGCACTAGCTTTTTTCGAATCGACAGTGATAAAAAACACTACCCATACGAGCGTTAGGTTTAAAAAACTTACAAAACGCTTATTAGGAAACATGACATTCTACTGTTTTATGTCTGAAATCCTGACATTAGTATGACAGTACAGCAGACACCATAAAGTTTGGAAGTGAGGAGGTGGCAACAGCACGACTATCCTAGAAGAAAATACATATTTTGAACGCAGCCCCTTAGCCCCATTAAATTTATATATTTGGGTTCCTTAGGACTTGCTGACAAAGAATATGTTAAACGTTACGCAAACAGTCTAGGAATTAACAAATTATAGCCAAAAGAAATAGTGAGGGTGTCAGACAACACCAAAATCAGAATCGCTCAGTGGCAGATTTTGACCCCACCATTGTACGGGAAATAGGTCCCCATGTTAAATCCTATTTGATTGGAGCGCAATAATGTAAGGCTAAACACGATTAGTCGGGCTACAAATACTATCTTTTGTTGTTAGGGGAGACGGAAGGAAGGGTACTTTTTTTCAAACGCTTGTGTAAACATGGCTCGATTGGTTAGACCCGCCAATATAGTCAATTAGGAGCGTCAGGTCAGCCCCACATTTTCAAATAAACTTACTAAAGAACCAGTGCGTTGAGCGCCAGTGCATATTTTTCTAAATAAAAGCCTGGGACATCGGCAGATCGAAATTGTGCTATATTCATTGCCAGTCAACGTAACTGTGTATTATTCCATGAATTGTGGTAAGCTTGATATATTCAATATCTTTTTAATGAAAATTGAATGTAAATTGATAATTTATGTCTGTATATGTGTGTGGTTCAGTAGCGAACATGAGGCAAGGCCTATATAGTGCTCCAACCTGAACAGAAGGTGTCGGAGAAAAGTAAAACTGCATGGAATGGCCAAACAGTACACTGACACCTATCTTATTGACTAGAAGAACTAATGCTGGAATTGCAGAGGCGTAGTGACCATTAGGGAGGAGTATACTGGTGTAAATTATTTCAGATGAAGCTGACAGTTGGCCTACCGCTCTGAACTCAGTGTTTGTCCTGTATTGTGTTCAGTCTGGAAATAGATTATAAATTAGTTATGAAGTAGGAGGAACAACCTTCTTGTTTCAGGGACTGTGGTCCTAAAGTTATTGAGCAGCACCTGGTCTGAGCTTTGCTGAATCTGGAGGCTGACAGCATACTCCTGGGTCCAGATAGCGACGTGAGGTGTCTCCAGAACACAGGGGAGCAATCGAGCAGAGGAGTCTTTTCCTGCCGCCATCACGAAAGTTAAGCCTCTGTGGCCAGTGGAGCTCAACATTATGTGTCCCCTCAAAAATTGACATTTTAATAAAAAAGAGGGACAATACCTTGTTTAAATTGACAGGAACTGTGAACTTTTCCCCCCATACTATTTCCCAGATAAACAAACACTTGAAGTCATGATGACAAATAACAACATAGCTTGAAAAACAAAACCAGTATTACCTCATAGTACTACTACACAACTGACACACATAGGATAATATTAATAAAATATGTCACTACAAGATTCATATTTATAAATTCTGTACATATAAATTGTGATTACATTTGATTGTGATTCCTGGTTCACTTTGTAGTTGAATCAGGATATATAATAGTGAAAGTAATTAATACATAAATATTTGAAACTTTACCAGTGACTCATTTAAGATAGTCTTATAGAGTGTTAAATGTGTGTGAGTGTCACAGTGTTGTCAAGTGTGGTGGAATAAATTAAATTGTTTATCTGTCTGTTGTTGTTGTGACTTACACTTCATCATATACATACCCTAGACATTTAACGTAGTCATCACAATATTCCAGAATAATTCCAGTATAAATGTGGTAGCAAGTAAGGTTATCTGTAAAACACTACACCTATTAGATACAGATACCTTCACAGCTGATCTCAGTCAGTACACTAAGTCCCCTATAAATATTTATATCATCCCACTTTACCACAGAAACTATACCCACAATGAACAATTAGGTATAAAATGGACAAATGGAAAATTCCTGGGGGAACTGGATTTCGCAGACGATTTAGCATTCTTAAGTTCAACACCCAGACAATCCCAAGAAGCAGTAAATAATTTGTGTCATCTCTCGGTTAAAATAGGTCTCCAAATAAATGCCTCTAAAACTAAAGCTATGAACTTTTCTAACGAGACCTTTGATATCATCTTGAACCGGGAAAAACTACAGAAAGTTGAAAGTTTCAATTATTTAGGCAGTAAAATGACTCAGGATGGTGACACAACAAGAGAAATCCACACTAGAATTGCTTTGGCAGCTAGCGCCTTCAATAGATTATTTAACATTTGGAAATTACGATCATTGAATATACATACAAGCTTCGTCTGTTTAATTCAAATGTTATCTCAGTGTTAACATACGGCTGTGAGAGTTGGAAAATAACAAAATCATTGGAGAACAAGCTGAATACATTCGAGAACAAATGTCTTAGAAAACTCATGAACATCAGTTGGAAAGAATTCAAGACTAATCGACAAATAAGAGAAGACTCTAGGCAGAAATATGTCTCCAACTATATAAGGAAAAGACGATGGTCATATATCGGTCATGTCCTACGAATGCAAAACAACAGAATACCACTACAGGCGCTCACTTGGGTTCCTGAGGGTAAGAGGAAAAAAGGAAGACCAAAAGAAACACTCAGAAGAACAATAATAAGAGAAGGAAGAACGTTGGGCCTAAATAATGTGCAAGAGCTAAGAGCAGTGGCGTCACAACGAACAATCTGGAGAGTACTGGTTTCTGCCTTATGCGCCGTGTTTGGTGCTTAAAGAATTTATTATTATGGGTTGAACGGGATTTTTTTTATAAAAAAAGGACTATCTTCATTGCACACGGATAACTCCATCAGTGCTCTGATCTCCTCCCTTAGATCACACAAGGAGGATCTCAGCACAGTTCACGAACTCTTTAGCACCGGCGAGAATCCCAATAGGAATCACACATTTTATAAATATATTTGTGCTGGGTAGGGTTCTAATTTTTTTATTTTTTATTTTGAAGGCAATGCATCCGATCTCCCTACACAGGAGACCAGGGGGTGGTTGGGGGGGGGGGTGTAGGAGTATGACATCATTAAGACCACTGGTTCTGAAGTAAATTTCCATAAATTATATTCCCTATACTGGGAATTTTAACCCGGTACCTATAGAATACGAGGCGGACGCCATACCTATTAGCCACTCCGACATACGGATCTATATTATAACCCATTAGACGGTTGATCGGGATACTTTTCTTATAATAAAGAAGAAAAAAGCTTTCTGCGACCTATACACGCAGAAATTTTTGTTTAAACTTATCCATTTGCATGGTTAAACCGTAAAGCAATTACTGTAGTTTTTCCACAATTCTGTGCAATAAATTCCCATCCTGATTACTGTTTGTCATCGTATCATTAAGTGCCGACCCGCGAGGTATAGATGATCCGCTATCTGTCCACTATCTGGTATGTTCTTACGACTTCTGTTTTCCTCTATTTTTCCTTTTGTCAGGGCCCCAACAAGAACGTGTCAGGTATCTAGTGAACTAAAATGTCCCAGCAATAACAAACTACTAAGACTGCAACCAGGAACAGGCTAATATAGAAAAGAAGAACCTTGTTGTGCACAATGTCTAAATGAAAATAATATACAGCATGTCCTAATAAAATGTGAGAAGTATGAACAACAGAGAATACCGATGTATCAGTGCCACCTCTGTATGTTAATAGAGGCTTGTTGAAATGTCAAGTTCATATCATAACTATTCGAACTGATTATCTCTGGTTGCATTATATAGCCATTAAGTGACGAGGCACATGTTATGTTAATAAAAGTGTTTATGTAAGTGTTCAGTGGTCAGAAAGTACTTGACATCCGATTAACCTCGACATCAACAATGCCAGGTATCACATCATCAATGATGGATGTGGTTGGTCCCATATCATCATCATTGTTATCAACAATGCTTGGTATCACATCATCCACGATGGATGTGGTTGCTTCCATAACATCAGCAACCAGTGATTCACTCGAGTCAAAATAGACATCTGATGATTCCTCAATAGTTTGGAAATCAACAAGAGACTCCTCAATGATTGGAGGAAGAAATTTTGTATTATTACCATTAGCATCACTCAAAACTGTATCACTCTGAGTCCGATCATGTGACCGTACATGCATCTGCCTAAGAGCCTGTGCTCTTGTAGTATCAACCCTGGCAGTATATCCATGTTGTTGCTCCCATTTCAAAATATCATCATTAGTACATTCATGAAGCCCAGGGATATTTCCTAAAGTTATCCCAGCGACTGGTCTTGACAACATACATACTCGAGTCCTGCCTGTAAATAAGGGGTATCCAAGAATACTTCCGCCGTCGGATAATATTCCACTGTGCCACCAAAAGTAAAGCAAGGGACTTTTTTACCAGTGTAATCAGCAGGGTCTACTTATGATCTTCGAACCCCCACAGTGGCGGATCCAGTGTCCCTGAGCACTGAAACACGTTGGTTGTTTACAAAACCCTTATCAAATACCAATGATCCTGTCCCATTATAAGAAGACATCACTGATAAAAAGTGTCCACACCGGAGCCTAGGAACTCCCTCTGGCTGAAAAAAAAAGAATTACATTCAGAACAATTAGTACTATTGGATAAGTCTACACTACATGCATTTGCACGAGAAACATTGTTATTTTGGACTGTATTATTGTCACTTTGATGCACAACAGCATTGGAACGTTCAGGATTTCTAGAACTTTGAAAGTTATTGTTCTGTTGAGAACTTCTGTTGTTGTAATAATTGTCATTGTTTCTATAACCTGACCTTTGGCCTCTGTTTGACTGGTAATTATATCTACCTCTGTTCCAATCCCTCTTAGGTCTGAAAGATGATTGATTATATCCATCATCATATGAATGAAAATTTCTTTGAGGTTGTTGTGACCTATTATTAAAATTATACCTTCCTCTGAAAGATCCAATATTATTATCTCGATTAAATCGAAAATCTCTATCCATGCTATATGATCTTTGTCTGGGTGGATTATAGATCATAGTTCTGGCTGACGCTACTGGCAATGAATCCTTTATGTTATTTCTGCTAAGATTTCTTCCAGGATGTGCAACTTGGTACTGTCGTCCAATATTTTCTACAGCAGCCAAAGTCTCAGGCTTTATCTCCTACAAAAAGGACAAAAAGTCACCACTAACTGAAGACAGCACTTTGTCTCTTAAAATTAAGTCAGCCAGCCCCTCAAAAGTTTTATCAATCTGACAAATCAACCCATCTAGAAAAGCAAAGCTTAATTGAAGAAATGAATTCAGCAAAATCTTTAGCTGAATCAGGCAACAATGATTTCAGTTTCAATCTGTACCCATTTTCTTCCAGTTGATCCTTTTTAATAGCAACGCCTTCACAGCATCATAATCATTTCTAGTCTGATCATCCATGGTGCAGACTGCAGTAAGAGCCTCACCCACCAACAAACTCATCAACCTGCTAGGCCATGTAGCTCTATCAATCTTAAACTCTTGGCAACACGTCTCATACCTATTTAAAAAGCATGAAATATCGTCGATATCAGAATTAAATTTGGGCAAATTTAGTTTAAAAGTAGAGGCATGGTCTTTTTTTCCAGCCTCCTCAACTGCTGGATTATCCTGTTTAAGTTGGAGTTTTAATTTATATAAATATAATATCTGTGTGTGTGTGTGTAGTTAAACTTATATTTACATGTATAGGGAGGGAAAGATTGTCTTGTACTAAATTACAGTCGTATAGATAGGCTGGACTAGAGAAACTACTCATTCCAGAGACAGATCTGACGGATATTATACGCTAGGCGCGACTGATAGTGGTAGGATAGAATTCACATTATATTTCATTTTGTGTACTTATAGTAAAGGTAAAGAAACCCGTTACACACCCATTGAGGCATATTGGGAATATGGTGTTAGGCCCATATTATCTTGACCGTCGGCACACGAGGGGTGATGTGGTCGGCATCACGCCGGCCGCCTTAACCTTCCCAGAGTTGCTCTGGTACCCATTTGGGGCTGGGTCGACCCAGGAGCCGTTTGTGGCCTAAAAAATTCCCGCCTCATCTGGGGATCGAACCATAGACCACTGCGCTAGGAAGCCAGTGCACTAACCACTATGCTACCGCGGCTCTTATAGTAAGTGACTATTATTTAATACCATGCGATGACCAACAGACGCCGACAATTTAATAGCTAGTAACAACAGGCGATATTTTGTAAGTGCACGTATGGACAATTAAATAATAATAGACATTGTACGCTGATCGTTAGCGCGAGTCAGGGTGGGGAGGGCGCATACCTTCACCCGACCTAGACACGCCGCGTTAGCGCAAGCTGACGCGCGATAAGATAGGCTAAAAACACCGTGTGCCTTTTAACTTTAATCAGGACTGACGGAGTGGATAAGAGATCGTCTTGTCCCCTTCCGTGTACATATATGTAGAGATATATAATAGTAGCATTTTTTCATAATGTTCTTTTATTCTAAGCAGACCTGATCAAGAGCGGCCAGCGGTCTATTTTGGTCCTTTTTCTTCATTTACTGATTGGATTAATGTTGTATTTTTTCTTGGCTTACGCGTCCCCAATTTCATTTGTGAACAGGATTGGCCAAAGAGACAATTGACATTTTTAAATGGTAAATTTAACTGGACTTATATATCCCAGAAATAATTTGTTAAATTTTATCAGCCACTGGGTTGTGAAAATAAAAACACTATCTGACTTTTGACAGTCGTATCAGCGAATTTATCCAGAAAGTTACGCTGTTTCAAAATCGGCACTCACCACAGAGCCAGCCGATAGGATTTACTATCATCATCATAAGTAACAGTTTTTTTTAGCAACTAGATGTTTCCAAATACTGGAAGTATTTTTCATTGTTTGCTGTGAACCCAAGATCTCGGCTTCTATACTGACTATTCGAGGTGACATTTGGTCATCCAGAAATACACCACCAAATTTGGCGTCCCCCTCATAAAATCTTATTTGTTATAGAGGATGGACTGGGGCCAACTTGGATAATACCCCTGACATTCTGTATATTCAGAAACCATTGTAATTCCAAAGGGATATCACCAAGAATATGGTAAACGTGATTGAGTGGCCACTGTATGACAGAGAGAGTACGACAGAGAGAGTGAATATTTTTCTTTGTTACAAGTATTGCACCAACTTTGATTTGGCTTAAAAAATGTGTTTACTTTACTGGGTAGCATGTAGTAGGAACTTTTTTTTTCCTTACTGTCTATTCTGTAACATAGTGCTAACCTTTGACCTTTGGGGTTATTAACTTGTTGGGTTCTTTTCTCAATAAGGGGAGGGCACAGTTATTCAGTTATTTTCCTATGTATGTAAATCTGATTTTAATTGATCTTTCTTTAGATGTTCGCTGTTGTCAAGTTTAATGATAATAAATAACAAAAGAAACTTAACTTTGTGTGTTGGTCAGACCCATACCCAATTAACCACAGTTTTTTCACGTTTGTGTGTCTTGTAGTCACATATCTGTGTGTGTGTGTGTGTGTGTGTGTGTGTGTAGTTAAACTTATATTTACATGTATAAGGAGGAAAAGATTGTCTTGTACTAAATTACAGTCGTATAGATAGGCTGGACTAGAGAAACTACTCATTCCAGAGACAGATCTTCTCCTTAAACTATTCACCCGTGAAATCTATTTCTCACACCTTTATTTCTCACGTACTTATCACCATTCACTCTACCCAGACGGGACCATAAATATCTTTCAAACTTATCTAAAATTACGACAGTAATGCCGGCCCCACTATTTGAAAAAATCATGAACCAAACCTAAAGACCAACCAATAATTCACGACCATATGAGTGGTATTGTGAATTAATGGTTCCCTCGCCAACCAACCCGCCTATCTCACAAACATGTAAATACACATATACATATAACATATAAAAAAAGAACCCTGTCAAATGAGATTCTTCAAGCCACACACTGCATGTATCAGTAAATATACTTATCTGCTTATAAGAAAAAAACAATTCCTCCTGGCTTCAACCTCTGGCTCAGGGAATGACGATACACATACAGTGCTGCGATCAGGGTTTGACATAGAAAACCGGCTTGTAGCCTATCCACACCGCCATCTTGAAAATTATTCTGCCCAATGATGAAAATGTAGCCCACCGACTTGAAAAACTATTTCAAGATCCCGGCGTAATGCCTCCATAATTAGGGATGTTACGTGTCGTTTTGATGTTAATGTTAATATTATATAACAGGATGGTTCCTGTGGCCAAGATGACATCTAGGGTAGCAAATCTTTCAGACACCGCAACCAGCCCCACACCACTCAGAATGATTTGAGTCACAATGGACGAAATGGACGATATATACAATTTTTTATCGCAGTATACACATAGAATAGTTCATGCCAACAATATAATGGCAGATAATATGCAGTAGACGAAATACCGTAGGCAGTCAGTCCATGTCAGGAAGGCTGTCATTTAGTTCTCAATATTATTTATTATCTCTCCACACTCGACACTGAGCAATTATACTTCTGGACAGTACATATAACTAGATGACTAGATACATCTCACCAAAGATCTTGATGTATTAGTAATAACAGAACTCCATTTTTAAACACTTTAACAATGAGGAGCTCAAACACATTACGTCCACTCGCCATGACACCCACTCGAAATCTGCCCCGCACTTCTCCCCTAGTTTCCCGTGACCCAGTCAAGCATATCCGCTTAACGTCGCTCACCCGTCTTTATCAGTGTCCCGTATAAAATAAACAAACAAAGAGCCCTGTTGAGCTAAACCTATAATAGGCACAATCGTTATGAATGTTAATCATAACAAAGATCTTCTGTGAGGTGTATCTAGTTATCTGCATTTACAGGGAGAATAGCTTCTGAATGTTGAGTGTGAATATATATTTTTAAAAATGTTAAAAAATGAAAAGGACAGCGTTCCAGGCATGAACGGACTGCCTAGCGTTATATCGACGACTGCATATAATATGCCATTTGTATATTGGCCTGAACTATATTGAATTTGGAGCATCGTGAAGTTTTAATAAAAATGTATACTGTCCACTTCGTCCATTGTGGCTGAAATAAGGGTGTTTGATGTTGGCTTGTTTCGGTGTCTGATACGTTTACTACCCTAGAAGTGAACTTGGCCCACAGGAACCATCCTGTCACTATATATTAACTTTTACATAATAAAGACACGTAACAGCTATAAATGGGGGCCTCAAGCCGGGATCTGGAACAAAGTATCTTCAAGTGATATTTCAAACATTTTTCAAGTCGGTGGACTACATTTTTGGCATGTGCAGAATATTTTTCAAGATGGCGGTGTCGGTCGGCTGTAGGCCGGAGTTAGAGGTCTAACCCTATTCACTGCATTGTATTTGAATCGTCGTTTCCTGAGGCAGAGGCTGATGCCAGGAGGATTTTTTGCATGAAAAAGCAGATAAGTAGTTTTATTGATTCATGCAGTGTGAGGCTTGAAGAATTTCTTTTGACAGAGTTCTTTCTTTTACATGTTATATGTCTATCTGTATATACATGTTCGTGTGATAGGCGGGTTGGTTTGTGGGACCTATGAATTCATTATACCTCATTGACGGTCGTGAATTCGTAGGTGTTCTTTAGTTTTTGCATCTGATTTTTTTCAACTTAAGGGGCCGGCGAACATAGCTGTGTGTTACTGCCTTGAGTGAATTAACCAGATTCATTATTTGTCTAGTTGTTAAGGTCAAGTTAACTGTATTTTATTTTGTTTATTCTCCATTATCGTTTGTAAATTTGTTCATCTAATCTTGCTATCCCTCAGTTATTAGATGTATTATATGTTGTGAAATTGTGCTTGTAGTCATAAGTGTGGTAGAGCCAAACATTTTTTCTACAATTCATACATTTCTGCCTTGGTTTATTCATTAGTATTTTCTTGAGTGGCTCTTTCTACTGTTATACTGTAATCTTGTTAGTGTCTCTATTTTTTGTGATCCTCAAATAACATCTACAATTTCATGCAGTTGATTGCTATTGAGTGGTGAAATAATTGTGGCTAATATTGCTCACTTCTTAAATATATATATTATTTAATTTATTATTGGACAATTAGGAGTCACAATAATAGTGAATTATGGCTACAGTGGATTATTTTATGAAGATTGGTAAAGAATGTGGTATGGAGGGTGGAGCTTTATAAAAACATTTGCATTCAATGAGCATGCAAAGGAAATGAAGAGGTTAGAAGACGTGGCAAGAGATCAGAGAATCTTGGCTAAGGAGAAGAGAGAAGAAGATTTAGCTGAGAAGAAGAGAGAGGAAGAATTAGCTGAGAAGAGAAGACAGGAGGATTTAGCTGAGAAGAAAAGACAGGAAGATTTAGCTGAGAAGAAAAGACAGGAAGAATTGGCTGAGAAGAGAAGACAGGATGAATTGGCACTTGAGGATAAAAAGTTAGCCTATGCTCAAAGAATGGCAGAACTTGAGTAGGAAATATTAAACGTTCAACTTAAACAGGTTAATCCAGCAGGTGAGGAGGTGTCGTAAATTTAGATAGGTTTGAAAGATATTCATGGTCCCGCCTGAGTAGAGTGGATGGTGATAAGTACGTGAGAAATAAAGGTGTGATAAATAGATTTCACGAGTGAATAGTTTAAGGAGAAGATCTGTCTCTGGAATGAGAAGTTTCTCTAGTCCTGCCTATCTATACGACTATCTTTTAGTACCAGACAATCTTGCCCCTCCCTATACCTAGAAATATAAGTTTAACTACACACACACACACACACCTACCTTGTATGTGACAACAAGACACACTGACGTAAAAAACTATGGTTAATTGGGTATGGGTCTGACCAACACACAAAGTTAAGTTTTCTTTGTTGTTTATTATCATTAAACTTGACAACATCGAATATCTGAAGAAAGATCAAATAAAATCAGAATTACATACATACGAAAATAACCGAATAAATGTGCCCTCCCCTCTGGAGAAAAGAACCCAAAAAGTAAATAACCCAAAGGTCAAAGGTTAACAGTATGTTACAGAATACACAGTAAGGTAAACAAAGTTCCTAAGTGCTACTCAGTAAAGTAAACAATTTTAAAAGCAAAATAACCAGGTTGGTACAAGTTACCGTAACAAGAAAAATATTCACTCTCTCTATCATACGTGGCCACACACTCGCATCTTACTCTTGGTGATATTCCCTTGGACATATAATTATCTTAAAAAAAAAAAAAAAAAATATATATATATATATATATATATATATATATATATAGATATATATATATATATATATATATATATATATATATAATGTCAGTGTTCAGTGCCAAATTTGCCCCCAGTCCATCCTTGACAATAAATTAATAAGGTGGACGCCAATTTTGGTGGTTTATCCCTGGATATACAAATGTCACCTCGAATAGTTGGTGTAGGAAACCCCGAGATCTTGTGGTTCACAGTAAACAGAGAAAAATACTTCTAGTATTGGGAAACATCTGGTTGCTAGAACTGTTAGTATTGATAAATGATGATGATGGTAAATCCTATCGGCTGGCTCTGTGGTGAGTGCCGATTTTGAAACAGCGTAACTTTCCTGGATAAATCCGCTGATACGACTGTCAAAAGTCAGAAGTGTTATTATTTTTACAACCCAGTGGGCTGATAAAATTTAACAAATTATTTCTGGGATATACAAGTCCAGTTAAATTTACCATTTTAAATGCTAATTGTCTCTTTGGCCAATCCTGTTCACAAATGAACTTGGGGACGCGTAAGCCAAGAAGAAAGACAACATTAATCCAATCAGTAAATGAAGGAAAAGGACCAAAATAGACCGCTGGCCGCTCTTGATCAGGTCTGCTAGAAATAAACGGGACATTTATGAAAAACAATGCTACTATTCTATATATACACGGACGGGGACAAGACGATCTCTTTCCCACTCCGTCAGTCCTGATTAAAGTTAAAAGGCACACGGTGACTTTATTTACAACTATACGGTCAGCTTTTCGCCCGCTCTGCACTTTCAGGTCGGACGAAGGTATGCACCCTTCCCGCCCCTCTGCGCGCGCGTTAACGATCAGCTCACAATGTCAATTATTATTCAATTATCCATACGCGCACTTAACAAATATCGCCTGTCGTTAATAGCTATTAGATTGTCGGCGTCTGTTTGTTATCGTATGGTATTAAATAATAGTCACTTATAATAACTACACAAAATGAAATAAACGTGAATTCTTTTCTGTCATTTATCAGTCGCGCCTAGTGTATTAATTAGACACTAAACGTCTCTTCTTGTGTGAAGAAGCAGGTGGTAAAACTAACATTAGACAGAACAACTGGTAAAAACATTTCTACACGTTATTATTTCACTGGTCTTAATGCTAGACAATCACAGTGAATTTTAATGGTAAAAACGTTAACACTGTAACGCTTAAGCACAAATTACTATTACCAGAAAATCCGAATGAAATCCTCACGAAATGCTATTAACACATCTTCCACAATGGTTCTAGACTACGTGTTTAGAATATCCGAAAAATTCTGAGCGACAACTGGTTTGGGAAGCCCCAGTTTATATATCATCATGTTTTTTTTTTTTTTTTTTTTTTTTTTTTTTTTTTTTTTTTTTTTTTTCTTTTTTTCGTACGCCCGCTAATACTCAAGGCGAAATCTCAGGTTATTTTTAATGTCTAACCTGACATTGATTTTACGTGAGTATCCCTTTTCTTGTACAGAGACAGGTGTCCCTCGCCATTCAGGCAGATACTCGCCGATTTCGGAGGTCCCCATTAGAGCTGGGTCGGCTCAGGAGCCGCCAATCCCTGGTCGACGACACTCCTTCAAATGTACTCGCCAGGTCTCGAGTTAATCCAGTCCAATTCCCGGTCGACGAAAAATCCTCAAATGCCGTCGCCCTGGTTCGATCCTGAATCACCCGGTCGCCAGAGCGGTGTTGTAACCACTACGCTAGCGCGGCTCCCATCATCATGTTATTATGATCTCTAGAGGATGTTAATTTTCACACTCTTTTGCATAGCGGAGAAATCAGAAACCTACGTTCCCAAGATAAAAGGTTTCCACGGTCGCTCTGTCGGCGTTGCTACTCGACAACAGAGACTTGGAACAGTGTAACGGGTTTCTTCCGAGATTTAGCCCACTTCTGGAGATCAAAGCGTTAACTCCCCCTGAGAATACGAACATCAAAGGGTCCTCGGGAAAATATTTCTGCCCGAGCGTCTCACTTCAAAAGGTCCGGTGTTATTCACGCGCGATCTGTCTGATATCCGATGATTGACAGATCAGCTCGCGTGAGAAACTCAGGTAAACAAACGTGGTTCGCTCCCTGTTATGATTGGCAGGTCGCAGAAGTTGGTAAACAACTTCATTTGTTTACATCTCAAGGAAAAGAGGCGTGGATTAAGAATGAGTAAACGCAGGCTGTCAATGCATGGCTTTGCTAACGAATCATAGAACGCCAACGAGGTCACGAAAGACTGTCAGATACTGTAGGCTATATTTCCATTATACGTCACAGGGGGCTGGAACAAAAGACCATTCCTCTACTTTTAAACTAAATTTGCCCAAATTTAATTCTAATATAAACGATATTTCATGCTTCTTAAATAGGTATGAGACATGTTGCCTAGAGTTTAAGATTGATAGAGCTACATGACCTAGCAGATTGATGAGTTTATTGGTGGGTGAGGCTCTTACTTCAGTCTGCACTTTGGATGATCATACTAGAAATGATTATGATGCTGTGAAGGCATTATTGCTAAAAAAAAGTATCAACTGGAAGAAAACGGTTACCGATTGAAACTAAAATCATTGTTGCCCGATTCAGCTAAAGATTTTGCTGAATTTGTTTCTCCAATTAAGCTTTGCTTTTCTAGATGGGTTGATTTGTCAAAAATTGAAAAAAAAAACGTTTGAGGGGCTGGCTGACTTAATTTTAAGAGACAAAGTGCTGTCTTCAGTTAGTGGTGACGTTTTGTCCTTTTTGCAGGAGAGAAAGCATGAAACGCTGGCTGCTGTAGAAAATCTTGGACGACAATACCAAATTGTACATCCTGTAAGAAATCTTAGCAGGAATAACATAAAGGATTCATTGTCAGTGGCATCAGCTAGAACTATGATGTCCAATCCACCCAGACAAAAGATCATATAGCATGGACAGAAATTTTCGATTAAATCGAGATAATAATACTGGATCTTTCAGAGGGAGGTATAATTTTAATAATAGGTCACAACAACCTCAAAGAAATTTTCATTCATATGATGATGGATATATACCTCAAAAATCATCTTTTAGACCTAACAGGGATTGGAACAGAGATGGATATAATTTCCAGTCAAACAGAGGCCAAAGTTCATTTTATGGAAACAATGTAAATAATTACAACAACAGAAGTTCCCAACAGAACAATAACTTTCGACGTTCTAGAAATCCTGAACGCTCCAATGCAGTTGTGCATCAAAGTGACAATAATACAGTTCAAAATACCAATGTTGTTTCTCTTGCAAATGCATGTAGTGTGGATTTATCTAATAGTACTAATTGTTCTGAATGTAATTCTTTATTTCAGCTACAGGGAGTTCCTAGGCTCCTGTGTGGACATCCTTTGCCAGTCATGTCCTCTTATGATGGGACAGGTTCACTAGTGTTTGATAGGGGTTTTGTAAACAACCAACTCGTTTCAGTGCTCAGGGACACTGGTTTCACTACTGTTGGGGTGCGGAGGTCATTAGTGGATCAATCTGATTACACAGGCAAAGAAGTCAAGTGCATTACATTCGGGGGCACAGTTGAATATTATCCGACTGCGGAGGTATTCTTAGATACCCCTTATTTTACTCGAAGGACTCTCGTGTGCCTGTTGGACAAACCAATTGCTGGGATAACCCTGGGTAATATTCCTGGACTTCATGAATGCACTAATGATGATATTTTAAAATGGGAACATCAACATTTGCTTATGGCAAATACTGTCACGACTAAAGCTCAGTCTCGTGCAGCACATTTACATACTTAGGACGCATAGTAACACCAGACGGTGGAACAAGCAAGGGCATCAAGAACAGAATGAATAAAGCGAGAACAGCCTTTGCTAGTCTCAACAACATCTGGAAGTCTTCCGAGTACAGCACAAACACCAAATAAAAGTTTATATGAGAGCTGTGTACTTTCTGTGCTTCTCTAAGGTGCGGAATGTTGAAGAGTAACAGAGAAGGAAATGTCGAAACTGTCCTCTTTCCACACAATCTGCCTAAGGAAAATTCACCGAATCTTTTGGCCGAATACCATCACCAACCAAGAACTACTTATTCGGAGTAATCAAGAGGACATGCACACTATCATAGCTGGCAGACGCTGGAGTTGGGTTGGCCACGACCTCAGAAGTGACCCTAATGCCATTAAAAGAACAGCTATGCTATGGACCCCCGAAGGAAAGTGAAAGAGAGGTCGATCAAAAACAACTTGGTGGAGAACTGTGAAGGCTGAGATGCAAATAATGAACCAGAGCTAGGGCACTGTACGAAGGATGGCCGCGGACCGAACAAAGTGGAAGCAACTTGTTGCTGCCCTTCAAGATGCCACCAGGCGGGATGACCACTGTCTGCTTTGACAGTCTGCAGGATCAAAGAAGAAGAAATTCAAGACAATAAAATCTGATTTCCGATATCCAAATATGGTATCTTCTATTCCCCCCCCCCCCCCCTCCCATCAAAATAGAGTAAATAAAAATTAAAATTGTGTGAATGTATGTGTGTGTGACCTCCCCTGTTCATAAAACAAACAAACAATAAAAATAATAAACAAACAAATCCAAAAAATTAAAAAAAAAAAAGTAAAGTCTCTCATAACTGCCCTGTTGTCAACAAGGTGAAAAGGGGTGAGATAGCCCGGGGGTGTCTCAGATTACACCAAATATCTGCCATCAGCCACACCAGCGCCTCATCGGACAACCCATTATCCTCATCCATCATTGATCCCTAAATATTAATTTTAGTTCTTGTTATATACTGTTTTACTAATTTATGCAATTCTCTAGGTCAATCTATTCTCAACAATTGATGAGGCATTATGGAGTTCCCATGAAGATCATTAACTTAATAAGGAAGACCTATGAAGACATGACATGCAGAGTTCTTCATGAAGGACAACTTACAGAACCGTTTAGGATTAAAACGGGAGTGAGACAGGGATGCCTCATGTCGCCATTTCTTTTCTTACTAGCAATGGATTGGGTTATGAAAACATCGACATCACATAACAGAAATGGAATCCAGTGGAATCTGACTAACCAGCTTGATGATCTGGATTTTGCAGATGACTTGGCTCTTCTGTACCATAACCATAATCAGATGCAAGAGAAAATGAAAATTCTCGATGAGAGGTCACAACAAGTGGGCCTGAAAATACACAGGGAAAAGACAACGATTATCAGAATAAATGCAAGAAATGATAACAAGGTTGAACTTGAAGAAACACAACTAAAGGGCGTAGAATCGTACACATATCGTGGCAGTTGTGACGGTATTGCATCCCCTGCTTTGCAGTAGTGGTCCAACAGTGGCCAAAACTTAAGAGTAACTATTATATGCTTCAATGGAGTCTATCTTTACACAAGATTACTCTTGGCAGACATGTAGATAGAAGAGTAGTAATGCTTCTATCACATGGGAGTCTTCACAAGATATTCAGATAAGCGAAAACAAAGCCGGCTGTTCCTGAGCACGTTAATTCTGTGATCTGTCGACAACTTTTGTGAAGAATTTAAGCAACGGTTTATTCTAGCTCGTTAAGATCCCACCCCTGAGTTAATCAGTGGAATTATTATTATAATATAGCTCTTTTTAGAGTGTGTGTTTAGTAACTTTGACTGAAACAAACATGTAGTACATTTAAAATGATTGAATCGAAGTTAATTTGGTATAATTACAAATAACAAAATTTAATAATCACTTTAAGTTTAACAGTTTAAAATAAAGGAATAATAGTTGATTACAAAATAAAGTTTTCATCACTCGGGTGATGGTTTTTGATAAGAGGTTCAAGTGGCAGCATATGGATTAACGTAGCTGCCAGTGACGATTCTGATCCTCCTCCTCCTCCTGATGAGTTTGTTTTCTGTACACTGCGTTCACCCGTCTCTGGTCAAGGTTCGTAGGGTGAAGATCGTTTCCCAGGAAAGTCTAGGAGTGTCTTCAAAGCTGGTCTTCCGTCTTTAAGCGTAACCACTCTTCCCTTCTTGTCCCAGAAATGGTCCTTTTTGCTGGTACCACCAATAACTGGTAATAGAAATAGAAACGAAACGCTCTTCTGAGTATGGCGTTTTTCTACACATAGTTATGTGCCTGTCAGGAACCACTTATCGTGGATAGCACTCCACTGGTTACGCAACTGCAATGTGGATTTATAATAATCAATAAAGGCTCGTTCTTCCAAGGATACAACCACACCACAATGGCTGACATAAGAAATAACACCTTTAACAGGAACTTCCCTTTAATACTTTATACACACAATACGGCCTCACACGGTCAATAAACGCATCAAATACAATAATGAAAAAACCACTGTAAACTTGCCTTGGCAGCTTAAGCTATCACCTCCATACATGAAGGTGCGAATTACAACAAAAGCACTGCTATGAATATCGCTCACCTGAGTGGCAAAACTGAGAAAATGACACACTCAAATCATTGACATCCTATTAAACTCCGGTCTGTAGAAATTACAACCTAGGCCCTACAATACTCTAGAATTACAACGTAATTATCAACCAGGACCGAACTATGGCAAGCACTCAGTTAATAATCCATAACTTGAAACACCCAGCAATCCCGCTGGCAAAAAGGGAAATATGCGTCCTACCTGGACGAAGGCTAGTTTCTGACTACCAATCTTTGCGCCTTTTTCCCCCCGACTTCCGGTAGTCACATGACCCACCGGTTCGGCTAACCTCAGCCTTTCCGAGTGACTTATCGACGACCACAATACCTAAGATGCACTGCGAAATAGCGCTGTGACAGCCCCCCTCTTCTATTCTACCACCCCATGTCAGAATGTACCCTCGATGAGAATTAAAATTAATCCCTCGGGATCAAACTTTCTTTACCTTTAAACTGAATAGCTTTAGCTTTACATTACATTTAAATGAAAAGGTTAAACGTACAGATATAATATGTTTTACATTTACATCTCCACTGTTTGAAAAGCATTCACAATATAAATTCATTTATGTGTCCTTTATATTTACACTTGTTGAAAAGTTTGAAACGACTATTAATTTTAACATGAATATGTTTTTTCGTTTACATTTACACTGAGTAAAAAGCTTTGAAACTGTAAGTATTATTCTTAGAATGTACATCATTTCTTTCATCTTTCCCTCCCTGCTCCATAGGTGTGACAGAGTTATGTAAATATATATTACAGGTATCCGCACGTCTTTGCTCCCACCTGGCTCCCACCTTGCTTTCTTATTAATATGCACGTTTTGTTAACGCAGAACCCCTACACTCCGATATCTGTCTAACTCATATTTTAGCCACGCCTACTTTGTTTTCTTCTTTCTGTCTTACAGGCACGAGTAGTGTTTACAAACAGACCTTTGTAGCTAGTCCACGACGGGGCAGGTAAACAGCCAGCGAGTATAGCCTTTAACTGTATTATCACGCGTGCGATTAGGCAAATCGTGGAATAGTGACAGATCATACAATTAACGCGCGTAGAGAGAATGAATCGTCTAATGGTGGAACCAAAGGGCGATAAGTCAAAAATCGTACTTTCGGTAGGACAGTTGTCAGGGGGAATTAAGCGAATGCAAGAAAGGGGAGATAATCACAGTTCCCCCCCCCCCCCCCCCACGTACGGTCGTTCGTGATCGCCAGGGGCAGTAATCAGCTACAGTGGTGCGGACGAGATCAAAAGACAATTCTCGCTAGCGAAGATTATGCGGTCGGTAAAAGCGTGAAAATAAGCTTTCATTCAGGAATCGACCGCAGATTTTCCCAAAAATACGAGCAGAGACGTGAAATCTCGCACTGACTAGCAAATTTCAGACCCATTTTATATATATACCCCAGCATTTTAAATCATTTATCGAGTAGCCTCAGAATTTTCGAAACATCTAGCTTCAAATTCTAGACCATTGTACTACTGGAATTACTTAGTATTTCTATTGGAGATAGTTTCAATTTCTGTGTTGCGGTAAATATTTATACTAGCATTTTGAGTGATTTAGTTGTTAAAGTCCGTCATTATAGTTCACTAGGGTTTCTGTGTTGAGTGATTTAATTGTTAAGTCCGTCATTATATTTCACTAGGATTTTCTGTGTTTATTAAATAGCGTATTAAATAACTTATAGCTAAATTTTCCAGCTGTAACGTAAAATTTAATTACTCGCTAGTACCCAGATAAGAGATATTTTAATTGACTAGTAAATGCACTAGGCGATGTCGTACTGACGAAATATATATTTATCTCTAATCCATTATGTGTAATTTTGTAAATGACTAGGCTTATTTCACGGTTTTTTTTTTACGATAAGAGAATCTATACACTTGTGGTTTCTATCAAATTTATAACCGAGTGGATTAATAATAAATTATACCTTTACGCGGGTTAGGATAGATACTGATATTGTGATTAAGTGTTCTGTAGTTTCTTCCTAAAATTCAGTATGGGTCACAAACCAAACTACCAGCGGCCTTAATCTAAATCTGAGAAAACGGGTCTAAGTCTAAATCCAATAGACGCAAAATCAAACATTCTTATGCAAATAGCGGGTCTTCGAAGTTGACCTGTGTCATGAAATATTCTAATCCACATATATAAATTATTAGGTAAATATGAAGCCTAACAAATAAAATTAATAAAGAGAAGAGCAATGGTAAAATAACAGTGCTGTCACAAAGAATGTACTCGAAATCCCCCTTGTTTTCTGCTTCGTCTGCAAATTGTAACGCTTTCACGTTGATATAAAAGCTTACTGTATTATTACCCGCCTTCTTCAATGAAACGTGTGCTGCATTTCTAAGAAAAACATTGAGACGTACTGCGTAATGACCTAAATTAATCCTAACATTAATTATACTGCGTTACCAAAACGAACGAACAGATGGACAAAAGGATAAAGAGAGAGGGGAGGGCTGGAAATCAGGAACGCATGCATCACGCGTGTAAGTCTACATGCACTAATTTTTTTTCAGACGGACAGTGATAAAATACACTACCCTTTCCCAGAGTTAGGTTTATAAATCATAAAAAAACTCTTATTAGAAAAGATAACATTAGATGGGTTTACGGTTGAGAACATAACAGTACCCAGACAGCACATCTTCGAAACAGGAGGTAGAAGAAATTGCATATTTTGAATGCAGCCACGTAGCTCCTTTAAATTTGTATTTTTGGGTTCCTTAGGGCTTGCTGACAAATAATATGTAAAACGTTACGCAAATAGTCCAGGAATTAATAAATTATACCCAAAATAAAATATTGGGGGTGCCTGACAGCATAAAATCATTTCTGCTCATAAGATTTTTTTTTAACGTGTTTGAAAAAAATTTACGTTACAGAAATAGCCTACCATGTAAACTCCAAATTGATTGGAGCGCAACAAATGAAAGCCTAACCACGATTGGTCGGGCTATAAATACTATCTTGGTTGTTAGGGGAAACGGGGAAAGGTAACATTTTTTCAAACACTTGTCGAAACGGGGCTCATTGGTCAGACTCGCTGATATATACACTTGGGAGCGTTAGTTCGAAACCACTTGTTTAAAATAGCTTGATAAAGCATCAGTGCGTTGAAGCCAGCATATATTTTGCTAAATAAAAGCCTGGAAGATAAGCAGATGGGAATTTGTGCCAGTTTGTGCCAGAATTCATTGCTAATCAACGTATCTGTGTTTATTCGTATGAATTGTGGTAAGCTTGAACCATTCAATATCTTTTAATGAAAATTGAATGTGAATTGTTGATTTATGCCTGTATATATATGTGTAGTTCAGTGGCCAACGTGAGGTAAAGCCTGTAATGCTCCAGCCTGAACAGAGGGTGTCGGAGAGAAGTAAAACGGCATGGAATGGCCAAACAGTACACTGACACCTGGATGATTGACTAGAAAGAAATAATGCTGGAAGTGCAGAGGCGTAGTAACCATTAAGAAGGGTAATACTGGAATAAAGTATTTCAAATGAAGCTGACAGTTGGCCTAATGCTCTGAACTCAATGTTTGTGCTGTGTTGTGATCAATGTAACAAGAGAGTTTAAGTTAGTTATGAAGTAGAAGGTACATCCTTCTTGATTTCAGGGACAGTGGTCTTGATGGTACTGAGCAGCACCTGGTCAGAGCTTTGCTGAATCCAGTGTCGGACAGCATACTCCTTGGTCCTTTTAGCTATCAGTGAGGTGTCTCCAGAGCCCAGAGGAGAATTCGAGCAGAGGAGTCCTTTCCTGCCGCCATCACGCCAGATAAGCTAACTTGGCCAGCTGAGCTCAACATTATGTCCCCTCATCTTGAACTGACTTTGTAAAATTAACATTAAGAGGGGAATTTACTTGTCTTAAAATCAGGAACTGTGAACATCTCCAATACTAGTCCCTAAAGACAAACTATTGAAGTCATGATGACAAATACCAACAGAGCTTGAACAAAACAAAACCAGTATTACCTCATTTTACTACTACACAACTGACACACATAGAACATTTGTAATAATATATGTCACTACAATATTCATATTAAATACATTCTGTACATAACTTGTAATTTAAATTGATTGTGATTCCTGGTTCCCTTGTAGTTGAATCAGGACACATATTCATTCATGCCAGTAATGAATACATATTGTTATTTGAAAGTTTATCAGTGACTCTTTTAAGATATCTTTGTAGAGTGTTATATGTATGTGAGTGTCACAGTGTTGTCAAGAGTAGTGGATTAAATTAAATTGTTTATCTGTCTGTTGTTGTGACTTACACTTCATCATACACATACCCTAGACACATAACGTAGCATCACACTATTCCAGAATAATTCTGACTGAGATATATAGATATGTGGTAGCAAGTAAGGTTATCTATAATACACTACTCTTAATAGATATAGATACCTTCACAGCTGATCTCAGTCAGTACACTAAGTTCCCTATAAGTCTTTATAACATCCCACTTCACCACAACCTGTTCGGCCTTTTGTTTCACCCAGAGAGAGAGAGAGAGAGAGAGAGAGAGAGTAAGAGAGTACACCCATATAAGAATAAGAATAATTGTAACTGGCCCTATAGCTATCCAGATTCTTTTCCAATATTTTCATGTACATTCAGCCCGTTGTGGCGAAACTATCAACATTAACATTTCCCGACTACCGACCACTGTGTTGTGGCGAGGAATTTTATCCCTAGAGATTTACATACCTGACATTCTCTTTAAGTATTGGAATTACAAGCTAATGACACTGTGAACACTAGATCTCTTACTTATTTTCCTACATGGACTAATTGATGTGACATAAACCGATCCAATTAACAGTAACAAAGTAAGCGTTCCCCAAATAACAGGATTAGTCAACTTGGAGGAGCTAGGGTTATTTTGCCAAAACAAACCCAACACTGGATTTGCTGCGAGTACCATGGAGATATGTTCCAGATGTTGTTAAACAACCTAGGTAAGCGAGACTGAAGTGTGGCCACAGTTTGTCTGAAGCGAGAGAAAGAAGGAGTGAATAATTCTTCTATTGTATAATCATTGTACTCACTTGGTCTTTGTTTTCTTTATTTCCTTGGGTTTGCTAATACTGTTTATTCCAGGATAGATTAATTAGAAACTCTGTTCTTTACAGTATAGTCAAATTCTATACCATAGTGCTAATCTTTTGACCTTTTGGGGGTTAATAACTTCTTCTAACGGGATCTTGTCTCAGCAGAGGGAATTGCACTTATGGGTCTATTTCTTTATTAATTCTGTAACCTATGATTTTTATATTTGATATTTTGATACTGGATGTTGTGAAGTTTTCTTTATGATAAATAAACTTAACATAAAAAATTAATTACCTGTGTTGGTCAGCTCGGCCCAATATCCATACTCCATTACTATAGTTTCACGTTTGTGCGTCAAGTTGTCGTCACTTATCTCTGTGTGTGTATGTATGTGAGTGGTTAAAGTGTATATGTTATTATATGTAGAAAGGTAAACTGTCTGATAAACAACTTTCAGTCGTAAGATAGGCTGGATTAGAGTATCTTCTCAATCCAGGGACAGACTCTTTCACCATTTCACTCGTGAAAATCTATTTGTTTACCTTATCTCTCACTGAGTTTCCACCTTTTCAGTTCTATTAAGACGGGACCAGAATCTATCTTAATCACCTATCCAAAATCTACGACAATAGGGAACCTGGAACTACTTTATGCTTTTAGTTCTCTTTACGAAACTATCAATAAAGCAATCACCAGCCCATGCAGTGGTGGTTCATGAATCATCATTCTAGATGCTGAGGTTGCCAGCCTCAAATGACTTTGACATCCAATAGCGAGTTCACACATTAAACTTCACATGGCAATATATACATATATATGTTAATTCACATGTTAGTAATAAAATATGAAATGTAAATCACAACTTACGCCAATCCTGGCTACAAACTTGTTGCTTAGATGAATAAAAGAAACGAGTCGGTCTCTTACACGCGTCTGGGGGAGGGGGGGGGGTCTTTAATTTGACAATAGATTCCCTCTCTAACTCCGTGTGATTCTTCAGTTTCCTAGTCCCGGTGTTTCTTATTAAAATGTAGAGATTTCCTGTGCATTGTAAGTCTTGTTTGGTTCTCGAATAAAAGGTCCGGTTAACAAAAGGAATTATGAATCTAGTCTTCACTCTGGCGAGGTCTGATGTTGTCTTGGCGAGCGTGAAATTCACAGTGAACTAAAACTGCGAAATGGTCAGACTATATTCCTATCTTCCCTTGCCTTCGTTTGTTATGGAGTTAAATAAACGCTCCAGTCATATTCAAACAGGTCGGGTGTGGTACTTTCAAAATATTTCCGACATGGAAAATTGTTGCAAAGAACACGTCTCCCATGTATGGTAATATGATGTCCGATGCCATTGTGTGCAAACTTACAGACAGATCGGGGAACTCACATGATAACATGTGTAAGCTGTAATACTTATTACTTTATTAGAAAGTAATGTTGTCATAACAAGTCGGCCCGGAAGCGATTATGTCACACTTGTCTGCCCACATATGTCACACTTGTCTGCCCACATGTGTCACACAGACAGTAATCTCGTTATCTGTCGTATGAGTACGCAAAAATCCGTGTCTGCCCTTCTGGGTTACCAACCGAGTCGTCTTATCAGCGGTTCAATCTAAACACACCGGCGACTATCTTATCTCAGTTGCTCACCGCAAGCCAGGATGACCGGGTAACAAACCGGTGACATCACAGAGAGGAGTGTCGAATGATTTGACAAAATCAAATATCTGCTACTTAGCAGAAAAATAACGACGAAAGAAAGAAAAAAAAGAAAGAAAAGTGCGATACTTGACAGCACATAATAAAAATCAGTACCACAAATGTACCGATACTGCCGGAGTGAACCAAAGATCGCGAAGAGGTCGTCCATTTCGTCACATCAGTGATATAGACAGAGTTGGAGGGACAGACAATGATATCAAAATAAGGATAAAAAAAGCAAGAGGAGCTTTCATTGCGTTGAGAAACATATGGAGAACAAGAGAATCAAGTCCAACACGAAAATAAGAATCTTCAACTCAAATGTCAAGTCAGTCCTATTGTATGGCTCTGAGACATGGAGAGCAACAAAAACAATATGTAAAAAGCGACAGACTTTTATAAGCGGGTGCTTGCGTAGAATAGAAGGACTGAAATGGTATGACAAAGTCACAAATGTGGAATTGATGACAAGAACCAGGCAAGTGCCAGTGGAACAAGAGTTGAGAAGAAGACGCTGGCGATGGATAGGACACACATTGAGGAAACCTGTTGATAGCATTACAAGGCAGTCCTTGTTCTGGAATCCACAGGGAAAGAGAGACAGAGATAGACCAAAAACACATGGAGAAGAGAACTGGATACAGAGGTGAAAATTATGAGGAAAACATGGAAAGAACTTGAGCGGATGGCACAGGACAGGAAGACTTGGCATGTGTTTGTTGAAGGCCTATGCTCCTCGGGGAGCTAAAGGGTATTGATTGATCTATTCTCAACACCTGTTCCACAGTTATGGGTGAATTGCATGTCTGTAAATAATCTAATATTGGTTTTCTCTGTTGTTCATACTTCTTACATTTTAGAAGGAAATACTCTATATTATTTTTTTCAAGACACTGCACAATAAGGTTCTTCTATTCTAAAGTATCCCATTCCTAGTTGCAGTCTATGAAGTGTCTTATTGATAGGAATTTTTTAGTAACCGGGAAAATATATAATTATTTACAGAATTTTCTGCAAGATAGATATTTCATTGTTCACGTAAACAATGATAGATCAGAACTGTATGAACAACAAAATGGAATACCCGAAGGATCAGTAATGTCTCCTTCAATTTTTACAATAATGGTAAATGATTTAGGTGAAGAATTTAATGATATAACAAATAAATTGTCACAGTTTGCAGATGATGTTGCTATATGGAGGACTGGGAAACATCTGCCAAAATTATATAAGGATCTACAGAAGCAAATAAATAAAGTATGTAAATGGATGACAAAATGGGGTTTTCAGCTGAATACAAAATAAACCATTGGGAATGATCTTCAGAAAAGGTAGGGTTGTAAAAAATAAAATTATAGACATAAATATCCATGGGCAATGAAAATTATGAATTCTACCCTTTGAATTACGGAGAAAGGAGTTAAGACTAAATTACATGAACAGAGTTATGTTAGATAAGTCTCACCCAGCACATACAGCTTTTACCAAATGCCAACTAACAACTCAGGCCAATCCAATGAATACCACTAGATACCCTACAGGATAGAAGTGTATGGAGGAAATTGTCCATCTGGGTACATTAATTACATCAATTAATAACAGTTGTGAATATAAGCCAGTGATTCCACCCTGGGAGATCAAGAAACCAGACAGGTGGTAACCTAGCAGATATACTTAAAACAAATAATATAGAAAATATTAAAAACACAGCCAATAAATATATACAACAAATATCAAAAGACAGCATTACTGTGTACACAGATGGATCCAAGGGAGAGGATGGCAAATTGGGGATAGGAATATATATTCCAATATGGAAAATGGCAAAAGAATATAGCACCACGGAAAATACATCCATTTTTACGGCAGAGATGATGGCAATACTAAAAGCACTAGAAATATTCTCTAATAACCCCCCCCCCCCCCCCCCCCCAAAAAAAAAAAACTAACAGTTTTAACTGATGTAGTGAAATTGACAGAGATACAACGGTAAAATCCCTCCAAAGATAACATTTAAGGATAAAAACATAATGCGTAGGCTGCGAATAGTACATGATCGCCTAGACCGCGGGTCATCATCCTCCATAATAATTGACTTGCTAGACAGGAGGGGAACGGCGGATCAAAAAGGAAAAAAAAATATGACTGGAAAGATTGCGTGAGACTAGAAAGGCTAAGGAGACGCAATTGGGGGGGAAACGGAGAAAAGTCACGTTTCCCAAGTTGACATAAAAAGTAAGCAACTCGACAGAAGGGACCATAGATATGTTACGCCACAGTCATTTATTGGACGCTTTTGCGCGATACCAAGGCCTTGATTTGAATTCAGCGGCTAAACGCAGATGTTAGGAATATTACAAAAATTAAAAAGTACTTTTTTCTTAATATTAATGTTAGGAATATAAAAATTAGCTGGCCGGATGGCCTATTCTGAGCAGTGAACTAATATGTTCTTAATTTTACAGACGGATAGATAATATTGAAGATAATGACAAAAGACAGTGTTGTTCACATCATCGACAGACTGTATTGAATCTAAAAGTGTCGCTAATTGCACCAAAAAACACGACCTCGAGACGCAGGTGTTCAAATCTACTTGGTATGGAGGAGAGGGGATATTGTGGTGGCTGTGTCTAAAAATAACTTTTAACGACAAAATTTTGGAGGGGAGAGAAAGGTTGGTTCAAAAATCAAGTACATTTTGTAGAAACACAAGTAGAGACGGACAGACTAACAGATAACCATCCATACTTGACTGAAGCATGACTGAAATGACTTTATGGTAGGAAATTTGAAATTCAAATAAACCTAGGCAGTGATTGGCCACAGACAATCATATCATTAGCGCTCAGACGCGAAAGTGGGGCCATTCTTCAATAGTTGTTCAGTGATAGACACAGATTTTAAAGTGTGGTGATTTCCATATGAAAGAAAGTGTAAGAAGTTTAGGGACGCCATACTATAGCCAGCAGCTCAGCTGAGTTTTGCTAGCAATTCTGTGTTATTTATTCATAATCTGGTAAGATTGAAATTATTTCCTTATATATATTTTGAATATTGTTTCATGTTCGAGTGATTTGATACTGCCATATCGAAATCTAGCCTTACAAACAAGTAGGGATTTGCTCTAGACCCCCCGCCCAAGTCAGGGTCTAGGGACCAACGGTGTACATAAACTCCAGCAAGAGTTAGGCAAGACAGATCAAGTGTTGAGAATAAACAAACATATTACCTATCCTCTTTTAGGGCAGAAAACTAATAAATATTTTTCAGAATCTATAGTCTGGGAGGATCTATCTGATGTAAACCCACCATGGTAAATGTGCTGTTTGGTCAGAGAGATCTGACCTGTCTGTATGATGTGGTTGTTGTGTCAGTGTTGTGTCCAGACGTGGGTAGAGAATAGATTTTGACACATGGCCCATACTTTGATTGCAGAGCTGTGAGTTTCTGTTGTCAACCAAGCAGTGTCTATTCAGTTGGTGACTTACTCGAGTGTATCTGTGCAGTACTTGTGACAGAGACCACCATTATTGCCCGCCAGCACGGAGAGGTGGGACCACCAGATTTCAGCACCAGAGCTACAACTACAAGATGAGTGAGCCTCTGGTCTGCTGGACATTCACCAACACCGTTTAGTTACTAATAACCCCATAAAAATTCCCACCATTTTCTGGACACTGTGTAGTCAATATAGACAGGTGTGATGAGGCCACCCCAACAGCACAAACATTAATTATCCTCCCAAGTAGATGACTACTAGAACATTTTAATAAAACTAACTAGTATAGTACATATATATATGTACACTATTGCATTTATGATATAATATTCCATGCATTTCTTTCATAATTTCTAAATCCTTTTAAGTTCTGGTCAACCTAAAAAATTGATACAGAACAAAATAAATGTAATATAATTCTATCAAGAAATTTTACACACGTGAGTTAGTTCAGTGTATTTTAACATTTATTAATATTATTAGTCTTGTTAAATATCTGTGGGTATATCTATAACCTATTACACCACACTACATATCATAACCCTAGACACTTTACGTAGCCACATTCATTAAAAAAAAATTAAGTGTGAGGTCGTAGTGGTAGCAAGAAAGGTCTTCTGACAATTCACAACTACATTTTATCTCAGGAGCCTTCACAGCTGGCCTCATACAATTACATTTAGTAATATCACCATCATACAATACCATCAACACCACTACATAAATTGGGGTCTTGTCCAGGGATAATTAGCCCAACAGTAATATTAGGATCTCCTGGTGGGAGAAATAAAAGTAGGGAAATAAATTGTAAAATTCCCTTTAACATTAAAAGTGTCCCTGCAGATAAAAGTTGGTGAATCTTCACAGCCAGTAATAATTAATTAGTTAACTGGTTAGTTAGAATTAGTTAGACTATAGTCATAAGAAGTACTTAGTGTATTTACTGGTTAGAGATTTAGCTTGTATATTATTATATTGTCTAAAAAGTATGGCGGAGCTGGCAAAATTTAGATCAGCTGCTGTGCTCACCGCGAAGGAGATGGGAATGGATGGTCAAATTTTAATTCAATACGTAACGGCTGAATGTGATAAATATATTGAACGGGAAGAAAGGAGATTAGAAAAAGAGGCTGAAAGAAAATTGGAGTCTGACAGGTTGGTTGAAGAGAAGAAGTTAGAGGCTGAGACTAAGAGGCTGCAGATTGAGGCAGAAGAAAAACGACAGCAAAGGGAGGCAGAAGATAAAAAGGCCGAAAGGGAGGCAGAAGATAAAAAGGCCGAAAGGGAGGCAGAAGATAGAAGGTTGCAGAGGGAGCACGAATTACGACTAAGGGAGCTGGAATTACAAGGCCCGGCCCCTGAAAATGGTGCCAGCCCTTTTGCCTCAGATGCTACGCCCAGTCTGGGAGCCTCAAACTCAGCTATGGGGTTTCATTTAGACCATTTTGTTGAAAAAGACGATGACATAGAGGGGTACCTAGGACGTTTTGAGTTATTAGCTACTACATATGGGTTAGAGAGAGAGAGGTGGAGTTTAAAGCTATCACAGGGATTGAGGGGTACTTCTTATGAAGTATTTGCCAAAATGAACAGGGAAGACCAAGACAATTATGACATGTTAAAGCAGGCTTTGTTATTAAGGTACGAGAAGAATGGTGAATTTTATCGTAAGAAATTTAGAAATGCCAAACTGTTGTCTGGGGAGACATACCACCAATTCTCTGCTAGACTAGAAACCTATTTGGAGAAATGGACGGCTCTGGGGAAGACCCAAGATCTTAAAGAAATGATCATGATTGAGCAATTGAGAGAGTCCATGGCTCCAGACATGAGAAAATTTCTCATGGAACAAGGTGCAGAGAAGTTGGGGGAAATTTTAAATGTTGCTGAGAGGTATCAGGCAGCTCAGGCAGAGGTAAGTGGTGCTAAAAAGAAGCACATAGACAATTTTAAAGCTCCACAGCAATTTAATAAATTTGATAATAGAGAGCAGGGAAATAAAGGTAGGACAAACTTTGAGCGGCCAAGAAATGACTATCGCGACAGAAACTCACAGTTCAATGACCAAAAGTTCAATGACAGAAAACCGTTGAACCAAGGAAAAAGATGGTGTAAATGGTGCAAGAAGGATAACCATAACACCGAATTTTGTAGAAGGAAACCTTCAAACATTGCTGCAATGAAGTCGGGGACGCGAAGATTAAAGGGTAATCCTAATGGACAACAGGAACCTTATCACCCCCCAGTTTGTGAGGATGTTATTTGTAATGGGGTCACCATAAGGTGCCTTTATGATTGTCGTAGATTTCCGATAGGAGAATTAAGACTAGGTTTGGTCCCTTCTGAATAGGTTTGAATAGGTGATAGACTCAGTGAGAGTTAGTGAAAGTTAATAGAATTTCCACACACGTGAGATGATAGGTTTTGATATAGTGGCTGTCTCTGAAAGCGAAAAGAATTCTTCTCTCTCTCACCTATCTTCTACAACAGTTGTTACAGCGTCAGACAGACTACACCAATATACATATTACGTATATTTCTATCACTCACAGGCACGCACATACACGTGACGACAGGTAAACACACAGACGTGGGAAAACTATAACAATGATATATATATTATCTAGAACGAGCTGACCAAACACGATTATTACGTTCAAGAGCGATTTTATTATCAGGAAAAATCGGCTCACAACATCAAAGAAAGTACATCAAGGAAAATACATATACACATAGTCATAAAAAATCAAGGAAATGTTGCAAGGATGATAGCCCCGTTATAGTGTTAACTCTAGGTTTAGCCCGGCCCCGTTAAGAGAACAGATGATGGCGCCCGAGTCACAGATACATAGAGTTTGAGTCTAAGAGTTGTCTTTGTTTTTATCTCGTAATTATATGCACAGAGTTTGAAAAAAAAATCTGAACCTAAGACAAAACACAAGACTCTAGCCTTAGCAACAAATTATGCAGATTAAAAAAAAAATTAGGACAGCAACAGGGTGTCAAAGATAAAATAGTGAAAAATATCACTCAAACCAACGTACACTCATTCCTTCCGCCATGGCTTCTCATACTTGTACTCACGACTTTGCTTGCTGCCTCTTGGAACACATTGATTTTAGATTTTCACACAGACTCAAAAAAATGCAGTCTTCTGCCAAGAAGTCCCCAGTTCCAAAAGACGTATTTAACTTGGAGTCTCCGGGAACGACTACTTGGGTATGCAAATTTGTTCAAATGTCTGATTAAGTCACCTAACAATTATTCCAGGCGCGGGAGTTAGCAGAGCACAGTGTCAATAGCGTAGGTTTCTAAAAAATGATGAATGTCAGGTCGGTGCCTTCCCTCAGTATAGGATTCACTTTAGTCACACCACAGATTTGTCCACAAGATATAATCTAGTCGGGAAATGATTGTTAATATTCACGCCACCAGGCAGCAAATTATATAGAGTTTCTAGAAGAAATTAAGTGCTGGCTCCAAGGTCCAGTATTTATCATTACAGTCTTTGAAAACCCGTTATAGGGATATTAGTATTTCTGTCTAACTTGAGAAAACCCACGTGGTTCAAAATAAGGACTGTCTATTTCTTCACAAGTATGGAAACTACTACTAGGTGCTGGTAAAGTTAGGGTCACCCCAAAACTTTCACTGTGTGGAGGAAAAATAACACATATAATATAATAAACAGAATCTGTACTGGTTAAAACTTACATTTAAACTTGCAAGCAGAGAGCTTTGCTTATCATTTAAACTTCCCGTGACGTAAGTTATATTTAAAAATCAGCAATCCTCATAAATTAAGAACACGTGCGTATTCCGTCACCAT
This sequence comes from Oreohelix idahoensis, assembly GCA_024509875.1. Lineage (NCBI taxonomy): Eukaryota > Metazoa > Mollusca > Gastropoda > Stylommatophora > Oreohelicidae > Oreohelix > Oreohelix idahoensis. The sequence continues at coordinate 652,067 of JAMPIV010003473.1, read as the reverse complement.
TCATGAGGCTGGATTCTAGAGTTTATACGTTAGTTTAGAAAAATACACTCGACTGAGTATTAGCAGTTAAATTAAATTTATAAATAGCTACAATTGCCGTTATAAGCTAGAAATTTTAATTTTATTCTGCTTTCCACTGAATGCTTCCCTAGAAAATATAATAGCCTACCACTTTATTTCTCTTCTGCGCTAAAGAAATAGATTAAAATGAATTAAGCGATTTAACACTTTAACACTCACAAAATCTATATATCTATCATATTAATTACCTCAACCACAGAATTACAGGTAGTCGCACAACTTAAGAATAAAAATGCTGAAAATATTTCTGGAAGTCTAGAAGTTCGACAAATTGCCGAAACAAACTGAGATCTTCGCTAACAGCTATTCTGTTTTCGAGCGACCTATCTACTGTGGAGTCTATGAGCGAGAATGAAATTAAAGTTTCAAACTTGGCCAATATCTTAAAATCAGACAAAGGGCCCAAACTTATTTCGCCAAGCGAAATTATCTCCCCTACTCCCAACATTTACGTCCGCTTAACGCGTGTCGTAACTGTCACCTACTGACCACGATGTACGCGTGTCAGTTTCAAATCCCAGACAGCCTGACTCCATTGCAGGGCAGTTTTCACACTACAGCTGACCATGGCCCAAGTGAGCGCCGTGTCAGTTTGGGATTTTCCAGACAAATGTCTGGATACTGACCGGTGCAGATGTAAAGTATCACACCTCACCGGGACTAATGCCGAGAAGAAGCTCGCGCGCTCGGTGAGAATGTAGACGATTTGCTACGTCCTATGTTCAGCGAACCGACTTATCACGCCTTCTGACGCCCTGCAGCCCTGACATCTACGTAATATCGTCCTAGCGCGATTCTCAGTTTAAGAGAAAGGAAAACAGGTAAAGTTTGCGAATTATATGAAAATAATATTCGCAAAACGAATGGATGAAAAAATATACAGGAAAAAAAAATACAGAGATAATAAAAGAGAGAGTTCGAGAGAAAGAATAGGAAAAAGATGTAGGAAATTAAATGAATATAAAACCTACGTGACAGAGCCTCCCCCCTTTAAGATATGGAAGCACTCCATGTCTACGTTATGGAGTTTAATTTCCTATAACCGTAGCTTCGGGGTGTCTGTCCTCTTCCCTCTCATCTTCCCCCTCCATCTCTGTCCAATTCCTACTCAAGTCCACTCCTCAAAGTTTCCTTCCCCTGGAATGTCTCCCATGCGCGCTTGAAAGAGCGTCGCCGCTTCTGACATTTTTGAAAGATTTCCTGTGATAGCGGTGGAATATCCCTGCCACTATCATCATCTTCGTCAGTTTTGGCGATCGTCAGGAGATGGTCGGAGGTTGGCACTGGTTTTTCCAAGTATCTCTTTAAGAGATTTAAATGGAAAACCTTCTCCTTTCCTTCAATAGAGATCTGGTAGTTAGCCTTAGAAATCTTTTTCAGGACGGTAAACGGCCCTTGCCATCCGATCTTCAGTTGGTTGTTCTCAGTAGGGAGTAACACCAAAACTTTCTCTCCTGCTTCCAGTTCTCTCTCTTCCGCGACTTTCCTGTATCGGTTAGCGTGCTTGGTGCGTGCTCGCTTAAAGTTAGTCGTTGCTAGGTCCCACCCTAGTTTCAACCGTTCCTTTAAAACCGACACATATTTACTGGCTGAGACAACTGTCTCATCAGCCTTCTCGTCTGTCAGAGACTGAAGTAAGGCTTCAAGCGGGCCCTTAATGGGTCTGCCGAATAAGAGTGTAGCTGGCGGAAATCCTGTGGAAGTATGAGGAGATTCTCTGTAGCCAAATAATGCTGCAGGAATACAGAGATCCCAATCTTCAGGTTTCACTTGTGCCAGCTTACTTAGCATCATGGTGAGGTTTCCATTAGCACGTTCCACGAGCCCATTTCCCGCCGGAGTATATGGCTTAGTGTGGATGTGCTGGGTCCTCAAGATCTTAACGATCTCATCCATCAACAGGTTTCGGTATGGAGATCCATTATCCGTCAACACTTGCTGAGGGAATCCCAACCGAGTGAAAATCTGCACGAGGGCTTCTGCGACATGCTTGGCATCTGCGCATGTTAGCGGGATAGCTTCTGCCCATAAAGTGCATGTATCGACTAAGGTCAGGATAAACCTGTTCCTTCTTTTAGTCCTTTCGAAAGGCCCTAAAATGTCGATCACAACCCGTTCGAATGGTGTTCCCATTATTGGCATTTCACCCATGTGGACTGGGGGGGTCCGTTGCTTGGGTGGTACACGTTGGCACTGGGCACAGGATTTGACATATCTGATAATATCAGTATTTACTCCTGGCCACCAATAATGAGTGGTTATACGTTGGTTTGTGGCGTTCTGTCCCATATGTCCGCTAAAGGGAAGAGAGTGCCCCATTTCTAGGATTTGGCTTCTGTACTGTTTCGGTACTAGGAGCTGGTTGTAACCTTGGTCAGGCTTGCCCGTTCTCCGATAAAGTACGCCATCCTCAGAAAAAATGTCCCCGTGCTGTTTGGGTTCCTTAGCCATGGGCAGTTTCCTAAAGCAGGGTGCCAAAGTAGGGTCCTTGTATTGCGCTTCTTTAAGTTCCATAGGTAACAAATTTGGCGCAGGCTCCCGTTCCTTCTTGGTTTGCCCTCTTGTAGTTACTGCTGCCACAATCGGCTCTTCCGGTTTCCCAATACACACGTATCTCCCGCCAAGTATGACTGGGTAGATGGGATCATCCATAACAGCCGCTTTGATCACACCTCTGACAAAGTCAGAGTGTATCTCCACCAATGCGATGGGAAGCGCTGTAGGTGCATCACTCTTACGAACTCCACAAAGTTTGACGGTCTCTCCTGTCTCTTGACCGGGTTTAACCAGGTTTCTGGCAACAATGCAATCGTAAGAAAGCCCCGTGTCAAATAAGCAAGAAGTTTGAGAACCGTTCAAAATAACAATACCTCGCGTTGAGGGTCTATCCCCAACAGGTTGGGAATCACTGTCAATAATTCCGCCTTGCGAGACTGTCAATAAGCATCCGATGCGTTTAGGCTCGGTGTGCTCGGTCTGATCATATGTCCCGTGCTCAGGGGTTCTCCCTTTGCCACCTTGTCCTTTCTGGCTACGCTGCCATGTAGGGCGGTCGGGTTGATCAGACTGTTTGGGGTGGTTGGGGTACTTGTTCTTGTAGAACTTGGATTTTTCAGGAGGGGGTTTTGAGGTCCAGTTTCTCTGTGGTTGTTTTGGTTAGAAGCCTGAGAAGATTGCTCTAGGTTATGTTTTCGAAAATGCTCCTCTGTCGGTTTCCGCTTTGTGGCCGGTAGTTCAGCCAGCGCATTGTGATAACGCTCAGACTTTTCCAAAATGTCTTCAAGTTTTTCTGCCCCCTGCTCAGCGAGAAATCTCCGGGTATCAGCAGACAAAGTGTTCTTTATTTGTTCAGTTAGAACAAGTTCCTCAAGACCTTCATAGGTAGAGGGGAGCTGCGAAAGCTCAAGGCACTTTGTTAGATATCCCTTAAGACGAGATGAGAACTGGTGAAAAGTTTCAGAATTCTCTTTCCGGCTGTTGCGAAACAGTTGCAAAAACTTGCGAGCGTTCATTTCAAAGCGCTCCAGTAACGCTTTCTTCAACACATCGTAGTCGTCTTGTTGGCTACTTTCCAGCTTAGAATAAACATCATAAGCAGAACCTTTTAGGGCCTGGGAAAGTTTCATATTCCAACGCGACCTCTCTAACCCGTACAGAGTTGCAATTTTCTCAAATTTTTCTAACCATGTGTCAATCTTCTCATTTGGACAAGGAAAAGATTCAAGAGTGAAAGACATAGCATTTAGTTGAAGAGATTGAGTGTTAGCAGGGTCAGTTAAGGAAGAATGAGGAGAAGACTCTCCATTGCTGGAGGTAGAGGCAGCCCCACGACTTTGGAACTCTAGAGCTTTAAGAGCCAACTCATGCTGTCTCTCCTTCTCTCTTTCCTCATGCTGTCTCTCCTTCTCTTTCTCCTCATGCTGTCTCTCCTTCTCTCTTTCCTCATGCTGTCTCTCCTTCTCTCGTTCGTTCGCCCTGCGAATTTCCATTTCTTCATCCATCTTCTTCTGCTGTAAAGCTTCAGCTGCTTTCCTCTCCGCATCATATCTCTCCAGTTCGTCTCTGACAAAAGCTTTCGCTTCCTCTCCTTCCAGTCCCTCTTCTCTCGCTTCGTCCCTGAGAAGTTGTCTAAGCTTTGCCCTCTCGGCCATATTATGTCAGTGACTGAGACTATTGGAGAAAGAAAATAGGAAAAAGGATACACTGGTTCCTACCACTTACGAGGAAAAAAAACCAAAAATCAAAAGATGATATATTTAACCCTGGGATACCTCCTCCAAAATAAAATCTAACTATCGCTGCTATTATCGGCAATAAAGCACTCAATGCAAAACACGACTACGCCAAATAAATGGTAGTTAAGATTACAACTGAAAAATAAGTTGCTACAGTGGAAAAGCAAAAGAATATTGCAAAAATTAAAGAGAAAAATAATCCCTTAATTTTTAAAAATCCACTATAAGTTCGCCCCTGAAGTCAGATCGGGTAAGGGAGGGAATTAATCTGGACAAAAAGTCCGAAACACACTCCTTAACTTAGTTCAAACGCCGTTCTGCCTCAGTACCCAGTGAATGTTATACACTCACCACTTTACCAGCATTTAGTATTACAATCAGCAGTTAACATATATCCCGACAAAATCAACCTGTAACCAAAATGTATATTATTCAAAGATGCTGTGGAAAAAAAAAACTTATTAGTTTGTGTGGTCAGCACGCCCGTAAACAGATCGCTAGTCTAGGGGGTAATTATTAAAGATATAACAACTCACAAGACATCACACTCTTACTCTATATCAGAATACAGAATCTTAAGTTCAAAATCCAGATAGACGAGTCCACGTTTGTCGTACTCGTCTTCCTATTCTAAGTTCAAAGACCGGAAACGAGTCCTCATTTGTCGTAGATTTCCGATAGGAGAATTAAGACTAGGTTTGGTCCCTTCTGAATAGGTTTGAATAGGTGATAGACTCAGTGAGAGTTAGTGAAAGGTAATAGAATTTCCACACACGTGAGATGATAGATTTTGATATAGTGGCTGTCTCTGAAAGCGAAAAGAATTCTTCTCTCTCTCACCTATCTTCTACAACAGTTGTTACAGCGTCAGACAGACTACACCAATATACATATTACGTATATTTCTATCACTCACAGGCACGCACATACACGTGACGACAGGTAAACACACAGACGTGGGAAAACTATAACAATGATATATATATTATCTAGAACGAGCTGACCAAACACGATTATTAAGTTCAAGAGCGATTTTATTATCAGGAAAAATCGGCTCACAACATCAAAGAAAGTACATCAAGGAAAATACATATACACATAGTCATAAAAAATCAAGGAAATGTTGCAAGGATGATAGCCCCGTTATAGTGTTAACTCTAGGTTTAGCCCGGCCCCGTTAAGAGAACAGATGATGGCGCCCGAGTCACAGATACATAGGGTTTGAGTCTAAGAGTTTTCTTTGTTTTATCTCGTAATTATATGCACAGAGTTTGAAAAAAAAATCTGAACCTAAGACAAAACACAAGACTCTAGCCTTAGCAACAAATTATGCAGATTAAAAAAAAAATTAGGACAGCAACAGGGTGTCAAAGATAAAATAGTGAAAAATATCACTCAAACCAGCGTACACTCATTCATTCCGCCATGGCTTCTCATACTTGTACTCACGACTTTGCTTGCTGCCTCTTGGAACACATTGATTTTAGATTTTCACACAGACTCAAAAAATGCAGTCTTCTGCCAAGAAGTCCCCAGTTCCAAAAGACGTATTTAACTTGGAGTCTCCGGGAACGACTACTTGGGTATGCAAATTTGTTCAAATGTCTGATTAAGTCACCTAACAATTATTCCAGGCGCGGGAGTTAGCAGAGCACAGTGTCAATAGCGTAGGTTTCTAAAAAATGATGAATGTCAGGTCGGTGCCTTCCCTCAGTATAGGATTCACTTTAGTCACACCACAGATTTGTCCACAAGATATAATCTAGTCGGGAAATGATTGTTAATATTCACGCCACCAGGCAGCAAATTATATAGAGTTTCTAGAAGAAATTAAGTGCTGGCTCCAAGGTCCAGTATTTATCATTACAGTCTTTGAAAACCCGTTATAGGGATATTAGTATTTCTGTCTAACTTGCACCGTCAGATCAGTGTTACTTGAGAAAACCCACGTGGTTCAAAATAAGGACTGTCTATTTCTTCACAAGTATGGAAACTACTACTAGGTGCTGGTAAAGTTAGGGTCACCCCAAAACTTTCACTGTGTGGAGGAAAAATAACACATATAATATAATAAACAGAATCTGTACTGGTTAAAACTTACATTTAAACTTGCAAGCAGAGAGCTTTGCTTATCATTTAAACTTCCCGTGACGTAAGTTATATTTAAAAATCAGCAATCCTCATAAATTAAGAACACGTGCGTATTCCGTCACCATTCATGAGGCTGGATTCTAGAGTTTATACGTTAGTTTAGAAAAATACACTCGACTGAGTATTAGCAGTTAAATTAAATTTATAAATAGCTACAATTGCCGTTATAAGCTAGAAATTTTAATTTTATTCTGCTTTCCACTGAATGCTTCCCTAGAAAATATAATAGCCTACCACTTTATTTCTCTTCTGCGCTAAAGAAATAGATTAAAATGAATTAAGCGATTTAACACTTTAACACTCACAAAATCTATATATCTATCATATTAATTACCTCAACCACAGAATTACAGGTAGTCGCACAACTTAAGAATAAAAATGCTGAAAATATTTCTGGAAGTCTAGAAGTTCGACAAATTGCCGAAACAAACTGAGATCTTCGCTAACAGCTATTCTGTTTTCGAGCGACCTATCTACTGTGGAGTCTATGAGCGAGAATGAAATTAAAGTTTCAAACTTGGCCAATATCTTAAAATCAGACAAAGGGCCCAAACTTACTTCGCCAAGCGAAATTATCTCCCCTACTCCCAACATTTACGTCCGCTTAACGCGTGTCGTAACTGTCACCTACTGACCACGATGTACGCGTGTCAGTTTCAAATCCCAGACAGCCTGACTCCATTGCAGGGCAGTTTTCACACTACAGCTGACCATGGCCCAAGTGAGCGCCGTGTCAGTTTGGGATTTTCCAGACAAATGTCTGGATACTGACCGGTGCAGATGTAAAGTATCACACCTCACCGGGACTAATGCCGAGAAGAAACTCGCGCGCTCGGTGAGAATGTAGACGATTTGCTACGTCCTATGTTCAGCGAACCGACTTATCACGCCTTCTGACGCCCTGCAGCCCTGACATCTACGTAATATCGTCCTAGCGCGATTCTCAGTTTATGAGAAGGGAAAACAGGTAAAGTTTGCGAATTATATGAAAATAATATTCGCAAAACGAATGGATGAAAAAATATACAGGAAAAAAAAAATACAGAGATAATAAAAGAGAGAGTTCGAGAGAAAGAATAGGAAAAAGATGTAGGAAATTAAATGAATATAAAACCTACGTGACAATGATACAGGTTTGGATTATGATTCAGTTGTGAAGTCTAGCCTAGTGGACCCAAGTCAGTATACCACAGAAACAGTGGAAATACAAGGGGCGACTAAGGACATACCACTCATGACACTTCCCATCGCAAGGATAACGGTGAAAACTCGCTATGTGGAAGGAGAAATCAGAGCAGCAGTGATAGATGAACCAATCTACCCTCTGATATTGGGGTATAGATACGTCTTCTTGGGGAATCCCGAGAAACCTGTGATCATGGCGACAGTGCAGACCAGGTCACAGAAGAAGGAGGAAGAAGGTGAACCTATAAATGCTCATCCAGAGGAGATGAGGAAGGCGCAGGCTGAGGATAGGACCCTCAAGCCCTGTTTTAAAAAATTGCCCAAATGCCACACACCTCCGAGCAAGGGGGAATATTTCATGAAGAACAAACTCTTATACAGGAAGGCCGGAACTGGAACAAATGGTCACAACCAGCTGGTTCTTCCCATTTCATATAGAGATAAAGTGATGGAACTCGGGCATGCGATTCCCTTCAGTGGTCACATGGGGATCAGCGCCACAGGACAGCGTATAGCTTGTCATTACTTCTGGCCAGGGATAACGGAGGATATAAAAAGATATGTCAAATCCTGCCCAGAATGTCAAAGGGTAGCTCCAAAGCACTGGACTGCTCCTGCAACTCTAGGGGAAATGCCCATAGTGGGAACACCTTTTGAGAGGGTTGCAGTGGATATTGTAGGACCTCTCACTCGGACCAAGAGGAGGAACAGTTACATCCTTACTCTGGTGGACACTTGTTCTATGTGGGGAGAGGCGGTAGCCCTGCCATCAATTGATTCAAAACATGTAGCAGAGGCACTACTTACAATATTTACCCGATTAGGATTCCCGCATCAAATCTTGACGGATAATGGTTCTCAGTTCAAGGGGAAACTAACGGAAGAAGTTTTTAAGCTATTTCAAGCCAGACACTTTCATTGTAGTCCGTACCATCCACAAGGGAACGGCCAGGTAGAGAGGTTCAATGGGACTCTCATTTCTATCCTGAGAAAGCTGGCACACGAAAAACCGGATCTGTGGGATCAATTCCTGCCCGCCGCATTGTTTGCGTACCGGGAGGTACCACATAGTTCAACCGGGATGGCTCCCGCAACTCTGCTATTTGGGAGGCCAATAAAAGGTCCATTAGAAGCGTTATTAAGGACCTGGACAGATGAGAAGGCGGAAGAGACTGTTACCTCATCGTATCAATATGTGAACGAACTGACCACTCGTTTGAAAGCTGGATGGAAACTGGCAAATGATAATTTGAAACAAGCCAGGAAGAAACATGCAGCATATTTTAATAGGAAGGCAAAGGACAGGGAACTGGCAGTCGGAGAGAAGGTGCTGCTTCTACTACCCGGAAGCCAGAATAAATTACAAATTGGTTGGCAAGGTCCATATACGGTTCTAGAGAAGGTGTCTAGAACAAACTATAAAATTGACAAAAAGGGGAAGGAAAAAGTTTATCATGTAAACCTGTTAAAGAAGTATCTGGACAGACCACTCCAGGAAAGCACCCCCTTATTGACCTTGGCTATTGCAACCCAGATGCAAAAAGAACCACTCACCTCACATGAATACCCATTACATCCTTGTGAAACAGCAGCACAGGTAAAAGTCAGTAAGCACCTGACTAAAAACCAGAGGGAGAGAGTTCAACAGGTTCTGGAGGAACATACAGATGTATTAACAGATAAACCAGGCCATACAAATTTGCTACAGTATGACATGAAACTGGTAGACTCAAACCCAATCTGTATGAGAGCCTATTCTATTCCGTTCGCGAAGGAGAAGGCATTGAAGGAAGAAATAGAGTATTTGTTGAAGGAGGGGATTATTTCGCACAGTGAATCATCTTTTAGTTCTAGTGTCGTTTTGTTGAGAAAACCGTCTGGGGAACACAGACTGTGCATAGATTACAGGAAACTGAATGCTGTCACAGAAGGACAAGTGGATCCATTACCAGACACAAAACAGTTATTTGCCAGACTGAACAAGGCAAAATACTTTTCAAAGGTGGATCTTAGTAAAGGCTATTACCAGATCCCAGTGAAGCCTGAAGTGAGACCTTATTTGGCTTTTAGCACTTCGGATGGACATTATGAATTCAATATGCTACCATTCGGACTGAAAAATGCTCCGAGTGTGTTTTCAAGGATGATGCGCAAATTGTTGGATCCCCTGAATAACCCATGTATCACGAATTTCATGGATGATATTCTCGTCGCCACCGAGACATTTGAAGAACACATTGAAGCTCTGGAGATGTTGTTTGATAGACTTCGGGAGGCGAACTTAACTGCTAGGCCAACAAAATGTTGTATTGGATGCAAAGAGTTGGAATTCTTGGGACACACTGTATATCAGGGTAATATGACCCCTGATCCTAAGAACTTGGAAAAACTGCAGAGAGCACCTAGGCCGCAAACAAAAAAGGACGTGCGATCATTTGTGTCGTTATGCGGATTTTATCAGAAATACATCAAGAATTTTAACGCTATTTGTGCTCCTCTGACTGATCTGACTCGCAAGGGACTTCCAGATAAAATTATTTGGACTGCACAATGTGAACTAGCGTTCCAAGAGTTAAAGGAAAAACTCACTAGCAAGCCTATTCTCAAACTGCCTGATTTGACACAGGACTTTGTCTTAAGAACCGATGCAAGTAATGTAGGACTCGGAGGGGCTTTGTTGCAAAGATCATCTTCACCTGATGGGGAACTGAAACCAGTCGCTTATGCAAGCCGCAAATTGAATAAGGCGGAACAAGGATACTCCACAAGCGAAAAAGAATGTTTAGCATTAATCTGGGCAATAAAGAAGTTTCAAATCTATCTGTATGGTAGGACTTTTGTGGTGGAGACGGACCATCAGCCTCTCGTGTTCTTGTCTCAGGCTAAGCATGAAAACGCAAGATTGCTGAGGTGGTCTTTATTGCTTCAACCTTATCAGTTTAGTATCCAATATATCCCAGGCAAATTGAATGTCGGTGCAGATTTCCTCAGTCGGCACCCCTGTGATCAAAATTAGAGTAGTGGCAGACGTGAGGAGTAATTTTACCTATGTGTATCGCTGGTTTTGGAACTTGCCATAGGCATGTTTTCAAGTGGGGAGATGTGTAGTGAAATTGACAGAGATACAACGGTAAAATACCTCCAAAGATAACATTTAAGGATAAAAACATAATGCGTAGGCTGCGAATAGTACATGATCGCCTAGACCGCGGGTCATCATCCTCCATAATAATTGACTTGCTAGACAGGAGGGGAACGGCGGATCAAAAAGGAAAAAAAATATGACTGGAAAGATTGCGTGAGACTAGAAAGGCTAAGGAGACGCAATTGGGGGGGAAACGGAGAAAAGTCACGTTTCCCAAGTTGACATAAAAAGTAAGCAACTCGACAGAAGGGACCATAGATATGTTACGCCACAGTCATTTATTGGACGCTTTTGCGCGATACCAAGGCCTTGATTTGAATTCAGCGGCTAAACGCAGATGTTAGGAATATTACAAAAATTAAAAAGTACTTTTTTCTTAATATTAATGTTAGGAATATAAAAATTAGCTGGCCGGATGGCCTATTCTGAGCAGTGAACTAATATGTTCTTAATTTTACAGACGGATAGATAATATTGAAGATAATGACAAAAGACAGTGTTGTTCACATCATCGACAGACTGTATTGAATCTAAAAGTGTCGCTAATTGCACAAAAAAACACGACCTCGAGACGCAGGTGTTCAAATCTACTTAGTATGGAGGAGAGGGGATATTGTGGTGGCTGTGTCTAAAAATAACTTTTAACGACAAAATTTTGGAGGGGAGAGAAAGGTTGGTTCAAAAATCAAGTACATTTTGTAGAAACACAAGTAGAGACGGACAGACTAACAGATAACCATCCATACTTGACTGAAGCATGACTGAAATGACTTTATGGTAGGAAATTTGAAATTCAAATAAACCTAGGCAGTGATTGGCCACAGACAATCATATCATTAGCGCTCAGACGCGAAAGTGGGGCCATTCTTCAATAGTTGTTCAGTGATAGACACAGATTTTAAAGTGTGGTGATTTCCATATGAAAGAAAGTGTAAGAAGTTTAGGGACGCCATACTATAGCCAGCAGCTCAGCTGAGTTTTGCTAGCAATTCTGTGTTATTTATTCATAATCTGGTAAGATTGAAATTATTTCCTTATATATATTTTGAATATTGTTTCATGTTCGAGTGATTTGATACTGCCATATCGAAATCTAGCCTTACAAACAAGTAGGGATTTGCTCTAGACCCCCGCCCAAGTCAGGGTCTAGGGACCAACAATGTACATAAACTCCAGCAAGAGTTAGGCAAGACAGATCAAGTGTTGAGAATAATGAAACATATTACCTATCCTCTTTTAGGGCAGAAAACTAATAAATATTTTTCAGAATCTATAGTCTGGGAGGATCTATCTGATGTAAAACCACCATGGTAAATGTGCTGTTTGGTCAGAGAGATCTGACCTGTCTGTATGATGTGGTTGTTGTGTCAGTGTTGTGTCCAGACGTGGGTAGAGAATAGATTTTGACACATGGCCCATACTTTGATTGCAGAGCTGTGAGTTTCTGTTGTCAACCAAGCAGTGTCTATTCAGTTGGTGACTTACTCGAGTGTATCTGTGCAGTACTTGTGACAGAGACCACCATTATTGCCCGCCAGCACGGAGAGGTGGGACCACCAGATTTCAGCACCAGAGCTACAACTACAAGATGAGTGAGCCTCTGGTCTGCTGGACATTCACCAACACCGTTTAGTTACTAATAACCCCATAAAAATTCCCACCATTTTCTGGACACTGTGTAGTCAATATAGACAGGTGTGATGAGGCCACCCCAACAGCACAAACATTAACTATCCTCCCAAGTAGATGACTACTAGAACATTTTAATAAAACTAACTAGTATAGTACATATATATATGTACACTATTGCATTTATGATATAATATTCCATGCATTTCTTTCATAATTTCTAAATCCTTTTAAGTTCTGGTCAACCTAAAAAATTGATACAGAACAAAATAAATGTAATATAATTCTATCAAGAAATTTTACACACGTGAGTTAGTTCAGTGTATTTTAACATTTATTAATATTATTAGTCTTGTTAAATATCTGTGGGTATATCTATAACCTATTACACCACACTACATATCATAACCCTAGACACTTTACGTAGCCACATTCATTAAAAAAAAAATTAAGTGTGAGGTCGTAGTGGTAGCAAGAAAGGCCTTCTGACAAGTCACAACTACATTTTATCTCAGGAGCCTTCACAGCTGGCCTCATACAATTACATTTAGTAATATCACCATCATACAATACCATCAACACCACTACAACTGACTCTCTTTCAACAATTAAAGCACTTAGAAACTTACGAGAATGTAGTAGACCTGATATAGCAGAGGAGATATTTCTGGCTACTACATACTTATATTCCAGAGGATGTTCAGTATTAATTGCTTGGATACCTTCACATGTTGGCATAGAGGGAAATGAAAAGGCAGATAAAGAAGCCAAGAAAGGTAGATTCGATAAAAATCTAATAAATGTAAGGACGAGTAAATCGGAGATTAAAAGCTTAATTAAAGATTTAATAACAGATGAATGGAAAGCAGAGTGGGATAAAAATCTGAAAGTAAGACATGCATATAAGATGTTCAAGGCTCCAACAAGAAAATGTCAGATATCTAGGGAACTGAAAATTCCCAGTAATAAGAAACTTTTCAGACTACAGCTGGGAAAAGGCTATTTCAGAATAGTAGAACCTTACTGTGCAGGATGTCTTCAAGACAATAATATAGAACATTTCTTGTTAAAATGTAAGAGGTATGAACAAATGAGAATACCAATATTAGATTATTTGCAAGCATCAAACTTACCTATAAATATAGAAGAGGTGTTAAGAATAGACAGTCCTAGGGAACTGCATACTATAGTCAAACAATATTTAACACGAACAAATGTTAATATATAGTGGCTGTGAATGTGAAGGTCTGATGCTGTTCTTACAATGCATATGACTTTAAACAGATGAAAGTCAATAAAATATCTTTTAAAGTCAGTTATACAACTGGAACCACCAGGCCTTTACACCCCCCACCTTAATACTATTCTTGTTCAGAATTTCTTCTTGATTTTGTTCGTTTTTTAAAATAGTTTTTTAAATTTTAATTTAACATATAAGCATAATTGTGATTGTCCCTATTTACAATGATTTGACAAATGTGATGCCACTTTCTCATATCGGCAGTTGTTCATATTATTTGGAATTGATAACAATATATATCCTAATTATAACCCATCAGAGGTTGAACGGGATATTTTTCTTCATTAATTTAATAATTAAAAAAAAAAGTTCTCTAGTTACCTAACACAATCTTGGAGGAGTCTTGAACAATTTATATGCATGTCTGCCCTTTAGGCTTCCATCCCACTCTACTGTCCATTCGTCAGTTATTATTCTTTTAATTAAGCTTCTGATCTCTGTTTTACTCATCCCCACAGTTATTTGGTTTCTGTTATTTCTACTTTCTTAGCTTCTTTATCCGCCTTTCATTTTCCTCTATATCAACACATGAAGGTATACAAGTTATTAGAATGGAACATCCTCTAGTCTGAAGTATAGGTAAGTATTTGCCAGTAATATCTCTTCAGCTATATCAGGTCTACTGCATTCTCGTAAGTTACTTATAGCTTGAATAGCCGAAAGTGAGTCTGTTAATACAAGTTGACAATTTATGAGGAAGGTTGTTACAGAAGATTTCTAGAGCTTTCAGAACTGCAATCATCTCTGCTGTGAATATAGATGTATTCTCTTTTATACTATATTCTTTCACCATTTGCCACATGGGAACATAAATAGTTGACCATTCATCTGTTGTTTCTTTCACGCAAACTGCATATATTGAAAGAAGCACGTTTTTCCACACTCGGCCAACCTGCCAATAGACACTAAGATACAATGAATACTCCCTCAAGATGGGTTTTAACATTTGCATATCAACATGGAGGTTTCGAGTAAACATTCGGTTGTTGTGATTCTAGTTCTTGCATTAGAATTTCTGTAATGATGTTTACATTTGGAAATATTTCTGTTCGCTAGAATCTTCCAGTACATCATACTTATTCACAGGTAAGCTTTTCAGTATTCTGTGTGAACAAATTCTAGCGATATTTTTATTTTATTAGTAAACAAGCAACACATGAAATCAAGCAAAACGGCTGCCAACTCATCTGCTTCGTCACGTTTGAGAGAAAATATGGCACGCCGCTTTATGACAGGACATTTAAAAAAAAAATGAAGAAAGAACAGAATCAGTTATATGAGTGAAGTATATGGGAGAAACTTAATATGTTTGCAGTTTACAAGATTACCTGAGGGCATATAGGCTTAGCTAGCTGGTAGAACTCATAAAATATAATATACATGTGTAGGCCTAATCAATTTTATGCGCAGCGGGGACCCGTTCACAACAATTATACTTTATTTTTAAAGACGCTAGTACATGTACGCATTAAGCGGGTATTTCGCAAAATTTACTATATCTGAATTTCCACTTGACTTGACGGATTAATGTGGGTTGACATACTAGTGGGATCACAATGAGATGCACCATTAAATCTTGATATAGGCTATGCCTGTTGTTTGTATTAGCAAGGTGACAAAGAAACAAAACAAAAAACTCGTGGGGTAGGCCTATCTAGAGCTTGTTAGACTGTTACATGTGACACAGCTTAAGGCATTTGTGATGAATGGTAGAGTGATTAGGAATGAAACAAAAAGCAAGACAAAAGATTGCTTGGATGCCTGCATGAGTTAATCATCTGGTAGCCATACACACACAGACTATACAAGCAGTACTTTCTTGGTAGGTCCTACTTAACTATTTGTTTCATACTACTAGCCACAAGTTTCAGAATGACAATGTTATTCCAGAAATAAAGTAACAGGATTTAGCTGTTTTCTAAGCCTGATCCAACTATATCGGCCTACTGTTATTTGGAAGATTAGAAATGAGTTGAAATTTGAGAATGAAGGCAAGTAGCAGACCATAACAGTGACCATGTGACAATATTAGAAAAGCGTATAATGTCTTCTTTTCTTCTTTGTAGAATATCTTTTTGTGTCTTTGGGGGGGGGGGGGGGGGGATGTGAAGAAAAATATCCCGTTCAACATCTGATGGGTTATAATTAGGAGGTGCAGTTTCTATAGTTCTAGATAATATGTTCAATCATCATATTTGCTTTTGGCATTATCTCTCTGTCCAGTGATTATAGAGTCAACTAAAATTTCAAAATTGTGAGTGTATGTGTATGGTTTTTTTCCCCCTTGCACTAAGATGGTAGATTCTTCATACTTGTAACAGTGTAAAATATGGGGGGTGGGGGTGAAAGCTTGGGGTGTTTGGATGAATATTTAAGTGGACTATTTATTGAACATTAGTAATATGTATTGTCCCATATAGTTTCCAGGGGTCTCTGAAGAGCCAAAGAAAGAATAGTGCTTCCTTCACCCTCAGGCATGTCATACTAGATGACTAATTTGACATTGTGCATGAGGCTGGCAACCTCATCATGTAAAATAAATTGCCTTAGAAACCGCTGCTGCAGGAGCATGGGACAGCTTGGTGCAGGCTTCCTGCAAGGGGATCCGCTGCAGTGGTGGCTCTGTGGTTTATAAAGGAGCGCAAAGGAAAACGATCAATCAATCAATCAATACCCTTTAGCTCCCCGAGGAGCGTAGGCCTTCAACAAACACATGCCAAGTCTTCCCGTCCTGTGCCATCGGCTCACGTTCTTTCCATATTTTCCTCATCATTTTCACCTCTGTATCCAGTTCTCTTCTCCATGTGTTTTTTGGTCTACCTCTGCCTCTCTTTCCCTGTGGATTCCAGAACAAGGACTGCCTTGTAATGGTATCACCAGGTTTAAAGGGAAATGATAACGGACGTATATTACTAGAACCTCACTAGACCTTTACATCCCCATCATATGCCAGTGCTATTTGTTTATTTATATGCCCACTAACCACTCTTGTCTACTTCTGTGAACTCTTTCAAGCATCAGCTTGAATATGTTTGAAGAAGACAGAGGTCAGCCATGGAGCTTGTCCTGAACTAGTATGTGTGATGCCTGAATGCATTGTCTCTCTTTTCTCATACTTCCTGGCACTGTTGCAGCAGATGTAAAGCAGTCATTTTATGATTACCACTTTAGCTTATTGAAAAAGTGGATGTCTATTGTGACCTGTACAGAGTCTGAAGATTATTACTTGTTCTCTTCTGTAGAGCTAGTAGTAGGTATAATTTTTCTGGTTGTCTGGATGCTGTGTCTCCAATGTGTTCCTGATTTCATTCTCAAGTTGTGCACTTTAAGGGGCATGGGGCAACCACTGCATTTGGCTCCAATGCAGGAACCATAAGCCTCAGTGCTACTTGTGGTGGTTTTTTGTAGCAATTTGTTTTATGTCATGAGGATACTAACCCCATAAATAATCCCACATTAGTTGTCTCTGACATGTTTGAGGAGAGTAATACTACTCATATTAGCTTCCACACATGGTTGTTCTTATGTCTCACATGTTAAATCTCTTGGCCTCTATAAGATACATTTATATAGATGTTAGGTCATTTTCCACTTTGTTTCACACATTCCCAGAACCTTGATTTTATATTCCCTCATTTCTGCTGCTACTTGTGCCACTTTCCCATGTTCGTTTAATGTCCGAACATTCCAGGTGCCAAATCTATTTGTTGAAGGCCTATGCTCCTTTGGGAGTGGAGGGTTATGAAGAAGGTCATTTTCCACCTTCTTTGGCCTTTCTGTTAGGCTCCTGTATTTTCAGGGAATTAGCAGGAAGACATAATTCTCTGTAGCACAATTCTTTGACCCTATGTAATACCCATAGGAGGTCTGTG
Organism: Oreohelix idahoensis; assembly: GCA_024509875.1. Lineage (NCBI taxonomy): Eukaryota > Metazoa > Mollusca > Gastropoda > Stylommatophora > Oreohelicidae > Oreohelix > Oreohelix idahoensis. The sequence goes on along the minus strand of JAMPIV010003473.1, from coordinate 634,469 downwards.
ATAAGACAAAGTAAGAGAAAAACTGCTGCTGCCTCAGGCAAGTCTTGAAAGATGACTAACATGAGGTTGTGCTTGGGATTGTCTCCTTCATCATTTAAAACAAATTTCTACAGACACCACACTGCAAGAGTTGTGCTTTGCTTTAGGTTTCTATAAGGGTGTCATCTACAGTGGTCACTCCATGCTCCATATGGAACAAAAAGGGAGATGATGATGGCAACTACTGATCTGCTAACATATTTTATAGAATGTTTGTCTTAGGCCATTTAGGTTGTTGTATCTTTGACTCCTGAGAACTGTTATTACTTACAGTTCTTCTGTGAAAGATAATATTTGTCATATTCATTCATAACCCTCCACTCCCAAAGGAGCATAGGCCTTCAACAAACACATGCCAAGTCCTCCTGTCACGTGCCATCTTCTCAAGTTCTTTCCACGTTCTCCTTATCATTTTCATCTCTGTTTCCAGCTCTCTTCTCTGTGTGCTTCTTGGTCTACCTCTGCCTCTCTCGCCCTTGGGGTTCCAGAACAAGAACTGCCTTGTAATACTATCAACAGATTTCCTCAGTGTGTGTCCTATCCATCGCCATCATCTTCTTCTCATCTCTTGTTCCACTGGCACTTGTCTAGTTCTTGTCATCAGTTCCACGTTGGTAACCTTGTCATACCATTTTAATCCCTCTATTCTACGCAAGCACCCATTTATGAAAGTCTGTAGCTTTTTGGTTGTTGTCTTTGTTGTTCTCCATGTCTCAGAGCCATACAATAGGACTGACTTCACATTTGAGTTGAAGATTCTTATTTTCGTGTTGGATCCGATTTCTCTTGATCTCCATATATTTCCCAATGCAATGAAAGCTCCTCTTGCTTTTTGTATTCTTATTTTGGTATCATTGTCTGTCCCTCCAACTTTGTCTATATTGCTGCCAAGATATGTGTACGATTCTACATCTTGTATTGGTGCTTCTTCAAGTTCAGCCCTGTTTTCATTACCTGCATTTATTCTCATTATCTTTGTCTTTTCCCTGTGAATTTTCAGACCCAATTGCTGTGACCTCTGATCGAGTGTTTTCAATTTGTCCTGCATCTGATTACGGTTATGAGACAGAAGAGCCAAGTCATCAGCAAAATCCAGATCATCCAACTGCTTAGTCAGAGTCCACTGGATTCCATTTCTGTTGTGTGTTGTTGATGTTCTCATAACCCAGTCTATTGCTAATAAGAAAAGAAATGGAGACAAGAGGCATCCCTGTCACACTCCTGTTCTTATCCCAAATGGTTCTGTAAGCTGTCCTTCGTGAAGAACTCTGCATGTCATGTCTTCATATGTTTTCTTTATTAAATTAATAATCTTCAGGGGAACTCCATAATGCCTCATCAATTTCCAAAGTGATTCTCTGTCTACCCTGTCAAATGCCTTTTCGTAGTCCGCAAATCCGTGATGATAGGAAACTCTTTACAGAGCGATACAACAAGAGGCAATCTGATCATCAGAATAAGTCCCCCCATCCGACAAGTGTTTTGGCCCAGTATACTCCTTTACACTCTAAGGGGGGCGGGCCCACTTGGGTCATGACTCCCAAGCGTCTCAGCCTCCTGTTGTCTTGTATCGAAAATGAACCCATTTCACTTATGGTAGCAACTTTAAAATCCACACCTCCGCCAGCCGTGGAGGCAATTGTGAAAGTAACAAAGAGAAGACAAATTATTCCGTTCGTTCCGTCGCACATCACAACTAAGGACACACACTGAGACACCTGCGCGAAGCCGACGCGGCTAGCCACTGCGCGCTAGCAACTGAAATTCTGTGCCTAACACCTCTTATAATATACGCCGCCTGTTGCCCCTCAGTCACAGCCCTTTCACTAGTACACCAAAAAACTCAACGTATTGTGGACTTGGAAATATTCCTGGTGTTTTCTGTACCGCAGCGTTTACTGTCACGATTTCCATTGCCCATTGCGGTTGTTCCACAGCCAGCCTGATGCCTTTTCGGCAGTTTCACTAAGCCTCTTCATTGCCCTTGTTCTCGACTGTCCCATCAGCCCCAACAGTTTCAATAAATCATACACTGATGCAGCCACAAGCCCTCTTGCGCCCATGTGACAACTTGCCCAATCTTCTCTTCATTTTTTTTATTATTTACGTGACATCGTTTTTTTTTTCTCATCCTCAATGCATGATCGCAAAGTCCCGGGAATTGTCACTGGCGGAAATTCTCCTAGCATTCAGTATTTCCTCCTCGCTATTTTTAGATACGACGTCATTGTTGACCAATGACCTCGGTAGCTAGGAACCTGTTTTAATTTAAGACTGCTTAAGCTGATAAAACCAGTTTATGCCACTTTAGGAAGACCCCACGTGACTTTTAACGCTATTGATTGGAGCGTCTATTTGACGCTAATGTCACATGATGCACGCTATGGATCACGTGTCCAAGCGGAAATGTCCCGCTAAAAGTGCGCCAAACACGGGCAATCTTCACTTGCCCGGAACCCTTGAGACAGCTAGGTCTAACCCAATTATCGGCGAATTCTCGCATTAAAAGCACTGAAGCCACGTGTCTAATTGCGGGTTAGCGTCCATCTTTGAGTAGGTAAGTGAAATCTCGCTAGAATATAATGTGATGAAATGTGTAGTACATTGCAAAATCGACGCAAGATTGGTATGTTTACTTTATTCATATTTTTGTTTTACGATCACATCCAGCCACATGTGATCGGGTATATTTTATGATCCCACGGGATATGTACATGTTCATAATAATGTATAACGGGAATATATATATATATAGCTATTAATTTCCATATTATTTGATTATTTTCGACCCGACGTTTAGACTAACGGAAATTAATAGTAACGATAATGTTGACCGACCGTGACATATATTCATTATAAATTATATGACGAGGCGACCAGACATGAAGTGTGTGATAATGTTGTCAGACAATTCTAAAAACACGGATGTCCAATTATTTGTTAAATTCATCATAATGACATGACGATTAGGCTAGAGGCACAGAACTAGAATACTGTTGCCGACATTTCTATGATAAATTTGGTGGGTTTAACTGACATTTATAATAATTCATCGGGTTAAGCTGACGATAAATCAGTCTAAAGAATTATAATACTGCCACTGGGGCAGAGAAATATAATAAAGGACAGACAGGAGAAACTTGAATTCAAGATTAGACTCTAGACATATGATGTTAGAGACTAAAATCTGAGGTGACAGGCAGAGGGACGGCTTAGGGAAAGACTGCTTTCTAAAGCTAGAAAATTAATGAAGCCGTCGTATTTGTCTTCAGTCTATGGTGGAGCCTTGCACGACAGTCCAATCTCAGCGCAGAATACGGAGTCGAGCACAGAGAAGGCAAATCCGAACCATTCAAGACCTACCGGGGCAACGTCAGGAGACCGGAGAACTAACCACACTTCACTATCAGCCGGGGGCTGAAAAGCTAAGTCCACGACAAAGGAAACTCACCTAATCAATGCCACAAAGTTTAGTCATCCATGATGAAAAACACGTGAATTGTGAGACACATAATACATACAGCAGACACTAATTCCATCGACAATACTATCATTCACCATCTATTCACTTTATTGCAATAAACCAATTGGGTGTATATACTGTACCCCACGCTTTGTTCCTTCCATTAGATGTTGAATATTGTCTATGTTTATCTTCCTTTATAAGGGAGGGGGGGCTCGTAAAATATAATATAATTTAAAGAATAATAATAATAGATAACTGAGAAGGGGACGACGGTAGCGAGAGACCAAATATCTCCTTACAATCTTTTCCAGACCTGTCGAGTTAGGAGAATTTACCCTCTTCGTCACCCTTCGGAAGTGGGAAAACCCAGCAGGGATTCCTTGAGCCAAATCTTCCACATCAGATCTATTATTTCCTCTAAATAATTCTCTTATCCTTTAAACGCTACGTGACACTGGTGTCTCGGTCCGGGATTTGAACTTATGTATTTTATCATACCTCTGGGATAGTATCATCCATTCAGTCATTACAGTATACCATTTTAACACATGTATTTTCACACAGTGAGCTCTAGAAAGACAGAAAACATTTTTTCTAGAAATTCAGGCATTGATTGGTGAATCCCTTTATATATGTTGTGTTTAATTAAGTTAGTTCTTGATTTTGTATTTCATTGAATTACAGACCTTAAGTCTCCATAACTGTAGTAATTTCATTCTACAGCAGTCGGATAAATAATTAGTATTTACTTGTTGCTAGAAATACTATTGGAAGGTAGCACTAGCTTACTCAGTGTGGACTTTAACTGCAAAAGATGGCTGAAATAGTTAAGCTTAAGGCAGCACTAGGGGAGGCCGGTCGAGATCTAGGTTATAGTGGGGTGGACCTTGCAAATTATGTCAGTGTCGAGACTGATAAGTATTACGCTCGAGAAACAGCGAAAGCTGAAAGAGAAGAGCGAATAAAGTTAGCAGAAATAGATGAGAGGATAAAAGCTGTAGACGCTAGAGAAAGAAGCGAGAGAGATGAACGCGAGCATGCATTGAAGATGAAGCAGTTAGAGATGCAGGGACAAGCTCAAAGAGTTGAACCAGTAGCCGGTGCGACCGCATCTACCTCCTCAGGCAACCTATCGCCACGGTCAGATGATATGCCTTCCTTGCACGCAGGGGGCACCGGACCTTTGCCATCCTCACTCATGTCAACTTTGGGACCTTTGACGTTTCCATTTGAAGCTTTCTCGGAACAAGCCGACTCGATCGATAGGTATCTCGACAAATTTGAGAAGTTTGCCACCACGTTTGGTTTGGAGAAGAGCAAATGGAACCTGAAACTGTCGCAAGGGCTTAGAGGAACTGCTTATGACGTGTATAGCAAGCTTCCTCCAGGTTTACAGGATGACTACGACTCTTTGAAAAAGGCACTATTGGTTCGTTATGAGCTACATGCTGACGCCTATAGGAAGAGGTTCCGTAACTCTAGGAGGGAAGTCGGAGAGAACTTTGCTCAGTTTGCTGCGAGACTGGATTCCTACGTGGAGAAGTGGGGTGCCCTAGGGAATTTTACTCATGATTGGGAAGGCCTGAAGGAAATGGTCATGATCGAACAACTGAAGGACACCATGACTTCCGACATGAGAAGATTCCTGACAGAGAATGGGGCCAGCACTTTAGAATCCATAGTCCAGTTAGCGGAACGATATCAGGCAGCACTATCAGAGAATCCACCACCCAGACGGAAACAACCAGATTACGTACCTAGACAGACAGCTCAGTCACACATGGACCCCCAAGTGAAACCACCGTATACTAACTTCAAAAAGCATGACAAGCCAGACTACAAGACTACTCAGAGATCTAATTTCCAGCAGCAGAGGCAAGGGGAAAAATGGTGTAAGCACTGTAGAACCATCACCCACAATACGCAGGAGTGCAACCGGAAAAACCCACCTCATCATGCTGCCTGCTTACGTAAAAGTGCCGCAAGGGGAAATGGACCGGAAGAACCTCTGGACAAACCCCGACATCCCCCGGTCGTTGAGACAGTCCTCGTAAATGACCAAGAGGTGACCTGCCTTTATGATACAGGCCTTGCATTCGACGCAGTTGTCTGTGCATCCCTAGTCAAGCCTGACCAGATGACAGAAGACACTATAGAAATACAAGGACCTACTAAAAGTGCAGCACCTATGCGTTTGGCCATAGCCAAGATTAAGGTCAAATCAAAATATGTGACTGGGGAAATCCGTGCAGCGATCTTGGACGACCCTATTTATCCCTTGATCTTAGGGTGTAGGTATGTGTTCTTGGGAGAACCCATTCACCCTCTGGTTGTGGCGGCTGTCACCACTAGAGGACAGGCCAAACGGAATACGGAGTTGGAATCCCCACCCAACATCCTTCCTGAGGAATTAAAAAAGGCACAAACGGAGGATCAATCTCTAGCACCCTGCTACAAAAAACTACCGAGAGCGCACACTCCTCTCCAAAAGGGAGACTTCTACAAGAAAAATGGGCTGTTGCATCGGAAAGCAGGAAATGGAGGACAGGAACATGGGCAACTTGTGGTTCCATCAGCATACCGAGCCCAGGTCCTAGAAATGGGCCATGCCCTTCCGTTTAGTGGCCACATGGGCATAAGTGCCACGATTCAGCGTATTTCATGTCATTATTATTGGCCAGGTATCAACGCCGATATCCAGAGATATGTGAAATCATGCCCGCAGTGCCAGAGGACAGCGCCGAAACACTGGACGGCCCCAGCCACTCTGGGAGAAATGCCAATCTTGGGCACACCCTTCGAACGAGTAGCGGTGGATATTGTGGGTCCACTTACTCGTAGCAAAAAGAGAAACAGTTATATACTCACGTTAGTGGATTGTTGCTCCATGTGGGCAGAGGCAATTGCTATGCCCGCCTGTGATTCTAAGCATGTTGCTGAGGCTCTGCTCACCATATTTACTCGGCTAGGGTTTCCGTCACAGATCCTGACAGATAATGGTTCCCAATTCCGAGGAAAACTCACCGAGGAAGTGTTTAGGATATTTCAGGCCCGACATATCCACACCTCTCCCTACCACCCCCAGGCAAATGGCCAGGTGGAGCGGTTTAACGGGACCCTTATTTCCATCCTTCGGAAACTTGCGCAGGAAAAACCAGAGAGCTGGGATCAATACTTACCCGCAGCACTATTTGCTTACCGCGAAGTACCCCACAATTCTACTGGGATGCCTCCTGCCACATTGCTGTTTGGTAGACCTATAAAAGGACCTTTAGAGGCACTGTTACGTACTTGGACAGATGATAAAGCTGATGAGACGGTCACCTCTGCATCCCAATACGTGAAGGAGTTGACCCAACGCCTTAAAACAGGATGGGAACTGGCAAAGGAAAATGTACGCCGTGCCCGTCGTAAACATGCGCGTTACTACAACCGCACTGCGAAGGATAGGGAGCTAGAAGTAGGAGAACAGGTATTATTACTCCTGCCCAGTAGCAATAATAAATTGCAAATCGGGTGGAGAGGTCCATATAAAATTGTTGAGAAAATGTCGCGCACCAATTACAAGATTGCCATAAAGGGGAAGCAGAAAATTTACCACATAAACCTGCTGAAGCGATATTATGAAAGACCAGGTGCAGAACCAGCACATTTCCTGACACTGGCTATTGCGACGGAAACTGAGGCAGAACCCCTGACCTCCTGTGAATACCCTCTTCGTCAGTGCGAAACTCATCAAGATGTTCAGATTAGTTCAACTTTAACGGAGGATCAGCAGGCACGGGTTCAACAGTTGTTGAGAAAACACACTAGTACACTCACGGATAAACCTGGCATGACCAACCTGATAGAATTTGATATGAAGCTAACAGACCTCGCCCCGGTACGAGTTAAGAACTATCCTGTTCCTTATGCTAAAGCAAAGGCATTGAGTGAGGAAATCGAGTACCTGCTTAAGGAAAATATTATCTCAAAATCAGAGTCGCCTTATAGTGCGAGTGTAGTGTTGCTTAGAAAATCCACAGGAGAACATCGCCTCTGCATAGACTACCGAAGGCTCAACGCTGTAACGGAATTTCAAGCGGAGCCCTTACCGGATCAGAATCAGCTTTTCACCAAGCTGAGTAGAGCACGATACTTTTCGAAGATAGACCTTAGCAAAGGGTACTACCAGATCCCGGTAAAAGAGGAAATTCGACATATGTTAGCATTTAGTACTTCTGAAGGCCATTACGAGTTTAATGTATTGCCATTTGGGCTAAGCAACGCCCCAAGCGTCTTTACTCGTATGATGAGGAAGCTACTGGAACCCCTGAACCACCCTGGGATAAGTAATTTCATGGACGACATACTTATTGCCACGAACACCTTTGAGGAGCACCTGGACGCAGTTTCCCTACTCTTCGAAAGACTTAGAGAAACAGGACTCACCGCTCGCCCTACAAAATGTCAAATTGCCTGCGAGCAACTAGAATTCCTGGGACACACTATCTCGCATGGATGCATGTTCCCAGATGCGCGTAATATTGAGAAGTTACAGCGGGCCCCACGACCCCAGACTAAAAAGGATGTAAGGTCATTTGTGTCTCTATGTGGCTTCTACCAGAGATATATTAAAGATTTTAATACCCTGAGTGCGCCATTGACCGCATTAACCAAGAATGGGAACCCGGACAAAGTAACCTGGACAGCGGAGTGCGAAAATGCCTACACGCTGCTGAAGGAGAAACTCACAGCTAGGCCAATTCTGCGACTGCCTGACTTAACTCTGAACTTTACGCTGCGAACAGATGCTAGCAATATAGGGATAGGAGCCACTCTCCTGCAGCCTAGTGATAGACCTTCTGCAACTCTATTCCCCATCGCATATGCTAGTAGGAAATTGAACCCTGCTGAACAGAACTACTCTACCATCGAACGAGAATGTCTGTCGCTAATATGGGCTGTGCAGAAGTTTCAACCATATTTATACGGGAAAAAGTTCACGGTGCAGTGTGATCACCAACCGTTGATATTTCTTGCAGCGTCGAAGAACCTTAATGCCCGGCTTATGAGATGGTCACTACTGTTGCAGCCATATTCATTTCACATAGAATACATACCTGGGAAGAACAACGTAGGGGCAGATTTTTTGAGCAGACATCCGGACGCAACCGAGGAGATATGAGAAACTGGAAAAGAAGAGGAAGACAGGACAAGAGGAGTTGGACGGAACGTCAAACTTGAGGAGGGGCTTGTGTGACAACTTGCCCAATCTTCTCTTCATTTTTTTTATTATTTACGTGACATCGTTTTTTTTCTCATCCTCAATGCATGATCGCAAAGTCCCGGGAATTGTCACTGGCGGAAATTCTCCTAGCATTCAGTATTTCCTCCTCGCTATTTTTAGATACGACGTCATTGTTGACCAATGACCTCGGTAGCTAGGAACCTGTTTTAATTTAAGACTGCTTAAGCTGATAAAACCAGTTTATGCCACTTTAGGAAGACCCCACGTGACTTTTAACGCTATTGATTGGAGCGTTTATTTGACGCTAATGTCACATGATGCACGCTATGGATCACGTGTCCAAGCGGAAATGTCCCGCTAAAAGTGCGCCAAACACGGGCAATCTTCACTTGCCCGGAACCCTTGAGACAGCTAGGTCTAACCCAATTATCGGCGAATTCTCGCATTAAAAGCACTGAAGCCACGTGTCTAATTGCGGGTTAGCGTCCATCTTTGAGTAGGTAAGTGAAATCTCGCTAGAATATAATGTGATGAAATGTGTAGTACATTGCAAAATCGACGCAAGATTGGTATGTTTACTTTATTCATATTTTTGTTTTACGATCACATCCAGCCACATGTGATCGGGTATATTTTATGATCCCACGGGATATGTACATGTTCATAATAATGTATAACGGGAATATATATATATATAGCTATTAATTTCCATATTATTTGATTATTTTCGACCCGACGTTTAGACTAACGGAAATTAATATTAACGATAATGTTGACCGACCGTGACATATATTCATTATAAATTATATGACGAGGCGACCAGACATGAAGTGTGTGATAATGTTGTCAGACAATTCTAAAAACACGGATGTCCAATTATTTGTTAAATTCATCATAATGACATGACGATTAGGCTAGAGGCACAGAACTAGAATACTGTTGCCGACATTTCTATGATAAATTTGGTGGGTTTAACTGACATTTATAATAATTCATCGGGTTAAGCTGACGATAAATCAGTCTAAAGAATTATAATACTGCCACTGGGGCAGAGTAATATAATAAAGGACAGACAGGAGAAACTTGAATTCAAGATTAGACTCTAGACATATGATGTTAGAGACTAAAATCTGAGGTGACAGGCAGAGGGACGGCTTAGGGAAAGACTGCTTTCTAAAGCTAGAAAATTAATGAAGCCGTCGTATTTGTCTTCAGTCTATGGTGGAGCCTTGCACGACAGTCCAATCTCAGCGCAGAATACGGAGTCGAGCACAGAGAAGGCAAATCCGAACCATTCAAGACCTACCGGGGCAACGTCAGGAGACCGGAGAACTAACCACACTTCACTATCAGCCGGGGGCTGAAAAGCTAAGTCCACGACAAAGGAAACTCACCTAATCAATGCCACAAAGTTTAGTCATCCATGATGAAAAACACGTGAAGTGTGAGACACATAATACATACAGCAGACACTAATTCCATCGACAATACTATCATTCACCATCTATTCACTTTATTGCAATAAACCAATTGGGTGTATATACTGTACCCCACGCTTTGTTCCTTCCATTAGATGTTGAATATTGTCTATGTTTATCTTCCTTTATAAGGGAGGGGGGGCTCGTAAAATATAATATAATTTAAAGAATAATAATAATAGATAACTGAGAAGGGGACGACGGTAGCGAGAGACCAAATATCTCCTTACAATCTTTTCCAGACCTGTCGAGTTAGGAGAATTTACCCTCTTCGTCACCCTTTGGAAGTGGGAAAACCCAGCAGGGATTCCTTGAGCCAAATCTTCCACATCAGATCTATTATTTCCTCTAAATAATTCTCTTATCCTTTAAACGCTACGTGACAGCCCACCTCAACAGCCATGACCCTTGCAGTGAACCCATCGTGTCTTAGATCCGCGGCCAGATCATTATACTTGGCCGCTTTGAACGAATGTTGCTCGTCCAATCTGGATTCAAATGGCACGGTCAGTTCAATCAGTATAACCTGAAGCGCTACTGAAGAATGAAGCACTATATCTGGCCGTCTCCACGATTTTCTGATACTCTCTGGATATGCCCCTCGTCCAGGTAGGTCTACCGCCATCTCCCAATCGTTTGCACAGTCAAGAAGAGATGGTAAACTGCTACCAGGTTTACTCGGTTTGGGGTGTGCTGACTTTCCTGCCCTCAGAAAGTATGTATTTGCAGTGCTCGGCCTGGGTTTGCTGTTCGCCTTCATCCTTGCCAGGTCTATTGTCGCAGCAAGCTCATTTAGCACTTTGTTATGGCACCAAGTGTATCGCCCTTGCCCTAATGTCACCTTACACGCTGAGAGCACATGTTCAAGTGTCTGCCTCCCCTGGCACAGGGGGCACTGCTCATCATCCGACTTTCCCCATTTCACAAGGTTTGTGGCCGACGGCAGCAGGTCATACATTGATCTAACAACGAAGCTAAGCCTAAGAGGTTCCATATGCCATATATCATTCCATGTCAAGGACCTCTGCAGGGCTCCTTCCCATGTAGTCCATTCGCCTTGTTGGACCTGCTGCACTGCTTTTTGCAACCTCTTATCATTCTCAGCTCCTCGTATCTCCTGAACTACCATGTCTTTGTTCTCCCTGCTTGATGCCTTGGACCACCAGCGGATGTCTCCATGACCAAATCCCCGTCTATTCGTTTGTGTGTATCCGATTACCTCCCTCAGTTTGAGTGACTCTTGGGCAGCATCAACAGCTTCTTCCACTCTCCACTTCCTTCCCATTTTCAGTGTGGGCTGAATGGACTTAACCACGTCATCAGCTGACTCGCGTAGCATCATTGCAAGCCTTGCCTTTCCAACTTTGTACTCTTCAACAACTGACTTGAAGGGAAGCAGAAGTTTTGACTTTTTGCAGTACAGTGCTACATCTGACAGACCTGATGGAACCCCTAGCCATTTCCTCATGAACTTGTTGACCTTCTGCTCTATTGCTTCCACTGTACTTGTGCTTATTTCATATATAAGCAGTGGCCACAGCAACTTCGGTATCAACATGAACTGGAGGCACCACAGTTTGAACTTTCCCAGGAGTCTGCTTTGGTCTATGATCTGTAGTCCTCTGTCTGCCATTTCTATTATCTGTTGCACTGCCTTCGAGTCTTTTAAAGAGGCATCGTACACCCTGCCAAGACTTTTAACAGGTTCCTCAATGACAGTAGAGATTCTTTGGTTGGAAACCATGAATATGACCTCTGCTATCTTCCCTTTCCTGACTGATAGGCTTCTCGACTTCTTGGGTTTGAAGCTCATTCTGCACCAGCTGACTAGTTCATCCAGGCGTGCTAACATCCTCCGGGCTTGATGTTCATCTGATGTCAGAATTGTTGTGTTATCCATGAATGCTTTGAGCAGTGGCATGTGACACATTCTGCCGAGCTTTGGACCTATAGCCATTCCTTCAGCCGCATTGAGGATTACCTGCATAGCCATCACGAATAGTATCGGAGAGATGGTACATCCCATCGCAATTCCAACTTCAGGGCCAATCCACTTCGTTGTGTACTCTCTGGTTGAAAATCTGACAGAAAATCCTGCGAAACACAGCTTCAGCATTGCTGCAATCTCTTGTGGAACATGATACATTTCTAGGGCCTGCCACAACATCTGGTGTGGAACAGATCCAGAAGCATTTGCTAGATCCAACCAGATTACATGGAGGTTTGTTCTGTCAGACTTTGCCTTTTGGATTGCTTCCCAGATCATTGTGGCATGCTCTAGACATCCTGGTGTACCTGGGATACCTCCTTTCTGAATGGTAGTGTCAATGTACCCATTTGCCAGGATTTCCAAAGTGATTCTCTGTCTACACTGTCAAATGCCTTTTCGTAGTCCACAAATCCGATGTATAATGGTGAATTCCATTCCAGACTTTGTTCAACTATTATTCTCAAAGTGGCTATCTGGTCTGTACAGGATCTGTTTTGTCGAAAACCTGCTTGTTCATCTCTCAGTTTCTTGTCTATGGACTCTTTTAATCTCTCAAGGATAATCCTATTTAATACTTTTCCATTTGTCATATGTCAGTGCTGTAATTTCTCATTTTGACTTCTTTTGTAGTTTTTGAAAACTTGCTTGTTGCTACTGAATTATTTTATCTGTGTACCGTTGCTTAGAAAGGTAAAGACTCTTCTGTCACTATTTGTGGTTGCGTTAGTTGCTGATTCACCTATTTGTTTGGTAGACTCTTCTGTCGCCATTTGTGGTTGTGTTCGTTGCTGATTCACCTATTTGTTTGGTTCTAGTAGTGGCGGTTTTATGGTTAGGTCTTTTCTAAGGGCATCCGATTGGTAGAGTGTTTAACGCGCTTGCCTCTTGTGGCCATGTCACTTGGTTCCAGGTTAAAAATCTAGCACCATCACAGTCGAATCTACCCAGCTGTAAATGGGTACCTCATTCTGCTCTAGAATTAGGAAAGGCAAAGGCAGTGAGGAAGAGAACTTGTCACCCTCACCTCATAAAGCTGGGCCTAGTGTGGTGAGTTGGATGTCGGATAGAAAATTAGAAAGTAGTTTCCAGAAATGGAGAAGAGAACTAGTGAACTAGAGGTAGAGAGAGAGCACAAGACAAGTCAGGTAGTTAACTCCACAGTTCTCAATGATAGCTGTAGAAGAGAACTGATAGGTAAGTCACCTTCTCGCTAGACCTATCCTATGCTCCAGTGGTGTTATATAAATATGTAACACATTCGCTTGCATGGCTAGGCGGGGTTGTCGCACAGAAGGTCCTGGGTAAGCCACTCACGTCTGTTGTTTTTCTGTTGTCTAGTTTTCTACTTCTTTATTTCTTACGAGTGCCTGAAAACATACCTTTATGTTTGTCTAATATTTATTTACTATATAAATATGTGAGTGCAGCTCGTATTTATTCCCTACCAATTTTAAATTATTAATATTTCTGTGACCACACAATAAAATTATAACTGGAAATTTAAATAACCCAATAACTGAAGTTATAAACAAATCAATGCGCTTTATTGATTAATGATATATAGTAAAAAAAATTAGCTCTTTGTTATATCAGTATCTTACAGGATTTCACACAAGTAAAAAAAATATAGTGTCACTGTTAGGTCATTTTCATCATGTTATTGGCTTGGGTGTCTTGGTTTGTGTTTTCACGATAAGTTGTACTTAACTTCCTTGATATGTTGTAGTAGCTGACTTCCCATGGTCGTTATAACATCTGGATGTTGAAGATGCTATGCTTGTGCCAGGAACAGTGTTGGTCCACTGTTAAACAGATCACAATCTCCAAAATTGTGTCGCGTTTCTCATTACTAGTTGAACTTGCTAAATATGACCAGGGTATGGTATCTGTGGTTTATAATCAAGGCACGCCTGTCTATAATCAAGACGAGGCTGTGGTTAAGTCAGTCAAAAGGGGGTATGTCGTACAACCATACAATACATTTAAGAATTTTGACATCAGTTAAAGACATTTTCCAAACCCAACCATGATTACTACCTTTTGGCTTAGCGTTATGCCAAAGTTAGCAAAATTGTTTCCCTTACAATACATCGACAAAATTGTTTCCCTTACAATACATCAACAAAATGTACCGAATTAAAAGACAAGAAAGAAAAAGAGAAGACGAACTCTTTGAGCACAGCACCCAAAAGCAAAGCCCTAAAAAAGAACTATAAGCTTTTATTGCTAGCATTGGTCAGTCCTAACAGGGGCTTATAGCGGAACCAATGCTGTCCAGGATTGAGATTATATAGTGATGGAAGCCATCTTCCTTCAGGCATAAGGCAATATATAGACATGAGGATTTGGGTTAAGCATAACATTAATTTTAAATGTTCATTAATTCACCAAGATACTTTGTAAGCTTACAGACATACCCTCAGACACAGTGGTACTTCAAAGTCTGTGGCTGTTTAAAGCTTCAATCTACGAATCGCTCACAATAGCGGTGAGTTGTGGCTTCTTCTCAGTTATCTTGTTGTGTTGTGGATTAAGACTTATAACTATAAGAGTCAGCCCTCTGGATATCTTCTCAGCTCAGTCAGATCTTGAAGTGATTTTGTGAAGTAAGGACCTGTCTGAGACGGGGCTTATATACTTAATCTCAGGTCTAAACCCTTGCTTTCTCAGAGGTCCATGCCTAAGTTCACTTTTACTCTTGTAAACTTTCATGGGATTTCAATGCTGTTGTGCTGATTGACCGACAAAATCATAATTTCCTTGTCAAATACCAAAGATAAGAATTTCTCACTGCCATAATTACATGTATCTGTAGTTGCAGTTCAAATCTCAAAAAGAAGTATCCTGTTCGGGGCATTAACCGTAAAGTTATAGCAGAATTTCTGATGTGCAATTCATAATTTATCATAAAGACACTAGTTTACGTGGCAATTCCAGAGTGTCTTGCCTGTGTTATGACACCTAGTATAATGAAGTCTCTGACACTTTATTCCCCATACGGCCAAATCTGCTATGGGACTACCTTCATTTTCTTGGTGCTTTAGCTCTTTCAATCCTGGTAATGTCTTTCATGCCATAGAAACTCTGTTTTCTCCAGACTCTGAACTTGTTGACATTGCGGGTGGGTTTGATATAGTCATATAGAATATAGCTGAAGAAAAGAAATAGGGCTTCAATAAATATCAAGTTATATTTATTCTTATTTAAATGGATAAGGTAATGGGTGAAAAAAAAATTATTGCCATATGAATAAATGTACCTAATTAAAACAAAATCAATAGTATGAATGATCAGTGGGGAATGCTGTAGGAATAAAACATCAAAAGGAATAATTCATCACCTGGGGTTGCTTCATGAGCCTTCTTTCCAGAAGATCTTCCTCTGCCTTGGACAGCTGCATTAACATGTAATATGTATTTGTGTCATGGATTGCCTCCCCTGCTTTGCAGTAGTGGTCCAACAGTGGCCAAAACTCAAGAGTATCTAAATGGGTCATCAACATTGTCTACCTTTTCAGAAGATTACTCTTGGCAGAGATGTAGATAGAAAGGTAATGATGCTTCTACCTTAAGGAAGGATTCACAAGATATTTTCAGAAGTCAAGAACAATGTTGCATTGGGCTGAACAATTGTTAACTTATATCTGATCCCTCGCCTTTTGTGAAGGATTTAAGCAATGGTTTTTAGCCCGTTCAAGCCCTCAGCTGAGTTAATTCAGCGAATTTCCTCGTATAATGGTATAGCTCTGTTTAAAGGTAAATATTTGTCTAAATGTAAATATATATATATATATATTAGTCGTGCTCTTACGTTTGCTTTCATACATGTAATAACTGAATCAACTATGTTTGTTTAGTTTTAAAATAACATGTAACAAATTTAATAGTGAATTAGTCTTTAACAGGTTAAAATAAATATGGAAAGATTGGTGAAATTTTAGATGAAAGCGTCTTCATAGAGACTTAATAGGGGAGTGATAAAAGTCCGTTTTGCTGATGCCTTTTAATCAGGACTTAACTGATCTAGGTGAGTTCTGTCACTGTGGTTTCCGTCACTTCTTTTTGGTGATGAGTGCACTTCTCCACATAACTCGTCTAATGTAGGCGGTCAGTGTTGATGCTCATCTCTCACACTAGCGGTGTAGTAACGTTAGTACTTCAAATCGTCTGATAGCTTGTAACCACGATCTTTTTAGACAAAATAGAAAGACAAATGCCTCTGCTAAGTACATTTGTGGCCTGCACTTCACAGGCGCATCGTCTCGCTGTCCATCCACCCTTGTTAATCTCTCAGAGTAATTAAATTCTTGAGTATACACAGCGTAACTCAGGAATAATGAATAGAAATCGCCAATATTCTTCTGGGTATTAACTGGGAAAATATGTGCTTGGACAGTGCGAACAATGATTTGTGCCTGAGCTAACATTAACAAGTTACATATATCTCACATAATGATACTATACACTTCAGGCACATGTGATATAATCATCACTCATTACTGCTCCAGTCAGAGTCTGGGGTCACCTCTGCTGTCGGTTTTCCGCACGACTAGCCAGAAACAATCACCAGCGCTTGCTGTAGTGGTTCATGAATAAACTATTTTCATATGTTGAGGTTGCCAGCCTCATATATATAACCACTTAAGCAAGAAAAATGTCAAATTCACATTTGTAAAATAAATGTTATACTTACACCAAAAATTTGGGAATCTACGAAGTTAGAATGACACGAGCAATTTACGTTATATGCTCTCAAATCACTTGGCCTGAGAAATTCCTCTTATGTCGGGTGTTCTGTGAATCACTTGGTCTGGAAATATTATCTTATGAGGGGTGATCCAATTCCTAGGTTTCCAGTCTTGATATTTAAAATCCTTTTCCCCTTAAGTTTCCAGTCTTGTATTTAAATATGCCGGTTTACTTGTAAGTTCCAAAGTTGCCCAAATACTCGATCTGTCACTTATAATTATGGAATTCTAAGTCTGATGTCTCACTGACTTCTGGGAGTTTGCTCATTTGATGATGCAATGCAGTCTCTGATCTGTGTCTCTGGTTTTGCTAGATTATATCTCTCATTCTCGGTTCAAATCCCAGATTGTACTTCCCGGCAAACCTGCCAATGAGAACCAAAGTATATTCTGGCTCTCAAATCAAACCAATGTAACGCTCTTTAGCACTATCTGGGTTGGGATGTTTAAATTCATAATCTCCCCCGCGTGTTTTAAAATATTACATTTTAAAATTCCATCGCGTGACCTCTTTCAGCATGCCGTAATATTTCCGGTGGCATCTTGTGCAAACAAACAAATCTGTGCACTGATTACCTGTCTAAATGCCTTCCGTCAAGATTGTCTACCCAGACAGATTTATCAGTAATAATGATACAGACAGGGGCCAGCGGATGCGATAATCTAATTATCACCTGTGTGTGTGAATCCCCCAGACGGATTTCTCAGACGGACAATATTGGCTTCCTATTCATCCTCGTACGAGACCATATTATGTCAAACGAGGATCGTCTCCTATCAAAGGTGGCCGGCGACTCAAAGAGATAAATGAATTACCGCTGACCGGTGATAATGACTGGGTAAAGGTAAAGGATCCCGTTACACGCCCATTGAGGCATATTGGGAATATGGTGTTAGGCCCATATTTTCTTGACCGTCGGCACACTAGGGGTGATGTGGTCAGCATCACGCCGGCCGCCTTAACCTTCCCAGAGTTGCTCTGATACCCATTTGGGGCTGGGTCGACCCAGGAGCCGTTTGTGGCCTAAAAAAATCACCACCTCATCTGGGGATCGAACCATAGACCACTGCGCTAGGAAGCCAGTGCACTAACCACTATGCTGCCGCGACTCCTATTACGATAATACCACAGTTCACCTGGCGGAACGTAAATACGCATGGGGAGTGGTCACAGTAAAATAATGTAAGGCATAAAATATACCAAATAATAGGACGATGAGTGAGAAAAATGAAGAAATGAGGTGATACTGCCGGAGTGGATGAGAGTTATAAAAATTGCACGACTGATTTCGTCACAATTTGAGCTGTCCATGTTGTTTGTTGAAGTTTTTTCAGTAAACATAGTTTTACAGGATGGTGTAACCGGCCACGTGCCCAGAAACCCCTTCTTAGTCGTTTTTACAACATGCATGATAGGGCGCAGTATTACTATTCTTTGCTCTCCTTCGGGCCCTGGTAACACATGAAAAAGGAATATAACACGTAGATAAAAAGGAAGAAGAAACAGATTACAGATGAAGTTTAACAGTGTTAGTTGATGAGTACAAGAAAAAAAAATGAGCAGCAAAAGGATAAATACGAAAGGCTTGAACAAAGAAATAGAAAACAGATGTAAGACATACGAAAAAGTGACCAGACTAGCTCGGGCGTTGGCGTGGCTGGCGAGTTCCTTTTGGGGCTTTGTGCTAGCAGATGGATGGTGTTGGTCCTTTTCAGGACTTGGTATCTATCAACGCTGGTCGGTTTAGCAGTCAACAGGGTTGACTTTTTTTTTGGGATGGTAAATGCGCTCTGATATAACCAAATAAGTTGAAAGGAACGCGCCTCGCCAGAAGAAGGCAAAAACCGACCAAAAAAAAGAAAAAAAAAAGATGTAAGACATGTAAAGAAATCTGGTAAAATCTGGGAGCTGTGACTGGAAGAAGAAAAGACGTAGCATCTATATTAATCAATTAATACCTTTCAGCTCCATAAGGAGCATAGGCCTACAAGACCCACATGCCAAGTCTTCCTGTCACGTGTCATGAGCTCAAGGTCTTTTCATGCCGTTGGTCAGAACTCAAAGGCCTGGTCGATTCCGATAAGTCATTTGTGGATTTATCACCCTCTCCCCCTTTTTCGGTAATTCTGGGGGACTTTATTCTTCAAGATGTGCCCGTTGTCACAGTTTCTCTGCTTACTGGCCAGCGTTGCCCCGCCGAGGTGGATTTACCTAGATCTAGGTTGTATTTTTTTTAGTCCCATCTAGGTGTCATTGAGAAGAACGCCACCTAAATCAACTTTAGGTTTTTTGCCAAAGGTAGCCCCAAAAAATCGCTTAAAGTAGCCAAAATCTAGGTGTATCATATATTTGAATGTCCCTTAAAGGCTATGGACACCATTGATTGTCCGATGATAAAATATGGGCACCTTTGATTGTCCCACGAAGGCTATGGACATCATTGATTGTCCGATGAAAACTATGGACCCATTTGATTGTCCCATGAAGGCTATGGACATCATCATTGATTGTCCGATGAAAACTATGGACCCATTTGATTGTCCCATGAAGGCTATGGACACCATTGATTGTCCAATGAACGCATTGGACCCCGTTTATTGTCCAGTGAAGACTATGGACCTCTTCTTGGGAAAAAAGTGTTACATAAAAGGAATTAAACGTTTTACATTTTAAATTGTAGGTTATGTACGCGGACCTTCTATAGTTTAATCATGGACCCCCACCCCCCACCCCCGAGGGGTCCGTGGACCACAGGTACCCTGGTGTAGACAGGTAAAGGTAGTCCCACAGTAGAAACTGCCGTAGGTGAATGAAGTGTTAGAGACTTCACATACTTTGGGCAGCCTTATGAGGTGGGCTGACTAGTTCCCATCCTGGCTGCCTTTTCCTCCCTTAACTCAAGAGCAGAGTCAGTTACCCATTTACAGTTGGGTAGACTGAAGCATTAAGCTACCTGGTTTCAACCCCGGAACCCGGTAACTATGCCGCGAGAGGAAAGCGCTCTAACCGCTAAACAATTCGAATACTATAGATAGTGGAAGAACCGCAATGGGCAATGGAAATCGTGGTAATAAACGCTGCGGTACAGAAAACAACAGGAAGTCTTTTAAGTCCACAATACGCTGAGTTTTTGGTGTACTAGTGAAAGGGCTGTGGCTGAGAGGCGACAGGCGGTGTGTATTATAGAGGTGTCAGTGTCAGAATTTCAGTGGCGAACGCGCAGTGGCGTCGGCTTCGCGATGGTGTCTCGGTGTGTGCGACGGAACGAACGGAATAATTTGTCTTCTCTTTGTTACTTTCACAATTGTCTCCACGGCTGGCGGAGTTGTGGATTAAAGTTGCTACCATAAGTGAAATGGGTTCATTTTCGATACAAGACAACAGGAGGCTGAGACGCTTGAGAGTCATGACCCAAGTGGGCCCGCTCCCCTTAGAGTGTAAAGGAGTATATCGGGCCGAAACACTTGTCGGACGGGGGGACTTCTTCTGATGATCAGATTGCTTCCTGTTGTATCGCTCTGTAAAGAGTTTCCTATCATAGTTAACCATTAAAACAAAAACACACAGGATATCGATTGGAGTGTGGTAGGCGATGCCTGGTACACAGACATAGATATATCATGTTCTGTTGACGGAACGAATTCACGACATATTATATTTAGCATTAACATAGATGGGGAGGTGAGAATGCGACTTAGTAAAAGATCCTGGTTATGTTTATATCCTGGCCACCCACGGATCATTACTCATGTCCTGGCGTATGTACACAGGTAATTTGTTTCACCGTTGACTTTTAGAAACACGTTCAGAGACTACCGCTAAATTGGACGCTTTAAGATCGAATAAGCAAACAGTGAATGGGACATTCTTCAAGAAATGGTTGAACGTTCAATATTTACGTGATTCAGCTGATTGTGTTTTTTAAACTTTTGGTTTGTGAGTCGATCAAAAAAAGGCAATTAACAAAATACACGTATTTACTTATCAGCTAAGGGCATTCTGCACATGCGTGCTTACGTGTGTGAAAATGGATAAGGAGTGTTAGGTTGTCGACAAGCAGGTAGGTACAAACTTTATGAGATTTGTGCTAACTGAATAATGGTGGAAACCTGAGTCCTGTGAGTAAAAAATAAATTAATTAATATAGTTAATTAACCGGCATTCGTTGGACATAAAGGAGGATACCAGATATCAGAAAAAAGGTGCAAAATTGGCTGTGCGTCCTTTCACGATTTACAGGGTGTCCATAAAAGATTGTACCCTTTAAAAAAAAAAATTCTCGGCCCCATGATGTGGTACAAGGATGCTTTCTATCACAAAAGTAAGATAATCTCTGCAAGTTTTTAAGCATACTTTACAATGACTCAAAAAGAATGTACCTATTTCTTTCTTTTTTTTTCACCTACTTGACCAGTGTGTAGAGAGACTTGTAACAATTACCGGTTGCAACTCAACTGCGAAAGCTTCACTTGAAATAACCGCTGCACGCATGCGCACTTTTTTTTAGTCTTTGTAAGGTGTGCTTAAAAACTTGCAGAGATTATCTGACGTTTGTGATAGAAAGCATCCTCGTACCACATGGGGCCGAGAATAAATTTTTTGAAAAGGGTACAATCTTTTATGGACACCCTGTACTTTCACGGCAAGTTTGGATGGTGGTCGGTTCGATTTCCGGTAAGCCTATCACTTACATTTCTTTTCAATTGTCTGGTGTCGTCCTTTATGTCCAAAGAGTGCCTGTTAATTACCTATATTTACTTATTTATTTATGAGATTTGTGCTGCATGTCTTAATGAGCAAAATAGTAAATAACCGGTAAGGAAAACGCTACTCATACATTTAACCGTACATGTTTTTAAATTGTAAAAGCCGTTCCCGTCTTGTATTGACGGTTGCACTAAGAAGTAGGGGTAATAGGGTCTAAGAGGCCTCATTGCGATTGCACAATTCGGGTTAGACTAACCTAGTGACAGCACACCCGTATAAGAATGCTGATTTATATGTGGGCCGGTGCACAGTGTCATGGGTTTCTCAATCTTAAGCAAAGGATAAACTTTGTCACGGGTTCTTTGGACTGGAAGGTCATATAAACTAGGATTAACTTGTCCGTATGCCAGGGATACATGAAAAGAAAAATCGGCACTGCAAACCTTTTGCCAAATTACCGGAGTTCTTCAATTCGAAACAGGCACGATACTGTGAGTATATTTAAAGTAATTGTAATTATAATATAAAACACAAGTATTCGCTAAATTTAATCTAAAGTAATAAAACTGTGGATTACTTTGTTTAAGTTTACAGTTTGTTAGTTTATTCTAGAGTCGGATTTCTTAGCCTGTGGTCAATTCACCCCTGGGGTTCCGTGAATGGATTTTAGGGGGTCAAAGTACATAACCTAAAGTTTAAACTGTGAAATTTTAAAAATGTGCTTTTATGTGAATTTAATTTGTTTTTTCAAACTAAGAAGGGGTCCATAGCCTTCATCGGACAATCAAAGGGGCCCATAGCCTTCATCGGACAATCAAAGGGGTCCCTGGCATAAAAAATGTTAAGAAACCCTGTTCTAGATATTCCCAAATCCCAACATTCTGGTTTTAAAAAAAAATACGCTCATAGCTAAATATTTTACAAGACTGCGATTTCGCGACATGGCAGTTAATGTTATATTATGGTTTTTGTATTTATCAACGTGGAACTAACTGTTGGCCACAGAACCAGACGTTTACCTTTGAAACATGAGGTGAGAAAACATGGAACTGGCGTTGGATAGGACGCACGCCGAAGAAGTCTGCTGATAGCATTATTAACATGGCAGACGTCGTTTTGGAATCCCCTAAGGTTAGAGAGATAAAATTGGAGCGAAAAATACTCAGGAGAAGAGAATCGGAGACAGACATGAATAGGATACAAAAGACGCGAATGGCACAGGACAGGAGTCTTGACTTAAAAAAAAATTAAATTTCTGCCTCGTTTTGCGAGGCGCGTCACGTTCAACCTAGTCGGTTATATTAGGGCGCATATCCAAACACAAAAAACCCTTAGGTCTGAGATTTTAACGTAAATTAGTTGAAGCGATAATTTAGTAAAATGACAGCTTAAAAAAAAAATATAAATTTGACGGCATACCTCGTGACCTTGCGTGACACACTAGTTGGGGAAGCCTTTGGTCGAGTATATGAGCATGAACCCCGTCCCCCTCCACCTTTTTTTGTTTTTGTTTTTGTGTTTTTCTTCCCGCCATCTTGTCTTTATTTCTGACGTCCGCAAGAGCTACATACATAATTACAGTTGAGAAGAGAGCCTTCTGTTTAATGTCACACCCGAGTTCAGGAAACTTGTATGTAGTTGACAAGAGTCATGCCTCTTAGAAACGAGGCCGACTACAAGTAGGCTACATTAGCAAAAAACTGAGTGTCATTTTGGGTAGTGTTTGCAACCGATGGTTCCCCGGGTCTGAGAGAATTTTGTATGGTTAAAAAAAAAAAGGGAGTCCCATAACATATACTGCCGTAAGGGAGTGAAGTGTTAGAGACTTCACCATACCAGGTCCAGCATCGAGAGGTGCGGGGGTGACCAGTTCCCTTCCTCGCTGCCTTTTCCTTCCCTAACTCAAAGGGGCAAGAGTCAGGTACCCATTTACGGCTGGGTAGACTGTGGCGCATGGCGGTACCGTGATTCGAACCGTGCATCTTTGCCGCCGAGAGACTAGCGCTCTAACCACTCTTGTCAATCGGACGCTGATATGTATGGAATATATTATGAGTATATGAGGAGAACTGCCGTAAGACGGGGGTAAAACGGAAAAAAAACAACACAAATAGTAATACGTCTTACTAAGAGAAAGGACAAGGAAAAACCTACGTTGCGGCCACAGGGCCTTCGTTATGGAATATATTAATACGTTTCCCTTTTCGCCTAGTGGAGCATGAAGAAAAATCACTACAGCAAGTGCCCTTGCCGGAAGCTTGTGCTAAGCACTGATATGCTTCTGCAGCAGTTGTGTCTGCAGTAATTGGTTTAACATAATGAGGTGGCCAGCCCCATGATTGGTCTGTTGCCGTCTGAAAATGTCTGCTGTATGCGCGGCTTAACTTCTGCATGTTTATACGTCAGTTAATTGGTTTTCTGTTGGTGACAAAGTATTTCCAGGCACATAAGGACGCACCAGTATATAAATCGGACACATAATTTAACGAGATTTTTTATTTTTTTTTTCGGGGGGTTAATACTAAATTAGGGATCGGCAACTTCTCGATCCTGACCTACCGGTAGATCACAGAGGGTGGGTTGGTAGATCTTTATGTAACATAAATGGGAGGGGGGAGATTTTCAAGCTGGGGAAATTTCAGACTAGCTCATTCTTCTCCTCATTTAAAAGTCCGGCACCCCCAGGATTAAAGGTACCCTATCCTTGTTTCCAGTATTAAAAAATAACCCACAAGCCGGCCTGCTAATATACACTTTAGTCATGAACGACATAAGATAGGAACGCTATATGTTCTTTGACATGAAGTTAACATTCGGCAAAATATTATTAATTTGAATTTTTTTCACCGTTGTGTCTATGGTACAGCTGGACGCAGCTCACCCGACAGAGATACGAGTTGCGCACTCAGGCTGCGCTTATTCCAGATACAGTGAAACCTGAAAGCCTACATGATTTTTTTCAAGGTAGATCTTTCTTCTCCTTCTTCTTTGATCCTTAGCCGCCGACCGTCAAAGCAGTCAGTGGCCATCACGCCTGGTGGCGTCTTGTAGGGCAGCAAAAAACTGCTTCCACCTTGCTCGGCCAGCAGCCTTCGTGCAGTGCCCCAGCTGATTCACTCTTTGCATCTCAGCCTCCACAGTTCTCCGTCAAGTTATTTTGGTCGGCCTCTCTTTCGTTTTCCTTCCGAGGTCCATAGCATAGCTGCTCTTGTGATGACATCGGGGTCTCTTCTGGAATTTTGGCAATTTGATAAAGGTAGAGCTTTATAGAGAGTTAAATGTGTTTAAAGTAGATCCACGCAGCTCCAGGCTTGCTTGGTTCGAGGAACGCATTTATTATATTTCACATATAATGTTTTTATGGTTGAAAGAAGTCATTTTATTGCATACATCACAAAACTTTGAATCCTTTTGAAGAAAAGCATTTTGTTTCACGTACTTAAACTAAATTGTTTTTTGTTGTTTTGTTTTGGTACTGTTTTTCGATCTACTCTTGCCAAGAAACGCAGTTCGTTCTTGAGCCAAGTCTGTCGCATTGGTTGCTATGAGCCCGCGTTGTTGTAGAATTTCCTTATTGTCCACCCGTCTGCCTCTTGGTCTACCCCGTGCCCTGAAACCAGATCTTCAACTGTTGTAGGCACATAGTGGTAGTCGATGGGGCTGCATTTTCATGAGGTGGCAAAACCCACTTTATTTTCTGCTTCTCTGTACTCGTGAAGCAGGGTGTAGTTCCTACAGTTATTCTGATGACATCATTTCTCAATTTTTCTCTTCTAGAAAGATTGGTGACTTTTCTGAAGCATTTTATCTAATAAGATGTGCTTTTCTCATATGCTCTGGCTAGGGACCACGTTTGACGCTCATAGCAAAGAGTTGGTATAAGATAATAAGAGTATACTATTCAATACCATAATTCCCGCCGTAAGTACTTCGGTCGGTCAGACAGTCACATTTTGCACACCCGTCATTTGCGCACTTTTTCTATTTTCGAGAGAGTACATTAACTTTCAACCACAGTTAAGGGGGTGCAACTGTGGTTGAAAGTTAGACAATAATTGTATTGTTTCCCCGTATATGTGCTCTCCCGAAAATAGAAAAAGTGCGCAAATGAAGGTGTGCATGAACAGTTTGATTATGGAAAGAAGCCAACAACACAATTGATATACAGTACATGAACTGGAGTTTCGTCACACTTCAAACGTTGTTCTCAGAGGTAGTAAGTCGACCATGGCTTCTCAGAAGCAGTAAGTCGACCAGGTCAAGATTTTAAAAGATGCACGAACAATTACGAGACATGTTGTCATAAAAGAAATGTTAGTTATTTAATCAGTTTACGGCCCATTAGATCATTTTCACTGCTCCACATGTCATTTAAGAAGGTTACTCCATGTCTTCATATTTAATACATCCATATAATTTTCACTACAAATATCTAATGACGGTCGTCTGCAATGAAATGACCACAGTAGTGATAGTACCGTCTGTAATACATGTAACAGAAACAACACACTATAATTAATAACCTGTCAATGTTGACGGGTTATTGCTAGTTTATCTAATAAGATGTGATTTTCTTCTCCTGTGCTGTGGCGAGGAAACACGTTTGACACTGATAGCAAAGAGTTGGTACAAGAGTATACTATTTATCTAATAAGATGCGATTTTCTTCTCCTGGTGATAGACCACGTTTGACACTTATAGCAAAGAGTTGGTAAGAATACACTATTTATCAGCTGTCGTCTAGTGTTCATACAAATATGTGGATGTTTGAGTAGTGGTGACAATAGGTAAGTCACTGCACTGGCTTTTTGACGTCTTGTTTCAGTCTCTCTGTCAAGTCTTCCATTTTCTGTGAAAATGTGACCTAAGTATTCTAACTCTGGAACCTGTTTAAGCCTGATGTTCCTGACATGTATGTTGAGTGGGCCTGGTGATCTGCTGATCTTCATAGTTTCTGTCTTTGATGCGACTAACTTCTCTATCTTTTCTGCTTGTCTGTAATTGTTATCTCCTGAGTGCTCACAATCGTCATACCTTCGTTGTCTGAGATATAGCTCTTACATGCTAATAATAATAGTCTTATCTTTGTTGTCTGATGTGTTGTTATCTGGTATCTCCTGAGTACTGTACTAATGATTATGTTATCTTTGTTGTCTGATGTGTTGTTATCTGGTATCTCCTGAGTACTATACTAATGATTATCTTATCACTTTTGTCTGATGTGTTGTTATCTGATATCTCCTGAGCACTGTACTAATGATTATCTTATCACTTTTATCTGATGTGTTGTTATCTGGCATCTCGTGTGTGCTGTACTAATGATTACCTTATCAGTTTTATCTGATGTGTTGTTATCTGGCATCTCATGTGTGCTGTACTAATGATTATCTTATCACTTTTGTCTGATGTTTTGTTATCTGATATCTCCTGAGCACTGTACTAATGATTATCTTATCAGTGATAATATCACTTTTATCTGATGTGTTGTTATCTGGCATCTCATGTGTGCTGTACTAATGATTATCTTATCACTTTTATCTGATGTGTTGTTATCTGGCATCTCATGTGTGCTGTACTAATGATTATCTTATCACTTTTATCTGATGTGTTGTTATCTGGCATCTCATGTGTGATGTACTAATGATTATCTTATCACTTTTATCTGATGGGTTGTTATCTGATATCTCCTGAGTACTTTACTAATGATTATCTTATCATTTTTATCTGATGTGTTGTTATCTGGCATCTCATGTGTACTGTACTAATGATTATCTTATCAGTTTTATCTGATGTGTTGTTATCTGTCATCTCATGTGTGCTGTACTAATGATTATCTTATCAGTTTTATCTGATGTGTTGTTATCTGGCATCTCATGTGTGCTGTACTAATGATTATCTTATCAGTTTTATCTGATGTGTTGTTATCTGGCATCTCATATGTGCTGTACTAATGATTATCTTATCAGTTTTATCTGATGTGTTGTTATCTGGCATCTCATGTGTGCTGTACTAATGATTATCTTATCAGTTTTATCTGATGTGTTGTTATCTGGCATCTCATGTGTGCTGTACTAATGATTATCTTATCAGTTTTATCTGATGTGTTGTTATCTGGCATCTCATGTGTGCTGTACTAATGATTATCTTATCAGTTTTATCTGATGTGTTGTTATCTGACATCTCATGTGTGCTGTACTAATGATTATCTTATCAGTTTTATCTGATGTGTTGTTATCTGGCATCTCATGTGTGCTGTACTAATGATTATCTTATCAGTTTTATCTGATGTGTTGTTATCTGGCATCTCATGTGTGCTGTACTAATGATTATCTTATCAGTTTTATCTGATGTGTTGTTATCTGGCATCTCATGTGTGCTGTACTAATGATTATCTTATCAGTTTTATCTGATGTGTTGTTATCTGGCTTCTCATGTGTACTGTACTAATGATTATCTTATCAGTTTTATCTGATGTGTTGTTATCTGGCATCTTATGTGTGCTGTACTAATGATTATCTTATCACTTTTATCTGATGTGTTGTTATCTGGCATCTCATGTGTACTGTACTAATGATTATCTTATCAGTTTTATCTGATGTGTTGTTATCTGGCATCTCATGTGTACTGTACTAATGATTATCTTATCACTTTTATCTGATGTGTTGTTATCTGGCATCTCATGTGTACTGTACTAATGATTATCTTATCAGTTTTATCTGATGTGTTGTTATCTGGCATCTCATGTGTACTGTACTAATGATTATCTTATCACTTTTATCTGATGTGTTGTTATCTGGCATCTCATGTGTGCTGTACTAATGATTATCTTATCACTTTTATCTGATGTGTTGTTATCTGGCATCTCATGTGTACTGTACTAATGATTATCTTATCATTTTTGTCTGATGTGTTGTTATCTGGCATCTCATGTGTACTGTACTAATGATTATCTTATCATTTTTGTCTGATGTGTTGTTATCTGGCATCTCATGTGTGCTGTACTAATGATTATCTTATCACTTTTATCTGATGTGTTGTTATCTGGCATCTCATGTGTGCTGTACTAATGATTATCTTATCACTTTTATCTGATGTGTTGTTATCTGGCATCTCATGTGTACTGTACTAATGATTATCTTATCACTTTTATCTGATGTGTTGTTATCTGGCATCTCATGTGTACTGTACTAATGATTATCTTATCATTTTTGTCTGATGTGTTGTTATCTGGCATCTCATGTGTACTGTACTAATGATTATCTTATCATTTTTGTCTGATGTGTTGTTATCTGGCATCTCATGTGTGCTGTACTAATGATTATCTTATCACTTTTATCTGATGTGTTGTTATCTGGCATCTCATGTGTGCTGTACTAATGATTATCTTATCACTTTTATCTGATGTGTTGTTATCTGGCATCTCATGTGTGCTGTACTAATGATTATCTTATCACTTTTATCTGATGTGTTGTTATCTGGCATCTCATGTGTGCTGTACTAATGATTATCTTATCACTTTTATCTGATGTGTTGTTATCTGGCATCTCATGTGTGCTGTACTAATGATTATCTTATCACTTTTATCTGATGTGTTGTTATCTGGCATCTCATGTGTGCTGTACTAATGATTATCTTATCACTTTTATCTGATGTGTTGTTATCTGGCATCTCATGTGTGCTGTACTAATGATTATCTTATCACTTTTATCTGATGTATTGTTATCTGGCATCTCATGTGTGCTGTACTAATGATTATCTTATCACTTTTATCTGATGTGTTGTTATCTGGCATCTCATGTGTGCTGTACTAATGATTATCTTATCACTTTTATCTGATGGGTTGTATCTCATTATTTTCCTTTTCGCTCTCTTTGGAACCCGGAGCCACCTCTGCAGTTGCCCCCCCCCCCCCCTTTTTTTTTGATAACAGGAAACCTGCACAAAGCGCTTGGAGTGGTGGTTTCTGTAGCAGTTTGTGTTACATGATGATGTTACCAGTCCTGTGCACAACATCAAATTAGTCGCCTTGTACGACATGCCTGAGGGAGCACTAGGCCTCTAAGAGTGCTAATAATTGGGATATCACTTCACTGTTTCTCTACTTTTTGCACGCCACTCGTTTTCCAAAGTCATTTACTCGTACCTCTGCTATTCACAAAATGTTGAGAAACACTGTTCGACGATTGTTTTGTTGACACTCTTTACGTGCACTGACTTTTCCTGCCACCTTTTTTCTGCCAGTCTTCCACCAAGCTAACCCCACCCTGTGTTTGCATAGGAAGGTGTGAAATGCCAGCGTCGAGCGTTAGGTCAGGGTTTCTTAACTTTTGTGTGTGTGTACCGTGAATCCCTCTGATTATCCAGTGAAGATTATGGACCCGTTTGATTGTCCAGTGAAGATTATGGACCCGTTTGATTGTCCAGTGAAGATTATGGACCGTTTGATTGTCCAGTGAAGATTATAGACCCGTTTGATTGTCCAGTGAAGGTTATGGATCCGTTTGATTGTCCAGTGAAGGTTATGGACCCGTTTGATTGTCCAGTGAAGATTATGGACCCGTTTGATTGTCCAGTGAAGGTTATGGACCCGTTTGATTGTCCAGTGAAGATTATGGACCCGTTTGATTGTCCAGTGAAGGTTATGGATCCGTTTGATTGTCCAGTGAAGGTTATGGACCCGTTTGATTGTCCAATGAAGGTTATGGACCCGTTTGATTGTCCAGTGAAGGTTATGGACCCGTTTGATTGTCCAGTGAAGGTTATGGATCCGTTTGATTGTCCAGTGAAGGTTATGGACCCGTTTGATTGTCCAGTGAAGATTATGGATCCGTTTGATTGTCCAGTGAAGATTATGGACCCGTTTGATTGTCCAGTGAAGATTATGGACCCGTTTGATTGTCCAGTGAAGGTTATGGATCCGTTTGATTGTCCAGTGAAGGTTATGGACCCGTTTGATTGTCCAGTGAAGATTATGGACCCGTTTGATTGTCCAGTGAAGGTTATGGACCCGTTTGATTGTCCAATGAAGATTATGGACCCGTTTGATTGTCCAGTGAAGGTTATGGACCCGTTTGATTGTCCAATGAAGATTATGGACCCGTTTGATTGTCCAATGAAGATTATGGACCCGTTTGATTGTCCAGTGAAGGTTATGGACTCGTTTGATTGTCCAGTGAAGGTTATGGACCCGTTTGATTGTCCAGTGAAAGTTATGGACCCGTTTGATTGTCCAGTGAAGGGTGTGGACCCCTTTGATTGTGCAATGAAGGTAATAGTCTCATTTTATTGTTCAGTGAAAGCTGTGAACCCCAGCTTAGAAAAAAAATGTACATAAAAGTATAGTTAAAAGTTTTACTTTAAAAATGTTAAGTTATGTACACAGGTTATTAAGAAACCCAGCGTTAGGTGGTACGTACTCAAGGTAAGTATCTATTGGCGCATTGACGACGTTCGCAAAAGCAAAGATCGATGCCTGGCCTACAAGCGGTTAGGTTGACACAATTGATAATAGATCATGATGCCTTTCCTGTATCGAGATTGAACAGCCGCCGCGATTCAGTGAACGCGTCAATGCAAACCGACCTCAATGCAGCATTACCCATGAGTCCAGTTGTTGTGCATCTTGCTTGGCGCAGTATTCGATACATGTGTACTTATAAACTTGGCCTTGACCTGGTCAGTGTTGAAGAAAATGTTGACTTGAACCACGGGGTTTATTTCAAGACAGTACGCTCCCTTCAGCTTACTTTACGTTGAATCGACCAGACCAATGCGAACGATGAAGCAGTTATGGCATTTAAACTCCCTTACGCATACTTTGGCCGTTTTAATATCTTGTTGCTGAAGTATTTGTCGATCTTTCTTAAAGAGTCTATCCACAAACTGTGCATGACTTTAGTAAATCTTTTATTTGTTCACATGCATGTTTGTCAGTGTGGTCAAGTTTGCATACATTTGTATATCTAGAACCTTGATAAGGCCTAACCGTAGTTCATTTTTTATGGGTTGTTTATTCTTAGCCACATGAGTCATTCTATTCTGTGCGTGAATTTCAATAACTGGATTCATATGTGCAGTGTGCATTCAAGTTTGACAATTCCGCCCATATGCCTCAGCGTTTTTACAGCGAGGTAACATTTTAAATAAAAACTTTTATCGTTAGGTTATTGAATCTCCTTAAACATGTTTTAAGGCGACGTAGCCAGTAATTTGTGTTAAGTTCTTTATCTTTCACAGCATGTGAGAACTTTCTTAAACCGGGTAAAACATTTGACTAATGCTTTATTTTTACAATTGTTATTAATGTTATCATCATTATTCCTTTTTTGCTTATGGACCATGGAGCAACCGTTGCACAGACCTAATGGTCTTTTATATTTGGAGATGCGCCATAATATAACCGACTATGTTGAACGGGACGCGCCTCGCCAAAACGAGCCAAAACTTTATTTAAAAAAAAAAAATCATCTGTTCTCGCAGCGTAGGTTTGAGTAGCAATTTCTTTCACGTGATGAGGTTGCTGTTGGTATTAATTTTCTTCTATGTTTAAAATACAGTTTCATACCTTTCTCTCTCGTCTCTTTTTCTTAATCATCTATCGCCTTGTCACCATTTTCTTCATTGTCTTTTCTGATTCGAAAGTGTGTTGATAAAACATTTCCATATGAATCCGTTTGTTTTTAATGGGTTGCATTTTTTTTTATTTTTTTTACCCGCTGGTGTCTCACCTCCGTTCTTTTATTTTGGTAATATCTGTTAGGTTATATCCCAGTATTTCCCAACCATTTTGTGTTCACGGAACACTTTTCAATTTTATAAAAAAATTACGGCACACCTATCTGACCCCGCGCCTGAATAAACAATTACAGTGGTATATAATTAATTCTTCTTCCTCGTTCGCCCTGAAAAGGACGGTGGTTGCGTTGTGTCTATTTACGCCGTAGCTGTGATATCTGCACCTTTCGGTCGACACATCCGACTTCAGCACGGCATTTTTTAGGGACCGGCTTTGCCTTCCCTCTTCGATCCGTACTCGCTCAGCCAGACTGCACTGCTGCAGACTGTTTCCAGGACCACCACGTGGAGGTGGAGTACGGTCTTGGTCAGCTCTGGTTCGCTGACCCTGATGCAAGCAGTCAAGCTATGGGTCGCTGACTGCATTCTCTATTGCTGCATCTTGTGGTCCCATATAATTAATTAAATACACTGATTTGTGGGTACTTTAGAATAAAGAAAACTCTCAGTTTGATTTTCTTTTAATTGTTTAAAATAATTTTGAAGTTTATCTATTTTTGTTCAAACCAGTTAATAGCTCCTGTTATCATTGAATGAATTCAAGCTGTAAGATCAGTTTTACATTATATGATCACTATAAATATACTTCTTGTAGTAAATTTACAAAATTTGTGCGGCACACTTTGATAAGATAAGCGTGGCGACACACCGCTTGAGAAACACTGTTATATCCGATTGGCAGAGTGGTTAGAGCGCTGGTCTGTCGCGGCAAAGTTGCCGGGTTGGAATCACGGTACCAACACGCTCCAGTCTACCCAGCTGTAAATGGGTACCTGACTATGAGCTGGGGAAGGAAAAGGCAGCGAGGAAGGGAACTGGTCACCCCCACCACTCGATGCTGGACCTAGTATGGTGAAGTCTCTAACACTTCACTCCCCGAGGGCAGTATCTGTTGTGTGACTACCTTGACCTGTTATATCTGTTTTGTTTTTATTTTCTTCTCATCCACCTTTTTGCTTGGCAAGAAAAAGAAGATTGCTTTGCATGTTGTAGTTCTCTCATACCATACAACAACATTGTCTCCTACAACCATAGTTCTTGCTCAATGATGTATTTAAAGCTAATTATTTCCAAGATGCTTTCATTCGTTATTTTGTCCATCCATTGTGTCGTGGGCTTTCATTTAAAGTACAGGTATTTACAATGCGGTTATTCTTCTGTCACTTTCAAGAACAAGATTTATTAAGCTTATGTCAACTTAGCATTATAACAAAATGAAGAGGAAAATATCGCTGGTACAACCGTTTTATAATTACATAATTGATACTGGAGGATCTGTGAACGATAAACGATGCGCATTGTTTACCAGAACACGTGAGGTTGAATTCATTCATTCATAACCCTCCACTCCCAAAGGAGCATAGGCCTTCAACAAACACATGCCAAGTCCTCCTGTCACGTGCCATCATCTCAAGTTCTTTCCATGTTCTCCTCATCATTTTCACCTCTGTGAGGTTGAATTGTTGCGACATTATTTCTCGACAAACGATTTGCAAACCAGGTTTTTGTTCTGTTATCGTCGTTGCTAATCTCCTAGTGTAGTGAATATTTCTTGTTTGTTTGTGTTATAGCCTTCGTAGTTTAGTCAAATTGGCAGACAGGGTTATAGCGCTGGCCTCTCGCGGCGAAAACGCCATATTCAAAACACGTAGCGTCACGCCCCGCTCGACCCAGCTGTGCATTGGTGCCTGACTTGTGCTCTTGAGTTGGGGATGGAAAAGGTAGCGAGGAAGGGAACTATTCACGCCCCCTCTCGATGCTGGACCTAGTGTGGTGCAGTCTCCACCACTTTACTTCTCTACGGCAGTATCTACGATGGGACTGCCTTTACCTTTATCACCGTTGCTAGCAGGGCCGTAGATACGGGGGGAAATTAGTGCATTAAACAATTTTTTTGTGTATTTAACCCCCCCTCTCTCCCCCCTCCCTCCCCCCCCCCCTCCTCCTTAATAAAGTCCTATCTACGGCCCTGGTAGCTAGTCTGGTTTTGTAGTGAATATTTCTTGTTTTGAGATAGCTGTTTTTTTTTTCTTAGTAGTATAATATGATTTCTTTTCTGTGAAGGCGTACGTGTTTAAATCTGTTTTATGTAGTTGTTTATTGACTTGTTACAGTTGGTATATCTAGTGTTTTAGTTTAGTATTAACAATGAAGAAGCAGTAAAATCAATTGCATCGACACGGGTATGGTTATTTATGACAATGCTTGTAGTTTCATCGACAGCTAATAACTAAAATGAGAAAGTATTAGAGAACAGCAAAATTAAAGTTATTCTGCAAACAAAGTTGTTGATTTATCCTAATTATCTTAGCGGCCAGTCCCGTCACAAATTCCCACCAACTTGCAATCGTTTCATGGTGCGTAATAGAAAACTACGGAAAGCTGAGCGCACTGCGGCTGAATTGCGCGCCTGTTGAATTATCCCGCACTTCTTTCCTTCTCTTTCTTGTGCGGGAGTTTTTATAAATATACAAGCCTTTTTTTTTTTTTTTTTTAAATTGCTGGAATGTTCCCCATTTAAGTTAAACAGATGTCATCTAGACCTCATCGCGCTACGCATCTACATCTTATATAATTACTCGGAGATGCATCATTGCTGATCAGAAATGAAGCTTCTATACTTTTGTGCCACGCTTTGCATGTCATTGATTTACTTGTGCAGGAAAATGGAAATGAATGAAATGACCACGGGAGCAAATAATACCGTCATCGGGACATGCAGCTGAAAGTACACAACATAATTATTTCTCCCCCCCCGGGGGTCCTTGTTTTGGCGGGTTACTTGCTCGTAAAGAGGGTGACAGCATTTGGTGTAAACGGAAAGATGTGTGGCACATGGAGCAAAAGAAGACAAAGAGGGATGCTGATGATGATGTGACATGGCAACCCAAGGTGGTTGGTTAGGAAAGCATGGAGGTACCTGAAGCACTGGAATTCTGGAGTACTAAAATGACATAGCCACCGTGTAGGTTCCCTGTGGACTCTGATGGGACAAAGACAGAATAGTACTACTGCTATCTCAGGCATGTCGTACATGGAGACTGATATAAGGTTGTGTATGGGGGGCTGGCAACCTCATGATGTAAACAAAAATTGCTACAAAAACCACCGCCGCGAGAGCATGTGAATTGTGCAGGCTTCCTACAAGAGGAGCAGCGGTAGCATAGTGGTTAGTGCACTGGCTTCCTAGCTCAGTGGTCCATGGTTCGGATCCCCAGATGAGGTGGGATTTTTTTAAAGCCGCAAACGGCTCCTGGGTTGACCCAGCCCTAATTGGGTACCAGAGCAACTCTGGGAAGGTTAAGGCGGCCGGCGGGGTGCTGACCACATCACCCCTAGTGTGACGATGGTCAAGAAAATATGGGCCTAACACCATATTCCCAATATGAAACAGTGGGCGTGTAACGGGATCCTTTCTACAAGAGGAGCAGCAGTAGTGGTGGCACCGTGCTCCTAAAGGAGCGGACAGGAGAATGATGATATTGGTAGTTTAATTTTGTGTAGGATACTCTGGCGTAATCTACGAAAACTGGATGTATAATAGCTGTAGAGATCATCATAACGTTTCCGGGTTTCTTATACGCAAGTATTTAGGTCCCTTAAATTCCGTTGCATTTTAAGAGGGGGGGGGGCGGCGGGG
This sequence comes from Oreohelix idahoensis, assembly GCA_024509875.1. Taxonomy (NCBI): domain Eukaryota; kingdom Metazoa; phylum Mollusca; class Gastropoda; order Stylommatophora; family Oreohelicidae; genus Oreohelix; species Oreohelix idahoensis. Next base: position 598,377 of record JAMPIV010003473.1, on the reverse strand, counting down.
GACGGGGGGGACGACACACCCTTCAGATGTCACGACTCTCGGGAGATCCCGGGCGTCGTTGTTTTTAAAGGATGTTGTAGCGTGAAATGAGGTTTTTCTAAGAATCATCGCGCTATGACCTTACGTCGCCTAAATACTGCTTTACTCCCATCTCCACTTTTGGCCAGAATTGACCCCATGTCATAAATCGACACCATATAGTTTAATCTATCATCCTACACGATACCTTACAGTGAACACTTTGGAACATCATTACAAATTTCATTTTAATGTGATATATCCTTCTTTATAACTAGTAACAAAAAAACAAAAAATAATAACTTTGAACGCGTTTTTCTTACAACAAGCTGAAGTGGTGATGGAATAAAGCAGTACTTAGGCGATGCTTAGTCCAAATGAAGCCACGTGTGCACTACCAGCAAGTGACGGTGACATTCGTAGATCGATGTAACAGCGAATTCGCGTGCTCCTACTTCAGCAGCAAATACTACTACTACTATTATTATTACTACTACTACTGGGAGCCGCGCTAGCGTAGTGGTTACAACACCGCTCTGGCGACTGGGTGATACAGGATCAAACCCGGGCGACGGCATTTGTGGATTTTTCGTCGACCGGGATTTGGACTGGATTAACTCGAGACCTGGCGAGGACATTTGAAGGAGTGTCGTCGACCAGGGACTGGCGGCTCCTGAGCCGACCCAGCTGCAATGGGTACCTCCGAAATCGGCGAGTATTTGCCTGAATGGCGAGGGACACCTGTCTCTGTACAAGAAATAAAGGGATACTCACGTAAAATCAATGTCAGGTTAGACATAAATAATAACCTGAGATTTCGCCTCGAGTATTAGCGGGCGTACGAAAAAAAAAAAAAAAAACTACTACTACTTCTACCACTACTATTACTACTACTACTAATACTGCTATTACTACTAGCACTACTATTATTAGCGCAGTGGTCTATGGTTCGATCCCCAGATGAGGCGGAACATTTTTAGGCCACAAACGGCTCCTGGGTTGACCCAGCCCCAAATGGGTACCAGAGCTACTCTGGGAAGGTTAAGGCGGCCGGCGTGATGCCGACCACATCACCCCTCGTGTGCCGACGGTCAAGATAATATGGGCCTAACACCATATTCCCAATATGCCTCAATGGGCGTGTAACGGGTTCCTTTACCTTTTTTTACTACTATTACTACAACAACTACTATTACTACTACTACTATTACTAACATTACTACTATTACTACTACTATTATTACTACTACTACTACTACCACTACTATTACTACTACTACTAATACTGCTATTACTACTAGCACTACTATTACTACTACAAGTACTATTCCTACTACTACTATTACTAACATTACTACTATTACTACTACTATTATTACTACTACTACTATTGCTACTACTACAAGGTGACTAATATGAGGTTCACATGAGGCATAAAACAAATTGCTACAGACATCACAGCTGCAGTGGTGGCACCATGCTCCAAAGGGAGCAAAAAGGAAAATGATGGTGAAATTTAGTTGGATATTTTGTAAAGCCTTTTTTACTTTCTTCAGTTTTATTTTAAGTTTTCTTATTAGCGGTACACATAAAAGTGGACCAAGGGTGTAGATGACACGATAGAAATACATGAAAAGAAATCGCACCTGGTCACAGCTAACATTTGTAAAATCAATACTGAATACCCACAGAATATATAGAGAAACATTTCCCAAGCAACACCTGGATCCATGCATACCACAGATTAAAAAAAAATACTTTTGAATAAGTAAAATTGCTGTTAGGTATTGGTGCTTTTTGAATTTAATTCCCGTCTTATGGCGGGCTTTTATACTAGTAATCATCGTCGTTGTCGTCATCATCATTATCATAATTTTCCTTTGCACTACTTAACGGAGCATGGAGCTACCACTGTGACTGGTTCCCTTGGAGGAAGCCTGCGCCAAGCATTCACACGCTTCGACAGTGGTGGTGTCTGTGGCATTTTGTTTGACATGATCAAGTTGCCAGCCCCAATGCAAAACCTCGTGTCAGTAGCCTTATACGACATGCCTGAAGGTACAGTAGTTCTGTTCTTTCTTTGTCTCTTTAGAGGTCCCCGAGAAGTACATTGTTCAACAGCAAATATCGTGACGTAGTATGTTTGTGGGCACTGGAAATGCGCATAATAGGTTGCGGTGGTGTATTGGAAAGGCTGTATGATATGGTGCTTATTTTGTGCAACTTTGGTGCTTTGATCGCCCGTCCTCTTGTGTAATGTTGTATTGGGTCACTGTATTAGCCAACATATGAAACAGATGGGCAGAATACGTAAAAGAACTATTCGAGGACAACAGAGGTAAAAAACCATCACCAGATTTTAATGAAGGCCCAAACATTCTCAGATCAGAAGTAGAGAATGCCATTCATATGATACAAAAGGGAAAATTAGCAGGCATGGATAACATAAAAATTGAAATGATAGAAGCTCTGGAGAGCTTTGGTATAGATACAATGACAGAAATATGCAACGATATATACAATACAGGATATTTACCACACGACATGAAGACATCAGTTTTCATAACATTGCCCAAAAAACCAAATGCAACAGAATGTTCAGACTTCAGAACAATCAGCCTGATGAGTCATGCAATTAAGATACTGCTCAAAATCATACAGGAAAGAATAAAAAGTAAAGTAGACAGTGAAATCCAAGAAGAACAGTTTGGTTTTAGACAGAACAGTGGAACAAGAGAGGCAATATTTTGCCTAAGAATATTAGCAGAAAAATATACAGAGGTCCAAAAAAGTATGTATATGTGCTTCATTGACTATAAGAAGGCTTTTGACAGAGTCCATCATGAGAAAATAATTGAATGCCTCGAAGACATAGGTATTGATGGAAAAGATATAAGAATACTCAGTAACCTTTATTGGGAGCAAACTGCCACAGTAAGATCGGGAAGGAATTATTCACCATACATAGACATAAAAAGAGGTGTCAGACAAGGTTGTGTGCTGTCCCCCTGCCTATTTAATTTATACACCGAAAAAATTTTCAAACAGATACAGGAAATACCAGGACTGAACATCAGTGGAAGGTCAATAAACAACCTTAGATATGCAGATGATACCGTGTTGTTAGCTGAAAGCGAACAGGAGTTACAAGAACTAGTGAAGCAAGTGAACAGTATAAGTCATGAATATGGACTCGACATTAATATTGAGAAAACAAAAACTATGATAATTAGCAAAACAGACGATAAACCCACATTAAAGATAAGCGTAAATGGGAAAATCCTGGAACAAGTCAAGAGCTACGTATATCTTGGTCATATAATAACAGAAGATGGCAGATGTGAAACAGAAATCAAGAAGAGAATAGGAATGGCCAAAGCTACATTCAACAACATGAAAAATATACTGACATCCAAACAGTTATCTCTCAAATTAAAACTGAGAATCATAAAGTGTTATATATATTCTGCATTTCTGTATGGTGCAGAAACATGGACGATGAATAAGCGTTTGGAAGAAAGAATTGAGGCTCTTGAAATGTGGATATATAGAAGAATGGGGCGTATCTCATGGAAAGAGATGAAAACAAATAAGGAGGTCCTAGAAAATCTAGCCTCTTTTCACACAACATGCCTAAGAAAAATTCACCGAATCTTTTGGCCGAATACCATCACCAACCAAGATCTGCTTACTCGTAGCAAGCAAGAGGACATGCACACCATCATAGCTGGCAGACGCTGGAGCTGGGTTGGTCATGTCCTCAGAAGAGACCCCGATGCCATCACAAGAACAGCTATGCTTTGGACCCCTGAAGGAAAGCGAAAGAGAGGCCGACCAAAGACAACTTGGCGGAGGACTGTGGAGGCTGAGATGCAAAGAATGAACCAGAGTTGGGGCACTGTACGAAGGATGGCCACCGACCGTGCAAAGTGGAATCAATTTGTTGTTGCCCTACAAGACGCCACTAGGCGTGATGGCCACTGACTGCTTTGACGGTCGGTGGTTAAGGATCGAAGAAGAAGAAGAAGAAGAAAATCTAGGTATGAAAAGAGAACTAATGAGGGAGGTCAAAGTTCGGCAGCTAAAATACTTTGGCCACATAAAAAGGCATAACACCTTGCAGAAGACCATAACAGAAGGGAGAGTTGAAGGCAAACGTGCAAGGGGAAGACAGCGCTATAAGTGGGAAGATAACATCAAGAGATGGACAGGAAAGAGTCTATCAGAGTGCACCACCAAGACAAGAGACAGAAGACGTTGGAGATCCATTACAGCCAACCTTCGTTGTGGAGATGGCAACTGATGATGATGATTAGCCAATTAGTCCCATGTGACCTCTTTGGATGCGTATTTCAGTGGATACATTAGACTGATGGTCTTTCTGCAGATGGCTTCTTCGGTGTGTTTCTTCACATTTATTTTCTGTGTCCTTTCTTCTGAGTCCCGTTTCTTTCAGGTCTTTCTCAAATTTTTAACACAAATGTCAAGTCAGTCCTCTTGTATGTGTCTGAAGCATAGAAAAAAAAAAACCCGTGAAGTTACATACTTTCATAAATGGGTGCTATTGTTTCAGCTGTTCAGTAGCAGCGACTTGTACCCTTAAAAAATAGTGTTGAATAAATATTAATATTGACTTATGTACAGTAATAGTAGTTTTTGTGGCGCAGTGGGTTCAACTCATAGGCGTGAGAGGAAGAGGTGGGGGTAATCTCACGGTTATCACTAAGGGCGCCAGCTAGCCACAAAGCAACAAGGGTGCAGTTTCATAAGTCTGCCCGTGCTGGTTTCAACTGAATTTCATGCAAGACTTCTGCCATACATCCTCGTTGTGTGCCACGGATAACGGCTCCTCTCGGGGTCTGAACTAAACTGGCAGAGTATCTTGGAGTCAGTGGATCCCTAAAGATCGGGTGTGCAGAACTCATCGATGAGTGGTATATGCTGTGACACCCATCAATCCACTCCCAAATCATGGGTCAAATGATAACTGAGTCATCAGTGATTGCCCCCAAGTCTAAGGTGGACCAATGTGCCGAGAGATTGAATGGCTGCTGGGTAAGCAGTCGCGAACATTAGCTGTCTGGAGGGCGAACGGGGCGGCACCAGGCAGAAGGACTCCGTAAGGACATCCCTTGCCTCTTCTACCAGGGTGACCGAATATTTCCACCATTTATTGCAAATATACCATGCGAATTTTAACTTTCCAGAATCATCGCGGGAGCTACGGAGATCGTGCTATGTCGTCGATACCTGCAGCAAATGAAATTGGGAAATACAAATACAGAAGGAGAGGTAGAGGAGAGAAGAGGAGAGAGAGAAAAAGAAGGGCAGGAAAGAGAAGGTTCAGAAAGAAAGCAAATTGCATCTTGAAATATGTGCGTATAGGATACTGGAATTGTCGAAGTGCCAATCAACGTGCAGCCATTATACAATCATCTACAATTTCGATATCCTCATGATCCAGGAGACAAATTTAAAAGCCAATAGTGTTATCAATTGCCTAGGCTACAGATGTTACTCCAATCCATGTGGGCCTGGTTGACTAGGGCAAGCTAAATATGTAAAACATAAGCTCCCTCATACGTGGCTGGATACAAGTTCCCAAACTAGTAAGGATGCGGAATTGCAGGGGATTGCTGTGAATATAGGCGGTCAGGAGTGGCGAGTCTACAATTTATATGCTCATGTCGATTATCTTACAGCAGAGAGTGATTGGAATTTTCAGGCGGTATTGTCTGAAGATTCTAACATAAGATGTTTAATTGCTGGCGATTTCAATGCTAGATCCAAGGAGTGGGGGAATAGCACGGTAAATAGACAGGATATAGCTTTGAGCCAGGCATTACTTAACATGAACCTTGCCATCCTGAATGATGGACGCCCAACTAGACTGGCAACTAAACCTGGGGATACAAATGGTGTCATAGATCTGACATTCATCTCTAGTGCTGCCACCACCATGGCACGTTGGGATGTATTAGGTGCACAGGACAGTGATCACCTACCTTGCGTCATACTCATTGCAAGGGGTAGGACCACTAGACACTGGAAACCTAAACAGACCTTCAAGTATCCAACAGGCCTACTCGACTGGAACAACCCTTTACACACATTGCGTCAAAATGCCAAACAAAAGACAGAGAGAACACTTTTCACCCAACCTCCCTGGTGGAATAAGACAGTGGAGGAAGCATGGATAGAAAAGGAAAGAGCAACAAAGGAACGGCGTAAAGCACGAAACAGAAGAATGATGAATGAGGGAGAGGTTAAAGAGATGAAGGAGAAAAGGCAAACAGCCGTTAATAGATTAAAGAGCTTGGCAAGGGAGGCCAAGGAAAAAGTGTGGGAGGACTTTGTGACACAGGTGGGCACGAAAAAAAACACTGCAGAAATTCTGTTCCATACATCGAAGAATGAATAGGACAAGTGCAAGTCAACCCATCCCTAATATCAAAAGCTCTACATGACTAAGCCTGAAGACGGACGAAGAGAAGGGAAGAGCATAATTCAATCGATATGTGGAGCAAACGGATAAAGGTGACAAAAGTGCCCGCCTGAAAATAAAGGACAGTGTGCCGGAAAATGCCCTAATGGACCAGATATACTTCGATCTCATTTCTGAAGAGGAAGTGGTGTACACAGAAACACTGCTGCGGGTCCTGATGGTGTACAATACTGTAGCCAAATAGTAAACACGCTGCTATGTTATTAATAGATAGAAGGGGAAGTGTGCCAGCCAATCAAAAGACGCGAGCTCGCTGCTGCCGATCGATATTGTTAAGGCGTTTACTAGGAGAATGAAGTGTGTACATTCTAAGATGGATTTGTGTATCGTATAAGCTAATGCAGTGACAGAAAGTGATGGAAGTCATTTCACTTTTCGAAGGATAACTCCAACTCTATGCATGCCTAAGGAATAGTGAATGGAATAATTACTTTTGGAGAAATGTGCAGGTGATGGCGTCAATATAACGAACGCTGCTGTGTTGATAATTTGTTAAAATTGGTTTAAAATCGAAATCAGAACAAATAATGGGAAACTACATATAGAAAAAAAGCAGAAATTCTGGGGAATGGAAGGAGATAAATCAAAAAGTCATGGATAACCAGGTTAAGATGCACGAATTAGATGTTTGAAACACAGCTCACACACCCTCACTCGAAACTGCTAAAGACAGGGGCGGAGACTAAGCTACCAAACCTTGGCCTCCGATACGCTAGCACTCGGCCTATAAAAAGGAGCAGCGGATTTTTCAAAATACACATCACATCATAAGTAGGAAGAATAGGAGGATAGAGAGAAGCTAGTCAAGGCTGAAACCTTTACCATCTGTTGCCGGGCAGCGCTATCCCCAACAAACCAAGTCTTTTCTGGACTTTATATTTATCCTAAGAGAGTTCATATGTGTCATCATAAATCAGAGGTCTAGAATCCAGATCAATATGTGCTACCCGAAACAACACAGGAGCATCTGCTACTGACATCAGGATTTCAGCCCTAGTCCCCATCGGTAGTTCGTGGTCTAGAGGAAGACCTACACTGATATAGCTGTGAAATTCCAGTGAAGACAGTCATAAGACTTCCAAGATGAGTAATAACTGTAACCAAATTCTTGCAACCAGTGTGAACAGTCAAGGACAGTGATTAGTGTGATGATGATAAACAACTGTTTATTAGCATAGCCAAGAGACTAGTGTGAAAAAAACATTTGATGAACTTTTTTCAACTTAATTGGAAGATTCAAGAAAGGACTTTCTTAGTTAGATAATTAGAATATAAATTAACCATCATTCAAATTTTGTAATTTATTTTATTTATGGAATTCCATCATCCACCATTCACAATTTCACAAGAAGAAAAGATAGGTGTAAATAATAAATTCAGTAATTGTACTCAGCTGACTAATTAACTTTATATTGTTGAAGTTTGAGTTTTATTTAATTGTTTGATTATCATATGTAGTTACATAGCGAAGGTGGCAACTTAGGGTCTGACTTTACTCTGAATACATTCTGAAGCAGATACCTTCACAGCCGTGACTATCATGTGATACCAATGTTCTTCTCCAACACTGGGACTTCACTCTTTTCAAGACAGAATACTATTTCTGCTCCACTACTGACACTACACTCATAAAAACCTTTCGCTACAAATACCATCACATCAGTTCGACGACACAGCCATTACAAATATGGTGAGCGATTTCAATACCAGCATACAGAATGCTGAGGTGCCGGAAGACTGGCTACACAGTTACCTTTAGCCACTTCCCAAACCGGGCAATGATCCCACACTGCTCAACAGCTATCGAATTATCACACTACAGAATGTCTATGGTAAATTACTTGAAAAGATAGTTGCAAGACAAGTAATGAGCCACCTCGAAAATGCAGACTTCCTTCCTGATACCATGGGTAGCTATAGGCCTATGAAAACAACATGGGGTAACGCTGGAACGTTTGCGCACGATGTGTACGAGGGATTCCAGGGTAAAAGAGAAACGGTTGCTATCGCAATTGACCTAGAGAATGCTTATAACAGTGTCGACTTTGCAACCCTAATGGACTGTATAATGGCATGTGGCCCTTGGATAACAAGGTGGATATCAGCTGCCTTAATGCCTTAATCAGTTGCATTTTGCTTGGGAACATGGACATCAGAACCAATGCACATTTGCCCGGGACTACCCCAGGGTTCTCTACTATCTGTCACAGAGGTTTATGATCATTGAATTGCCTATATCCTCTTCTTTTTCTTTCACCCGTATCCTCTATTTTATTATCCCTCTTTACCTTTTTTTCCCGTATTTTTCGCATTCGTTCGTTTGCGAGAAATAATTTCTTTCCCATTCTCCCTTTGCCGGTTTCGTTTTCTGAAACTGAGAACGCAGTTATGACGTAACGTGCCAGCCCCTATACGAGACGCAGAGTGTTAGAATGCATTCCGTCAGACAGGGAGCAGACAGCTGTCTACAGTTTCCCCTGGGACATTGTTTCTTCGGCTAAGTTTCTGGGCCTGAAGTGTGAGAATTCACTCCGTCAGACATGATGAGGAGACATTTGTCTGGTAGTTTGCATCTGACATGTAGTTTCCAAGGTAGATTCTCAGTGTCAGGTGATATGACACTCACGCTCCACGGCCAGAGTTGGCGTAAGGTGCGAGAAAGCAAAGGGTCAGTTATGGTTCTCAGGATGAGTTTCTCGGGGAGGTGTGAAAAACTGCTTCTGCACTGGAGACGGGTTGTCTGAGATTCGCAACTGACACGCGCCTTCTCGGTCAGTAGGTGGCAGTTACGGCATGCGTGTAGGCGTTAAACGTAAGCGTTAAAGACGGAAAGGGGAGAGTACTTCGTTTTGCGAAATTAAACGTTTACCTCTTTGTCTGGTAATAGATATAACCAGAGTTTGAAACTAGATGTTTATTCTCGCTCCTAAATTTTGCAGTAGACAGATCGCTGTGCTAGATCTTATATCTGTGTCTTGGCGAAGTCTGAGTTTCTTGGCCATTTTGCCGAGCTCTAGACTACCATTAGATTGCAGTATTCTAGTTCATGGTTTAGTCTGTAGTTCTGTGTGGGGAGGTAAATATTATACATATTATCTAGTATTTTGTGAAGTGTTTAAAGTGTTAAATCGCTTATTTTATTTCACTAGTTAGATTTGGTGCAGAGTGCTTAATTTATATAGTCTGTATTATTTTTAGTGACGAGTTACAGTGGAAAACAGAAATTATATTTCTAGCTTAAACTCAGTCGGCTATTAAGGAATTTAATTTTACTGCTAAAATAATCAGAAGAGAATAAATTTTTCTAACTAACTTATAATGCTAGATACTTCATGAGTGGTGACGGAACACGTAGGTATTCCTAATTCATGATGATTGATTTTATGTATATAACTTATTTCTCAGGAAGGTTTAAATGATAAGTCAAGCGGTACGCTTGCAGTTTAAAAAAAAATGTAAGTTATAGTGAGTACATAATATGTAAATATTTCATATGTGGTTTTTCTTCCCTATTCAGTGTATGTCGGCGTCTGTGGCCTAATGGATATGAACGCAGTTTCATAATCCAGATATAGCAGGTTGGAAACCTGCTGCAGGCGGTTTGGTAGCAGATCGCTTTGTGTGGATTTTTAACAATGGTATAAGCGCCGTACCGTTCAGAAAGCAATGGCAAACTACTGAATGAAAACAATTGCCTAGAAAAATCACAAAACAGCCAATAAAAGCTGGGGTTGATTGCCACGTCCTTTAAAGGATAAGCAACTAACATTCAGTGTATACTGGGGTAACCCAAAACTTTGCCGGCGTTTAGTACAGAGACATACCTGTGAGAAACATAAACATTTTTATCTTTTTAACCACGTGGGTTTACAAGTTAACACCTGTCTGACAGTGCGTGTGTCTTCATTAATAGACAGAGAACAACTCTCACTAACGGGTTTTATTAAAGACTAAATGTTTTATACTGGGCCTGTGAGCCAGATCAGATTTTTCTGCACAAACTCTATGTACAAATTTAGCCGTTGTGGCAAGTAACATATTAACGTCAGTAACATTCCGACGGAGTTTCGACTAGTGGTGTGGTGACCAAATATAGTCCTTTCCTGAAAGTAGACACCGATCTGACATTCCTCAATTCTAGAAACCTAAGCTATTGACACTGTGCTCGTTGTTAATGTTTCGTGCCTGGACAATTTTAATGTGACCTAAACAGACATCCGAAAAATAAGAACACCCAAGGAGTCGTTCCCGGAAGCAGAGAATTCATCCTGTCTTTTTGGAACTGGGGATTTTTTGGTCAAAGACTGCCCTTGACGAGTCTGTAGGTGAATGTCCTAAAAATTGTATTACCAGAAGTGGCTATCTAAGCTGTGAGTATGAACATGTGCACGTGTGCTCGGCTGAATGAATAAAGTGAATGCAGGACGGAGTGATTTCTTTATTGTTGTAATTGGGCACCCATTTGCTGTCTTAACTTTCTGTAGGCTAGTATTGCTAATCATATTTCCCTTAAAATAGAGCAGAGATATCAAGTCTGTCCATACCTTAAGAAGGGGAAATATTAGACCTAATCCTATGTATCCTTGTTTCCTTGGGGCTATCACTTTCTTCCAACAGGACTGTGGGCATACCTCGAGGGATAAGATCTAACTGTGGGTCTATCATGCCAGAAGCAATTCCTTGATTTTTTAATGACTATTTGTATATGTTTTGATGTAATTTCTAGGTGTTGTGAAGAAATTTTAGATGATAATTAAAATTTCTCTTGAAATTAAGCAGCGTGTTGGTCAGCTCGTTCTAGAATATTTATATAATCATTTGTTATAGTTTTCCCACGTCTGTACGTCCAACTGTCTTCATATATGTGCGTGCACGTGAGTGGTTATATATATATATATATATATATATATATATATATATATATATATATATATATATATATATATATGTGTGTGTGTGTGTGTGTGTGTGTGTGTGTGTGTGTGTGTGTGTGTGTGTGTTTAGACTGTCTGACTCCTCGAAAGCTGCCGTAGAAGATAGGTGAGAGAGAGAAGATTTCTCGATCTCAGAGACAGCCTCTTAATCACATTCTACCATCTCACTCGTGGAAATCTATTGCTATTACTACTTCTCACTGTGACTATCACTTATTCTAATCTATTCAGAAGGGACCAACCCAAGTCTTAATTCTCCTATCAAAAATCTACGACACTATCACCAGTGCTGTTTAACATCTACACAGCAAAAGTAGCAGCCTTTCAACCAACAGGACTAGGACGAACATTAACTTTCGCAGATGACATACTCATGTACAGAACTGGCTCAGACAGACAGGAAATTGTCCAAGGCATACAAGAGACACTACAGGCGGTTTTTAAATGGTGTGAGGAAAGCGGATCGAAGGTCAATCCCAACAAGGCCTGTGTGATGTGGTGCTCTTTGAACAATTCCATAGTGAAAGCATACCTTCCAGGCATCACTTTCAATGGGCAGAACATTGAAAGGTAGGACAGGCTGAAGTATCTGGGAGTAACGTTTGATCGTGGGCTATCATTCAAGTATCATGTCGAACTGATCATACAGAAGTGCAAGCGAGGCCTGGCAGCCTTAAAAACAATGGCTGCTGCGCACTTGGAACAGAGACTATTGTTTCTCCTGTATCATCAGCTCGTGATTTCAGTAATCGAGAACGGGCTAGGAATACTCACGCTGTCAGTGTCACAATGTGAACGACTGGAACGCATTCAGAATCAACGGATGCGACTAGTTTTGGACTGTACGCGTGATACCCCAATTGTGACAATGAGATACATGCTCGGATTGCTGTCGATTAGATCCAGATATGCGATGGCCCAGGTGTAGCAAAGTTGATTTTGCTGGGGAGGTTATGATGGTATCCTAAAAGAATGAAAAGGTGTCTGCTTTAACCGTGTGAGGTCAAGCAAATGTAGGCCTCTGACTCAATAAATGATGATGATGAATTATGTTCAGAGAACCTAACGCTACCTCCCTAGGTCTCACACGGTCACTATTCTGGCTCTAGTGTATGGTGTATGGTGTACCTAGTGTCTAGGGGAGAAATGAAATGATGGTATACAACAGTCAAACACTTTAAGTTTCTATAAAGAAGATAATAAAACTAGCAGTTAAGTTTTTCTTTGAACAAATTTTTACAATTTATTTTGCCTGTCCATTCATAGCTTGTGGACAGGTCTTTGTAATGATGACCCCATTGTGTACACTGATAGGTCTGTAGTGCATGGTAAGAAATCAGGATGGGGCTTCTCTGCGAGAATAAAGGGCAGGGTCGTCGCTGAACAGAGTGGAGCCTACATGACAATGACCTCCAGCATGAGAATTGAGGTAGAGGCAGTTACTGCAGCACTGAGGTGGCTGTCTGAAACTCCATCAAGCAAGGCAGTTATATTGTCAGACTCTCAAGCCATGCTTCGGGAAGTTCAGAACGGATGGCTGCGGCAGGAATGGAAAACATCAATAGAATCCTCAAGTCTTGAAGAACTGGTGTGGATTTACTGTTCTGGTCATGCAGGGGTACGTGGCAATTAGAGAGCTGACAGACTGGCCTAATGGGGACACTGGACATGGATAAGGGAGAGATTCCAAGGGCTATTAATGATCGCCTGCTGGATAATGACACTGCAATGGATGAATCAACAAGGCTGCTGCTGTGGGAGTTTGGCATCAAACGTGGGACTAGCAAAAATGGACGCGAGAGAAGATGCATCCGTGGTATGTACAACCAGCGTGCTACATGTACAATTAGCATTCATACTCTTTGGCATTTGCGGAGGGAGACTGAGCACCTGTGGGTTTGCCCAGAGTGCAGTGAGGTCGATTATGATTAACAATAACAATAATAATTTTATAACGAGGGCGTCCGGTTGGTGGAGTTCCTCTCGCGCCAAAGTTACCGGGGTTCATACATTGATTTTCCTTTTCACTCCTTGTGGAGTATGGGACTAACATTGCGGCTGGCAGGAAGCCTGCACCAATCATTCAGATGCTCTTGCAACGGTGGCTTCTGTTGCAATTTGTTTTACACGATGAGGTTGCCAGCCTCATGCACAACCTCGTGTTAGAGGCCTCGTACGACGTGCCTCATGGTGCAGTAGTCCTATTCTTTGTCTCATCAGAGACCCACAGGAACTACACAGGGTAAGTTACCGGGCTCCGGGATCTAAACCCTGGCATCGCCTCGCTCCAGTTTACCCAGCTGTAAATGGGTACTCTTTTTTGGCAAAAGCAGCGAGGAAAGGAGCTGGTTACCTCACCTCGTAAAGCTGGACCTAGGATGGCGAAGTCTGTAATACTTCACTCCCCTACGGCAGTATCTGATGTGGAACTACCTTGACATTTTTAAGTTTAAAATCGAAAGCTGCTGTGTAGAAAGCTACTGTGTAGAAAGCTGCTGTATAGAAAGCTGCTGTGTAGATAGCTGTGTGAAAGACAACAGGAATCTCAATTTAACTGATTCTGTACGTAATTATTTTCTCCTCTGGACATAATTATTTTTAGACCCTAAAAGTTTGCATACACATAGGTTACGTTTACTGAGATAAAATATCTAATTATAAGTAAAGTATAACTTATTATATATGAGATTAAAGCAAAATGAATGGGCATTATGAACATATTAATCGTATTTTACTAAATTTATAATTGAGTAGTTTTGTTAGATTAAAAAGCCCATACCAAAAAAAAAAAAAAAAGGATCTGAAATTATGAGATTTTTTTCCCACTTACCTAAGGCCTCCATCCGAAATTTTTGTCACAATACATTCTAATTGCTTTCATTTTGTAGGTAATCCATTTGGTAATACAGAAAAGCAACAAAATAGCTGTTAAACAAACAGGACGTTTTGATTGTAAACCGCTTCCATTCTGTGTATTTTCGGCCATTGTTTATCACTATGAAACGCGAATAAAAATTAAGTTAACACACTGAAATTCCCACCAAAAGTGAACAGAGACCGTCCAGAAATGTTAAAAAATGTGTTTACTTCCATCCTGGATTAAATTCCGGTCATTTTAAAATACTGGACCGGAAAAAGAATGAAAATTAGTTAGCGTCTTTAAATAGACGTTACGGCCAGAGGAATGGAACTGAGAGTCTTTAAAAAGATGTTATGTACAGAATCAGTTAACACAAAACTGAAAATAAAATGACATTAAATACCCTAATTATAACCGACATTTAGGTTGAACAGAGTAGACTAAGATGGTGGACGAGCGGAGGCGATGATGTTCAGCTGTTACTATCTCTCCTTCCACCCATCACCTGTAATTAAAAAAAAAAAAAGTTGTGTAGAAAAGCTACGTACGCTTATATAGAGGTGTTGTTGTAAACAACAAAAAACTATCATGTTGAGTGTGAATGACAGTGTATCGTTCCTGGCACTAGCTAACCTTCATCATCATTATCATCATCTTTTTCACTCCATATAGAGCATGGATTCACCATTGTAGAAGGCCCCGTTAAGGAGTCTTCTTCTTTGATCCTTAGCCGCCGACCGTCGAAGGAGTCAGTGACCATCACGCCTGGTGGCGTCTTGTAGGGCGGCAACAAACTGCTTCCACCCCGCTCGGTCGGCAGCCATCCTTCGTGCAGTGCCCCAGCTCTGATTCACTACCTTCATCTCAGCCTCCACAGTTCTCCGCCAAGTTATTTTCTGTCGGCCTCTCTCGTTTTCCCTGCGGAGTCCATAGCATAGCTGTCCTTGTGATGGCATCGGTGAGTCTCCCCCGAGGACATGGCCAACCCAACCCCAGCGTCCGCCAGCCACGACAGCGCGCATGTCCTCCCGGTTGCTCCGAGCAAGCAGCTCTCGGTTGGCGATGGTATTCGGCCAAAAGATTCGGATAATTTTTCTTAGGCAGATTGTGTGGAAAGAGGAAAATTTCAACATTTCCTTCTCTGTTACTCTCCAGCATTCTGCACCATAGAGAAGCACAGAAAGTACACAGCTCTCATATAATCTTAATTTTGTGTTTGTGCTGTACTGAGAGGACCCCCAGATGTTGCTCAGACTAACAAAGGCTGTTCTTGCTTTGTTCATTCTATTATTGCTTGCTTGCTCCGCCGTCTGGTATTAATGTGCAAAGGAGTCTTCACTACAGCACCAACTCTTGCACCGGCGGTTTCTGCAGCAATTTGTGTCTCGTGATGAGGTTGCCAGCGGCGTGCACAACTTCATATTTGTCGCTTTTTATGACATGTCTGAGTTAGCAGTAGTCGTAGTCCATCTTTGTCTCTTCATATACCCTCCCCTCCCCTCCCCCGAAACGACACTGGCCGTCGCTGCAATGTTTTGTTGTAGGCAGAACAGTTGTCACCGTAGCAGATGATTTATTTGTTATTTTCTTGTTCTGTACTCATTTTTCTGAGATGACACGTCCATACATCATAACAGGATATATGAATTTGGAATGTGTATTTTATTTGGTTTACCGTATACACGGTACACACAAGCACTGGCTTTACGAGAAGCTCACTTTCCATGTCTGTCTTCTCTGTCTTCTCTCTGTCTGCCTCTATCTATCTATCTATCTATCTATCTATCTATCTATCTATCTATCTATCTATCTATCTATCTATCTATCTATCTATCTATCTATCTATCTATCTATCTATCTATCTATCTATCTATCTATCTATCTATCTATCTATCTACCTACCTACCTACCTACCTATCTGTCTAACTGTCTGTCTGTCCGTCCGTCCGTCCTTCCGTCCGCCCGCCCACTATCTTTCTATCTCTCGCTTTCTCGTTCTGTATCTTCGTCTTCCAAGAACTCTTCTTAATCCATCATATTTATATGGAAGGACACCGTCGTACCTTGAAACATTCTTTAAGTATTTCTTTGTTCCAGTTACTGTATGACCTAATTTTGCACCTTGTTAAGGGAAAGAGCTACATTTAAATGCTATTTTCCTTATTAATCACAGGATTTCAATGAAAATGTACAGACTTAACCTACATCAATCATAGATACGCATAATGAAGAGTTTGGTGGTATTACATCATCGGTTGTCATGGAAACGGCCGCCATATTGGATTATATTGTTCTATTTCAATTTCCTCAAGCTTTTTTATTTATAAATCTATCATTACCAAATTTAAACAAAATGTTTATCATTATATTTTAAAACTTTTGTCAGATTGGATTTTTGATACCATAAGGAGATTTTGAGATATATAATTTTATTGTGTCTATAAATAATCACCATTTTTTCAAAAGTTTACGACATTATTTGCAATAAATCATAATGTTGATAAGATATCTGTCGTAGATTTATGATAGGTGAATTAAGACTCAGATTTGTCCCTTCTAAATAAACTAGAACATGAGGTGACTCAGTGAGAGAAGATATAAGAAAATAGATTTTCACGAGTGAGATGGTAGAAATTAATAGAGTCTGTCCCAGAAATCGAGAATCTTCTCTCTTTCAGCCTATCTTCTACAACAGATTTAGAGGAGTCAGACAGTCTGTTAACATATATATTAAATATATATATATATATATATATATATATATATATATATATATATATATATATATATATATATATATATATATACACTTACTTACTTAGTCGTTCCCCTTCTACCGTGAGGTGTAGAGGTTTGGAAGAGAGAGCGCCAGACCATTCTATCAGCTGTCTTCTTCCTGGCCTGGTTCCATTCCAGTCCTCGGTCCTTCAAAGATTGTCTAATGTTGTCCTCCCAGCGGACTCTGGGTCGTCCTGGAGGTCTGGATCCCTGGCTCTTTGTTTCCCATGCTTGTCGTGGTAGCCGATCTTCTCCCATTCTGCAGACATGGCCAAACCATCTTAGTTGGGACTGTTCTATTTGGGTCTGCAGCGGATGGGATTTTAGGCCTTGACGGATCGTCTGGTTGCGGACCATGTCTCTTCTTGTTACTTAAACCACTTTCCTCAGATACCTCATTTCTGAGGTTTGGATCTGGCTTTTGTGGGTTGTAGTCATTGCCCACGACTCGCATCCATATGTCAAGACTGGGACATAGGTGGAGCGGTATACAGCCATCTTCGTTTTCTTACCAACCTCTTTCTTGCTGAGGAATCCACGATTTATGGCCTGAAAAAGTCTCCCAGCCGCTGCTTTTCGAGTGGCCAACTCTTCTTTGATGCCTCCCTTTCGGTCTATAATAGCTCCGAGATATTTAAAGTGGTCGACCTGCTCCAGGACCTGTTCTCCCAACTTAATCTGATGTTTTCTTTCTTCTCGTGATATCACCATGGATTTTGTTTTAGAGCTGCTTATGACCATCCCTCTCTTCTCCAGCTCTTCCTTCCAGACTTGCAGGTTGGATTGGAGATGTGCCTCTGATTTATCAATCAGGGCAACATCATCAGCAAATGCCAGCTCCGAAATATAGACCTGTCTCATCTTCCAGTACCCCACTGAATACTTTCTTGTTCTCTCCTTACATGCCTTGATGACATCGTCCATAAGGAGTATGAAGAGGTAAGGTGATAGGATATCACCTTGTCTTACACCAGTGGTGGTCCTGAACTCTTCTGACTTATGGTTTGCTGTCCTCACATAATTTCTGCAAGACTTGTAGAAGCTCTGTATAGCATGAATCAGAGGTGCTGGAATATTCTTCCTTGCCAAACAGTCCCAAAGTTTGCTCCAGGGGACCCTGTCAAACGCCTTTTCCAGATCTATGAAACAAAGATGGATCTCACTTTTATACTCAAGGGCCTTTTCACTCAGCTGTCTGAGTGTGAAGATTAGGTCTTGAGTACTTCGGTTTGCTCGGATTCCGCACTGGACCTCATCCAACTGTGGCTCAGCTAGGCGTCGGAGTCTCTGCTCTAGGATTCTAGAGTAGATTTTACCAGGGACACTGAGAAGGGATATGCCTCTATGGTTTCTACATTGTCGATTGTCACCCTTTTTGAAAATTGGTGTTATGATGGCAATCTCCCAATCCTTTGGTATGGTCTTGTTGCACCATGCTGCCTGTAGGACCTTTAAGAGTAATAGGTCGCCTGATGCTCCCATGTACTTAACCATTTCTGGTGTTATACCATCATGCCCTGCTGCTTTGCCCATCTTTATTTTCTCTAGTGCTGCCCTCAGTTCTTCCATCTTTTATGTCATCTTCACCATCATTGGTTTTCTCTTCTGTGCTAGTGGTTATCATTTCTGATGCTTCACCATGCTCACCATCCAGGAGTTCTGAGAAATATTCTTTCCATCTTTCCATTACTTCCTTCGGGGCAGTAAGCAATTTGCCTTGCTTGTCCTTTATAAATTTGAGAGGGCATTGTTTTTCCTTCCTCATGTTCTTTAGGGTCTTATAGAACAATTTCTGGTTTTCTTGCGCATCTTTTTCTAGCTTTTCTCCAAATTCTTCCCAGGACTTCTGTTTTGCTGCTAGCACTTTGTTCTTTGCTTCTGTTCTGAGTGTCACATATTCTCTATATTTTTCCATTTGTCCTGTTGTGTTTTTAGCTCCTAAGTATTGTTTCCATGACATTTTCTTCTCTCTTATTTTCTCTTTGACTTCCTCTGTCCACCAAGGTGTCCTCGTTCTCTGGTTCCCAAGTCGGACTTCACCGCAGGCTTCTGCAGCAGCTGTCTTTATGATATCCTTGAATTTATTCCAGAGGGTTTCCAAGTCATCAGGTCGTTCTTCTGTGTTGCTCACTGCTGTAGCAATAAGCCCCTGATATCTGGTCTTAATTTCTGGCTCTCTCAGCTTGTAGGTCCTAATGCTCATTTCTCCTGCTCGTTTACTTGGTTTCTTGCGTGATGTTGGTGTAGTGGGTTTGATGGTATTGTATGATGGTGATATTACTAAATGTAATGTATGAGGCCAGCTGTGAAGGCTCCTGAGATAAAATGTAGTTGTGAATTGTCAGAAGGCCTTTCTTGCTACCACTACGACCTCACACTCAATTTTTTTTTTCTTAATGAATGTAGCTATGTAAAATGTCTAGGGTAATGATATGTAATGTGGTGTGATAGTTATAGATACACCCACAGATATTTAAGCAGACTAATAATATTAACAAATGTTAAAATACACTGAACTAACTCACGTGTGTAAAATTTTTGATAGAATTATATTACATTTATTTGTTCTGGATCAAGTTTTATGTTGACCAGAACTTTTTTTAAAAAAAGATTTAAAATTTATGAAAGAAATGCATGGAATGTTACATAATAAATGCAAGAGTGTACATATATAAGTACTAGACTAGTTAGTTTTATTAAAATGTTCTAGTAGTCATCTACTTGGGAGGATAGTTAATGCTTGTGCTGTTGGGGTGGCCTCATCACACCTGTCTATATTGACTACACAGTGTCCAGTAAATTGCAGGAATTTTATGGGGTATTAGTAACTAAAAGGCGTTGGTGAACTTCCAGCAGACCAGAGGCTCACTCATCTTGCATATGTAGCTCTGGTGCTGAAATCTGGTGGTCCCACCTCTCCGTGCTGGCGGGCAATAATAGTGGTCTCTGTCACAACGTACTGCACAGATACACTCGAGTAAAATCACCAACTGAATGGACACCGCCTTGTTGACAACTGAAACTCACAGCTCTGCAATCAAAGTATTGGCTATGTGTCAAAATTCTATTCTCTACCCACGTCTGGACACAACACGGACACAACAACCACATCATACAGACAGGTCAGATCTCTCTGACCAAACAGCACATTTACCATGGTGGTTTTACATCAGATAGGTCCTCCCAGACTATAGATTCTGAAAAATATTTATTAGTTTCCTTCCCTAAAAGTGGATAGGTAATATGTTTCATTATTCTCAACACTTGATCTGTCTTTCCTAACCCTTGCTGGAGTTTATGTATATTGTTGGTCCCTAGACCCTGACTTGGGCGGGGGGTCTAGAGCAAATCCCTACTTGTTTGTAAGGCTAGATTTCGATATGGCAGTATCAAATCACTCGAACATTAAACAATATTCAAAATATACAAAGAAATAATTTCAATCTTACCAGATTATGAATAAAGAACACAGAAATGCTAGCAAAACTCAGCTGAGCTGCTGGCTATAGTATGGCGTCCCTGAACTTATTTCACTTTCTTTCATTTGGAAATCACCACACTTTAAAATACTGTGTCTATCATCGAACAACTATTGAGGAATGGCCCCACTTGCGCGTCTGAGCGCCGATAAAATGATTGTCTGTGGCCAATCACTGCCTAGGTTTATTTCAAATTCAAATTTCCTACCCTAAAGTCATTTCAGTCATGCTTCAGTCAAGTATGGATGTTTATCTGTTAGTCTGTCCGTCTCTACTTGTTTTTTTTTAAAACGTACTTGATTTTTGAACCAACCTTTCTCTCCCCTCCAAAATTTTGTCGTTAAAAGTTATATTTAGACACAGCTCCCACCAATGTCCCTTCGCTTCCCTACTAAGTAGATTTGAACACCTGCGTCTCGAGGTCGTGTTTTTTTGTGCAAATAGCGACACTTTTTATTCCATACAGTCTGTCGCTGATGTGAACAACACTGTCTTTTGTCATTATCTTCAATATTATCTATCCGTCTGTAAAATTAAGAACATATTAGTTCACTGCTCAGAATGGGCCATCCGGCCAGCTAATTTTTATATTCCTAACATTAATATTACGAAAAAGTTACTTTTTAATTTTTGTAATATTCCAAACATCTGCGTTCTGCCGCTGAATTCAAATCAAAGGCTTGGTATCGCAAAAGCGACCAATAAATGACTGTGGCGTAACATATCCAAGGTCCCTTCTGTCGAGTTCCTTACTTTATGTCAACTTGGGAAACGTGACTTTTCTCCGTTTCCCCCCCAATTGCGTCTCCTTAGCCTTTCTAGTCTCACGCAATCTTTCCAGTCATATTTTTTCCTTTTTATCCGCCGTTCCCCTCCTGTCTAGCAAGTCAATTTTTATGGAGGGTGATGACCCGCGGTCTGGGCGATCATGTACTATCAGCAGCCTACGCATTATGTTTTTATCCTTACATGTTATCTTTGGAGGTATTTTACCGTTGTATCTCTGTCAATTTCACTACACATCTCCCCACTTGAAAACATGCCTATGGCAAGTTCCAAAACCAGCGATACACATAGGTAAAATTACTCCTCACGTCTGCCACTACTCTAATTTTGATCACAGGGGTGCCGACTGAGGAAATCTGCACCGACATTCAATTTGCCTGGGATATATTGGATACTGAACTGATAAGGTTGAAGCAATAAAGACCACCTCAGCAATCTTGCGTTTTCATGCTTAGCCTGAGATAAGAATACGAGAGGCTGATGGTCCGTCTCCACCACAAAAGTCCTACCATACAGATAGATTTGAAACTTCTTTATTGCCCAGATTAACGCTAAACATTCTTTTTCGCTTGTCGAGTATCCTTGTTCCGCCTTATTCAATTTGCGGCTTGCATAAGCGACTGGTTTCAGTTCCCCATCAGGTGAAGATGATCTTTGCAACAAAGCCCCTCCTAGTCCTACATTACTTGCATCGGTTCTTAAGACAAAGTCCTGTGTCAAATCAGGCAGTTTGAGAATAGGCTTGCTAGTGAGTTTTTCCTTTAACTCTTGGAACGCTAGTTCACATTGTGCAGTCCAAATAATTTTATCTGGAAGTCCCTTGCGAGTCAGATCAGTCAGAGGAGCACAAATAGCGTTAAAATTCTTGATGTATTTCTGATAAAATCCGCATAACGACACAAATGATCGCACGTCCTTTTTTGTTTGCGGCCTAGGTGCTCTCTGCAGTTTTTCCAAGTTCTTAGGATCAGGGGTCATATTACCCTGATATACAGTGTGTCCCAAGAATTCCAACTCTTTGAATCCAATACAACATTTTGTTGGCCTAGCAGTTAAGTTCGCCTCCCGAAGTCTATCAAACAACATCTCCAGAGCTTCAATGTGTTCTTCAAATGTCTCTGTGGCGACGAGAATATCATCCATGAAATTCGTGATACATGGGTTATTCAGGGGATCCAACAATTTGCGCATCATCCTTGAAAACACACTCGGAGCATTTTTCAGTCCGAATGGTAGCATATTGAATTCATAATGTCCATCCGAAGTGCTAAAAGCCAAATAAGGTCTCACTTCAGGCTTCGCTGGGATCTGGTAATAGCCTTTACTAAGATCCACCTTTGAAAAGTATTTTGCCTTGTTCAGTCTGGCAAATAACTGTTTTGTGTCTGGTAATGGATCCACTTGTCCTTCTGTGACAGCATTCAGTTTCCTGTAATCTATGCACAGTCTGTGTTCCCCAGACGGTTTTCTCAACAAAACGACACTAGAACTAAAAGATGATTCACTGTGCGAAATAATCCCCTCCTTCAACAAATACTCTATTTCTTCCTTCAATGCCTTCTCCTTCGCGAACGGAATAGAATAGGCTCTCATACAGATTGGGTTTGAGTCTACCAGTTTCATGTCATACTGTAGCAAATTTGTATGGCCTGGTTTATCTGTTAATACATCTGTATGTTCCTCCAGAACCTGTTGAACTCTCTCCCTCTGGTTTTTAGTCAGGTGCTTACTGACTTTTACCTGTGCTGCTGTTTCACAAGGATGTAATGGGTATTCATGTGAGGTGAGTGGTTCTTTTTGCATCTGGGTTGCAATAGCCAAGGTCAATAAGGGGGTGCTTTCCTGGAGTGGTCTGTCCAGATACTTCTTTAACAGGTTTACATGATAAACTTTCTCCTTCCCCTTTTTGTCAATTTTATAGTTTGTTCTAGACACCTTCTCTAGAACCGTATATGGACCTTGCCAACCAATTTGTAATTTATTCTGGCTTCCGGGTAGTAGAAGCAGCACCTTCTCTCCGACTGCCAGTTCCCTGTCCTTTGCCTTCCTATTAAAATATGCTGCATGTTTCTTCCTGGCTTGCTTCAAATTATCATTTGCCAGTTTCCATCCAGCTTTCAAACGAGTGGTCAGTTCGTTCACGTATTGATACGATGAGGTAACAGTCTCTTCCGCCTTCTCATCTGTCCAGGTCCTTAATAGAGCTTCTAATGGACCTTTTATTGGCCTCCCAAATAGCAGAGTTGCGGGAGCCATCCCGGTTGAACTATGTGGTACCTCCCGGTACGCAAACAATGCGGCGGGCAGGAATTGATCCCACAGATCCGGTTTTTCGTGTGCCAGCTTTCTCAGGATAGAAATGAGAGTCCCGTTGAACCTCTCTACCTGGCCGTTCCCTTGTGGATGGTACGGACTACAATGAAAGTGTCTGGCTTGAAATAGCTTAAAAACTTCTTCCGTTAGTTTCCCCTTGAACTGAGAACCATTATCCGTCAAGATTTGATGCGGGAATCCTAATCGGGTAAATATTGTAAGTAGTGCCTCTGCTACATGTTTTGAATCAATTGATGGCAGGGCTACCGCCTCTCCCCACATAGAACAAGTGTCCACCAGAGTAAGGATGTAACTGTTCCTCCTCTTGGTCCGAGTGAGAGGTCCTACAATATCCACTGCAACCCTCTCAAAAGGTGTTCCCACTATGGGCATTTCCCCTAGAGTTGCAGGAGCAGTCCAGTGCTTTGGAGCTACCCTTTGACATTCTGGGCAGGATTTGACATATCTTTTTATATCCTCCGTTATCCCTGGCCAGAAGTAATGACAAGCTATACGCTGTCCTGTGGCGCTGATCCCCATGTGACCACTGAAGGGAATCGCATGCCCGAGTTCCATCACTTTATCTCTATATGAAGTGGGAAGAACCAGCTGGTTGTGACCATTTGTTCCAGTTCCGGCCTTCCTGTATAAGAGTTTGTTCTTCATGAAATATTCCCCCTTGCTCGGAGGTGTGTGGCATTTGGGCAATTTTTTAAAACAGGGCTTGAGTGTCCTATCCTCAGCCTGCGCCTTCCTCATCTCCTCTGGATGAGCATTTATAGGTTCACCTTCTTCCTCCTTCTTCTGTGACCTGGTCTGCACTGTCGCCATGATCACAGGTTTCTCGGGATTCCCCAAGAAGACGTATCTACACCCCAATATCAGAGGGTAGATTGGTTCATCTATCACTGCTGCTCTGATTTCTCCTTCCACATAGCGAGTTTTCACCGTTATCCTTGCGATGGGAAGTGTCATGAGTGGTATGTCCTTAGTCGCCCCTTGTATTTCCACTGTTTCTGTGGTATACTGACTTGGGTCCACTAGGCTAGACTTCACAACTGAATCATAATCCAAACCTGTATCATAAAGGCACCTTATGGTGACCCCATTACAAATAACATCCTCACAAACTGGGGGGTGATAAGGTTCCTGTTGTCCATTAGGATTAACCTTTAATCTTTGCGTCCCCGACTTCATTGCAGCAATGTTTGAAGGTTTCCTTCTACAAAATTCGGTGTTATGGTTATCCTTCTTGCACCATTTACACCATCTTTTTCCTTGGTTCAACGGTTTTCTTTCATTGAACTTTTGGTCATTGAACTGTGAGTTTCTGTCGCGATAGTCATTTCTTGGCCGCTCAAAGTTTGTCCTACCTTTATTTCCCTGCTCTCTATTATCAAATTTATTAAATTGCTGTGGAGCTTTAAAATTGTCTATGTGCTTCTTTTTAGCACCACTTACCTCTGCCTGAGCTGCCTGATACCTCTCAGCAACATTTAAAATTTCCCCCAACTTCTCTGCACCTTGTTCCATGAGAAATTTTCTCATGTCTGGAGCCATGGACTCTCTCAATTGCTCAATCATGATCATTTCTTTAAGATCTTGGGTCTTCCCCAGAGCCGTCCATTTCTCCAAATAGGTTTCTAGTCTAGCAGAGAATTGGTGGTATGTCTCCCCAGACAACAGTTTGGCATTTCTAAATTTCTTACGATAAAATTCACCATTCTTCTCGTACCTTAATAACAAAGCCTGCTTTAACATGTCATAATTGTCTTGGTCTTCCCTGTTCATTTTGGCAAATACTTCATAAGAAGTACCTCTCAATCCCTGTGATAGCTTTAAACTCCACCTCTCTCTCTCTAACCCATATGTAGTAGCTAATAACTCAAAACGTCCTAGGTACCCCTCTATGTCATCGTCTTTTTCAACAAAATGGTCTAAATGAAACCCCATAGCTGAGTTTGAGGCTCCCAGACTGGGCGTAGCATCTGAGGCAAAAGGGCTGGCACCATTTTCAGGAGCCGGGCCTTGTAATTCCAGCTCCCTTAGTCGTAATTCGTGCTCCCTTTGCAACCTTCTATCTTCTGCCTCCCTTTCGGCAGTCAACCTTTTTTCTTCTGCCTCCCTTTGCTGTCGTTTTTCTTCTGCCTCCCTTTGCTGTCGTTTTTCTTCTGCCTCAATCTGCAGCCTCTTAATTTCTCTATCAGCCTCAATTTGTAACCTCTTCTCTTCAGCTACCTTTCTATCTTCCCTTTCAATATATTTATCACATTCAGCCGTTACATATTGAATTAAAATTTGACCATCCATTCCCATCTCCTTCGCGGTGAGCACAGCAGCTGATCTAAATTTTGCCAGCTCCGCCATACTTTTTAGACAATATAATAATATACAAGATAAATCGCTAACCAGTAAATACACTAAGTACTTCTTATGACTATAGTCTAACTAATTCTAACTAACCAGTTAACTAATTAATTATCACTGGCTGTGAAGATTCACCAACTTTTATCTGCAGGGACACTTTTAATTTTAAAGGGAATTTCACAATTTTTTTCCCTAATTTTATTTCTCCAACCAGGAGATCCTAATATTACTGTTGGGCTAATTATCCCTGGACAAGACCCCAATGTATGTAGTGGGTTTGATGGTATTGTATGATGGTGATATTACTAAATGTAATGTATGAGGCCAGCTGTGAAGGCTCCTGAGATAAAATGTAGTTGTGAATTGTCAGAAGGCCTTTCTTGCTACCACTACGACCTCACACTTAATTTTTTTTTCTTAATGAATGTGGCTACGTAAAATGTCTAGGGTAATGATATGTAATGTGGTGTGATAGTTATAGATACACCCACAGATATTTAAGCAGACTAATAATATTAACAAATGTTAAAATACACTGAACTAACTCACGTGTGTAAAATTTTTGATAGAATTATATTACATTTATTTGTTCTGGATCAAGTTTTATGTTGACCAGAACTTTTTAAAAAAAAAGATTTAAAAATTATGAAAGAAATGCATGGAATGTTACATAATAAATGCAAGAGTGTACATATATAAGTACTAGACTAGTTAGTTTTATTAAAATGTTCTAGTAGTCATCTACTTGGGAGGATAGTTAATGCTTGTGCTGTTGGGGTGGCCTCATCACACCTGTCTATATTGACTACACAGTGTCCAGTAAATTGCAGGAATTTTATGGGGTATTAGTAACTAAAAGGCGTTGGTGAACTTCCAGCAGACCAGAGGCTCACTCATCTTGCATATGTAGCTCTGGTGCTGAAATCTGGTGGTCCCACCTCTCCGTGCTGGCGGGCAATAATAGTGGTCTCTGTCACAACGTACTGCACAGATACACTCGAGTAAAATCACCAACTGAATGGACACCGCCTTGTTGACAACTGAAACTCACAGCTCTGCAATCAAAGTATTGGCTATGTGTCAAAATTCTATTCTCTACCCACGTCTGGACACAACACGGACACAACAACCACATCATACAGACAGGTCAGATCTCTCTGACCAAACAGCACATTTACCATGGTGGTTTTACATCAGATAGGTCCTCCCAGACTATAGATTCTGAAAAATATTTATTAGTTTCCTTCCCTAAAAGTGGATAGGTAATATGTTTCATTATTCTCAACACTTGATCTGTCTTTCCTAACCCTTGCTGGAGTTTATGTATATTGTTGGTCCCTAGACCCTGACTTGGGCGGGGGGTCTAGAGCAAATCCCTACTTGTTTGTAAGGCTAGATTTCGATATGGCAGTATCAAATCACTCGAACATTAAACAATATTCAAAATATACAAAGAAATAATTTCAATCTTACCAGATTATGAATAAAGAACACAGAAATGCTAGCAAAACTCAGCTCAGCTGCTGGCTATAGTATGGCGTCCCTGAACTTATTTCACTTTCTTTCATTTGGAAATCACCACACTTTAAAATACTGTGTCTATCATCGAACAACTATTGAGGAATGGCCCCACTTGCGCGTCTGAGCGCCGATAAAATGATTGTCTGTGGCCAATCACTGCCTAGGTTTATTTCAAATTCAAATTTCCTACCCTAAAGTCATTTCAGTCATGCTTCAGTCAAGTATGGATGTTTATCTGTTAGTCTGTCCGTCTCTACTTGTTTTTTTTTTAAAACGTACTTGATTTTTGAACCAACCTTTCTCTCCCCTCCAAAATTTTGTCGTTAAAAGTTATATTTAGACACAGCTCCCACCAATGTCCCTTCGCTTCCCTACTAAGTAGATTTGAACACCTGCGTCTCGAGGTCGTGTTTTTTTGTGCAAATAGCGACACTTTTTATTCCATACAGTCTGTCGCTGATGTGAACAACACTGTCTTTTGTCATTATCTTCAATATTATCTATCCGTCTGTAAAATTAAGAACATATTAGTTCACTGCTCAGAATGGGCCATCCGGCCAGCTAATTTTTATATTCCTAACATTAATATTACGAAAAAGTTACTTTTTAATTTTTGTAATATTCCAAACATCTGCGTTCTGCCGCTGAATTCAAATCAAAGGCTTGGTATCGCAAAAGCGACCAATAAATGACTGTGGCGTAACATATCCAAGGTCCCTTCTGTCGAGTTCCTTACTTTATGTCAACTTGGGAAACGTGACTTTTCTCCGTTTCCCCCCCAATTGCGTCTCCTTAGCCTTTCTAGTCTCACGCAATCTTTCCAGTCATATTTTTTTCCTTTTATCCGCCGTTCCCCTCCTGTCTAGCAAGTCAATTTTTATGGAGGGTGATGACCCGCGGTCTGGGCGATCATGTACTATCAGCAGCCTACGCATTATGTTTTTATCCTTACATGTTATCTTTGGAGGTATTTTACCGTTGTATCTCTGTCAATTTCACTACAGTTGGGCAGTTCCTAGGCTGAGCAACTCTTTCAGTTGTTCGTTTGATTGTTAGCAGGTAGTGATCACTTCCAATCTCTGGCCCCCTCCAGACTCTTGCATCTCGGACATATCTGAATGAGCTTCTCCGAACAATGGCATAGTCGATCACTGACTTCTCATTCTTGGTTGGTTCACATCTAGTGTATGCATGTATGCGCTTATGGGGGGAACTTTGTGTTTGTAATGATCAGATTCTGCTCACTGCAGAATCTAAGGAGTCGCTTTCCATTGTCATTGAGAGTATCTTCTCCATATCTTCCGATAACTCCACCCCATCTAGCATGGTCATTTCCAACTCTGGCATTAAAATCTCCGAGCATGATAACTTCATCTAGGCAGTCATCCACTGTCCTTTGAAGCAGCTCGAAGAATTCCTCCTTGACCTCTGCTCTCTCATCCTCATTTGGCCCATACACTATGACCAGGTTGACTATGGTTTCTCCTTCTTTTAGTTTTACAACCATAATGCGCTCCGAGACAAAGTTCCATCCCTTGATACTATCTTTTGATTTTGGGCCACAATGCAACCCACGCCCCCTTTAGCTCTTTCAGATATGGGTACACCACTGTAGAGCAACATGTTGCCATCGAGATCCATGACTCCTTGTCCTTTTTTCTTTGTTTCCGTTATAGCCAGGATTTCTAGTTTTGCTTTCCTCATCTCTTCCACCAGCTCCTCATCTATCTTCCCATTTATACTTCTTGTGTTCCAAGTTCCATAAGTCGTATTCCGTAGTCCGTTCCAGTTCGTCGCCTTTAGAATCAGTCCGGTTTTCTCTCTTGTATTACTCGTAATCACAGTTTAAGACAAACAGGTGATTTGCCTGTTGTGCCTTTGCATGGTGGAGGGGCTGCCTCCCTACGGCCTCCATGCAGGCCGCCCTCCTCCTTTTTCATCCGGGCTTGGGACCGGCATAGGCAGAGTTCATATATATATATATATATATATATATATATATATATATATATATATATATATATATATACACACACACATACACATAAGTGACGACAGTTAGACGCCCAGACGTGAAAACTATAACAATGAAATATAGATATATTTGGGACAAGCTGACTGACACACTTAAATAAGTTTATATAAATTTTATTAACATAAAGAAAATGTTCCACAACAAATAAGTTAGCATATCAAGCACATATAAATACACATAGGTTTATGAATTACTAAAAGAATAATAGACCTATAGGTGTAATCTTTTCCCTCTATGTTTAGCCCACGATCCTGTTAGAAAAAAAGTGATAGCCCCAAAGAGTCACCGATTTATACGCTATAGTCTAAGATTTCTCCTCTATAGTTTAAGAACAGAGTTCATACCTGAACCTAGTCTAAGAATAAAAAAGCATCATTTAGCAACAAACTTGCATAAATGAAATTACGGAGTGGGTGCATAAATCAAATCATAAAGGAATCACTCAGTCCTGCATTCTCTCTTCATTCAGCCGTGACCACAGGCGTACTTTCTTACCTACAACTTGTGTAGTAACTTCTGGAACAATACTTAAGACACGCACATACAGCAACTCCCGTGTTATTTTTGGCCAAGGAAACCCCAGTTCCACAAAGACAGGTCGAATCCACTTCTTCAGGGAACGTTTTCTTGGTTATTATTATTTAGGAGTTCTGGTTAGGTCACATTTAATTTGTCCCGGCAAGAAAGTTAACAGCGCGCACAGTGTCAATAGCTTGAAGTTTCCAGTAACTAGGAATGACAGGTTGGTAACTTCTCTCCATATAACAATTTTTTTAGTCACACCACAATTAGTCAAAAATGTCGGAAATGTTATTGATTATAATATTTCTCTTGCCACAGAGGCTGAAGGTACAATGAGATTGTTGGGAATAATTATAATCTGGCTCGATAGGCACAGTTATTTCATTTAGTATTAAAGTTAGTGAGGTGAGTACTCTGTCTATTTCTGGATGTACACACCATGCCAGACAGGTGATAACTTGGAAACTCACTTATTTAAATTACATCAATGTTTCTTCTAGTTTCTCATATGTACGGAACAAAACCGCTGGTAGAGGTTGGGCTGACCCAGACTGTATAAGGAAGAGAAAAGTACAAAATACTAAGCCATAATATTATACACACATCCTATCCTTCCCCGCGTAACATATAATATTCATTTCGTTTATTAACTTTAAGGCAGATACTATAAGCTTAGAGCTTGACTCATCGTTAAAACTTCCGTGAAATAAATTCTAGTCATTTAAAAAATCGACATCATGAATTAGAAATACATAAAAATATATTTCGTCAAAACTCACGAGTCATCAGTGCATTTACTTAGTTAGTTAAACTATTCTCTTGCTGGTTACTAGCAGTTTAATCAATTTTATTAATAGCTGTATGAGTTTTTTAGCTAGAAATTATAATTTATTCTGTTTTCCACTGTAACACAATAACTAGAGAAATAACTGACTTTCTATATAATCACCCTGCACAAAAGAAACTAGTGAAATATAATAGGCGATTTCCACTTCAATCACTCACACCTCAACACAGAACTACTAAGAACTATTTCCAATTCGACCAACTAAATGATGCTTCTATTAACAGAGATCTTAGGAATCGAAAGCTAGATGGCAATCTACCAACTAAATGATGCTTCTATCAACAGAGATCTTAGGAATTGAACGCTAGATGGTTCTAGTCTTGACTGCGGAGTACTGAATGAATGAGAGTCTAAACCGCTCTAGTATAAATATCTCTCTGATGAAAGGAAAAAATGATTACGTCTAAAACCCCGAGACAGACTCAAATTCCAGATGTTTACACCTTGGGAAAATCTACATATTTCCTATCTCATTCTGCGCTTCAAACAAATTTCTACGCCCTCATGCCGAACCAGATTCACTCTGTTGCGTGCGGACTCATTTGAGAACTGACGTAACGTAATAGACCAGACCCCGTGCGAAGATTTCCTCGACTTACAGGATCACACGAATACTGCCTGCAGACTATGGCCATAAAACGTAATATAAGCGAACTCGTCTTAGATCTAAGATTCCCTTATATCACTTGTCTAGAACGAGTTAACACGGCTCGATCTCTGGCGTTTAAAATTAACGTGAAACCGACTCGCGTTACTCATTTCGTCTGCTCGTAAACCTACATCAAAGAAAATGCAATTAAATGCTAACAGCCATAAACTGCTTGCTATATTAGAAAAGAAAGACAGAGGTTTTGAATGGGAGAATTTAGTCTCCACGGGCATGGGTGATGGAGACGTAGAAGGCGAAAATAAAGACAAAGAGAAAGATATATGAAATCGATAACATAACCTCTGTCACAGACGTCCCCGCTTAAGATATGGAACCATTCCATGTCCACGTTATGGAAATAGATTTCCTATATCAGTGCTGTCTGGGTGACTGCCATCTTCCCTCTCATCTTCCTCGTCCATCTCTGTCCAATTCCTACTCATGAAGTTTGCTCCCACGTTTTCTTTCTTTGGAATGTCTTCCGTGCGCGCTTGAAAGAGTGTCGCCGCTTTTGACATCGTTGAAAGATTTCGTGTGTGTGCAGTGGAATTTCCCTGCCCCTATCGTCATCTTCGTCAGTTTTGGCGATCGCCAGGAGATGTTCGGAGGTTGGCACTGGTCTTTCCAAGTATTTCTTTATCAGATTTACATGGTAGACCTTCTCTTTTCCTTTTCGGTAGTAGGCTACCCACAAAAGATTTAAAAAAATAAAAATCCAACAATTTTCATTTTCATGCTTTAAATCATCGTCAACATGTTCTTGTACTAAAAATAATTCATAGAAGCTTAGAGATACTCTGGTATGATAGGAATCAGTGTTTTTCTACACACACCCCCTTGAGTGATTTGCATAGCAACCAATGTTTATAGTTGGTTACCATGTGAATAATGACCCAACATGAAGGTGCGTAATTGTAAAACTGCGAAATTATAATTATACTGAGGCAACAGGAAAAAGATATTTATAACTTTTCCAAGGGGAATCACTCAATGATTTCTTATGAATTTTTCAAAAGTGTGTATCTAGAAAGCTCTGATCGTAAATTTCAACATTTGTTACATGCATTGTGCATTTTCCCCCACATCAACTCTATTTATTGCTAGTTTTATACTGATTCTGTATAATAGTAGTTAGCAGAGCTTCTTTTGTTCACAATGGGAAATAAGACAAAGTAAGTTCCTTGGAAATCGGTACACCAACAAACCGTTGCCTGAAAATGAGACACCTATTGTCGATAGTGACGCTATAAAGCCTCTGTGCTCCTCAGCAAAGAAAATAAAGGTCCAAGAAAGTGAAGGACAAGCTAAAAATGACAACAGAGGAAATGTGTTTATCCTTATGGATGTAAAACTGCTGTTTGGGTTTTTATGCGCTAACTTTAGATGTGACAAATGTTATCAGTACTCACTGACCTGTGAGATCGTCGAAGAGACTCGGGATGGCTTTTGTCATGAAATCAGTATCAAGTGCACAAACTGTGTCGAATGGAATGCCTATTTCAATACTTCTGATGTTTCATCTCCAGCTACTCACAAACACAAAGAAGTAAATGTGCGAATGGTGGCATTTGTGCGTTCTATTGGGAAAGGCCACAGTGCATTGCAGAATTTTTCGATATACATGAACACAAGTCAACCCATGGCAAAGAAAGCATACAGGAGAACGCTGCACAGGATCTATTCAGCAAGTAAGGACATTGCAATGGAAAGACCCTAAGAGCACCGAAAAGGGGATTCATAGACACTGCAGCTGCAGTTGAAGGAGACCTTTATTCAACAGGAGCTCATAAAACTTCATTTTGTGAGTTCTTTTTCTGTTTTTCTTCGATTTCTCGGAATTGTCTTTTTAACATAATTGGTAATCTTTGAAACAAGATATCTCTGGATCTGTACATTCAATTGACATGAAAATTAACACAGTTGGTTGTCATATAATTTTACAGATTCTGACCTAAAATGGATACAATTAAATTCAAAGTTTTAGTTTTATGACCATCATGCATATATAATGAGGCACAAATATCAAACATTCCAGAAATATAAATTTTGAAAATTCATTAAAAATTAACCTTTCTGTCAATCTCTGTCATTTTAGGTCATGATCTCACGCTATATATAATGATTCAATTTGCCAAGTTTCAGTCAGATCCTTGTACAAATAACATAGTTATGATGTTTTGAAAAAGGTGTATAATTTGTTCACTACGGCGGCCATATTGGATAGCTAATTTGCATAATTAATGAGGTCATTATGTGGACAAAAATTTTAAGTCCATACTAACACTATACCCATGGTTGTTTGATTCTGAAAGGACAATTTGAGTTTTTTACCCTATCAAGGTAGCCTACTACCTTAAGAGAGATCTGGTAGTTAGCCTTAGAAATCTTTTTAAGGACGGTAAACGGCCCTTGCCATCCGATGCGTAATTTGTTGCTTCCGGTTGGCAGTAACAACAAAACTTTCTCCCCTGGTTGTAGTTCTCTCTCTTTTGCGACTTTCCTGTATCGGTTAGCGTGCTTTGCGCGTGCTCGCCTAAAGTTGGTCGTTGCTAGGTCCCATCCTAGTTTCAACCTTTCCTTTAAATCCGACACATATTTACTGGCTGAGACAACTGTCTCATCAGCCTTCTGGTCTGTCAGCGACTGAAGTAAGGCTTCAAGCGGCCCCTTAATAGGTCTGCCGAATAAAAGAGTCGCTGGGAGAAATCCTGTGGAAGAATGTTGGGATTCTCTGTAGCCAAATAAAGCTGCAGGTATACAAAGGTCCCAATCTTCAGGTTTCACTTGTCCCAGTTTACTTAACATCATGTTGAGGTTCCCGTTGACACGTTCTACTAACCCACTTCCGGTCGGATTATAAGGCTTTATGTAGATGTGCTGGTCCCTCAAGATCTTAACGATCTCATCCATTCACAGGTTTCGGTATGGAGATCCGTTATCCGTCAACACTTGTTGAGGGAATCCCAACCGAGTAAAAATCTGCACGAGGGCTTCTGCGACATGCTTGGCATCCGCGCATGTAAGCGGTATAGCTTCTGCCCATAAAGTGCATGTGTCAACTAAGGTCAGGATGAACCTGTTCCTTCTTTTAGTCCTTTCCAAGGGTCCTAAAATGTCGATCACTACCCGTTCAAATGGTGTTCCCATTATTGGCATTTCACCCATGGAAACTGGTGGTGTCCGTTGCTTGGGTGGCACACGTTGGCACTGGGCACAGGATTTCACATACCTGATAATATCAGAGTTCACTCCTGGCCACCAATAATGAGTCAATATCCGTTGGTTTGTGGCGTTCTGTCCCATATGTCCGCTAAAGGGAAGAGAGTGCCCCATTTATAGGATTTGGCTTCGGTACTGTTTCGGTACTAGGAGCTGATTGTAACCTTTTTCAGGCTTGCCAGTTCTGCGATAAAGTACGCCATCCTTAGAAAAAATGTCCCCGTGCTGTCTAGGGTCCTTAGCCATGGGCAGTTTCCTAAAGCAGGGTGCCAAGGTAGGGTCCTTTTGTTGCGCTTCTTTAAGTTCCATAGGTAACAAATTTTGCGCAGGCTCCCGTTCCTTCTTGGTTTGCCCTCTTGTAGTTGCTGCTGCCACGATTGGCTCTTCCGGTTTCCCAATAAACACGTATCTACCGCCAAGTATGACTGGGTAGATGGGGTCATCCATAACAGCCGCTTTGATCACACCTCTGACAAAATCAGAGTGGATCTCAACCAATGCGATGGGAAGCTCTGTAGGTGCATCACTCTTAGAAACTCCACAAAGTTGGACGGTTTCTCCTGTCTCTTGACCGGGTTTGACCAGGTGTCTGGCGACAATGCAATCATAAGAAAGCCCCATGTCAAATAAACAAAAAGTTGAAGAACCGTTCAATATAACAGTACCTCGCGTAGAGGATCTCCCCTCTTCAGGTTGAGAATCACTGACATCAATTCTGCCTTGCGAGACTGTTAGCAAGCATCCGATGCGTTTAGGTTCGGTGTGCTCGCTCTGATCATATGTCCCGTGCTCAGGGGTTTTCACTCTGTCACCTTGTCCTTTCTGACTACGCTGCCATGTAGGACGGTTGGGTTGATCAGACTATTTATTGTTGGTGGGTGTTGCGCACATATTCTTTTGTGTGGTAGTATGTGACGCACAGATTACTGTTGGTAGGCATACAAATGTAAAGTATAACTATTTGTCTGATGAAAAGTATTTATTTGAAAGTATGATTCTCAGTCTGAGGGACAGAACCCTGATTGATCGATGTTATATTCGGTTATATGGGTTATCTGTTCTTGTGTCACAATCTGGCGTATGAATACTAGATTTACGTCATTTTTCGTCTGGTATGTCCAGAAACAGATTGGTCTTGCTTAAAATGTTTATGGCCCGAATCTATATTTATTCCTTGACTATTTAAGGTGATTCGGTCTTATATCTTTGTATCTTTGTATTTCTATGTCGGACTATTTTGTGAGCTGAACTCTGGGGTGAAAGGCATTTCTGCGCATGCGTCGATTTTGGTGTGTGTGGACAGAGAAGGCTGTCATGTCGTCGCTACTATGGGCTGGTCGATTAGAAAGTTTGAAGATTGATCTGTGTGATTTATTCTAGGAAGGAGATTGTTTCTCTGTATGACTGTATTATCAGAGATTCTCCTAATGTCCATTATTAACGCCTGGGAATGGCGTGCGTTATTCGCTTGTATGTGTTTTCCTAAATCCAGGTAAAACCAACACCTTTTTGCTGAACTTTTTTGCTAAGCCTAGATGGGAGACGTATTATCGTACATCTAGGATTGTTGATTACAGATGAAGATGACGTGTTATCTAGCAGCACTAGATCACTTGATGTAACCAGCCTTATTGATAGCAGATATGTATAGAAGCCCAATGAGGACATTTATGGATGAATAACGAATTAAATTCTGCTTCATAATTTTTCATCCTGGGTGAGCGAAGCTCACGGAGGAGAGCCATTTTGGATTCCCGCCATTGTAAGCGGATCATTGTCGGAGAACAGAAAAGGTCTTATTATCTGATGATGGTACAGAGATCTACATATTATGAAAACCCACTACTGTGGTTTAACATTGTTGCTATAAACATTTGATGAATTTACGGCTTGAGAAACTTAGCCAGGAGAAGGTTCTGTCAGTAAACCATTGTTGATGATTATGTATCCACCTTAACTGACGCGATTAGTCAGTTGAAGCATGAGACGACAGACAACCAGAATATTGAGTGCTTGCCTACTATCGTTCCATTATATTTACCACTACATGAATGTACATCTGATATTGTCACCCATTTTTTCAAGTATACGATGATTTTTGTGCCAACCTGTTCAAATGACTGTAATCATGATGCCAGAGAACGTCTTATCAATGTGGTAGGCCAGATTTCTGGGTCTAACCTGCACAGTGGACATTGCCAGAAGTCAGCTACTGATACCAGATCGTTTCTTGTGGCCGCATACGACAAACATAAACACCAGCAGTACAAGTTACAGTCGATGTCAGCTAGTCAGCAGTTTTGTTACGTGACCTGACCTGTCAAGCAGAGGCAGTAACTAGGTCAGCGCTTGTTGACATTTGCGATAGAACAGACATCAGTGCACAGCAGGTTATTGGCAAATATTAACTGTGTTAGCGAGAAGTGCTTATATTTCAACGGTGGATCTTCTGGTGTTCTGCTCTAAATTGAACTGTGTAATAGTTAAAGCCAGAATGATTATTATTAATTATAATACTATTGTGTGATAACATCTGAGCCTTCTTTACAACACATCATATTGACATGCTATTTCTCATATATGTATTTATGTTTAAGTGTTTACATGTAGCATATTTGTGTTGTGTATATGTATGTGGGCGGTTGGGTAGGTGACTATTATAAGAGATACCACGTCATAGAGGTCTTATAATAG
The DNA here is from genome assembly GCA_024509875.1 of Oreohelix idahoensis. NCBI lineage: Eukaryota > Metazoa > Mollusca > Gastropoda > Stylommatophora > Oreohelicidae > Oreohelix > Oreohelix idahoensis. The sequence continues at coordinate 560,850 of JAMPIV010003473.1, read as the reverse complement.
CATTCTGTAGGCGCAAATTTTCTTAATTGAAAATTTGCTAGCGACAATTTGTTGCTAATTTTGTTAGCTGTGACGACGTGTTGTTTTTTTTCTTCGTTGTTTTTGTAATATTTTTTTCTGTTCTTTAGTTTGGTTTTGATTTGTTTGTACTTGTAGGTCTCATCTTTCCTGTCATTTAGTTCTATACAACTTTATATTTATACGTCATTTGTGTTGTTTATTTCCTCGCGGTTATCATCACTGATTCTGTGATTATTTTCTTCAGTTTTCCTATTTTTTTATTTGATTTCTGCGAATGTTTTCGTATTGTCTTTCTTGATTGTCCTTTGTTTATGTTGTTGGTTGACATACGCTATATAAGGTATATTTGATCATACACTACTAGCTGTGTAGTGCACTTGTGGTATAGAATAAACTGGTAGTTCATTACTATTATTATTATACAAGTGAGTATACAAGACCTTATTAAAGGCTTGTCTCCCACAGAGATTGGGATAAAGAGAGCTGGTTATTCAAGTTTATTAAAACTTGCTTTCATTTACTTTGAAATAAATTTCATTGACTTTTTCAGGTGACTAGTCACATATTGTTAGATATTATGTCGAATTTAGATTACTTTATTGAGCTAGGGAAATCCCTAGGCAAGACTGGTGATAAGTTGCAAGAGTATGCTAACAGTCAATATGAAAAAGTACAAAAATGGGAAATAGATAAACTGAAGGCTGAGGAGAGAAAAAGGCAACATGAAGAAAAAAGATTGGAAAGAGAGGCTGAACAAAAGAAGTTAGACAAGGAAATGGAAAAGTTAGACAGGGAAATTGAAGAATTTCAGGAGAGAAAAATTCAGCAGCAAAGAGAACATGAAGATAAACTCTTAGCTGTGGAGCTGGAAAAAAAGATAAATGAGCTTCAAAGTGATAAGGAAGCTCTTACTGATAGGTTATCAGCAATGAATTCTGAAAATACAATATTAAAGGATAAAATGATGATGTTGATAGAAGATAATAAGAAAGTCTATGGCTCTTCTCTTAGTCAGAAGAAACAGTTAGAGGGTGAGATAACCTCATTAAAACAATTGTTGGATAATCAATATTATAAAGAAAATGCTTGCACCGAGGACTTGAAACAAGTCAAAATGGACAATGAGAAATTAAGGATTGAGATTCAGTCACTACAACTGGAGTTGACACAGTTGAGAGCGAATAAGGTAAAGAATGAGAAAATTGATGAACTTATGACTACTCATCATAGTGCTATGGAAGCACTCAAACTTGAACTTGTTCAGGAGAAGGCTAAGGTCTTAGAATATACATCTCAGACGACAAAGTTGAGAAAAGATCTTAAAGATAGTATGGCTAAAGAGAAGACTCTTATTTCTCAGTTACAAGACATAAGTTTGGATTATGACAGGAAAATTAAAACCAACGAAAGAATATACAAAGCTGTTACTAGAGAGAAAGCTATGGCAGAGGTGGAAGTTACAAAACTTCGTAAGAGAGTTGACAGTTTAGTAGATATTGTTTTATACAATAATGTGTTATCTACTACTAAGGTGGATAGACTGAAACATAAACATGATGGTCAACATGTTGCTAATGCAAAGAGCCAGCAACAGACACTCAATGCTCATAGTAACACTAAGCAATATGTGAACATATCTTTCCGTGGAAAATATGGTTTCCCACGGAATAACGATACTGTCTCTAATGGGAGTTGGCGTCAGGCCAACAAAGGTAAATCAAGTTTGGATCACGGTGAGGACTTTGATAGGTGTCATGATAAGATTCCTCAGGGAAACCGTGTATCGAATTTTCAGATTCCTGATAAGTTGGTAAAAGAAAACAAAACTGTTAGTACCCATCGTACTCAGCTCAGACAGTACGATGTACATATTAAGCACAGTGACACAGGGAAAAATAAAAGCAATTTTGCTAAGAGAGATTATCGTGATTGTGGACATTACCAAACGCGTCCATATGATAATAGTTCTTCTTCAAAGAACTGGAGGCAATTTAATTGTCCTCAACATTTTGGTCCTAGTGACTATGAGAACTTTCATAAAGGTTATCAACATTGTAATAATTGTTCTCCAGGACAACAAAAACCATCAAATAGATATTTTGTTCAGAAGAGAAATAACAATTATAACTATGTTAACTGGAGTTCAAATAAGAGCAATGGGCTCAACAGAGATAAGAATTTTGACAGATCTTTTTGTGATGGTAGATCTCTAACTGTTAAATCTTGGACTTTCTAATATGTCTAGCTTTACAACAGTTATTTTTTCTATATCAAAATATGTACACATTTTTAATATATGATATAGTGATTGTATAAACACCATGCGGGTCACTAATGTATATTCACCGCTACTCGTTTGATGATTTTTCTTTTGTCAATCATGAACTTATGGTACTTAATATGAAATTGTGATTGAAATTATTGTATGCATTGTGTCATTGTCAGTATTGTAGTATGCGTTGGTGACACTTCCCTGGAAATATTTATACTTAGAGAAATACTTTCTCTGAGATGTTGAGATATATTCTCACCGGTCGAGCTATACTTCGACTTTGCCTTAATTTGGCGTTATAAGTTGCTGATATTTCTTCATCTGCGCATTATACATGCGTCGTGAGCCTATTGTATGTTGCTCTCAGATGAAATAAAAATGATTTTCATTTTTTTTCCCGGGGGGTGTGGTAGTCTGTTGCGCACATATTCTTTTGTGTGGTAGTATGTGACGCACAGATTACTGTTGGTAGGCATACAAATGTAAAGTATAACTATTTGTCTGATGAAAAGTATTTATTTGAAAGTATGATTCTCAGTCTGAGGGACAGAACCCTGATTGATCGATGTTATATTCGGTTATATGGGTTATCTGTTCTTGTGTCACAATCTGGCGTATGAATACTAGATTTACGTCATTTTTCGTCTGGTATGTCCAGAAACAGATTGGTCTTGCTTAAAATGTTTATGGCCCGAATCTATATTTATTCCTTGACTATTTAAGGTGATTTGGTCTTATATCTTTGTATCTTTGTATTTCTATGTCGGACTATTTTGTGAGCTGAACTCTGGGGTGAAAGGCATTTCTGCGCATGCGTCAATTTTGGTGTGTGTGGACAGAGAAGGCTGTCATGTCGTCGCTACTATGGGCTGGTCGATTAGAAAGTTTGAAGATTGATCTCTGTGATTTATTCTAGGAAGGAGATTGTTTCTCTGTATGACTGTATTATCAGAGATTCTCCTAATGTCCATTATTAACGCCTGGGAATGGCGTGCGTTATTCGCTTGTATGTGTTTTCCTAAAGCCAGGTAAAACCAACACCTTTTTGCTGAACTTTTTTGCTAAGCCTAGATGGGAGACGTATTATCGTACATCTAGGATTGTTGATTACAGATGAAGATGACGTGTTATCTAGCAGCACTAGATCACTTGATGTAACCAGCCTTATTGATAGCAGATATGTATAGAAGCCCAATGAGGACATTTATGGATGAATAACGAATTAAATTCTGCTTCATAATTTTTCATCCTGGGTGAGCGAAGCTCACGGAGGAGAGCCATTTTGGATTCCCGCCATTGTAAGCGGATCATTGTCGGAGAACAGAAAAGGTCTTATTATCTGATGATGGTACAGAGATCTACATATTATGAAAACCCACTACTGTGGTTTAACATTGTTGCTATAAACATTTGATGAATTTACGGCTTGAGAAACTTAGCCAGGAGAAGGTTCTGTCAGTAAACCATTGTTGATGATTATGTATCCACCTTAACTGACGCGATTAGTCAGTTGAAGCATGAGACGATAGACAACCAGAATATTGAGTGCTTGCCTACTATCGTTCCATTATATTTACCACTACATGAATGTACATCTGATATTGTCACCCATTTTTTCAAGTATACGATGATTTTTGTGCCAACCTGTTCAAATGACTAATCATGATGCCCGAGAACGTCTTATCAATGGGGTACTTGTTTTTGTAGAACTTAGACTTTTCAGGAGGGGGGTTTTGGGGTCCAGTTTCTCTGTGGTTTTTTTGGTGAGAAGCATGAGAAGATTGTTCTAGATTATTCTTTCGAAAAGGCTGTTCTGTCGGTTTACGTTTTGTGGCAGGCAGTTCGGCCAGCGCATTATGATATCGCTCAGACTTTTCCAAGATGTCTTCAAGCTTTTCTGCACCCTGCTCAGCTAAAAATCTCCGGGTGTCAGCAGACAAAGTGTTCCTTATCTGTTCGCATATAACGAACTCCTCAAGACCTTCATAGGTAGAGGCGAGCTGTGAGAACTCTAGGCACTTGGTCAAGTATCCCTTTAAACGAGACGAGAACTGCTGAAAAGTTTCAGAATTCTCCTTTCTGTTGTTGCGGAAGAGTTGCAAAATTTTGCGAGCGTTCATTTCAATGCGCTCAAGCAAAGCTTTCTTCAACACGGCGTAATTGTCTTGTTGGTTGCTTTCCAGTTTAGAGTAAACATCATACGCAGACCCTTTTAGGGCCTGGGAAAGTTTCATACACCAACGCGACCTCTCTAAACCGTACAGAATTGCAATTTTCTCAAATTTTTCTAACCAAGTGTCAATCTTCTCATTAGGACAAGGGAAGGATTCTAGAGCAAAAGACATAGCGTTGAGTTGAAGAGGATGAGTGTTAGAAGGATCAGTTAAGGAAGAATGAGGAGAAGACTCTCTATTGCTGGAGGCAGAGGCAGCCCCACGGCTCTGGACTTCTAGAGCTTTAAGCGCCAACTCGTGCTGTCTCTTCTTCTCTCTTTCCTCATGCTGTCTCTCCTCTCTTTCCTCATGCTGTCTCTCCTTCTCTCTTTCGTTCGCCCTGCGAATTTCCATTTCCTCATCCATCTTCTTTTGCTCTTTAGCTTCGGCTGCTTTCCTCTCTGCATCATATCTCTCAAGTTCTTCGTTGACAAAAGCTTTCGCTTCTTCTCCCTCCAATCCCTCTTCTCTTGCTTCCTGTCTGAGCATCTGCCTAAGCTTTGCCCTCTCTGACATTGTAAAGAACTGCCTGTAAATCGAGAAGGAGTAAGAAAAAGATACGCTGGTTCCTTACCACTTATGAGAAAATACCAACAAAAGATGATATATTTCAACTGGTATACCTCCTCATAAATAGTTATCTAACTATCGCTGCTATTAATGGCTCTAAAGGCTCTAAATGCAAGCGACTAATGCCAAATTAATGGTAGTATAGATTAATCACTAACAAAATAAGTTGCTACAGTGGAAACAAAACAATTATTGCAAAAATTTTTGGAGAGAAAGAATCCCTTAATTTTTAAATACACTAGTTGTTCACCCCTGAAGTCAGATCGCGTAAGGGAGGCAATTAACTGGACGAAAAAAATGTGTCCGAACGCACTCCTTAACTTAGTTCAAAACACCTTCTGCTTCAATACCCTGTGAATGTTATACACTCACAAAATCTACCAGAGGTTAAGTTTTACAAAATCAATATATAACATATGTTCCGACAAAATCAACCTGTAAATCAAAATGTAATATACTCAATAATGCTGCGGAAACAATAATTACTATAGTGTGGTCAGCAAGCCCATAAACAGATCGTTAGTCTAGGGGATAGTTATTTTTTTTAACGATATTTAAACTCACGAGACATCACACTCTTACTCTATATCAGAATAAAGAATATTAATCCTGCAGGCGAGCTTTTATTAGTCGTACTTGCTCAGGACTAGAGTTCAATTCCCGGAAAACGAGCTCACATTTTTCGTCTCGTCTTCCTATTCTAAGTTCAAAAATCCTTCGGACGAGCCCACATTTGTTGTAGATTTATGATAGGTGAATTAACACTCAGATTGGTCCCTTCTGAATAGACTAGAACATGAGGTGACTCAGTGAGAGAAGATATAAGAAAATAGATTTTCACGAGTGAGATGGTAGAAATTAATAGAGTCTGTCCCTGAAATCGAGAATCTTCTCTCTTTCAGCCTATCTTCTACAACAGATTTAGAGGAGTCAGACAGTCTATTAACATATATATATATATATATATATATATATATATATATATACACACACACACACACACACACACACACACATACACACACATAAGTGACGACAGTTAGATGCCCAGACGTGAAAACTATAACAATGAAACATAGATATATTTGGGACAAGCTGACCGACACACTTAAATAAGTTTATATAAATTTTATTAACATAAAGAAAATGTTCCACAACAAATAAGTTAGCATATCAAGCACATATAAATACACATAGGTTTATGAATTACTAAAAGAATAATAGACCCATAGGTGTAATCTTTTCCCTCTATGTTTAGCCCACGATCCTGTTAGAAGAAAAGTGATAGCCCCAAAGAGTCACCGATTTATACGCTATAGTCTAAGATTTCTCCTCTATAGTTTAAGAACAGAGTTAATACCTGAATCTAGTCTAAGAAGAAAAAAACATCATTTAGCAACAAACTTGCATAAATGAAATTACAGAGTGGGTGCATAAATCAAATCACAAAGGAATCACTCAGTCCTGCATTCTCTCTCTTCATTCAGCCGTGGCCACAGGCGTACTTTCTTACCTACAACTTGTGTAGTAACTTCTGGAACAATACTTAGGACACGCACATACAGCAACTCCCGTGTTATTTTTGGCCAAGGAAACCCCAGTTCCACAAAGACAGGTCGAATCCACTTCTTCAGAGAACGTTTTCATGGTTATTATTATTTAGGAGTTCTGGTTAGGTCACATTTAATTTGTCCCGGCAAGAAAGTTAACAGCGCGCACAGTGTCAATAGCTTGAAGTTTCCAGTAACTAGGAATGACAGATCGGTGACTTCTCTCCGTATAACAATTTTTTTAGTCACACCACAATTAGTCAAAAATGTCGGAAATGTTATTGATTATAATATTTCTCTCGCCACAGAGGCTGAAGGTACAATGAGATTGTTGGGAAGAATTATAATCTGGCTCGATAGGCACAGTTATTTCATTTAGTATTAAAGTTAGTGAGGTGAGTACTCTGTCTATTTCTGGATGCACACACCATGCCAGACAGGTGATAACTTGGAAACTCACTTATTTAAATTACATCAATGTTTCTTCTAGTTTCTCATATGTACGGAACAAAACCGCTGGTAGAGGTTGGGCTGACCCAGACTGTATAAGGAAGAGAAAAGTACAAAATACTAAGCCATAATATTATACACACATCCTATCCTACCCCGCGTAACATATAATATTCACTTCGTTTATTAACTTTAAGTCAGAAACTATAAGCGCAGAGCTTGACTCATCGTTAAAACTTCCGTGAAATAAATTCTAGTCATTTAAAAAATCAACGTCATGAATTAGAAATACATAAAAATATATTTCGTCAATACTCATGAGTCATCAGTGCATTTACTTAGTTAGTTAAACTATTCTCTTGCTAGTTACTAGCAGTTTAATCAATTTTATTAATAGCTGTATGAGTTTTTTAGCTAGAAATTATAATTTATTCTGTTTTCCACTGTAACACAATAACTAGAGAAATAACTGACTTTCTATATAATCACCCTGCACAAAAGAAACTAGTGAAATATAATAGGCGATTTCCACTTCAATCACTCACAAATACTATCAATATATTTACCTCAACACAGAACTACTAAGAACTATTTCCAATTCGACCAACTAAATGATGCTTCTATTAACAGAGATCTTAGGAATCGAAAGCTAGCTGGCAATCGACCAACTAAATGATGCTTCTATCAACAGAGATCTTAGGAATTGAACGCTAGATGGTTCTAGTCTTGACTGCGGAGTACTGAATGAATGAGAGTCTAAACCGCTCTAGTATAAATATCTCTCTGATGAAAGGAAAAATGATTACGTCTAAAACCTAGAGACAGACTCAAATTCCAGATGTTTACACCTTGGGAAAATCTACATATTTCTTATCTCATTCTGCGCATCAAACAAATTCCTACGCCCTCATGCCGAACCAGATTCACTCTGTTGCGTGCGGACTCATTTGAGAACCGACGTAACGTAATAGACCAAACCCCGTGCGAAGATTTCCTCGACTTACAGGATCACACGAATACTGCCTGCAGACTATGGCCATAAAACGTAATATAAGCGAACTCGTCTTAGATCTAAGATTCCCTTATATCACTTGTCTAGAACGAGTTAACACGATTTGATCTCTGGCGTTTAAAATTAACGTGAAACCGACTCGCGTTACTCATTTCGTCTGCTCGTAAACCTACATCAAAGAAAATGCAATTAAATGCTAACAGCCATAAACTGCTTGCTAAATTAGAAAAGAAAGACAGAGGTTTTGAATGGGAGAATTTAGTCCCCACGGGCGTGGGTGATGGAGACGTAGAAGGCGAAAATAAAGACAAAGAGAAAGATATATGAAATCGATAACATAACCTCTGTCACAGTATCAAAAATTGGATTTGACTAACGTTTTATTATCATGTGAGAAGTATTTGTGCCAAATCTGATACTGATTAAAAAAAAATATGCGGAAGTTATGAGAGCATTAGTAGCGTAAAACAAGATTCCGAGAAAATCTAGATTTTCTTTATAGGAAAAGCTTCATTTCTGAAGAAAATACTATTTACAAAATCAAAATATGCCTACGTAGAATGTGTTCTGACAAAAAATTTTCACAGATTTAGATTCAGGGAAATATAAATTATACGAGTACAGACTAATCCCAATTTTCATGTTTCTGCTGTTTTGACTTAAAATGTGGTGTAGCTCCTCCCCACATGCAGGCTTGTATATTCTCTTTCGCAGTTTTTAAAGTTACACTGGTAATGTTGCCCTGGAATACTTAATTCACTTCTTCATTTTCTTGTTCACTCCTTATTGAGCTTGGTCCACCTTGCAGGAAGACTGCACCAAACATTTACATGATATTGTAGTAGTCAAGTCAGTCCTATTGTTTGGCTCTGAGACATGGAGAGCAACAAAAACAACAACCAAAAAGCTACAGACTTTTATAAATGGGTGTTTGCGTAGAATAGAAGGACTGAAATGGTATGACAAAGTCACAAATGTGGAATTGATGACAAGAACCAGACAAGTGCCAGTGGAACAAGAGTTGAGAAGAAGACGCGGGCGATGGATAGGACACACATTGAGGAGACCTGTTGATAGCAGCATCACCGGGTGTCCTTGTTCTGGAATCCACAGGGAAAGAGAGGCAGAGGTTCAACCCAGACACAAAGTTCATAGGTTACATTAGGGCGAAAACACAGAAGTAAATAAAAGAACTACAAATTTACCTACCAAGAGCTAACTGAAGATACATTTAAAAGAAAGAAAAAAAAAGAAGTAACCACTTGAGTTTTTCTTTTAAGCGATTATTTGCAAGGCTCGATATGCCACAAAGGACAGTGGATAACTGCCTAGATGAAATTTTCATGCTCGGAGATTTCAATGCCAGAGTTGGTAATGACCATGCTAGATGGGGTGGATTTATCGGAAGATTTGGAGAAGATACTCTTAATGACAATCTTGATGGGCGACCTAATGATAAAGATAACAACAGACAACGAAGGCTTGGAAGAGATCAAGGGAAAATATGGACTTGATATAGTAGTAGTAGTAGTAGTAGTAGTAGTAGTAGTAGTAATAGTAATAGTAGTAGCCCCTTCGGTCATACCTGAGTATAGGAATGCGCTCCTGAAGTGGTAGCTGTTTTTTTTCCTGTTGTTTCTTTCTGTGTGTTCTTTTCTCTTCTGCTTGTTGTGAGAGCGTCCTTTCGCCCAGTCTGAGGCGGCGCCGTAGGGAGCATCGCTGCTTGGTGCGATCGGCACCTTCAGCCTCCCATGTTGCTGGATTTATGTCCAGTGCTTTCATATCTCTGTTGCACACAGTCGCGGTCGCCCAACTGTTCTTTTGCCATCTGCCAGTTGTCTGCCGAAGACACGACCATCTTCCATGCGGCGGACATGGCCAAACCGGCGTAGTCTGCGCGGTCTAAGCAGTGTATTCATGGTTTAAACAAATAAACAAATGGTTTGAAGGCCATCACGTGGCAGGACAGCACATCGACATTTGTCGATTTGTCCTTCCAGTAATTACCAAGGATGTGGCGTAGACACCGCAGATGGAAGGTAAATAACGGACTTGGAATAGACAGTTATTTAAAATGGAGAAACATCCATAAACTTCTATGCTTAATATAAAAATGTTGTAGAAGGAAGCATACAAGACTACATAAGAAAACCACCATACCACAGGACCAAAAAAAAAAAAAAAAAAAAATCAAATTGACCAAGACGTTCAGGTCATTACTACACGGCATAAAGATATGTAGGGGAGCATACGGGGCGTCAGATTATCATCTTCTGTTAATCAAAGTTGAAGCTCAGAAGATCTGTAAACAATGCATAGTTACAAACAACAGTTTAATAAGAGATATCACTGCTGTGATTATAGTAACAATGTTTCTTTTTACTTCCACAGATGATGGCAATTGTGTGAATATGTTGAAGAAGTGTAAGGAGTGTGCCTTAGAATATACAATAACTGGGTAGGTGAAAACAAAACAAAAAAACTGTTAAATCCATTTTTAAGTATTCTAAGCCCTTCTTTAGTCCTTGGACTAAAACAGTTTTTCTCCATAATGTACGTTCTTAGTGGTTGAACTCCTCTGTATCATTAAGTTCTTTTATATATGTCGATTTACTTTCGACGACCCTGTGGTTGTAGATCTGTTATTTGTTAAACTTGAACTGTATTATTCCAACATACATGCTGGCGTAGATGATAAAGGGGCGAAGGAGTGGGCTGTAAATAATAAGAGGGCAATACATGGTGTCCGGGAGCACAAATCGTTTAAAAAGCCGAGTTGTTTTTACAGCGAAATAAGGTAGCTTGAAATGGCTAATCTGCTTGGCTTTTTTTTTTTTTTTTGAAAACACAGAATTAAATAAAAGAACTACAAATTTACCTACCAAGAGCTAACTGAAGATAAATTTAAAAGAAAAAAAAGAAGTAACCACTTGAGTTTTTCTATCAAGCGATTATTTGCAAGGCTCGATAAGCCACATGAACTTTTCCAATTTTCACGTGTGTAAGAAATAGGAATAAGAAAATTAATCTGCAATGTCACGTGGCAACAGTGGGGTTCACATTGGGGATGTAAGTAACAGTAATAAGACTCTGTTACATGTAAGATCATAAGGGGGAAATTCAACACGCGTTGGCACCATGGTTGCCAGTTGAAAATTGTGAAAAAAAAGTCAAACACCTTCACAAAAAAAGCCAAAAAAAAATAAAAGCAGCCAAACACTTTAAAAATAAAATAAAATCAAACTATTTAAATAGATTATTCATATACACATCACAAAAAAAAAAGCTCCAGATCGAGGTCATCAATGACATTTCCACTGGAACCTTCGCCATTTACTTTGTCAGAAGTATAGCATATTAACATTTTAGACGATGCAGTGAAGTCCTTACAACATTTATTCTAAAGCAACAGTTAGGCTCTGATTCTTACAATAGAGACAAGCAGATGCAACTGCATTCTGTTTCTTGCTTTAATCTTACCTGATGGTACAAGAGAGAATATCCTCTCAACTACAGCAATCAGCAATTATTTTTCTGTATTGCTGTTCTAATGTGATGATGCTGTTTTCTGCATTGTGTATAAAAGGTAACTCTGAAAATGGGGCCATGAAGCCTTGTTCAAAATTATCACAGGGCTCAGTTTTGACAGGCCTTGAAAAGTATCTCTGGCTGAGGGAAGTCTACGTCTAACTTGACTGAGAGATTCATCTTGCATAGATAAACGTCTTGGCTTGACATTTTCTATTTATTGATGAGCCTCAATGCCCATGTTCTGCTGTTAGAGCCTATCCCATTCTGTTAAGAACGTAACACCAAAATCAACTTGATGAATGCTTTTTTCCCCCCTTCCCATTGACATCACACATTCTCATCTGAAGACTATGCTAGTGCAAGAGTAGTTCTTGGTACAGATTGAGTGGATCAGCTTTGTTTTGCCGAAAAAGAACATTCAATCTTTCAAATTCTTCGACAACAGGCATAGCAAACACAAACCACATGTAGTTTTTGTGGTCTGACAAAATTTCCTTTAAAAGCCTAGCTCAGCAGAAGTGAATAAGCCCTCCGCTCATCCCAGTTCATCAAAATATTAAACATAACCGTTTCTCGTACGAGCCACCTAGTAGATTATGGTTTTTCAAATGGGAAGGGAGCGGCTCGAGCAGGTTCAAATTCTGCAGCTATGTTTATAACGGAAAAACATTATTTATACAATTGACGTCACAACTCACTATGGCGAAAACAGTGAGATATTTATGTCAATTAAAATCCGATATGCGATGGTAGTGTGGAAACTGCATGTTGAATGCACAAAGCCAGTGAATTCCAGATACTTTTCAGTTGCACAGAGAGAAGAGACATATCTCAATCTAGACCGCATTGAGTTATTACAACCAACCATGGCAAACGAATTTTTGTTACGCCAACCAATTGTTTTAAAAAGCCAAAAAATAAATAAAAGCCATAAAGCCAAACAATTTTTTCGACGCCAACCAATGTTTTAAAAAATGCGTAAAAGCCAAAGGAATTTTTTTACGCTAAGCAATTTTAAAAAAAGCAAGATTTGTAGAATTTGGCGTCAAAAAAACCAAATTGGCAACCCTGGATGACACATTGCAACCTTCGAGGCGCGAGGGACGCATCAATGAGTCATTTTGCCACGAAGCCGCCAAAGGTATGACAAGCACAATTCACTTAAAATGAAGCTTTTTGGGAGTGATCTAACTAGTCGGCGATCCAAATGTTTCATTTCCGACACAGACTTTAGAAGTACGGGGTTTTTAGCTCTTCCTTTAATAGACATTCTTGTCGTCCCTCGGATACATTCTGTTCAGTACAATGCAGGAATTCCCGTTTAAAAAATGGCGCCTGTGGGCATTAATCAAAAACTTGTTTGCACAAGGACGCCAAACTGGGGAAACAAAAGGTTGGTAACCACTGGACCAGAGCGTTGCTCCGTTTATTGATAAATAAATCATCGGAACTTAAACGTAGCCAGTAATTATCTGTTGACATGCACTTGAGAAAATGAGAAACGCTTGCTCACATAACCAACCACCCGTGTGGATTATGGGACCTCATGTTAGGGTATAAAGATTACGACTGTGTAATATGACCGTGGGTCCTCTCAAACATGTTGTAAAGGGCGACTAAGGAAGGTTCTAGGTTTCTTGACTTATGAGTTCGAGTCATGAGCGAGGACTACAACCCACAGAAGCCAGCTCAAAACCTCAGAAATGAGGTATCTCAGGAAGATTGTTGAAGTAACAAGAAGAGACATGGTCCGCAACGATACGGCAAGGCCTCAAAACCCAGACCCTGCAAACCCAAGAAGAACAGTTCCAACTACAATAGTTTGGCCATTGCTGCAGAATGGGAGAAGATTGGCTACCAAGACAAGTATTGGAAACTAAGAGCCAGGGATCTAGACCTCATGGACGACCAAGTTCGCTGGGAGGGCAATATTAGACGATCTCTGAAGGACCGAGATTGGAACCAGACCAGGAGGAAGACAGGCAATAGGAAAGTGTGGCGCTCTCTCTGGCAAACCTCAACACCCCAGGGTAGAAGAGGAATGTCTAATTTTATATATATATATATATATATATATATATATATATATATATATATATATATATATATATATATATATATATATATATATATATATATATATATATATATATATATATATATATATATATATATATATAAGAGCTATACAGTATGTAGAAAAAGAAACACTGCTAACAAAGTGGAAAGAATGAAGGCTTTGACTGGTATTCTCGCAGTAAAAATCAATAACTTTATTGATTCATTGACAACAGTTCGACTACGTATTTAGATTTAATTGATGTTCCTAAGCAAGTCAGGCGGCCTTTTGTTTTGCATGTTTTTACTACTCTATCAGTGTGGTAACGTATCACCTGTTACAAACTATTCTTTCAGATTTCCTGGGATTAGATATTCACCATGAAGACATGCTGTCGAAAAGAAAGACCTCCTGGTAAGTATTCTTGTTTTTAAATGTCTGTTTGAAAAGGGCTGTTACGGTGTGACAATGTTTGTGGTCTTTTGTTTGCTGTCATATAACATATATATTTCTCATATTTAAGGCAATCTGTCCCAGGTTCCTGTCGTCTCCATAGTTCTTTTTCATGTCCGTGAGGTTGGTGAAGGCCATATTGTCGATTTGCTGTTTTTGTCTGGAATACATGTTCTGGTCACATTTCACAAATTATAAGCGTTTAAAAAAAAAAAAAAAAAACTACCGATAATGAATTTCACCCATTTTTAAAATGTAGGCTAACGCTTATGTTGTCCATAAGGATCAATAAATTTTGCCCAGTCTCGCGATGTTATTCCTCGTTGTCACCAGAAGTATTCTAGCGGTCACCCTTCCTTTTCTCGGAACTTTCTTGAGAAAATTTCATCGCCTTTCTCGTCTGCGTCTTCCATGGGGATTCCATTTTCTTCCATTTCGGATTCTATACTGAAAGCATGTTGCTACAATGTGTAGCTGAAGCAGCCTTGCTTCTTCTTAAAGTAGCACATTGATATGACTAGTGCAGTAATCAAACCTATGTTGACTACTTTCAATCTAGTGTTTGGTTTGGTTTGGTTTTAAGCGCTATCTTCATTGCACACAGACAACTCCATCAGTGCTCCGATCTCTTCCCTTAGATCACACAAGGAGGATCTCAGCACAGTGCACGAACTCCGTAGCACCGGCGAGAATCCCAATGCGGGTATATGGGAATTACACATTCTATGAATATTTTTGTGGTGTGTAGGTTTCTAATTTTTAAATGTTCCCAGGGCTAATTAAAAAAAAAAAAAAAAAAAAAAATTAAAATCCAGTGTTAAGACTGGTAAAATACGATTTTAAAATAATATAGGGCAGTTGTAGAGAATCACAGGAAATAAATATACCAACATTGTGGCTACAGGTCTCCGTTAATGTCCATGAGGCTTGAAGAAAAAAAGATGTAAATTGAAACAGACGAATAAAGGAAAAAATATTAAGGTATGTGAAGTCACTGGAGGAATGAACATCCAGGTGTCGTTATAACACTGTAGAATCCACGGCAGTGTGCGATAGAGAATTAACATTTGTTGTTAGTGACTTTAAGCTGCTGTGACATAATTTACACTGACAAAGGTATAAACAAGGCATTTTTAGGCGTATGACCTTTAAAAAATATTGGGGCGCCTTTTTTTTTTGTTTAAGAAAAAGAAAGAAAGAAAGAAAGGAAAAAAAAACGATGCGCCTGTGCGAAATCTAAGATTAACTGTGCATACATTTCAAGCATAGTAACATTATAAACAATTAAGCTACGTTACTTTGTAGCACGTATAGTCCCGGGGGTGGGGGTGGGGTGGATGTCTGAGGAGACAAAGAATATGACTATTGTCACCTCTAGGCGTGCCGTAAAAAGGCGACTATTGTAGGGGTTGTGCATGAGGCTGGCAAAAACCTTATAATGCAGAAAGGTAAAAAGATAGTCCCATAGTAGATACTGCCTCAGGGGAGTGAAGTGTTAGAGACTTCACCATACTAGGTCCAGCATCGAGAGGTGGGGCGGGGGGTGACCAGTTCCCTTCCTCGCTGCCGTTTCCTTCCCTAACTCAAAGAGCAGTCAGGTACCCATTTACAGCTGAGTAGACTGGAGCGTGTCGGTACCGTGATTCGAACTCGTCACCTGTGCCGCGAGAGACCAGCGCTCTAACCACTCTGCCAATCGGACGCTCTGCAAAACAAATGTTGGAAATATTACGCGAATTAAATAATGGAAATTCAAAAGTTAGCACTCCTCGTCATTCTTTTACCAGTGATTCGTTGATTTCCTGATTTTACTATGTTAACAACAACAACAACAACAACATTTTATAAAATAAACAATTGAAATGAAATTGTTCGTGTAGAGAAGAATAAATGAGGAGGCTGCTATAACACTGGTAAGGAAACAAATATATAAAGTAAACAAAATAAAATGGTATGAAATCAGTTTTACAAGTTAACGGTACACAGGAAACACGGGACGTTTCCGGGTTTCATCCTTCGTCATCCACAGTTATGAAAATAGAGAATCGCACAATATAAAATTATCACGAAACAAAAACAGGGTAGCAGCGATGAATATAGTATAGTATATAACAATAATAGCTCCTTCAGTCATAACTGACTATGGGAATGCGCCCCTGAGGTGACAGCCCTCAGCTGCTTATTTTCCTGGTGTTCCTTTCGACGTTTTCTCCTCTCTTCTGCTTGTTGTGTGAGTTTCTTTTCGTTCAGTCTGAGTTGGCGCCGCAGATAGCATCGCCACTTGGTGCGATCGGCAGCTTCATCCTCCCACATTGCTGGATTTATGTCCAGAGCCGTCATGTCTCTCTTGCACACATCTTTGAACCTCAGCTGCGGTCGCCCAACTGTTCTTCTGCCGTCTGCTAGTTGGCCATAGAAGATATCTTTTGGCATGCGACCATCTTCCATGCGGCGGACATGGCCAAGCCAGCGTAGTCTTCGCTGTCTAAGCAGCGTATACATGCTTTGAAGGCCAGCACGTGACATTTATAGTATAGTATATAACAATAAATAAGGAGGCTGCTGTAAAAATGGTAAGAGAAGACTTTGTTGGTCCTAATGTGGGCAGAGAACAATTTGACCAAATATGCACAACCATAGCACGGCAAGATAAGGTCGATAGTGCCTTCGTTGTCATGTTTGTTTTTGGTTTTGTTTTAAGGACTATCTTCATTGCACACGGACAACTCCATCGGTGCTCAGATCTCCTCCCTTAGATCACACAAGGACGATCTCAGCACAGTCCACGAACTCCGTAGCACCGGCGAGAATCCCATTGTATGTATATAGGAATCACACATTCTATAAATATATTTGGTGGGTAGGTTTATAATTTTTAGATTTTGGCCGGGCAGCGGCCTTATGGCCTACTCTTTACGATTTCCAACTGCCGTGGGATTTTTAACGTGTGCAACTTGCACACGGGACCTCCTATTTTTTCCGCCCTTACCCGAGAAGGCTAGGCTTCCGATCTCACAACCCATGAGACCAGGGCGGTGTATGACATCATTAG
Organism: Oreohelix idahoensis; assembly: GCA_024509875.1. Classification (NCBI taxonomy): domain Eukaryota; kingdom Metazoa; phylum Mollusca; class Gastropoda; order Stylommatophora; family Oreohelicidae; genus Oreohelix; species Oreohelix idahoensis. The sequence goes on along the minus strand of JAMPIV010003473.1, from coordinate 543,667 downwards.
GACCACTGGTTCTGAAACAAAAAATACAAAATTCCATAAATTATATTCCCTCTACTGGGAATCGAACCTGGTACCTCTAGAATTCGAGGCGCATGCCATACATCTTAGCCAGTCCGGCCCCGTTGTCATGTAATAAGGAATAACATAGAATTATATATGGTTTAAAAATAACAACAAAAACAAGTTAGGAAAATGTGAATACATTTTTTTTAACTATCATTGGGATTTGTATGTGATGTCATTTTAGTTCTGATGACTACCTTTTTTAACCCCCACTCTCTCTCTCCCCCCCCCTCCCCCCGGGGCCAGTTTTGTTTCTCTGTATACCTGTAATTCAAACATTTTCTTTAAAGTTGTCACTTAATTAACTTGTAGATTAAAATTAAATTCATTTGCATCAGCGTAGATCCTCATTTATTTCAATTTGATTCGCAAGGGGCACGTGGTTTTCTGATACCTGTTCTGGTGATTGACAGCGCACGCGTGATCAATAAAGCTAGCGATTCCGCTATATTTTCAGCACGTCAGTTTATCTCAACAACAACAAAATAAAAGAAATCGTGAACCTAGGTGGTGTGAATAGCACCTATGGCGAAAACAGACGGAGGCGATCCGGAACCTGTATCTTTCTCTTTTTTTTTTTTTTCTTTGAGGTTTTTGCTTTCTTGTGACGAGGCACGTTTCTTTGAACCTAGACTTAAGTCAGTTGGTTATATCAGAGCGCAGTTACCATTCAGAAATAAGTGAACTGTCTCAACTCTAGTACAGTGTTGATTGTTTTTTTTTTCTTAACCAGCGGCACTTGGGCTTTCAGCCCTTCGGCCCAATGACATGTCATTGCGAGGCTGGGGAGCCTGTGGACTTTCCTTCCAAACCGGTCAGGAGCTTCGCTACTTCCCACCCACAAAGGGTTTATCTCAGGAGCCGTTCAGGTTATTCAGTCAAAATCCCGGTCGATGATACTTCTTCAAATGCCCAAGCCCGGGCATGAACCTTGAACGCCTGATCGCCAGCGCAATGTGGTAACCATTACATTAGCGCGGCTCCCAGTACAGTGTTGATAAATACTAAGCCCAGATAAGGACTACTAGTGTCTATCAGCTGACATGGCCAAGTCCTGACAAGTTTTGGTTTGGTTTGGTTTGGAGGACCATCTTCATTGCACACGGACAAACTCCATCAGTGCTCCGATCTCCTCCCTTAGATCACAAAAGGAGGATCTCAGCACAGTGCACAAACTCCATAACACCGGCGAGGATTCCATTGTGTGTATACAGGAATCACATTCTATAAATATTTTTCTGGTGGTTAGGTTTCCTTAATTTTTAAATTTTTGCCAGGGTAGCGGCCGTGTGGTCTACTCTTCACGATTTCCAACTGCTGAGGGGTTTTTAACGTGTGAAAATTGCATGACTGTTCTCGTGAAGTTGCTTTTTGTTGTTGTTTAACTAGGGCTGCTGAGCTTTTCGTTCTTTTTCAGCCAATGCTAAGCTGTAGAGTCCTTGGTATTATCTAGACTTTAGATCTAGGCTTTTCCTGTGGCTTTTTTTGCCTTTCCGAAACTTGTTGAGTTGAAGTCATGAGCTCCAGTTTCTCCAGCTTGGATTGCATTTAAAGGATCATCACATCTGGACCCAAGCTAGGAGGAAGAACTGTGCATTCCCCGCCATCCAAGAGGGCTCGCCAAATATGCAGAGCTAAAATGCTGTGCTCTGGTTCTGGGCTGTCCCAAAGAAATCGTCACGTTCTACTCATAGCCACTTCTCAGCTCCCCCTGCTTATCATGGGGTCCATACTGAGATCCTCCTACATGCAGGCAACCAGTTTCCAAGAAGTAAATCGTTATTTATTGGTCATCTAGACCAGAAATAGTGTACTTGTTGATGTGGTTGCTATGCTGTCTCACTTGTGTTATGGTTGCTGGTAGTCACGAAGGATTGAGTAACACGGTACTGGTAACGACAGCAGGTAAATAACTCGGTGGCTGTTTCTGTGTACACAAGCAATATTTTTTTGTTTGTTAGGTTATTTAATCCGGGGTGGGAAAGAGAATCAGGCGCGTTCTTTAACACCTGCGAGTAAATGTTTCTTTCTTTAACGTTTGTTTGTTTCTTTTTTTAAATTTTAAACAAAACCGGCCTCGTGACGATATGGAATAGTGGCCAAGAGTCCTGTATTGATGGCAGCATTAAATTCCTATTTTGTAGTCACTGTGAAAACTTGCCGTTAATAATAACCACAATTCCCTTATATAAGAATTGTCTTATCCTTCCCTTCCCGACGTTACTATGTTATATCTTTTCCCACCAAAATTGCAGTCTTTTTCATGGCGCGTCTTTCGATCGGAGAACTGAATTCCACGCCTGTTGAAACAACGCGCATTATGTTTCTACCCGGCAGCTCCACCATATTTTTTTTTTCATTTCAACACCTTTATGTCGCGCTTTATTTATCATTTCATTCCACACTTTATTTCGTCCTTTATTATTATTTTATCTCGACCAACATCGACCCAAGTAGAACATTCCCAATTACGAAGGAAGACTTGGCATGTGTTTTGGTTTGTGGCCTATGATTCCCAAATTTATCTATTTTTCTTCACCTTTCAACTCCTCGTAAGGGAGCATAGGTACACATATTCCAAGTCTTTCTGGTCCGTGCCGTCTGCTCAAGGTCTTTGAAAATAAAGTTCGTTCGTTCGTTCTCTCTTCTAATTTTACATGCAATGTTGGATTGAGTAATGTAACTTTCGAAGAAACCTATGTTCCTATTTCTCAACACTTTGAAAACAAAGTTCGTTCGCTCTCTCGCTGGCTCTCTCTCTCTCGCTTTCTCTCTCTCTTTCTCTCTCTCTCTCTTAGACGGGCCATCTCTCAACACTTTGAAAATAAAGTTCGTTCGCTCTCTTTCAGTCCCTATTCATACAATCGTAGACTTTTCGAATACTTTATTAGTTTTGATTACATGCCCCCCTAATCAGATTATCTTTTCTTATAATATCAATTGTAGGTTCTAATGACGATGTTTGTACTTTTCTACATATTTTATGTCATGTTTATAAGTAGTTAATGTTAATATGAGTGTGCTATTTTATTTTACTTTGCAACGTTGAATTCCTTGACATTGAGATGTAAAATGCATATGGGAATAAATGAATTCAGTATGAAAGGTGAGAGAAAGGAAGGGCAGAATGTCAGACGGGCCTGCGTGCCCAATTCTCAACCCTTTGAAAATAAAGTTCGTTCGTTCGTTCGTTCGTTCGTTCTATCCTTAGTAATGGCGGATGTTTGGTTCAGTATTTCATTACCAGGGGCCCATGCACCCACTGCATGCACCATGCGCGACCCGACCTATGGGGATGACTTCAGCAGGAAGCTTATTAATCTAGTAAAATAATGATTACTATCAAAAGTGAAAAGCTCAATTTAATATATTTTAACATTTATAATAAAATTTAAAACATATTTAAATTATTTATCAGTAGACATTCTGTAGTAATGAATATATTACACGTAAAATATTGATCTATTTAAAAAAGTTTCGAATATTGGTGCAGTGTATATTCAAAAGAATTATTTGAAATGTATCTACGGCTATCTAAAAAACACTGAAAATTACTTATAAATCTCTCCTAACTCATGTGCCTCTACAGACCAGTGTCCCCTTTTACAGCCTCACTATATGCGCTAAATATATTAATAAATGATATCTTTCTTTTAATTTCACCTAAAACGACATAATTTTATACCTTTATTGCATTTCTAGCATACATTGCGAGCTAAAAGATGATGTGATGAGAGGCTTCTTAAGATGCTGTAAAGGTGGGGCGGTACCCATGAAAGGTTAAGAAGCACTGACATAGACAAATCATTTATGTACCTTCCTACATGTATATATTCCATAAAAATGTCCACCATTTTAGTAAACATTATTTTATTTAAAGCTCAGAAACATACTCTTGAAAAACAATTTAACTAAGCTTAAGCGAGATATTCAAAATGTCTGCCTCCAACATGAATACACAAGCGACATCTATCTTTAACAGTTCTACATACCACTGAGCACAAGTCCGGTGAATCCGTATGTGGGCTTCCACATTTCTTTCAGTGTCAGCGGTTTAGAAGTGTACAAGTCCATAAATCCAAAGGAGTGAGGTCAGGAGATCTTCGAGGGTATCCAAATGCACTCCCTCTGCGACCTTATCCACTGTTCAGGAAATTCACTGTTCAGATATTCGCGCACAGCTTCAGGATAACGTGTGTGTGTATATATGTGTGTGTGTGTGTGAAAAAAGGGGGGATGGGTATGATCTTGTCGAAAATACACTTTTGTATCCGAAAACATGTTTCTTATATCAGTAATGGTCATGTAAATCGTCATATTTGGGTTTACTTCTTCTCTTCTCTTCTCTTCTCTCATATTTTCCCATTTCCTTTGTCCCATTATACAAGGGGATTGACATAATTCTTGGGCCTGACCATGAAGGACATGTCACAGAGAGCTGAAATTTTGTATAGTGTTTATTCCTTTTCAATATAGCCACCGTCTGAATTGACACACTTCTGCCATCTCTGCTTGACCTTGAAAAGACCCTGGGAGTAGAACACCCTATTTTTCAAACTAAACCAGTCATCACATGCCAGTATAACCTCTTCATCGCTGTCAAAATGATTTCCTTTTAGCTGTTTTTTAAGACTTGGGAATAGAAAAAAGTCTGATGGAGCCAAATCTGGAGAATATGGTGGGTGTGGATGTTGCTGTCATTTTCGACGGAGTCATCTGTCAAGTTATTTGCTTATGTTTGTATCATAAGTATAATTGTGTCTTTACCTGCGATGTCAGGTTGATTAGGGGTTGTCTTCCCTTGTTTATTCATTCATTGTGTTTGACCTTTAGGGTCAGAGGTTGACAGTTCGGCGTAGGCCTATGGGAAGGTTTTTTAAGCGGGAGTGAGATATACTTCCGGGAAGCCGGGAGGTCCTGTTTTTCTGAAGGGACCAAGAGTCCATTGTTTTTCGGGGAGAATCTTCGAAGTAACTGCTATGGCAGTTTTCCCCAGTGAATCTCTGTGCGTCGGGATGACGACAGAATTCCTTGTGTAGTTCTGAGGATTCATTTACCAGGTAATACCGACCTTTATGCATTATTACGCTTTTCGGTGGCAGAACATGTAAAGGATTACCTAGGGTGAACAGCAGTTCACGGATCCGCCATTTCAGAACTTATATATTTGTGCTCGAGGTAGCCATCCAAGACTGTTAGTCTTATATTGTCCAGAAATCCAGTGACGAGGATATATTGTGGGAGCCGCAGATTGGCGGAACTTCTATCTACAATAAGTATTACTGCAGGGTTGGTGATAACCTATTTAACAGAAGTACACGGCCGACGTTAGGACGAGGCCTGTGCTTCCGGCTATTATACTACAGCCTGATATGTGCAATTGGCAGGGAGTGCCAAGTTGCACCTGTGTGTCAAGGTAACTAAGGCATCTGACGCGTTTAGTCAGAGACGCCAAGGGCGACGCTACGAACTGTCATTATTGAAGAACTTTGCTATTGACCATGCACGTCTATTCTGATGTTTACCTTTTTGAATGCCAAATGTATACCTATCGATGTCAGGTCAGCATGACCTTGTTACACTGACTGTTCCTGTTGATATTATGTGTGTTCCCGTCAATAAATGTCTTGAAACATGCCTGCAGTGTCAAAGCATCCTTGATTACTGCATGTGAGAGTATGGGTTGCAGGATCTACATCTATACGAGCCTAAACACATTCGCGTCTTCATTCGCACCCACACTCAATTCATCATACGCTCGCACCACACATCTAACAACATGTATACTGTCTTGGGCCAGTGATCACATCAACAAGAAGAAAAAGACAGTTACAGTGGAAGAATTTCAATATTCAAATCGTTGGCTGCTAACTGCACAAGCCGTGCTTTGTGAGAGGGCGCGTTGTCTTGAAGCAAAGGAAGATTTTGAGTGCGCGTTATCTCTCGTTTCCTGGTCACAACCTTTCTTAGTTTGGTGAGAAGATCTGCATATACTGTCCATTAACTGTGTTGCCACGAGGCAGATAATCTTTCAAAAGGATACCTTTGCCGTCCCAAAAAACAGCCAGCATCACTTTTCCTGCAGATTTCTGCGCTCTCGGCTTGACAGGTGTTGTGGAGCCCGGGGTTTTCCATTGCATGCTGGCAATTTTGGATTCGGGGTCATAATGGTGTACCCAGGTCTCATCTACTGTCACCATGGTCTCCAAAAAATTTTTTGACTGACACTTTTTGAGCAACTGTTGACAGCAATTTACCCTCGTTTGCTTCTGTTCACGTGTCAACAGTCGTGGAACCCAGCGTGCACACACTTTTCTCATGTTCAGTCTGTTGTGTAAAATTCTATAAACTGTTCTTTCATTTAGTTTTACTCTACTAGCTATCTCCACAATTGTCATTTTTCGATCATGGTCAATGATTTTCTTCACTCTTGTTGCATTTTCATCGTTGCCTTCTGAGGCTGGTCTACCAGATCTTGGCAGATCAGCAACATTTGAGCGGCCGCACTTAAACTGTTGACACCAGTTTTTTACCGAAGTATATGAAGGACAAGAATCACGAAACACTGGTTCCATCTCCCTGTGTATTTCTGTAGGTGTTTTTCCCTGAAACATCAGAAATTTTATCACAGCTCTGGCCTGCTTCTTTTCCATTGTTTTGTCAAATCTTTGGAGCAGCAGATCCGGTCAATATGGTACATTGCGCCGTGCACCGTAGCGGGAAAACCCATTGAAGAAACAAATACGCACTTCACACATTCAGTGCAAATATGATGAACTTTAAATGTGCCAAGTTTCATCTTCCTCCTGTGACGCCTTCATGGTCAGGCCCAAGACTTATGTCAATCCCCTTGTACATGTTTTATGTTTTTTTTTGTTTTTTTTTTGTTTACCCACTGAGTTTACAAAACACTGTGAAGGTCTTTATATTTTGTATTTGTGAATAATAGAAAGGACAAAATACTCTGTTTAGCCTAGACACCGGGGCCGACGGTTATGTTAGTCCACAAGATCAAATATTTAAGACCTTGCGGTCAGGAATAAAGGGATTTATTTTTCAAATTTAATTTTGCCTTCTATTTGGCAAGGCAAGCACCATTCAATCTAGACACTGCATCCATCGGTTATATTAGGGCGCATGATAAAATATTAAAAACCATATTTTAAAAATTAATTTTGCCTTCTTTTGGCGAAGCGCGCACCGTTCAACGTAACACTGGGTGCGTCGGTAATATTAGGGCACATAATCAAATATAAAATACCTTGTAAGGAACAAAGACCTTTTTATCAATAAAATTGTGCTTAATGTTGGCGAGGCGCGACCCGTTTAACATAGACACAGTGATTGTGGGTTATATTAGGGCGCATGTCCAATTATAGAAGACCTTTTGGTCTATCTTTTTGATAAAACCCCCTTTTTTTTACATACAATTTTGCCTCACTTTAACAATGCGCACCGCGTTCAATCTAGACACATTGTCCATTAGTTATATTAGGGCACACGACTAATTATAAATCGCTGTATAAATATAAATTTTATTCGCTGCTTCTTCCGTCGCCTAAGGCTGCAGTTGTCACGACAAGGGTGTGTCTTTATCTTCAGACGACTGGGTTGCCGAAGGCATCGTGTATATAGTTTCCCATAGCGGATACCGCCGTAGGGGACTCAAGCATTTTAGACTGCGCCATACGAGGTTCAGAATCGAGAGGTGGGAATGACCAGTTCCAATCCTCGGTGCCTTTCTTTATCTAACTCAAGAACAGAGTCAATGGCAGAAGATTTTCAGGAAACTTTAAGAAAAAAAAAAAAGAATAGACATTGCTTTGCTACCTTCTTTTTCTCTTCAATAAACACCTTGTAGAAAATAAGATTTCGTTCTGTATTATAGATTAACTTACTTACTTACTTAGTCGTTCCCCTTCTACCGTGAGGTGTAGAGGTTTGGAAGAGAGAGCGCCAGACTATCCTATCGGCTGTCTTCCTCCTGGCCTGGTTCCATTCTAGTCCTCGATCCTTCGAAGATGGTCTAATGTTGTCCTCCCAGCGGACTCTGGGTCGTCCTCGGGGTCTGGATCCTTGGCTCTTTGTTTCCCATGCTTGTCGTGGTATCCGATCTTCTCCCATTCTGCAGCCATGGCCAAACCATCTTAATTGGGACTGTTCTACTTGGGTCTGCAGGGGGTAGGATTTAAGGCCTTGACGTATCGTCTGGTTGCGTACCATGTCTCTTCTTGTTACTTCAACCACCTTCCTCAGATACCTCATTTCTGAGGTTTGGATCTGGCTTTTATGGGTTGTAGTCATTGCCCATGACTCGCATCCGTATGTCAAGACTGGGACATAGGTGGAGCGGTATACAGCCATCTTCGTTTTCTTACCAACCTCTCTCTTGCTGAGGAATCCTCGATTTATGGCCTGAAAAAGTCTCCCAGCTGCTGCTTTTCGAGTGGCCAACTCTTCTTTGATGCCTCCCTTTCGGTCTATAATAGCTCCGAGGTATTTAAAGTGGTCGACCTGCTCCAGGACCTGTTCTCCCAGCTTAATCTGATGTTTTCTTTCTTCTCGTGATATCACCATGGATTTTGTTTTAGAGCTGCTTATGACCATCCCTCTCTTCTCCAGCTCTTCCTTCCAGACTTGGTGGTTGGATTGGAGATGTGCCTCTGATTTAGCAATCAGGGCAACATCATCAGCATTATTATAGATTAACACGCAAGTGAATTTCATTTTGTAGTCATGCTTCATTATCCTAGAAATGACTAAGCTTCTTGGCCATCCCATCACATTGAATGATTTTGATGAGCATGTGTTAGTTATATTCCTGCCGCCCATGGAGGTTAGCTCTCAGCATAAGATCGAATTTTAAAAGCGTGTAACAGTAAATGTGGCATAAAATACAAACCACGTTATATCGAAAAAGCCGCTAATCGAACAGCGTAAGATCGAGGGATTGGTGTATGTAAAAATCGGCTGGTGAAAACTTCAAAGATTAAAAAGTACCTAGAAAGGGAGCTGCGTGCAACCAGCTCTATATGACGAGTGGAGCGCAGACATTTTGAGCATCAGAAAATCTGAAACGTGACTAATATATAAAGCTCAGGTAAAGTTAAATAAAAGTCGTTTAAAAAAAAAATGCGCTAGCGAATAATGAAGTCATCAACACAAGTCAGCATTTAAGCTAACTGCCCAGTGTTTATGTGTAAGTTGCTTGTTATTGTTGTTTGTATTGATTAGCCAGGGTGTCACTATCAAACGTTGGGACAATCAATAACTATTATTATGTCACAACTGCAGGCTCGTACAAAGCGTATACGCCGGGTTACTTACCTTTCAAGCTACCAAGTTACCACAGTGGTTCCCAAACGGCGTGCCGCGCCACACCAGTGCGGCGCGAGAGGACGGCAGGTGTGGCGGGAAGGTTCAAAGACAATGAAAGATTTTAAGACATGTTCAAAAAATTCATAGGCCAAAAATAAATATAAAGGTCAATTTCGTGTTTATTTTGTTACCTGTGATATAATATGGGAAATATAAGTACAGAAGTCCGTAGAGTTTTCCAGATTTTATCCAGTAATATACTTTATTTTATGACAAATAGATAATAATAATAATTTTTTTTAAAGGCTGAAAAAAATGTAAATTATAATGATTACCCGACCAAAAAAAAGCTGACATCTCATTGAGTTTGTATAGTTTAAGAATGAATCATGTTTTTATGTAGCCATATTGTTTTATTCTTTGTGGATGTCTCGTGATCATATTATAAAGTAGTTGTGTTCAATGTTAGGAATAAAGAACGCACTACTTGCTGATTGTTTGTTTCTGAAGGTATTTCCTATGAATTAAAAATTTTCATTCCAAAAGTGCGGGCCAGAGAAAACAAAAAGTTTGGGAACCACTGAGTTACCATATTCGATCATTACCGCACCATCTGTTGTTTTCATCATCAAAAGTTCCCTCCTTAAACTGATCCTATGAACTACGTCACGTATGTAACATCTGCGTCAAGTCGGATGAAAACATAGAATTAATGGCAGACTTGCTTTGATCGTGCATTTAAAAAAAAAAAATTACAGCAACTTTGTCGCCGGAATCAGCTCGGTGTTTAGTGATGATAGGATCACACACCCCCCTCCCCCCACTTTAGAGTGTAAAGGAGATTAAAGGGCCGAAACACTACTCATGCTGTGACCCCATCTATTATACTGTATAGAAGAAAATGGTGCCAGTCATCACTAATCAGTAATTCCTCATGTACTGTGCTGGATGGATTAGGCGATCACTCTATACAGAACGATACAACAAGAGACAATTTGATCATCAGAAGTGATTCTTCCCCCCCCCCCCCCTCGACCAAATGTTTCGGCCCTTTAATCTCCTTTACACTCTAAAATAGGGGGGGGGGGGGGGGGGGGGGGGTGCGTGCCCACTTGGGTCATGACTCACAAGTGTCAACATCCTGTTGTCATATCCAGATAATTTAACGCACTCCACCTTGGTTGCATCTTTCAACTTCACTCCTGTTTTTCCTACCAGTTGGAAACCAATCGTGGAAGTAATCCTTGTGTTGAAAATAAATTACATGTCCTGAATTCCATAGCCCGTTGCGGTTGCTCCACAGCCGGCATGATGCGCTCTTTCTGCAGTTTCACTGAGCCTCTTAAGTGCCCTTGTTCTTGACTGTCCTATCAAACCCAGTAACTTCAGTAGATCATACACTGAGGCAGCTTCTAGACCTCTTGCGCCTACCTCAACAGCCATACTCGTGCTGTGACCACGTATATTATACTGTATAGAATAAAAATGGAGCCAGTCATCATTAATCAGTAATTCGTTATGTCATTCTTTTTCATGTACCGAGTTGGATAGATTAGGCCAGGGGTCGGGAACCCGCGGCTCGCGAGCCGCATGCGGCTCTTTGAGCCATCTCGTGCGGCTCTCGGCTCTCTACTACTTAACTCTTAGTGAATGAGGGATACCATGTGATTTTTTTTCCCATGCGGCTCTTAATTTGTTAAAATGGAGACAAAATTAAATATTTGGCTCTTGGTCACGGAAAGGTTCCCGACCCCTGGATTAGACGATCACGTGTCTCCATAACGCCATGTCTCCAGTACTGTTTATCAGTTCTGTTGCTGGCTTTTGTCTAATGCCATCATGTCAAATCTGCCCAGCATCTTCTCTCTTTGTCGTTCATAATCCCCTTTTCTTCCATTTTTCATGTAGTCAACGATATAATCGCGGTTTCTTCTTCTCATAACCTGTCCAAAGAAAATGGATTCATTCCTTCTAACATGAGAAACAAGTTTCCTTTGCGCATTGGCCTGTCTCAGGGCATCCTCATTACTCTTTTTGTTTTTTTATTCACTGTCCTTGGTATTTTTAACATTCTTCCGTAAAACCATATCTCTGTGGCCTCTAGTGTTTTTTTTTTCTATTTGTTTACTAATTTTCCATGGCTTACTTCCACATGTCAGGTTTGGTTCTATATAACACTGAAGAACTCGATAAAATTGGTCATATCGTTTGTAGTGAAATTGACAGAGATACAACGGTAAAATACCTCCAAAGATAACATGTAAGGATAAAAACATAATGCGTAGGCTGCTGATAGTGCATGATCGCCCAGACCGCGGGTCATCACCCTCCATAAAATTGACTTGCTAGACAGGAGGGGAACGGCGGATAAAAAGGAAAAAATATGACTGGAAAGATTGCGTGAGACTAGAAAGGCTAAGGAGACGCAATTGGGGGGGAAACGGACAAAAGTCACGTTTCCCAAGTTGACATAAAGTAAGGAACTCGACAGAAGGGACCTTGGATATGTTACGCCACAGTCATTTATTGGTCGCTTTTGCGATACCAAGCCTTTGATTTGAATTCAGCGGCAGAACGCAGATGTTTGGAATATTACAAAAATTAAAAAGTAACTTTTTCGTAATATTAATGTTAGGAATATAAAAATTAGCTGGCCGGATGGCCCATTCTGAGCAGTGAACTAATATGTTCTTAATTTTACAGACGGATAGATAATATTGAAGATAATGACAAAAGACAGTGTTGTTCACATCAGCGACAGACTGTATGGAATAAAAAGTGTCGCTATTTGCACAAAAAAACACGACCTTGAGACGCAGGTGTTCAAATCTACTTAGTAGGGAAGCGAAGGGACATTGGTGGGAGCTGTGTCTAAATATAACTTTTAACGACAAAATTTTGGAGGGGAGAGAAAGGTTGGTTCAAAAATCAAGTACGTTTTTGAAAAAAAAAACAAGTAGAGACGGACAGACTAACAGATAAACATCCATACTTGACTGAAGCATGACTGAAATGACTTTAGGGTAGGAAATTTGAATTTGAAATAAACCTAGGCAGTGATTGGCCACAGACAATCATTTTATCGGCGCTCAGACGAGAAGTGGGGCCATTCCTCAATAGTTGTTCGATGATAGACACAGTATTTTAAAGTGTGGTGATTTCCAAATGAAAGAAAGTGAAATAAGTTCAGGGACGCCATACTATAGCCAGCAGCTCAGCTGAGTTTTGCTAGCATTTCTGTGTTCTTTATTCATAATCTGGTAAGATTGAAATTATTTCTTTGTATATTTTGAATATTGTTTAATGTTCGAGTGATTTGATACTGCCATATCATAATCTAGCCTTACAAACAAGTAGGGATTTGCTCTAGACCCCCGCCCAAGTCAGGGTCTAGGGACCAACAATATACATAAACTCCAGCAAGGGTTAGGAAAGACAGATCAAGTGTTGAGAATAATGAAACATATTACCTATCCACTTTTAGGGAAGGAAACTAATAAATATTTTTCAGAATCTATAGTCTGGGAGGACCTATCTGATGTAAAACCACCATGGTAAATGTGCTGTTTGGTCAGAGAGATCTGACCTGTCTGTATGATGTGGTTGTTGTGTCCGTGTTGTGTCCAGACGTGGGTAGAGAATAGAATTTTGACACATAGCCAATACTTTGATTGCAGAGCTGTGAGTTTCAGTTGTCAACAAGGCGGTGTCCATTCAGTTGGTGATTTTACTCGAGTGTATCTGTGCAGTACGTTGTGACAGAGACCACTATTATTGCCCGCCAGCACGGAGAGGTGGGACCACCAGATTTCAGCACCAGAGCTACATATGCAAGTTGAGTGAGCCTCTGGTCTGCTGGAAGTTCACCAACGCCTTTTAGTTACTAATACCCCATAAAATTCCTGTAATTTACTGGACACTGTGTAGTCAATATAGACAGGTGTGATGAGGCCACCCCAACAGCACAAGCATTAACTATCCTCCCAAGTAGATGACTACTAGAACATTTTAATAAAACTAACTAGTCTAGTACTTATATATGTACACTCTTGCATTTATTATGTAACATTCCATGCATTTCTTTCATAATTTTTAAATCCTTTTTTTTAAAAAAGTTCTGGTCAACATAAAACTTGATCCAGAACAAATAAATGTAATATAATTCTATCAAAAATTTTACACTCTTGAGTTAGTTGAGTGTATTATAATATTTATTAAATATTATTAGTCTGCTTAAATATCTGTGGGTGTATCTATAACTATCACACCACATTACACATCATTACCCTAGACATTTTACATAGCTACATTCATTAAGAAAAAAATTGAGTGTGAGGTCGTAGTGGTAGCAAGAAAGGCCTTCTGACAATTCACAACTACATTTTATCTCAGGAGCCTTCACAGCTGGCCTCATACATTACATTTAGTAATATCACCATCATACAATACCATCAAACCCACTACATACATTGGGGTCTTGTCCAGGGATAATTAGCCCAACAGTAATATTAGGATCTCCTGGTTGGAGAAATAAAATTAGGGAAAAAAAATTGTGAAATTCCCTTTAAAATTAAAAGTGTCCCTGCAGATAAAAGTTGGTGAATCTTCACAGCCAGTGATAATTAATTAGTTAACTGGTTAGTTAGAATTAGTTAGACTATAGTCATAAGAAGTACTTAGTGTATTTACTGGTTAGAGATTTAGCTTGTATATTATTATATTGTCTGAAAAGTATGGCGGAGCTAGCAAAATTCCGATCAGCTGCTGTGCTGACCGCAAAGGAGATGGGAATGGATGGTCAGATTTTAATTCAATATGTAACGGCTGAATGTGATAAATATATTGAAAGGGAAGATAGAAAGGTAGCTGAAGAGAAGAGGTTACAAATTGAGGCTGATAGAGAAATTAAGAGGCTGCAGATTGAGGCAGAAGAAAAACGACAGCAAAGGGAGGCAGAAAAAAAACGACAGCAAAGGGAGGCAGAAGAAAAACGACAGCAAAGGGAGGCAGAAGAAAAAAGGTTGACTGCCGAAAGGGAGGCAGAAGATAGAAGGTTGCAAAGGGAGCACGAATTACGACTAAGGGAGCTGGAATTACAAGGCCCGGCTCCTGAAAATGGTGCCAGCCCTTTTGCCTCAGATGCTACGCCCAGTCTGGGAGCCTCAAACTCAGCTATGGGGTTTCATTTAGACCATTTTGTTGAAAAAGACGATGACATAGAGGGGTACCTAGGACGTTTTGAGTTATTAGCTACTACATATGGGTTAGAGAGAGAGAGGTGGAGTTTAAAGCTATCACAGGGATTGAGAGGTACTTCTTATGAAGTATTTGCCAAAATGAACAGGGAAGACCAAGACAATTATGACATGTTAAAGCAGGCTTTGTTATTAAGGTACGAGAAGAATGGTGAATTTTATCGTAAGAAATTTAGAAATGCCAAACTGTTGTCTGGGGAGACATACCACCAATTCTCTGCTAGACTAGAAACCTATTTGGAGAAATGGACGGCTCTGGGGAAGACCCAAGATCTTAAAGAAATGATCATGATTGAGCAATTGAGAGAGTCCATGGCTCCAGACATGAGAAAATTTCTCATGGAACAAGGTGCAGAGAAGTTGGGGGAAATTTTAAATGTTGCTGAGAGGTATCAGGCAGCTCAGGCAGAGGTAAGTGGTGCTAAAAAGAAGCACATAGACAATTTTAAAGCTCCACAGCAATTTAATAAATTTGATAATAGAGAGCAGGGAAATAAAGGTAGGACAAACTTTGAGCGGCCAAGAAATGACTATCGCGACAGAAACTCACAGTTCAATGACCAAAAGTTCAATGAAAGAAAACCGTTGAACCAAGGAAAAAGATGGTGTAAATGGTGCAAGAAGGATAACCATAACACCGAATTTTGTAGAAGGAAACCTTCAAACATTGCTGCAATGAAGTCGGGGACGCAAAGATTAAAGGTTAATCCTAATGGACAACAGGAACCTTATCACCCCCCAGTTTGTGAGGATGTTATTTGTAATGGGGTCACCATAAGGTGCCTTTATGATACAGGTTTGGATTATGATTCAGTTGTGAAGTTTAGCCTAGTGGACCCAAGTCAGTATACCACAGAAACAGTGGAAATACAAGGGGCGACTAAGGACATACCACTCATGACACTTCCCATCGCAAGGATAACGGTGAAAACTCGCTATGTGGAAGGAGAAATCAGAGCAGCAGTGATAGATGAACCAATCTACCCTCTGATATTGGGGTGTAGATACGTCTTCTTGGGGAATCCCGAGAAACCTGTGATCATGGCGACAGTGCAGACCAGGTCACAGAAGAAGGAGGAAGAAGGTGAACCTATAAATGCTCATCCAGAGGAGATGAGGAAGGCGCAGGCTGAGGATAGGACACTCAAGCCCTGTTTTAAAAAATTGCCCAAATGCCACACACCTCCGAGCAAGGGGGAATATTTCATGAAGAACAAACTCTTATACAGGAAGGCCGGAACTGGAACAAATGGTCACAACCAGCTGGTTCTTCCCACTTCATATAGAGATAAAGTGATGGAACTCGGGCATGCGATTCCCTTCAGTGGTCACATGGGGATCAGCGCCACAGGACAGCGTATAGCTTGTCATTACTTCTGGCCAGGGATAACGGAGGATATAAAAAGATATGTCAAATCCTGCCCAGAATGTCAAAGGGTAGCTCCAAAGCACTGGACTGCTCCTGCAACTCTAGGGGAAATGCCCATAGTGGGAACACCTTTTGAGAGGGTTGCAGTGGATATTGTAGGACCTCTCACTCGGACCAAGAGGAGGAACAGTTACATCCTTACTCTGGTGGACACTTGTTCTATGTGGGGAGAGGCGGTAGCCCTGCCATCAATTGATTCAAAACATGTAGCAGAGGCACTACTTACAATATTTACCCGATTAGGATTCCCGCATCAAATCTTGACGGATAATGGTTCTCAGTTCAAGGGGAAACTAACGGAAGAAGTTTTTAAGCTATTTCAAGCCAGACACTTTCATTGTAGTCCGTACCATCCACAAGGGAACGGCCAGGTAGAGAGGTTCAACGGGACTCTCATTTCTATCCTGAGAAAGCTGGCACACGAAAAACCGGATCTGTGGGATCAATTCCTGCCCGCCGCATTGTTTGCGTACCGGGAGGTACCACATAGTTCAACCGGGATGGCTCCCGCAACTCTGCTATTTGGGAGGCCAATAAAAGGTCCATTAGAAGCTCTATTAAGGACCTGGACAGATGAGAAGGCGGAAGAGACTGTTACCTCATCGTATCAATACGTGAACGAACTGACCACTCGTTTGAAAGCTGGATGGAAACTGGCAAATGATAATTTGAAGCAAGCCAGGAAGAAACATGCAGCATATTTTAATAGGAAGGCAAAGGACAGGGAACTGGCAGTCGGAGAGAAGGTGCTGCTTCTACTACCCGGAAGCCAGAATAAATTACAAATTGGTTGGCAAGGTCCATATACGTTGCTAGAGAAGGTGTCTAGAACAAACTATAAAATTGACAAAAAGGGGAAGGAGAAAGTTTATCATGTAAACCTGTTAAAGAAGTATCTGGACAGACCACTCCAGGAAAGCACCCCCTTATTGACCTTGGCTATTGCAACCCAGATGCAAAAAGAACCACTCACCTCACATGAATACCCATTACATCCTTGTGAAACCGCAGCACAGGTAAAAGTCAGTAAGCACCTGACTAAAAACCAGAGGGAGAGAGTTCAACAGGTTCTGGAGGAACATACAGATGTATTAACAGATAAACCAGGCCATACAAATTTGCTACAGTATGACATGAAACTGGTAGACTCAAACCCAATCTGTATGAGAGCCTATTCTATTCCGTTCGCGAAGGAGAAGGCATTGAAGGAAGAAATAGAGTATTTGTTGAAGGAGGGGATTATTTCGCACAGTGAATCATCTTTTAGTTCTAGTGTCGTTTTGTTGAGAAAAACCGTCTGGGGAACACAGACTGTGCATAGATTACAGGAAACTGAATGCTGTCACAGAAGGACAAGTGGATCCATTACCAGACACAAAACAGTTATTTGCCAGACTGAACAAGGCAAAATACTTTTCAAAGGTGGAGCTTAGTAAAGGCTATTACCAGATCCCAGTGAAGCCTGAAGTGAGACCTTATTTGGCTTTTAGCACTTCGGATGGACATTATGAATTCAATATGCTACCATTCGGACTGAAAAATGCTCCGAGTGTGTTTTCAAGGATGATGCGCAAATTGTTGGATCCCCTGAATAACCCATGTATCACGAATTTCATGGATGATATTCTCGTCGCCACAGAGACATTTGAAGAACACATTGAAGCTCTGGAGATGTTGTTTGATAGACTTCGGGAGGCGAACTTAACTGCTAGGCCAACAAAATGTTGTATTGGATGCAAAGAGTTGGAATTCTTGGGACACACTGTATATCAGGGTAATATGACCCCTGATCCTAAGAACTTGGAAAAACTGCAGAGAGCACCTAGGCCGCAAACAAAAAAGGACGTGCGATCATTTGTGTCGTTATGCGGATTTTATCAGAAATACATCAAGAATTTTAACGCTATTTGTGCTCCTCTGACTGATCTGACTCGCAAGGGACTTCCAGATAAAATTATTTGGACTGCACAATGTGAACTAGCGTTCCAAGAGTTAAAGGAAAAACTCACTAGCAAGCCTATTCTCAAACTGCCTGATTTGACACAGGACTTTGTCTTAAGAACCGATGCAAGTAATGTAGGACTAGGAGGGGCTTTGTTGCAAAGATCATCTTCACCTGATGGGGAACTGAAACCAGTCGCTTATGCAAGCCGTAAATTGAATAAGGCGGAACAAGGATACTCCACAAGCGAAAAAGAATGTTTAGCGTTAATCTGGGCAATAAAGAAGTTTCAAATCTATCTGTATGGTAGGACTTTTGTGGTGGAGACGGACCATCAGCCTCTCGTATTCTTATCTCAGGCTAAGCATGAAAACGCAAGATTGCTGAGGTGGTCTTTATTGCTTCAACCTTATCAGTTCAGTATCCAATATATCCCAGGCAAATTGAATGTCGGTGCAGATTTCCTCAGTCGGCACCCCTGTGATCAAAATTAGAGTAGTGGCAGACGTGAGGAGTAATTTTACCTATGTGTATCGCTGGTTTTGGAACTTGCCATAGGCATGTTTTCAAGTGGGGAGATGTGTAGTGAAATTGACAGAGATACAACGGTAAAATACCTCCAAAGATAACATGTAAGGATAAAGACATAATGCGTAGGCTGCTGATAGTACATGATCGCCCAGACCGCGGGTCATCACCCTCCATAAAAATTGACTTGCTAGACAGGAGGGGAACGGCGGATAAAAAGGAAAAAAATATGACTGGAAAGATTGCGTGAGACTAGAAAGGCTAAGGAGACGCAATTGGGGGGGAAACGGAGAAAAGTCACGTTTCCCAAGTTGACATAAAGTAAGGAACTCGACAGAAGGGACCTTGGATATGTTACGCCACAGTCATTTATTGGTCGCTTTTGCGATACCAAGCCTTTGATTTGAATTCAGCGGCAGAAGCAGATGTTTGGAATATTACAAAAATTAAAAAGTAACTTTTTCGTAATATTAATGTTAGGAATATAAAAATTAGCTGGCCGGATGGCCCATTCTGAGCAGTGAACTAATATGTTCTTAATTTTACAGACGGATAGATAATATTGAAGATAATGACAAAAGACAGTGTTGTTCACATCAGCGACAGACTGTATGGAATAAAAAGTGTCGCTATTTGCACAAAAAACACGACCTTGAGACGCAGGTGTTCAAATCTACTTAGTAGGGAAGCGAAGGGACATTGGTGGGAGCTGTGTCTAAATATAACTTTTAACGACAAAATTTTGGAGGGGAGAGAAAGGTTGGTTCAAAAATCAAGTACGTTTTTGAAAAAAAAACAAGTAGAGACGGACAGACTAACAGATAAACATCCATACTTGACTGAAGCATGACTGAAATGACTTTAGGGTAGGAAATTTGAATTTGAAATAAACCTAGGCAGTGATTGGCACAGACAATCATTTTTATCGGCGCTCAGACGCGAAGTGGGGCCATTCCTCAATAGTTGTTCGATGATAGACACAGTATTTTAAAGTGTGGTGATTTCCAATGAAAGAAAGTGAAATAAGTTCAGGGACGCCATACTATAGCCAGCAGCTCAGCTGAGTTTTGCTAGCATTTCTGTGTTCTTTATTCATAATCTGGTAAGATTGAAATTATTTCTTTGTATATTTTGAATATTGTTTAATGTTCGAGTGATTTGATACTGCCATATCATAATCTAGCCTTACAAACAAGTAGGGATTTGCTCTAGACCCCCCGCCCAAGTCAGGGTCTAGGGACCAACAATATACATAAACTCCAGCAAGGGTTAGGAAAGACAGATCAAGTGTTGAGAATAATGAAACATATTACCTATCCACTTTTAGGGAAGGAAACTAATAAATATTTTTCAGAATCTATAGTCTGGGAGGACCTATCTGATGTAAAACCACCATGGTAAATGTGCTGTTTGGTCAGAGAGATCTGACCTGTCTGTATGATGTGGTTGTTGTGTCCGTGTTGTGTCCAGACGTGGGTAGAGAATAGAATTTTGACACATAGCCAATACTTTGATTGCAGAGCTGTGAGTTTCAGTTGTCAACAAGGCGGTGTCCATTCAGTTGGTGATTTTACTCGAGTGTATCTGTGCAGTACGTTGTGACAGAGACCACTATTATTGCCCGCCAGCACGGAGAGGTGGGACCACCAGATTTCAGCACCAGAGCTACATATGCAAGTTGAGTGAGCCTCTGGTCTGCTGGAAGTTCACCAACGCCTTTTAGTTACTAATACCCCATAAAATTCCTGTAATTTACTGGACACTGTGTAGTCAATATAGACAGGTGTGATGAGGCCACCCCAACAGCACAAGCATTAACTATCCTCCCAAGTAGATGACTACTAGAACATTTTAATAAAACTAACTAGTCTAGTACTTATATATGTACACTCTTGCATTTATTATGTAACATTCCATGCATTTCTTTCATAATTTTTAAATCCTTTTTTTTTTAAAAAGTTCTGGTCAACATAAAACTTGATCCAGAACAAATAAATGTAATATAATTCTATCAAAAATTTTACACTCTTGAGTTAGTTCAGTGTATTATAATATTTGTTAAATATTATTAGTATGTGACACGCAGAACAGAAGCAAAGAACAAAGTGCTAGCAGCAAAACAGAAGTCCTGGGAAGAATTTGGAGAAAAGCTAGAAAAAGATGCACAAGAAAACCAGAAATTGTTCTATAAGACCCTAAAGAACATGAGGAAAGAAAAACAATGCCCTCTCAAATTTATAAAGGACAAGCAAGGCAAATTGCTTACTGCCCCGAAGGAAGTAATGGAAAGATGGAAAGAATATTTCTCAGAACTCCTGGATGGTGAGCATGGTGAAGCATCAGAAATGATAACCACTAGCACAGAAGAGAAAACCAATGATGGTGAAGATTTCATAAAGATGGAAGAACTGAGGGCAGCACTAGAGAAAATCAAGATGGGCAAAGCAGCAGGGCATGATGGTATAACACCAGAAATGGTTAAGTACATGGGAGCATCAGGCGACCTATTACTCTTAAAGGTCCTACAGACAGCATGGTGCAACAAGACCATACCAAAGGATTGGGAGATTGCCATCATAACACCAATTTTCAAAAAGGGTGACAATCGACAATGTGGAAACCATAGAGGCATATCCCTTCTCAGTGTCCCTGGTAAAATCTACTCTAGAATCCTAGAGCAGAGACTCCGACGCCTAGCTGAGCCACAATTGGATGAGGTCCAGTGCGGATTCCGAGCAAACCGAAGTACTCAAGACCTAATCTTCACACTCAGACAGCTGAGTGAAAAGGCCCTTGAGTATAAGAGTGAGATCCATCTTTGTTTCATAGATCTGGAAAAGGCGTTTGACAGGGTCCCCTGGAGCAAACTTTGGGACTGTTTGGCAAGGAAGAATATTCCAGCACCTCTGATTCTTGCTATACAGAGCTTCTACAAGTCTTGCAGAAATTATGTGAGGACAGCAAACCATAAGTCAGAAGAGTTCAGGACCACCACTGGTGTAAGACAAGGTGATATCCTATCACCTTACCTCTTCATACTCCTTATGGACGATGTCATCAAGGCATGTAAGGAGAGAACAAGAAAGTATTCAGTGGGGTACCGGAAGATGAGACAGGTCTATATTTCGGAGCTGGCATTTGCTGATGATGTTGCCCTGATTGCTAAATCAGAGGCACATCTCCAATCCAACCTGCAAGTCTGGAAGGAAGAGCTGGAGAAGAGAGGGATGGTCATAAGCAGCTCTAAAACAAAATCCATGGTGATATCACGAGAAGAAAGAAAACATCAGATTAAGTTGGGAGAACAGGTCCTGGAGCAGGTCGACCACTTTAAATATCTCGGAGCTATTATAGACCGAAAGGGAGGCATCAAAGAAGAGTTGGCCACTCGAAAAGCAGCGGCTGGGAGACTTTTTCAGGCCATAAATCGTGGATTCCTCAGCAAGAAAGAGGTTGGTAAGAAAACGAAGATGGCTGTATACCGCTCCACCTATGTCCCAGTCTTGACATATGGATGCGAGTCGTGGGCAATGACTACAACCCACAAAAGCCAGATCCAAACCTCAGAAATGAGGTATCTGAGGAAAGTGGTTGAAGTAACAAGAAGAGACATGGTCCGCAACCAGACGATCCGTCAAGGCCTAAAATCCCATCCGCTGCAGACCCAAATAGAACAGTCCCAACTAAGATGGTTTGGCCATGTCTGCAGAATGGGAGAAGATCGGCTACCAAGACAAGCATGGGAAACAAAGAGCCAGGGATCCAGACCTCCAGGACGACCCAGAGTCCGCTGGGAGGACAACATTAGACAATCTTTGAAGGACCGAGGACTAGAATGGAACCAGGCTAGGAAGAAGACAGCTGATAGAATGGTCTGGCGCTCTCTCTTCCAAACCTCTACACCTCACGGTAGAAGGGGAACGACTAAGTAAGTAAGTAAGTAAATATTATTAGTCTGCTTAAATATCTGTGGGTGCATCCATAACTATCACACCACATTACATATCATTACCCTAGACATTTTACATAGCTACATTCATTAAGAAAAAAAATTGAGTGTGAGGTCGTAGTGGTAGCAAGAAAGGCCTTCTGACAATTCACAACTACATTTTATCTCAGGAGCCTTCACAGCTGGCCTCATACATTACATTTAGTAATATCACCATCATACAATACCATCAAACCCACTACATCGTTCACAAATGTTTGATATCCACGTTCCTTTATGTATTTTTTTAATGTGGAAACACGCTTCCTCCTATTTAAAGTTAACTTGGATCACACAAGTTTATGATGAGTAGTTCCCCTGTTTCGTTCATTATCCCAAGGCCATGTTTTGGAAACGATATGACGATTATTGATTAATGATAAATCGTCATACGCGCATATTCTAAGCCAGTATTTCTCAAGCGGTATGCCGCAAAAATTTTGTAAATTTACTACATCAAGTATATTTTTAGTGATCATGTAATTTAAAACTGATCTTACGGCTTGAATTCATTCAATAATAATTGGAGCTATTACCTGATTTGAACAAAAATAGATATACTTCAAAATTATTGAAAACAATGAAAAGAAAATCAAACTGAGAGTTTCCTTTATTCTAAAGTACCCACAAATTAGTGTATTTAATTAAGTATATACCACTGTAATTGTTTATTCAGGCTCGGGGTCAGATAGGTGTGCCGCAATTTTTTTTAGAAAATTGAAAAATGTGCCGTGAACACAAAAAGGTTGAGAAACACTGTTCTATGCAATAGAATGGATCGCCTTCTTCTTTGATCCTTATCCGCCGACTGTTAAAGCAGTCAGTTGCTATCATGCATAGTGGCGTCGCAATAGAATGTATGAAACGTTTACTTTCTGTGGGAGTTTTTTTCGGTAAGTGTATTTGGTAACAATAGTAAAAGCCAAAGATCTGGTGGTGAGGCCCCCAGGCCAGGCAGATCATATTTAACTGGGGAAGAGATCGTTGGCAGCGTCAGTACAGGTAATCGTGATGACGGCCAAAAGCCTGACTGTGTTACCACGGAAAACCATGTCATCGGTCTTAGAAAAATAATCAAAATAGGAACATGGAACGTCAGAAAGCTTATACCAAGGAAAACAGTACATAGTGAAGAACGAGATGGAAAGACTAAACATCGATATCCTGGGCATCTCAGAGCACAGATGGTCGGGCCAGGGACACTTTTCGATTCCATCAGGAGGAACATTCATATACTCAGGCAAAGAGAGAGGCGGTCAGAGCGGCGTAGGCTTCTACCTGTCTAAAAGGACAGCTGCCTCACTATTAGGATATAATCCCATAAATGACCGCATTGTCACAATCAGACTGAAAGGAAAAAGAAAGAACATCACAATTATACAAACATATGCGCCAACAGCAGCTGCTGAAGAACAGGAAATTGAAGATTTTTACAATGAACTGCAAAATGCATTAGAGAAAGCAAATAAGCAAGATATTAGGATAATAATGGGAGATTTTAATGCCAAAGTTGGAAACGAAAGATTAGAACATGAAGAAAGAGTGAAAGGAAGTTATGGATTGGGCCAGAGAAATGAGAGAGGAGAACGCTTGACAACATTCTGCCTAGAAAACAACCTAGTCATCACGAATACTCTTTTTATGCAACACCCTAGAAGACTATATACATGGACGTCACCGGACGGAAAAAGCAAGAACCAAATAGATTATATCTTAATACAACAAAGGTGGCGATCTTGTATCTCATCCATCAAGACGTTCCCAGGAGCAGACTGTGACTCCGACCATGAACTTCTTGCTGCAAACTTCAAGATCAAATTGAAAAAAGTCGTTACAAGCGACAAAGTAATACGTTATGACACAAGCGCCATACCAGAAGAGTACAGTGTCGATATTCAGAACAAATTTGACATTCTTATGGCAGTACAGGAGGAAATGACACCAGATGAACTTGCTAATAACATCAGAGATGTATATATTACAAATGCACAGAGGTTAATTCCTAAAAGAAGCATAAAGAGACGAGAATACATCTCAGACGAAACACTGAAGTTGGTGGTAGAGAGAAGAAAAATGAAGTCCAAAAAAGATACAGAAAATCAGGAGTTGTACAAGGAATACACAAAGCAGATTAAAAAACGAGTCAGACAAGACAAACAACAATACATAAACGACACCTGCAGGAAAATAGAGGAAATGCGCGAACAGGGATTGAGTAAGAATATGTTTTCTGAAGTAAGAACATTGAAAAACAGCAACTTTAAATCATCACCTCGAGCAATAAACGACAAGAAAGGCGACACTCTAACAGAACGTAAAGATATTCTGAACAGATGGAAGGAGTACTGTCAAGAAATGTATACGGAAATAAACAAAGCGGCAGATAACAACGTCATGAATGAAGCGGAACGTGAACCAGAACCTACCATAGAGGAAGTCCGGAATGCAATCAAACACTTAAAAAGTGGAAAATCTCCTGGTTGTGATGAAATAACAGCTGAAATGATACAGGCAGGAAGAGAAGGCAGTGCTCGTATATACCATGCATTATGCTGCAAGATCTGGCAAAGCGGAATTTGGCCCAAGGAATGGAAAAGATCAATTTACATACCCTTGCCAAAAAAGGGCAACCTGAAACTGTGCACAAACTACAGAACTATAGCTCTTATAAGCCGTGCCAGCAAAATACTTTTACAAATCATAATGAAAAGGATGCAACAAAAGCTAGAAACAGAAATAAATGAAGTACAGGCGGGTTTTCGACCAGGTAGAGGCACTAGGGATCATATATTCAACATGAGGATCATCATAGAAAAGTGTAGAGAATTCAACGTTGACCTACATACTTGTTTCATTGATTACACAAAGGCTTTCGATTGTGTACAACATCAGCAGTTATGGGCTATTATGAAAAATATGGGATTTCCAAACCACCTTATACAACTCATCGCACTGCTGTACCAAGAACAACAGGCAGCCGTAAGAATAGAGGGGGAAACATCAGAATGGTTTGAAGTACAGAAAGGAGTAAGACAAGGCTGTACCCTTTCCCCTTACCTGTTTAACATTTATGCCGAGAATATCATGAGAAACGTAAGAGATGACCAAGAACACACAGAGTTTGACTCATTTAACATCGGCGGGTACCAGATCCCGGAAATCAGATATGCTGACGACACAGTCCTCCTATCGACCAACCCAGAAGGACTTGAACAATTACTTCTGTCCACCAAAAAACACAGCGAGGCCCAGAATCTATACCTAAACACCAAGAAGACCAAAGTATTGACAACAGACAAAGTAAAGACCAAACCAGAAATTGAAATTGATAACGAAGAACTGGAAAGTGTCAATGAATTCGAATACTTAGGATCAATCATTAACAGCTCTGGCGACTGTGCAGTAGAAATTAAAAGAAGACTTGCAATTGCTTCACATAAGCTAATACAGATGAAAAACCTATGGCAAGGCACAAGCAAAGAAACAAAGTTACAACTGATCAGAGCATGTATATTCCCAGTAGCAACATACGGCTGCGAGACTTGGACACTCAATAAAACAGTTGCAAAAAAGATTACATCATTCGAAATGAAATGCTACAGAAGGATGTTGAGAATACCCTGGACAGAAAAAAAGACCAACAGAGAAGTACTGCACTCACTAAATGTACAGGAACATTGGCTCCTAAATACCATCGCAATAAGGAAGCTGAAATTTTTCGGTCATATAAAAAGACATAATAGTCTGGAAAAAACAGTGATGGAAGGCATGGTCCCTGGAAAAAGGGGAAGGGGTCGACCTAGACGACGGTGGACCCAGGCCATCACAGAGAGTCTGAACTTGTCTTTGGCTGATGCAGGTCGACTTGCCCAGAATCGTGATGCGTTCAGAGCAGCTGTAATGGAGACAACGTTCTGGAAAGAATACGTCACATGATGATGAGTAAAAGCCAAGACCTAAATCTTCTGTTTTTCATGTACTAGTTTTAAAAAAAAAATTCATTCATTTGTCGATGATTCTTGTAGTGCTATATTTCTCGAACTGTGGTAGAATGTGCTGTGTTATATTCCTGCCTCCCGTGGAGTTTAGCTGTCAGCATAAGATCAAATTTTAAAAGCGTATAACTGAAATGTGGCTTAAAATGCAAACCACGTTATATCAAAAAAGCCGCTAATCGAACAGCGTAAGACCGAAGGATTGGTGTATATAAAAATCTCGAACTGTGGTAGAATGTACTATCATTCTCAAACTGTGGTAGAATGTGCTATGTTTCTCGAACTGTGGTAGAATGTGCTATGGTTCTCGGACTGTGTTAGAATGTGCTATGTTTCTCGAACTTTTGTAGAATATGCTGTGTTTCTCGAACTGTGGTAGAATGTGCTATATTTCTCGAATTGTGGTAGAATGTGCAATGTTTCTCGAACTGTGGTAGTGTGGTGAAGTGGGATGTTATAAATATTTATAGGGGACTTAGTGTACTGACTGAGATCAGCTGTGAAGGTATCTATATCTATTAAAAGTAGTGTATTATAGATAACCTTACTTGCTACCACATATCTCTTTATCTCAGTCAGAATTATTCTGGAATAGTGTGATGCTACGTTATGTGTCTAGGGTATGAGTATGGTGAAGTGTAAGTCACAACAACAGACAGATAAACAATTTAATTTAATCCACTACTCTTGACAACACTGTGACACTCACATACATATAACACTCTACAAAGATATCTTAAAAGAGTCACTGATGAACTTTCAAATAACAATATGTATTCATTACTGGCATGAATGAATATGTGTCCTGATTCAACTACAAGGGAACCAGGAATCACAATCAATTTAAATTACAAGTTATGTACAGAATGTATTTAATATGAATATTGTAGTGACATATATTAGTACAAATGTTCTATGTGTGTCAGTTGTGTAGTAGTAAAATGAGGTAATACTGGTTTTGTTTTGTTCAAGCTCTGTTGGTATTTGTCATCATGACTTCAATAGTTTGTCTTTAGGGACCATTATTGTAGATGTTCACAGTTCCTGATTTTAAGACAAGTAAATTCCCCTCTTAATGTTAATTTTTATAAAGTTATTTCAAGATGAGGGGACATAATGTTGAGCTCAGCTGGCCAACTCTGCTTATCTTGAGTGATGGCGGCAGGAGAGGACTCCTCTGCTCGAATTCTCCTCTGGGCTCAGGAGACACCTCACTGATAGCTAAAAGGACCAAGGAGTATGCTGTCCGACACTGGATTCAGCAAATCTCTGACCAGATGCTGCTCAGTACCATCAAGACCACTGTCCCTGAAATCAAGAAGGATGTACCTTCTACTTCATAACTAATTTATATTCTCTTTTACACTGATCACAATACAGCACAAACATTGCGTTCAGAGCGTTAGGCCAACAGTCAGCTTCATTTGAAATACTTTATTCCAGTATTACCCTTCTTAATGGTTACTACGCCTCTGCACTTCCAGCATTATTTCTTTCTAGTCCATCATCCAGGTGTCAGTGTACTATTTGGCCATTCCATGCCGTTTTACTTCTCTCCGACACCCTCTGTTCAGGCTGGAGCATTATAGGCTTTACCTCACGTTTGCCACTGAACTACACATATATATACAGGCATAAATCAACAATTCACATTCAATTTTTCATTAAAAGATACTGAATGGTTCAAGCTTACCACAATTTCATGGAAATAAACACAGATACGTTGATTAGCAATGAATTCTGGCACAAACTGGCACAAATTCCGTTCTGCCTATGTTCCAGGCTTTTATTTTAGCAAAAATGTGAGCTGGCTTCAACGTACTGTCGCTTTATCAAGCTTATTTGAATTAGTGGTCTCGAACTAACGCTCCCAAGTGTGTATATCAGCGAGACTGGCCAATGAGCCACGTTTCGACAAGTGTTTGAAAAAATGTTATCTTTTCCCGTCTCCCCCAACAACCAAGATAGTATTTATAGCCCGACCAATTGTGGTTAGGCTTTCATTTGTTGCGCTCCAATCAATTTGGAGTTTACATGGTAGGCTATTTATGTAACGTAAGGTTTTTTCAAACACGTTATAAAAAAAATTTTATGAGCAGAAATGATTTTATGCTGTCAGGCACCCCCAATATTTTATTTTGGGTATAATTTATTAATTCCTGGACTATTTGCGTAACGTTTTACATATTATTTGTCAGCAAACCCTAAGGAACCCAAAAATACTAATTTAAAGGAGCTACGTGGCTGCGTTCAAAATATGCAATTTCTTCTATCTCCTGTTTAGAAGATGTGCTGTCTGGGTACTGTTATGTGTTCAAACGTAAACCCATATAATGTTGTCTTTTCTAATAAGAGTCTGTTATGATTTATAAACCTAACTCTGGGAAAGGGTAGTGTATTTTATCACTGTCCGTCTGAAAAAAAATTAGTGCATGTAGACTTACACGCGTGATGGTAGTAATTGTGTATCGCGCGAAGCGGGTTTAGTGTTCGGCTTTCTGCCTCTCCCTTCTCTTTTTATCCCTTTAGTCCATCTGTTCGTTCGTTTTGGTAACGCAGTATAATTAATGTTAGGGTTAATTTAGGTCATTACGCAGTACGTCTCAATGCTTTTCCAAGAAATACAGCACACGTTTCATTGAAGAAGGCGGGTAATAATACAGTAAGCTTTACTATCAACGTGAAAGCGTTACAATTTGCAGACGAAGCAGAAAACAAGGGGGATTTCGAGTACATTCTTTGTGATAGCACTGTCATTTTACCATTGCTCTTTTCTTTATTATATGTATTTATTAGGCTTTATATTTAATTGATAATTTATATATGTGGATTAGAATATTCCATGACACCTCCCCTCTTAAAACAGACATTATATGTCAGTCCTTTATTCTATATACACATAGAGAAATTTATTATTATTTCTGGGGTTTACGGTGATTCTCATCACACGGATGGCGGCTTAAAAAATCCGCTCCCAGATTGGTTTTTTCCAGATATATATTCAATGCTAAAATTATATGGAGCCAGAAGCAAAGACCATCGGAGTAACCTAGAGTTCTCATGCTTAGCCTGTGCTAAAAACGATAAAGGTTTGTGGTCAGTTTGCAACTTAAATGCCTTCCCATATAGATAAATATTGAATTTCTTTATTGCCCATATTACTGCAAGACATTCTTTTTCGCTAGTTGAGTAGTTGATTTCAGCTTTATTCAACTTTCTGCTAGCATATGCCACTGGGCTTAATTCCCCATCCAATGCCTCTGATTTCTGTAGTAAAGTTGCACCTAGCCCAATATTACTTGCATCCGTCCTTACTATGAATTCTTGACTTAAGTCAGGTAATTTCAAAATGGGTTTACTTGTGAGCTTTTCCTTCAATTCTTGGTAAGTCATTTCACATTGTGGTGTCCATGTAATGCGATCTGGAAGTCCTTTACGTGTCAATTCAGTTAACGGTGCACATATGGAATTAAAGTTCTTGATATACTTCTGGTAGAAACCACATAATGAGACAAAGGATCTCACGTCCTTCTTGGTTTGTGGTCTCGGGGCTTTCTGTAGTTTCTCTAAATTCTTTGGGTCAGGGGTCATGTTTCCCTGATAAACTGTGTGTCCCAAAAATTCCAATTCTTTACATCCAACGCAACATTTGGTTGGTCGGGCTGTTAAATTTGCCTCCCTAAGTCGATCAAACAGCATGTTCAGAGAGTCAATGTGTTCCTCAAATGTTTCTGTTGCTATAAGGATATCATCCATAAAATTTGTTATACAGGGATTATTCAGAGGATCCAATAATTTTCTCATCATTCTAGAGAAGACACTAGGCGCATTCTTCAATCCAAATGGCAATCTATTAAACTCATAGTGTCCTTCTGAGGTACTAAAAGCTAGGTATGGTCTAACCTCAGGCTTTACTGGAATCTGATAGTATCCTTTACTCAGATCCACTTTTGAGAAATATTTAGCTTTATTTAGCCTGGCAAACAGCTGATTTGTATCCGGCAATGGATCCACCTGTCCTTCTGTAATAGCATTCAGTCTCCTGTAATCTATACAGAGTCTATGTTCTCCAGAGGGCTTCCTTAAAAGTACAACACCGGAACTATACGAAGACTCACTGTGCGAAATAATTCCTTCCTTCAACAGATAGTCTATCTCTTCCTTCAAAGCTTTTTCCTTAGCAAACGGAATCGAATATGGTTTCATACAGACAGGTGTGGAGTCTATTAATTTCATATCATATTCCAATAGGTTTGTATGCCCTGGTCGGTCTGTTAACACCTCTACATGATTATTTAGAACCTGTTGCACTCTCTCTTTCTGAGTTTTCGTTAAATGTGTACTGATTTTCACCTGTGCTGCTGTCTCACAGGGGTGTAATGGATATTCAAATGATGAAAGTGGTTCCTTTTTCATCTCCATGGCGATGGACAAGGTCAACAAGTGTGTCTCTTCCTGATGTTCTCTTTCCAAATATTTCTTCAGGAGATTCACATGATAGATTTTTTCTTTCCCCTTCTTATCTATCTTATAATTTGTTCTAGACACCTTCTCTAGAACTGTATATGGACCCTGCCATCCAATTTGTAACTTATTCTGACTCCCAGGCAAAAGAAGCAGTACTTTCTCTCCCACAGCCAAATTTCTGTCCTTCGCCTTCCTGTTATAATAGGCAGCATGTTTCTTCCTGGCTTGTTTCAAATTTTCATTGGCAAGTTTCCAGCCAGTTTTCAACCGAGTGGTCAGCTCATTCACATATTGGTATGAAGATGTAATGTTTTCCTCTGCCTTTTCATCAGTCCACGTTCTTAACAAAGCTACATATGGACCTTTAATTGTGTGGACCTATTTGTCCATGCACCGGTATGGTCTCTTCCACTTGAAGCTTTATAGTGATGATTTTTCCTCCCAGAATTATCATTCACAAAACGACCGCTACCAATTTTTCTTTTGGGGCTTTCTCCCCTCTTAAAATTCTTGATAAGAGATTTCCTCTCTACATCTTCTTCCTCCAGTTTGTTTAAGTCCGATTGAGGGATTTTCGGCTTATCCTGGGGTAAGACATCCTTTTGCACTCTCCGCATAGTGGCCATTGTAAAACAGTTAAGTGAAGCTTGTCCGTGAAAAGGGGCTTCCCATTCCATTTGGTCCACTTTATCAAATCTATATCTCTTTTTATTATCAGGCCTAATTTTGCCCCGTGGCGTGTCCAGGTCCTGATCCATGTTCCCACTTGTGGGTGTTCCCTCATGTGCTATGCTACACCTTTCTACAAAATTTTCAATGTCCCATCTTGCTTTGGGCCAATAATAATTGTGAGCCACCTTTTGAATGATGGTACCTATCTTCTCATGGTCCCCATCTGGTTTCACATGTAGGCTCCTTATTAATTCTGTCCTGTATCTTTTTGGAAGAACCAGTTGTCCCTGACCTTTGGATCTAGTTCCAGTCTTCCTATACATCAACTTGTTTTTCATGTAAAAATCTCCCTTGCCTGGAGTTGTATGACAAGTTGACAATTTTCTGAAACAAGGCTTGAGTGTTTTATCCCCAGCCTGTGCCTTCCTCATCTCTTCTGGAGTGGTATCTAACATAATATCCTCCTCCTGTCTTGAGGTCGACCTGACCTGAAGGGTTGCCATATACACAGGTTTCCTTCTGCAACGGTCAGTGTCATGATTGTCCATCTGACAATTCTTACACCACCTTTTTCCTTGGTTGAAAGATTTCCTTCATCATATTTCCTTTCATCGAATTGTGGGAATTTATTTTTATTGTCATACCGTGGCCTATCAAATTGGTGCTTACCTTTATTTTGATCCTTAGGATCAAATTTATTAAAGTTCTGTGGTGCCCTGAAGTTGTCCACCTGTTTCTTTTTATTACCTGTTACCTCTGCTTGAGCTGCTTGATACCTTTCAGCAACATTTAGCAACTCACCCAGCCTCTCTGCACCTTGTTCCATGAGAAACTTTCTCAGGTCTGGAGCCATGGACTCTCTTAGTTGCTCTATAAGGACCATTTCCTTAAGATCTTGGGTTTTCCCCAGAGAAGTCCATTTCTCCAAGTATGTCTCTATTCGTGCAGAGAACTGGTGATAGGTTTCACCTGACAGTAGTTTAGCATTCCTAAATTTTTTCCTGTAAAACTCTGCATTCTTTTCATACCTTAACAAAAGAGCCTGCTTTAGCATGTCATAATTTTCCTGATCACCTCTGCTCATTTTTGCAAAAACTTCATAAGCTGCCCCACGAAGTCCCTGAGATAACTTTAAGCTCCACCTTTCTCTCTCTAACCCATACGTGGTAGCTAATAGTTCATACCTATTTAGGTAGCTCTCAATATCATCGTCTTTCTCAACAAAATGATCTAAATGAAAATTCATAGCTGAGATTGAGGCTCCTTGAGTAACCGTAGCATCAGAGGCAAAGGGACTGGCACCATTTTCAGGAGCATGGCCTTGAAACTCAAACTCCCTTAGTCGTAATTCATGTTCCCTTTGTAATCTTTTCTCCTCCTTTTCTGCTTCCCTCTCTGCAGCTAATCTCTTCTCTTCTCTTTCTGCAGCTAATTTCTTCTCTTCTCTTTCTGCAGCTTGTCTTCTTTCCTCGGCTTCCAATGCTTTAGCCTCTTTGTCAGCCTCAATCTGCAACCTCTTAGTCTCAGCCTCAGCTTGCAACCTCTTAGTCTCAGCCTCAGCTTCAAATTGTAACTTCTTAATTTCCCTTTCAGCCTCTAACCTTCTTTCGGCTTCAAACCTTCTTTCTTCGCGTTCAATAAATTTGTCACATTCCGTAGTAACATAGGCAACCATAACTTGCCCATCTAATCCTAACTCTTTTGCAGTCTGAACCGCAGCAGATCGAAATTTGGCCAGGTCCGCCATTGTCTATCAGGTAACTTAATACAATGTCTAACCAACAATTCAATCTCTAATGGACAACACAGGCACCGTGAGCTCAACCTTATTTAATTCCACCCAAGGATACCTTTTAATTCTTATATTCCCTGAAGTGAATTATCCCCAATATTTTTAATAGTTAAAGATTCAAAATCCCAAGAGCGAGACCCCAATATATGTGGTGAAGTGGGATGTTATAAATATTTATAGGGGACTTAGTGTACTGACTGAGATCAGCTGTGAAGGTATCTATATCTATTAAAAGTAGTGTATTATAGATAACCTTACTTGCTACCACATATCTCTTTATCTCAGTCAGAATTATTCTGGAATAGTGTGATGCTACGTTATGTGTCTAGGGTATGAGTATGGTGAAGTGTAAGTCACAACAACAGACAGATAAACAATTTAATTTAATCCACTACTCTTGACAACACTGTGACACTCACATACATATAACACTCTACAAAGATATCTTAAAAGAGTCACTGATGAACTTTCAAATAACAATATGTATTCATTACTGGCATGAATGAATATGTGTCCTGATTCAACTACAAGGGAACCAGGAATCACAATCAATTTAAATTACAAGTTATGTACAGAATGTATTTAATATGAATATTGTAGTGACATATATTAGTACAAATGTTCTATGTGTGTCAGTTGTGTAGTAGTAAAATGAGGTAATACTGGTTTTGTTTTGTTCAAGCTCTGTTGGTATTTGTCATCATGACTTCAATAGTTTGTCTTTAGGGACCATTATTGTAGATGTTCACAGTTCCTGATTTTAAGACAAGTAAATTCCCCTCTTAATGTTAATTTTTATAAAGTTATTTCAAGATGAGGGGACATAATGTTGAGCTCAGCTGGCCAACTCTGCTTATCTTGAGTGATGGCGGCAGGAGAGGACTCCTCTGCTCGAATTCTCCTCTGGGCTCAGGAGACACCTCACTGATAGCTAAAAGGACCAAGGAGTATGCTGTCCGACACTGGATTCAGCAAATCTCTGACCAGATGCTGCTCAGTACCATCAAGACCACTGTCCCTGAAATCAAGAAGGATGTACCTTCTACTTCATAACTAATTTATATTCTCTTTTACACTGATCACAATACAGCACAAACATTGCGTTCAGAGCGTTAGGCCAACAGTCAGCTTCATTTGAAATACTTTATTCCAGTATTACCCTTCTTAATGGTTACTACGCCTCTGCACTTCCAGCATTATTTCTTTCTAGTCCATCATCCAGGTGTCAGTGTACTATTTGGCCATTCC
Source organism: Oreohelix idahoensis (assembly GCA_024509875.1). Classification (NCBI taxonomy): domain Eukaryota; kingdom Metazoa; phylum Mollusca; class Gastropoda; order Stylommatophora; family Oreohelicidae; genus Oreohelix; species Oreohelix idahoensis. The sequence continues at coordinate 508,970 of JAMPIV010003473.1, read as the reverse complement.
ATGCCGTTTTACTTCTCTCCGACACCCTCTGTTCAGGCTGGAGCATTATAGGCTTTACCTCACGTTTGCCACTGAACTACACATATATATACAGGCATAAATCAACAATTCACATTCAATTTTTCATTAAAAGATACTGAATGGTTCAAGCTTACCACAATTTCATGGAAATAAACACAGATACGTTGATTAGCAATGAATTCTGGCACAAACTGGCACAAATTCCGTTCTGCCTATGTTCCAGGCTTTTATTTTAGCAAAAATGTGAGCTGGCTTCAACGTACTGTCGCTTTATCAAGCTTATTTGAATTAGTGGTCTCGAACTAACGCTCCCAAGTGTGTATATCAGCGAGACTGGCCAATGAGCCACGTTTCGACAAGTGTTTGAAAAAATGTTATCTTTTCCCGTCTCCCCCAACAACCAAGATAGTATTTATAGCCCGACCAATTGTGGTTAGGCTTTCATTTGTTGCGCTCCAATCAATTTGGAGTTTACATGGTAGGCTATTTATGTAACGTAAGGTTTTTTCAAACACGTTATAAAAAAAAATTTTATGAGCAGAAATGATTTTATGCTGTCAGGCACCCCCAATATTTTATTTTGGGTATAATTTATTAATTCCTGGACTATTTGCGTAACGTTTTACATATTATTTGTCAGCAAACCCTAAGGAACCCAAAAATACTAATTTAAAGGAGCTACGTGGCTGCGTTCAAAATATGCAATTTCTTCTATCTCCTGTTTAGAAGATGTGCTGTCTGGGTACTGTTATGTGTTCAAACGTAAACCCATATAATGTTGTCTTTTCTAATAAGAGTCTGTTATGATTTATAAACCTAACTCTGGGAAAGGGTAGTGTATTTTATCACTGTCCGTCTGAAAAAAAATTAGTGCATGTAGACTTACACGCGTGATGGTAGTAATTGTGTATCGCGCGAAGCGGGTTTAGTGTTCGGCTTTCTGCCTCTCCCTTCTCTTTTTATCCCTTTAGTCCATCTGTTCGTTCGTTTTGGTAACGCAGTATAATTAATGTTAGGGTTAATTTAGGTCATTACGCAGTACGTCTCAATGCTTTTCCAAGAAATACCGCACACGTTTCATTGAAGAAGGCGGGTAATAATACAGTAAGCTTTACTATCAACGTGAAAGCGTTACAATTTGCAGACGAAGCAGAAAACAAGGGGGATTTCGAGTACATTCTTTGTGATAGCACTGTCATTTTACCATTGCTCTTTTCTTTATTATATGTATTTATTAGGCTTTATATTTAATTGATAATTTATATATGTGGATTAGAATATTCCATGACAGGTAGAATGTGCAGTTTCTCGAACTGTGGTAGAATGTGCTTTGTTTCTCGAACTGTGGTACAATGTGCTACATTTCTCAAACTGTGATAGAATGAGTTATAGTTCTCGAACTATGGTAGGATGTGCTATATTTCTCGAAATGTGGTAGAATGTGCTATATTTCTCGAACTGTGGTAGAATGTGCTACATTTCTCGACCTGTGGTAGAATGTTCTATATTTCCCAAACTGTGGTAGAATGTGCTGTATTTCTCGACCTGTGGTAGAATGTGCTACATTTCTCGACCTGTGGTAGAATGTTCTATATTTCTCGAACTGTGGAAGAATTGCTATATTTTTCGAACTGTGATAGAATGTGCTATATTTCTCGAACTGTGGTAGAATGTGCTATATTTCTCGAACTGTGGAAAAATTGCTATATTTCTCGAACTGTGGTAGAATGTGCTATATTTCTCGAACTGTGGTAGAATGTGCTACAATTCTCGAACTGTGGTAGAATGTGCTATATTTCTCTAACTGTGGTAAAATGTGCTTTATTTTTCTAACTGTAATAGAATGAATTATATTTCTCGAACTATGGTAGGATGTGCTATATTTCTCAAACGGTGGTTGAGTGTGCTATATTTCTCGAACTGTGGTAGAATGTGCTATATGTCTCGACCTGTGGTAGAATGTTCTATATTTCTCGAACTGTGGTAGAATGTGCTATATTTTTCTAACTGTAGTAGAATGTGTTACATTTCTCGAACTGTGGTAGAATGTGCTACATTTCTCGAACTGTGATAGAATGAGCTATATTTCTTGAACTATGGTAGGATGTGCTATATTTCTCGAACTGTGGTAGAATGTGCTATATTTCTCGAACTGTGGTAGAGTGTGCTACATTTCTCGAACTTTGGTAGAATGTGCTATATTTCTCGAACTATGGTAGGATGTGCTGTGTTTCTCGAACTGTGATAGAATGTCCTATATTTCTCGACCTGTGGTAGAATGTTCTATTTTTTCGAACTGTGATAGAATGTCCTATATTTCTCGACCTGTGGTAGAATGTTCTATTTTTCTCGAACTGTGATAGAATGTCCTATATTTCTCGACCTGTGGTAGAATGTTCTATTTTTCTCGAACTGTGATAGAATGTCCTATATTTCTCGACCTGTGGTAGAATGTTCTATTTTTCTCGAACTGTGATAGAATGTCCTATATTTCTCGACCTGTGGTAGAATGTTCTATTTTTCTCGAACTGTGGTAGAATGTGCTATATTTCTCGAACTGTGGTAGAATGAAGGACACCGATCCTGGTAACTTTTCATTTCGTCTTTATTTTCATTATCACTTCTTACGCAGCATGGCGCCGCCACCTCTATAGCTAGTCCTCTTGCAAGAAGCCAGCGCCAGGCATTCACATTCCCTTGTAACGGTAGTTTCTGTGGTAATATATTTTATATGATGACGTTGCCATCCCCCTTGCACAACCTCATTTTAGTCGCATTGTACGACATTCCCAGCTGCAGGCGACCTTCTGTCTTGACTGACTGTGTGTGGTGCACCACTTCGGGTGGGGACCTCCCAGTGACGATAAAACAGACAGACTGCTGTGCCCGTTTCAGATTCTGCTCTTTTCCTCAGACCTCCGGGTCCTGAGTGTTCCTCTATAAATGCCTTTGTGCAGATGAGGAAGGGACATCCCTCGAAACCTTCGGGTATATGAGGCTCTGTCCATTTTGGCTGGAATGACGTCTCGATTGTCCGGTGGGTTTCATAGCGATTTATGAGTACACATGAGGGCAAGTTCGGGCACAATGGGCTAATCACCTGTTTGCCAGTCACCTCGATTACACGTTTTGCCCAGGGGCTTTGTGCTCCTTGGGTCACCTCTACACCTCGTTTCACGGGGTAGAAGAGGTTCCGATTATGAGATGAGATGTACGACATTCTTGAAGGGGCAGTAGGCATATTCTTTCTTTGCCTTTCCAGAGACCCCTGGGAACTACACGGGGCGAAATGTGTTTACTGATCAATAATTCAGCCATCTTTAATGCTTCACTCCTCTATGTCAGTATCTGCTGTGGGTCTACCTTTATTTTTTTTTAAAATTATGCATGGTGTATACTCCTGTGTGTTACCGGGGCCCGAAAGGGGAGCAAAGAATAGTAACACTGTACCCTACCTGGCATGTCGTAAAAAGCGACTAATTAGGGTTGGGCGTGGGGCCGGTTACCATCATGTAACCCCCCCCCCCCCCCCAAAAAAAAAAAAAAAAAACTTTTACTACAAAATTTTCAACAAACAATATTAGCATGTGCTTGTTGTGGTGAAGTGGGATGTTATAAATACTTATAGGGAACTTAGTGTACTGACTGAGATCAGCTGTGAAGGTATCTATATCTATTAAGAGTAGTGTATTATAGATAACCTTACTTGCTACCACATATCTATATATCTCAGTCAGAATTATTCTGGAATAGTGTGATGCTACGTTATGTGTCTAGGGTATGTGTATGATGAAGTGTAAGTCACAACAACAGACAGATAAACAATTTAATTTAATCCACTACTCTTGACAACACTGTGACACTCACATACATATAACACTCTACAAAGATATCTTAAAAGAGTCACTGATAAACTTTCAAATAACAATATGTATTCATTACTGGCATGAATGAATATGTGTCCTGATTCAACTACAAGGGAACCAGGAATCACAATCAATTTAAATTACAAGTTATGTACAGAATGTATTTAATATGAATATTGTAGTGACATATATTATTACAAATGTTCTATGTGTGTCAGTTGTGTAGTAGTAAAATGAGGTAATACTGGTTTTGTTTTGTTCAAGCTCTGTTGGTATTTGTCATCATGACTTCAATAGTTTGTCTTTAGGGACTAGTATTGGAGATGTTCACAGTTCCTGATTTTAAGACAAGTAAATTCCCCTCTTAATGTTAATTTTACAAAGTCAGTTCAAGATGAGGGGACATAATGTTGAGCTCAGCTGGCCAAGTTAGCTTATCTGGCGTGATGGCGGCAGGAAAGGACTCCTCTGCTCGAATTCTCCTCTGGGCTCTGGAGACACCTCACTGATAGCTAAAAGGACCAAGGAGTATGCTGTCCGACACTGGATTCAGCAAAGCTCTGACCAGGTGCTGCTCAGTACCATCAAGACCACTGTCCCACAATTCATACGAATAAACACAGATACGTTGATTAGCAATGAATTCTGGCACAAACTGGCACAAATTCCCATCTGCTTATCTTCCAGGCTTTTATTTAGCAAAATATATGCTGGCTTCAACGCACTGATGCTTTATCAAGCTATTTTAAACAAGTGGTTTCGAACTAACGCTCCCAAGTGTGTATATCAGCGAGTCTGACCAATGAGCCCCGTTTCGACAAGTGTTTGAAAAAATGTTACCTTTCCCCGTTTCCCCTAACAACCAAGATAGTATTTATAGCCCGACCAATCGTGGTTAGGCTTTCATTTGTTGCGCTCCAATCAATTTGGAGTTTACATGGTAGGCTATTTCTGTAACGTAAATTTTTTTCAAACACGTTATAAAAAAATCTTATGAGCAGAAATGATTTTATGCTGTCAGGCACCCCCAATATTTTATTTTGGGTATAATTTATTAATTCCTGGACTATTTGCGTAACGTTTTACATATTATTTGTCAGCAAGCCCTAAGGAACCCAAAAATACAAATTTAAAGGAGCTACGTGGCTGCATTCAAAATATACAATTTCTTCTACCTCCTGTTTCGAAGATGTGCTGTCTGGGTACTGTTATGTTCTCAACCGTAAACCCATCTAATGTTATCTTTTCTAATAAGAGTTTTTTATGATTTATAAACCTAACTCTGGGAAAGGGTAGTGTATTTTATCACTGTCCGTCTGAAAAAAAATTAGTGCATGTAGACTTACACGCGTGATGCATGCGTTCCTGATTTTCAGCCCTCCCCTCTCTCTTTATCCTTTTGTCCATCTGTTCGTTCGTTTTGGTAACGCAGTATAATTAATGTTAGGATTAATTTAGGTCATTACGCAGTACGTCTCAATGTTTTTCTTAGAAATGCAGCACACGTTTCATTGAAGAAGGCGGGTAATAATACAGTAAGCTTTTATATCAACGTGAAAGCGTTACAATTTGCAGACGAAGCAGAAAACAAGGGGGATTTCGAGTACATTCTTTGTGACAGCACTGTTATTTTACCATTGCTCTTCTCTTTATTAATTTTATTTGTTAGGCTTCATATTTACCTAATAATTTATATATGTGGATTAGAATATTTCATGACACCTCCCCTCTTAAAACAGACATTATATGTCAGTCCTTTATTCTATATACACATAGAGAAATTTATTATTATTTCTGGGGTTTACGGTGATTCTCATCACACGGATGGCGGCTTAAAAAATCAGCTCCCAAATTGGTTTTTCCAGATATATACTCAATGCTAAAATTATATGGAGCCAGAAGCAAAGACCATCGGAGTAACCTAGAGTTCTCATGCTTAGCCTGTGCTAAAAACGATAAAGGTTTGTGATCTGTTTGCAACTTAAATGCCTTCCCATATAGATAAATATTGAATTTCTTTATTGCCCATATTACTGCAAGACATTCTTTTTCGCTAGTTGAGTAGTTGATTTCAGCTTTATTCAACTTTCTGCTAGCATATGCCACTGGGCTTAATTCCCCATCCAATGCATCTGATTTCTGTAGTAAAGTTGCACCTAGCCCAATATTACTTGCATCCGTCCTTACTATGAATTCTTGACTTAAGTCAGGTAATTTCAAAATGGGTTTACTTGTGAGCTTTTCCTTCAATTCTTGGTAAGTCATTTCACATTGTGGTGTCCATGTAATGCGATCTGGAAGTCCTTTACGTGTCAATTCAGTTAACGGTGCACATATGGAATTAAAGTTTTTGATATACTTCTGGTAGAAACCACATAAGGAGACAAAGGATCTCACGTCCTTCTTGGTTTGTGGTCTCGGGGCTTTCTGTAGTTTCTCTAAATTCTTTGGGTCAGGGGTCATGTTTCCCTGATAAACTGTGTGTCCCAAAAATTCCAATTCTTTACATCCAACGCAACATTTGGTTGGTCGGGCTGTTAAATTTGCCTCCCTAAGTCGATCAAACAGCATGTTCAGAGAGTCAATGTGTTCCTCAAATGTTTCTGTTGCTATAAGGATATCATCCATAAAATTTGTTATACAGGGATTATTCAGAGGATCCAATAATTTTCTCATCATTCTAGAGAAGACACTAGGCGCATTCTTCAATCCAAATGGCAATCTATTAAACTCATAGTGTCCTTCTGAGGTACTAAAAGCTAGGTATGGTCTAACCTCAGGCTTTACTGGAATCTGATAGTATCCTTTACTCAGATCCACTTTTGAGAAATATTTAGCTTTATTTAGTCTGGCAAACAGCTGATTTGTATCCGGCAATGGATCCACCTGTCCTTCTGTAATAGCATTTAGTCTCCTGTAATCTATACAGAGTCTATGTTCTCCAGAGGGCTTCCTTAAGAGTACCACCCCGGAACTATACGAAGACTCACTGTGCGAAATAATTCCTTCCTTCAACAGATAGTCTATCTCTTCCTTCAAAGCTTTTTCCTTAGCAAACGGAATCGAATATGGTTTCATACAGACAGGTGTGGAGTCTATGAGTTTCATATCATATTCCAATAGGTTTGTATGCCCTGGTCGGTCTGTTAACACCTCTGCATGATTATTTAGAACCTGTTGCACTCTCTCTTTCTGAGTTTTCGTTAAATGTGTACTGATTTTCACCTGTGCTGCTGTCTCACAGGGGTGTAATGGATATTCAAATGATGAAAGTGGTTCCTTTTTCATCTCCATGGCGATGGACAAGGTCAACAAGTGTGTCTCTTCCTGATGTTCTCTTTCCAAATATTTCTTCAGGAGATTCACATGATAGATTTTTTCTTTCCCCTTCTTATCTATCTTATAATTTGTTCTAGACACCTTCTCTAGAACTGTATATGGACCCTGCCATCCAATTTGTAACTTATTCTGACTCCCGGGCAAAAGAAGCAGTACTTTCTCTCCCACAGCCAAATTTCTGTCTTTCGCCTTCCTGTTATAATAGGCAGCATGTTTCTTCCTGGCTTGTTTCAAATTTTCATTGGCAAGTTTCCAGCCAGTTTTTAACCGAGTGGTCAGCTCATTCACATACTGGTATGAAGATGTAATGTTTTCCTCTGCCTTTTCATCAGTCCACGTTCTTAACAAAGCTACATATGGACCTTTAATTGTGTGGACCTATTTGTCCATGCACCGGTATGGTCTCTTCCACTCGAAGCTTTATAGTGATGATTTTTCCTCCCAGAATTTTCATTCACAAAACGACCGCTACCAATTTTTCTTTTGGGGCTTTCTCCCCTCTTAAAATTCTTGATGAGAGATTTCCTCTCTACATCTTCTTCCTCCAGTTTGTTTAAGTCCGATTGAGGGATTGTCGGCTTATCCTGGGGTAAGACATCTTTTTGCACTCTCCGCATAGTGGCCATTGTAAAACAGTTAAGTGAAGCTTGTCCGTGAAAAGGGGCTTCCCATTCCATTTGGTCCACTTTTCAAATCTATTTTTCTTTTTATTATCAGGCCTAATTTTGCTCCGGGGCGTGTCCAGGTCCTGATCCATGTTCCCACTTGTGGGTGTTCCCTCATGTGCTATGCTACACCTTTCTACAAAATTTTCAATGTCCCATCTTGCTTTGGGCCAATAATAATTGTGAGCCACCTTTTGAATGATGGTACCTATCTTCTCATGGTCCCCATCTGGTTTCACATGTAGGCTCCTTATTAATTCTGTCCTGTATCTTTTTGGAAGAACCAGCTGTCCGTGACCATGGGATCTAGTTCCGGCCTTCCTATACATCAACTTGTTTTTCATGTAAAAATCTCCCTTGCCTGGAGTTGTATGACAAGTTGACAATTTTCTGAAACAAGGCTTGAGTGTTTTATCCCCAGCCTGTGCCTTCCTCATCTCTTCTGGAGTGGTATCTAACATAATATCCTCCTCCTGTCTTGAGGTCGACCTGACCTGAAGGGTTGCCATATACACAGGTTTCCTTCTGCAACGGTCAGTGTCATGATTGTCCATCTGACAATTTTTACACCACCTTTTTCCTTGGTTGAAAGATTTTCTTTCATCATATTTCCTTTCATCGAATTGTGGGAATTTATTTTTATTGTCATACCGTGGCCTATCAAATTGGTGCTTACCTTTATTTTGATCCCTAGGATCAAATTTATTAAAGTTCTGTGGTGCCCTAAAGTTATCCACCTGTTTCTTTTTATTACCTGTTACCTCTGCTTGAGCTGCTTGATACCTTTCAGCAACATTTAGCAACTCACCCAGCCTCTCTGCACCTTGTTCCATGAGAAACTTTCTCAGGTCTGGAGCCATGGACTCTCTTAGTTGCTCTATAAGGACCATTTCCTTAAGATCTTGGGTTTTCCCCAGAGAAGTCCATTTCTCCAAGTATGTCTCTATTCGTGCAGAGAACTGGTGATAGGTTTCACCTGACAGTAGTTTAGCATTCCTAAATTTTTTCCTGTAAAACTCTGCATTCTTTTCATACCTTAACAAAAGAGCCTGCTTTAGCATGTCATAATTTTCCTGATCACCTCTGCTCATTTTTGCAAAAACTTCATAAGCTGCCCCACGAAGTCCCTGAGATAACTTTAAGCTCCACCTTTCTCTCTCTAACCCATACGTGGTAGCTAATAGTTCGTACCTATTTATATAGCTCTCAATATCATCGTCTTTCTCAACAAAATGATCTAAATGAAAGTTCATAGCTGAGGTCGAGGCTCCCTGAGTAACCGTAGCATCAGAGGCAAAGGGACTGGCACCATTTTCAGGAGCATGGCCTTGAAACTCAAACTCCCTTAGTCGTAACTCATGTTCCCTTTGTAATCTCTTCTCCTCCTTTTCTGCTTCCCTCTCTGCAGCTAATCTCTTCTCTTCTCTTTCTGCAGCTAATTTCTTCTCTTCTCTTTCTGCAGCTAATCTTTTGTCTTCTCTTTCTGCTTCCAATTTCTTAGCCTCTTTGTCAGCCTCAATCTGCAACCTCTTAGTCTCAGCCTCAGCTTGCAACCTCTTAATTTCCCTTTCAGCCTCTAACCTTCTTTCGGCTTCTTTTTCTAATCTTCTTTCTTCGCGTTCAATAAATTTTGTCACATTCCGTTGTGACATAGGCAACCATAACTTGCCCATCTAATCCTAACTCTTTTGCAGTCTGAACCGCAGCAGATCGAAATTTGGCCAGGTCCGCCATTGTCTATCAGGTAAATTTTTATAATGTCTACCCAACAATTCAATTTCTAACTATATATCTAATGGACAACACAGGCACCGTGAGCTCAACCTTATTTAATTCCACCCAAGGATACCTTTTAATTCTTATATTCCCTGAAGTGAATTACCCCCAATATTTTTAATAGTTAAAGATTCAAAATCCCAAGAGCGAGACCCCAATATATGTGGTGAAGTGGGATGTTATAAATACTTATAGGGAACTTAGTGTACTGACTGAGATCAGCTGTGAAGGTATCTATATCTATTAAGAGTAGTGTATTATAGATAACCTTACTTGCTACCACATATCTATATATCTCAGTCAGAATTATTCTGGAATAGTGTGATGCTACGTTATGTGTCTAGGGTATGTGTATGATGAAGTGTAAGTCACAACAACAGACAGATAAACAATTTAATTTAATCCACTACTCTTGACAACACTGTGACACTCACATACATATAACACTCTACAAAGATATCTTAAAAGAGTCACTGATAAACTTTCAAATAACAATATGTATTCATTACTGGCATGAATGAATATGTGTCCTGATTCAACTACAAGGGAACCAGGAATCACAATCAATTTAAATTACAAGTTATGTACAGAATGTATTTAATATGAATATTGTAGTGACATATATTATTACAAATGTTCTATGTGTGTCAGTTGTGTAGTAGTAAAATGAGGTAATACTGGTTTTGTTTTGTTCAAGCTCTGTTGGTATTTGTCATCATGACTTCAATAGTTTGTCTTTAGGGACTAGTATTGGAGATGTTCACAGTTCCTGATTTTAAGACAAGTAAATTCCCCTCTTAATGTTAATTTTACAAAGTCAGTTCAAGATGAGGGGACATAATGTTGAGCTCAGCTGGCCAAGTTAGCTTATCTGGCGTGATGGCGGCAGGAAAGGACTCCTCTGCTCGAATTCTCCTCTGGGCTCTGGAGACACCTCACTGATAGCTAAAAGGACCAAGGAGTATGCTGTCCGACACTGGATTCAGCAAAGCTCTGACCAGGTGCTGCTCAGTACCATCAAGACCACTGTCCCACAATTCATACGAATAAACACAGATACGTTGATTAGCAATGAATTCTGGCACAAACTGGCACAAATTCCCATCTGCTTATCTTCCAGGCTTTTATTTAGCAAAATATATGCTGGCTTCAACGCACTGATGCTTTATCAAGCTATTTTAAACAAGTGGTTTCGAACTAACGCTCCCAAGTGTGTATATCAGCGAGTCTGACCAATGAGCCCCGTTTCGACAAGTGTTTGAAAAAATGTTACCTTTCCCCGTTTCCCCTAACAACCAAGATAGTATTTATAGCCCGACCAATCGTGGTTAGGCTTTCATTTGTTGCGCTCCAATCAATTTGGAGTTTACATGGTAGGCTATTTCTGTAACGTAAATTTTTTTCAAACACGTTAAAAAAAAAATCTTATGAGCAGAAATGATTTTATGCTGTCAGGCACCCCCAATATTTTATTTTGGGTATAATTTATTAATTCCTGGACTATTTGCGTAACGTTTTACATATTATTTGTCAGCAAGCCCTAAGGAACCCAAAAATACAAATTTAAAGGAGCTACGTGGCTGCATTCAAAATATGCAATTTCTTCTACCTCCTGTTTCGAAGATGTGCTGTCTGGGTACTGTTATGTTCTCAACCGTAAACCCATCTAATGTTATCTTTTCTAATAAGAGTTTTTTATGATTTATAAACCTAACTCTGGGAAAGGGTAGTGTATTTTATCACTGTCCGTCTGAAAAAAAATTAGTGCATGTAGACTTACACGCGTGATGCATGCGTTCCTGATTTTCAGCCCTCCCCTCTCTCTTTATCCTTTTGTCCATCTGTTCGTTCGTTTTGGTAACGCAGTATAATTAATGTTAGGATTAATTTAGGTCATTACGCAGTACGTCTCAATGTTTTTCTTAGAAATGCAGCACACGTTTCATTGAAGAAGGCGGGTAATAATACAGTAAGCTTTTATATCAACGTGAAAGCGTTACAATTTGCAGACGAAGCAGAAAACAAGGGGGATTTCGAGTACATTCTTTGTGACAGCACTGTTATTTTACCATTGCTCTTCTCTTTATTAATTTTATTTGTTAGGCTTCATATTTACCTAATAATTTATATATGTGGATTAGAATATTTCATGACACTTGTTAAAGGCTGAAGGGTGTTGATTGATTGATTGATTATTGGTGTATATACTCTGCTTTCAGCAAATGTACTATTTACTTTAATTTTTGGTTGAAAACGAGACTAGTAGTTGCCAGAGGGAATTGTGGTCCTTATCATTCTTGGTCTCATAACAAAACACGGAGCAGCTTTTCATTATAGGTGTACACAATATTCTGGATATTATTATTTTTTTTTAAAGTTTTACTCTACATAGTTAGGTACAATCATTAGAAAGCACAGCACATTTTAACATTGAATTTTCGATCCGCTGTTTTTTTCGTAAGCTTGAGAAACAGAAGTGAACCACGGCTGTTGTAACTTATTACGATCAGTCTATCGACTTGTGAATAAGAATAAGATATGTACGCCACACACCGTACACCCCTTCTCAGTCGACACGGTAGGGCAGGGTGTCTTAAATTGTGGTCCATAGGCCCCTTGTGACTGGATTCTAGGCGGCCCGCGTATATAGCCTAACAATTTGAATTTAATTTTCACTAAATTTTTACTCTGGAAAATTATTACGTGTATTTTTGCATTTAAGGAAATGTATTCTTTTTACAGAATTAAAAAAAAAAAATTCAGTCTGACAGTATGTAAAGGGACCGATTTTTCTTTTGAATAAAATGTATTATTTGTATGAAAAAAAAATGTAATTACGCGTCTGTGTACGTTTTTTTTCTAAGAAGGGCCCGTAGCCTTCACCGGACAATCAAATAGGTCCGTAGCATTCACTGAACAATCAAATAGGTCCGTAGCCTTCACTTATCAATCAAATAGGTCCGTAGCATTCACGAGACAATCAGAGACGTCCGTAGCCTTCACTAGATAATCAAAGAGGTCCACAGCCTTCACCAGACAATTAAAGAGGTCCGTAGCCTTCACGTGATAGTCAAAGAGGTCCATAGCCTTAACCGGACAACTAAAGAGGTTCGTAGCCTTCACTGGACAATCAGAGGAGTCCAGGGCACAAGAATATATATATATATATATACACACGAGGTAGCTTCAAAAAGTTCCCGGAATTTGTGTATTGTATAGAAATAAGTAACAATACAATTATTTACACTACATTTGATTCAAAATAGTTCCCTTCGGCAACTGCACACTTTTGCCAACGTCCATACAGCTGTTGGAAACATTCCTGGAACCCATTCTTTGACACCTCTCTCAGCTTCTTTGTCGCATTGGTGGTAACGACCTCAGCATCCTTGAATCTCTACCCGTTCAGTGCGATTTTAGGCGAGGGAACAAGAAAAAATCAGGCGGTGCCAGGTCGGGAGAATATGGAGAATGTTCCAGGGCAGTAACAGTGTGCGTTGCGAGGTACTGCTTCGCCAGTAGGGATCGATGTCCTGGCGCATTGTCATGCAGCAGAACCCAACTGTTTGTTCTCCATTTTTCTGGGCGTTTCCTTCTGATTGCATCTCTTAGACGACGAAGGATATCAACGTACATTTCCTTGTTAACCGTTCGGACTTCAGGAATGAATTCATGGTAGACACGACAATACACTGGGAATTTTAAAAAAACTTGCAACATAACTTTTCCTTTGCTCTTTACCAAACGAAATTTCTGTTTCCAGGGAGATGAGAGTAATTTCCATTCAGAGGACTGACGTTTTGTCCGAGGATCGTACAAAAAAAACACCACGTCTCGTCTCCAGTGATTATGTTGTTGAGAAAATTGCCATCTTGATCAGCCACAGTGATTAGGTCTCCTGCCAGTGTCAATCTCAGGTCTCCTGCCAGTGTCAATCTCGTTTCTTTCTGTTCAGGAGATAACATTTTGGGAACCATGTGTTGACAAACACGGTGCATGTGCAGTTCATTGTGGAGAATACTGTGGCAACTTCCAACTGATATTCCAACTTCTGAGACTATTTTCTGTACACTAAGTCTTCTGTCAAGACAAAAAAGGTTCCGAATACGCTCAATGTTTTCATTGTTTATCGAGGTAGGCGGTCGTCCGCTACGTGGATCATCATCGACACTAACACGACCTTCACGGAAACGTTTGTGCCACTCAAAAACTTTCGATTTCTTCATTGCGGTATCACCATAAGCTTTGTTAAGCAAGGTTACTGTCTCTGACAGTTTCTCAAGCAAAACACAACATTTGACATTTGTACGTTGTTCAGTCAAGGACATTTTCAACTCCGACAATGCTATGTGCACACCACACAAACAAACTTCTCTAACTTCTGTTCGAGAGTGCGTGGGAAGGTTACATCAGCCATGTCGTTTCCTCAAGGTCACTACCAACTTATAGAACTATAATCTCCATGACTTAATCACTCATTCAAACATGAGTCAACTATTCCGGGAACATTTTGAAGCTACCTCGTACTGACAGTTGGAATGCGCTCCATATGTGACAGCCCTCAGCTGCTTATTTTCCAGGTGTTCATTTCGACGTTTTCTCCTCTCTTCTGCTAGCTGTGAGAGCTTCTTTTCGCCCAATATGAGGTGGCGCTGTAGAGAACATCGGCACCATGGTGCAATCGGCAGCTTCTTCCTCCCAGGCTGCTGGATTTTTTACAGTGCATTCATGTCTCTCTCTTGCACACATCTTTGAACCTCAGCTGCGGTCGCCCAGCTGTTCTTTTGCCATCTACCACTTGTGCGTAGAAGGTATCTTTCGGGATGCGACCATCTTCCATGTGACGGACATGGCCAAATCAGCGTGATCTGCGCCAGCATATATGTGTGTGTGTGTGTGTGTGTGTGTGTGTGTGTGTGTGTGTGTGTGTGTGTGTGTGTGTGTGTGTGTGTGTGTGTGTGTGTGTGTGTGTGTGTGTGTGTGTGTGTGTGTGTGTGTGTGTGTGTGTGTGTGTGTGTGTGTGTGTGTGTGTGTGTGTGTGTGTGTGTGTGTGTGTGTGTGTGTGTGTGTGTGTGTGTGTGTGTGTGTGTGTGTGTGTGTGTGTGTGTGTGTGTGTGTGTGTGTGTGTGTGTGTGTGTGTGTGTGTGTGTGTGTGTGTGTGTGTGTGTGTGTGTGTGTGTGTGTGTGTGTGTGGGTGGGGCTGAGATTTATTAAATAAAAATATTAATCGATTAATCGAATTTCTTTAATCAATAATTTCGAACAATTTGATAAATTAAAAATTAAAAAAATAAAAAAAAAATTGTGAAAAGAAAAATCACTTAGAACTTCATTTATTTTACTTGTTATAAGGCAACTTCGACCTGAAAATATAACGAAAACATTGAAAAGTTATAACCAGATAATTTATTATTATTGACCATACTTGCCAAATTCCAAATCACAAACCTCTAACATAGCAAATGCTCTTGCATTTAAGCAACCAAAAAAAAAAATTAAATAAATAAACATTGCTAAAAATGGAAAAAAATCTGTTCTTCTGCGTTCGGTTTGTAGTCATGCTAAATCTGCAGGCCTGTCGCCAGGACGAAGTCCACAGTCTTTTCCAGGTCGGCGCGGCAGCCCCATAGCTTCTGCTGGAGCTCATCACCTTTTGGCCTGGTCGCAAAGGCACCGGTTGCTTGGGTGGGCCCTTTCGAGGCTAGGGGCCCTGCTCCGCTCCTCCCCGGTTGTAGCTGATAGGAGCGACGCCATGACGTAAGTCGAGATTGTCGCATGACTTCATACCGCAAAAGCGTGTGTGTCCTAATTTTTCCCGGTGTCTGCGCCGTAGCACTCCGTCTTCGGCAGGCCGGGTTGTGTTTGTTGTTCAGGGTTGTCTCCCATAGCCTTTCTATCTCCCGGTGGTAGCTGCAAGGCAGCAGTTGGTTTGTTTACCGAGGTTTACCTTCCCCGTGGCTAGAGCTTATAGCGGCTCTTACTCGCTTGATGCACCCGTCATAGGACATATGGGGGATTTCAGTGGGGGTATCAGTGCCACCTGTTACCTTTCCCCGTCCTGCTGGGAGGACATCGCCGTTTGGTCCGCGACTGCTTATTCGTCCAGCAATGCTGACTTAATTCGCAGCTGACACACCATAGCTGGAGGTCGTTCCACTATCCGCCACCCGTGGACGTGCCTGGTTGGGGTCGGTCGCCCCTTTGCCAGGAAAAAATCTGTTAAAAATTTGGTTTTACCAATTTATCGAGTAAAATTTTTGTATTTGTGTATGTGTTCATGTATGTGTGTTTTAATGTATGTGTGTGAGTGTGTTCATTTGTGTTTGTGTGTGTTGATGTATGTATATGTGTGTTCATATATGTGTGTTCATGTATGTGTTTTAATGTATTTGTGTGACTGTGTTCATTTGTGTGTGTGTGTGTTCATGTATGTATATGTGAGTTCATTTATGTGTGTGTGTTCATGTATGTATATGTGTGTTCATTTATGTGTGTGTGTGTTCATGTATGTGTATCATCATTTTCCATTGCGATATTAGTCGCCTAGTGCGACATGAATGATGGAACAGTAGTCCTTTTCTATCTTTCATCAATAGGCCCCCCCCCCCCCACCACAAACCACACAGAATAGTAACGACAATATAGAACAGAGTAATGTAATAAGAGGATGTAAAATATAAAATAAACAAAAACAACCATGGGTGGACAACTCAGAACAGGATGTGAACTTGTGGGTAATAGAATACTTGTTACGCGCCATCAAGAACCGGAAGCTCGGATCATGTTTGCAGAAGTAGAACCTGTATAGCTCAGATTGCTGATAAGTTCCTTTACCACCGTGTCTGTGTAAAGTGGCTGGACGGATACATGGACGCACGGACGAATGGAATGGATGGAAAGAATGGGGTATGCAAATGAAAGAAGACAAGTCATGATACGTGAAGGCAAGCAACAAGAAAGCAAGTAAGGACCAGGGTTTCATTAATTGATCGTAACAGTATCGGGGGGCGGGGCGGGGGGGGGGGGGGGGCGCAAATGTGAGAGAGATTATGAATGGAAAATATAACAGCATATCCGCTTTCATATGTCTCATATTTCTTTTGTTACGTTTGCAAGAGCAAATAACTGCAGCACTCCTGAACCGCTTACCTCCCGGTCTTCTCGCTGCATAAAAAAGGTTAAGTTCGTCCCATTGCTGAGACTGCCGTACGGTAGTGAAGTGTTAAGACTTACTGTATAATAGGGGAACAACAGAAGTGATTGCGTCATTAATAGGCTGGACTGCCCATGGTAAATTTCCGGTGTTATGTGTTGCGGGTCGCACTAGTGACCCGTCATCGAAGCATCATTTTTTGGTGATGCCTAGATGGCAGGGAGGATAGTGTGATTCGATTGCATAGCTAGGCGGGGTTGTCGCACGGAAGGTCCTAAGTACGAGTCCTGGGTAAGCCACTCACGTCTGTTGTTTTTCTGTTATCTAGTTTTCTACTTCTTTATTTCTTACGAGTGCCTGAAAACATACCTTTATGTTTGTCTAATATTTATTTACTGTTAGAGACTTAGCATTACTAGATCCAGCTTTTTAATGAGGTGGTGGAGGGGAGGTCTATTGCTCGCTGCCTTTGCCTTCCTTAACTCAGGAGCAGAGTTAGGGACCCGTTTACAGCTGAGTAGACTGGAGCCAGGTTTTGAACCCAGAATCTGGTAACTATTGCCGCGAGAGGCAAGCAGTCTAACCATTGTAGTGGATTTGATGGTATTGTATGATGGTGATATTACTAAGTGTGATGCATGAGGTCAGCTGTGAAGGCTCCTGAGATAAAATGTAGCTGTGAATTGTCAGAAGGCCCTTCTTGCTACCACTACGACCTCACACCTATCTTTTTTTTAACTAATGAATGTGGCTACGTTAAATGTCTAGGGAAATGATATGTAATGTGTTGTGGTAGTTTACATACACACACACAGATATTTACTAAGTCTAATAATATTAATAAATGTTATAATACACTGAACTAACTCAAGTGTGTAAAAATTGGATAGTAATTTTCTTACATTTACTTGTTCTGAACCAAGGTTTTATTTTGGCCAGAACATATGAAAGGTTTAGCAATTATGAAAGAAATGCATGAATATTACATAATAAATGCAAGGTGTGTACATATATATGTTACTAGACTAGTTAATATTATTACTGTTTATAGTTGTAATCTATTTGGGAGAACATTTAATGGATGTGCTGTTGGGGTGGCCTCATCACTCCCTGTCTATGGTGACTACACATTGTCCAGTTATTTGATGGAAATTTTATGGGTGTGTTAGCAAATAAGTTGAGTTGGTGAATTCTCAGCAGACCAGACGCTCACGTAGCTTGAAGGTGTAGCTCTGGTGCTGAGATCTGGTGGCCCCACCTCTCCGTGCTTGGGGGCAATATCAGAAGTATGGTGGCCCCACCTCTCCGTGCTTGGGGGCAATATCAGAAGTATGGTGGCCCCACCTCTCCGTGCTTGGGGGCTATAATAGGCTGCTCTGACAAAATGTTACTGCACGGGTCCACTCTGGTAATATTCAACAACTCATTTGACACCACAGTGGTGCCAACTGAAACTCACAGTTCTGCAATCAAAGTATTAGTCATGTGTCAGAATTCCATCCTCTAACCATTTCTGGACACAACACTACACAACAACAACACCACATAGACGGGTCAGATCTTTCTGACCAAACAACACATCTTACCAAGTTGGTTTCACATAGGATAAGTTCTCCCAGACTACAGATTCTGAAATATGTTCATTAGCTTCCTGCCATAGAATAGGATAGGTGATATGTTCCACTGATCTCAACACTTGATCTGTCCTTCATAATCCTTGCTGGAGTTTATGTATTTTATTTGTCTCTAGACCCTGAACTAGGGCGGGGGGTCTAGAGCGAATCCTTACTTGTTGTAAGGGACAGATTATGCTATTGCAGTATCAAATCACTCGAAACCTTAAACAAATATTGAAATGTACAAAGAAATAATTTCAGTCTTACCAGAATTATGAATATAGAACACAGTTAAATGCTAGCAAAACTCAGCTGAGCTGCTGGCCTTAGGATGGCGTCCCTCTAAATATTTCAATAGCTTCTGGGAATTACACCACTTAATAATTCACTGTGTCTACTAGGACAACTTATAATGAATGGCACAAAATGCGCGTCTGAGCGCCGATAATATATTCATCTATGGCCAATCACTGCCTTTTCTTTTTCAAATTCAAATATCCTACCAAAAAGTCATTTCAGTCATACCTCAGTCAAGTATGCCTTATTGTCTGTTGGTCCGTCCGTCTCTACTTGCGTTTCACAAAAAAAAAAAAAAAAAAACACACTTGTTTTTGAACCAACTCTGCCTTCCCCTACACAATTTTGCCTTTAAAGTTATTTTTAGCCACAATTCACCATCCCACCCCGTCTCTTCATTCCAACTAGATTTTAGCACTTGCGTCTTCAAGGCCACAATTTTTGAAAATTAGTGACATGTTTTATTTCAATGCAGACGCTCGCTGATATGAACAACACAGTCTTTTGTCAATATCTTTCTTATTATCTGTCCGTCTGTATAAATGAAAGCATATTATTTCACTGCTCAAGATGGGCCATCCGGCCAGCTAGGTTTTATATTCCTAACATTATTATTAAGAAAAGTTACTTTTCAAATATTTTCTAGAATTTTCTGGAATGCGTTCATCACTGCATTCAAATAAACGGACTAAGTTATCGCAAAAGCGTCCAAGAAATGACTGTGGCGTATAATATCCAAGGTCCCTTTTGTCGATTTCTTTACTTTATGCCAACTTGGGGAACGTGACTTTTTCCTCCTTTCCCCACCACTTGCGTCTTTTAGCCTTGCTAGTTTCAAGCACGCGTTCAGTCAGATTTTTCCTTTTGATCTCCGTTCTCACCCCGTTCCGTTTTGCCTTCAAGTCTAACAATTTAATTTCCGTGGCGGGTGATGACCCGCGGCGTGGGCGATCATGTATTCTAGCAGCTTACGCATTAGTTTTTATCCCTACGTTGTATCATTGGAGATATTTTAACGTTGTATCACGGTTAATTTTGTGACAACCACCCTACCAATGAGATGCTCGCTCATAACACAACTTGCTGAATTCATTATTTCTTCTAATGTCTTGGTAGAACCATCTTATATTGTATGACAGAATACTTGTATTGTTATTTTATTACTTATACTGCCTCCAGATTATATCATACTACCACATCTTTCAGATGTTTTCTGTCGTCTTAATCTCTTTTCTCTCATTTAGGAGCACGGCACCTCTACTACAGTTAGCCTTCTTATATACACCAATACCTCGCTCTTTCGACAGGTTAGGGACCAGAGCTATGACGAAAGTCGAAAATCGACGAAAGTCGAAGCATAGCCTTTATTTAGCTTACAAATGCATTAGGGCCGCCAAAAAACGAAAATAACTAGAAAACACTAAAACACCTATAAGAAATAAACATAAGAGTAAAGAAAATACAGTAATAAATAAAAAATACGTAAATAGCATTTTACCTTAAAATCATTCTTGAGCAAGTAGACGATGAATATATACAGTATGTACAGTTTTGAATGTTGGTAATTTAGGGGGATTCTAGACTTAGAAAACCAGATGGAGAAAATTGAGGTGGCTCATCTTCAGAACTGGAGGATTTCAATCTAATTCTTTTAGGAGAAGGGCACTTTGAAGGAGATCTAACTGGGGCTGGGGCTGATGTTGATGGCTCGGAATCTGAAGGGTTAGAGGGAGGGGTGACTGAAGTTGGTTGTGGCGGTTGCGTCTTGAAAAAGGAGAGCAAAGACGTTTACCTCATTGATGTCTTCTTCCTTTCCCTAAGAAGTTCTCTGTAACAGGCTATTTGGTGTTCTAGCCCACTATTTACTTTTGAACTTCTGTCGAAATTTATTCTACGTTGAAGATCTGCTGCTTTGTGTAGCCAACTTCTTCTATAATTGTTTCAAGCTTCACTTGAAAAGCTCCTGCAGCTGCGGTATCTGCGCTAGCTGATTCTCCCTTCACTGCTATATTATGCAAATTTGACCTTTTCTTAAATTTCTCAAACCAGCCCCTGCTAGCTCCAAATGTCTCTTCAGCTGATGTCTCTCCTTGTTCAGCCTTCATTGCATTAAATAAAGTTTGTGCTTTAGCCTGGATAAGATCTTGGCTTAGAGGAATGTTGTGGCTGACTTGGTCTTCAATCCACACATTTAACACTTTCTCCATCTCACCAATTAAATTGTGCCGCTTTCTAATAAGTTTGGTATGCACTGGCGTAGCGTTTTTAATTTCCTCTAACACTTTAGCTCTGTTCTTTACAATTGTGCTAACTGTAGTGCTTGGTACACCTAGCCTGCGGCCTATTTCAGCATTTAAGATGCCTTGTTCATTAAGCTTGATTAGCTTAAGCTTTTCTTGCAAATTGAGAACCTTATGGGTTCTTTTAACTTTGTCACTACACTTAGGACCCATTATGAATATATTAAAGCAGAAAAATAAGTAGTACTGTGGTTTATATTAGGGTTTTGGCACATCTCCAAATATAAAAGACCTTCAGGTGATATTATCTCATATCAGTCTTCTTATAGAATTAGCCTTCACCACATCACTAAAAAGTGCCGATGGTCAAGAAAATATGGGCCTAACACCATATTCCCAATATGCCTCAATGGGCGTGTAACGGGTTCCTTTACCTACCTTTTTACATCACTAAGTGTGCGCCTGCTAGTGTGGTTACTGTAGTATTTTATTTTGCGTGATGGGGTTATTAGCCATCCCTCCTCCTCCCGCAGTCTGACAAAGACGTACACCAAATTATTCCTTCAGCGGTCCTATTGTTTATCTCAACGTAGATTCCTCAGTAAGATTAACTGTGATATCTTTCCTATCATCAGCATCATTAATCTTACGTACTTAGTCGTTCTTCTTCTAACTTGGGGTGTAGAGGTTAGCCAGACAGAGAAAGCGCCGTGCTATTTTCCTTGTGGTCTGGTTCCAGTCCAGTCCTTTGACCTTCAGGAATTGACTGATGTTGTCCTTCCAGCCAAACTCTGGTTTGTCCCGGAGGTCTGTATCCCTGGCTCTTGGTTTCCCATATTTGTCCCATGCATCACTATCATTTCCTTTTTTTCCGCACCTTATGGAGCATGGTGCCACCACGGTAGTATGCACTCCTGCAGGAAGTCTGCACCTAAAGTATTCACATGCTCTTGAAGCAATAGTTTCTGTAGCACTGTTTTTAACATGTTGAGTCCACCTCATGTACAACCTCATGTTCGTTGCCTGTTACGACGTTTATATGCTTGAGGGTGTTGGAGTCATATTGTGTCTTTGTCTCATCAGAGAGACCACAAGGAACTGCAGGGGGGCGTCTTTTGTGTAATACTATCTTATTTCAATATCTGGCATAATATCACTGCACCTACCTACAATTACCCCGTCGTGTACTACAACCACTTCTCATCTGCCATAAGCAACCGTCATAGAAGCGCATGTTCTGCCATGTTATTGTTTGACTTCAGTCTTATCTTTTTCTATGCAACCTATTTTCTAATCTCATTTCACCTTAGGACAGTCTCTCTGTTATATGGGGTTATTTTACGTTAATCTTCGGCGTCGCGAAAATTCATGCCATTTTACCACACTGTCCCACGTCTGTCACATCATCTTAACTGCGCTGTCAGCAGTGCGTGCTCACGTTTAAAGAATTATCTTTACTTGACACACAAAAATTAAAAAAAAAAAAAATTAAACATGCAACGGATTGCAAATACTGTCTCCATATTGATTAGTAAAATGGAATCACGAGATTTCGTGCCGTTGTTGTCACGTATTAACAGTTAATAATGACTGTGCAAGAAAATCATACTACGGACATTTGAACACGGGACTTTCACGAACGGATCTGTCATTTGCCCACTACGCGTCAGAAGCCAGAGGTAAAATACAGTTAGCAATGTCAGGAAGTCATAGCCAACTCTTTTGCCACGTACATTTTTGGGGTTTCTTTTAGAGAATCGACGCACTGTCCAACCGAGGTGGGTCCTTTTGGTTATCATCGGGGTAAATTGTGTGAATTTTTGAACGCGTGACTATTATTTCAGTCGCCTATCTTGGCTAGTAATGATGCCAGTCCTGGAAAAGGGCTGTCTGATAAAGACCGCGGGTTGCCTGTCTGGAGTTGTCACGTCTTGCGCTCATTCCTGGTATTGTCACTTCTTCGATGGGAGTCGGAGTGGCTAAAAGGTATGGGCGATCCGAATTCTAGGGGTACCGGGTTCGATTCCCAGTAGAGGCAGTATAATTTATGGAAATCTTTTTTCAGAACCAGTGGTCCTAATGATGTCACCCCCCCGCCCGGTCTCCTGGGTAGTGAGATCGGATGCCTAGCCTTCTCGGATAAGGGCACAAAAATAGGAGGTCCCGTATGCAAGTTGCGCACGTTAAAAACCCCACGACAGTTGGAAATCGTAAAGAGTAGGCCATGAGGCCGCTGCCCTGGCAAAGTTTAAAAATTAGAAACCTACCCACCACAAAAATATTTATAGAATGCGTGATCCTATATACACACATTGGGATTCTCGCCGGTGATACGGAGTTCGTGCACTGTGCTGAGATCCTCCTTGTGTGCTCTAAGGGAGGAGATCGGAGCACTGATGGAGTTGTCCGTGTGTAATGAAGATAGTCCTTAAAACAAAACAAGATCAATTGTTTCCTTCTTGTGCGAGTGTGTTATTTTATTTATACATCTGCTATCGCTAGTTTGCGAAAAAAGCTAGTCCTTAAAAGAACTATCATGTAGAGCCGCGTGTGTTCTTGTTTGTGCGTGTTTACTTCTCGTGTCTACTGATCGTGTTGTCATTCTTAGCCGCACGTGATTTAGAACTTAGTCGACGATGACTGGAAGCAGGCCTTCTAAGATTTCACTAATTTATCTCTGGATTGTTTTTGTTGCCTTGTGTAGTTTGACTTGACATCGATGCTGAGTATTATAGAGCCCTAACAGATATAATTATATATGATGAAGTTTACTTTAAGTTTGCAGACGCCAGGAAGACAGGACAAAATACTGAAAGTCGTCAGTCAATGTCCTTTTCGGTCCCAATTGGGCACGGAGACACCACGGCAGTTGGCCCATTTACAGGAAGCCTGCACAAAACATTCACATGCTCTTGCGGTGATGATTTTTTTAGCTGTTTAGTTTATACATGATGAGGTTGCCATCTTCATGCACAGACTCATGTTAGTTGCCTTGTACGACATGCCAGAGGGTGCAGTTGGCCTGTTCTTTCTTTGTTTCATAAGAGCCCCCCGGAAAATACACGGGGAAAAACTAAAAGTAATACAGGGTGTCCTAAAAGTTACTGTGCAGTAAAGTACCGAGTACAACGTTGCAGTACCACACAGCAGTTTCTTCTACAGCAGTTTCTTCTACAGCAGATGTTGGAAATGTCCACCATGGAGGCCTCATAACATGTCTGAACACGCTTCTTCATACAACTCTCACATAAAAAAAAACATTGCTCTCGTCTGTTGTCAAGGTCACGCCTAGGGTAGAACGGACAACTCTCACATCAAAACCGCTACTCCAGTCTGCCGTATATTCAAGTGCACAGTAACATTTCGGACACCCTGTACATACAAATTTTGAGACTACTGTACATTGCGGGTGAAAATATGAAAAGGAGCAAAGCAGTATAGGTGAGACTCTAGCCTACTTACATTCATTATACAGTAATCGGTTATGTCTAAAAGCCGACGAGTTAAACGCCGAGAACACCCAGAGTCCTCCTACCAGTGTTGTCCTTAATGCCTCGTTGTACTGGTGGAAAATTTAAGAAACGCGATAAAGAGTAGCTTTGCTGACACTTGTGTTGAGGTACTGCCAGTCTTTATGAAAATTAAAACGACAACTGATAAGTTGTGTAAATAATCCAGCCACGTCATAACAGTTTCAGATTTCGTCCGTATGTAAACTACACGAACAATGACAATTGACATACTTCAGTTGTCTAAGAAAAACTGCTCATGTCTTCGTAAACGACGGAATGAGAAACGAAAACACCACACTGTTGGGAATACCATGCAGCAGGTATGTGATCAGGGAAATTGAATTAAGCCAGATCACTTGTAATAAACAAGGCTTTAATATAGGGGAAGATATGTAGGCATATAGGAATATGTGTTGGTAATATTAACGAAAAACATATAAAACATGGGCTGACGCTAGCAGAGGTCCCACACTGTGCACCGGTGTAATAACTACCTCTTCCACCGAGCATGACTGCTTTGGCAAAATGAAAAAAAAAAAATAATGTATAAAGAACTTCTTTTTTTTTGGGACCACTTCCAAATCTAACGGAAGTCACGGGAAAACCACTTTTGTATTTGCACCTGTGACGTTCAAGTAACTCACAATATAAATTTATAGGACATATTATGAAAGGAGGGAAAGTGAAACAGATGATAAGATGAGGGAAGAGGCAACGAGGAGAGGGAGCGAAAAAGAGAGAGAGCGAGAGTCAGAGGCACGACATGGAAGAAAATCACCTAGAGAACTCATTGGCAACACCAGCTAAGGGTCTTTTATATTTGGACATGCGCTCTTATATAACCGACTAGGTTGAACGGGACGCGCCTCGCCAAAACGAGGCAAAACTTTATTTTTTTTTTTAAAGGGAGGGGCTAATAGAGAGAAAACATCGTTTATGCTACCTGGCACGGTGCTTGGTGATGTTGATAATGATGATCAACCGTTTCTTTTCATCTAGCCTTTCCTCCAGTCGAGCAGCGGTAGCGCAGTGGTTAGTGCACTGGCTTCCTAGTGTGACCGGCTGGCCTACACTAGCATTTATACGTGCTATAATACTACATAGAATAAGAATGACAGACGTTAAAAGCAGATAAGGACAAAACGCAGTATAATTTTAGGTTCAGATAGCAGTCACGACGGTGAGAGGCATGGTAGAGCTGTCTCAGAAAATAGTAATGAATGCGTGTTATGCGTGGAAAGTGTGAAATGAATGTTGTGAATTCTTGGGTTTTTCCCATTGTTTAGAGAGAGAGGGAGAGAGAGAGAGGCGTGTGAAAAAGTCGAAAAACAGCGAAACGTGTGCAAATGTAGATAAATGTAACGTGTGGAAAAAAGAGAGGCGTGTGGGAAAATGGGAAAAAAGAAGAAACTGTATAAAAAGGAGAGATTTGCGGGATTAAGGAAGGATTTTACAGATTAGAGAGAGATTAGATAGATAGAAATTTTTGCTAGGCAGTTTTTATAGTGTTTAGGTGAACTTCGTCTTTGAGATTATCAAGACCAGTTTGTTTTTTTCTTCTGTTGGATATATTTTCATTTTGGATATACTCACTATTTTGTTTAAGCGTAAGTAACACGTACTTCATCATTGTGTAAATACCAGTGCTGTTCAAATGACGTGCAATAAACTCTGATTGAATTTTCTGCATTGCTGTTTTTATTGGAACGATTACAGTTTAATCATTTAACAAACCATTATACGATATATTGCTTATCACTAAACCTAAAAGGGTAAGAACGAACCTGGAAAGGAAAATAAACATCAGTCAAGAATCTCCATCTCAGGCGGAAGGCCTGTAACCACTTGAACAGAAACATATAAAAGATTAGCTCTCGTCAGTATAACTACCTGCGCAAGTAACTGACGCGGGCACATAACACACTCATTGGTGCCGTGACCAGCCCTTTTTCTTTAGTGAAAGCACACTCATTGGCGCCGTTACCAGCCCTTTTTCTTTAGTGAAAGCACACTCATTGGCGCAGTGACCAGCCTTTTTCTTTAGTGAAAGCATACTCATTTTGGCGCGCAAACAGCCCTTTTTTTCTTTAGTGATAGCAGACAGGCCTAATCACTATCATGGATCCACAATCGTTGCAACAGCAGCTTGACCAGCAACAATTACTGCTACAACAGCAACAACAACAATTGATTAATATCCAGCAACAGCAATATGATTGTCAACCATACCATAGAAAATGGGAAAGAGACACTGTCACAACAGGTGCAGATTGGAGTAGTCTAAATAGAAGACACCATCGAATAACAGTAAGAAATTTTGTTGGTCAAATCAGGAAAGGAATGACACTGCAAATAAATAACATTAACATAGGGAAGCAACAGAAGTGTCAGTTAACAACCGAGAATGGTTGGAAAATGAATGTAGAACCAGTAGGAGGGTGGAGGGAGATAAAACGATCTTGCCAGCACAATGTCATAACAAAGGAAGAAGGTAATAGGCATAAACCATGGAACAGTCATGGATACAACATTCAATCTGACATGACAGAGGAAATAGAAACAAGTCGTACAAAAATATGTAGTGTTGCCACGCAAACGGAGGCAAGTAAAATAATCAGTGATAGCAACACATCTTTGCATGCAGAACAAGCACAGAAGTACTATAGTTCAAATCAACCGAACCCCGGTACTAGCTGTCACCACTCACATTCGCCTACAACTAGCGAAGACAACATTCCTCTTAAAATACTACAGGAACGACTAGCCCAACAGCACCAGACTGTACAAGATACCAACACCCATCTAGATACACCACAACCTTCTGATACAGAGTTATCACCTGCCTCATTAACTGAACGAAATGCTTGACGAGATGAGTCAGACCTTGACACTGAAGAACAACAAAATGATAACGAGGATGATAACGAGCACATCGACGATAATATGGATACATCCATTCGGTTCGCTTCGAAACGACCTTACTCATCTTCATCAAACGACTCGCTACCACTGACAAAGTTTATACGCCTTCCACAGAATCATGTTCGTACAAAGCTGTACAGGAAACGTTCAACTAAGTGA
The DNA here is from genome assembly GCA_024509875.1 of Oreohelix idahoensis. Taxonomy (NCBI): domain Eukaryota; kingdom Metazoa; phylum Mollusca; class Gastropoda; order Stylommatophora; family Oreohelicidae; genus Oreohelix; species Oreohelix idahoensis. The sequence continues at coordinate 481,404 of JAMPIV010003473.1, read as the reverse complement.
CAAAACATCACACAACACAGTGCATCAACATCGCAACACCATACCTGTAACACTGCATCAACCGTCACTGCTGTAGACACTGAGAAGAAGTACGATAGAAGATTGTCCAGGAGAGACATCGCTCTATTAGAGATAGCCAGGTTGCTCTAGCTAGGCTACTCTAAATGGTTTTATTTTTTTTGTCCGAGTGCGATAGCAGATTGCCCAGGAGAGGCATTGCTATTTTAGAGTCGGCCAAGTTGCTCTCGCTAGGCTGCTCTAAAAAGTTTTTTTTCAGATGCTGCCAGGCACCTTCTATGTCGTCCTGTTGATGCTATCAGCGGCAGTCATGACCGCCAGTGAAGAGAAACTAATCTGGAGAGGCGCAACACTATTCGACATGCACAATTAGCCTTGTTACAGCGTTTCAACCATTATATTCAGAATTAGAAGATTTAAATAACATTTTTTTGGGCATAGAAATATATGTCTTATACATTGTTGTACATTATAAGATAACCAAACACATGGGTCACATTGATGTACTATTAGCCGCTAAGGCAGAATCTCAAAGGTTTAGAAAGACATTGTTTCATCTTAAGCTACACTTTCATGATAAGAGACAAGCACATCAACCAAAACGGGCGATTTTGCCGTTTGTAGGCAATGCGCTACAGTTTTTTTGTTGGCACTGCACCCGACGACAACTATGACAGTTTATGTCATAACATTAAGACCTTGGCGGAAAACCAAGACATTATTACACATGTGATTAGCCAGAGCATCACAAATGGTGAACAATACTCACAGCATTTTTTTCTCAATTGACTAATTTTTCTACTTATCTGTTCAGGAGTTGCTGAACCAGACATATGCTATGGATCATTTTATGATTACTTATTATACATTGTTGAATTTCATTGATATCGCATAAGTAACTATGTACCATGTATCATGTCTTTTTACCAAAGTACTGCGGTCGAGACACACAGATGTTGTACTCGTACAGTGAAATTTATTCATGCTCTAATGCGTATTTATAATGTTAACCCACACCTCTGGTTCTTCACCCTCTTCACTACGCACACCCTGTCCAGACGTTGTGTACTCAACAACACCTCTGTATATTCCGCTATATCGGTCCAACCTCCGATTCACGACCTTCATCTTCCCCCGACTTGCTCGATTCCTCATAACTATTTTTGGACTGATGACCCGTTCTATACATCTTCCGTTCTAAAGATGTATTTACCACTGAGAATATTTCTATTCAATTTCACTCTCTACTTTCGTGGTATGGCAACCTCTCAAATTCATCCATCCAAACCGGAACTACCTTTTCTACCCTCCCCCCAGCAGACTAACTGTGAACTTCCCCATGCAAGTTTTTTCCCCTTTCTCTCACGCCTCACATTCATTCATCCAGCAACCCCCAGCTATTTCACTGTACTATACGCCCGCTCTCCCTTAGTTGACGCCACACTGTGCCGTCAATGAGAGTTCTCAAAACATCCAGACAGCGTGACCTTTCCCTGCGCTCGTTGACAATCGCGGAGGTCATTATGAAACGTATATAGTTCTGGTCAGTTACGATTCAGATGTATGTATTAGGTTAGGATACAATTATTGTCCTGAAGATTGATTAAAAGTTCGAATTTTGTTTGGCATGACCACACCTTATATGTGTTGACTTGAGAAAAGTTCTTAAGTCTTATATTGTTTATGTATATTGAATATCATAACTCCATGTTTTTATGAATTACTATTAGCGTTTGTTAAGTAAAGATTTACATAAGTATTGTATTAATACATGAATATCATTTACATTGCGTATTGCACATTGCTATCCATATCCCATACTGTTTTATGGCAAAGTGTATAAACAACTTGTATGCGTCCCCCGTTTTACGCATTATAAATCTACTGGGACCCCTCGTTTTACGAAAACAATTTTTGGGGTGTTTTTTTGCTCACATGTATACTGAGACCTTGTAAAAAAATTTTCATTTGGCTCACATAAGTATATGCCCCCATTCAATGACTTGTACCAGTAACATAAATTTTTTCTCAAACCATTGTCCATTATTTTTCTCAACCATTGTCCATTGCCAACTATCTCATAAGTATATGCCCCCATATGATATTTTGCTCCAGTATGAATGTTAGGGACTTGATATTTTTTAGTTGATAAGACGAAAATGTCTTCCCATGGGATACATTTTTTGGCCCCGGGACTTGTGTGACCGGCTGGCCTACACTAGCATTTATACGTGCTATAATACTACATAGAATAAGAATGACAGACGTTAAAAGCAGATAAGGCGTATTTGCACAAAACGCAGTATAATTTTAGGTTCAGATAGCAGTCACGACGGTGAGAGGCATGGTAGAGCTGTCTCAGAAAATAATAATGAATGCGTGTTATGCGTGGAAAGTGTGAAATGAATGTTGTGAATTCTTGGGTTTTTTCCATTGTTTAGAGAGAGAGAGAGAGAGAGAGAGAGAGAGAGAGAGAGAGAGAGAGAGAGAGAGAGAGAGAGAGAGAGAGAGAGAGAGAGAGAGAGAGACGTGTGAAAAAAGTCGAAAAACATTGAAACGTGTGCAAATGTAGATAAATGTAACGTGTGGAAAAAAGAGAGGCGTGTGGAAAAATGGCGGGGAAAAAAAGAAGAAACTGTATAAAAAGGAGAGATTTGCGGGATTAAGGAAGGATTTTACAGATTAGAGAGAGATTAGATAGATAGAAATTTTTGCTAGGCAGTTTTTATAGTGTTTAGGTGAACTTCGTCTTTGAGATTATCAAGACCAGTTTGTTTTTTTCTTCTGTTGGATATATTTTCATTTTGGATATACTCACTATTTTGTTTAAGCGTAAGTAACACGTACTTCATCATTGTGTAAATACCAGTGCTGTTCAAATGACGTGCAATAAACTCTGATTGAATTTTCTGCATTGCTGTTTTTATTGGAACGATTAAGTTGGATCATTTAACAAACCGTTATACGATATATTGCTTATCACTAAACCTAAAAGGGTAAGAACGAACCTGGAAAGGAAAATAAACATCAGTCAAGAATCTCCATCTCAGGCAGAAGGCCTGTAACCACTTGAACAGAAACATATAAAGGATTAGCTCTCGTCAATATAACTACCTGCGCAAGTAACTGACGCGGGCACACTAGCTCGGTGGTCCATGGTTCAATCCCCAGTTGAGGTGGGATTTCTTTAGACCGCAAACAGCTCCCGGGTCTACCCAGCCTCATGAATTGGGTACCAAAGCAACTCTGGGAAGGTTAAGGCGGCTGGCGTGATGCTGACCACATCACTCATAGCGTGCCGATGGTCAAGACCTAACACCATATTCCCAATATGCCTCAGTGGGCGTGTAACGGGATCCTTTACCTTCACCTTCCCTCCAGTCAGATTATGTACATGCCCCATTCACATCTTTGCTTGGATACTAAACCTTCAAATAACACTCATTTAGTCGATATAATTCGTGTCGCCCATGATTTTTTGCAAGGTAAGTTGCAGAGATAGAAAATCGATTCATACACGTAACATTATCTGTCAGACGATAAAGATTGTGAGCAGTTGAGAAATAACTCGCCACATCTCAACGTCTGCTGGTGTAACGTCGCTGTCGTTCATCATCATTTTCCTGTGCGCTCCTTATGGAGCTTGACACCGTCACCTGTAGCTGGTCCTCTTGTCGGAAGCCTGCACAAAACATTCACATTCCTGTGCAGCGGTAGTTTCTGTGGCAGTGTGTTTTACATGGTGAAGTTGCCAGCCCAAAGCTTAACCTTGGACATGTCTGAGGGAGCTGTTGACGGCTTCGTATTCACGTATCTTTCGCAAAAGGCGGAAAAAAAGGTAACGGTAAAGGATCCCGTTACATGCCCTTTGAGGCATATTGGGAATATGGTGTTAGGACCATATTTTCTTGACCATCGGCACACTAGGGGTGATGTGGTCAGCATCACGCCGGCCGCCTTAACCGGCGGAAAGGATACTATATAACACTGGCTAACAAAAAAAAATTTTTTTTTCTTTCTCTAACATTTCTATGTTTTTCTGGTCAATTTTAATGCGCTGTTTTTAAATCTGCAAACCGTTTTTCTCTATCAGGTCGGGATCTCTAGAAATACGCAATTGAAGTTTTTTAACAACGCTTACGGTATTACAACATCATCTGTATAAGAAGTATAACAGTTATGTAGGCTTGAATTTCTTTGCAGTCGACTTTCGTCGGTGAATGGCATGTGGTACATCGCGATGAAGCATCCAACAATAATCGGCAAGCATGGTCACACTCCACCATCCTTGATAACGTGACTCCATTACGGCGATATCTTGATGGAATCGTTTTCCATGTTCATCGCTGACTTCGCCAAGGTTGCCAGGGAAAAAGTCAAGATGCGAATCGAGCAAATGGATTTTGAGGGACATGTTACAGCCCATAATTCTGTATGCATCTATGCACTGCTTAACAATATGCACATAGTCGACAGATTTGTGATTTCCCAGAAAGTTATCGACGATCGATTTGAATGCCATCCATGCGCGAAGTTCACTACCATGTAACAAGTTCTCGAATTGTTTGTCTGCAATAACTTTCCTAATCTGAGGTCCTACAAAGATACCTTCATTTATCTTTGCATCGCTAATTTGCGGAAACTTTTCTCGAAGATAAGTGAAAGCTTTGCTCGTTTTATCTAACGCTTTTACGAAATTCTTCATGAGCCCCAACTTTATATGTAACGGTGGTAAAATGATGCTGTCTTTGTTAACTAATGGCTCGTGTATTACATTTTTATGCCCGAGCTGCATACGATCCCTGATAGGCCACACCTTTCTTGCATAATGTTCCTGTCTGTTGCGGCTGTCCCATTCACATAGGAAGCAACAAAATTTAGTATACCCAGTCTGCATGCCCGTGAGAATTGCATTGACCTTTAGGTCTCCACAAATCCGCCATTGATAGTCATTGTACTTTATTTTTGCCAAAAGTATAGCCATATTGTCATAAGTTTCTTTCATATGAACAGAGTAGGCGACTGGAATTGATGAAAATAAATTTCCATTATGCAATAACACGGCTTTTAGACTAGTCTTGGAAGAGTCGATGAAAAGTCGCCATTCGTTGACTATGTGCTCATGACCGAGGTGCACCATTAGACCTTTTACATCTTTGCAATAGCAAATGTCATCATCCATCTCAAAGTATTGAACAAGTTCTCTGTGTCTATGACGAAATTTAGATATCGGAGTATTGGGCGCTAAAAGATTCCATTCTTTGAGTCGCGAACCGAGTAATTCCGCTTGTCCTTTGGTGAGAGCGAGATCACGTATTAGATCTGAAAGTTCTGAATGGTTAATTAAGTGAACACCATCATTCACCGGTATATAATCCGAGTCAGAATTAGTTTCTAAAGCAGGTAAACTATCACTTTCTGATGGTTCATTCACGTCCAACGGATATTGTTCTGGTGGAACTGGGATCGGACACGTGACTGGATCATGAGGCACTGGTTTTGAAACCGATTCAATATTTGAATAAACCACAGACTTTCTAGTTTTAAAAGTGAAACCATAGATATTTGTCAAGCAGAAGTAACAATCAGTAGCGTGATTTGTCGGTTCACGCCATATTACTGGCACTCCAAAAGGCATCGACTTATGCTTCGGCGATTTTCGTAACCAACCTGCCAATGTATTTGCACAAGTCGAACAAACTGCATTTGGCATTCAAGATTTATTTGCATCATCAACTTTTGAATCGAAATAAAGTTCATATGCTTTCTTTAGCAATGTTGTAAAGTTTTTCTGGTGAACACGATCGGTAAAATATCCGCACACGTAACAGAACAGATCAGCCGAATTTTTACAACTTCTGGAAGCCATATTTCACTCAGAATTATTTCAAAATACAGTAACTATTTGAAATATAACGTAACATATGTCATGCATCTTTTAGCAGTATAAAAAGTAGAATTATTTTGCATTTTATTAATTTTTAAAAAGTTATATAGTAAAAATGAAACGGAGCAAATAATGGTTTCCCAAAAATATATTTATTCACAAATATCTTAAGAACCCGACGTGATAGAGATAAACGGATTTCAAATTTGAAATCAGCGCAAGAAACTGACCTAAGAACACTTATTCTTATATAAGAAAGAAAAATGTTGTTTGTCAGTGTAATCAACAGTCTTCTTGAAGCGCGGTGGTGCATGAAGAGGAAAAAATCGAAATTCATCATGATCGTATGGGTTTTTTAAATTTATATCTACAGTGTCATTTCTGTGTTATTGTGCACAGCGTATCTTTTCCGAAGATTAATCTATCTTTTCATATGTACCTCTTGGAGTCATCAGTGATTATACAGCATATTAAAAGATTTATTATGTTGTTTTGTAAATCGTGTCATTCCGAAGATTGTTCTATCATTTCCTATGTACCTCTTGGAGCCCCCAGTGATTAGCCAGCATTGTACTTACTATATAATTCTCTAAGTGTCCCGTCCCGTCTCACACAAACGTCTTGATGCAGTCCGGAAATTATGTAAAAGTCGAGCGCTTCTGGCCTTTGCACTAAACTGCACGACGCTTAATATAGCGCGCATCTGTTTCGCACCAAATTTGCAAGTCCCAACTAACATAATTACCGATGTATGTTACGTCGGTCGGTCTCACTCAAAATAGTAACTCGCGCCAGAAAAAAAAAGTGCGCAACGCACCGTGTGCAACTTGCGCGGCGTGGGTGTTATATAAAATAAATACTTTGGTTTTTATTTTTATTTTTTCACAAAATTAGTAGCGCTCGACAAAGAAAACCACTTATTATCAAGGAACACTCTTTGAAAACAATCCACGCACTTTTACACGAAATGTTGTCATCAAAAAACGTTTAAATTGAATCTAAAATAACATAATTCTCGCCGTGTGTACGTTGGTCACAGCTAAGGAATGCAACCGTGTTGAAAAATTGTATTGTTTCCATTATATATACTCTCCCGAAAATAGTAACAATCAACAAAGAAAAGCGTTCAAATGACGGTGTTCATGAACAGTTTGATTACACTGTATAATGGAAAGAAACCAAAAACACTCTAAGAATATACTTCTATCTGCTCATCTGGGAACGGAAACAGCACACTATACTGTATTTAAAAACCCGTCAAATTTGACGGGTTATTGCTGTTATATTAATAAATAGAAAACATTTCGTAAAGTGTCAAAAAATATACAATATATTTTATTGTTATTATTGTTTTTGGCTGTTTGATTGTTTCCTTTTGACAGAGAATAAATTACATCCCTTGAAATAAAAGCCAACATAATTTCTTTATTCCCTTTCGACTGGGAAGAGGATAAATTATATCCCTTGACCAAAAAAAAAAGCCTATATAATTTTTTTTCTCAAAACTTTTCAAAAGTGGGTAAAATAACTTCATTCAGAATCAACAAAATGAATTCCCCAGTCTTCTAAATGTGCTGCAGATGATGAAAAGTTAAGATGTTTGCTTTAGTTCTTTCCCCGTCATTATTTTGACGGGTATATTTACTAGTATTAAAAGATTGATTATACTTTACCCTTAGCCTGTGTCCCGTATCTTCGGGCTATACCCCACCGTACGACCACACGACGAGGGGAGCTGTCTTGTTGCTTGATTTTTTGCGTTGCCATTGCTTTTCAGTCGATAGTAGTACATCTGTCATTGGATGTAACGCGGAGGTTCTGTCTTCCTCGTGGTCTGCAGAGGCGTATTGTTTTAGAAGAAATGGGAAACATGTTTATTTTAAAAAAAAGTGATTGCCCCCTCACCACCTCCTCCGTCAAAGCGTGGAAAACTTTTCCTGGGTTTAGTTTTAAAGCCCGAAAGGAGGGGGGGTGGGGGGGGGGGGAAATGGGTAGTTCCATTTGGTCTCCGAAGAGAGAGAGCGAAATAACAGAAACACTGCTTCCTCGGGCATATGGTAAAAGGTGATTGATGTGAGGTTGTGCATAGGGGTTGCAACCTCTTCATATAAATGTTGAAGGACTTTCGTGTGTGGTTACTGGTTGTGTTGCCTGAATTCTGATCGTGCTAATGTTCTTACGCGAATGGGGTGAACCTCACCTTCGGTTTGTCGTAATGCCTGAACTTGGCATCAAGATGTAAACAACTGCTCATCTTATTAACTCAGCAACTTGACATAAAATACGTAATTCATAAGGTTGAATGGTGTAACGTGATTCAACGAATAATGCCTCCGGTTCGAGTCCTTCACAATTTAATATGGATTACACACATACATAAACAGTTCAATTCACACATGAGGTACATGCATCAATCAATCAATAGCGTAGACTGCTGTTTTACGTGTCAATGTCCGTTTAAGGATACAATGCAGTAATTGTCGTCAGAACATCACAGCTATATGCACGCGCAGATAGAATGGCTACCTGCCGACAGTGAGACTGTGAGTCTAATTACTTCGTATAAAGTAGACGATTATCTTTCTCCTTCCAAGGATTTAGTTAATCACTAACCTCCATAAGTTTCCTCTCTCGTAGAGTTCTAGGACTGACCCTGGTCCTGCATAAATACACATATAAATGGCTATATCATGCCATTAATTTGGAAGGCTAGAAAGAACGCAGCTATTCAGCTTGGCGGTCAAGTAACAAAGGGTAGCGTCTCCTAGTTACCGACTGTGACCCAAACAACGCTAGACACGTCATAATCGATCGTGTATGGAGCGTTCAATAATTGAAACATCTATTGCAATATATTAAATGTCTTAACCTTTACAATTGCACGTCTGCTAACCTTTAGCAGACGGCGTTAATAACATATACCGTAACAATAAAACAATTTGTACAGAGACCATTGCTGCAAGAGTTTGTGCACTGGCTTCAGCTTCATCAAGGGGGCGCTAGTTGCAGTGGGTGGCGCCATGCTTCATAAGGAGCTAAAAGGAGATAACGCTGATGGTGATGAAAGAGCGTGTGAACAATTTTTAGTCACGTGGTTTTCGTTTCAGTGATTATAATGGAAATAATGCATAATTGACATTAAATTGTGTGAAATGTCCCCAAGTGAAAAAAAAAAAATGTCGGGGTTTGTTACATAAAAAAGACATGTAGAAATGTAGATGTATTATTTGAACTAGTTGTACGCGAGTAGAAAGGATTGAAAACACTTTTCTAAACCCACTTTGGATAATTAAAACACACACACATACAGAAACATTGACTGCGTTACTAGACTGAAAATGCAAAGAATTGTACTCGTTAGCTGGCGCTGCAAGTAAGAGATAAAGAACGTTTAATTTACATATAGGTCTTTCATTAGAGCCAAGTTGAAACACGACCTTTAAACACTAAATTGGAAGGTTGTTTGTTGAGCTGTCTTTGTACGACACAAACAAATACTGTATCTGCAAGGTTTTTCTTTCAGATTTCTGTTTTGCTGTCAATGCGCTTGGTTTACACATAATAATCATAATGTCATCTTGAATATTTGTTTAAACCCGTGGTGTGTTTGCGCGCTCAAGTGTACGTGTTTGCCTGCCTAGTAATGTCACTATGTTGTCATTTGCCGAATTCAGCAGTTTGACTTGCCTGTAGATTGATGGATTGCAAACGCGGCGATGGCTATCGTTTGATGCTTTCAGTGCACCGTTTTATCGCTTGCTAATCTGCTTCGAGTCAACTCGACTGCTATCTGTTTATGGATGGGTGTGAAAAAAATCGAAAAAGGTCATTCGTCTTACGAGGACAAAAGACAAATAAAATAGTCTACGTTAAACGGCCACAAGGCCTTCGTCAGGGAAAGGAAAGAAAGTGAAGGCTATATAGGACACATAAGAACTTAAATAAATATAAAAATAACAACCTAGGTACTTCCCTGAAGGCAAGGCATCGAAATCCAACGACTATTTGCAGTCCGCGAGCGGACGCGCGTGGCCGAAAAGGAAGTGACTTCCGCCACCGGATGTACACAATACATACTAAGAAACTAAAATAAAAACTAAAAAACGAAACTGAACAATAAACTACTCAAACATAATAAAAGTGGGGACTGGAAATAGAAGAGGACAGAATGAGTTGGAGATAAATAAATGTGAAATAAAAAATCAAGACATTAAAAACAGTGTATTATATATTCATACATATTAAGGAGGACGGCATAAAAATAGAAGAATAGGATAAGAGTGGAAAAAGTCAAAATAAAGCAAGAGAGGAAAGGGTGACTTCAGACAAAGGTGTGTAAAGTGTTAAGACCAGCTGGTTTTAGACACCCCATGCGGTGGATAAGACGATTCTCAAGCTCTTCTCGGCTAGCAGTGTCAGAGGAGCAGGATCGGATCGCTGTGACCTGGATGTCGATGGGACCATGGTGGTCAGGACCATTAAAGTGTATGGCAACTGGTGTGGATTTTTGCAGAGAGACTGAGAGATGTCATTTAAGTGCTGGCTGAATCTGTCCCCAAGTCGTTTGCCTGTTTGGCCAATATAGATTTTGCAGCAACGTTTACATATGATCGTATAAATGACATTGCGCGACTCACACGTGAAGCTACTGGTGATGGTGTACGTAGCCTCAGGAAAAGACACCTTGGGGGTTGAGATGACATACTTGCACGTGTTGCATCGTGTCCGACCACAGGGTAGTGTGCCAAAGTGGGTGACATTCTCCTTTGGGAGACGGCTGTGAACAAGAAGATCCTTCAAGTTCTTGTCACCAAAGGCGCTTCACCGAATACTTCTTGGGTCACAGACTCTGCTTGATGATAGGGAGGTGGCGGAAAAGGATCTGTTTGACTGCAGTACTGTGAGGGTGATGGGTCAAGATTAATTTGATTCTATCCGAAGTGGATTTATAGTGAGGTTTGAGGGCCTCCTGGCGAGAGGTGGGGAGCACACGTTGGAGAGCAGAGGTGAGAACATGTTCCGTATAAAGTCTGCTACGGAAGAAATCCAACATATCATTGGCTCGGAAGTAGAAGTCATCGTCGTCTAGGCACAAACGGCGGAGGCGGAGAAGTTGTGAAAATGGAAGGGAGTCACGACAAGCCCGAGGATGAGAAGAGGTATACAGAAGGTAGCTGTGGGCATCTGTCGGCTTGTAGTATACTGAGGTATTAAGGCCGGAGGGCGTGATAGTAATGGTAATGTCAAGAAAGTTGACATACTGTGGAGATGAGGGAGGTGAACTTGATGGTGGGGTGAAAGTGGTTGACAAAGTCGATGAAGCGGTATAAATCAGTCTCAGACATACTGTGAGACCTATGCCATCATCGATATATCAGCGGTAAAACCCGGGGAAAGGACCGGAGTATTGTTGCCATATCTGATGCTCCAAGTGGCCCATGAACAGGCAGGCATAGCTAGGACCCATCTTCGTTCCCATGGCAACACCACTAATTTGGTCAAAAAACTGACCATTGAATTCATCTGTTACATATCTGTTTATGGTCAACGCGATGACCGAACCCCGGGGCAGCAGTTTTGGCTGACTGGTTAAACTACAAAGATAAATCCTGCATAAGGGTTGTCCATCCCTAGTACATAAAGATTGAGACGCCGAGCAATTTTACCTAATTATAATCGACAATTAGGTTGAACAGTTTGGACCAAGATGGCGGACGAGCGGAGGCTATGAAGTTTAGCTGATACTAGCCGGCTCGACTCCCATCCCATTTCCATATTTAAAAAAACATTTAAAAAAAGTGAGGCAGAAGAAGGTTAACAAAACAACAGTTCGGGAAGCGTAGCAGCAAAGTGAGTGGCACACAAGAGTCGTATCCCGAACAGAGAAACAGATGACGACTGACCACCTTGGAAAAGATAGGGGCACCATCATGTATATTCCAAAGGTAGCAGTAAACAAGTATAGGAACAGCTACGTACGTAACACCTGGTCCCGTGGGGGGAGGAATCTACCTTTCAGAGTGTCATGGAAAATGTACCTCCTGATTAATAAGAACGTCACTAGTGACGAATTCTTCCCATATTCTGTCGAAATCAGTGGTTCTTTAGTACCACAACCCAAATTTCACAGTTGGTGAAGCTGGCGACCCATGTACCACAATTTACAAATAAAAGTTAAAGGAATTCAGCCAAAGGCGTGTCGCTTAATTAAAACATCGAGTTTAAGGAAAAGGGACGCGACCCATCGCAGTGTTTTCCGAGACACAATTTTGGGTTGCGACCCATAGGTTGAGAATCACTGGTCCAAATGATCATTATGACAAAGGTCACCTAAACCTAAACACTGGCAGGAGAAACCTAAAAATAGGGACATGGAATGTTCTTACGAACATTAAATCAGAAAGGGAAACTAGACAATTTAGTGTTAGAAGCAAGCGTTGTAATACCAAACTTGATACATTGGGAGTGGAAGAGACAAGACTATAACAGATGCTGGGTCGGGGAAAACTGAAATAATTTCCATTAACTCAGGAAGAGACGTGCATGAACTAGGTGTGAGGATAGTAATGAAAACCAATTAGAAAAGTGTATTCTTAAACTAGGCACATTTCTCCTTTTTTTTTTTTTTTTTTTTTTTGCTTCGTGTATATGTGTGCGTGAGGGTACTACTGCTGCCAACCCCCGTGCAGCAAGCCTGCATCAAGGTACTTTTTGTTCTTGCAGCATCGGCTTCTATCGAAGAATTGAAATGGTATGACACGATCACCAGTGTGAAACTGATGACAAGAATCAGACAAGTGCCATTTGGAACAAGGGGGTGAGGAGAAGATGGAATTAGAAGTAGACACTTTGAGGAAACCTGTTTGTAGCATTACAAGGCAGTCCTCCTTCTGTAATCCCCAGGGCAAGCGAGGTAGAGACTGAAAAACAAATGGGAGAGTGACTTGGAGACGGACATAAAATAAATAAAGAAGATGTGAAAACAAAAATCTTGAACGTTTGTCACAATATAGGACAGCTTGACATAGGAAGGCTTATGCCGCTCGGGAAGCTGAAGGATCAGTACAGTGAAATCTGACTATATATATATATTTTTTTAAATCTAGTCCATTACTTTAGTTTTATTCTAAGTTTTCCTATTACAGGTATATGCTCATTGCTGCAGTTTGCTCCTAGATTAATTATCACAGATACCAGACTGGTTCTAAATCTTAGGCATCTCATCACGTAGTCAGTTTGCTCTAAGAACATTGTTTCCAGGGCCTTTCGCGTCTTAAGACATCTAGCTAGGATGTTGTAAAAACCAGGTGTTTGCTATTATCAAAGCGTCCGATTGGCCGAGTGGTTAGTGAGCTGGCCTCTTGCGGCAAAGGAGAGGGAGAGGTTAATCGCCTCCATCCTCCCGGCTGTCGCATCATTTAAAAAAAAATAAAATAACATTTTGCCTCTTTTTGGCGAGGGGTCCGTCGATTATATTAGGGCGCATATTCTTGTGGTTTGGATAATACAATGATCTCGGATGTCTGATCATAAAGCTTTAGATGTGTTTTATACAGATATCTGTCTCCCCCCCCCCCCTTTTCCTTTCCCCAGCGGCTGCCCCATTTCGCCCTCTGTGACAACCACTAGTTGTTGTCCCTGGCTGGTTATGATTATTCAGAGCTAGCCGTCCAACCATTGGCCACGCGGTTGCCGTGCCAGGTATTAGGCCAGGATCTCGCAGGTTCATTAACTATGTTTAGCTCATTAAACATGAATGGCTGTCTCTGCGTGAGATACATAAGATATAATAGCAGGTTCGATTTCCATTCACTTGTTGGGTTACCCCCCGAAGTATGCGTTTATTTAACTTGCGATATGGCTAAGCAGTTAGTGCGCTTGTCTCTCGCGGCAGGGTTCTGGGCTCGAAACCTGGTAGCGTCACGCTCCAGTCCACCCAGCTGCAAATGGGTACATGGTTCTGCTGTTGTGTTAGAGAAGGCAAAGGCTTGGATGAAGGGAGCTGGTCATGCCACCTCATAAAAGCTGGACCTAGTACCGGTGAAGTCTCTAGCACCTCACTCCCCTACGACAGTACCTGCTATTGCACTACCTTCACCTTTATCTGTTATGCGCTTATTAACCTCATCATGTAAAACACATTCACCCGTGTGTTACCGGGGCCCGAAAGGGGAGCAAAGAATAGTAACACTGCACCCTACCACGCATGTCGTAAAAGGCGACTAAGGAGGGTATGGGCATGGGGCTGTTTACCCCATCCCGTAAAAACTTCGCACAGTGGGCTGATCACCTGCTTGTCAACCAATCTGATTACGGAAACAATGATAGATTGTTTGGTCTGTTTTTGTTCCACAAAGACGCCACTAGGCGTGGTGGAAACAGCGATAGATTGATCAATTTGTTGTTGCCCTAAGACGCCACTAGGCGTACTGGCCACATACTGCTTTGCCGGTTAAAGGCTAAGGATGGAAGAAGAAGAAGAAGAAGTAAAACACATTGTCACAGAAACCAATACTATAAGAGCGTGTAACTGCCAGGTGCAGGCTTCCTGCAAGGGGACCAGCTGTACTGGTGGTTCCATGCTTCGCAAGGAGCGCATAGGAAAATGATGATGCGCCTATTAATTGAGCCGCGGTAGCGCAGTGGTTAGTGCACTGGCTTCCTAACTCGGTGGTCCATGGTTCGATCCCAGTTGAGGTGGGATTTTTTTAGACCGCAAACGGCTCCGGGGTCGACCCAGCCTCATGAATTGGGTACCAGAGCAACTTCTGGGAAGGTTAAGGCGGCCGGCGTGATGCTGACCACATCTCCCCCTAGTGTGCCGATGGTCGAGAAAATATGGGCCTTACACCATATTCCCAATATGCCTCAATGGGCGTGTAACGGGATCCTTTACCTTACCTTTTTTTTTTACTTATTAATTGTCCGCTGGTGACATACACAAATCCAATTAATTTTGTTTAACCCCTCAGGGCGAGATTCTCTACTTTATCCACCAGTCATGGGAGTGACAAGTAATAGTTTTCTAGTTCGTATTGTTTTTGTTGCTCAAGTTCATTTATTTGGGTTTTTTTGGTGTCAGTATGTGGCCGAAATTGACATGAACTTTACAGCCGAAGTTGCGTAAAAACTGAATTGTTTTTTCTTTGTTTTTTTTTTTTTTTTTTGCAGGACAGTTGTTTTGTTGTTGTTGATTAACAAAGGCTGTTGAGCTTGTCGCTCTTTCATAACCAATGCCAAATTTGAAGAATTGGTATGTTTGTTCGGTAGCTATTGACTGGTGCTGTATGTCATTGTTGGGGAGCCCAGCAGTAGCTTTCTTCTTTCTGTGGAGAGTCCTGGGCAAGTGAGCAGCATATGCTGAACTGTCTGTTTAGAAGGGTACAGGTGCGGAAGTTAGGCTTATGTGTGGGGTTCAATTTACTTAAGTGCTTGTTGAGTCTGGTGTGTTACAGTTCTTTTGTCAACCCGCAGTCGGGTATCTTGTCTCATTGCCATTTAAAAACTATACTGCGATTTTAAAGTGCAACTTGGCAGTTAGAAAAGTGCGTCGCTGGATGAATTAAACTGAAATCAATTTGTATATTAAATTGATACCGTGGTGTGGTTTTATGTAAATTATAGTGGGTGGCAGCTACAGACTTTAATAAATACGTGCTTGCGTAGAATATAAGGATTGAAATGGTATGACAAGATCACTAATATGGAACTATTGACACGAACCAGACAAGTGCCAATAGAAATAGAGATAAGAAAAAGGCGATGGAGATGGATATGACACACAATGAGGAAACCTGTTGATGGTATTGCAGGACAGCTTTTTTTGGTTCTGAAATCCCCAGCATAAGAGAGGTAGAAGAAGACAGAAGCAGGCGGAGAAGAGAACTGGAGACACAGGAAATAGATGAAAAAGACATGGAAAGACATTGGAGCGGACGGCACGGGACAGGAAGACTTGGCACACGTTTGCTGAAGGCCTGTGCTCCTTGAGGAGCTGAAGAGTGATGGATGAATGAATAATAGACGATAATAATAGACGATAATAATAGACGATGAAACTGAAGGTTGTGAACTAGAGAGCACGTAATATAAACATTAATTCTTTAAACAGGTACACGTTATCAGCACTCCATATTTCAAACCCTAACGCACTTCAGGAAGGAGAGTTGGAGTTGAGAGGATATTACAAAGACCCGAAACCACAACTACACCATTAAACACTCTTCGCCGACAATAAATCCGTCAGTTCAGCGCGCAATGCCATTGGCACCTCCCTTCTTTTGTTTAACAGTTGATACTATTAATTGTTCTGTTTATTTCATAAAGTGAAGTATCTGTAATATTCATATTGCTCTACGTTATTCTACATTTGAACTCCAGTAAATTATCTCTATTTGTAGTCTAGTAAATTATTCTGCATTTGTATTCCAGTAAATTATTCTACATTTGCATTCCAGTAAATTATTCTCCATTTGTATTTCAATAAATTATTATACATTTGTATTCCAGTACATTAGTCTACACTCTGTATTCTAGTACAGTATTCTACAGTTGTATTCCAGTACATTAGTCTACACTCTATATTCAAGTACAGTATTCTACTTTTGTGTTCCAGTACATTAGTCTACACTCTATATTCAAATACAGTATTTTACATTTGTATTCCAGTAAATTATTCTACATTTGTATTCCAGTAAATTATTCTACATTTGTATTCCAGTAAATTATTCTACATTTGTATTCCAGTACATTATTCTACATTTGTATTCCAGTAAATTATTCTACCGTTGTATTCCAATACATTATTCTACATCTGTATTCCAGTAAACTACATTATAATCACTAATCATGATCCGATTAATCATAGTAGGCATAGCTAGTCATACATTCCCAATGTACTACTTATGTGTTACAAAGGATATTTGGATTGCAATATGCAGAAATTTCACAGAAGACTAATTAGTGACTATGTCATGTATGGATACCTGGCTTTTAACACTTAATCAGTACGATTAGTAACCTGTCGCTTCGTGGCCTTCTGATGATTTTATTTCCTGGTTGATCAGTTTGTTTGCGGTAGGTCGGGAGCAGTTGTTTGACAACGCTGATCTTAGGAGAAGCCATAGGATTAACGGGAGGCGTGTGAAGCGGTATAAAGTACTTTGATGTTTTACGTCAGTCCCAAGAAATAAATGACCTTATTTGGGAGATGTCAGTCCCAAGAAATAAATGACCTTATTTGGGAGATCAGATCCGGGTAACAAGGCGCGTTGTGTTGAATAGTGGTTCTCAGCGTGGGCCATATGACCCTCAGGGGGCCATGCCATATTTGTAGGGGGCCACAGTAAGATGGTAAAGTTCCTTTTCCCAGCTAACAGCCATTATGAGCGGGCCACAGAGGTAAATGAGGCTCAAAGGTGGGGTGTGAGCAAAGAAGGTTGAGAACCCCTGGTGTAGGATATCTGACCAAGAGTGAGAACACCGTATGCGGAATATCATTAGGGACTGAAGACGTAGCAAATGAGATGAATGCAGTCAGCGACTCATAGCTTGACTGCTTGCGTCAGGGCCAGCGAACCAGAGCTGACCAAGACCCTACTCCACCTCCAAGTGGTGGTCCTGGAAACAGGCTGCATCACTGCAGTCTGGCCGAGAGAGGTAGGGATCGAAGATCAAACCCAGTCCCCAAAAAATGCCGTGCGGAAGTCGGATGTGTCGGGGCCGAAAGGCGCAAATATCGCAGGTACGCTGTAAACGGCGACACAACGCAACCAACGTCCTTTTCAGGACGAACGAGGAAAGAAGAAGAAAAACAAGAATATCATTAGCATCATCCTTTGCGCTCTTTTTTTAACATGGAGACGCGATTAAAGCTGGTCCCCTTGCAAGAAGCCAGCACCAAGCATTCCCATGCTCTTGCAGCGGTGGGTTATATGGTAATTTTCTTTACACACGATGAGATTGACAGCCCCATGTCCAACCTCATGTTAGTCGCCTTGTACGACATGCTTGAGGGTGCAGTAGTTCTAGTCTTTCTTTGTCTCCTCAGAGACCCCAGGGAACAACGGGGGAGGGGGGTGCAAAGAATGAAAACACGTTATGTGACATCCATGGCCGGGCTCTAAAGCGGTAGGAGCGGTCCGGCCGCACCTCGCCGAATTCAGGGAATGCGCCGAAGAATATGTAAAATAATAATCTTATCTTATAACATAAATTATTCTCGCCGTTTGTACGTCGGTCACATCTAAGGGATGCAACTGTGGAAAGTTAGACATTAATGGTATTGTTTCCCTTATATGTACTCTCCCGAAAATAGTAACACTCAACGAAGAAAGTCAGTGAATTGTGCAACACAAAGTGAGTGACAGTGATATATGAATAAAATGTAAGTTTTTGATTGTAGAACCCAGTTTCATTCCGGAAACGGATTTAACTCATCATTTTGTTAAAAATAACCTTAAATTGTAAGTTTTTGATTGTTTCTTTAAAACATTTTAATTTAAAGTATTGCAGACTTATTGTTGTCGCTACTTGTTGGAAATGAAACGGTTTATTGGAGCATAGATACCATGATTTCCGATGATCCCAACGACGCAGTTGATTTCCCAACCGAGTTCCTTAACGAGCAGTGCCCATCAGGAATGCCACCGCATTTGCTGAAATGAAAGGTTGCTGCATGTATCATGTTACTGCGAAATCTGAATGCAAAAAACGGACTATTGAATGGCACGCGTTTGGTCATAAAAGTCTTGCATCGGAATCCCATTGATGCAGAAATTATCATTGGCAGTAATAAGGGAGAACGAGTCTTAATTCTTCGCATTGACTTAGAACGGAGCGAGCGCAGTTTGCCATTTAGGATGCGACGTCGTCAATTCCCAGTGATTTTAGCATTTGCAATGACGATCAATAAGGCGCAAGGACAATCTTTTGATCATCCGAGATGGCTAGGCATCCGATCTCACTACCCAGGAGACCAGGAGGGAAGGGGGGGGGGAGGGGTGTAGGGGGTATGACATCATTAGGACCACTGGTTCTGAAAAAAAAATTTCCATAAATTATATTCCCTCTACTGGGAATCGAACCTGGTACCTCCAGAACTCGAGGCAGACGCCATACCTCTTAGCCACTCTGACCCCAACAATAACATTAAAAATATTAAAATGTAAACAGAACAAGACAGTTGTTAAGGAGAATTTAATAGTAACAGATTATTTGCTTATATAAAACTGATAGTTTTCTCTTCATGTTTATATTATTTATTTCTCCAAAACAGCGAACTGAGCGCCAATATATCATACAAAATGAGTAAAGTATGAAATTACTTACAATAAGATTTTAAAAATATAAATATATTATGTTTGTAGACCATGCACAGTGAAGCCATCTTTCAGCACCTGCAACGCCAACACAGACATAAAACTCGAATAAAATTACCCCCCCCCCCCCCCCTCTTTTTTTTTCAACAAAAGAAAATAAACCCACACGCACTTAAGAATTGATTACTAAATTAGAATCTTGAGTCGGTTTAATAATTAGGTTTATGGTATAACAGCCACCAAATACTGTTTTTTTTCTTTCAAACTTTGTGTTAAAACTGTAGACAGGTGTCAGCATTAAAAAAAAACAAAGTTGTACCTCAGGCGATAATTTAAACTTTACCGCTTTCGTGGAAAGCAGCCACACTAATCGCTGAACCACCGGCGTGTTTAGACTAACAATGCTCGCGCAGTCCCGAGGGTTTCTGAGACAAAGAAATAATGAGACTGCTGCTTACTTTGGTACGTCGTAAAATGCAACTAATATCAAGCTGTGCATGGGGGCTGGCTACCTCATCATATAAAACGAATTGCTTCAGAAACTACCGCTGTAGACTTTGGTGTAGGCTTCCTGCAAAAGGGGGGGGGGGGAGGAGGAGCCGCGGTAACGCAGTGGTTAGTGCACTGGCTTCCTAGCTCGGTGGTCCATGGTTCAATCCCCAGTTGAGGTGGGATTTTTTAAGACCGCAAGCGGCTCCGGGGTCGACCCAGCCTCATGAATTGGGTACCAGAGCAACTCTGGGAAGGTTAAGGCGGCCGGCGTGATGCTGACCACATCACCCCTACTGTGCCGATGGTCAAGAAAAAATGGGCCCAACACCATATTCCCAATATGCCTCAATGGGCGTGTAACGGGATCCTTATTTCCTGCAAGGGAGCCATCTTCAGTGGTGGCTCCGTGTACCATAAGGAGATGATGATTTTAACTGTTAAAATATGTTTATTTATGCAGTGCAAGCGAACAGGAGAACCCGTCATCGGCCGTGAATATATTTTTTTATTTAGTTTTTTTTTTTTTTTAAATCTGTCACAGTATAGGGAAATATGAAATATAGAAATATGCAATTGTTTTCTTTGTTTAATAAATGTCGAAACACATTTCTCAGTGCATTCGTCTAACTCAAATGTGCCAGTCGAATGTACAAAACATTCGGCTGACCACTGCTTTCTTCAAACACATACGAGTTGACGTCTGAGAAGCATCGAAAAAAAAATTATGATACATTATGCTTAGCTCCATCTACTTGCTTTCATAATTATTTGTTTCTGTGGTGGGGTCTTTTTTTTTTATTATTTGACATTGGGGTAGACCTGTGGAGTTTTCTCCCCCATATTATTTTTATTAAATCTGCTGAAATGACGATGGTAAAAATGACATGACGACCATGTCAACACATATTGATCTATTTCATCAAGAATAATGTATTTTACCTCACAGATCCGTTTGTCTGCAAAGCTGTTATGCTATGCTATTCTCTGAATGAAATGTTGATCGCTGGCCTGTACTTGGGAAAAACCTGGATTCGAAGTTAGAGAGGTGTTCGATCTCAAGGTCTGTCGCAAGAAATTTAGTAGTTTCCCCTCGCTTGGGTTTGATTTTTAATGGTTGTGATAGCTTCCTGCTCGGCATCGTTTCAGACTTTCAGGACATACCAAGAAAATTATGCGTAGACATGCCGCTTGTCACTATCCACTGTTAAAAGATGGCAGCGCGGGGATGATGGGAAACGTGTGTAGCTGTTGTATGTTTACATTAGTTATGACTGTCAGTTTTAGCAGCAACACATTAATACATTTCACAACATTGTATGTGATGGAAACATTAACTGTGACACTGTCATACGCTTAGTCCACACCGGGACTAACGTTTCAGAATTTCAGGACATACAATTTTGCTTAGAGATACCGCTGGTCCACGATCTACCGTTTTAAAGAAGTCTGTGCAGGAAGGATGGGTAACACGTATAGCTGTTGAATGTTTACATTAGTTATGACTGTCAGAGTCTGCAGCAGCACATTTATAAATTCCACCACATTGTTTGTGTGTGATGGGAAAATTAACTACGACACTGTCGCACGCTTAATCCATTCGGGTCCGACCTTGTGAAATTCGTAATTGAGGTGGAATCAGTTGTAAGGGATTATTTGTGACAATTTTCGAAAAGCTATATAAGTGGTTAGAAGTGGGTGGTTTGGGAGTGGGGAAACGTTATTATGTAACCGTGAAAATAAAGGGGCGAGGACAGTGGAGAGAGAGATACTAATTGTAGAATTATAAAGATGGGACGAAACGTAGCATAATGCGTGTCACGTTGTTATCCGCTGGGTAAAGTGCTAGCTAGTGTTTTTATCTGTCGAACGCTCCTGACTTCGTGCTTGTCGTGACGGGGTTAGAAGCTGGGAGGCGGAATTTCGTACCCGTCAAAAATTGGGGATGGGAGTGGCCACTGGGGAGAGTGGCACTAATTGTATATTAAAAATGGAAAAAGTTGGGGGGGGGGGGGGAAGGGGAGGTTTACTATCCAACGTCTCACTAGAACAAGAGATAGATTTTACTGTGTGGCAGATGAGCGAGTGAAGGTATTAGACGGGCGCATTTTGTGATTGGGGGGAGGGGAGTGATAAACGGGCGGTGGGGGGGGGGGGGGGGTCAATCAGTTATGCAGAGCGCAGTAGGGGGCATTCTGTGACAATCGTATACTTAATTTGGAGTACCTGCCATGAATTGCCCATGGATGTTCTATTACGCACTTGAAAGTGCAGAGACGGGTATTTTGACAGTTTACTGTATTATCTATCCCCAGCATTTGGTTTACAAAACACATTTGAGTGATCAGCTACAGTCAAGGTCGGCCTTAGTAATTGAGGGGTCCGACTTGGACCATTCTGGTGGGGCCCCCAGGACCTCAGATTATAGTTTTGTTGTAACACGTTTTATATCAAAATATAGCGAATAAATATAGATATGTTTTTATTTTTAGTACAGTATAATGTCATATAATCCTGGTATATAATTTCAAATATAATCTTCGTTCCTTTTTTTTTCTAAAGCTGGAGGCAGCGGCGGATCTGCATTTTGGGGGCCCTGAAGCTTGAACTTCTTTGGAGGGGCCTCTTTTATAAAAAAAAAGTGTTGGGGGGGGGGGATGGGAAAGAAACCTATTATAGAGAAAACTGGACATGTGGGCCCTGAAGCTCAAGCTTCATTAGCTTCATAGTAGATCTGCCTCTGGCTGGAGGTGGGAGACCGAATTCGGAACACCCTGTGAGCGCAGGGCCCGATTGAGTCAAATAAGTTAAATCAGCCTAAGGAGGACCCTGGCTACATGTGCCGTTACAGTATGCCATCAGCGCAGTAAGCAAAATCTTAGCTCATTCATTGAAGAACCGCTAATTCCGGCAGCCCTGTCACAAATAAAAAATAAAAAAAATATATTTTAAACACACGCTGTTATTGCACTAAATACCCAAAAAT
Organism: Oreohelix idahoensis; assembly: GCA_024509875.1. Taxonomy (NCBI): domain Eukaryota; kingdom Metazoa; phylum Mollusca; class Gastropoda; order Stylommatophora; family Oreohelicidae; genus Oreohelix; species Oreohelix idahoensis. The sequence goes on along the minus strand of JAMPIV010003473.1, from coordinate 458,705 downwards.
AATTTTTCAAGAAGTTTATAGCTTGCAGTAAAAAAATGTAACATCAAATTGTCAAAAAGCGTGGGGCGCTTGTCCATAAGTGTCTAATGAAGTATAAAGCAGAAGTTAATTTCATGCAGAATCAGCGCCCCACGCTTTTTGTCAATTTAATGTTACTTTTTTTACTGCAAGCTATATACACTCCTTGAAAAATTATTTTTGGGTTTTTAGTGCATTAAAAGCGTGTGTTTAAAATATTATTTTTTATTTTCTTCTTTTTAGTGTTTACTAAACAATATTTTTACTTATTGTAAATCTGGTCTAAATTTTCTTAAGCGATCCATTTCTTTTAATCAATTTCTTCAATTTGAAGGCCATCTACAGATCGAACTCGACTTAAGGCGACCTAACGCACACTACGTACTCTTGGAATTTTTCGTCAGGGACGAAGGCTCTGTGGCCGCAACGTAGGTTTTTCCTTGTCCTATCTCTTAGTAAGACGTATTACTATTTGTGGGTTTTTTTTTTTCCGTTTTACCCCCGTCTTACGGCAGTTCTCCTCATATACTCATATCTATATTGGCAAACAGTAACAATCAATATGATTTTAATATTGTAATATAACGGCGTGTGTGCCTACAGGCAAGGTCGTCGTAACGCCGAACATTATTGATGTGGCGCCTAGTTTTTATTTTTATTTTTTTTAAATACGTTTTCAACTGTATTTTTATGTTTTGTAAGGGTGTTACTCAACACAAAAACGGTTGCCTGTATATGTCAAGTCGGGCGCCCGAGTTTTGGTTTGTCATCATCATCAATTGCCATCTCCACATCGAAGGTCGACTGCGGTGAATCTCCAACGTCTTCCGTCTCTTGTCTTGATGTTGCACTCTGGTAGACTCTTTCCTGTCCATCTCTTGATGTTATCTTCCCACTTATCGCGCTGTCTTCCTCTTTCACCTTTGCCTTCAACTCTTCCTTCTATTTATGGTCTTCAGCAAGGTGATGTCTTTTTATACGGCCAGTATATTTTAGCTTCTAACTTTGATCGCTTTCATTAACTCTGTTTTCACTCCTCGCTTTTGCGTGACCTTTGTTTTCTTGTCTTTTCACGAAATGCGCCCCATTCTTCTATATAATAGGTAATTGACATGTCACTCCATATTTTTAAATGTTTATATCATCACTTTGGGAATTTTTTAGGCCACAAACGGCTCCTGGGTCGACCCTACCCCAAATGGGTACCAGAGCAACTCTGGGAAGGTTAAGGCGGCCGGCGTGATGCCGACCACATCACCCCTAGTGTGCCGACGGTCAAGAAAATATGGGCCTAACACCATATTCCAAATATGCCTCAATGGGCGTGTAACGGGTTCCTTTACCTTTATATCATCACTTGCATCCATTGGATATACATCAGCGTGATCCAACTGTAGTCCCGCGGGCAAAATGTGGCCAGCGTAACATTTTTTTTGTCTCCCGCGCTCATACAAAACATATTTCTTTAATTGTATGGTGTAATTAATACCTTTTGAGACTAGATTCAAAACGTCCCGAGCAAAGCAATGTTTTTACTGCATGCAGTCAGCATCCTAAAGTTCGATTGACATTGATATCGAGATTCTTGTTACAGAAAATCCACACACCCTAAACTTCCCATTAAGAGGTAGGAAATAAAACTAAGATCATTTCAATAGAAATGTAATGCTCATTGTTATTGTTATTGTATTTGGTTTTTAATTTCGCACTCTTCGATTTTCGTCCAATTTTCACTGAGCTTTCATTTTTTTTAAAATGTGTTTGTTTTTTATCATGAATGGTCCGCGGACTTTAAATTTCTGGTTTCCTCAGGGTAGAATAAGTTGGACCATCCTGATATACATGAAACAAATGTCTAAACAAAGAGCAATAACTGCCGTTTGACTAGTACGTTTTTACGCTTTCCTTTTTTTTTTTTCAAATTCTAGAAACCAAACAAAACAAAATAGAATCTGAAGGCGCCAATAAGCTGACTTTACACGCGAGAGCAACAATTGCTTCCCGCAATGAGTTCATATGTTGAACGGGCCGGATCTCAGTTTTAACGGCAATGTTAATGTGACAGAGAATTTCTTGTAAGAAAATAGCAGTTAATTGTCTTTATTTTACGTTTGTTTCATTGAAATTAGTTTGATAGGAGTTACATACTTCAAATATGAAAGGCATAGTGATTGTGTTGAGCTGTATTTTTAAAATAAAAGTTTCTCTTTTCGGTGAGACACGACCTATTCAACCTAGACATACGGATAACGCCTGTTATATTAGGACACATGGCTAAATAAAGAAGATCTTTCGTTCTGGTGTATTGGTTAGCTTTGAGCTAGTTTTTTTTTTTTTTTTTTTTAAATGACCCAAAAAAAAAAAAAACTTAAATGTTGTCTTATTTTGGCGAGGCGGACCTCGTTTAAGATTGGCACACGTCCAATTATAGAATACCCTTCGCAATGTGATAAAGACCTTTTTCTTAATAAACGATGTTGCAGTCTGATTCAGTTATTAAGATTTAAAAAAAAAAAAAAATTGCCTCGTTTTGGCCGGTTATATTAGGCATGTCCAAATATAATTTTTTTTTTTTTTAAAATTGCCCCTTCTGGGGTTCAAAATGAGGTCTATAAGACTTTATTAAGTATAATGTGTGAATTTTGTGTGATTGTCGTAGATTTTCGATAGGGGAATTAAGACTTGGGTTGGTCCCTTCTGAATAGATTAGAATAAGTGATAGGCACAGTGAGAAGTAGTAATAGCAATAGATTTCCACGAGTGGGATGGTAGAAATGTGATAGAGGCTGTCTCTGAAATCAAGAAATCTTCTCTCTTTCACCTATCTTCTACGACAGATTTAGATTGAGTCAGACAGTCTACACAAATATATATATATATATATATATATATATATATATATATATATATATATATATATATATATATATATATATATATATATATATATATATCCACTCACATACATACACACATAAGACGACAGTTAGACGTACAGACGTGGGAAAAACTATGACAATGATTATATGAATAGTTTGGGAAAACGAACTGACCGACACGCTGGAATAAATTTTATGAGTAGTTATTTATCAAGACTAAACTTCTCTCACAACATATCAAATCACATCAAGCATATACAAAAAAATCATAAACAAAAAAATCAAGAAATGCTACAAGAATGATAGACCCGTTGGTATGATCCTTCCCTCGAGGTATAGCTCACAGTCCCGTTAGAAGAAAGTGATAGCCCAAAGAGTCACAGGTACATATGATTTAGTCTAAAATTCTTCCCCTTTAAGGTATAAACAGACTGGATACTCTGATCTAGTTTAAGGATATATATATATATATATATATATATATATATATATATATATATATATATATATATATATATATATATATATATATATATATATATATATATATACAGTACTTTGCAAAAAAATGGCAGTCATATTGCTCAGCTAAATATGCTGAAATCTAATTAAATATGCATGTTCTGCCCCAAATTTACACTCCACTTAAGTGAGCAAACACTACCAAAAGGAAAAAAAAAATTAGCGTAGAGTAAAGTCCCTTGATAATAGAGCAGACGACAATTTCTAATGCTAGTGGCAGAAAATGGATACAAAGTAAAAGTGTATGTTAATTTCACAGTTGTGGAATGAAGGAAATCAAACATGTTCCAACATTTCTAAAACCTTGGAACATTCCTGAGCGGACTGTCTTCAGAGTTGTGGGTAAATTAAAAGCAGGTAATGGAATCGAGCGAAAAGAAGGTAGTGGGGGGTCAAGAATTTTGGACACAAAGGACCATCGGCGTCTCGCCCAAATCGTTCGCGCTGGGCCAATGAAGAGTGTAGAAAACTTACGGCAGCGCATGATCGAGTTGGGAAACCCAGAGGTATCTAATGCTACTGTCAACCGGGAGCTACACAGGATGAATTACACAAAAAAGCGGGTAATTTTGTCACCATTTCTCACAGAGACTCACAAACAGATGCACTTGAACTGGTGCCACGAACACCAAAATTTGTCATGGGACAATGTGATTTTTTCAGATGAAAGTTCTGTTTGGTCTTATTCTGCTCAAATAAATATTTGGATGAAAGACTCTGTAACGCCTGTGTACCAGCGACCGAAACATACCCATAAATTCCATCTTTGAGGAGGGGTTGCAGCAAGAGGTTTCACCCCACTGTGTGTTTTCACAGGAATTCTCACGAAAGAAAGGTACATCGACATACTAGAGGGACACCTTCTGCCATTTATGCAGGTCATGTACCCCGATGGGTGCACATTTCAACATGACAATGACCCAAAGCATACAGCTCATACCACCAAAGCATGGCTGCAAGAGAAGAATGTGATAGTGCTGAAGTGGCCCAGCAACAGTTCCGACCTAAACCCAATGGAAAACGTTTGGGCACTACTCAAGAATCATTTAAAGAAGAGTGGACTCAGAGACGTTGAACAATTGAAGAAGGTAGCAGAAAAATACTGGGACAGTCTGACTCACAATTACCTACAAACACTTGCGGGAAGTATGCCTCGCCGCATCCAGGCTTGTCTTGCTGGAGAAGGCAACATTATATTGTACTGAAACCACTGTTAATAGATAGGGGAGATACCAATCTTCCTCTGGACATACAGTTTTTATTATTATTTGCTTCTATGAGTGTGCTGCGTTGCGAAAATATGACTGCCATTTTTTTTGCAAAGTACTGTATATATATATATATATATATATATATATATATATATATATATATATATATATATATATATATATATATATATATATATATATATATATATATATATATATATATATATATATATATATATATATATATATATATAATATATATCTAGTTAGCAATACCCTGCATAAAGAAATGTTATGACAGCAAAAAAAAAAAAAAAATGAATGGGTGTCAAAATACCACCATAAAGGGATCGCTCAGTCCTGCATTCACTCTATTCATTCCACTGTGTAGACGTGCATTTGTTCATACTCACAGCTTTGGTAGCCACTTCGGGAACAAAAAAAAATTTGTTTAGGACTTGCCCATACAGAATCTTCAATGGTAATCTTGGCCAAGAAAACCCCAGGTCCAAAAAGACGGGTTGAATTCACTACTTCCGGGACCGTTCTCTTGGGAATACTATTGTTTTGGATGTCTGTTTAAGTCACATAAAATTGTCCAGGCACGAGCGTTTATAGCGAGCACAGTGTCAACATCTTAGATTTCAAACGAATGAGGAATGTCAGGTCGGCACCTTCTCTCAGTATAGGAATTTAGTTGGTCACACCACCACTTGTCAACAGTGTCGGGATAGTTACTGATTGAAATATGTTACTTGCCACAAAGGCTGAAAAATGACTAGTGTTCTCAGGAAGAATCAAATCAGGCTCGATGACCTGTTACTTCTTCAAAATCTTAAAGTTCTTGCAAAAGTTATACATCAAATCTTTAAGGTAAGAATGTTTGTTGTTTTCTTCACAGATTTATCTCTTTACTCAAACGCTGGCAAAGTTTGGGTACCACAGTTTCACTATATATAAATGGAAAGAACACATATCAAATAATTATACATACTATAACTGATAATTTAAACTGCAAGCGTAGCTTGTCTTATAGTTTAACACTTCCCGTGGAATAAGTTATATTTAAAAGTCAAACATCCTGAATTAGGAATACCTACGCATTCCGTCAATACTCAAGATGTAGCAGTCATTTAATAAGTCAGTTTTAAAATATTCTCGACTGCGTATTAGCAGTTAAATTAAATCCATTATGGCTACATGATTTTAAGCTAGAAATTATAATTTATTCCGCTTTCCACTGTAACTCGTCGACTAGAGAATATAACAGACTTAATAATTTAACTCTCTGCACAAATCTAACTAGCAAAATGGAATAAGCGATTTAACACTTTAGCACTCACACAATACTAAATAAATAATATAAGATTTACCTCAACACAGAACTACTAAGAACTTAAACCACTACGATCATACTAAATGACATCTCTATTAACAGAGATTCTAGAAATCGAACGAAGGCTTGTTCTAGTCTTGACTGCGAAGTTACTGAGTGAAAATGAAATCTAACTCCCTCCAGTATATATGAAACACCAGACAAAGATGTACGCTATTTCCATAAACTACGCAATAGCCTTCCCTTCTCTTAACACCTCCTGTCTTCGCACCTCACGCCAAAATGATCATTCTGAGCGAATGCGTGATGGCGTCTTCTCCACCCTGACACTGAGAATCTACCGAGGAAACTACGTGTCAGATGCAAAATACCAGACAAATGTCTGATACTGCGCCGGGGAGATGTCGGGATTCACGCCTCACCTCAGCGCTCACCGAGAAACTACGTTTTGACAAGTGATAATGCAGACGATATGTCGGCCCTATGTCTGAGATAGCCAAAATATTCACAGTTATTTCGTCAATATGCAGCGATTGACCGAATGCATTCTCACGCCAAATTGTCTGGTGCAAGGAACTGACACGTTACGTAAAAAGTTACTCGTTTAATCAGCAATGAAATGCGTTTCTAAATGAGAAACGAAACTGGTGAAGTGAGAATGGGAAAAAAATATTTTTTCGCAAACGAACGAATGCGAAAAATACAGGAAAAAAAATAAAGAGTGATAATAAATAGAGGATACGGGTGAAAGAAAAAGAAGAGGATATAGGCAATTTAATGATCATAAAACCTCTAGTGATCCCGGCCCTGGCTAAGACCCGGCATACTCTAGTAGAAATGATCCCTAAAAGTATGACACTTTGATCTTAGCCAAAAGGCCGAGAAGGTCCAAATATAAAAGACCTTTCGCTCTGGAGAAATAGTTATGATGTGTTAGGAAGATTTTAGTCTCTGATAAACTATGTAATATTTGCTAACTAACCAGAAACTGCTTGATAAAATGTAACTAATTTTGATATAAACAGTAATAATAACTTAAATACTACAAAAAATATTTTTATTTTCGCATAAAGCATTAGTGTTTGTTTATATAATTTAAACTGCAATGTAAAATAAAGAAATTTTACGTTGTAAATAATGACGTTTAATAATAATTTTATCGTTTGGATTGTTTCCCTTGATTCATAATTTTGATTGGTTCCCTTGATCAGTTAAGCACTTGTATTACGCATAGAAAAATAAAGCACACCACGTGGTGTCTTACTTTTATTCGGATACGGATCCACATTGTATAGTCATTGCTTTTTAAAAAAAATTTTCCTTTAAATTAAAAGTGTATGGTTAATAGTTTTGTACTATGTTGTAAAATATGGAAAAGTATGGCAGTTGTCACAAAAACAAAACAATAGTTTTTACATTTGTTGTACTTCCCTTGATTACTCATGAATTTATATTTAATGATTATAGCCCCTGATCTGTTTTTATTTGTTACGAACAACTGTAATTACTCATAATGTCATAATTACAATACTAAATTATAAAATAACTGCATGGCATACCCCGGCGATACCTAAAGAGAGTATCTGCCAAAATTCATCAAGAAATAATAAGGCATGCGGATTTGTATTACGAACATAGAAACATACTTTGCCTTTTATTTATATAGATATAATTATAATATAATATAATAAAATATAATGTAATACTTAAAAACTCGGTTTTGGTTTGGGAGTTATTTGTTTAGATCAGTGCTTCTTGACCTTTTAAACATCCTGCATACCTTTACAGCACATTATGAAGCCTCGCGACCCATTGTCTTCTAGCTCACAAAATATGCCAGATAAGAGGGAAAAAAAGGATAAAAGTATGTTTTGAGAAAATGTTATTACATAATGTGACTAAGGTTTGGTATCTAATTCACGCTGGTTTGGTATCTAATTCACGCTGGTTTGGTATCTAATTCACGCTGTCGATGTTCTATTTTGTACAAATGCGTACGTTTGAGTTCTTTGCTTTATATAGTGTTATGATGATTCAAATGACTAGTTTGATGCTTCATCGGATGTGATGGCACCTGTAATTGAAGCTAAGCGCAGTGCTATGAATGAATACAAACGTTCACCGAGTGCTAGAACCCTACAGATCCTGAAGGCTACGAGAAGCAAAGTTCAACAAACTGCTCGACGCTGTGCAAATGACTATTGGCTCCAGCTCAGTGAGAGCATCCAGATCGCAGCGCAAACAGGCAACATTAAACAAATGTATGACGGTATAAAGAAAGCACTTGGCCCCCAAAAAAGTAAGACGGCACCGCTAAAAACCATCAGCGGAGAGAAGCTAACCGATAAGGGTAAGCAGATGGAGAGGTGGGTCGAGCACTACTCTGAGCTCTACGCTAGAGAAAATACCGTTACGCCTGCAGCCCTTGATGCTGTCAAATGTCTGCCAACTATGGAGGAGCTGGATGCCGAACCAACATTAGAGGAACTCAGCAAGGCCATTGATAGCTTGGCCTCTGGCAAAGCACCAGGCAGTGATGGGATTCCTCCTGATTTAATCAAATGCTGCAAGAGCACGCTATTACATCCCCTGCATAGGATGCCGTGCCAGTGCTGGGAAGAGACAACTATTCAAGACATGCGAGATGCCAGGATTGTAACACTATATAAAAATAAAGGAGATAGAAGTGATTGCAATAACTACAGAGGCATCTCTCTTCTTAGTATTGTTGGTAAGGTTTTTGCCAAAGTCATCTTAATGCGACTACACAAGTTAGCTGAGCGCATATATCAAGAGTCACAGTGCGGATTCCGAGCTGGTAGATCAACAACAGACATGATCTTCTCTGTCCACCAGCTTCAGGAAAAATCAAGAGAGCAGAAAAGGCCTTTATATATCGCCTTTATAGACCTCACAAAAGCATTTGACCTGGTTAGTAGGGATGGACTCTTCAAAATCCTCCTGAAAATAGGCTGCCCTTCTAAAATGCTGGAAATGATAAAGTCATTCCATGACGACATGAAGGGAACAGTCCAATATGTTGGAAGCACGTCACAGCCCTTTGACATACGAAGTGTCGTTAAACAAGGCTGTGTTCTGGCTCCTACCCTCTTCGGGATCTTCTTTGCCCTACTCTTGAAACATGCTTTCAGAGATGCAACTGAAGGAATATGCCTTCACACTAGGTCAGATGGCCGTCTGTTTAATCGTTCAAGGCTGAAGGCAAAAACAAAAATCAGAAGGGTCACTATAAGAGACTTGTTGTTCGCTGATGATGCTGCAGTCGTCACTCAAAGCCAACAGGAGCTTCAGAACTTGATGAATCGCTTCACTGAAGCATGCAAGGACTTTGGCCTCACAATAAGTCTAAAGAAAACGAATGTGCTGAGTCAGGATGCGGGTGCTGCACCAGTTATCACTATCGATAACTATGAATTGGCAGTGGTGCATCACTTCACATACCTAGGGTCTACCATCAATGACAAACTCTCACTGGATACAGAAATCGACAGCCGCATTGGCAAAGCTGCAGCTACCTTTGCCCGCCTCACATTGCGTGTTTGGGGAAACTCCAAACTCACAATGAAGACCAAAGCTGCGGTATATAATGCCTGCGTCACCAGCACACTCCTATGTGGCAGCGAGACCTGGACGACCTATGCTAAGCAGGAAAGAAGGCTCAATACCTTCCATTTACGGTGTCTACGCCGCATCCTCGGCATCTCGTGGAAAGATAAAGTGACTAATGTCGAGGTGTTGTCACGTGCTGGCCTTCAAAGTATGTATACACTGCTTAGACAGCGCAGACTTCGCTGGCTTGGTCATGTTCGCCGCATGGAAGATGGTCGCATCCCAAAAGATATCTTCTACGGACAACTAGCAGATGGCAGGAGAACAGTTGGGCGACCACAGCTGAGGTTCAAAGATGTGTGCAAGAGAGATATGAGGGCACTGGACATGGATCCAGCAACATGGGAGGATGAAGCTGCCGATCGCACTAAGTGGCGATGCTATTTACGGCGCCAACTCAGATTGGGCGAAGAGAGGCTCACACAACAAGCAGAGGAGGGGAGAAAACACCAGGAAAATAAGCAGCTGAGGGCTGTCAGCTCAGGGGCGCATTCCCATAGTCAGTTATGACTGAAGGGGCTATTATTATTATTATTATTATGATGATTCGATTTCTACAATATCTGCATGTCTCGCACCCCTTGAGGGTGGGCCCCCGCACCCCCAGGGAGTGCGTGCACCCCTGGTTAAGAAGTATTGGTGTAGATGTTAGGATTTGTCTCGTGTTGTTTTTTGGTTTGTGCTGGTACAATAAACAAACACACATCTGTGTTTCATATTTTCATACATTGAACAAATGATGTAGATGTCACTAAATATCATTGTTACTAAAACAGATTGGGTTATGAAAACATCGACATCACACAACAGAAATGGAATCCAGTGGAATCTGACTAAACAGCTTGATGATCTTGATTTTGCAGATGACATGGCTCTTCTGTCCCATAACCATAATCGAATGCAAGACAAAATGAAAATACTCGATGAGAGGTCACAACAAGTGGGTCTGAAAATATACCAGGAAAGGACAAAGATAATGAGAATAAATGCAAGAAATGATAACAAGGTTGAACTTGAAGAAACGCTATTAAAAGATGTAGAATCGTACACATATCTTGGCAGCAATATAGACAAAAGTGGCAGCAATATAGACAAAGTTGGAGAGACAGACAATGATATCAAAATAAGAATACAAAAAGCAAGAGGATCTTTTATTGCATTGGGAAACATATGCAGATCAAGAGAAATCAAGTCCAATACGAAAATAAGAATCTTCAACTCAAAGGTCAAGTCAGTCCTATTGTATGGCTCTGAAACATGGAGAACAACAAACACAACAACCAAATAGCTACAGACACTCATAAATGAGTGCTTGCATAGAATAGAAGGATTGAAATGGTATGACAAAGTCACCGTTGTTGACCTGATGATAAGAACCAGACAAGTGTCAGTGGAACAAGAGATGAGAAGAAGTCGATGGCGATGGATAGGACACACACTGAGGAGACCTGTGGATAGCATTACAAGGCAGTCCTTGTTCTGGAACCCCCAGGGCAAGAGATGCAGAGGTAGACCAAGAAGCACATGGAGAAGAGAGCTGGAAACAGAGGGGAAAATGATGAGGAGAACGTGGAAAGAACTTGAGATGATGGCACGTGACAGGAGGACTTGGCATGGGTTTTTTGAGGGCCTATGCTCCTTGGGGAGCGGAGGGTTATGAATAAATGAATTAAATTTAGAAGTTTTAAAAATGTCAACCGTGAACTAGTTTTACCTGATTGGCGAGCCAATCTAGCCAGTGTTTATCAGCTTTCTGATTCCAACGACACCATTGCTCATTGGACACGTATCTTTCATTGTGTGTTTGATAACTACGCACCAACTAAAGAAGTTCGTGTGAAACGACAGATCAAATCTCCTTGGATCACACAAGTAGTGGTAGAAGCCGTGAGGAAGAGAGATCAAGCTCTAAAAAAATAAGGACTTTAGCACATACAGAGCACAGAGAAGCATGGTGCAATATTTAATTCGTAGAGAAAAGAAAAACTACTTTAAAAATTTGATTCAAAACAAAACAAACAGTAAAGATATATGGGAAGCAGTCAACACTTAATCTATAGACAGTATAACGTTTAATGAATAAAGAAACGAAAAATAGATTGAAGATTTGATCTGTGGATAATATTGCTGTTTTCACCAGAAAATACCACAGGTAATCAACCTGGCGTACGTGTACCCCTAGGTGTACGAGAATACATCTAAGGGGGTACGTGAAAAATAGTCTGCCAATGCAATGTATAGGTAAATTGAATACTTGGAATTATGCACCAATAACCTTGGGGGTACATAGTTAAAAATAAATTGTATCTGAGGGTACGCAAACAAAAAAGGTTGAATACCACTGCACTAGAGCATATGTGTTTATATTGGATGGTGTCTGTAATAAAGTCTGCACGTTTTTTATGTACATAAGTTGTACGCTGCACTATTGATTTTCTTTAATTAATTTATGCATGGCAGGTTTTAATTATATTACGAGTACTAACATCTCTGCTAATATTTTATAATCTGAAATTTAAAGAGAAATAGGTATGTAGTTTTTGTTTTGTTTGTTTGTTTTGCATTTGCACCCAGTATGTATTGTTTTTATGAACTTAAAGTCAGTGCTTTGAAGCGGCGCCTGGAGCTGGAGCAGCAAGTTTTTGCCCGAAGCTGGAGCGGAACCGGAACACATAAATGATAACTGCTCTGCTGCTATAGCTCCTTTTCTTTCTTCATTGTCAGCTGAAAATGAATGATATTAAAATAATCTTATACTGTAGAAATGAAATACAACATTTAATCGTGTGGTTTATTCGGAACCCGTTTAATTTTAAATTTTTTTTCCCCATTTATATGGTTAATTTAATTCACACATAATTTCAAAATTGTTTAACGAAATAACAAAATTGTACACAGGTATGATGACAGATCAACTTGGTCTATCCTCATAATAATAACAGGGACCCAAAGATGCAGCAATAGAGAATGCAGTCAGCGACCCATAACTTGACTGCTTGCGTCAGGGTCAGCGAACCAGAGCTGACCAAGACCCTACTCCACCTCCACGTGGTGGTCCTGGAAACAGGCTGCATCACTGCAGTCTGGCTGAGAGAGTAGGGATCGAAGAGGGAAGGCAAACCCGGTCCCAAAGAATGCCGTGCTGAAGTCGGATGTGTCGGGCCGAAAGGCGCAGATATCGCAGCTCCGGTGTAAACAGACACAACGCAACCAACGTCCTTTTCAGGACGAACGAGGAAGAAGAAGAAGATAATAATAACACTTCCTTACTTACTTAGTCGTTTCTCTCCTACAGGGAGGTGTAGAGTTTTGGAAGAGAGCGCGTACCGTTCTATCGGCTGTCTTCCTTCTGGCCTGGTTCTCCTTCAGAGATTGTCTAATGTTGTCCTCCCAGCGGACGCTGGGTCGTCCTGGAGGTCTGGATCCCTGGCTCTTAGTTTCCCATACTTGTCGTGGTAGCCGATCCCCTCCCATTCTGCAGACATGGCCAAACCGTCTAAGTTGGGACTGTTCTACTTGGGTCAACAGGGGTTGGGGTTTTAGGCCATGACGTATCGTCTGGTTGCGGACCATGCCTCTTCTTGTTACTTCAACCACCTTCCTCAAATACCTCATTTCTGAGTTTTGGATCTGGCTTTTGTGGGTTGTAGTCATTGCTCATGACTCGCATCCATACGTCAAGACCAGGAAATAGGTGGAGCCATCTCATAACACATTTATGTTATTTAAATGTTGACAGCACTGGAATTTCACAACTAGAAATGTCAGTTTGCTAAAAATATTAAATTTACTTTAAAAACGAATCAGTTCTTTTCCATCAAGTTTAAAGTTTAGCCATTAACCAATCTTAATTGTTAAGTCATAAGTGGTAATGCTAGTATATACCAAGCAGGTGCATTATGAAAAAATGTAGTGTTTTTTTTCGTTTATGGCGTTTGGAAAGCCTTGACATAAATCAGTTGGCTGCGGTAAAAGTACAAGCAAATTTAACCACGGCATCAACGAAAATTTCAAATCTGCCCACATAGTTAATAGCCGATTTACAGAAGTCGATCTCAAATATGTCTTTAAACTTTGATTTGAAAGCCAAATTTTTGGGCTTTTGGGAGAAGCAATAAAATCGGTGATGTGTAAGGTAGAAAAGGGAGTGAATGGCGAGATCAAATAATGTAGCTTGAAGATGAATAAAACCAGTGACGTGAACAGTCATAGAACCATGTTTCATAAGCAGGAAAAGGGGGAATTATGATGATGCTTTCTTTAAAAATACGATGACTTCCAAAAGGAATTGGATATAAGAAAGACATGGGCAGGTTTCTGCGATTCATAGTTGTAATGAAGCATTATTCGAGAGAAGGTTTTGGGAAACTTGTGATGCGATGGAATCTGGTGGTAGGCTAAAAGTCAAGTCTGTGTTTGAGGCCATTCACAGCAGCATACATCACATTCACGTAGAGTGGCTTCGGGCATGTCGATAACTCAAGCTGTTGGATAGCGGCTGTTTTCGTACTACGTACGCCTTACTACGTAGTCCGTACGTAATTTTTAGGTTAACCAGTGGTAACAATTAATAAACGTCCGAGCATCCGGCAGTACACTGCAGTGCTAACATTTGTTACACCAGCAAGCCCATAATCGTTGGGCGGACTTAGCGAACACTGATATCACCTCGGTTTGCGAGAAAAGGGATTCCGTTAATATCAGATAGCAACGAGACTACGCGGTTGAGATCTGAAGATTGTAGCAAGTGTAATTTTGCTGGGGAGGTTAAGATGTTACCTAAAAGGAAAGAAAGCTGTGTCTGTGCCAACCGTGTGAGGTCAAGCAAATGTAGGCCCCTGACTCTAAAAGATGATGATGATGAGGATGATGTATTATCAGGGGACCTAACGCTACCTCCCTAGATCTCACACGGTCCGTATTTTTATTCTAGTGGCTGGTGTCTGATGTGACTAGTGTCTAGGGGTGAAAACAATTTAATCTGCCTGTCCTGCCATCTCTTTTGGACAGGTCTTTGAAAATGAGGAAAATATATATTACATATACTGATTAACTAAAATGTCTGGACTCTTTGTCCTATAAGTATAATGTCACTATATTGTTCCTGTAGGTGTATTCACAGACCAAACTTTAATATCTTCTAGTGTTAGTCATTTGTTAGGAGGAGCTGTTGTTTCATCCCGCCCCATATAATTCTGTTTATTCTTGGAATTAACAATTTTTATTTGAATGAAGTGTCAGAAGTCCCAGATGTTAACACATCACCTGGGATTCTTGGTATGAAGATAACAAGTCAGTATGTCGCTGCAGAGAATATATAGATCGGCACACACAAGCTCCTTCAGGCTATCTGCTGACAGCATAAACTTTTGAAAGGAGACTTTTGTCTTTACAATCACTCATCAGGTTTCCTGTCACCGGCTAGTAACAGGAAATAAAAAAACCTGCAATAAAAGACACCCTGGCCTTTTCACATCTGATCACAATTTCTTATCACTATGTACACATGATGGTATGGGGTCAGCCTCTTGTGCATACAGGTGCACCAGCCCCTAATTTATATGACTCACACCTTTCTGTTACCACACCTCAGGTCCCTATGGCAGATACGCCACTGTACTTTTCCATAGTTTTATTCAATACAATAACGTGGAGTAACCACATCTCCTTTTGTATGATTTTCTTTTCTTTTATTAATTATAAACGCTCTAGGCATGTTGAAGAGTGTTCATGGAACACTGAGGCTTACTAACATCTTCTAATACAATAATATTAATACATAATCATAACAATATGCAACAGTCAAATACAGTTCAATGTGAGGACTCAATAATGTTTGCTCCCGGCATGTCCTTCACTTTCCCCAATAGCAGTATCTAACTTTTGCAGTTTTAATCAAGCATATTAATACATAAAGCATTCTTACCACAAAATTCAAAGAAATATGTCACAAATAACGTTGACTGGCAAAAGATATGGCCTCAGTTTTCTCTGCCCTGTCCAGACTGTGAATTTAGTATTTATTTTTACAATTTATCACATCTGCTCTCAACTACTTGTTGATATAAAAATTTCTTGTCAAATGGCCACGAGACCCCTAAGCCTTTGGCCAATATCTATTTGAGCTGGCCAATGAAATCAGGCAACTACCAAATTTTGAATTTAGTTTTAAAAAAAACAAAAACAAAATTCCAAACAAACTATGTGTCTCGTAGTCCATTGGTCAGTCTGCATTAGTTATGCCAATACAAAAAGATGTTTAGTTTTGGTTAACATTTTCCTACCTCCCCCCTTTACTCCTCTACTCCTATACAACCCAATCGGATTTGAATTACTCCAATGCTTCTTTTTTAAACTTGCGTCCCCAATAACGTTATGTGTAACGAGCAAGAACAATAGTCTGTCCATCCTAGCATGCGTAGACATATAGTATTATCTCAGTAACTTGGCTAATACTTGGACTACCATATATTTTAAAACATATTTTTGCTCAGGAGACACTAAGCTATCCTAATATATGGTTTTTATGGTCAGTTTCATTATGGTTTAGATTTTCAGTTTTGTCACTGTCAATCATCAAATATAACTTTTACACAAGTCGGCCATCTTCCCACCCCCCCCCCTCTCATCCTCTATCGTTTTTTTCATTATTCAAATAAACCAACTAGTTTGAGTGACGTCAGAAATACACTACGAGGCGAGAATTTAAACTGTCTGTGTGTTTATATCTGCTGGCTTTGCCCACAGCGTGTATATAGTAAAGGAACCACGTGCAGAGCGAAGAGGGGTTTTTTCAAAACGTGGTAGTGTTGGCGTTAATTATTACAATCGTTTCGTTCTTACTACTGGAAAATGTCCGAGTTACTACTCATTTTAACGTTAAAGTTAAAATACTACGTTGATTCAACGGGATTTTGGGTGTCGCAGTTCTGGCAGATCGTTAATTATAAGTCTTGCCTCAGTTTCGTGCAGCAGATCGGGCAAGATGTTAAATTGTTATTGTACGTCTCGAAACCGAAACTAAAAGGCGTGTTAGATTTTTACGGCGGGTCATTTTTTAAGCATTTCCACTGCACCAAAGGCAGCGCTCTACTGGCGTTGAGGATGCCAATCGTCAGACACCTGAGGGCGGGTCTATTTATTATCATAGGACTAAAATCTTACTGAAATTAGCGATTATCTCACAGATTTCGCTACAAAGATAAACAAAGAATAAAACCCGAGGCCTGTTAATAGTCAGTAATAAGCAACAACAAAAAAGTTTGTAGCTGGCACTCTTAATAAATAAAGAAAGAAAACACTAGACAACAGAAAAATAACAGAAAAAGCCCATGTGTCAGGGAAAGGTAACTCTTACAGCGTCTTACCTGTCCGCTAGGGTTACACTGTAGCTATCCGGGTAAGAGTCGCGGAGTACCCAAAAATACTAAACCTAAACGCGAAGCGTAGTGCACAGTCACCATCTACGTAAAATTATATATCTATATATATATATATATATATATATATATATATATATATATATATATATATATATATATATATATATATATATATATATATATATATATATATATATATATATATATATCTTGGGATGCAGATTTTCTAGTAATCATGTTAAATTCTGAATTTGTACGTGATTTGAGATTAGTCAGTTAGGACACCAGACTTTCGAACGTTTTGACACTTGCAACTATGATACTAGCAAATAACTTGAGACTATCGGTTATAGGCTTCGTTAAACTGCGTTTGAAAACTTTAAAAGATGCAGAAATTAAAAGTAAAACATGAAATACTCATATCTGAATGGTTAAAATAATCACTTCATGCTTTACTTTGTTTTCTAACCGTAAATGTATATGCTGTATTTTTTAATATTTTTATTTTATTTGGGAAAACTTCTGATAAGCAGAATTTCTGATAAGCAGAATTTCTTATAAATAGTAGTTTTTAGATGGTCCCTGCGACTTCTAGTTATCCAGACTGCACTGTATTTAAAATGATTTCGCTGTCATTATGTAGTAATGGAAATATTACACTCGTATATTGACCTTCTTGAAAGCGGTTAGAATATCGATGCGGGCTATTTTCAAAAGAATCATTTTCGCTATCTAAAGCTGATAAAAATAATATTAAATTACTATTAAAAAAAACAACAACAAAAAAAACACTCCAAACGACCAGTTTTCAATTTTTCTAAGTTCGTTGCATGCACTAAATATGTAAATAAAATGGTAGTTTCTTGTTATTTCATGTAAATAGACAACTTTTACCTCTTTTTCGCCCTTCCAGCGTATTTTGCAAGCTAGACGATGATGGGGTGCGAAGCGTATTAAGATACTGTACAGGGGTGCGAGGCTTATTAAGATGCTGTAAAGGGGTGCGGGACCTCTAAAAGGTTCAGAAGCTCTGGCTCAGCCAATCGGCCACTTATATACGATAAAAGTTAATCCCATAGCATATACTGCCGTAGGGGAGTGGTGTTAGAAACCTCACCAGACTAGGTCCGGCTTTTTGATGAGGTGGGGTGACCAGTTCTCTCCCTCACTGCCTTTTGCCTTCCCCAAATCAAGAGCAGAGTCAAATACCCATTTACAGCTGGGTAAACTGGAGTGCAACAATATCAGTTTTCGATCCCGGTAACTTCGCCGCGGGAGGAAAGCGCTGTATAACCGGTATTTAAAAAAAAAATTGCCTCGTTTTGGCGAGGCGCGCTTCTTTCAACGTAGACACAGGCTGTTGGTTATATTAGGGCACATTCAATACCCTTTAGCTCCCCAAGGAGCATAGGCCTTCAACAAACACATGCCAAGTCTTCCTGTCCTGTGCCATCCGCTCAAGGTCTTTCCATGTTTTCATCATTTTCACCTCTTTTTCCAGTTCTCTTCTCCATGTGTTTTTGGTCTACCTCTGCCTCTCGTTCCCTGTGGATTCCAGAACAAGGACTGCCTTGTAATGCTATCATCAGGTTTCCTCAATGTGTGTCCTATCCATCGCCAGCGTCTTCTTCTCAACTATTATTCCACTGGCACTTGTCTGGTTCTTGTCATCAATTCCACATTTGTGACTTTGTCATACCATTTCAGTCCTTCTATTCTACGCAAGCACACGTTTATAAAAGTCTGTAGCTTTTTGGTTGTTGTTTTTGTTGTTCTCCATGTCTCAGAGTCATACAATAGGACTGACTTCACATTTGAGTTGAAGATTCTTATTTTTATGTTGGACTTGATTTCTCTTGTTCTCCATATGTTTCACAATGCAATGAGAGCTCCGCTTGCTTTTTGTATTCTTATTTTGATATCATTGTCTGTATTAGGGCAGATGTCCAAATATAAAAGACCTTGCGATCTGCCAGTCTGATGCTGTCGTATGCGTGTAAATAATGCAGTAGCCCAATAGTCAGTATCCAGATTATATTGGCCAGACGCTTTGCTGTTAGTATTTTTTTGTCCTTAACGTGTTTAAATGTCATGGGTGTGAACGTAGGGGAATGAGATGTAGGACGCATTAGGAATTCCTAGATTTATCATTGTAAATGTGTATCTTTTTTTTTTAAGAGAGAGAAGAGGTTTGGGTGACGTTTATGTATCAGTAAGAGAGTAAAGGAGGAAAAGCCATTCTACAAGGGATTGAAGGATGTATATGTTAGAGGAGCATCCGATTGGTTACTCGCTTAGAGCGCTGGCCTCTGGCTGCAAAGTTTGCCAGGTTCTGAGATCGAGACTTGCTGCGTCGTGCTCCAGTTTCCCCATCTGTAAATGGATACCATATCCTGCACTTGAGCTAGGGAATGCAGCGGCAGCGAGGAAGGGAACTCCTAATAAAACTGGACCTGGTATACTGAAGTCTCTAACGCTTCACACCCCTACAGCAGTATCTCATATTGGGGTACCCTTTTTTTTTTTTTAACTGTGTTAGAGCAGTAGTTCCCAAACATGTTTCTTCTCTGGCCCGCACTTTCGGAATGAAAATTTGCTCGCGCCACACCAACTTTTTTATTGGTAAGAAATGCCTTCAAAAACAAAAAAAAAATCAACTCCTAGCATTGCTTTATTCATAACATAGAACACAAATATTTTATGATATGATCATGGGGCATCCAGACAGCATAAAGCGGACTGCTTTTCATGTGCCGCGAAGCGAGTATTGGAATGTCTGTATTTATAATTTACATTAGTTTTAACAATTTTTTTTTTAGTATTATTAAATTCTATTTGATATAAAATAAATTATATCACAGAAAATGCCTCTAAACTTCTGGAAAATTCTACGGGTTTATATCCATATATTTCCCATATTATATCACATGTGCCAAAATAAATAAGAAAACTACCTTCATATTTATTTTTCAATTCAATTCAATACCCTTTAGCTCCCCGAGGAGCATAGGCGTTCAACAAACACATACCAAGTCTTCCTGTCCTGTGCCATCCGCTCAAGTTCTTTCCATGTTTTCCTCATCATTTTCACCTCTGTATCCGGTTCTCGTCTCCATGTGTTTTTTTGGTCTACCTCTGCCTCTCTTTCCCTGTGGATTCCAGAACAAGGACTGCCTTGTATTGCTATCAACAGGTCTCCTCAATGTGTGTCCTATCCACCGACAGCGTCTTCTTCTCAACTCTTGTTCCACTGGCACTTGTCTGGTTCTTGTCATCAATTCCACATTTGTGACTTTGTCACACCATTTCAGTCCTTCTATTCTACGCAAGCATCTGTTTATAAAAGTCTGTAGCTTTTGGGTTGCTTTGTTTTTTGTTGCTCTCCATTTCTCAGAGCCATACAATAGGGCTGACGTGACATTTGAGTTGAAGATTCTTATTTTCGTGTTGGACTTGATTTCTCTTGTTCTCCGTATGTTTTCCAATGCAATGAAAGCTCCTCTTGCTTTTTGTATTCTTATTTTAATATCATTGTCTGTTCCTCCAACTTTATCTATATTACTGCCAAGATATGTGTACGATTCTATATCCTTTAGTGGTGTTTCTTCAAGTTCAACCTTGTTATCATTTCTTGCATTTATTCTCATAATCTTTGCCTTTTCCCTGTATATTTTCAGGCCCACTTGTTGTGACCTCTCATCGAGAATTTTTATTTTCTCTTGCATCTGATTATGGTTATGGGACAGAAGAGCCAAGTCATCTGCAAAATCCAGATCATCAAGCTGTTTAGTCAGATTCCACTGGATTCCATTTCTGTTGTGTGATGTTGATGTTTTAATAACCCAATCTATTGCTAGTAAGTTGTCCTTAATGAAGAACTCTGCATGTCATGTCTTCATATGTCTTCCTTATTAAGTTAATGATCTTCATGGGAACTCCATAATGTCTCATCAGTTTCCAAAGTGATTCTCTGTCTACACTGTCAAATGCCTTTTCATAGTCCATGAATCCAATGTATAGCGGTGAATTCCATTCCAGACTTTGTTCAGCTATTATTCTCAGTGTGGCTTTCTGGTCTGTACAGGATCTGTTTTGTCGAAAACCTGCTTGTTCATCTCTCATTTGCTTGTCTATGGACTCTTTTAATCTCTCAATGATGATTCTGTTTAATACTTTTCCTGGCACTGATAGTAACATTATTCTTGTATAATTTGTGCACTCTTGTGAATTTCCCTTCTTAGGCAACTTGACCAGATAACCTTCCTTCCATTCTGCTGGTATTTCCTTTCTCTCCCAGACTTTGCCAAGTAGTTTGTAAAATATCTCTGTAGACGAATCTATATCTGATTTTATTTTTGGCATATGAATTTTTGGAAAATTTCTCTAAATCGTTGATTGTCTTTGAATCTTTCCGCCACATCTGCCATCCTTTCGCGCCGCACGACTGTGGTACGCCATATCTTTTGGGAACCACTGTGTTAGAGGGTAGGGGGAGAACACGTTTCATGGTTGAGAACTGACAAAATTAGTTTTGAAAATTGTCAGTTTTTGTGTTGAACCTGCCTTCCTCGATTCTCCGGCACAGTGAATTCCCCTGCATCTCGCACTTTGTATCACTGCTTTGATATTATTGCTGATTCTTCCAACTCTGCCATGTCGTACGTATGAGTCCGTATCCCATGGGTTGGACCTGAAACGGCAATCTGGCCATCATTTGTGGCATTTATTTCATGATCCATGTTTATTCTCTGTGTACTCTAACCCAGTTGCTGTGGTCTTTCACTCTGAATTTAAAATAAAAAAAAACAGTAAAAGTACAGTGGCTGCAAGATATATGGCAATGAGAAGGCAGATAAGCTTGCCAACGAAGGAAGACCAAAACAGAAGACAGGGCTACATATGAAGCTATAACAGCAATAATCAGAAATAATTATAGAGAAAAATGACAGAAGGGACACCCAGAGTCCAGTAATGCAGAATCATACTATACATTACCAAGAAAAGATCATGTGATAATTTTCAGACTGAAAAACCGGCCGTTGCAGACTCTGATGTCATCTGTTCAACAAACTGAAAATTGGACAGACAGATGTTGTATATCCATATGGGGAGGACAAACAGATAGTAGAACATGTACTCCAGAACTGTTGGTTCCATGAGAGGAGCAAGGTAGCTGTGTGGCATTCTCCAATCCACTCGAGGGAGAAACTGTATGGTGATGTGAGAAGCCTGAGACGGGCTGCCAGCTTTATAAAAGAGAGAGATGTGGTTATTTGAGAGGGAACGAAGAAGAAGAAGACTGTGTGTTCTCAGTTTGTACTACTTCTGGTGTGTTTTATATGCTAGAAGGGCAGCAGTGTCATCAGCAGAGTCCAGATTACACTGACTAACAAAAAAAAACTTTTTTTTCTTTCTCTAACATTTCTATGTTTTTCTGGTCAATTTTAATGCGCTGTTTTTAAATCTGCAAACCGTTTTTCTCTATCAGGTCGGGATCTCTAGAAATACGCAATTGAAGTTTGTTAACAACGCATACAGTATTACAACATCATTCGTACAAGAAGTATAACAGTTATGTAGGCTTGAATTTCTTTGCAGTCGACTTTCGTCGGTGAATGGCATGTGGTACATCGCGATGAAGCATCCAACAATAATCGGCAAGCATGGTCACACTCCACCGTCCTTGATAACGTGACTCCATTACGGCGATATCTTGATGGAATCATTCTCCATGTTCATCGCTGACTTCGCCAAGGTTGTCAGGGAAAAAGTTAAGATGCGAATCGAGCAAATGGATTTTGAGGGACATGTTACAGCCCATAATTATGTATGCATCTATGCACTGCTTAACAATATGCAACATAGTCGACAGATTTGTGATTTTCCAGAAAGTTATCGACGATCGATTTAAATGCCATCCATGCGCGAAGTTCACTACCATGTAACAAGTTCTCGAATTGTTTGTCTGCAATAACTTTCCTAATCTGAGGTCCTACAAAGCTACCTTCCTTTATCTTTGCATCGCTAACTTGCGGAAACTTTTCTCGAAGATAAGTGAAAGCTTTGCTCGTTTTATCTAACGCTTTTACAAAATTCTTCATGACCCCCAACTTTATATGTAACAGTGGTAAAATGAAGGTGTCTTTGTTAATTAATGGCTCGCGTATTACATTTTTATGCCCGAGCTGCATACGATCCCGGATAAGCCACACCTTTCTTGCATAATGTTCCTGTCTGTTGCGGCTGTCCCATTTACATCGGAAGCAACAAAATTTAGTATACCCAGTCTGCATGCCCGTGCAAATGCAATGACCTTTAGGTCTCCACAAATCCGCCATTGGTAGTCATTGTACTTTATTTTTTTCCAAACGTATAGCCATATTGTCATAAGTTTCTTTCATATGAACAGAGTAGGCGACTGGAATTGATGAAAAAAAATTCTGTTATGCAATAACACGGCTTTTAGACTAGTCTTGGAAGAATCGATGAAAAATTGCCATTCGTTGACTATGTGCTCATGACCGTTTACATCTTTGCAATAGCAAATGTCATCATCCATCTCAAAGTATTGAACAAGTTCTCTGTGTCTATGACGAAATTTAGATATCGGAGTATTGGGCGCTAAAAGATTCCATTCTTTGAGTCGCGAACCGAGTAATTCCGCTTGTCCTTTGGTAAGAGCGAGATCACGTATTAGATCTGAAAGTTCTGAATGGTTAATTAAGTAAACACCATCATTCACCGGTATGTAATCTGAGTCAGAATTAGTTTCTAAAGCAGGTAAACTATCACTTTCTGATGGTTCATTTACGTCCAACGGATATTGTTCTGGTGGTACTTGGATCGGACACGTGATTGGATCATGAGGCACTGGTTTCGAAACCGATTCAATATTTGGATAAACCACAGACTTTCTAGTTTTAAAAGTGAAACCATGGATATTTGTCACGCAGAAGTAACAATCAGTAGTGTGATTTGCATGTTCACGCCGTATTACTGGCACGCCAAAAGGCATCGACTTATGCTTCGGCGATTTTTCGTAACAACTGCCAATGTATCAACAAAAACCGCATTTGGCTTCCAAGATTTATTTGCATCATCAACTTTCGAATCGAAATAAAGTTCATATGCTATCTTTAGTAATGGTGTAAAGTTTTTCTGGTCCACACGATCGGTAAAATATACGCACACGTAACAGAACAGATCAGCCGAATTTCTACAACTTCTAGAAGCCATATTTTGCTCAGAATTATTTCAAAATACAGTAACTATTTGAAAAATCGCGTAACATATGTCATGCATCTTTTAGTAGTATAAAAAGTAGAATTATGTTGCTTTTTATTAATTTGTAATAAGTTATATAGTAAAAATGAAACGGAGCAAATAACGGTTTCCCAAAAATATATTTATTCACAAATATCTTAAGAACCCGACGTGATAGAGATAAACGGATTTCAGATTTGAAATCAGCGCAAGAAACTGACCTAAGAACACTTATTCTTATATAAGAAAGAAAAATGTTGTTTGTCAGTGTTATCGAATCGTTTCGTCAGAGTTCTTCCACTGAAATCTGCCATTGGTGGTTGAGGAGCTTGTTTTCACGATCCAGTCCGTACGTAGGCAGGCAGAAAAGAAATGGTAGCGAGAGGCACACCTTTTTGTGCTCGACCTTAAATCTCAAAGGTTTAAAACACAAATAAAAAATAAAGCTGTCAGTCACGAAGAACTCCACACTTCATGCCATATGTTTTTCCTGCCAGGCAAGTAAACTTCTTCTTCGTACACTCTTAGACGCCAACTTGAATATGCTCAAAGAAAACGGAGGTCAGCTTGAGGCTATTTGTATCCCCATAGAGCTTTTCCAAAGATGGTACTGGTAACGGCCATATTTGCTTTCTCTGTTCCGCATATGTTGGGCATCTTTGAAGCAGATGTTCAGCAGTCATTTTATCAGTGCCACAGTTACACTCATCGGTAGTTCCTATCTTTAGCTTGTTGAATAGATGGTATCCCAATCTGTTGTGGTTAGTGCGGAGTCTGAAGGTCACCACTTGTTGAAATGAAACTCCACAGTTTGTGACTTGAAGTAATAGTAACTTGCGAGCAAGTAACCTGCCAAGACATGACCAGGAAAAAAAGGGATAGGGGGGGAGGGATATTATGTTGTGGTCTTTCTGCTGCATGTCCAGATGGCGGCACTAATTCTCCTGTGGTTACTTCATGCCTTTTCATTCCTGGGCAGCTTCACTGGATCTTTGTATTCAAACGTACCATGAATTATCGTCAATGGACCGCGAAAAATTGAAAAGGCCAGCGTATTTTAAAAATGTTAATGGGTGTTTAATTTAGTTTTCACGGTGCAGTGCGCACTTTCCCTCGTATTTTCCCGAAAGAAACTGGTAGCAATGTGACATTGTTCGTTTGACGACCTTTCACTGAGACAAATAGTAATACGAGGAAAATTTCTTATTCTTGTTATCTTCTACTGACAGTCGGCGTTTCTATATATTAATGAAGCATGTTTTAAAGACAGCTTTTCTACACACCAACTTGTTACGGTAGTTTTATTGATATCGTCTGCTAGAATTGGCAGTGCGCATTTTTTAGGGTCAATAGAATTAATATAAATTGATTTTTATACTTCACGGATTACTTACTTACTTAGTCGTTCCCCTTCTACCGTGAGGTGTAGAGGTTTGGAAGAGAGAGCGCCAGACTATTCTATC
Organism: Oreohelix idahoensis; assembly: GCA_024509875.1. Lineage (NCBI taxonomy): Eukaryota > Metazoa > Mollusca > Gastropoda > Stylommatophora > Oreohelicidae > Oreohelix > Oreohelix idahoensis. The sequence continues at coordinate 433,001 of JAMPIV010003473.1, read as the reverse complement.
GGCTGTCTTCCTCCTGGCCTGGTTCCATTCTAGTCCTCGGTCCTTCAAAGATTGTCTAATGTTGTCCTCCCAGCGGACTCTGGGTCGTCCTCGGGGTCTGGATCCTTGGCTCTTTGTTTCCCATGCTTGTCGTGGTAGCCGATCTTCTCCCATTCTGCAGACATGGCCAAACCATCTTAGTTGGGACTGTTCTACTTGGGTCTGTAGGGGGTGGCATTTTAGGCCTTGACGTATCGTCTGGTTACGTACCATGTCTCTTCTTGTTACTTCAACCACCTTCCTCAGATACCTCATTTCTGAGGTTTGGATCTGGCTTTTATGGGTTGTAGTCATTGCCCATGACTCGCATCCATATGTCAAGACTGGGACATAGGTGGAGCGGTATACAGCCATCTTCGTTTTCTTACCAACCTCTCTCTTGCTGAGGAATCCTCGATTTATGGCCTGAAAAAGTCTCCCAGCTGCTGCTTTTCGAGTGGCCAACTCTTCTTTGATGCCTCCCTTTCGGTCTATAATAGCTCCGAGGTATTTAAAGTGGTCGACCTGCTCCAGGACCTGTTCTCCCAGCTTAATCTGATGTCTTCTTTCTTCTCGTGATATCACCATGGATTTTGTTTTAGAGCTGCTTATGACCATCCCTCTCTTCTCCAGCTCTTCCTTCCAGACTTGCAGGTTGGATTGGAGATGTGCCTCTGATTTCTTCACGGATTAATGAACGCGAAATACACGGTCAAATTATGACGTGTTAGCGTCGATAAGGTCACGCTTCGTGACTTAGTTACTGTACCCTTGTTACGTTGTCCGTCAAGCCGTGAAGTCGTGTTTTACCTCCTTCCAAGGTTGATAGGCTTTGCTAATAGCCGTATTTATGTAATTTGATACCAGGACTCAGGGTCAGTCCAGATAATATTATATATAAGTGAATTCATTAAGGTTTATGATTAACCTGCGTTAAGGAAGGATCTTTTATAAATAGTTTGATTATTTTCGTCAAGACATCATGCGCTCACTTCTGGCTGTCTGGATCCCAGCAGCGCATGTACATAGCCATGATGGTCTGTCGACATGAATTCAATATTGACACGGACGGAATAGAATATCTATGCAAGTAAATTCTAATGAACTGTATGTGAATATTGTACCTGTATGACTGTCTTCGTATATGAACTGTTAATAAACCATGGACTCTAATTTGAAGACTTATCTACGTCGATACGTTACGGCTGTTCTGATGCATTGACAATGTTGATTAGTATTACATTGAAGAACTCTTCCAATGATAAGATTTATAATATCATAATGAGCCCCCGAAGGGAACGAATGTCTTCTTGGACAGTCAACACATAATGAGTCCATATAACGGTGACCCTCATTTGAAGATTACAAACGAACGAAGCACGCATTCGCGATTCACAAAATAAGGAACCAGCTACAGCTCTGAACCAGTATATTCCTTATATGCTAAATCATCCCTTATCAGCTTTACGGCCTTATCACAACTGTATAGCAGTTTAAAGGAAATATTTCTAGATGCATAGTGGAGCATTTTATGGACAGTATTTCTATAATGATGTGAAGATTTCTTGAGTGAATATTACTAGACATACCGTGAAGACAGTATCTCTCAAAAGGCGCATTGCATTTTAGAGTGAATATTTCTAGACGTACAGTGATGCATTTTGAAGACATTATTTCTTGACACGTACTGAAGCATCTGTAGCGAAATCTGGGAGATAATCGCTTATTTCAGTACGATTTTAGTCCTATGATAATAAATACACCAGCCCTCAGGTGTCTGACTATTTGCATCTTCAACGCCAGTAGAGCGCTGCTTTTTGTGCAGTGGGAATGCTAAGAAAATGACCCGCCGTAAAAATCTAACCCGCTTTTAGTTTTGGTTTAGAAACGTACAATAAACATTTTAACATCTCGCCGGTCTGCTGCACGAAACGGCGGAAAAAGTTTGAATTAACGTAATATGTTAACTTTAACACTAAAATTTGTAATAATTTGGACATTTCCCAGTAGTAAGAACGAGACGATTGTAATAATTAACGCCAACACTACCAAAGTTTTGAAAAACCCCTCTTCGCTCTGCAAGCGGTCTCTTTAATATATACACGCTGTGGGCAAAGCCAGCAGAGACAAACACAGACAGTTTTCCATTTCCTCCTAGCGGTAAAATTCTGACGTCACTCAAACGAGTTGGTTATTTGAATAATGAAAGAAAATGATAGAGACAGGGGGGAAGATGGCCGACTTGTGTAAAAGTTATATTTGACGATTGACAGTGACAAAACTGAAAATCTAAACCATAATGAAACTGACCATAAAAATTATATAGTAGGATAGCTTAGTGTCCCCTGAGCAAAAATATGTTTTAAAAAATATGGTAGTCCAAGTATTAGCCAAGTTATTGAGAAAATACTATATGTCTAAGAACGCTTGGACGGAGAGACTGTTGTTCTTGCTCGTTACACATAACGTTATTGGGGACGCAAGTTTAAAAAAAGAGGCATTGTAGTAATTCAAATTCTATTGGTTGGTATAAGAGTATAGGAGTAAAAGGGGGAGATAGGAAAAATGTTAACTAAAACTAAACATCTTTTTCTATTGGCATAACTAACGCAGACTGACCAATGGACTACGAGGCACATAGTTTGTTTGGAATTTGTTTTGTTTTTTCAAACTAAATTCAAAAAGATGTAGTAGTGCCTGCTTTCATTGGTCGGCTCTAATAGATATTGGCAAGAGGCATAGTGGTCTCGTGGCCATTTGACTAGAAAATTTTATACAAACAACTACGTTGAGAGCAGATGTGATAATTGTAAAATTAACTACTAAATTCACTATCTGGACGGGGCAGAGCAAAACTGTGGCCATATTCTTTGCCAGTCAACGTTATTTGTGACATATTTCTTTGAATTAGTGGTAAGAATGCTTTATGTATTTACATGCTTGTTTAAAACTGAAAAAGTTAGATACTGCTATGGGGAAAAGTGAAGGACATGCCGGGAGCAAACATTATTGAGTCCTCACATTGAACTGTATTTGACTGTTGCATATTATTATGATTTTATATTAATAATTTTGTATCGGAAGATGTTAGTAAGCCTCAGTGTTCCATGAACACTCTTCAACATGCCTAGAGCGTTTATAATTTAGAAAAGAAAAGAAAAATCATATAAAAGGAGATGTGGTTACTCCACGTTATTGGATTGAAGCAAACTATGTAAAAGTACAGTGGCGTATCTGCCATAGGGACCTGAGGTGTGGTCACAGAAAGGTGTGAGTCATATAATTAGGAGCTGATGCACATGAATGCACACGAGGCTGACCCCATACCGTCATGTATACATAGGGATAAGAAGTTGTGAACCGATATGAAAAGGCCAGGGTGTCTTTTTATTACAGGGTTTTTATTTCCTGTTACCATCCGGTGACAGGAAACCTGATGAGTGAGTGAAAAGTGAAGTCTCCATTTAAAAGTTGCTGTCAGCTGATAGCCTGAAGGAGCTTGTGTGTGGGTGCTGATCTATTATATCTGCAAAGACATCCTGACTTATCGTCATACCAAGAATCCCAGGTGACACGTTAACAGCTGGGACATCTGACACTTCATCCTAATAAACTGGTTCTTATCAAAATAAAACTGAATTATATGGGGAATGAGGAAAACAACAGCTCCCCATAACCAATGACTATCACTAGCAGTTATTAAAGATTTAGTCTGTGAATACACCTACAGGAACTCTATATAATAACATATATTCATAGGACCAAGAGTCCATATTTTTTAGTTAAAGCATTATATGTAAATATATTTCCTCATTTTCAAAGACCTGTCCAAAAGAGATGGCGGAACAGGCAGATTAAATTGTACAAAGAAAAAACATTCCAATTTTAAAAGAAAACTTTAACCACAGTCTTATTTATTTTCTTATAGTGGGTTAAAGTGTATTGTGTTGATGTACCATCATTTTCATTTCACCCCTAGACACTAGAGACATCATACACCAGCCACTAGAATCAAAATACGGACTGTGTGAGATCTAGGGAGGTAGCGTTAGGTTCCCTGATAATATATATCATCATCATCATCATTCTTTTATAGTCAGGGGCCTACATGTGCTTGACCTCACACAGTTGACACAGACACAACTATCTTTCTTGTTAGGTATAACATCTTAACCTCCCCAGCAAATTTACCTTTGCTACAGCATCTTAAAGACAATACATATTTCTAGACAAGCAGTGACGCGTTTTGAAGTCAGTATTTCTTGACACGTACTGAAGCATCGTAGATAATACATATTTCTAGACAAGCAGCGAAGCGTTTTAAAGACAGTATTTCTTGACAAGAAATGGAGCGTCAGCAAGACAGTACGTGTTACTAGACATGCAGTGAAGCATTTTAATCACGATATTTCTCAAACGGCGGGATGCGTTTTAGAGTGAATATTTCTAGACATGAAGTGAAGTGTTTTACAGACTATTCCTTGACATGTAATGGAGCGTCTTAAAAGCAGTACATATTTCTAGACATGTTGTGAAGTGTTTTAAGGACATCATTTTTTGACGCGTAATGAAGTATCTTAAAGATAACACATATCTCTAGACATACATTGAAGTTTTGTAAAGACACTATTTACTGGCTCAACATTGAAGCGTCAGAATGATGATCCATATTTTTAGACAAGCAATGAAATGTTTTAAACCCGATATTTCTCAAACAGAGGAATATGTTTTCGAGTGAATACTTCTAGACATGATATGAAGTGTTTTAAAGACTGTTTCTTGGCATGTAGTGACTACGTATATATAGACAAGCAGTGAAGCGTTTTAAACACGACATTTCTCAAACGGAGGAATACGTTTTAGAGTGAATATTTCTAGACGTCTTGTGAAATGTTTTAAGGACAGTGTTTCTTGACAGGTAATGAAGCGACTTAAAGATACATATGGCACACATTTCTAGACATTTTGTGAAGTGTTATAAAGGCAGAATGGCTAGATACGCAGCAAGACGCGTTTGTTTTTGTTCGTTTGATTTCGTTCCCCAGGGATTCGAGTTATTCACTCTTTTACCTTTGCGGCAATTTTTGGGGTGTCGTTTTGTGCTATCTTACAGCCCCAGAGAACTTCCCCAATCTCAGCGGGCGCAGCTGGTGGAGGTCACACCAGACCCACTAATTGGCGTGTGTGCAGTGCCACGAGAGGGAAGATCCTCTACCCTGCAAGGGAGCCATTGTTGAGAGGCACTCTGTCATCACCCGAGCCGGTGGCCCAGCCACCGCTGCTACCGCCCTACCCAAAGACACCGTCCGAACAGACACATGTATCTCTGTCTTACCATTTAAACTGGGACCTCAAGACGCAGCAATAGAGACCGCAGTCAGCGACTCATAGCTTGACTGCCTGCGTCAGGACCAGCGAACCAGAGCTGGTCAAGACCGCACTCCACCTCCACGTGGTGGTCCTGGAAACAGTCTGCAGCTGTGCAGGCTGGCTGAGCGAGTGTGGATCGAAATGGGAAGGCAAACCCGGTCCTAAAAAATGCCGTGCAGAAGTCGGATGTGTCGACCGAAAGGTGCAGATATCACAGCTACGTTGTAAACAGACACAACGCAACCACCGTCCTTTTCAGGGCGAACGAAGAAGAAGAAGAAGAAGAAACTGGGAGGGCCTGTCGCTGGGAGCACCACGCAGAGTCTGTTTGGGTAGCGTTCGCCTGCGTAAACGCGTTTGTTTTATGAAGGCGGTTTACTAAATACCGGTAATAATGTTTCAAGACGCGTTTGTTTTATGAAGGCGGTTTACTAAATACCGGTAATAATGTTTCAAGACGCGTTTGTTTTATGAAGGCGGTTTACTTAATACCGGTAATAATGTTTCAAGACGCGTTTGTTTTATGAAGGCGGTTTACTAAATACCGGTAATAATGTTTCAAGACGCGTTTGTTTTATGCAGGCGGTTTACTAAATACCGGTAATAATGTTTCAAGACGCGTTTGTTTTATGAAGGCGGTTTACTAAATACCGGTAATAATGTTTCAAGACGCGTTTGTTTTATGAAGGCGGTTTACTAAATACCGGTAATAATGTTCCAAGACGCGTTTGTTTTATGAAGGCGGTTTACTAAATGCCGGTAATAATGTTTCAAGACGCGTTTGTTTTATGAAGGCGGTTTACTAAATACCGGTAATAATGTTTCAAGACGCGTTTGTTTTATGAAGACGGTTTACTAAATACCGGTAATAATGTTTCAAGACGCGTTTGTTTTATGAAGGCGGTTTACTAAATACCGGTAATAATGTTTCAAGACGCGTTTGTTTTATGAAGGCGGTTTACTAAATGCCGGTAATAATGTTTCAAGACGCGTTTCTTTTATGAAGGCGGTTTACTAAATACCGGTTTACTAAATACCGGTAATAATGTTTCAAGACGCGTTTGTTTTATGAAGGCGGTTTACTAAATACCGGTAATAATGTTTCAAGACGCGTTTGTTTTATGAAGGCGGTTTACTAAATACCGGTTTACTAAATACCGGTAATAATGTTTCAAGACGCGTTTGTTTTATGAAGGCGGTTTACTAAATACCGGTATTAATGTTTCAAGACGCGTTTGTTTTATGAAGGCGGTTTACTAAATACCGGTAATAATGTTTCAAGACGCGTTTGTTTTATGAAGGTGGTTTACTAAATACCGGTAATAATGTTTCAAGACGCGTTTGTTGTATGAAGGCGGTTTACTAAATACCGGTAATAATGTTTCAAGACGCGTTTGTTTTATGAAGGCGGTTTACTAAATACCGGTAATAATGTTTCAAGACGCGTTTGTTTTATGAAGGCGGTTTACTAAATACCGGTAATAATGTTTCAAGACGCGTTTGTTTTATGAAGGCGGTTTACTAAATACCGGTAATAATGTTTCAAGACGCGTTTGTTTCATGAAGGCGGTTTACTAAATACCGGTAATAATGTTTCAAGACGCGTTTGTTTTATGAAGGCGGTTTACTAAATACCGGTAATAATGTTTCAAGACATTTATTATACACGCTCATCTCCGGGGGTCGCTGAGTAGACAAAGAAAGAATATGACTACTACACCCTAAGGCATGTCGTACCAGGCGACTGATATGAGGTTGTGCATGGGGCTGGCAACCTCATCATGTAAAACGAATTGTCGCAGAAACCACTGCTGCAGAAGCATTTGAACGCTTGGTGCAGGCTTCCTGCAAGGGGACCATCTTCAGTGGTGACTACTTGCTCTATAAGGAACGCAAGGGAAAATGCTGATGAATCATATACGCTGCTTAGAGACTCGGAGTACAACTAATGGTAACACATAGCATATCTACAATATTTTGACATAAAATATTTAGAAGAATGGTCAAAGAAATCATGGAAAATTATTATCTTAGCATTATGAGATCGGGGTGACCAGTCCCCTTCCTCACTGTCTTTGCCTTCCCTAACTCAAGAGCAGATTCAGGTAGCCATTAACATTTTAAAAGTTGAACATTTTGAGATGTCCCAAACGTTTTGTATGAATGGATGTATTGTCAGAGAAGCAAGAGGAGTCTTACATGAAAAATGTTGAATGTATTAAAATCAGTAATGCACAAAAGAAGAAGTTGGGCGGGTGACAAAATTGACATGGACCTCAGTGAACTGAGAATTGGAGAAATGCTGTGAGGGACACAAAAGAATGAAGGACTGTATTTGCATATATTTATGTGTGGTGATGCTGGTGGTGGCGATGGTTGCCGTTGTTGTCACATGTGCATGTATAGTTTTTTAGCCTCATAGCTGTATCATTTTTAAACATTTTCGAGGGTTGCAGGTAAATGTACTTCATTTTTCTTGGCAATTAATAAAAGCAGATGTTCGTAACCATTCTGGTTCTTAAAGGCTGTCCGTTATTTTAAATTCTATTTATTCATATGGATACATAACTGAATCATTCGTGTCTGTTTTTCTTTACCCCCCAGAACTTGAACGTATCATCAAAGTCAATGATCCGGTGTTCAATGCACAGTTTGAATATGCAGTATGTATAATTTTGTGTTATGAGTGTTTTCAGAATTACATGTTATAGCGATTATTTGTTATATTAATTGTTTAAATGTATGTTATCACAGTATAAAGAAGGAAGGATAAGTAGAGTTTGGTTAGGTTGAAGAAGAAGAAGAAACAAGTAAAGATCATTGTTATCACCTTGTTATATTGTTGTGGTATTATCAGGCTTATAGTCTATGGCCGATTGATTTTCAGATAACGCGAATAACTAACGTGGGCCGTTTGGATGGGCCAATGGTGAACAAACGAACATCGTGATAATGATGGGGGTCATAAGGTTGACTAACTGGAAAGTAATGTACACTGGAGCCATGGTTGGACATCAAGGACGATACATTTATTTGAAGACGAAGTACAGGCGATCATTATAATCTCATGATAGGCAAAGTACATCATTTACAATCATCAACTGGTCGTTGATCGACTTCACTAGTCGTTACGACTTCAATACGTTCCTGGCGTCAGAGGGACGCACTAGCAGTCTGACATGTCGAGTCAGACTGAAGCTCTACCATGACGCTGTATAAAAATAGAGTACCTCAGGCTTGGTACGATAAATAAAACCGTATTACGGATTAATCTTCATAATATATTAATCTTGGCGTATTGGGCGCAAGGACAGCAATCTCATCTCATAGATGAAAATAAATATATAGCGGCCGGATCCTTTCTAAACGTGGGATAATACCCCGGACCAAAAATCATGTCTGTACCAGATCAATGATATACCATAATGCCTCAAGCGTCATAGCTTGTTGACAACAGATCGAGCGCCGCAAGCCGCGCTATTCTATTCAGTTATAATGCAAAAAGGCACGCAAATAATTACATATACTATTTCTTTAGATGCGCTCACATGTGTGTCTACAAAAGACTAGACCCCGCTTGTGAGGATCTCAAACACTTAACTCCCACGCGAAAAAGCACTTAACAATCATCTGTCCGACAAGCCTGACACTGAGCAAAAACAGTAATAATACTAATTGGTGTTGACTCAGTTTTACAATAGAAAGATCCAGTCAAAACATGGGACATTTTGGGGTTTACCCTTTGTCAGCCACAGTCACAAACAGGAGACAAAGACAGTAAATATAGACAAGTTCAGAAGAAAAAGAAGATAAGATGAGAAACACTGAAAGATTAAAAGAAAAATGGAAAAAGAAACAGGCAGCACAGGGATAAAGTAACACTAAATAAGCAAACGAAAATACAGAAGCAGAAAGAAATATCAGCGCAAACAGAAATGCAGAAAAAAAAATGTGACAAGAAAAATGAAATGACAGAACAGTGATGAACGTAAATGATAAGCCTGTGCAGAGATATTGAAGTGCAGAATCACCAATCACGTCTGACACTAACTGATAGAGTAGTTGTGAAGGATAAGACCTGCTGTTTTCTGATTCACATAAATCTATAAGGCAACTAAGGATTCATGGACGTAGGACCACCAATCTTGCACCATAAAAATGTGTGCAACATATGCAATGTGTCCTGACTATGATGAAGAATAAGACCTGCTGTTTTCTGATTCACATAACTGTTAAAGGCAACTAAAGATTCATGGATATAAGAACCACCAATCTTGCACCATAACATAAAATGTGCAACATATCTAATGTGTCCTGATATGGTCCTGACCTGACTATGAATACAGCAGGGAAAAGAGGAAAACACTTCACTGATAACATGGCATTTTCAAGTCACTTCAGAGTAGAAACAGATGCCTTGAAAAATGCAGCAACAGTCTTAATGACAGAGGAAAACACAATGAGAAACAGGTCACAAATTCACCATCATTGATATCAGCACTCAGGAGTCAAAGAAACTATTATACCTAAATGACCAGAGCGCAACAATTTATCAGCAGTTCAAAAGGGCTGTTACACAATTGATCCCATCTAATGTGGCAGTGAAGAGGCTGACAGATCCCGAAAGGAGGGTAGAAAACTACTTCAAACCAATGCAAATGTTCCATGTGATTTGCCGGGAGCATGCACTTAGGAACAAGTGGAAGAAAGAGCATCCAGACCGCCTGGAAAACAAATTGCCTTTTATCAGCATAGTGGAAGACAACAAAAAATAATCGTACTACTCACACACACAAACCACAACAGAGATACCATCTGTTCAGCAAGCCAAAGATAGGAACTTTCGATGAGTGCAGCTGTGGCGCTGATAAAATGACTGCTCAAAATCTGCTGCAAGAGTGCCCCCAAGATGTGAGGCACAGGGGAAGCACATATGGGCATAACCAGTGCCAGCTCCAGACATGTTCTATGACAGTTTAGCTGTCAACAACCACAGACTGACTTTTACTTTCTGCAAACATATTAATTTGATGCTTAAAAGTGTGTTTGAAAGTGTGCACAGAAGCAGAAAAAGGGAGAAGGGATGTTCATTATTTTAACATAGTGAAAAGGCAAATCGTTCTGTTGTTTAGTACTTTAACCTAAACGTACATTGATTCCTTTCTCATAATGTATTATAATTTAACACATCAAGCATATGAAAAGGTGATGCATTACAAATATACAGTACATTATCCTAATTAAAAGGTGATGCCATATCTTACTCAGAAGGTAGTTGTTTTTGATATTCATTACATTAACTTGATCTGACAACGATCCATTCCTGATGAAGAATGCATGAACATAACCAGTTTGATTCTTTTGTGATGTTCACTGCAGTAACCCAGTCAAAAGCCAGTTCATCGGTGATTTCATCACATGAACCTAACCCGACAGTAGTACCTTTCTTATAGATCAATATCTTTAATCACTACTTTGACTTTTTTTGGTCTACTCTTGCTGTAAAGTGTTGTGGGGAGCTGACATTGTCTTTCTTTAGCCAAGTTAGTTGCATTAGCTGTTGTCAGCCTGTATTATTGTAGGATTTCTACAGCAGTGTCTCTTGGTCTTTTCCATGTCTTAAAAGCAGACATTCGACTGTCGAAGGCAGGTGGCGGTACTGGATCGTCGGGCTGTATTCTCATTAGCTGGCCAAATCATTTTATTTTTTGTCTTAACATATTTTTTATTTGGGATGTAGCTGCAGTTTTTCTGATGTCGTTGTTTCTCTTTCTGTCTCTCCTGGTAAGTTGGTCTTCTTAAGCATTTCATCTGGCTTCTTCTTTGATCCTTAACCGCCGACCGTCAAAGCAGTCAGTGGCCATCACGCCTAGTGGCGTCTTGTAGGGCAACAACAAATTGATTCCACTTTGCTCGGTCGGTGGCCATCCTTTGTACAGTGCCCCAACTCTGGTTCATTCTTTGCATCTCATCTTGTATTTCATCTGGCACAAAGGGATTTTTCTCTCATGTGCTCTGGGCAGGCACGATGTTTGTTACCCATGGCAAAGAATTGGTAAGAATACACTATCAATTTAGCTCTTATATAATTCATTACATAATGAAAGTAAAACAAATATACTTTTGCTATTATATTCAGATATTTGTGCATTATATACTATTTAATCTAAGCAAATATGTATCTCTTTTCAGTGTCCTTTCACAGGTATTTGTTAATCTGAGCAAAGCTGATCTATTTCTGGTTTTCATTCTTCCACAGAATAATTACATTTCCACATCAAAGTACAACATACTTACATTCCTGCCCAAGAACCTGTTTGAGCAGTTTCAGAGATTGGCAAATGCCTACTTCTTGGGCCTCCTTGTTCTGCAGGTTATATTTGTTCTTTTCTTCTTATGTTTGTTCTTTTCTTCTTATGTTTGTGTATTTCTGTTGTTTTTTGTTTGTTTGTTTGTTTGTTTAAAAAAAATTTGTCTTACTACTTTTCTGAAGAACACTATTTAAAAGTGTGGGCAGTTTAAAAACATGGGTGAAAAATGAAATGTAAAATGGGATTCAGAGAATAACTTGAGCATTTGCAAACATTCTATGTTTGAACCGAACAGGGTGGAAAATGGTTTTAGATTGTTGCTTATATCTTCTTCAAGTACCATGCCTAGTGGCATAGGTGACGATGTATCTTCACAACTTCCTGTCTCTAGAACTGTTTATCAATTCTGTTATTGACTTTTTGCTATGCCACGATGTCAAACTGTCCAGTATCTTCTTGCTTTGGCACCTTTTGTCTCTTTTCCCTTAAATTTTTCTTGTTGTCACAATATATTGCAACTGTCTTTTCACAACATGCTCAAAGAAAATGGGTTGTTTCTTTATATGTGAGCAATAAGCTTCCTGTGTGCACTAGCTTCTTTTAGGACCTCCTTATTGCTCTGCTGTAGATGTCATTCAACAGTTTTGCTATCACATCTGCTATAAGTTCTCCCACAGGTTCTATGTCCTCTACTGTTATATTATCTGGTCCAGGAGTTTAGCCTTCCTTCACATGGTGCATGACATTCTCGATTTCTGCCTTGACTAATAGTGATCCTTCATAGATCTCTTGGCTATTTAATTCTTTCATCTTCATTGAGCTCCTTCATGTCTTCTGTCCATCTTTCTTGCCATTTCGCCACATGTAGTGGTTGGTGACCATATTCCACATCTCTCTACAAAGATGCTTGTACCGGTCGCACAAAAAGAAACTTAAATATCCAGTGTTAGTGCTCACCTCACGAAAGGCTGAACAGGAACAAGAATGTAATTCCTGGGAAAGTTTAAGCAGGAAAAGATATAGAGCAGGGATTCTTAACCTGTGGAATAAGCCTCCCTAGTAAAGTAGATCGCTTTGTGTGGATTTTTAACAATGGTATAAGCGCCATACCATTCAGAAAGCAATGGCAAACTACTGAATGAAAAAATTGCCTAGAAAAATCACAAACAGCCATTAAAAGCTGGGGTTGATTGCCACGTCCTGTAAAGGATAAGCAACTAACTAACTAGTAAAGGGACAGGGGAGATACAGAAATTTGAGGGGCCTCCCTGAAAATTTATTCCAGTTGTTTTTTACTGGCTAGAAATTGGTTGGATGCCACGCATGGCATGCGCCTGGCATTGTCCAGATCACTTCCTCCAATTTCTGTGCTTACTGACCGAAAGCAGAAACGATCATCTCCTTAAGGTACTTTATAAAATTTTATGTTTCTTTGTGTTTATGAGGAATTGGCTAGAAATAAAATCAGTGTAGTAACATCTTAATTGCATCTTCATTGGTTTATTGATTAATTTTTGGGGACATGAGGTGTGAACATTATGTTTGCACTCAGTGGAGGTGGGAACATTAATTTCACTCTCAGGGGGTATGAACATTAAGTTCACTATCAGGGGAGGTGTGAACATTACATTCACTCTCAGGGGAGGTGTGAAAATTAGGTTTACTCTCAGGGGGGAGGTATGAGGGCAAATAGGTTAAGAATCCCTGATCTAGGGCATCTTCTGCAGACTGGTAAAAATTTAGGGAAGCCTGAGGTCAGCTATGCCAAATGTGTACAGAAGTGAAAAACATAAGGAGTAAGTCACAAGATCGCAAGGCAGACATTTTTCTGGAGCCTCCAAGGATAAGAATGGAGGAGGACCCAAACATGACATGAAAAGTATAGGTCTGGGAAATAAAGAAAGATAACGAAGACATGGAAAGAGCTGAGCAGACTGCTTGGAACACAAAAGACTTGGAGAGAGCTGTAAAACTTCTTTTCGTTCTGCGGGGAGCTCAGAGGCAAATTTATAGAAATCAACAAAGTGAGCTGTCACTTTGACAACCAGTGCAATATGCTGAAGCACAGCTGTTAGTATCTGGTTTGAGATTAGGTTAATATTGCTAGTTGTGGTAGTTGAATTTTCCTAGTGCTTAGATGAAAATTGATGCAGCATACTGCCAGGATTTAACCATCCCAACAGGCAGCATGCAGCTTGATGGCATCGTTCATGTGATCAGATTTGGCATGCCTATTGCTACTCTACCGTCATTGTGTACACACACACACATACATGCATTCATTTAGTTAGTTCTTCATTTACGCAAATTCAGAGTTAAGCTACCCAGCAATTGAAGAAAAAAAATGAAAAATAGTGTAGAGTCAGTTTTACAATTGCACAATTCAACAAAAACACACAACATTTCAGCGTTTTCTCAGATATACTAATTGTGACTGTGTCTGGCAAAGGGTAAACCTCAAAATGTTCTGTGTTTTTGGTGTATTGTATAGTTGTAAAACTGACTTGTTACTGTGGCTGATGATGAATAAAACCTGAACACATCCTGTGTTTTTTGTTGTATTGTGCAATTGTAAAATTGACTTATTACTGTGGCTGACCAAGGGCAAACCTGAACACATCCTGTGTTTTTGTTGCATTGTTCAGTTGTGAAACTGACTTGTAACTGTGGCTAATGAAGGGTAAAACCTGAATACATATTGTGTTTTTGTTGTATTGTACAATTGTAAAATTGACTTGTTACTGTGACTGATGAAGGGTATAACCTGAACACATCCTGTGTTTTTATTGTATTGTACAATTGTACAACTGACTTGTTACTGTGGCTGATGAAGGGTAAAACCTGAATACATCCTGTGTTTTTTTTTGTATTGTTCAGTTGTAAAACTTACTTGTGACTGGCTGACAAAGGTTAAAACTTGAACACATCCAGTGTTTTTGTTGTATTGTACAATTGTAAAACTGACTTGTTACTGTGGTTAATGAAGGGTAAAACGTGAATACATATTGTGTTTTTGTTGTATTGTACAATTGTAAAATTGACTTATTACTGTGGCTGACCAAGGGCAAACCTGAACACATCCTGTGTTTTTATTGTATTGTACAATTGTACAACTGACTTGTTACTGTGGCTGATGAAGGGTAAAACCTGAATACATCCTTGTTTTTGTTGTATTGTTCAATTGTAAAACTTACTTGTGACTGGCTGACAGAGGTTAAAACTTGAACACATCCAGTGTTTTTGTTGTATTGTACAATTGTAAAACTGACTTGTTACTGTGGCTAATGAAGGGTAAAACCTGAATACATATTGTGTTTTTGTTGCATTGTACAATTGTAAAATTGACTTATTACTGTGGCTGACCAAGGGCAAACCTGAACACATCCTGTGTTTTTGTTGCATTGTTCAGTTGTGAAACTGACTTGTAACTGTGGCTGATGACAGCTAAAACCTGAATACATCCTGTGTTTTTGTTGTATTGTTCAATTGTAAAACTGACTTTTTACTGTGACTGATGAAGGGTAAAACTTGAACACATCCTGTGTTTTTTTTTTGTATTGTTCAGTTGTAAAACTTACTCGTGACTGGCTGACAAAGGTTAAAACTTGAACACATCCTGTGTTTTTGTTGTATTGTACAATTGTAAAACTGACTTGTTACTGTGGCTGATGAAGGGTAAAACCTGAATACATATTGTGTTTTTGTTGTATTGTACAATTGTAAAATTGACTTGTTACTGTGACTGATGAAGGGTATAACCTGAACACATCCTGTGTTTTTATTGTATTGTACAATTGTACAACTGACTTGTTACTGTGGCTGATGAAGGGTAAAACCTGAACACATCCTGTGTTTTTGTTGTATTGTTCAATTGTAAAATTGACTCTACACCTATTTTTCCATCCCCCAACCCCTTTATATTCCAGCCTCCGCTTAGATAGAGTTGATATTTGTGATCACTAACTTTGTATGTTGTGTTGTGAGTTAATGTCCATCATCATGTTCATCATTCCCCATTTTACTCCTTACGGAGCGACCATTGCAGCTGGTTCCCAGGAAGCCGACAGCAAAGCATTCATATGCTCTTGCAGTAGTGGTATATGTAGCATTTATTTTTACACTAGTGTAAAAGCCCATCATAAAGGGAAATTAAATTCAAAAGCACCAATACCTAATGGCAATTTTACTTATTCAAAAGTATTTTTAAAAAAACCACTGTGCATCACCACAGTACACAAACTATGTAGCAGTAGCGAGGATCTCAATGTGTATATACACGGGATCACACATTCTATAAATATATTTTTGTGCACACTGTCATTTGCACACTCTTCTTTGGTAAGTGTTACTATTTTCGGGAGAGAACATATAAGGGAAACAATACAATTAATGTCTAACTTTCAACCAAAGTTGCATCCCTTAGCGTTACGCACTGACAGAAAAAGCCTGGATTTTATATATAGGATGATGAGATTGCCATCTTCATGCACAATCTCATATTATTTGCCTCTTACGTTGTGCCAGAGAAGGAGTTGTTATATTCTGTCTTTATCTTGTTAGATATTCTTGAGAATTACACGGGGCGTATATTATTGTTAATGTGTTGTGGATAGACTGTTAGTGTCAATTGATAAAAAATATTAAATGATTATATGAAAATCATAATGCATATATTTTTGGGCATCAGTGGGTAATTAAAAAAAAGGTAAAGGATCCTGTTACACGCCCATTGAGGCATATTGGGAATATGGTGTTAGGCCCATATTTTCTTGACCATCGGCACACTATGGGTGATGTGTTCAGCATCATGCCGGCCACCTTAACCTTCTCAGAACTGAGAATTGCTCTGGTACCCAATTCATGAGGCTGGATCAACCTCGGAGCTGTTTGTGGTGTAAAAAATCCCACCTCAACTGGGGATCGAACCATGGACCAATGAGCTAGGAAGCCAGTGCACTAACCACTGTGCTACAGTGGCTCAAGTGGATAATAAGGTTGACAGCAATGAATTTTAGCATTGTACATGATTGGCCTTTCGTATGCAGAAAGTGATAACGCTGCCCACATTACCAAAAAAGTATGCCAGAAAGTCTGTAGCACTGGACTAAAAAACTTGGTGTTGAAAACTTTGGGGCAGAAATTAAGGTTTTGGAATCAAGAAACTCGAGAAATCTCTGCTACTATGGAAATTATTGGCTTGTATTTGTTTGCTGGTATTTATTATTACTTCATTGTGTGTACATTATAACTAAATAACCTAGAGAATGCAGTGAATGAGGCATGATTTGTACAATTTCCTTCGTGACAGAACACATCCGTCTGCTTTGCTTGTATGTGAATGGGAAAGTCTATTTCTGCTTAAATTATTTTGTATTCAAGAAATCTCAGGAATGCATCTGTTGCGTTAACAGTTAACTTATGTGTATAAATTTTCTCACAGTTTTGTTGTCTTATTTGTTTTACAATGTTTGTGGCTCTAACACTGTTTAGTAACCACATAATGCACTGCGTGGAAATAATTGCTTGTGTGAATTGGGTTCCTCAGGTGAGTGAATAGAAATATCTTGAAAATTGAATTTTATAATTTCTCAAGAGAGCCACAAAGATTTCTGCAATGTTTTCAAACTGTGAGCATGGAAAGACAAATGCATCTTGCATGATTTATGTTTTCTTGCATTTAGGAAAAAAATATCAGATGTTGGAACTGATAAAAATGCCACAATAATGACGCTATTTCTTACTGCTTCAGCCATTTGGGAACATTTTGTTTGTGAAATTTTCAGTCTTGATAAAGTTTTCACCATTGTTCATTGAAAGTATTTAGTATCTTAATAACACAAATAGCTCTGCTGACAGTAACAAAAGCTACCAAAACGATCTGCACAGCAGACAGGCCAAAGAAAAGAAACAAACATAGAAGCACAAACAAATATAGTAAATAAATATTAGACAAACATAAAGGTATGTTTTCAGGCACTCGTAAGAAATAAAGAAGTAGAAAACTAGACAACAGAAAAACAACAGACATGAGTGGCTTACCCAGGACTCGAACCCAGGACCTTCCGTGCGACAACCCCGCCTAGCTATGCAAGTGAATATTTACTGTTTACAGGCCTCGGGTTTCCCTTCCTTATGTGTTACAAACAAATATAGCCATGACAGTTCCAAGTGGGGAGAAATAGCTGTAGAAGGGGTTAAGGAAGATGAGAGGGACTGCAGTAAGACGCGGAGTAGGGTGGACGGATATGAAAAAAAGAGGTGCTGGAAATTTAGTTTATGGACTTGATGCTCAGCTGGGATACTGTACATAAGATGGTCAAGGATTTGGGAGAAATGGGGACAACATGCTGCTGCCACAGGATGTAGGGGGCAATGAATGATTTCACACCTGTTACTGATGAGCAGTTTAATTTCAGATAACAAAATGATGTCATTTCTTTTGAGACATATGAAAAATCTTCAGAGACCAAGAAATGCAATGTTATTGGTATGCCCAGTACTGATAGATGTGGTCTTAAACTGAGCAGCTGTCAGTGCTTGCTAATAGATGCCCTGTATCATAGTAATTGGTTTTGTAGAATTAAATATTAGTTGCATTGCAGTCAGTGTTGCGCAGTGCATCTTCTTGTTAAATATTATAAAAATTACATTCTTTTTCACCTTTAATGAAGTAATCAATAAATTAAAAGGGAAATAAATTATCAGTTTTGATAGAAAGATGTCAGTCATGAAGACTTTAACAGCTTTCTAATATTTTTTGTTCTGCACATATTCTAATGGAACCCAAAGCATGAATAGGAATGCCATGCACTAATTTGTGTTTTTTTTTCTAATGGGTGTATCACTACTATAGTTGATTCCGGCTGTCTCTTCCCTGGAACCTGTTGCTACCGTTATTCCACTGGTATTTGTGCTGAGCATATCTGCCATTAAGGAAGCTATTGATGACTTTGTAAGTCGGCCCGGTCACAATCAAGGTTGTGCCCATTCAGGGCATTCTTCTGAGCTCAGCTATTTTTTGCCTTTTGTTTTGCGGTGCAGTTTTCCTCTTAACATACCATATTGCTAACATTTTTTCTTCTGGCAACCAATTATTTTATGTTAAACTGTTTGCATACTCAACTCCTTTTTTGTTTGATAGCAATCGCTATTTAATGTGATACTGTACATGTATTGGAAGTCACTATACAGATGATTTAAAAGTCAAGTGGATTTATTGAATCATTTATGAGTAAAATATTATTTTAACATTTATAAGTAGTACTGTTGCATTGCAGCAGCATATTAATTTACATACTTTATAAACTGATGGTGGCAAGTGTTTTTATAACAAAGCATGAATGCGAACACTTATGGTGCCAGTGATTTTCATTTTATCTGCATAGTGACTTAAAAGACATACCATGTAATGCCTATATTTGGTATATGTCTTCAGTGATATAAACTAGCTGTGAAATGAAGTTTGGGAAACTGTTGACGATGTGAAAACAAACATAAAATTCGTGAATGGATAATATGCTTCCTATATGTAACCCAGAATCCTAAATGCTTCGGGACGGCTGTGTTTTGGAAATCAGATTTTTTTCAGTTTTCGGATTTTACCCAAAGTAACCCAATTTGCCCAAAATGTAGCCCAAGTTGGCCAAAAATCCATTTCAAAATCGCCCATTATGGAATATTTAGGTATTTGGGTGTTCGGATTCTGGGTTACAGACATGTAAAATCAAGAAATGCCCCTTTCTGCAATTTTAAGGCAGCTTTCATCTCAGTAAATGTCCTATTTTATTACCTGTTGTAAGGTTTGGGATATGATTTGCAGCACTGTGACAATGATAAGTTTTAAAATATTGATTGGTAATATTAATATCTAATTGTGGCTGAGCTAAAACACTTCTCAGGACCACGCGAAAGCTTCTGCAGTTGTTGTCATCATTTCACAGCTAGTTTTTAACAATAACTCTGCCATCTGTAATGAAATCGCACTAAATCGGTAACATATCTGTATTCTTAGGTAACGAAATGTTTGTATCACAAAAAAGATTTTACAAAGACCTATGTAAATTATGAAAAAAATTATTGAAAATTTAGTTTAAAGTTTAAAGGACGGAAATGTCAAATGAGGAGAAGTCAGCTTTGACCTTAGGTGCTACAGTGATGCTTCAGAACAGACAGCCATTTTCCAATTCATAAGAAATGTATCTCAGATTATTTTTGACAAATGGAACTAACACTGTAGCAGAGGCTCTGAAGTTTTCTAAAATGTAAACATCTCACAATTTTAATCAAAAATTAAAACATTTTTTTCACCTATTTCTTGAAACCAGATATGCAGACAAGTTACCAATTTTGCCAGATGCCTGCTCATATTTTCTTCTTTCCTGTTATATTATTTTGTAAAGACTGCACCTTGTATCTTTGCATCTTCTTTTCTTTTTTTTTAATTCTTAATGCATCTAATGTGTTTTAGTATTTGTCCTTTCTTGTATTTGTTGTTGCAGCTTTAAGTGCATTTTGAAGTGATGATAAATCATTATGGGGTCATCTCTTAATAACATATAAACTTGTTAGTCATAAACAGCAGCAACTGAAATTGCTTTTGAATGGACTAAAACTTTGACGCTAACTTATTGTTTCCAAATGAAGTGAAGTTTCTAGAGTTGCACATGTTTTTGTACTATTAAATGTTATTTGATAAGGTGATTTAGAAACGATAGATGAAATTTCATTGTACTGAATGATTTTTAACAAAACAGAAGTCTTGCAGTTAATTGAGTGTTATTGTTTGTTACACGTATTTAGAGTGTACATAAGTGTACAAAGTTAGTACAGTTTGTGCTTTCTGTATTTGTTTATTTTGTTCATATTCTCAATGTATTTGTGCTGCCTGGTATTATATATGAGCCGCAGACCAGATTAAATATATTCTGTACTATTAATGATGAAACATACCTCAGTTTGGGAACTTTTTGAATTTGTCTTTACTGCAGAAACATAATGTTTTGTGCTGTATTTGGAGTTTGATGCAGATAATATACATTGTTATGTAGTTTATGTTCGTCAGTAATTCTTTTTAAAAAATGATTTGTAGCTGCTGTTGCATGTTACAGTCTTATCTTAGCTCTGCACCATTTTCTGATCTCACATGGACCAAATAATTTTCATTGTCAGCATACATGTTTTTAAATCTTTAGTTCCAAGTTATTTATTGCTCTTGTTTTCTCTCCAATTGTCAGTATTTTCAAGACCACAGCTGTGAATTGGAGATTATTTTGGGATGTGACAGTCATAAGGAATGTAAAATTGTGTTTTTTTATTTCAGCTTTGACATGGCAGTGGAAGTTACAAAGAAGAAAAAGAAACGTATTTTAATTGAAAATTTCTGTTCACACATTTTCTTTTTTCCCTCCACACCGTGCCGTCGGATGGAGTTCAGATGTTGCCAGTAGTTTCATCTCTGACACCGTTCACCACACTTATTCCTCTTCTAGCTGTGCTGCTGCTTTCAGCCTTCAAAGATGCGATCGATGACTATGTGAGTTCCACGAGAAGAGCCTTTGGTTTAAACAAAGGGTGTTCGTTGAAGATGTGATATATATAGCACATAACTATTCTTTCCACAATTCATTGTGTTTTAGGAACTAAGGCTTTGGCATTTTGATAGACAGAACTCTTCACAGCCCTGTTCTCCTTGGCTAATTAACACATTCATGGTGCATGACGTCTGCATGTCTGCAGTGTTGTAGTGTAAGAGATCAGTTATTTTATTAATAAGTTATTCTTCTGAAGAAATGATGCCAGTCTTTGCCAGTGATAACACTTGAATATTTGGGGGCAGGTGCAGTCATTCATTTAATACAGATTTTACCACATTCATGAAAAAGTTTGTAAAGGCTTGGTTAGAGAAGTATCTTAGGAATATTTGTATTAAGGTTACATTCTTTTGACATCTGTCAGTACTCAGGTCCAAATGGAGAGCAAAAAATAGTAACATTTTACCCTATCAAGCATTTCATAGAAGATGTCTAAGCCAGGTTGAGTATGGAGCAAACTACCCTAGCCTGTAGAAACTTAAAAAAAAAAAAACAACAAAAACACTTAAACAATAACATGAACAAGTTATCCAAAGCAGGTAACTCGGATAATTCAACTCGGTCATCCTAGGCGTTGACTCAGCCAAATGAAGGCCAAAATGAATTTGAGCTGCTGACTCACTTTTTTTTCTTCAAGGAAAACCTCCAGATTTAGCACCCGGCATACTTGAACACTAAATGAACAAGGCAAAACTGCATGTGGCAGCAGAAATGTAATAGACAAAATTAGCATTCTGGGACTGTAAATAAAGGTGGAAGAGAATAGAATGGAAGAAACTGAACACAGAAGAAAAAGTGCTGTTCTCAGGACATAAAAAATAAAACACACACCATAATAAAGGTATGGCTCTACAGCTGTCAAGTGAGGCACAGAAGGCCCTCAAAAATGGGAGTCAGTGGAACCCAAACTAAAATCAGCAAAACTCAGAATGGCCAGAAAGAAAAACAAGATGAACATCATCCAGTGTAATGCACCAACAGTGACAAAGAAGAATTCAAGGAAGTCAAATTTTACACCAGACTTCAAAATATCATTGATAAAGAGAGAAGTAAAGACATTGCATTCTTGATGGGTGACCTTACTGCGAAGGTATGAACAGAATATAGCCTCTTGAGATCGTTGGAAAAACATGGATTTAGGACAATTAATTGAAACAGAGAATTACTAGTAACCTCTGTTCTTCAGATCAATTGGTTATAGGAGAAAACATGTTCCCACATAGAAGAATGCATAAAGCAATATATATATATATATCACCAAACCACAGGACAGAAAAGCAGATTGATTATATTTGTAGAAACAAAACGTTTAGATCATTGTTACAGAATGTAAAAGTATGTGGGGGAGCAGACGTGTCATCAGATCACCACTTTCTGTTAGCCAAGATAACGGTGAAACTCAGAAACTATACAACAGCACATAGTTACAGAAGGCAAAGCAAAAACTAGAAGAGCACTAGCAACATGTACAAATAAGTATATGATATATGGTTAGAAGTTTTAGAGGGGAAAAAAAGGTCAGTTGAAGACATGGCTAACAACAGAAACTATCATTAAGATAAAGGAAAGAAAAATTAAGAAGTCAGGTTTAGACAGAAGCAAAACCAAAGTTCCGGAGCCAATTCTCATAACTCTACATAGAAACAATTAAAGAATTAAAAAGAAACATCAAAAAATATATTGACAGTTAGCATGAGAGACAGAGGAAGAGCAGCTACCAACGGAAATATGAAAGCTAACAAGAAAAGAATGGAAATGATCAGCAGAATAAAGGAATAAATGAAGAGGTGGACAGAATATTTTAAGAAACTTCTAAATAGACTAGTTCCACAGACTTTCAACTAGAAGAAAAGAAGTTGCATATTAACTTGGAAAAACATAAAGAGGAGGATTTTAAAAAAGGCCATAAAGCTTCTAAGAGGAGGAAAAGCTGCTGACCCAGATGGCATTCCAGCAGAGGCCATTAATGGTGACGTTTACATCTCTGTAGATATATCAGCCATTGACAGGCACATCATGATAATTCTCTAGCACTTCAACTATTAATTATGAGCACTTCAATTACTACAATGAACGTAACTAGCAGTCATTCAATCATTGACAAGCACTTCATACTAATTGTCTAACTACTACTACAATGAACGTAACTAGCAGTCATGCAACCAATGATGAGCACATCATACTAATTGTCTAACTACTACAATGAATGTAAATGCACTAATTTTGCTGGAGTGCATTTGACTTTATATTAATTTCAGCCTATGAGACATTGCCATTTAGATCTTGCAGCATTAAAATTTATTCTAGTTTTCTTCCAATTTGCAATAGCGTTTAATATTAAGAAGTCCACCATTATTTTCACAATGTGTTCCAGAAGACTTGACCTTAATACACAAGCTTTTCATGCTAAATCTGGAATAACACTGTCTGGTGTAAAATACATAAACATCAATCAGTCAGTCAATCAACAAATATCCTTTAGCTTCCCAAGGAGCATAGGCCTTCAACAAACACATGAGATAAAATATATAAACATACCCTCTGTAAATTATGGCATATTGTGGGTGAAAGGTTTAGGCAAACTTATTTGTTCTCAGTGTGTTTTTTTTTTCCAGCAGAAATTTATTTGTCCTAAGCAGTGCATGAATACTTTTATCTGCATGGTAGTCCATGGACATTTAGAGCTGGCTGTGGTGAATGATCGTGGAGTTTCATAGTTTGATAATGTGGATTGGAATTCTCACTCATGCGTATAAACTACAGAGTATAAGTTTTATCATAAATGTTCCATTTTCTTTATTTCCGTGTTTGCGTTATCATTTTCAATCATTGAAAATTTCTGTTCAGTAAGTGCATCAGTCTAAATGTAGAATAAGTAGCAGTATCGTAAATCAGGATATTTAGTGAAGAGCAGTATCAATCAATCAATCAATACCCTTTAGCTCCCCGAGGAGCATAGGCCTTCAACAAACACATGCCAAGTCTTCCTGTCCTGTGCCATCCAATCAAGTTCTTTCCATGTTTTCCTCATCATTTTCACCTCTGAGGAGCAGTATAACGAACATCATTTTCCTTTGTGCTTCTCACGGAGCATGGAGCCACCACTAACAGCAGGAAGCCTGCACCAAGCAATAACATGCTCATGCAGAAGTGGTTTCTTTGACAATTTTGTGTTTGTGGCCAGCCCCATGTACAACCTCGAATGAGTCACCATGTACGACCTCATATGAGTCACCATGTACGACCTCGTATGAGTCACCATGTACAACCTCATATGAGTCACCATGTATGACCTTGTATGAGCCACCATGTATGACCTCGTATGAGTCACCATGTACAACCTCATATGAGTCACCATGTACGACCTTGTATGGGTCACCATGTACGACCTCATATGAGTCACCATGCACAACCTCATATGAGTCACCATGTACGACCTCATATGAGTCACCATGTACAACCTCGTATGAATCACCATGTACAACCTCATATGAGTCACCATGTACGACCTCGTATGAGTCACCATGTACGACATGCCTGAGGGTGTAGTAGTCCTATTCTTTCTTTGTCTCTTCACAGACCCCCTGGGGGAACTACGTGGGGTTATTAAGAACATAATAAAGAGAATCTGTATAGTATAGTGTGAGAATCACTGGCATGAAATCTGCGCAGAGAGAGGGGATATATGGCAGATTTAGGAATGCTTTGAGAAGAGAGACTGGGAAAGAGCTGAAAAAAAAAAGGGTAAAGGATCCCGTTACACGCCCATTGAGGCATAGTGGGAATATGGTGTTAGGCTCATATTTTCATGACCATCGGCATACTAGAGGTGATGTGGTCAGCATCACGCCAGCCGCCTTAACCTTCCCAGAGTTGCTCTGGTACCCAATTCATGAGGCTGGGTTGACCCCAGAGCCGTTTGCGGTCTAAAAATATCCCACCTCAACTGGGGATCGAACCATGGACCACCGAGCTAGAAAGCCAATGCACTAACCACTGCGCTACTGCGGCTCCCCATGTACAGTATTATTATCCTGTAATTATTGCATGCCATCCTATTCAGCCTTGTAATTACGAGGGAGATCTTAATATAGCATGAGCAAAGCCCTGAAAATAAAAGTCGTTTAAGTAGATTTCTTTAAAAACAACCAGACAACTCAGTTTTTTATTATTCAAGGGGATTGACATAAGTCTTGGGCCTGACCATGAAGGAGTCACAGGAGGAAGATGAAACTTGGCACATTTAAAGTTCATCATATTTGCACTGAATGTTTAAAGTACGCGTTTGTTTCTTCAATGGGTTTTCCCGCTACGGTGCACGGCGCAATGTACCCATTGACCGGATCTGCTGCTCCAAAGATTTGACAAAACAATGGAAAAGAAGGAGGCCAGAGCTGTGATAAAATTTCTGATGTTTCAGGGAAAAACACCTACAGAAATACACAGGGAGATGGAACCAGTGTTTTGTGATTCTTGTCCTTCATATACTTCGGTTAAAAAAACTGGTGTCAACAGTTTAAGTGCGGCCGCTCAAATGTTGCTGATCTGCCAAGATCTGGTAGACCAGCCTCAGGGTGCAACGATGAAAATGCAACAAGAGTGAAGAAAATCATTGACCAGGATCGAAAAATGACAATTGTGGAGATAGCTAGTAGAGTAACACTAAATGAAAGAACAGTTTATAGAATTTTACACAACAGACTGAACATGAGAAAAGTGTGTGCACGCTGGGTTCCGCGACTGTTGACACATGAACAGAAGCAAACGAGGGTAAATTGCTGTCAACAGTTGCTCAAAAAGTGTCAGTCAAAAAAATTTTTGGAGACCATGGTGACAGTAGATGAGACTTGGGTACACCATTATGACCCCGAATCCAAAATTGCCAGCATGCAGTCGAAAACCCCGGGCTCCCCAACACCTGTCATGCCGAGGGCGCAGAAATCTGCAGGAAAAGTGATGCTAACTGTTTTTTGGGACGGCAAAGGTGTCCTTTTGAAAGATTATCTGCCTTGTGGCAACACAGTTAATGGACAGTACTATGCAGATCTTCTCACAAAACTAAGAAAGGTTGTGACCAGGAAACGAGGGATAACGCGCACTCAAAATCTTCCTTTGCTTCAAGACAACGCGCCCTCTCACAAAGCATGGCTTGTGCAGCTAGCAGCCAACGATTTGAATATTGAAATTCTTCCACACCCACCATATTCTCCTGATTTGGCTCTATCAGACTTTTTTCTATTCCCAAATCTTAAAAAACAGCTAAAAGGAAATCATTTTGACAGCGATGAAGAGGTTATACTGGCATGTGATGACTGGTTTAGTTTGAAAAAAATAGGGTGTTCTACTCCCAAGGTCTTTTCAAGGTCAAGCAGAGATGGCAGAAGTGTGTCAATTCAGACGGTGGCTATATTGAAAAGGAATAAATACTATACAAAATTTCAGCTCTCTGTGACATGTCCTTCATGGTCAGGCCCAAGACTTATGTCAATCCCCTTGTAGGTAAGGTTTGTGGAATCTGACTATTCTGTCCTTATTACTTCAAGAGGCAACCTAGTTTCTAAGATTAGTATTGCTACTATGTTTATTTGGCACCTTGCTTCGTTCCGTTTATTTGGTTATCTTTCACATTACAGAGTTGAACATCTCTTCTTTATTGCTTTAAAATTTTTTGTTATTTATGCACTTATTTAAAAAGAAATTTATTTGTTGTTTTTGTTTGTGCCGTAGAAAGAGTAAGTGAAATGTAATTTATTAGAAGAATGAGTAAGTGAATTGTTTGTCTTCTTAAAGTTCACCCCAGCATGTGAATTATTAGTCACCTTAAAGTTCACACCAGCATGTGTGTTATTAGTCACCTTGAAGTTTACCCCAGCATGTGTAACAAGTGTGCATGTCAAGTCCTTTTATATATATATATATATATATATATATATATATATATATATATATATATATATATATATATATATATATATATATATATATATATATATATATATATATACGCCCGCTATTACTCGAAGCAAAATCTCCGGTTAGAATATTTAACCTGAGACTGATTTTTACGTGAGTATCCTATTTTTCCCTGTACGCTGTCAGGTGTCCTCTCGCCATTCAGGCAGATACTCGCCTTTTTCGGAGAGTACCCATTAGAGCTGGGTCGGCTCAGGAGCCTTTCAGGTTATTCCACTCCCTGGTCGATGACACTTCTTCAAATGTCTTCGCCAGGGCTCGAATTATCCTAATCCCGGTCGACAACACTACTTCAAATGTTTTCGCCCGGGCTTGAACCTGGATCACCCGATTGCCAGCGCAGTGTGGTAACCATTACACCAGTGCGGCTCGCTGTCAAGTCCTTAAATGACACATTCATCATTATAATCATTTCCATCTTTGCTTCCTATAGAGCATGGGCCCACCACTGTAGCTGGTCCCCAGGTAAACCGCAACCGAAGCATGTATATGGCTGTTGCAGTGATGGTTCCTGTGGTAGCTTGTTTTATATGATGAGTTTGGCCCCCCAGCACATCCTCATATAAGTTACCTTATTTTGACCTGCCTGAGTTAGAAGTAGCCCTGTTATTTCTGCGTCTCCTTAACTCTTTGACTCCGGAACAATGCTCAGAACGTTGGTCAAATTTGACACCCATGCCAAAACAACGCTCTGAGAGTTGTTTTTAGTCTACCACGAATTTAAATTACGGCACAGGGTGGAAAATAATTCCGGAGCCAAAGAGTTAAAGACCCCTCGGGGTTACGCTAAAACATTTTATTATTTTATTTTCAGATACTAAATATTACCCTATTACATTTAAAACTAAATGGAAATGAATATTAATAAAACTGGTATAAAGCTGTCAGTTCTTGAAAAGATATACTTAAACAAGAGTAGAGAAAGAAGAATTTTAATCGTTTTACAGAAATTAGAAACAACGGCTCCACTCATCAACACCCTTCTCCCCCTTTTATCATTGGTGTGTATGCTAAAGAATTCCTCTATTTTTGTGTGTGAGATGCTGGGTGATTGAAAAGTTTACTTCCCATTATTAAATGTGTATATCCTTACTTGTATCCATTAGATACACACAAAACAAATATATCAAAACAGGGCAGAGAGTAGGGCTTCCTACCCTCTGTCCTGTACGGTTCTCAGTCTTCTATCATTTACTAGACCCAGTATTAAGGTCTTTGTCTTGTGTAATCTGACCTATACTGTATAATTTGGGGAAAACAGAAGTGATTGTGTCATTATTTAGGCTGGATTGCCCTAGGTACATATCAGGTGTTCCGTGTTGCAAATCATGCTAATGACCCCTGTCTATGAAGCACTATTTAGTGTTGCCTAGTTGGCAAGTAGGATAGTGTGATTAGCATCCGTAGCTAGGTGGTGGTGCTGTGCGGAAGGTCCTGGGTTCAATTCTCAGGTAAGACACTGACTTCTGTTGTTTTTTTCTGTTGTCTAGTTTTCTGCTTCTTTATTTCTCATGAGCGACTGAAACACGTGACCTTTATGTGTGTAATATTTATTTATGTCAAAACAGGGGGGTGACAACTGCCATTTGACAAATACCTTTAATTTATTAATGCCCAGAAACAAAATAAACTCTAAAACGGCCAAGAAACTTATGCTACAAGAGACTGCGAAACTTGTTGCCCGCTATGAAATCTTGGCCGAATACCATCACCAACCAAGAACTACTTGTTCGGAGTAACCAAGAGGACATGCACACCATCATAGCTGGCAGACGCTGGAGTTGGGTTAGCCACGTCCTCAGAAGGGACCCTGATGCCATTACAAGAACAGCTATGCTATGGACCCCCGAAGGAAAGCGAAAGAGAGGCTGACCAAAAACAACTTGGCGGAGAACTGTGGAAGCTGAGATGCAAAAAATGAACCAGAGTTGGGGCACTGTACGAAGGATGGCCGCCGACTGAACAAAGTGGAAGCAATTTGTTGCTGCCCTACAAGATGCCACCAGGCGTGATGGCCACTGACTGCTTTGACAGTCTGCGGCTAAAGATCAAAGAAGATGAAATCTTGTGTTAAACAAAGTGGATCTCACGTTGAGTCGTAATGTTAATATAGCATAGCATGTTATAACATCATTGGGACCACTGGTTCTGAAAAAAATTTCCATAAATTATATTCCTTCTACTGGGAATCGAACTTGGTACCTTTACAATTTGAGGTGGACACCATACCTCTTAGCCACTCCAACCCCCTAATAACAGTTTACAAATAAGAAGTGACTTTTCACTCACACTGCAGTATTGACAGGTGGAATCAAGCACTTGTATCTCTGTAATACCCTTACCTGTTTGTTATACCTGTTCTGTTGTTTAATCATGTTTAACTGTTCCAGTGTTGATCATCTGTATCTGTGTAAGCAGTTGTTTTGGCTGTTAATTTGTTGTGCAGTTCTCAGCACTGAGTTTCACCATTTTATTACCATTACACTTAGCGTGAATGTACTTGTGCACACAGACTGAGGCATGACTAAATTGCTTGTTTATATTTGCGCAACTGAAGTACTTACTCAGACATCTTTGAGGTCAAGTAAACAAGTGAAATTAAACTGTTTGGTTGAAGTTAATTGAAAATAATCATGACTGAATTCGCTGAAGAAATAAAACTTATTTGACGTCATTGATTGAAAGCAGTGTTTGAAGTTTGTTTGTAAGGTTATTTATTTAAAGTGTCATCTAGCGATAAAATACTAGCCTAGGAATTAAAACTGCTTTGATGTCATGGTTCATCTTCTTCTTCAGGTAGATTCTGGAGGCCATAGTCATGAGATGTCATTGATGAATTCATATGGATTGGTTTCTTTCATAGTTGGAGTGTTTCAATCCTTTTGGTGTGTCTACTCCATTCTTTCATGTTGGTTATACATTGTATTCTTCACATTCTGATTTCTGTATTCTGTTTCATCTTTCCCCATTGTAGTAAGAATGGAAGAAGTATTTTCTGTATGTCTGAAAAAATATCTTTTTTTTATATTATCTCTTTCTTATGGCCATAATTATTGTTCATTCATCCGCTTTAAGTCAGCCCCCCCCCCCCCCCCCCGCCCCCCCCCCGCCTCCCCCCCCCCCCCCCCCCCCCTCCCCCCCCCCCCCCCCCCCCCCCCCCCCCCCCCCCCCACCCCCCCCCCCGCTCCCCC
The DNA here is from genome assembly GCA_024509875.1 of Oreohelix idahoensis. Classification (NCBI taxonomy): domain Eukaryota; kingdom Metazoa; phylum Mollusca; class Gastropoda; order Stylommatophora; family Oreohelicidae; genus Oreohelix; species Oreohelix idahoensis. Next base: position 402,548 of record JAMPIV010003473.1, on the reverse strand, counting down.
CCCCCCCCCCCCCCCCCCCCCGCGATTGTTTTATTAATCATTTTCCCTTTGATGTTAATAAAGGCAATTAAGTAGTTTCATTATCAGGGTCTGAAAGTGGAATAAAGAATAGTAACACTTGCAACCTACCAAGCAAATAATAAAAGGAGGGTTGCGCATGAGTCCGGCTCCCCACATCCTGTAGAAACTTTCTTGTATATCACTTTTGTTCTGCTGATGTTACTTCTTGGTTCTTTTATGTTGTTTGTATTCTTCTTGCTGACGTCCCATTTTTCCTGTAGGAAGGAGTAGAGCACGCACCCAATATTGAAAGTCTGTATCTTTCTGGTTGACATTTTTATTGTTGTTCTTGTCTTATTTTTATGTTGGATGATTTCTTTTGATTTCCATATATTTCCCAGGGCCTCTTGACTTTCGTATTCTTATTTTTATTTTAGTATCTGTAACTTTGCTTGTAGTGCTCCCAATATATATATATCTATGTATATTTGATTCTACATCTTTGTAGGGATGTTTCTCTCAGTCCAGTCTGACTTTTGTTAGTTACATTTAATCTCATAATCTTTGTCTTGTCTGTGTGTATTTTAAAACCCACGTGCTGTGATCTGTCATCATGTTTCTCATTTTGTCTTGTATTTGGTTTCTGTTACGGGACAGAAGAGCCAGCTCGTCAAACAAATACTGGATCATCAAGATGTTTTGTCAGTCTACTGATCTAGTCAGTAGCTGGTGAGAAGAGAAATAGTGATGAGGTGGTTTTTATCTCATAGGGCTCAGTATGTTGTCTTTCCCACAATTCTACATTTCATGTCTTCATGTTTTCTTTATTAGATTAATGAACTTAAGGGGGCCTCATCAGTTTCCAAAGTAATTTTCTGTCTATACTGTTGGAATCTGTTTTCATCACCCGCAAATCCAGTGTAAAGTGCAGGGTTCAATTCCAAGCTTTGAGGAACTATAAGGTGCACTAGGGCTATCTGGTCTGAACAAGATCTGTTTTGACGTTGGCAAGGTATTTGTATTGCTGTTCTTGTTTATTATAGTTTCCCCTTGTCTTTAACTGCAGTGTGTGGGTTAATAAAATTTTTTTTTTTACAGTGGTCTTATTCTCTTATTGAAAAAAAAAGATCAGCGAGGAGCTTCCTGACCATCTTCTTCTTTTGCTCCCGTGTCAAACAGGCCACATGTATCAAATCTTGCTGACATATCGACCATTTACTTTTGTCATGAATTGCAACTCATTTTATGCGACCAGTTCTTATAGTGATATTGAACAGTCTTCGAGGTAGTGGGCATTATTTGTACATATCTTTTTATGTTGCTCTAATCTTTGTACTCATTCCCAGTGTTTGAGTTGTTGTTTCCAGTGTAACTTCTGCATTACATATATATCCTGTTTTTCTGGCCCAATTTCTTAAAGAGCTACCATTATATTGCTTTTTTTCTGCTTTCCCGAATACATTTTTCTAGTTTATATACCAATTTCAAGAGCTCTGTCACATAATGTTCTTACTTCTTAGTGAAAAAAAATTTCTATAACAAGGTATTATTTCCAGTGATGCTTCCTCACTTATACTGTTTTTTGTTAAAACCTGCCTTTATTTATTATAAACATTCTAGTGAATAAACGGTAATAATATTCAGATTATTCAGTTATTTTGCTTACATTTTTTTAAAAGTATCTGTTTTGCTAAAATGAGGATCCAAACATACAAGTAAAACTATTGAGATCAGCCTTGAAACACATAATCATGAAAATCCAAACATGCAGTCCTTGGAAATTGAGATTCAGTTTGAAATGCCCACATGGTAAGAATCAAAATTAAAAAAAGACACTTTCTTAAAACAGATGGTGAGAATCAAAACACAAAAAATAAAAAAAAAACGCTTTTTAAAAACACATTTGTGTCACAATCCAGAAATAATAAACATGGAAGTTAAGACAAAAGTCTAAAGCACTTATTTGTGTAGATAAAAATAGAATAATCATCGGCACATTATTATGTTCAAAAGCATGATGAAATTAAAAAATAGACCACAATTTATTTTGATATGTGCTTTTATAAACAACAAATCTGAAATTAAAGAGATCAATTTTACTTCAAGACAAGATCCACAGCTTGTTATTCCAGGTGTGATAGAAATCATAGTGATGTATGTTGTTATGAATTGTTTGTTGTTTCCACAGTGCCAGCAAGTGTTTCTTCTGACCATCAAATAATCGATTATAGATTATGTATCACTTTTCTCAAATTAAATTATACAATTCTCAAATTAAATCACCTGTACTTTTTAGTTATCATAGATCATTTTTTAATCTTTTTTATATATCATTATATAATCCTTGCTTTAAAGTACACATATTAGCAACCAAAAACACAGTGTTTATAAATATCTGTCATTGCATGCTCATAAAGCAGCTAAGATTATACTGGTTCAGTCAATTTTTTAATAATCTATTCTAGTGTCCTGAAAAGAGTTCCCAGATTCAATATATGCTGGCCAAATGCTACCACACCTTTAATGCCGTATTATTGAAATCTTTTATAGTGCTGGTAGCAACACCCACATGTCAATATAATACTGTTTAATAGTTAGACACATTGTAGCATGTGAAAGGAACGAAGTGAGCATTTGACTTTTTTTCATTTATAATCAAATAGAAAGTTTGCCTACATCTACAAGACCAGAAACTAAAATTGTTTGCTACTAACACTTCTAATTCACTTCCTCCCCTTGTACATGCTGTTATGGTATCAGTAATAATTAAGTGGAATTTTGCTAAGTAAGGATACGTTTAACTAATTAATAGTTTTAACTTTTTTTATTTTGATAACTTTTAAGACAATTGAGTGATGAGCTTTCGATTGGCTGATTGGTTAGAGCGCTTGCCTCTCATGGCAAAGCTACCATGTTCTGAGCTTGAAAGCTGGTAGATCACGTTCCAGTGTACCCAGTTTGTAAATGAGCACTTGACTCTGCTCTAGAATTGGGGAAGGCAGAGGCAGCAAGGAAGGGAATGGGCCTCCCTCACCTCATAAGGCTGACTTAGTATAGCAGTTTCTAACACTTTTTGTCCCCTACGGCAGTACCTGCAATGCGACTACCATTATAAAAACCCTTAATCTTGTGATTAAGTGATAGTGTTGTACTTATTACATTAGTAGTATAATCATTTAGTGGTGCTTTTTTTCGTATTAGCATTATAATGACGTGATAGTTCTATATTTAATACACCACTATCTTAATAAGTTAACATAATCAGCACTATAGTTAAGTGTTAGTTCTGTATTTATCAAATCATCAGTAAAGTAAATGATAGTACTGTATTTATTCTATCACCATTATAGTTTAGTGATAGTGCTATATTTATTACACCACCATCTTAATAAGTTAACATTATCAGCTCTACAGTTAAGTGATAGTTCTGTATTTATGATATCATCAATTGAAGTAAATGATAGTACTGTATTTATTCTGTCACCATTATAGTTTAATGATAGTGCTATATTTATTTTATGTCAAAATAGTTGCATGTTACTGCCATTTTTGTAAGTTCATCATTATAAAGTGATAACTTTTTTTTTTAAAACCATGATTTATTTGATTTAATCCTTTTCTACATTTGTCATTGAACTGTATCAAACTAATGTGATTTGCTCTCTGTCTGTCCTTTGTCACTTGTGCACAGTTATTATTATAATTATATAATAATATAGTGTTTGTTATATCTGTATTTTAAATGGACAGTGGAAGTGAAAATGCTGTTTTTAATTGTACTGTCTTTAATTTTAAATTGACATAAATTTTAAATTTTAATTTAATTTTAAATTGACATAAATACTTTTTTTTTTCACCAAAGCATAATGGTTAATTTTTAGAATTAAAATTAAATGACCATGCTATTGGTACATTACAGATTATGAAATATTGTAGTGCTATTTTTATAATCTCCAAATGTTTAATAAGTAGCAGAACTGTTTTTAACCATGATAAAGTGATTAAAAAAAATATTTGATAACATTATAATAAAGGGAAAAATGCTTTAAGCTTAAGAATGTGATATTATTGGTGTTTTTTTTTTTTTGGTTAGTTCAAATTTGTAAATAGATTATAGTGATGTTTGCACCATCTTAATAGTGAAAATAAATTGTTTAGAAAATTATAATGAAGTCAACATGCATTTTGATGTAATCAAAATTATAGACAGTTAAACTGTACTACTAGTGCCATTTCTTTGTTTACACAAATCAAATTCAAAATGCTTTATTATACAGCATTATCAAAAGTATAGTTATCGTAGTTAAACTGCATTGCAAACTAAAACAGTGCAGTTTTTTAAAACAGCTGGGACAAAATGATCAGAAATTAAAACAGGCAGTAACTCCATTGCTAAAGTAAACTGAAAGGGTCTTATCATAATGTTTATTAGCATAGTGAAATAGGGGTTTTCTGAGTTTTCTCAGTTGTCTTCTTCAGCAACGCCACAGGAGTGATGCCCAGGTCAACAATCGACGCTCCTTTGTCTTAAGAAATGGAGAAATTGTGGAAGAAAGATGGCACAAGGTCACGGTGGGAGATATCATTATTCTTAAAAATAATGATTACGTTGCAGTAAGTAACGGCAAAATTGTTTAAGTCTTGCATGATTACACCTTTACACCTATGCCTTTTGTAAAGTCCAGTTATCCATTTATGACATTCAAGAATCCTAAATTGCGTATAAAAAATATTTGATTAGTTAAAATGTAAAATGTTTACATTTCTATACCTTTGATACAAGAAATTAATTGTTTCAAGTGCAAATACAGGAGCAAGTGGGAAGTAAGAGCATCCAGGCCACCAAAAAAATGATGCACATTACCATCTCAGCAGAAGTGAACAAGTGGTAATCTTCAGACTTTGCACAGTTCACAACAAATCTATTCAACAAGTTAAAAATGAGTGTGACTGTGGCACAGATAAAATGACTGCTAAACATCTGCTTCAAAGGTGCCCAACATATTGAGGAACAGAGAAAGTGCATATGGCCATCACCAGCACCGATCCTGGAAAAAACTCTACAGAAATATCAACAGCCTCAAGCTGACCACTGCTTTCTTTGAACATGTTCAAGTTGACGTCTGCGGGTGAACGAAGATGAAGAAGATATAACAAATGTAGTTCCTGTTGGTCTCTGAGGAAACAAAGAAAAAAATAGGACTACTACCCCCTCAGGCATATCATAAGCGGCAGCTAACATGAGCTTGTTTATGGGGCTGTCAGCCTCGTGATGTGCAACAATTTGCTACAGAAATCACTGCTGCAAGAGCATGTGAATGTGTTGGTGTAATCTTTCTGCGAAGGGTTGAGCTGCAGTTGTAGCTCACTGCTTCATAAAGGGCAAAAAGGAAATGATGATTTGGCATGTGTCTTCCTCAAAGCAAGGCAATCTAGAATCCTAATCCAGGGTTAAAAAAATGTTGGACAGGTTTATTTTAATTTGTTTAAACCTGCAATTTGTGTGAATTCATTATGAAATATGGGATGCTATTAAAGACACAAAAATTGCTGTGATGAAACAGTTTTCTCAACATAGTGCTTTAAATAATTTATTAAATAATTATGATTATTATAATAAGAAAATAAAGTGAAGTAAAATCATTACCACTTGATAGCTTGACTTCATTCATACATTGTATTTGTCTATTCTTTGTTTTCCTGTAGGCAGACTTGCTGCTATTGTCCTCTAGTGAACCCCACAGTTTGTGCTACATTGAAACTGCTGAGTTGGATGGGTAATAATACTTTTGTCAGTAATAATTGCAGTCTTCATATTGAAACAGTAACATCTCATAAATGTCTAGAAACTTGCTTACTTAGTCGTTCCCCTTCTACCTTTGGGTGTAGAGGTTTGCAAGAGTGAGTGCCACACTATTCTGTCGGATATCTAGAAAACATTTGTCACACTTGTTAGTAACTTAGGGCAGCAGATAATTAAAATCTGAAATGACCTCTGCTGTTGTTAAATGGTCTTATCCTACTGACAAACCATATAGGACATAAATTCCTCAGCCCATTAATGTAATCTGCAACTTATTTTGTTCGTCATTTTTTTAAATCAGAGAGACCAATCTGAAAGTTCGTCAAGCCCTCGAAGACACTTCAGAATTGGAAGATGACCTTCAAAAGTTGGCCCAGTTTGATGGTACCTACTCTTATTCTTTGTTAACTGGTTTATTTTTTATTTTGTAACCTGTTTGACTCATATTTACAGTGAAAGAAAGTAAAATTAGGGGCCTTAGTGAAAAGCAAATACAGTTGTCATCTCTATAAAGAGAAATTTTTCATTCAGAGTACATTCTTAAAGTAAACTGGATGATCTTGAAATTGAAAGTACCTGGACTTAAGTATTCTATCACACTATTAATATTGAGTAGAAAAAGTAACAATAGCAACATACGACTGCGAGACTTGGACACTCAATAAAACAGTTGCAAAAAAGATTACATCATTCGAAATGAAATGCTACAGAAGGATGTTGAGAATACCCTGGACAGAAAAAAAGATCAACAGAGAAGTACTGCACTCACTAAACGTACAGGAACATTGGCTCCTAAATACCATCGCAATAAGGAAGCTGAAATTTTTCGGTCATATAAAAAGACATAATAGTCTGGAAAAAACAGTGATGGAAGGCATGTTCCCTGGAAAAAGGGGAATGGGTCGACCTAGACGACGGTGGACCCAGGACATCACAGAGAGTCTGAACTTGTCTTTGGCTGATGCAGGTCGACTTGCCCAGAATCGTGATGCGTTCAGAGCAGCTGTAATGGAGACAACGTTCTGGAAAGAATACGTCACATGATGATGAGAAAAAGTAATTTAAAAAAATATTAAAAACAGAATAGAAGTAGCAAAAACAGAATTCCAGAGAAGGAAAAAATAACATCATATACATAAATCTTTATCTGCAGAAGTAAGTAAGGGAGTACTGCAGTGTTTCATAAAGATATAAAGGAACCAGCTACAGTGGTGGCTCCATGCTCTTTAAGGAGCGCAAAGGAAAATGGTGCATTATACTAAAGTTTGACAATCCTTTACATACACTACACTTTTGTAATTTCCAGCTGAAATTGTGAGTGAACCACCAAACAACAATTTGAGTAAGTTTGAAGGCAAGATGCAGTTGAAGAACAAAACGTACTCCTTGGACAATGAGAAGATCTTGTTGCGAGGTTGCATTTTAAGAAACACCCAGTGGTGCTGTGGGCTGGTGGTGTTTGCCGGCAGGGATACAAAGCTCATGATGAACAGCGGCAAGACAAAATTCAAGCGGACCAACATAGACCGCCTAATGAATCTTCTTATTATTGGTGTAAGTGTCTTGTCATTGCAGTTTAAGTGTTTCCAAAACTTAATTCATTCATGTACCATATTTGTGGTTGTGTCACCCTACTTGTTTATACTTGGTTATTTTTCTTTATGAGTAACTGCACTTTGGGAAATCTAAACAACTAATATATATACATATATATATATATATATATATATATATATATATATATATATATATATATATATATATATATATATATATATATATAGATAGATAGAGGCCTTTGAGATGTGGATATATATAGAAGAATGGGGCACATCTCATGGAAAGAGAAGAAAACAAATAAAGAAGTCCTAGATTCTAGAAAACCTAGGAATGACAAGAGAATTAATGAAGGAGATCAAAGTTAGCTAAAATATTTTGGCCATGTAAAAAGACACAACACCTTACTGAAGACCATAATAGATGGATACGTTGAAAGCAAGCGTGCAAGAGAACGATTGCAATATTAGTGGGGAGATAACACCAAGAGATGGACAGGAAAGAGTCTATCAGAGTGCACCATCAAGACAAGAGACAGGAAAGAGTCTATCAGAGTTCACCATCAAGACGAGAGACAAAAGACGGAGATCCATTGCAGCTGACCTTTGATCTGGAGATGGCAGCTGATGGTGACTACTTGCCTCTGAAGCAGAAGACCTATTCTTTCTGTGTCTTCTCAGAGATACACAGGAACTACACATGATCCCCCTTGTTGTAATGTAGGGAAAAAAAAACATTTAAAGGTATATGATCAAAAGGATCATAAAGATTATTGACATTGTGTAACTGACAAAATGACAGATTCTATGAAGACTATACGTAATTATTGGCAAATGAACTAATTGCAGGTTTATTAAATTTATTTTTCAGATCTTCCTCTTTCTAGTGGGAATGTGCCTGATCTGTACAATAGCATGTGGCATCTGGGAATCATTGGTGGGATACAATTTCCAAGCTTACCTCCCGTGGGAAACATTTGTTCATGAAGACAGGCACAGGGGATCCACCACCATTGCTGTTCTTGTATTTCTGTCTTACATCATCATCCTAAACACTGTAGTGCCTATATCTCTTTATGTCAGGTGAGGATTATTGCTGTAGGTGTGTCTGCTAGACAGAGGTGAACTGTTTTGGGATAATAGTTGCCCCTTGCTGTTTCGCCAGCATCTACGATACTATACGTAGAGTTTGATTAATTTTTTTCAACATACTTTATTTCTTGTTGAAACTGTAAATGTATGCTGTTATAGTACTTTTGTAATATTGCATTCCTTTAAAGTACACATGAGAATGAATGGATAGAATATAGAAGATGAGAGAAAGGCTAGGCAGAATGTTAGATGGACCTGCACGCCCAATTCTTAACTCTTTGAAATAAAGTTCTTTCAGTCGCTCATAAAGTAAACATTGAGATGTATCATTTGTAATTCGAGTTTTTCCATTGTATTGGTGAAAGGACGGCTGCGTTACAAGAAACCGGCGGTGCATTATATGGGGCAAAGGTAGATTTCAGAGGCCGGCTTGCAAAGAATTCAAGCGTCGTCAGCGTCACGCAGGCGTGTCAGTGGTTAGCTGCGGAACGACCGCAGTAATTTGTCTTCTCTTTGTTACTTTCACAATTGCCTCCTGCTGGCGGAATTGTGGATTTTAAGGCTGCATCCAAGGTGGAATGGGTTCATTTTCTACACAAGACAACAGGAGGCTGCGACACTCGGGAGTCATGACCCAGGTGGGCCCGCCCCTCTTAGAGTGTAAAGGAGAATAACGGGCCGAATCACTTGTTCGACAGGGGGACCCCTGCTGATGATCAGATTGCCTCCTGTTGTATCACTCTGTATAGAGTTTCCTATCATCAGTTGAAATACAATATGTGCATATGATTAAATCACGCTTTATTTGTTATATGCCGTGAATGTCCACCAGTTGATAAATGTAGATGTTGGGACTGGTGTAGTAAAGTGTAACGATTGTCAACTCATTAAACCCAGCACAGTTTTGGTCATACAGGTCATCTTGTCCTGGAACGTGATGAGGCTCCGACAAGAATGTGAGTGTAGACAATGAGTGTGTATATGAATGTCAGAACGCGAATGGTAGAATGATTCGATAGAGTTGACAGGTTGGTAGTACATCACTCATACTCACACTGTTCGAATTCAAGAAGTACTGGAACTACGGTGGTCTTTTTATAACATTTAATGAGACGCACACTTGGACAGTACGTGTATGGTTACAGGAACAAATGTCGACATACACAGCATAATGTTGGTCACAGGAATATCATCTTAAGTTAGCATTCATGCTTGGCAAATATCATAATGGAGCATTCGTAAATAAGCATTCAGAGTTCCATCATGTAAATCATCTGGCTTTACTGACTGGGCACGTCAGTCCATAACCAATATATAGGAAGGCTCCTAGACCTAACCTCGTCTAGCGAATATCCCTTCACGTAAAGTTCAATATATATATTTTTCATAAAGATATAGGAATCCCAGACATGGGTTCTCACATGTAGCAGTGATCTCTTGGTTCATCGAGCGATAGTACAGGCATCCCTTTTTCTCACTCGATAAATACAAAGTATATGGATTTCAACATGGCTGTGCTTCTCTCGTGAGCTTCACTCACTATTGGATACAGACCAAAATTGGTCATTCGTTAAATGTCCTCATTTCTTCATAGCTTCTATCATAGAGGTAATTGAATAATATCATATAATCTAGTGCTGATACATAGGAATGTCATCTTCCTTTGAATAAATATTCTTTTCAAAAGTACCACTGTGCATCTGCTTATCGACAACGATGGCGAAGCCCAAGTTCATAATAAATTGTGGTTTTACCTTTCTATGCGAAATATAACTTTGCCATTCCTTGGCAAAAGAGAATAAACACTGGGGTAAAGTACATACAACATGTCTAAATGACTATCACTTTTCCCCATCTACTTATAGATCACTTTTTCGGCGATAAGCCGCTACAACAAAATTCGACATCCCGACAGGATGACAGCCATGAATCACACCCCCTGCTAGCGATACTTCCGCTGCATAGCCTTTGACCTTTTCTAGCGACAACCAACATAGTTCGACTTAGAAATGTAAAGATATCCATATATAAGACAGACTCGTCCTACTCATACAAACACTACGTATAAATTCAGGCCATAGATATACTGAAGCAAGAACAATCTATTCCTACCCAGGCAAAGAATAAATCGCAGTAGGCCTAGATTCGTCCGCGGAGTCCGATCGAAGATGACGGAACTCCTTTCAAGGGAAGTAACTCAAAAATGACTTCTCCTTAAGCACTTAAAAAAGGAAATACTTTGTTTACAAAATATTTGCGAACATAATAAGTATATAAATGTATTATATTGCAAGATAGTAAAGATTGCACTTTACAGTCTTACCACACCTCCCGGGAAAAAAAAAAAAAAAAAATTTTTTTTTTAAATACATCTAGGAGCAACGTAGAATAGGCTCACAACGCAAGAATACTGCGCAGATGAAAATATCAGGAATAACTATAATTCCTAATATGACCGGTGAGAATATATCTCAAAATCTGAGAGAAATTGTTTCTCTACGAATAAATGTTTCCAGGAAGGTGTGATGTACGTATAATACAATTCTGGTAATTATACAATGCATACCAAAAATTCACACTATAATCTTAAATTTATGATTTATGAAGAAACAATCATCAAAGAACAGCGGTGAATAAACATCAATAAACCGCTAAGTAGCGATACCATCATTCTATTATTAAATTACAAATGTGTATCTTAGTAAAGAAACAAAAAATAACTGTTGTAAAGTTATACATATTAAAAAGATCCAATATTTAACAGTTAAGTGGCATCATGTGGGCATCTGGACAGAATGTCCGCCATCACATTTTCTGAACCACGGATAGCTCGTACCGAGAAATGAAAAGGTTGAAGAGCGATTGCGTATCGAGTTGATCTCGAGCTCTTCAAGTTCTTACTTTGGATAGCCGTAAGAGCTTTTTGGTCAGTTTCCACTACGAAATGCGCGCCCAGAAGGAATCTTTGGAGTTTGAGAATTGACCAAACCATTGCCAATAATTCACGGTCTAAACCGAGTAATTCCTTTCTGCAGCATTAAGTTTTCTGGATATATACATTACAGGATGCAGAGTTCCAGAGTACTCTTGCATTAGTGCCGCTCCAATCCCAGTGGATGAAGCGTCACTACGAAGAACAAATGTCTTATCTGTTGTAGGTAACACTAAAATAGGTGGTGATGAAAACATAGTTTTGATCTTCTCTAGTGAAGATTGGCATTCATGAGACCAGTGAACCATGTTAGGCGACCCTTTCTTTAATAGTGTAGAGAGAGGTGCCATGATAGAGGACAGATTCGGAATGAAACGTCCATAAAATTGTATGAGACCTAAAAGACTTCGCACTTGCTTTTTAGTCCTAGGGATAGAGATGTTAAGTATCTTAGTGATATTATGGTCTTCTGTCTTCAAGAAACCGTGACCTACTCGATGGCCTAAGAAAGCAATTTCGCTAAAGCCAATACAAGCTTTGGATGGTTTTGCTGTCAGGTTATACTCACGCAGAGTTGATAATAATTCAACTAACCCTGAATAGTGATCTTCCCAAGTATCGCTGAAAAGACAGATGTCGTCTAGATAAGCAATGACATCTGACCGATACGATAGGATTCGACGCATCATGCGTACAAATGTAGCTGGTGCGTTCATAAGGCCGAAAGGCATAAAATTCCATTGGAAAAGGCCTCTGGGAGTAGAGAAAGCGGTAAGAGGTTTGGCGCGTTCGGATAATGGAACTTGCCAATATCCTTTAGACAAATCAAGTTTAGTGAAAAAATGCGATTTAGAAAGACGAGTAAGTAGCTCTTCTAGTAAAGGCATAGGTTCAGCATCGAACTTCGTAACTTGATTCAATTTGCGATAGTCAACGCAAAGACGTATGTTATTGTCTTTTTTTCGAACAATAACCATCGGCGAAGAATATGCAGAAGTGGATGGTTCGATTATTTGTAAATCTATCATTTCATCCAACTCCTTTTCAACCTGTGTTTGGAAATGTATAGGGATAGGATAAGGTCTAACCCTAATTGGAGTATGTTCAGTTAGAACAATGTCATGCTCAATGACATGAGTTTGTCCAGGGATGTCAGTGAGGACATCCTGAAATGTTTGTAACATAGACGAAACTTGTCGCCGTTCTCCTAGAGACAAATCAGGAGAAACAGTAACGTCTTTCCATGATTCACTAGAATGAAGTGGGATCATTGGAAGCGGAAGATTAACATCCGAAAAACTTGTTTCCTCATCCTGTATTACAGACAGTGATGAGTAATGACCATGTTTGACATGAGAATCGTCCGTTGCCTGGAAAATAGGCTGTAGATAGTCAGGACGTTCATGGAACTCCGTAAGCATATTGATGTGGAAGGTTTTATGCTTCCCGTTAATATCGACGATGTAGTCAACATCTGAAATTTTCGATATTATATCGTACGGACCTTTCCAACTAATAAGGAGTCTATTTTCACGACAAGGTAGCAAAACAAATGCTTTGTCACCAGGACAAAGTTGTCGTAAAGTTCTCTTCTTATTAGCAAATTGTCTTGCCTTCTGCTTAGCAAATTCAGAAGAGGACGTTGCCAATTTGCATGCTTCGATAATCTTCTGTCTCAGCGCGATGACATACTCGTAAGAAGATTTTGTGTCATCGTCAATATTGTCAGCTGTTATAAGATCATGCAGCAAAGACATTGGGCCGCGCGGTCGCGCGCCAAAGACAAGTTCAAAGGGAGAAAACCCTGTATGTTCATTGGGGACCTCTCTGTACGCGAAGAGGGCCGCGGGTAAAACCCTATCCCAATCTTGAGGATGATCCTCAGTTATCTTCCCTAATAAGTTCTTAAGTGTTCTATTTAGTCGCTCGACCATCCCATTGGACATAGGATGATAGATGCTACTCAAAGATCTCTCTATCTGTAGAGTAGACATTACTTGAGACATGGTATCCGATATCAGTTGGGTGCCATGATCTGATAATATTTCTCCGGGGAATCCCAGCCGAGAAAATATAAGCCAAAGAGCATCTGCAATGTCAGCGGTAGTAATGCTCTTTAGAGGGATAGCCTCTGGCCAACGTGTGCACATGTCTACACACGTTAAGATAAACTGATGTCCTCTAGCAGATTTGATCTTGAATGGACCAATGATGTCTATCGCCATTTTCTGGAATGGACGAATAGGAATATCTGCAGCCTGAATAGGCGCAGCATGACGAGGACCTTTGGATTTGACTTCTTGACATACTTTACAGGATCGACAATAGATCCGTATGTCCTTGTTCACAAAAGGCCAAAAGAAAGCCGCAAGAACTCTTGACTTTGTACGGGAAAAACCCATGTGACCAGCACACTGAGAGTCGTGTGCGTGTTGTAAGATCTTAACTCTCAAATTCTTGGGTACAAGAATCTGAGAATGACTTGACTTAGTGGAGTCTTGCACCATACGTACAAGTACGCCATTCTTCATTGTAATCCAAGATTTACAATTTGAATCTTTATTCGGATCACCTTTCGTTACAAGAGTGAAGAATTTCTTAAGAGTCGGATCTTCTTCTTGTTGTTTTATAAACGAGTCACGAGAAATTACCAAGGGATCATCTTGGTTATGCACTTCATTATCTTCAACAGATGAAGTTTCAGGCATATTGAGAGCTTGAGCTCTAGTGACTACCGCATTAGCAGATTGCATATTTTGATTTTCCCAAACGGAAATTTGCTCCGGAGTGCATTCTTTGACTCCGTGAATGCGACCGATGATAAGATCAGCGATCGGATTCGGCAAAAGACATGCGTGTACATCTCCTGTGAAGAAAGGAGTAGCAATCCTAATGATAGCGGTAGAGTATTTCTCTATGGTGCCGCCAAATGTTACGCATTTGACTACTTTGCCTGTAGAATGAGAAGGATCTATGAGTGACTGCCTAACCCCAATAGTTGTGCATCCAGAATCAAAAAGTACTGAGACTGGATTGTCATTTACTAAACCTTTGTGTAAGACAAGAGAACCTCTCCCATCATGCGCGATTGACGCAGGAAGAGCGGGAAGAGGATGCCCACAGCTTAAAGTAGACACTGTGGTTGGCTCAAATAATGTTTTGCATTGGGGGCACTGAGATGCTCTCCCAAAATCAAAAGCGGCACATGCCATATTATTAGAGTCATCATTATCTTTATTTTGTTTATAGGCTTCGTGGGACTCTTGCTGTGCAGAGTTCGCCTGGTAATGAGCTTTATGTTTTTTGAATTGTGCTCTACCTCTGTTATTATTGCCTCTGTACTTATCATTGTTTCCACTATTATAAACCCCTACTCGGGTTTGAATCATAGCTCCTTTGGTTACTATCATCATATTCATTATAATGAGTATCTCTGTAATTATGATCTTGTTGTCTCCATGAAGGAAAACTTGGATAGTTTCTAGAATGACTTCCTTTGCGAAAGTTCCTGTAATTATGACCACCCCTGAATCGAGGGCTGTCAGCTCTTCTCCAGGTATTCGAAGAAGAACCCTGAAATGATTGGTTACCTTGGTTCTGATAACTGTAATAGTTACCTTTTTTATTAAACCTATTTTGAGGTCCTTGGAATTTGTGAGAGTTATTAGGGTTGTATGGTGTTGCAGAAGCAACTGGCATACCTTCTTTAACCTTACTGTTGCTAATAGCTACGTCCGGATGTGCAGTGACGTATTGGGTACAATACTGTTCCATTTCTTTTAGAGACTTAGGTTTACGCTCATGTAAGAATTCGAGGAAAGGTTTATTTATACTTGACATAATCTTGTCTCTGAGTATCAAGTCCATAAGTGCTTCATAAGTCTTTTCTGTTTTGGATAGCTCAATCCAACGATCAAATGTAAGACGTGTCCTTGCAATGAATTCTGAGAATTCTACACCTGCCTCAGGCACCATTGTCTTAAACAACTTCCGATAACCCTCTTCAGACAACTGATACTTCTTTAATAAGGCTGCCCTAATAACATCATAGTTATCTTTGTCAGCCTCTTCAACCAAACTTAAACTAGTCAGAGAATCACCTTTCAGATTTTCTGATAACTGGTTAGCATATTGTGATTTGTCCACATTATGGGCTCGACAAGAGCGTTCAAATCTATTTAGCCAGAATGTTATGTCATCACTGGAAGGGTTGAACGCTGGTACCTTGACCTTGTAAGTAAAGGGTTTACCATTACCACCAGATGCTTGATTAACATTACTTATGTTTGTTAACTTTAACTTTTCTAACTCAAATGCTAAAAGTTCTTTTTTGTGTTCATGTTCTCTTTTTTTCTCTTCTGCAGCAGCTTCATCTTTTCTTTTCTCTTTTTCCATTTCCATCTGGAATCTTTTTTCATCAGTCTGTATCTGCAATTTCTTTTGTTCATCCTCTCTTTGTAATTTTTTTTCCTCAGCTTCTAATCTTTTCTCCTCAGCTGCTAATTTCTTTTCTTCAATCAATGCTTTTCTTTCTTCAGCAGCAGCAGCAAGTTTTCTCTCTTCTGCAGCTAATGCTTTGTCATATTGAGCAACTGCCCATTCTTCTAATTGCTGACCAGTCTTATCAAGAGCTTTGCCTTGTGTGATAAAATAATCTAATGTAGACATCTTGTCTAATAAGATCAGTAATTTGCAAAAGTAAATAAATTCACTTTCTTAGTCTTAATCAAAGACCTTGTATGATAACTTTGTAACCTGTGGACAATAGTACTTAACTATCCCAATCACTGTGGGAAACAAGCCTTACAAAGGTCTTGTATAAATCTTTATATAATAACAGCTATAAGTTGCTGGTTCACTCTATAATATAAGTGCAGTGCACCAGAAATAGTGTTTTATATCATCAACTGTGTACCTTTAGTAATAGCAATTAACTATCAGTTGATTCTTGTACATCAATTTATATGATCAACTATATTTTAAATAGTGTATGTCGATCAGGCACAAAACAAAACAGTTATACAGAAGAACATGAAAACATTTGCGGAAATGAAATAAATCAAATGGGAAAAACAATAAAAGATAAACCGCAAGAGGATAACAAATACAAATAACGCCACAGTATATAAATATAAATTGAGAATAGAACTGAAAGATAGAATAGGGTAGACCAACAAATTACAAACAAATCAAAACAAACTAAAGAACAGAGGAATATTACAAAAACAACAATGAGTACAGTCTTCACAGCTAACACTAATAGCAACAGCTGTCGCAGCAAATTTTCAATCAAGAAAATTGCACCTATAGAAACGCACACATCAGACCCTCTATTACGTGGGATACTCTGTTGTGTGACACCGCCCAACCAAAACAACAACCCGCTGGATACAAACAAATATCACATATAAATATTTAAACATAAATACATAAATGCATAAATAGTATGGCAATATGATGTAAATAGAGTGTTGCAGAAAGAATGTGTTGGAATGAAGGCTCAGTTACACTGCCTAATAGTACAGTACTGTGGTACTTTATTAAACAAATACTTCTGGTCTAATTATTTTAAATTCAACACAGAAATAGAAGCTCCATCGTTGATGTGAATGATAACAATCGATGTTGGACTTCTCAGTTCAATAACATTTCCTTTCGCAAACACTGTCAAATATTCTCCAGTCCTGATGTGTAATGTTCTATGTTTCAACCAAGCTTGCTGTGTAACACTGTCAGTTGTATGGCAAATGTCCAACGAACCAAATGTCAACAAACGCTGACCTAGTTACTGCATACTCTCGACAGGACAGGTCACGCTGACATCACTGTAGAGTTGTACTGTTGATGTATTTGTGTGTCGTAACAGACCCCAAGGAACGTCTGGTCTCAGTAGTTTACTTCTCAATATGGTCACTGTGCAGGTTGACCCAGGAAGCTGGCACACCAGTTGTTAAATCACGCTTTATTTGTTAAATGCCGTGAATGTCCACCAGTTGATAAATGTAGATGTTGGGACTGGTGTAGTAAAGTGTAACGATTGTCAACTCATTAAACCCAGCACAGTTTGGTCATACAGGTCATCTTGTCCTGGAACGTGATGAGGCTCCGACAAGAATGTGAGTGTAGACAATGAGTGTGTATATGAATGTCAGAACGCGAATGGTAGAATGATTCGATAGAGTTGACAGGTTGGTAGTACATCACTCATACTCACACTGTTCGAATTCAAGAAGTACTGGAACTACGGTGGTCTTTTTATAACATTTAATGAGACGCACACTTGGACAGTACGTGTATGGTTACAGGAACAAATGTCGACATACACAGCATAATGTTGGTCACAGGAATATCATCTTAAGTTAGCATTCATGCTTGGCAAATATCATAATGGAGCATTCGTAAATAAGCATTCAGAGTTCCATCATGTAAATCATCTGGCTTTACTGACTGGGCACGTCAGTCCATAACCAATATATAGGAAGGCTCCTAGACCTAACCTCGTCTAGCGAATATCCCTTCACGTAAAGTTCAATATATATATTTTTCATAAAGATATAGGAATCCCAGACATGGGTTCTCACATGTAGCAGTGATCTCTTGGTTCATCGAGCGATAGTACAGGCATCCCTTTTTCTCACTCGATAAATACAAAGTATATGGATTTCAACATGGCTGTGCTTCTCTCGTGAGCTTCACTCACTATTGGATACAGACCAAAATTGGTCATTCGTTAAATGTCCTCATTTCTTCATAGCTTCTATCATAGAGGTAATTGAATAATATCATATAATCTAGTGCTGATACATAGGAATGTCATCTTCCTTTGAATAAATATTCTTTTCAAAAGTACCACTGTGCATCTGCTTATCGACAACGATGGCGAAGCCCAAGTTCATAATAAATTGTGGTTTTACCTTTCTATGCGAAATATAACTTTGCCATTCCTTGGCCAAAGAGAATAAACACTGGGGTAAAGTACATACAACATGTCTAAATGACTATCACTTTTCCCCATCTACTTATAGATCACTTTTTCGGCGATAAGCCTGCTACAACAAAATTCGACATCCCGACAGGATGACAGCCATGAATCACACCCCCTGCTAGCGATACTTCCGCTGCATAGCCTTTGACCTTTTCTAGCGACAACCAACATAGTTCGACTTAGAAATGTAAAGATATCCATATATAAGACAGACTCGTCCTACTCATACAAACACTACGTATAAATTCAGGCCATAGATATACTGAAGCAAGAACAATCTATTCCTACCCAGGCAAAGAATAAATCGCAGTAGGCCTAGATTCGTCCGCGGAATCCGATCGAAGATGACGGAACTCCTTTCAAGGGAAGTAACTCAAAAATGACTTCTCCTTAAGCACTTAAAAAAGGAAATACTTTGTTTACAAAATATTTGCGAACATAATAAGTATATAAATGTATTATATTGCAAGATAGTAAAGATTGCACTTTACACTCTTGAGTTAGGGAAGGTAAAGGCATTGAGAAAAGGAACAAGTCACCCCACCTCGTTAATCGATACCTATTATAGTAAAGTCTCTAACACTTCTTTCCCCTATGGGACTACCTTTATCTTTATAATCTTGCTATCACATAATGGGATAATGCAGACTTTCAAGTTGAAACCAGTTTGTTCTTAGTATAGGTCTGTAACTCTTATCCTAAATCCTCAGTGACCGCTATGTTTCGCAAAATGAGTTTTTTTCAGTTTTGAGATGTAGCCCAAATCACATTCAAGTGTAGCCCAAAATAGTCCAAGTCATCCAAACTGCATTTAAAAAGTAGCCCAAAGTCACCAGAAATAGCCACAAATTGTTATAGGAAATTAGTCCGTAGTTGCTCCAAGAAACTTTTGATTTTTAGAATATTTTGGTTTTCGAGTGTTTAGATAAAAGTTTATGTTGTTGTTTAACTAGGACTGCTGAGCGTCTTGCTCTTTTGCAGCCAGTACCAAGTTGAAGACACCTTGGTATTATCTATACTGTAGATCTAGGCTTTTCCTGTGGCTTTTCTGCCATTCTGTAACAAGCTGAGTTGAAGTCATGAGCTCCAGTTTCTCCAGCTTGGCTTGCATTTAAAGGATCATCATATCTGATCTCAAGCTAGGAGGAAGAAGCGCGTGGCATACTGTGCATTCCCCTCCATCCAAGGGCGCACTCCAAATTTGCAGAGCTGAATACTGTGCTCTAGTTTTGGGCTCTCCCAAGGAATTATCACATCCTACACATATCTTCTTCTCAGCTTCCCCTGCCTATCATGAGCCCATTGTGAGATCTTCCCGAAGGCAGCCAACCAGGTAAAAGCAAAGAGTTTTGCCCGAAGCTCAAGTGCTTCCTCCAAGCTTAGTGTACAATGCTGGGTTCTCAACATGTTTCACCACAAGGGGGAATCCCTGGAAGGGTGTGGATGATTTCAAGAGTCGATTTGGTTGTAATTTACCTCATAGACAGAGATTCACTTCCACATATGTAATACTGTTCCATTGTGCTTAGCTGGTGGTCATATAAGGATGACTTCAGATATGCCTCCATGCATGATAAAAGGCTATATATAGACCAGTATTTACATGATTTCTTCACAAGTGAAGAAGCATAAGATTTTCACAGCAGTTGCTGGCAGAGGGTAGGACACACATTTAGGAAACTTGTGGATAGCATTATATAGCACTCCTTGCTGTGGAATCCCCAGGGCACAAAAGATAGAGGGAGACTGAAATACGAAATACACATGGAGAAGAGAACTATAGCCATTAATGACGAGGGTAAAGAAGATATGGAAGACCTCAAGTGAACTTGACAGGACAGGAAGACTTGACTTCAATTTGTTAAGACCTTTACTGCTTGGGTAGCTGCTAACGGTTTATGAATGAATGATTTAGCACAGCCAGGCCATAGACAATTTTCAGTTATTTTAGTGAAATTGTTCAGAGTGGCCTAAAAATTATATTCCAATCAGAAACATGGAAGATTCATGTTTATGGTATGAATGACTTAACACAGGCAGTCCATAGAATATTTTCATTTATGTGATTGAAATCTTTGAGAATGGTCTGAAAACTATATTCCAATCAGAAACATGGAGGATTAGTGTTTATAGTACGGAAAGTTAGTTCCTTTCTTGCTAGCATTAAGTTTCTTCACTCCTCTGTCGACTTTTTCATTCCAGTGAAATCCATTTTTGTGTGTTGATGTCGTAAATTTTCGATAGGTGATTAAGAACAATGTTAGGTCCCATCTGAATAGAACTGACAGAGGTGATGACTCAATGCGAGATAAGGTAAACAGATAGATTTTCACTAGTGAGTTGGTGAAAAGGTAGAGTCTGTCCCTGGATTTGAGAAGCTACTCTAGTCCAGCCTATCGGTTACGACTACAATTTGTTGTTCAGACAGTTCCCTTTCTATATTAATATATATAGCTATATATATATCCACCACTCACATACACACACACAGATAAGTGACGACAATTAGACGCACTAACGTGAAAACTATAGTAATGGAGTATGGGTATTGGGACTAGCTGACCGACACAGGTAATAAGTTTTATGTTACTTTTATTTATCATAAAGGAAAACTAAACAACAGCTATATGCAAAATATCATAAATATCAACACAAAGGTTAAGAATTAATACAGAAATAGACACGTAAGTGCCAGTCCCTCTGTTGAAAGGAGATCCCACAAGAAGAAATTAATTAACCCACCAAAAGGTCAAAAGGATTAGCCCTTGTGGTATAGGATTTTACTATACTGTAAAGAACAGAGTTTCTAAGTTAATTCTATTCTGAAATGAACAGTATTAGCAAAAAAAAGTAAGAAATAAACAAAGTGAGTACATGGATTATACGATAAAAGAATTACTCATTCCTGCTTTCTCTCTTTCCATACAACCGTGGCCACGTTCATTCGTTCTTACCTAATTGTTGATTAGCAATGTACAATCTTTAGGACACACACAGCAAATCCAGTGTTATTTTGGCAAGGTAAACCCCAGCTCCTCAAAGACTGATTAAATCCACTTCTCCGGGGAACGTTTACTTTGTTACTGTTATTAGGATTTCTGTTTATGTCACATTAATTAGTCCAGGTAAGAAAATTAACCGTGCTCACAGGGTCAGTAGCTTGAGATTTCCATTTTACATAAAGGAATGTCAGGTCGGTAAATTCTCTCAGTATAAAATTCCTTGCCACACCACGAATGGTCGAACGTCAGGAAATGTTAATGTTTGACTATGTCGCCACAACAGGCTGAATGTAAATGAAATTGGGAAAAAGAAATCTGGATAGCTATAGGCCCAGTTAAAAGTTATTCTTAATATTCTTTGGGTTGGTACTCTGTCTCTTTCTGGGTGTAAACAAGAGGCCAGATGGGTTCACCTCGAAGACCCAGTATTATATCAGAATGTTCTTTTGTACTGTTGGACTTAGATCCGTTATTCTCAGATTTATATGGAAGCCGCTGGTAGGTTTTGGGTATGTGACCCAGAACTAGATATAGGAAGAAAAAAATACAAAATACTTAACCACAATATAGTATTCTCAAACCTATCCTAACCTGCTTAAAATACCATATTATTATCCACTTCAGTTATTTAACTTAATTAGAAACTACAAGTTTAGAGCTTGTCTTATCGTTTATAAAAAGAAACCCCGTGAAATAAGAGCTAGTCATTGATAAAATTACTCATCATGAATTAGAAATAAATATATATTTCGTCAGTACTCATAATGAATAGAGCATTTACTAGTCGATTAAAATATCTCTTACTGGTTACTAGCAATTAATTAAATCAACGCTACAGCTGGAACAATTTAGCTATAAATTATTTTAATTCGCTAGCCAATTTACACACCACAAAATCCTAGTGAAATATAATTGACGGACCTTAACAAGTAAATCACTCTACACAGAAAATCTAAGTGAAATATAATGATGGACTTAACAATTAAATCACTCAAACTTCTAGTATAATATTTACCGCAAACACAGAAATTAAAACAATCTCCAACGAAAACTAAGAAACTCCATTAATACAAATGGTTCTAGAATCGAAGCTAGATGTCCTGAAATAAATCTGTGGGTACTGAATAATGGATTTTAAAGGCAGAGATATATATATATATTAAAATGGTAGAAATTCACTAGCACTTGCTAGTTTTGACACCTTCGCCCAGATTTCAGGTATTTCTTCGTTCGATTCTAAATCACAGTTAAAATTGCCACCTTTACCGCTTGCAGACTCTGGCAACGAGCGAACGGTCTCTTTGATCACGTCTCTTCCGCAGTTTAATTACGTTCACGAACGAATGGATGTGGGGGGATAACTAAGATTGATTATCTCCCCTGACCGAAGTAACTAACAAAGTACGACTTTTGAATAATCGCCCTGGATTTACTTCATTAGCTTATCTCCCCCTTTTCTCACTAAGTGCATCATAGGCTGATCTGTCAATATTTCAACGGTTAGATTTTAAACATTCCCAGTGCCTGTAAGACTATAGAGAAAAGAAAAAAAATAGGCGTGGCTTTCAATTATGAGTTTGGCAGATATGAAAGTACGAAGGTTCTGCATTAACAAAACGTGCATAACTCATAAGGAAGCAAGGTGAAATCCAGGCGGAAGCAAAGACGTGTAGATATAGGTACTCTATGTTACATAATCTCTGTCACAGTTGATAACCAGTGTTCTTCATGGAATCTCTTTTAATCATATACCCTTTTCTTAGATTTTATTTGTCCCTTCTGTCAACTTCATTCATTCAGATTGTTCTTGCCATATTAGTACTATTTGGCTTTATATTTGATGATGATAGGAAACTCTTTATACAGAGCGATACAACAGGAGGCAATCTGATCATCAGAAGAAGTCCCCCCATCCGACAAGTGTTTCGGCCCAGTATACTCCTTTACACTCTAAGGAAGGGGGGCGGGCCCACTTGGGTCATGACTCCCAAGTGTCTCAGCCTCCTGTTGTCTTGTATCGAAAATGTACCATTTCACTTTGGTAGCAACTTTAAAATCCACAACTCCGCCAGCCGTGGAGGCAATTGTGAAAGTAACAAAGAGAAGACAAATTACTCTGTTCGTTCAGTTGCACACAACTATGGACAGACACGGACACACCTGCGCGAAGCTGACAAGGCTAGCCACTGTGCACTAGCAACTGAAATTCTGTGCCTAACACCTCTTATAATATACACCGCCTGTTGCTCGTCAGTCACAACCCTTTCATCAGTACACTGAAAAACTCAACGTACTGTGGACTTAGAAAAATTCCTGGTGTTTTCTGTACCGCAGAGTTTACTGTCACGATTTCCATAGCCAATTGTGGTTGTTCCACAGCCAGCACGATGCCTTTTCGGCAGTTTCACTAAGCCTCTTCAGAGCCCTTGTTCTCGACTGTCCCCTCAGCCCCAACAGTTTCAATAAATCATTCACTGATGCAGCCACGAGCCCTCTTGCACCCACCTCAACAGCCATGACCCTTGCAGTGAACCCATTGTGTCTCAGATCCGCGGCGAGATGATTTATGATGGCCTAAAGTTGCCAGTCATGAAACATTTTGATCACAATATATATTTTTCTAAGTGTTTAGTTTGCAGCAAGCATCCCATTTGTGCTTTACCTTGGTTAGATTTCATCATCAACTCCCCAAGGATCATAGCCATCCAGCAGGCTTCAGCCAAGTCCTCCTGTCCCATGTCATGAGTTCAAGGTCTTTCTATGCTTTTCTCATCTCTTTCATTTCTGTCTCCAGTTCTCTTCTGCTTGTTTTTTAGTCTCCCCTTTTACTTAATTTGGGGGTTCAAAAACAAGCACCGCCAAGTAGTGCTTTCAACAGGTTTTCTCAGTCTGTGTTATTTCCATTGCCAGCACATTCTTTTTCTCATCTCTATGTCCACTGACACTTGTCTGGTCTTGTCATCAATTCCTCTTTGGTGATCTTGGTTGGATGTATTCCTTGCTTATGTGTTGCACCGAATTGCAGATTTTGTTAGTAATTTATAGGTGGCTGTGTTTATTTAAATCAAAATGTAAACTTTAATTGTATCCACAGTGTTGAAATTATCCGTCTTGCACATAGCCTGTGGATTAACTGGGATGTGAAAATGTACTATGCAACGAAAGACACTCCTGCAAAAGCTCGCACAACCACATTGAATGAAGAGCTGGGGCAGATAGAATACATCTTCTCTGACAAAACAGGAACTCTAACCCAGGTTGGTGATCTTTGCTTGAATTTAAAATCGTCAAAGATGTCCCACAAAAATAATGCATGCACTCTGATTTAAATTTAGTTGTCTGCTCTGTGCAGCAGAAGTATAGAAGAAGAGTTCTTAAATTGCATTTCACTGGAGTATAAATTTGAAAAAACAAATAACGACATATTTTTGTTATCTGTTGCATTGAAATAACATGAAATATGAAAGCTTTGTATGGGCATTTAATATACCACATAAAGTGTGTCTTAATTTGTTTCCTTGGTTCTTATTTGGATTTTGCTTTTGTGATTATTAAACATTACATTTTTATCTTCTGCTGCAGTGATTTTAATTTTTTTTTAATTACACGACAGAACATAATGACCTTCAACAAATGCTCCATAAATGGGAAATCATACGGTGACCCAGTGGACAGTGAAGGAATGGCTCTAGAAATAAACGAGGTTAGGGAATCCCATACTTTCTAACTTTCAGCTTAACTTGATCAGTTGTGAAAGTGAACTATTTTCATTTCATTGTAGCTAATTTTGTGTCTCCCACGGCAGTCGTTCTTCAACCTTGATTTTATTTTACAACGTTGAATTCCTTGAAATTGATATGTAAAATGCATGTAAGAATAAATGAATTCAGTGTGAAAGGTGAGAGAAAGGAAGGGCTGAATGTCAGGAAGGGCCTGTGTGCCCAGTTCTCAACCCTTTGAAAATAAAGTTCGTTCGTTCATTTGTTCATTCGATCCTTGTAGGCTTATGAGCCTCCTGATCATCATCATAATTTTCCTTTGCCCTCCTTACGGAGCACGGGTACACCACTGCCATTGGTCCCCTTGCAGTCACATGCTCTTGCAACAGTGGTTTCTGTGGCAATTTGTTTTATGTTATGAGGTTGCCGTAACCTGTCGACCACCTGAGATAAAAACCTGTACAGCATACCAATGAAAATCTGTACAAAGTTAAAAAAAAAAACCTGTACGCAATACCAATAAAAAGGCAGTCCTTGTTCTGGAACCCCCAAGGCAAGAGAGGCAGAGGTAGACCAAGAAGCACATGGAGAAGAGAGCTGGAAACAGAGGTGAAAATGATAAGGAGAATGTGGAAAGAACTTGAGATGATGGCACGTGACAGGAGGACTTGGCATGTGTTTGTTGAAGGCCTATGCTCCTTTGGGAGTGGAGGGTTATGAATGAATGAATACCAATAAAGAACTTTAAAAGTCAAAAAAACCTTACAGAACAGTTTTTGTAAAACTGAAGATGAACAGTTTAAAAAATAGTTTTTAAAAAAATGTACACATTTTTCACAAAAATTAACACCTTAAAAACCATACTTAAAAAAACCTATACAATCTGCTTGTACACCTGTACACACACAAAAATTCCTGTACAGATTATCCCTTTCCTGTACAAGTTGACAAGTATGGGTTACCAACCCAATGCCCATTGTCATTGTTAGTCACCTTGTAAGACGGAGTAGTAGCCATATTCTTTCTTTGTCTTTTCAGAGGACCCCCTGGGGGAACTACATAGCCCCCTGGCCTCCCAATATGTTCTACTGATCTATCAGATCAGCATCATTATCATCAGCTCCCTGTAGAGCACAGGTCTTTAAGTTAATTCATGCTTGCGTAGTCTAGAAGGATTAAAACAGTATGGGACGGTCACCATTGTGGAACTGATGACAACCAAACAGTTGCCATTGGAAGAGGCAATGAGAAGACAAAGCTGGCAATGAATAGGACACATACAGAGAAAAAAAACCTGTTGATAGCATTACAAGGCAGCTCTTGTTCTAGAATCCCTAGGGTAAGACAGGTTGAGAGAGACACACAACAACAAAAAAAACATAGAGAAGTGAACTGGAGACAGAAATTAAAGGGTTAAGGTAGATATGGAGGGACATTGAGTGGATGGCACAGTGGATCAGGACAGGAGGACTTGGCACACATTTGTTGAAGGTCTAAGCTCCTTGGGGAGTTGAGGGGTAATGGTGACGATTTCTCTGCTGTCTTGCTCATGTTCTCTTTGAGTTGAATTCACCAGTTGTTACAGGATTCTCTAATTTTTCTCCAAAGAACTATCTGCAGTATCTGTTGATTAATTGACTACTTTCTTCTGTTTATCTGGAGACTTCAAACATTTATGTATTCACATTTATTTTCATATAAAATAAATAGTATGGCTGCATGGATCCCTTAGGATTTCAGCACATGTAACTGAATTCCATAGTTTATGCTGTAGCTTCAGTGACAGAAATTAAGTTGTTGACAGGGTGATTGCAAGGATAATTATAAGATAAGATGTCCGTTGATCTTCCCTTTTTCTTGTTTACATGTCCACCAAAGAACATGTTACTGCAGTCTCATTGCGTAATCTATAGTGGATAGGACACACATTGAAGAAACCTGTTGATTGCATTACAAGACAGTATTTGATCTGGAAGCCCCAGTAGAAAGAAGCAGATGTAGATCAGAAAACTTATGGAGAAGACTACTAGAGACATTACTGAAGTATTGAAAATGATGTGGAAGTCATGGAAAGACCCGGAACTGATGGTACGGGACTGGAAGACGTGGCATCATTTTGTTGAAAGTCTGTGCTATGATTTCTTAAATCACAAAGATAATCTAGTGGCTTATTGAAGTAACACTGAATTGTTTTTTTGTTGTTTTGTTGAGCAGAGAACTCCAAAAGTGGACTTCTCCTGGAACCCCTATGCAGAGAAGGACTTTGACTTTTATGATCCAAAATTGGTTGAGGAGGTGAACGGCGACAATGAGATGGCCCATATGTTTTTCAGACTTCTGGCCCTTTGCCACACGGTTATGCCTGAGGTTAAGGATGATGGTAAGATGCAGAGAAATGCTTAAGTCATGGTAGTATTGAAATATTTATGATACACCATCCTAAACTGAGTTGTACATTTGGTGCAGGGCCTGCCTTAAGGTGGGGTGTCTGGAATGACTGCCATGGGCACTAAGGGTAAAGGATATCAGGGTGGATGAGAGAAAAAAATGTTGTCGAGAAGCTCAACTTTTCTTCATTTGTGACTATTTGCTAAGAATTGAGCACACAATCTTAATCTTTTTTACAAAAAAAAAAAAAGTGTGACATACTTTTTCTATGAAAAACATATTCTGTTTTTTTTTAAATATATTATTTTTACTAAGTAATAACTACATAAAACTAATCTACAATGTGATTCACAAATCTTACGTAATTTTCTAGTAAAGTTTAATTAACGGCTCTAAGAATGAGACAGGGAAATCATGTCAAACCATTCACCCTGGGCACAGAATGCTCTAAGACCGGCCCTGATTCAATGAATCACTACATGAATTGTACATAGTGAGATTTCAATGTTTTGAAAGAGCATGAATATTTGGTGTATCTGCGTTGTAAGCCAATATTGTTTCCCTGGTGTTTCATTTTCTGAATCATGAGCTGATGAAGTTAACATGCTTTCATACATGCCACACCTCAGAGATGAAAAACCTGTACAAAAAATTTAAAAAACCTGTACAAAGACCCGCAAAACCTGTACAAAGACCCGCAAAACCTGTACAAAGACTGAAAAACGTAACAAAAGAGTTTATTCATGTAAACGTATATTCAATTAGATGGTTCTGCACCATCATAGTGACATGCGGCCTTTGCCTTTTTAAGCATGTCTTCACTTGCTTTAAAACCTTAACAACAAGAGTTAGAATTTATTTTGCATTGTAGAAATGCTGTGACTGTATCATCATTTAGTCTATTTCTGCAGTCCGTGTGAATCTTTTTCATCATAGAGAAAGACCTCTCACAGTCAGCATTGCTGTGAGGCAATGTCAATAAGCGTTTCACTATGACTGCCAGACTGGGAAATCGTGTACGACCAGTGCTAGTTTTCAGGTTGATTATGTCAAGCCAGTACCTAGAAAAGCTTCTTTTTTGTCCAGCGTCAAATCTTGAAATACATTCATCAGGCAGCAAACAATAATCTTCAAATTCATCCTTTAACACCTCTTGGTCTAAATGTGGTGCAAAAGTGTTGGCCAGCTTACAGATTGCTGTATATTGAACTGTGTCTTTAAAGGCTGGATCAAGAATTTTGATATCCTTAAGGACTTCATTCTCAAATGGAAATTTATCCAATATCTTTTTCACAACAGCAACATAAAAGTTCCTCACATCTCTGAAAAATGAATTTCTCACTTGAGAACTTATATCTAACTCTTCCAGTAATGTCCTGTTGGACAGACCAACAGCAAGTGTATGGTCATCATGCTGTAGATCACGTTCAGCATACTTTAACAATCTTATATCTTTCACCTCTTTTACATATTTCATCTCTACAAATTTGACAATAAATTTTCGTAGCAGACGATCCATTTCATCCATCATACCACCTATTTGGGACTCATCTGTCTGAAACAATTTGTTAAATTCAGTCAACAGAGGTAGCACAAATTGGAGAAAACGTAGAGTCATCTGGGTCAGTGGTGATTTTAGTAACTGATGAATGTTTTTGACACGGCATGGTTTTTCCATATCGTCGTGGCTCTCGAAGTATGAAGATAGAGCAGAATATTGATTTAAAATTCTGTCCACTACTTTCTGCAAAGAAAGCCAGCGAGTCTGGCAGTGCTTTAGTATGTCTAGTGCATCCACTCCTGTAAACAGTTGAAACTCTCTGTATGATTTTTTCCGTTTTGAGCTATGCTCAAAATGATAGAAGATATCTATCAAAAGGTCATCAACAGGAATTGTCAGCTGCTTTATACCCTCCTTGGCACAAAGATTTGCAAGGTGGCAAATACACCCTATACTAAACACATCAGGGTTCTTGCTCTTGATTCGCGTTAGTACAGAGTTTGATTTGCCAACCATTACATTGCAGTTGTCACTTGCAAAACCTATACAGTTAATCCATGGGATTTGTAAGTCGCTGAACACAGCATCAATATCACTGAAAATAGCTTCACTGGTTCCACCAGTACCGACCGGCATGCCCAGCAACCTGGTTCTAGGTCCTATGCCATCTTCAAATACCCTCACCATTATAGCTAAACGCTTGTCAGTTTTTCTATCATTTGACTCATCGATCATCAAGGAGAAAGGTGTCTTCCTGCATAATTTGATGACTGGCTCCGTTGCAGATGGAGCCAAGCAGTTTTTAATAATGGCTGTTGTTTTGGTTCGCTTGCATTTGAAACGTTTGGCAATAGCACTGTCCGGAAACATCTCAGCTGATAAGTCTGAAAAATGGTCAGCTATAGAAGCAGCTATGTTGTGTTGAGCAATAAAATTTGCAAATAAAACTTCAGCCCTCGTTATTTTATCATCTTCTTGTTGAGGCTGAGTAAAGAAGGCCTTGATAGAACTTCCGTTCTTCAGCTGATAGTTCCTTTCATGCAGTTTTGTTTTGAAATGCTCCCTCACATCGTGTAAGCCAGATGCCATCACTTTAATATCTCTATTGCATATTGTACAGTATGCATGTGAAGAGCCTAATTTGGATGTCTCAATAATCCCAGGGAATGTAGTTGTCCAGTCAGATTGAAACTTCCCACGACGTTGATCTTCTTCTAACCTCCTTTTTTTAAAGTTAGGCTCAGCCATGCTGTTAGATGGATGCAATATTTCCTGCTAGACAGAAAAAAAAAAAAAAATATTAATGTGAAAAAGTAAATACAAATATTAATAATCAATTTGAAAAATATAATTATTTGTAATTTTAATATTATATAATGAAATAGAATCTTGGAAAAAAATTAATACAATTTATGGTTGAAATGAAGAACAGTTGCTGTGTTTTCTATAGTGCCTTATAAAAGTACAGGCCTAAAGAGACCAGTAATAAGCATTATGGGTTAGGAATCTTAAATTTAAAATCTAATAAATTTTTTGCTAAAGCTGGTAATGAAAATATAAACTAGCGCTGGCGTAATATTAGCCTGTATATTTTCTACCGAACTTCAAAAATTGGAATAGCCGTTAAAGCCCAACTGGTAGTTTTAAATAGACCTTCCCATACAAATTTTAGTGTCAATCAAACATTGATAGTAGGCTAATTAATTATTTAATAATTATAAATCATTGAATGACCGTAATGATGACCACCAAAGGCAAAATAACATTGTTTTTTAAAGAAACGAAATTAAAACTAAGAAGAGAAGTAGGCTAACTCCAAATAAACTTTTCTCTGATCGAGTTAAGATGTAAATTTTCCACGCTATTGTGGTTTTTTTTTCTTTTCAGTTTCATAATTTGGTAATATCGGAATGACGTTCGCCGAATGCTCCGCGTGTATTTTCGTACCATTTAGATTTAGGGTTAACCCTAGCTGTAACCCTAATTATAACTCTAAATGGTACGAAAATACATGCGGAGCATTCGGCGACCGTCATTACGTTATTAGGCTACCCATAATTTGTAGGCTATTGTATTATTTTTCAAATTTACATTTCTTACGCACTTTCTACAAGTTTTAGTGAAATCAAATAATATGTAGTGGTATCAGCCTTTTTTTTTTTTTACCAGCCGTAAATAATCAATTATGCTAAACCTTAGGGGAAAAGAAAGCATAGGCCTAAGTTATCTGACAGTTAAATCTAACTTCATCTAAACAATGTTATTGTAATATTTTTTTAAAAATGAATTACTTACCAATACTAAACTGGAAATTAATCCTAAACAATAGGCTCGACTCAAAAAAGATTTCAGTGCTGCGTAATCGTTCAAATAATCAGTAACCTCGCGCTAGCTTTAGCGAAAAATTGTGAATGAACACGCCACGCACATCCCGCGGCAATTGAAAAAATAGGCAGCTTGATTTTCATTGGTTATTTTTTTTTTTATCCACTTGGCTTAAAATCTCGCCGAATCTCATGACGCAAATTGTGTAGTGGCACAAGATTTATATGTATATTTAATAATTAGGCGAAAAAACCCGTACAGACCCGTGTACGGCCCGTACACATCTGAAAACGCAAACACCCCGTACAGATTATGGGTAAACCTTTAAGTGTGGCATGTATGTGCTTTAGTTCTCAATTGGTATACTTCACAGAATTCCGTCTTCTACTGTATACTAAGAGCGTTGACTAGCAGAGTGGTTAGAAGTTCCGGCTTCTTGAAGCAAAGTTACTTGGTTTGAAAGCTGGTAGTGTTAATCTTCAAATCTAACCTCCTGTAAATAAGTACCTGACTCTGCTGTTTGAGTTAGGGAAGACAAAGACAATGCAGAAGATAGCTGGTCACCCCCACCTCATAAAGCTGAGACCTATAAAGTGAAACCTTTAACATTTCACGGTGGCAGTACCACAAGGCCTTCGTCAGGGAAAGGAAAGAAAGTGAAGGCTAGATAGGACACATAAGAACCTTAATTTTTTAAACCTATTTTTTTAAACCGATATCAGTTTGCGGGATTTAGGTTTAATTTTTATGTGGTTCTTATGTGTCCTATCTAGCCTTCACTTTCTTTCCTTTCCCTGACGAAGGCCTTGTGGTCGTAACGTTGGCTATTTTCTTTGTCTTTTGTCCTAGTAAGACGAATTACCTTTTTTCAATTTTTTTTCACACCCATCCATTTTTTGTTTTAAATACATTTAAAGCCCACAGACTTTTGTTTTCAGCTGTAAATTTGTATAGTTCTTTTTGATTTTAATTTTTTACTGTTAACTGGTACAGTTCTAATACAGTTTGTCGACTCTGAAGTTTTATAGTTGACTGTCTGAAGTTGTATAGTTGACTGACTTCAGTTTCTTTACATGAACCTACTGTAATTAACAGACTGAATTTTTTTCTTTTTCTGCTGTGAACTTGAGTAGCTCATTGACTTCACTTTCTGTCTTAACACAATCTGGCAATGTGTATGCATGGTCACCATGTTTATATTTCATCAACTTATGTCAGAATTTTATAGCACTAAAACCAGAGCCTTGCATGTGGGGGGGAGGAGAATTTCTGTATCCAAATCTTAGAGACTTCAGACTAAACTTTGATTGGCTAGTAAATAATGGATGTTTCTCACAAAAGTTGAGTAATAAAGCACATCATAAAATGGTGCTATGAGTAACATTTGCAGACTCCGCAAATTATAAATTTGTTGATATTTTCCTGTGCACAAACTCTTTTCTTGCTAGAATTTTCTAATGAGTAAATTCTGTTCTTGCTAGAAATCCTGAATGTGTGCGTGTTATTTTGAGTAAATTTGTCTTTTTTGGTGCATTTACTATTCTCACTATAAACTTCTAAGTGTGTTTTTTTTTTTTTTAAATAGAAATTTCTTTCAGTTTAAATAAACTCTATCCTAATGACTACCAGGACAACATAAACAGCATCTTTGCAAAATATTTTGATTGTCCTAAACCGAGGGAAATCTTCTAAGACTGAATTGTCAGAAAGAAGTGATCAGTATTCATTGTGATCTTTTCTGAGTTAATCATAATTTGGTGCATGAAAAGAATGTCATTTTTATCTAATGTTTAAAACTCATAGATTACACCTGCTGAAAATGAAAAGATGCAGAAGAAATACATAAAGAAGAGATTAAAAAATCTTGAACATTCTCTTTCTCATTTGGAAATGTCATTAAATTCAGCATATGTTTTCTAGAGTTTTGAGTGTTATTTCCCCTCCATCACATGCCCTCCTTGTAATATCACAGTGTAAAATCTTGGCACACCTTGCTTTTTTTCTTTGGAGAAGATCATGGGTTTGATTGCCAGTAAATTTTTGTGTTCTCTTCCTTATGTGTTTTTCATGTCTCCATGAATATTAACTGTTTTCTAATAGCCATACTGCATTTAGGAATTTATTGTTTATGCCAGGTTACCTTGAGTATCAGGCTCAATCTCCAGATGAGGGAGCACTGGTTTCTGCAGCTAGGAATTTTGGATTTGTTTTTAAGGTGAGCTAACCGAGAAATCTAACCTGATATGATTCTCCTTAAAGAGACAAGGAATACAACCATAGTTTTGGTCGTACATATCACAGTTGGTTTCTGTAGCAATTTAATTAGCGCTATGAGGTTGTCGGTCACATACACAACCTCATAGTAAATGTGCTTGAGAGAGTAGCATTCATTTTTTTTTCTTTGTCTCCTCAAGCTACTTTTACTATTGCATCTTCTTATTTCTTTTTGTAGATGGCCTGAGAGAAAGATTACCAGATTTTATTAGATACTGAGGGTATAATTACATACATGTGGTCCAACGGTTTCTTAAAATGTGGCCAAAATATTAAAGGCTACAAATTAAACTGTGACTGCAATTATTGTTACTACTGATGTTAACAGCATTTGGCGGCATACATTATATGCTTTTATGTAACAAGATTTGTTAACTTTTTTTGTGTGTGTTCATAAATCATAGCATATTCATGGAGGCATATTTGGAATCATCCTTGTATGACCATCACCTAAGCACAATGCTACAGTATTCAAATGTGGAAGTGAACCTGTCTGTTGAGGCTAATTAGACCCTCATTGATTCTTGAAAGCATTCATACACTTCCAGGTATTCCCCCTGTGGTGAAACCTGTTGAGAACCCAGCATTGCACACTAAGCTTGAAGGAGTCACTTGAGCCCCAGACATAACTCTGGCTTTTTACCTGGTTGGCTGCATGCAGGAGGGTCTCACTATGGGCCCATGATGGGCAGGGGGAGATGAGAAGTGGCAGTTCCTTGGGAGAGCCCACAACCAGAGCACAGTATTTTAGCTCTGCACACTTGGAGAACCCCTTGGATGGCGAGGAATGCACAGTATGACACGCTTCTTCCTCCTAGCTTGGGACCAGATGTGATGATCCTTTAAATGCCAGCCAAGCTGGAGAAACTAGAGCTCATGACAAACTCAACACCTTTTGGAATGGCAGAAAAGCCACAGGAAAAGCCCAGATCTGCAGTGTAGATAATAAAAGGAGTCTTCAGCGTGGTTTTGGCTGCAAAAGAGCAAAAAGCTCAGTAGCCCTAGTTAAACAACAAATCATAGCAATCGCTTGAAAGTAGCTGTAGATTGATAATTCATTATTTTAATGAAATATTGTTGTAATAAATGATAGAGTAATGACATATTCAATAAAATGCAGTTTTGTTTCTAGACCTCGCCAATTCTTGCATTAACCTGACTTTTCAATATGATAAATTTGTGTTGTCATGAATATACGAGGGTCGTTCAAGTCAAACCGGGACTTTTTAAAACCGCATCCATGCAGTGAAAGCATATGGACTCACCACGTGCAAATTACAGCAACTCGGGTGGGAGGTGTTGCCACATCCCCCTTACAGCCCAAACCTCGCTCCGAGCGACTTCTACCTGTTTGGACCCATGAAAGAGTTCCTGGGATGTCAGCATTTTAGCACTGATGACGAAGTGAAGCAATGTCCTACAATGGTTCAGGAGTACTGACATATCTTTCTATGCTAAAGTTTTTCAAGCATTAATTAAAGGCTGGGATAAGTGTATAAATGTTGCAGGGGATTATATCGAAAAATAAATGGCAATTTCACTCCTACAAATTTGTTCTTTTAGTTTGTATAAACAAAAGTCCCGGTTTGACTTGAACGACCCTCGTATTTCCATCACCTGCATGATTTTGTTGCACTGATGTTCCACTATGTCATTCTTTTTTTTTTTTCAGTCAAGAACACCAAGTACTATCACCATTGCTGTGCATGGTCAACCTGAAACTTACGAGCTATTAAGTATTCTTGATTTTAACAATGTCCGGAAAAGAATGTCTGTAAGAATTGATTTACTTTATAGCTAAATTGTTTTATGCTGTGTGCCGTAATACATACGGTTGTTGTGCAGTTTTTTTTTTTTTTTGGTACTACGTTACTATGAAGTATTGCAGGGAGTATTCAGTATTTTTCTTCGTTCACCCTCAGATGTCAACTTGAATAAGTTCAAAGAAAGCAGTGGTCAGCCTGAGGCTGTTGATATCTCCATAGATTTTCTCCAGGAATGGTACTGGTGATGGCCATATGCGTTTTCTCTGTTCCTCATATGTTGGGCACCTTTAAAGCAGATATTCGGCAGTCATTTTATCGGTGCTACAGTCACACTCATCAGTAGTTCCTATCTTTAATTTGTTGAATAGATGGTATCTCAATCTGTTATGACCTGTGCGAAGTCTGAAGATTACCTACCACTTGTTCACTTCTGCTGAGCTGGTAATATGGATCATGTTTTGTGTGGCCTGGATGCTCTTCTTCCCACTTGTGCCTGTACCTGCACTTGATAAAACTCTTGGACTCCTCATAAGTTATGTTTGTGTCAAGTTGAGGAAGCTTTCCCCCTTCCTTTGCCAATCTGTCAGCCTCTTCATTTCCAGGGATGTTGCAGTGAGAAGGGATCCACTGTATCACGACTCTTTTGTATTGCTGACATAGTCTGTGAAGTGTTACTCTTAGGTCATCCAGTTCAGCATTACTTTGACTTTTCAGCGTTGTAATCACTGACAGTGCATCTGAGAAGATAACTACTGGTCTCTCTGAGCTTTCTTCTGTCATTAGAATTTCTGATGCAGTTTTTAAGGCCTTTGCCTCTGCTCAGAAGTTACTTGAAAATTTCCCTGTTGCGACTGCTATCTGTTTTTGTGTGCCATTGCTTAAGCTCAGGAAGACTCCTCCACCCCCATCTTCTGTTGCATTAGTTGCTGATCCATCTGTGTATGCATGGATCCAGGTGTTGCTTGGGTAATGTTTCTCTATATATTTTGTGGGTAATCAGTATTGATTTTACAAATGTTAGCTGTGACCAGGTGAGATTTCTTTTCATGTATTTCTATCGTGTCATCTACACCCTTGATCCACTTTTACGTGTACCGTTAATAAGAAAACTTAAAATAAAACTGAAGAAAGTAAAAAGGGCTTTACAAAATATCCAACTAGATTTCACCATCATTTTCATTTTCGCTCCCTTTGGGGCATGGTGCCACCACTGCAGCTGTGGTGTCTGTAGCTATTTGTTTTATATAATGAGGTTGCTAGCCTCATGTGAACCTCATATTAGTCACCTTGTATCATGTGCATGCAAGCTAGATTTAGCCTCCCGTAAATCAGATACGGAAATGAAAGAGAGAGATATAACAGTTGCACAACAAAATAGGTACAAAGTCATAGAAACAAATTCAAAGTATAAATGAATGGTGGCAAATGCCAAAGGAGTCAGTATATCAAACATCAAAATAAATTTATCAGCAATGAAGATGGTCGCAAACAAGAAATGGATGACAGATACAATTTTACAGTTGGTGGACACAAGAAGAAAGAATAAGCGTAACAAAGAAGAATATCAAAGACTAAATAAATAGTAAACATTAAATGTTGTGTTCACAGTGGTAACTTTACCACTCCTGAGTAGGCCGTAAGGCCACTGCCGTGACAAAATTTAAACATAAGAAACCTATCCACCACAAAAACATTTATAGAATGTGAGATTCCTAAATACACACATTAGTATTCTCGCTGGTGCTACGGAGTTTGAGCACTGTGCTGAGATCCTCCTTGTGTGATCTAAGGGAGGAGATCGAAGCACTGATGGAGTAGTCCGTGTGCAATGAAGATAGTCCTTAAAACCAAACCAACCAAACTTTTCCATCTTTCTCTTTTCTAGTGTTGTACTCTTTTCCTGAGCATTGAGTGGCAGAGTGGTTAAAGCCATTGCTTCTCACAGCAGAGTTACCATGGTTCTGGTTTCAAAATCTCACAGTGTCCCGCAGCAGTTTACCCACCTTTAATAGGATACCTTACTCTGCTCTTAAGTTAGGGAAGGGAAAAAGCAGCAAGAAAGGGGAACTGATCACTCAACAACATCATAAAGTTGAACCAGGTATAGTGAAGTCTCTAACACTTAGCTCTCCCTATGGTAGTGGTCTGTTGTGGCACTACTTTGACCTTTTATTCTTAACCATGAGCCTGTGCTTGGGGGGGGGGGAGATGAAGCAAGAAGAGAACCACTGCACTCTCAGGCTTCTTGTAAGAGCCAACCAGTGTCAGGTTGTGCAATGTGCTGGCATACTCATTATGTAAGCACTAGTGTCAAAGCCCATCATAAGACGAGAATTACATTCAAAAGCACCAATACCTAACGGCAATTTTACTTATTCAAAAGTATTTTTTTTAAACCACTGTGCGTCACCACAGTACACGAACTCATAGCAGCAGCGAGGATCCCAATGTGTGTATACGGGATCACACATTCTATAAATATATTTTTGTGCACACCGTCCTTTGCGCATTCTTCTTTGGTAAGTGTTACTATTTTCGGGGGGAGTACATATAAGGGAAACAATACAATTAATGTCTAACTTTCAACCAAAAGTTGCATACCCTTAGCATTACGCACTAATTTAAAAAGCTGGGATTTTATATATATGATAATGACTTCAGAAACCACTACTGCAATTGTATATGTAGTGTTTGGCACAGGCTCCCTGCAAGAGGAACAAGTGGCACTGATTGTCCCATGCTCCTCAAGTAGCATAAAAAGAGAATTATAATGACTTTTTCCTTGACCACTTCTCATCTTTTTGTTTTATGCTTATGCTGCAGGTGGATCAGTGTTCATTCTCATAAGGTGCCCAATGGATCTTATTCTTTTTTTTTTTTTTCTTTTAAAACAATGTATTCCTTTAGTGGTCTTGTTCCAACAGTATCCCT
Organism: Oreohelix idahoensis; assembly: GCA_024509875.1. Lineage (NCBI taxonomy): Eukaryota > Metazoa > Mollusca > Gastropoda > Stylommatophora > Oreohelicidae > Oreohelix > Oreohelix idahoensis. The sequence goes on along the minus strand of JAMPIV010003473.1, from coordinate 364,274 downwards.
GATCTTGTAATACTACTATACCAGGTTTCCACTGGTCTTAACAACAATGTTTCTGTGACTTCTCATTCCACACACAAGTCCGTCAACTGCTATTCTTGAACTGGGGGGGGGGGGGGGGGCATTCACCCCTGGTGCAATGCAGGGGCGGGTGCCATTGGACGCTATTATTAAAGTAATCTTTAAAAATCTACTTGGACGCACACTATACTTTTCTGTGTGTTTTAATGGGGTGATGGTGCCAACGAAAGGATACACCTCGTGGACCAAATACTTTAAGTACCCCCCTCTGATTCTGTCAACTGGCTTTTTTTTTTTTCTGTGTGTTTTAATGGGGTGAGGGTGCCAACGAAAGGATACACCTCGTGGACCAAATACTTTAAGTACCCCCCTCTGATTCTGTCAACTGGCTTTTTTTTTCTGTATGTTCCTATCCAGTTCAGTACCAGTATCATCATGTTCCACTAGTTTACTCTGTAATATCTTTCTTTTTATTTATTTATTTTTATGTATTTTTTTGTAAGCAGTGTATCTATATATATATACATATATGTAAAGAGGATGAAGAAGGCATAGAAAGTCCTTGAGCTGACGGCACGGGACAGGAAGACTTGTCATTAGTTAGTTGAAACCTATGCTCCTTGGGGAGTTGACAGATGACAGAAGTAGTAGAAAAAGATATATCCCAACTAACATAATTACCGATGTATGTTACGTTGGTCGGTCTCACTCAAAATAGTAACTCGAGCCAGATAAAAAAAAGTGCGCAACGCACGGTGTGCAACGTGCACGGCGTGGGTGTTATATAAAACAAATACTTTGGTTTTTATTTTTTTATTCTTTCACGAAATTAGTAGCGCTATCCTGTACTGGTAAAAGATCTCAAATTGTTCTTTGTTTTGTGTATGTTGCTAAAATAACAGAAGATTTAGATATCAGCCATTTTTTTATAAGTGAATGACTTGCTTAATTCATAAGATTATAAACTTTATCATTAATGTTTCTGGTTCATAGGTCATTGTTAAGAAAGATGGTAAAATCCAGCTATTATGTAAAGGTGCGGACACAATTATGTTTGGCCTGCTGGACAGGAAGTGTAATGAATTGAAGGAATTGACTACTAATCATCTGAATGTGAGTATTACAATTATGTTTTTACTACTGTTACATATTTATATGTTGCTTATAGTGTTTAGTGGCTGACTGGATGGAGTTCTGGCTTCTTGGGGCAAAGTTATCAAGTTGAAAACAGGTAGTGACACACTTCCGTCTACCCAGCTAAAAATTGGTTAGCTGATTCTGTTTGAGTTAGGGGATTTGGTGTCATAGACATCTTTTAAAACATACTTCGTAGGTTACAGTGATACTATACTTTGCTTCCCCTTTTGACCCTCGTAACACATTGATGATGCGGATGTAGGTTTACAAAAGATCACCTTAAAAATTGTCTGATATGGCAAATGGTGGATTTGCCAGAACTTTTAACTACCATCAGAAATGGCACATAAATTTAAATCAATTTTAAGTGATACAGGCTATGTACACAAGTTAACTCTGTCTAACCCATGAACCACATGATGTGCCAAGATACGGCATGTTATTCTCCTAACCATTTATTATGCCCATTTGGTTAGTCAGATTTTCTCATATCTACGCTTTACACTAAGTATGGTAGGATCCCATTACACACCTATTGAGGCATATTGGGAATGTGGTGTTAGGCCCATATTTTCTTGACCATCGGCACACTAGAGGGTGATGTGGTCAGCATCATGCTGGCCGCCTTAACCTTCCCAGAGTTGCTGTGGTACCCAGTTCATGAGGCTAGGTCGACCCCGGAGCTGTTTGCAGTCTAAAAAATCCCACCTCTACTGGGGATCGAACCATGGACCACCGAGCTCAAAAGCCAGTGCACTAACAACTGCACTGTCACGGCTCTATACACAATGTAAGACATATTTATATACTGCATATAAGACTACAATAATTTCAGAAAATTCTTCAGCCAATGTTGCAACAATTTCATGCAAACTGTGAGCTATTTTATATGTTGACTGTTTCTTTTAAAACTGAAAAAACGTTGCATCCATTTTGGTGCCGGGGAAATCTAAAGACTGCCTGGGACAGAAAGAGTTAACACATCACAGTTCTTATTTGAAGACCACCTGGTATGCTGTGGAGCACATGAAGACACAACTAGAGTATTCCTAGTTTGCAGGCTGAGTAAGATTTGATGAATGCCTCGACAATAAATGTACTTGTTGAGAGAAATGAGCTCAGTTTTCCATAATAGAACTAAAGGTTTTTTTTTTAACTTTCTTCTTCATGTCTGCTGGCATTGGTGATCATGTCTCTCCACAACTTTCTGTCTTAAGTATTATTTATCAGTTCTGTTCTTGACTTCTTTCCATGCCATGGTGTCAAACTGTCTAGTATCTTCTCTCTTTGTCGTTCTTTATTTTATTTTCTTTCAGTCGTTCAGATATATTCCAGCCAAAGACTATATCATCAGTGTATCTCAAGTTGTTTATATTATGTCCACCAACGGATATTCCTAACATGTCCTCTGTGGATCTCATTATACTTTCACTGTACAGGTTGAACAGATCTGGTGACAGCACACATCCCTGTCAAATACCCTTTTTTTACCTGCTGAAACATTCCTAAATTGGCTGCTGATTCCTATGGCTGCGTGTTTTTAATGCTAATTGAGTACAAGAAATGTGAATGCACATAACAACCAAAATTATTCATAACAAGATAGGCTTCCTTATGAGTCAAAGAAAATAATATCAGCCAGGCAGAAAGAGGAGCATCCAGGCCACCAAAAAATTGATGCATATTACCAGATCAGCAGAAGTGAACAATTGTAATCGTCAGACTCCGCACAGGCCACAACAAATTGAGATACTATCTACTCAACACGCTAAAGATAGGAACTAATGATGAGTGTAACTGTAGCACCGACAAAATGACTGCTGAACACCTGCTGCCAAAGTGTCCAACATATGAGGAACAGAGAGAGAACATATGGCCGTCACCAGTACCATTTCTGGACAAACTCTGTTGACATATCAACAACCTAAGACTGACCACTGCTCTCTTTAAACATATTTAAGCTAACGTCTGAAAGTGTATGAAGAAGAAAAAGATAATCAGTTTTAGACCTTTTGAGAAGCTTTGGATTGATTTGCCAGAACATGTCAAGAGAACTTTTTATTTGCAGGTGAAGTTGGAACTGCCGATTGGTTAGAAATAAAAATTTTAAAAAAAGCAGCTTAGAGTGTATACCACAGCTTTCCATCAGAAAAACAACGTGCTGTCACAAGTTAGCAACATCAGCCACACACCAGTATAGTCAGTGATTCATGATGCTACTAGAAGCAGAATTCAAATCTGTCAGGGAGAAAAATTTAGCTATGAATATCACTATTGCAGAGGCGAGGGACACTTGTCTCTGTACAAGAAAATAGGATACTCACGTAAAAATCAATGTCAGGTTAGACATTAAAAAAAAAAAAATAATAACCCAAGATTTCGCCTCGAGTATTAGCGGGCGTACAAAAAAAAAAAAAAAAGAAAAAAAAAACTATTGCAGAAAGACAGTGATGTATTTTTTAGGCCTGGCGTGAATCATTAACATTTTAAGAGTAAATTGTATTAACATCGCTTCAGGTCAGTAGTTAGTAATGGAGCCATAATTATAACTATTATTAATAGCTATTGATCTGAAGGGTGTTACCACAGTTATGAAGATCAGTTGCTTAATTAATTATTTTTTTGTTGTTGCCAAGGACAGTGAGGTGCTGTAAACGTTCCATTTGTGAATGTTTGAGTCATATTTTACTCTTTCTTATCAAGGATTTTGCTCAAATAGGCCTGAGAACTCTAGTACTGGCCTACAAAGACATAGATGAGGAATATTTTAATATTTGGAAGGATAAGCACCATGAAGCAAGGTAGGAAGCAAGAATATTGGTCCTGTTGTGTTAACCTTGGTATTGAAAGTTGTTTATAAATTTTCCTTTGTGCTCCTTATGGAGCATGGAGCCACTACTGTAGATGGTCCCCCTTTCAGGAAGCCTGCACTAAGCATTCACATGCTCTTGCAGCAGTGGTTTCTGTGGCAGTTTGTTCTACATGGTGAGGTTGCCAGCCCCATGGGTAACCTCATTAATGTTAATCAGAATCGATGTCATTGCACTCCGGGCAAACCCATAGGTGCTAAGTCTCCCTCAGCAGATGTTGAAGGGTATGAATGCTAATTGTTCCTGTTGCGCACTGGTTGTAGACATGGCGGATGCGTCCTCTCATACGTCCATCCCAGCTGGTCTTAACGTTTGATGCCAAATTCCAGCAGTCTTAGCCTTGATGATTCATCGATTGCAGTGTCATTCTCTAATAGACGAACATGAATTGCCTTCAGTATTTCTTCCTTATCCATGGCCAGTGCACCTTTTATGGGTGCTCTTGAAGCTAGTCTGTCAGCTCTTTCATTGCCACGTACCCCGGCATGACCAGGACAGTAGATCCACATCAGTTCTTGAAGATTCGATGCTTCTATGGAGGTTTTCCATTCATGTCGAAGCCAACTATTTCAAACCTTTCGAAGCATGGATTGTGAGTCTGATACGATAACTGCCTTTGTTAATAAAGTCTCAGACAGCCATCTTAATGGCAGCAGTAACTGCCTCTACCTCCATTCTCATGCTGGAGGTTGTTATCATGTAAGCCCCCGCTATGTTCAGCGATGTATTATTATATATTAGCCACTTTGAATGACATGCCCGAGGGTGGAGTAGTCCTATTCCTTCTTTGTCTTCTCAATCAGACCATAATTTTGTTGAATTGAAGTGCATGCTCTAGAAGGTATTGATTTTTGGTTAATGAAACTGTTATTGCCATCAACTGTTCGTATAATGAGTGTCAGTAACTTATGCTCTGTTTGGAGCTAGTTTGTTTATCTGGTGTCCGAGTAGAAGTGAGTTAAGCTTAGCTGTGTTTACGCATGGTATGGTTAGCACTTGAGTAGTGTTGTTAGGTTCACATGGGTGACTGAGGTTTTTATGAAGAGGTTGGATCTGAATGCTGGTCAGGGGGTGAAAGGTGAGATAACAGTGGTCGTAGGTTAGAGCGGGCAGTTAGATGAGATGCGAGCAGAGAAGTGTATGTTTTTGGACAACGAAGAACGCAACCAGTATATGGAGAAGTAGAGTTGGGTTTGTTCCTTTGGTCCTTTGACATGTAGTGCATACATGCCACACGCTATGGTTTACTCATAATCTGTACGGGGTGTTTGCGTTTTCAGATGTGTACGGCCCGTACATACCGTCTGTAAGGGTTTTTTCGCCTAATTATTAAATATACATATAAATCATCCGTTTTGTGCCACTACACAATTTTCCGTAATTTGCGTCATGAGATTCGGCGAGATTTTAAGCCAAATGGATTTTAAAAAAAAAAATAACCAATGAAAATCAAGCTGCCTATTTTTCAATTGCCGCGGGATGTGCGTGGCGTGTTCATTCACAATTTTTCGCTAAAGCTAGCGCGAGGTTACTGATTATTTGAACGATTACGCAGCACTGAGTCGAGCCTATTGTTTAGGATTAATTTCCAGTTTAGTATTGGTAAGTAATTCATTTTTTTTTAAAAGTATTACAATAACATTGTTTAGATGAAGTTAGATTTAACTGTCAGATAACTTAGGCCTAGGCTATGCTTTTTTTTCCGTAAGATTTAGCATAGCCTAATTTATTATTTACGGCTGCTTTAAAAAAAGGCGGATACCACTTCATATTATTTGATTTCACTAAAACTTGTAGAAAGTGCGTAAGAAATGTAAATTTGAATAATAATACAATACAAATAATGGGTAATATCGGAATGATGGTCGCCGAACGATCTGCATGTATTTTCGTACCATTTAGGCTAGTAACACTAACCTTAAATCTAAATGGTACGAAAATACATGCGAAACGTTCGGCGTCCGATATTACCAAATTATGAAACTGAAGAAAAAAAAACACACACACAAAAGCAAGGCAAATTTGCATCTTAACCCGATCAGAGAAAAGTTTAGCCTATTTGGAGTTAGGCCTAGGCCTACTTCTCGTCTTAGTTTTAATTTCGTTTCTTTAAAAAAACAATGCGATTTTGCCTTGGGTGATCATCATTATGGTCAACTAATGATTTAGGCTAGGCCTATATTTATTAAATAATTAATTACTATCAATGTTTGATTGACACTAAAAGTCATATGAGTAGGTCTATTTAAAGCTACCAGTTGGGCTATAGGCCTAACGGCTATTCCAATTATTGAAGTTTGATAGAGATTAGTTGCGCCAGTTTATATTTTCATTGCTAGCTTTAAAAAAATAAATATATTCGAGGGGCGTTCAGAAAGTAATGCACCACATCGTTTTTCTCAGCTAATAATGAAGATAGAAGCATGAAATTTGCACACTTCAAATATGGCATGTGCCAATTGTGTGCACCAAATTGTACCGCAACCGGCCAAATAATACGGCTGCCCTAAACCGTTGAAATGGAGCGTGTTAGCAACTTGCGTTATAAACAGCGAATTGAGATATAATTTCTCATTGCAGAGAAGGAAACTGTTGTGAATATTCATAAGCGTCTATGTGATGTGTATGGAAGTTTTGCAGTCGACAGGAGTACAGTCAGTCGCTGGGTTCAGAGAATCAAAGAATCAGGAAGTGGAGATACGGAGCTGCTTGATCGGCCGTGCTGTGGACGTCCTGCCACAGCCACCAACGCAGAAATGTTGAAATGCGCTGAGGGCATTATTCTTACTGATAGGCGAATCACTACTCAACAATTGGCCTTACAGCTGTCAGTCAGCATTGGTAGTGCAAATGCAGTTATAAAAACTCTCGGATTTTCTAAGGTTTGCACAAAATGGGTTCCTCGAAGTCTCACAAATGACCACCGATTGCAAAGGAAAGCAATTTCTTCTGAATTGTTGGAGCGTTTCAATGCTGATGGAGAGAACATTTTGGCTAAGATCGTTACTGGTGACGAAACCTGGGCACATCATTTTGAACCTGAGACAAAAAGACAGTCAATGGAGTGGCATCATCCGCAATCACCATGAAGAAAGAAATTCAAGACAATTTCTTCAGCTGGAAAGGTCATGATCACTGTCTTTTGGGACATTGAAGGTGTGATTCTTGTGGACGTTATGCCAAGAGGAGAGACAATCAATTCGCAAGCTTACATTAAGACATTGAAAAAACTCAATCAACGTTTTCGCAGAGTTCGGCCGCACAAGAATCCAGCAGACCTGCTTCTCCTTCACGACAATGCGCGACTTCACACAAGTCTGGCAACACGGGAAGCAATCACCAAATTGGGTTGGACTGTACTACCCAATCCACCCTATAGTCCCGATTTGGCACCCTCTGATTTTCATCTATTTGGTCAACTTAAAGATGCACTCCGTGGGACAAGGTTTGAAGATGATGAAGGAGTGATTCATGCAGCGAAGAAATGGCTACATGATCGACAAAATCTGGTACGGGCTAGGAATACATGCACTTGTTTCGCGCTGGCATAAAGCCGTACAAGTTGATGGGGATTATGTTGAATAATATCGATGTTTACATGACATATCCATGTATATTGTGTATAAATTTCATGCCTTTTGAATAAACAGCTCCTGAGAAAAACGATGTGGTGCATTACTTTCTGAACGCCCCTCGTATATATATGTGTATATATATATATATATATATATATATATATATATATATATATATATATATATATATATATATATATATATATATATATATATATATTTGATTTAAGATTAGTAAACCTAACCCAAAACGCTTATTACTGGTCTCTTTATTAGGCACTATAGAACAACGGCTGGAATTTCCATGTGTCTGTGGTAGGGAATTCTCTACTCAGAGAGGAATGAAAATCCACAGAACGAAAAAGGGGTGTGGGAGGTCATCAGGGGGAGATCAACAGCGCTCTGTCTCGACGGATAAGACGTTAGAAGAACGCAGCCAGGAGTCAATCCACAGTGCTGAGTACATTCAAGTTGATCTGCCAGATGATGATCTCACACACTTCTTGGACGGGAAGAGAGATGCAATAAAGTTTCCACCTGCCAGTGCAAAAGGGCTTTGGGAACAGCTGGACGAAGCCTTGGCAAAAGAGTTGGATAACAACCTGAAGCAGCTAACTTTGGAGAAGAAGCTGGAAATCTTCGGCGACATAGTATATCTGCACTGTCGCAAAGAGTTCGGTGTGAGGGAGGCAAGGGAAAGTAACCCACCATGGAAAAGTAGAAGACAAATTAAAATAGATGAAATCAGGAAACAGAAGAAGCATGCCCGAAAACTGTTCAAGAACGCAGTTGCCACAGAGAAGGAAGGGTTACGGCAAGTTTGGGAGCACCTGAAAGGCCAACATAATGCCCTTTGTAGAGCAGAAAGGTTGTGCAGGAAGAGAAGGAAGACTCGAAGGGATAGGGAAAGATTCTTTAGGGAGCCCTTCAAGTTTGCCAAAGAACTGTTTGAACAGCCACGGTCGGGTACGCTAAACATCAGGAAAGAAGACCTGGAAGAACACCTTAGAAGGACATATTCAGATGGTCGCAAAGATGAGCCGCTCAGCAGCATGGTAGGCCTTAAATGGCCGGGGAAGCCAGGAGCTGAATTTAACACTAAGCCCCCAACAGTGCAAGAGGTAGAAAGCATTGTCCAGAAAGCTCGGTGCAAGTCAGCTCCAGGTCCTGATGGTGTTCCATATGTGGTGTATAAAAGATGCCCTGAGGTTCTCAAACGACTGCTCCGTTTACTGAAGAATGCGTGGAAAACCCAACTCGTAAGCAAGGAATGGAGAAAGGCAAACAGAGTCTACATCCCGAAGGAACAAAATTCCACAGACATCAGTCAGTTCAGGCCAATCTCATTACTCAATGTGGAAGGGAAGATATTCTTCTCAGTAATGGCGAAAAGACTCACTACATACCTCCTGGCAAATGGGTACATTGACACTACCATTCAGAAAGGAGGTATCCCAGGTACACCAGGATGTCTAAAGTATGCCGCAATGATCTGGGAAGCAATCCAAAGGGCAAAGTCTGACAGAACAAACCTCCATGTAATCTGGTTGGATCTAGCGAATGCTTATGGATCCGTTCCACACCAGATTTTGTGGCATGCCCTAGAAATGTATCATGTTCCACAAGAGATTGCAGCAATGCTGAAGCTGTATTTCGCAGGGTTTTCTGTCAGATTTTCAACCAGAGAGTACACAACGAGGTGGATTGGCCTTGAAGTTGGAATTGCGATGGGATGTTCCATCTCTCCGATACTATTCATCATGGCTATGCAGGTAATCCTCAATGCGGCTGAAGGAATGGCTATAGGCCCAAAGCTCGGTGGAATGTGTCACATGCCACCGCTCAAAGCATTCATGGATGACACAACAATTCTGACATCAGATGAACATCAGGCCCGGAGGATGTTAGCACGCCTGGATGAACTAGTCAGGTGGTGCAGAATGAGCTTCAAACCCAAGAAGTCGAGAAGCCTATCAGTCAGGAAAGGGAAGATAGCAGAGGTCATATTCACGGTTTCTAGCCAAAGAATCCCTACTGTCATTGAGGAACCTGTTAAAAGTCTTGGCAGGGTGTACGATGCCTCTTTAAAAGACTCAAAGGCAGTGCAACAGACAATAGAAATGGCAGACAGAGGACTACAGATCATAGACCAAAGCAGACTCCTGGGAAAGTTCAAACTGTGGTGCCTCCAGTTCATGTTGATACTGAAGTTGCTGTGGCCACTGCTTATATATGAAATAAGCACAAGTACAGTGGAAGCTATAGAGCAGAAGGTCAACAAGTTCATGAGAAAATGGCTAGGGGTACCACAAGGTCTGTCAGATGTAGCACTGTACTGCAAAAAGTCAAAACTTCTGCTTCCCTTCAAGTCAGTTGTTCAATGGACCACATGGGAAGGAGCCCTGCAGAGGTCCTTGACATGGAATGATATATGGCATATGGCACCTCTTAGGCTCAGCTTCGTGGTTAGATCAATGTATGACCTGCTGCCGTCGGCCACCAACCTTGTGAAATGGGGAAAGTCGGATGATGAGCAGTGCCCCCTGTGCCAGGGGAGGCAGACACTTGAACACGTGCTCTCAGCGTGTAAGGTGGCATTAGGGCAAGGGCGATACACTTGGCGCCATAACAAAGTGCTAAATGAGCTTGCTGCGACAATAGATCAGGCAAGAATGAAAGCGAATAGCAAAGTCCTGCCAGACACCGCAAACACATACTTTCTGAGGGCAGGAAAGTCAGCACACCCCAAACCGAGTAAACCTGGTAACAGTTTACCATTTCTTCTTGACTGTGCAAACGACTGGGAGATGGCGGTAGACCTACCTGGACGGGGGGCATATCCAGAGTGTATCAGAAAATCGCGGAGACGGCCGGATATAGTGCTTCATTCTGCAGCAACGCTTCAGGTCATACTGATTGAACTGACCGTGCCATTTGAATCCAGATTAGACGAGCAACATTCATTCAAAACGGCCAAGTATAGCGATCTGGCCGCGGATCTGAGACACGATGGATTCAGTGCAAGGGTCATGAAGTGGGTGCAAGAGGGCTTGTGGCTGCATCAGTGTATGATTTATTGAAACTGTTGGGGCTGAAGGGACAGTCTAGAACAAGGGCACTGAAGAGGCTTAGTGAAACTGCCGAAAAGGCATCAGGCTGGCTGTGGAACAACCGCAATGGGCGATGGACATCGTGACAATAAACGCTGTGGTACAGAAAACACCAAAAGTTTTTCTAAGTCCACAACGCTGAGTTTTTTTTTCGGTGTACTAGTGAAAGAGCTGCGACTCTGGGGCAACAGGCGATGTATACTATAGGGAGTGTCAGGTACAGAATTTCAGTGGCTTGCGGCACGCAGCTCGTCGGCTGCGCGCTAATATCTCAGTGTGTGTCCTTAGTCGTGAAGGGCGACGGAACGAACGGAATAATTTGTCTTCTCTTTGTTACTTTCACAATTGCCTCCACGGCTGGCGTTGTGGATTTAAAAGTTGCTACCATAAGTGAAATGGGTTCATTTTCGATACAAGACAACAGGAAGCTGAGACGCTTGGGAGTCATGACCCAAGTGGGCCCGCCCCCCTTAGAGTGTAAAGGAGTAATTGGGCCGAAACACTTGTCGGATGGGGGGACTTCTTCTGACGATCAGATTGCTTCCTGTTGTATCGCTCTGTAAAGAGTTTCCTATCACAGACACCAAACTGTTCTTCATTTCCACCATAAATTGTATTAATTTTTTTTGCAGAAATAGACTAAATGATGATACAGTTACAGCATTTCTACAATGCAAAATAAATTCTAACTCCTGTTGTTTAGGTTTTAAAGCAAGTGAAGACATGCTTAAAAAGGCAAAGGGCGCATGTCACTAAGATGGTCCAGAACCATCTAATTGAATATATTTTTTACATGAATTAACTCTTTTGTTACGTTTTTCAGTCTTTGTACAGGTTTTGCGGGTCTTTGTACAGGGTTTTTGGATTTTTTGTACAGGTTTTTCATATCTGAGGTGTGGCATGTATGCTAGTATTGAGATTGTCACATATTTTTTTACATGTATTGGTAATGTCTACCTTCGCTGAGTTTGTGATGTCATTGTATTAACCTGGTTAGCACTTGATAGTTATGTTACATTTTAGTGTACTTAACCACTACAGCAAAACAAATAATTAAAAACAGCTGTAATGAGAACTGGCTAAACGCCTGGGCAATGATTATAACAGGAAGATGGCTCCTCAGCACCATCTAAGAAATATGCTATAAATATTGTTGGACATAAACATCAAACAGAAATTTTCAGAATACGAACAGGCACTGCTTATGAGAGTTAATCTCATAAAAATAAAATTGACCCAAAAACCAGTCCAAACTGGAGATACTGCCAACACCCATATGAAACAGTGGAACATCACCTGCTGCTTTGCCCAGCACTGCAAGAGACGAGACAGCTCCTCCTACCAAAGAACCCAACCAATGAAAATACCCTATATAGAAGACCTGAACAACCAATCAGAACCACACAGTTTCACATTATGGCATCAAAATCATCAAGAGCTAATGCACAGTGATGGTAGATCAAAGATAAGACAAGTTTACATTTTGTTCAGATAAATTTTGTCTTTAACCTGCTCAAGTTCTCATCTCAGTTAGATCAAAACTGAAACGTTAAATTTTTGCTAAAATAAGCAGTAAGAGTTACAAATGTAATTTAACTTGGTCTTGCTAGTTTTTGCTTTGACTAACTCTCTTGTTAACAGCACATCCATGGATGACAGAGATGGCAAACTGGACCAGGTTTATGAGGAAATTGAACAGGGCATGATCCTGATAGGGGCCACAGCCATTGAAGATAAGCTGCAGGATGGTGTTCCTGAGACAATAGCTAATCTAGCACTTGCTGGTATCAAGATCTGGGTTTTGACAGGTGATAAACAAGGTGGGTGTACTGCTGTGTTGCCGAATTGAGTCAGACTTAAGTCTCGACAACAACTCAACTCGATAGCTATTTTTAATTCACGACTCGACTTGACTCAAATCAGGACTTGGCTATTTCATTGTTATTGGCTCTAAGCAGTTGACTTAAACTTAAGTCAGACTTTAAGTCACCACAGTGGCTCACTTTGAGATTTTTTTTATTAGCGACCTTCTTCTTGTTCGTACACTCTCAGACATCAACTTGAATATGTTCAAAGAAAGCAGTGGTCAGCCTGAGGCTATTTCTATATTAGCAACCTGACTCAAGAGCTTTTAATTATCAACTTGACATGATAGTTTTTATTAGCGACTTGAGTCTTTTTTTTAATGACAATTCTGGCATAGGGCCCTTATAAAAATATTCTGGTTCTGATGCTAAGATGCTTAGAAATAAATTGGAAGTTAATTGGTCAAGATCATTCTACTATTAATTCATCGTCAGTACCTTTCATTTCCCTTAGAAGCATAAGTCTAGTCCTCCTGACCTGTGCTATCTTCATAAGGTTTTTCCAATGTCTTCCTCATCCCTATCACTTAATTTTCCAGTTATCTTTTCCATGTATACTGTGGTCTTGCTCTACCTCTTTTACTCATTAATATTAATTACAATTATTTAATTCAGCCAGGTGTAATAAAACGATTTCTGTATCTGCTACTAAAAGAACCTTTGTCAGTGAGTTTGCATGAAAATTCTGAAGGATTAGTACACAGTACTAACCTCGCTGACAACTTGTGGTAAATTTGTTTCAGAAACTGCCATCAATATTGGCTACTCCTGCCGACTGCTGACAGATGAAATGGAGGAGCCTTTTATCATTGATGCTGAAACAAAAGAAGATGTTGAAAATCAAATGAAAAAAGCTCTAGAGGATATTGATGCTGCCAAGAACAGTAAATTTAGAGTAAGATCAGATGTCACTTTCCGCAATGGTTCTGCAAAGACGGAGAACACTAATGGTATTGAGAATGGGAATGTAGCAGTCCCTGAGGAGGAGTTTGGAGAATTTGCACTAGTCATCAATGGGCACAGTTTGGTATGTCTGTTTATTTTTACTTTAGTGAAGCATATGAGAAACTGCATTTATTAGGGTGTTTCTGTTTTGTTAAAGGAACGAGCTACAGTGAAATGCTTTTTTTTTAATATAAATAATTGCAGGATTACTAATAAAGAAACTCTGGGAAGGTTAAGGTGGCCGGCGTGATGCTGACCACGTCACCCCTATTGTGCCGATGGTCAAGAAAATGTGCGCCTAACACCATATTCCCAGTATGCCTCAATGGGCATGTAACAGGATCCTTTACCCTACCCCCTTTAACCTTACCTTTATAATGTTTTATGCCTTTAATTTAATGCTTAAAGTAACATGTGGGAATGAAAGGGTATAGTATGCAAGATAAGTGAGAATGGAAGGGCAGAATGTTAGACGGGCCTGCGCGCCCAATTCTTAACCTTTTGAAAATAAAGTTCATTCGTTCGTTACTAATAAAGAGCACTTGCATAACTTATAACACAAATAATAAGTGATGCATAACAAAGCACGTCAATGGTTTAATGCTACTAGTTGCCAGGAAAAGACAGCCTTATTGGAACTTAACCCTATATTTCAATGTACTAAGGTTTTTTTTTTGGTACTATTTGAGTTATGAGCATCGAAGGTGAATTCAAAACTCATCATTGTATTTTAAAACTTTAGTCAGATTAGATTTTTTGATAACTTCAGTTTTTTTTTTTTTTTTTTCTCGTGTGCCCGCTAATACTCGAGGCGAAATCTCAGGTTATTTTTAATGTCTAACCTGACATTGATTTTTACGTGAGTATCCTATTTTCTTGTACAGAGACAGGTGTCCCTCGCCATTCAGGCAGATACTCGCCGTTTTCGGAGGTACCCATTAGAGCTGGGTCGGCTCAGGAGCCGCCAGTCCCTGGTCGATGACACTACTTCAAATGTTCTCGCCAGGTCTCGAGTTAATCCAATCCAAATCCCGGTCGACGAAAAATCCTCAAATGCCGTTGCCCGGGTTTGATCCTGAATCACCCGGTCGCCAGAGCAGTGTTGTAACCACTACGCTAGCGCAGCTCCCAATAACTTCAGTAAATCCCAAGCTGTGTTTCTGCTTTGTTAAGGGGACGAGCTACAGTGAAATGCTGTTTGCATAAATAATTCAGGATTACAAATTAAAAGCTCATGCATAATTTAAAACACTAATTGGAAGTAGTACATAATAAATCATTTGATGCTTTAATGCTACTAGTTGCCATGGAATACGCTGCCTTTTTGGAATATAATCCTATATTTCAGTGTGCTAAGGCTTTTTTATTTTTTGAGTTATGAGCATGAAAGTTAAATTTGAAACTCATTGTTGTATTTTAAAACCTTTATCCGATTAGATTTTTCAGAAGACATCCAAGCTGTAGAACTTAAAAGTTAGTATATAAAAATAGTAACATTTGGCAAAATTTTATATTTTTGGATGTACATCAAAATTTTGATAAGATATCAGAAATATGATATGACAAAAGTTGTATCATGCAATGGAAAGTGTGTGTGCAAATCTCATGTTGATTGATGAATAAATTAGCAAATTTTATGAAAATTAGTAACATAAAATTCTTAGAAATTCATAGTTTTTTTGGGTTTTTTTCATCGGAAAAGCACAATTTCTTAAGAAAACAAAATTTCAAACACACCCACCTAACATGTGGTCTGACAATTGATTTTAACACACAGGCTTAGGAGATTATAAGTTATCAGAAAATGGACTAATTCCAATGTTCATATTATTTCTATTTTGACTCTTCTCCTTAAGGTCAATCTTGAATGATGTTTGTGTTATAAGTGATGTTTTCTTCTATAAGCAGACTTCTCTCTTTTAGCATCAATTTGAAACTATTTATTTTGAGAAGAATAATTACTGTGCATGTTGTTTTTTCTTCATGTGGCTGGACTAGCCGTATTTTGGACCACTTCTCTATTGTGTGTATGCCATGGTGATATATTCTTTAGAGCTTGTTCATAGATAGGCATGAAGGGCTCTGTTAGAACATTTTCTATTATGTCATTTATATGTATAAGGAACATTGTGAACAAAGAACTCCTAGTGTGATACCCTGCTCCTCTGTCATCATTTTAGCTGGCTTGTCCTTTTGTTTGTACCCTGGCAGTTCTGTTCTCCTAAAGGAGTCTGTGTTGCTGACTCATCTCTCTTCTTATAGGAAAACCTCCAGCTGTGGTAACTGGAATGTTCATATATGAAGTGAACAAAGGAAAACTACATAGGTAGCAGCAGAAGTGAGCAACAAAAGAAGGATATTGAAATGGTATGAAAAGATCATTAATGTGGAACTGATGACACGGACCAGACAACAAGTGCCAGTGGAACAAGAGATGGGAAACCTGTTGATAGTATTACAAGGCAGTCCTTGCTCTGGAATTGCCAGGGTAAGAGAGGTAGAGTGAGACTGAAGAACACATGGAGAAGAGAACTGGTGATAGACATGACATGACATGCTTGAACTGATGGCATGGGACAGGAAGACTTGGTATAAGTTTGTTGACAGCCTGTGCTTCTTAGGGAGCTGAAGGGTGATAGTGAAGGCTGATCTATTTCTACATTTGTGAGCAATGAACATGTTTTCAGTTTGTTTGATAGCAGTTCTCTTGTAACATGTTTTCAGTTTGTTTGATAGCAGTTCTCTTGTAACATGTTTTCAGTTTGTTTGATAGCAGTTCTCTTGTAACATGTTTCAGTTTGTTTGATAGCAGTTCTCTTGTAACATGTTTCAGTTTGTTTGATAGCATTTCTCTTGTAACATGTTTCAGTTTGTTTGATAGCAGTTCTCTTGTAACATGTTTTCAGGTTGTTTGATAGCAGTTCTCTTGTAACATGTTTTCAGGTTGTTTGATAGCAGTTCTCTTGTAACATGTTTTCAGGTTGTTTGATAGCAGTTCTCTTGTAACATGTTTCAGTTTGTTTGACAGCAGTTCTCTTGTAACATTCTTTCATGTTCATGGCTCTGACTAATTTCCAGTTTTTCCTCTTTCTCTATCTGAGCCAGGCTTTGTCCCTCTTGGCAAACTATTTTGTATGTGTCTGGTTTAATGTTATTTTTTAAATGTTGTTGCAGTTATGTCTTTGGATGAGATGTTCACTGCAGATCTTTATTTTCTTTCTCTGCTGTATTTCTGGCATTGGCCTCTTCACCTTCACGCTTTTGCAGTTCCTTTGTCCTTATGGCAGATGTGAAACAGAAATCAAGAAGAGAATAGGAATGGCCAAAGTTACATTCAACAACATGAAACATATACTGACATCTAAACAGTTATCTCACAAATTAAAACTGAGAATCATAAAGTGTTATATATATTCTGCATTTCTGCATGGTGCAGAAACATGGACGATGAATAAGCATTTGGAAGAAAGAATTGAGGCTCTTGAAATGTGGATATATAGAAGAATGGGGCTTATCTCATGGAAAGAGAAGAAAACAAATAAGGAGGTCCTAGAAAATCTAGGTATGAATAGAGAACTAATGAGGGAGATCAAAAATTTATAATTCATCATTCCTCTGTGGAAGAGCTGAAGGCACTCATAACTGTGATCCCAAGAGGCTGTACTAATTGACTGCTACCTTTGGGTTTTTTTATTTCAAAACATTTTAAGTACGAGGAGTGACCAGATGCATGCATGAACCAAATCATGTTGTTTTAAAACAGAAAAAAACAATGAAGCAGCCAGTGACATGAGTTTGTGAATGAATGAAATAATCCTAAAAGCCTGTGTAGCATAAGAGAACTGGCAAATCTTTTAGTACATGGATGGTCATATTCACAGGTGCTTTTGCAAATGGTGGCTCTGTAGCTCAAAAGCTGTTTAGGATATTGATTTTACACGTTCAAATTTGTCAGTAATGAACTTAATAATAATAATAATATCTTTTTTATTTGATACTTTTCATTAGCTTTTTTTAATTAAAAAATTTGTAATATTTAATTTTATTTTAAGAAACGTCTCATGTCTTTAGTTTGTAAGTTAAAGAAATCTTTATGGTTGTAATGCCACACCTTTTTCTGTGAACCAGGCTCAAGCCCTGAAACCGGAACTAGAAATGACACTTCTGAACCTTGGCTGCAAGTGTAAAGCCGTGATCTGCTGCAGAGTCACTCCACTGCAGAAAGCTTTGGTGGTTGATCTTGTCAAACGTCATAAAAAGTCTATTACACTTGCTATAGGAGATGGAGCTAATGATGTTAGCATGATCAAAAGTAAGTGCTTGCAATCTTTTTGGAGGGGTAAAGGCAGGATTTTTGTAGAAAGTAACAAGAATTTAAGCGTAGTTTGTACATATTTACCGGGGGTGGGGGGTCACAGAGAAGACAAAGAAAGAATAGTCTACTGCTTCCAAGCATACCATAAGAAGCCACTAACATATGGTTGTGCATAAGGTTGGCAGCCTCATGACGCCAAAAACAAATAACATATAGCTAGAGAAACCATTGCTGCAAGAGGATACCAATGATTTGGTGCAGGTTTTCCTGCTTGGAGGCCAGCTGTAGTCTTGGCTTCATGCTCCATAAGGTTTATAGACAAAGCCGTGATGATATACACGTATAAAAAATTTTATGTGTACAGACAAAGCCATGATGATCTACGTATATAAGTAATTTAATGTTTATAGACAATGCCGTGATGATCTACTTATGTAAGTAATTTAATGTTCATAGACAAAGCCATGATGATATACATTTTGCAGATGACATTGCTCTTCTGTCCCATAACTGTAACCAGATGCAAGACAAAATGAAAATACTTTATGAGGGGCCACTGCAAGTGGACCTGAAGATACACAGGTGAAAGTCTAAGATAATGAGAATAAATGCAAGAAGCTTGTTGCGTGATAAATTCTCGCAACATCGTTTTATTTCAATATCTGTTTTATAACGCAAGGGCAACAACTGCTTGAAATCTATAGTCACTTTTCTCGGTAAGCATTTGTCTTCTCGCGTTAGTATCGAATGCAGTTAACTTTTGAGCTGTGGTCATTTTTGCGCTGGACTGCGCATGACTTGTCTTGTTGTTTGGTCGAGCGGTTTCCGCCTACCACTAGTGGGAGTGAGCGATTTGGAATGGCGAAAGAGATGCCTCGTTGAAGAGGGGATCTCCGCTTTTTTTTGTTCTGTCAGGGATGTGTAGTCCTCTTATGGATATTTCGTTTAGTCGAGATAATACCTCTAGTGTTTTCCCACATGTCGGGAGGCGTGATATTTCTGTGTATTTCATGAAAGCAAGGTAAATTGACTTTTTCATTAACTCTATTGATTTTGGGTCGTGAGCGATTTCGATTCATAGCCTGTCTGCGAAAGTCGTCGTCACGAGATGTTTTTTCCCAGCTCACATGTCGCTGCATTGTACTGCATCGGTTGATGCAGGTACCAAGGACCATTACTTGCTACTTTGTTAAATGAACTAGGTTTAGAAAACCTTTATTATCTAGAGGATATTCTTGAGGACATTATTTATACTTCGGCAGACGTGTCTGTCTTGCTGAAGTCAAACTAAGGAGAGTGAACTGATCTCATACATCTGGTTATCTCCTGGCTGTTATAGAAAGGGATGGAGTTTTCCACCTGACTACATTTACAGCACTTTGAAATATAACATGCATCTGACTCATCATTGTAATGCTGTCTACCGTTTATTGCTGTATTGAATGTTGCTGTGATAATGACTGTTTGATGTGCCTACACATTTGCGTAACCATTTTGTCACTGTGGCGTCCACAATAAATAATGAAGAAAAACGTCAACGGCTGTTTCAAGACTCATTGACTTTATACGTCATGAGTTTACTGACGTCCTATGTGGATTGCCCTGTTATTGTTGCATGAACATTGTTTTGACTGAACACATCTACACACTACACAAAACCAGACATGCGGATGCCATCCATCATCATATGGCATCACGCATCATTTGGTGGCCATAAGCTGGTTTGATTCTGGTACTAGCAAACACGGGGTCCCTTACCCACTTCATTTTTTGAGAAGGTCAAGTGCCGGTTGAAACGGGTTGTTTTCTGAAGAAGGCCAAGTACCGATTTCCATCAACTTACTTTTGGATTAGAAGGTCAAGTGCCGAAACAACTCAACACACAGTATTTCAGAAGCTCTTGTACCATCGTGTTAGCAGTGGAAGCAGTTCAGATGTGCCATCATCGTTGGAGCTTCGCTCTTTAGGACGTTGATTGACATCCGTTTTTCTGCTGTTCTACGATTGGAAGCCTTTAAGTTAAGTGGCCTGTTTGTATGTAAACTGTGCCCTTATACTTCTGCTGAGTCTTCTGTGTATCATCTCATTCTATATATTATATGTCTATATGTTATTTGTATATTTATATGTTTATATTTCAGCGGGTTCTCGGTTGGGTGGTGTCTCCGTTAGATTATGCCACGTCATAGAGGTCGTCTATTGTGAGCGTTTTCTGTAGGGTTTGCAAATTTCCGATACTGGAATTTGCTATGCGACTTCTGTTGCTATTTATGTTAGCTGTGATGACATGTTTTAATATTGTTTTCGTTATTATTTCACATTCTTTAGTTTTGTTGTGATTTGTTTGTATTTGTTAGCCTACTCTTGTCTATAATTTAGTTTCATACAACATTTTTGTTTATACACTGTGGTGTCATGTATTTTGTTTAATTCTATCGCAGATATCGTCACATTTTTTGTGATATTTCATTAATTTCTGCTTTATTTTTAGTTGATTTCTGCGAAAGTTTTTGTATTGTTGCTGATCTTTGTTATTGTTTACATTGTTATTGTTTACATTGTTTGTATTGTTTACATTTTCAATGTTTACATTCTGCATGTGTTTACATAGTCATTGTTTACAGTTATAGTAATTAGTTAATGGGCTATGCTAATGCACTGTTACTACTATACTGATGATAAATGAATGATGAATAGTGTCGTGCACTATTGAATGAGAAGTGCACTTATGATCAAGATTTGAGTGCTGATATTTCATATACAAGTTCTTTGATTGGAGACTTGTTTCCCACAGAGACTGGGATAATATAATGTGATGTGAATATACAAGTGCTTAATTAAGACTTGTTACACTTAGGTTTGAAATAAATTAGTTAATTATTTCAGGTTTTGGACTCATATGTTAGACAACATGTCTACATTTGAGCACTTTATTGAGCAGGGTAAATTGCTTGGGAAGACTGGTGATAAGTTAGAAGAATTTGCAACTGCTCGATATGATAAAGCAATGGAAGCTGAACAAAAGAAACTGCATATGGAAGCTGAACAAAAGAAACTGCAGATGCAGGTGGATGAAAAGAGATTCCAAATGGAAATGGAAAAACAAAAAAAAGGGAATCAGAAGCTGAGGAAAGAAAGCTACAGCTAGAGGCTGAGAATAAAAGACTTGAAAAAGAAGCTGAGAATAAAAGACTTGAAAAAGAAGCTGAAAATAAAAGACTTGAAAAAGAGGCTGAAAATAAAAGACTTGAAAAAGAAGCTGAAAATAAAAGACTTGAAAAAGAAGCTGAAAATGAAAGACTTCAAATGCAGGCTCAAGCTGAAGAAAGGAAGTTACAAAGAGAGTCTGATGAGAGGAAAGCAAAAATGGAACATGAAGAAAAACTCTTAGCTTTAGAGTTGGAGAAATTGAAATTGACGAGCATGAGTAATGGTAATGATTCAAACAAGGGTTCATCTTCTGGGAAGGCTAATAATGATACTTTTAAGATTAAGTTACCAACATTTAGTCCTTCCAGTGATGACATAATGTTCTATCTGGACAGATTTGAACAAGCATGTACAGCTCATAACATAGACAAAGCAAAATATGTTTATCAGTTATCAGGGATACTGACAGGTAAAGCTCTAAGTATATTAAATATGGTGGATGAACCTGACAAGAGCAATTATGAGGTTGTCAGGGCCGCTTTGTTAAAGAAATATCAGCTTAACGAAGACGGCTATCGTCTACAATTTAAAAACATGTTACCTGAAAATGGAGTTGAATTCTCCGAGTTTATTGCAAGAATACGCATTACTTTCTCACGATGGGTTGAACTATCTAAGACGGAAAAAACTTATGAAGGACTTATGGACTTAATACTTAGAGACAAAGTCATGTCGTCTGTCAATGAGTCTTTCCTTGCTTTCCTTCATGAACGTAAACCTAAAACAATAAGAGAAATGGAAGATTTCTGTTGCCAATACGTAACTGCGCACCCACACATAACCATGGGTAACTCTAAGGTGAAAGAAGGTTTACCAGTTGCTTCGGCAGCTCCGTATGGTCAAAACTTTGCTCGTAGATCCCAACAAAATTTTGATAGAAAGGGCAGCGGTAATTTCTGTCAAAATCATGGAAACCAATTTCATGGTGATTCTTCTTCGAAGAATTGGAGACAACCTGATAGTGGTCGTTACTATCACCCTAATAATTATAAGCATTTCAAAAGAGGATATGGTAATAGAGGTTATTCCTGCCGAAGACCTCAGAACCAAACAAATAGATGTTCGCATCAATGTGAACATGATAGTAATCGTGGTAACTGGAATTCGAACCAGTATAACAATTACAATAGAGACAATAATAACTGCAGAGATAATAATAACTCTGATAACTTCAGAGGTAATAATAGTCGGGGTAGATCTCAACACAAAAAAAAGAGATATCAGCAGGCTAATGCTGTACAACAGGAAACTGAGGGAGCCTGTAATCATGTTGTTGATAGTAAAAACTTTGACGCTGTCACTAGTTCTGCTTTTGACTTTGAGAGAGCAAACAAATGCCCCCAATGCAGTACTTTATTCGAACCGGGTACCATAACTACTTTGAGTTGTGGTCACCCACTTCCCGCTCTTCCTGCTGCTGTTGCGCATGACGGGAGGGGTTCTTTAATTCTACATAAGGGTCTTGTTAATGATACTCCGGTCTCACTACTTTTCGATTCCGGATGCACCACTATTGGTGTTAGACATCGCTTGTAGATCCATCTTGTGCTACAGGAAGGGTTATTAAATGTGTCACATTTGGCGGCACTCTAGAAAAATATCCTACTGCTGTAATTCGCATTGCCACTCCTTTCTTTACTGGAGATGTGCATGCTTGTCTCTTACCTAATCCTATTGCGGACCTTATTATTGGTCGTATTCACGGAGTTAGAGAGTGTACCCCACAGCAGATTGCTGCTTGGGAAGATAATAACATGCAAGCTACAAATGCAGTAGTTACAAGAGCACAAGCTCTACAAACACCCGAAACTTCACTGAATAGTGATAATGAAGTTGATAGCCAAGATAGTCACTTAGTAATTACTCGTGACTCTTTCATAAAATTGCAAGAAGAAGATCCTTCTTTAAAAAAATTCTTCGTTCTTGCGAAGAAAGGTGATCCGAATCAGGATACAAATAGAAAATCTTGGATTGCAATGAGAAACGGCGTACTTGTACGTATGGTACAAGATTCGACTACGTCGGCACATTCGCAAATTCTTGTTCCCAAGAGCATGAGAGTCCAAATATTACAACATGCTCATGACTCGCAATGTGCTGGACATATGGGTTTTGCCCGTACGAAGTCGAGAGTCCTTGCGGATTTCTTTTGGCCTTTTGTCAATAAGGACATTCGTATTTACTGCCGATCATGCAAGGTATGTCAGGAGGTCAAATCTAGAGGACCACGACATGCTGCGCCTATCCAGGCTGCTGACATTCCTATTCGGCCGTTTCAGAAAATGGCCATAGATATTATTGGCCCTTTTAAGGTCAAGTCGGCCAGAGGACATCAGTTTATCCTTACATGTGTCGATATGTGCACACGTTGGCCAGAGGCTATTCCTCTTAAGAGCATATCTACTACAGATATCGCAGATGCTCTTTGGTTGATATTTGCTCGCTTGGGGTTCCCCAGAGAAATATTGTCAGACCATGGCACTCAACTCATATCTGACACTATGTCACAGGTAATGTCTACCTTACATATTGAACGATCTCTCAGTAGTATCTACCATCCTATGTCTAATGGGTTAGTTGAGCGTATGAATAGAACGCTCAAGACTTTGCTTGGTAAGATAACTGAAGATCATCCTCAAGATTGGGACAGGGTTTTACCCGCGGCTCTCTTTGCCTATAGAGAAGTCCCTAATGAACACACAGGATTTTCTCCCTTCGAACTTATCTTTGGCGCGCGTCCATGCGGCCCTATGTCTTTATTACACGATCTCATCACTGCCGATGATATTAGCGATGAAACTCAATCCTCATATGAGTATGTCATTGCTCTTAGACAAAAGATCATTGAGGCATGTAAGCTAGCAACTGCTTCATCAGAAATTGCTAAAGAGAAGGCAAGGCAGTTTGCTAACAAGAATAGATGTCTACGACAACTTTGTCCAGGTGACAAAGCATTCGTCCTACTCCCCAGTAGGGAAAATAGACTTCTTATTGCATGGAAAGGTCCGTATGCAATAGGCTCTCGGATTTCCGATGTTGACTATGTGGTCGATATTGATGGAAAGCATAAAACTTTCCACATAAACATGCTTTCGGAATTTCACGAACGTCCGGACTATTTGCTGCCTATTTTCCAGGCAACGGATGATGCTCCTGCACCTCACGGTCATTATTCATCCCTGTCTGTCATTCAGGATGAGGAAGCTACCTTCTCTGATGTCAACCTTCCCCTTCCAGTGGTTCCATTACATTCTACGGAATCTTGGAAAAACGTTTCTGTTTCTCCTAATCTTTCTGGTGACGAACATCGACAAGTCTCGTCGATGTTACAAACATTTCAGGATGTTCTCACTGACATTCCTGGACACACAGATGTCATAGAACATGACATAATTCTTACCGACAATAATCCAATTAGGGTTAGGCCGTATCCTATTCCTATACACTTTCAGTCGCAAGTGGAAAAGGAATTGGATGAAATGATTCAATTAGATATAATTGAACCATCGACTTCACCATATTCTTCTTCCATGGTTATTGTCCGGAAGAAGGATAAGAACATACGAATTTGCGTTGATTATCGCAAATTGAATCAGGTCACAAAGTTCGACGCTGAACCGATGCTTTGTTAGAAGATCTACTGATTAGACTTTCTAATTCTAGATTCTTCACTAAACTTGACTTGTCTAAAGGTTATTGGCAAGTGCCTTTAGCAGAGCATGCCAAACCTCTTACTGCTTTTTCTACACCTAGGGGTCTATTTCAATGGAATGTTATGCTTTTGGTCTCATGAACGCCCCTGCCACTTTCGTTCGCATGATGCGTCGAATTCTGTCACATCGTTCGGATGTCATCGCATACTTAGATGACATCTGTCTCTTCAGTGATACCTGGGAAGATCACTATTTAGGGTTATATGACTTACTGTCCACTCTACGTGAGAATAATTTGACAGCAAAACCTTCTAAAGCTTTTGTTGGTTTTGGTGAAATCTCTTTCCTGGGTCATCGTGTTGGTCATGGTCTCTTGAAGACAGAAGACCACAATACTTCCAAAATACTGAACATCTCTGTTCCTAAAACGAAGAAAAACAAGTTAGGAGTCTCTTAGGTTTAATTCAATTTTATGGGAGATTTATTCCAAATTTATCTTCGATCATGGCACCTCTCTCAACATTGTTGAAGAAAGGTTCGCCTAATCTGGTCCGTTGGTCTGAAGAATGCCAATCTTCACTAGACCAAATCAAGAATATATTTTCTTCTCCTCCCATCTTAAGATTACTTACTCTTGATAGGACTTTTTGTCTTCGGAGTGATGCTTCATCCACTGGGATTGGAGCAGCACTGATGCAAGAATATGCAAATACTCTGCATCCTGTTATGTACATTTCTAGAAAACTAAATGCGGCAGAGAGGAACTACTCGGTTTTAGACCGTGAGTTGTTAGCGATGGTTTGGTCAATTCTAAAGCTACAAAGATTCCTCCTGGGCGCACATTTCATTCTAGAGACTGATCAGAAAGCTCTTACAGCTATTCAGACTAAGAATTTGAAGAGTTCGAGATCCACTCGATATGCTATAGCTCTTCAACCTTTTCACTTCACGGTACGAGCTATCCGTGGTGCGGATAATGTGATGGCTGACATTTTGTCTAGATGCCCACATGACTCCAACTAATACTTCTGTCCTATATTTCTATATATTACAGAGTCATAACACACCTATATTTCTACAATAGATTAGCACATCTGTACTTACTTTATATGTACACACTATCGTGCTTTGTTGTCATCTTCTTCTGTTCGTTTTTTAAAATGATAGAGGAGGACTGAGTAGTTAATATAAGGGCCGTTAGTTTACTAAACAGCCACAATTATTAATAATGTATTGTACCTTATGAAGCATATTAGTTATTAATTAGCATTATATTGCTTGTACTTTCTCAGAATGTCATTGTTGAGCTGAGGACTTACCTTACGAGTTCTAGATTGTGTACTTACCCTCGGAATACCAGAGCATATGTCCTGGATCGTCATGTAGTTTAACTTTACTATGTACTTATGTCATTACATGTCAAAGAATGTACTATTTAAATTTTCCTATCAGATTTGTACATCCATTTTTAAAGACAATATTAGAGTATGCTGTTTAATGATGATTATAGTAACTTGCATACGTATATTGTGTTTACATGCTAACGTGATGTGTGTTGGTGACACCTCCCCGATGTGAATATTTTTTGAGACATATTTATTTTTCTGTTGAGGTATATCCTCACCAGACACTCTATAATTAGCCTATTGTTTGGCAATTTAATTAATTATCAGCGCATAATTCGTGCATTTTGAGCCGCTTATCGGTTGCTCTTTGATATTGAAAAAAAAAAAATATGTTCCACATTTTTTTTTTATCGGGAGGAGGTGGTGATATGTTGCGTGATAAATTCTCGCAACATCGTTTTATTTCAATATCTGTTTTATAACGCAAGGGCAACAACTGCTTGAAATCTATAGTCACTTTTCTCGGTAAGCATTTGTCTTCTCGCGTTAGTATCGAATGCAGTTAACTTTTGAGCTGTGGTCATTTTTGCTCTGGACTGCGCATGACTTGTCTTGTTGTTTGGTCGAGCGGTTTCCGCCCACCACTAGTGGGAGTGAGCGATTTGGAATGGCGAAAGAGATGCCTCGTTGAAGAGGGGATCTCCGCTTTTTTTTGTTCTGTCAGGGATGTGTAGTCCTCTTATGGATATTTCGTTTAGTCGAGATAATACCTCTAGTGTTTTCCCACATGTCGGGAGGCGTGATATTTCTGTGTATTTCATGAAAGCAAGGTAAATTGACTTTTTCATTAACTCTATTGATTTTGGGTCGTGAGCGATTTCGATTCATAGCCTGTCTGCGAAAGTCGTCGTCACGAGATGTTTTTTTTCCAGCTCACATGTCGCTGCATTGTACTGCATCGGTTGATGCAGGTACCAAGGACCATTACTTGCTACTTTGTTAAATGAACTAGGTTTAGAAAACCTTTATTATCTAGAGGATATTCTTGAGGACATTATTTATACTTCGGCAGACGTGTCTGTCTTGCTGAAGTCAAACTAAGGAGAGTGAACTGATCTCATACATCTGGTTATCTCCTGGCTGTTATAGAAAGGGATGGAGTTTTCCACCTGACTACATTTACAGCACTTTGAAATATAACATGCATCTGACTCATCATTGTAATGCTGTCTACCGTTTATTGCTGTATTGAATGTTGCTGTGATAATGACTGTTTGATGTGCCTACACATTTGCGTAACCATTTTGTCACTGTGGCGTCCACAATAAATAATGAAGAAAAACGTCAACGGCTGTTTCAAGACTCATTGACTTTATACGTCGTGAGTTTACTGACGTCCTATGTGGATTGCCCTGTTATTGTTGCATGAACATTGTTTTGACTGAACACATCTACACACTACACAAAACCAGACATGCGGATGCCATCCATCATCATATGGCATCACGCATCAAAGCTATAACAAGATTGCACTTGAAGAAACACCGATACAAGATGTAGGATCATACCATCTATCTTAACAGCAAAATAGACAAGAGTTGGAGTGATTGACAGTGATACTAAAGTGAACTACAAAAGGCAAGAAAAGCTTTCATTGCATTAGGAAACATAAGGAAAAGAAGAAATCAAGCCAAACACAAAAATAAGAATCTTCAACTCACATGTCCCATTAGTCCTACTGTATGGTTCTAAACCAGGGGTCTGCAACCCAGGAGCTTTTGGGATCTACTTTACTAACACTGAGCTGCTCTAAAGTGTATGTGTATTTTAAAAAGGGGGTATGATGAACCTAACAAAGAAAAAAATTACGTTCCTATCTCATGCAGTTCACGAACTTATTTTTGTAGCCAGCTCTAGTGTTTTCATTGGGAATGTGGAAAAAAATACCTTTGATATCGGGGACACCCCGATTTTAAATGCCGGTGAGAGAGGGCTAGTCCAAAATGTCCCTAGTTTAAATAGTTTTTTTTTTCCCTCGGCAGTCACCTAAAGATCTACCAAACCATCAACTGGGATCTACAGGTAGATTGGGATCGATTGGTTGCCAACCCCTGCTGTAAACCATGGGAACAACAACAAACAACAACCAAGAAGTGACAGATTTTCATAAATGGGTGCTGCCATAGAACAGAAGGATTAAAATGGTATGACAAAGATCAGCAATGTGGAACTGATGACAAGAACCAGACAAGTGCCAGTGGAACATGAGATGAGAAGAAGACGCTGGCACTGGATATGATACACATTGAGAAAACCTGTTGATAGCATTGCAAGACAGTCTTTGTTCTGGAATCCCCAGGCTAAGGGGTAGGAGACCAAAGAGTACACGGAGAAGAGAACTGGAGACAGAAGTTAGGGGGAATGAGGAAGACTTGGAAAGACCTTGAGCGGATGGCACGGGACAGGAGGACTTGGCATGTGTTTGTTGAAGGCCTATGCTCCTTGGGGAGCTAAAGGATAATTGATGATAATGATAAGTTTACACACACAAAGTCTTCATCAGGGACATGATGTACAACATACAACAGACAGACAGTGTACCCAATCTACCTGCATAAACTGAGATGAAAAATTTAAAATCAAAGGTATAGTTGCTGTGGTAAATTCAGGTCTGAACCACAGCCGGAAACACACGTGTGGGATAATACAATACCAACTGCAGATCTGGAAGAGGGAGGTGTGAAAACACAGTCGGAAGCCAGTTTGACAATTTTTTTTTTTTTTTATGGAGAAAAGTGGAGAGAGCAGATGGAAAAAAAAAATAAAAATCATACTTAATAAATAATACTGCTAAATAAGTTAGAAAATAAAAATAATAGAACATAAATAAATGAAAAACTTACTTACTTACTTAGTCGTTCCCCTTCTACCGTGAGGTGTAGAGGTATAAATGAAAAAAAAAAAAAAAAATGTAATTATTAAAAAGTAATATATAGAGTAAAAACCATTATATATAAGAGGCAAGCAATTTAACCACTCCACCAGTTGGATACTACTGCATTTTACAAAACAGATTTTATTTCCTTTCTTGTTATTTCTGCACTCACTGTATTTTCATTCGCTGCATTTTTTCTTCAGTGGCTCATATAGGCATTGGCATAAGTGGCCAAGAAGGCATGCAAGCCGTTCTGGCAAGTGACTATTCCATAGCACAATTTAGATACCTGGAGCGTCTCCTGCTGGTCCATGGGCGCTGGTCATACTTGAGGATGTGCAAATTTTTAAAATACTTTTTCTATAAAAATTTTGCCTTCACCTTGTGTCACTTCTGGTTTGCTTTCTTCTGTGGATTTTCTGCCCAGGTAGGGAAATAGCACCTGTGTGTATGTTAGATTGATGTATTAGTCCTTTAATTATACAGAAATGTGGGGATTTCTAATTTTGTTAAAATCAAACATTAATGAACATCACAAATGCGTGCAATGGAACAATGTAGAAGAATGTGCAGTCAAGTTTGAATCTGGAAGCCGGCTGTTTCTAATGTTATTGTTATTGTGGTTCACAATTGGCATCATTGCACTCCGGGCAAGCCCACAGAAGCTCAGTCTTCCTCAGTTAATGTTGAAAGGTATGAATGCTGATTGTTCCTGTAGCATGCTAATTGCATGCCTACCTGACCTATCCTCTCATACATCCATTCCTGCTAATTTGACATTTGATGCCAAATTCCCTTATCCATATCCAGTGTTCTCACTATGGGTGATCTCGAGGCTAGTCTGTCAGCAGCTCTCTCATTGCTGCATACTTCTGCATGACCAAGATAGAAGATCCATGCCAGTTACTGAAAGGCTGAAGATCTATGCCAGTTACTGAAAGGCTGAGGCCTCTATGTATGTTCTCCATTCATGTCGTAGCCATTTTTTTTTTTTACCTTCCAAAACTTCCAATGTAATATGCGTAAAAGGACCCTCTTTACTATCTTGTTTTATGGATTAAAAGTCTTTTTAACAGTCCCATGTCTGTTTCCAGTTCTCTTTTCTGTGTGTTTTGAGTTTTCCTTTATTTCAGGAGCCACATAGCGCAGTGGTTAGTGCACTGGTTTCCTAGCTCAGTTGAGGTGGGATTTTTTAGACCACAAACGGGTTGTGATGAGCGAAAAAAGAACAATAATAATGCAAGAAAATCGTAAAACCTGAAAAAAATACCGAAACAAGAAAGTAAATAATTAATGAAAAAAAAAGAATGAACAAAACTTTGGAACAAGTAAAAGGTCACTTAGCTAGATCCGTAGATGCTTGGAATAGAACACTGAGGTAGCTTGTCCAAGAAATCATTTCATAGAGTGCGGCAATTTTTCCTGTCTCTTGTAATGTTAGTTTATTGGCGATTTTAGATTTTATTTTGTTTGAGAGTTTGTTTCTGGGATTAAAAAACAAACAAACTTAAGGAGTGATTCAATTACCCAGTTGATTACTTAGTTCTTAAAGAGGATTATTTTGTTTTTAAACTAGATTTTATTTTGTTTGTGAGATAAAAAAACAAAAACATAAACTCATGTTTGTCAAATGGCAGTTATTGCTCATTGTTTTGGTGTTTGTTTTATCCAATAGATACAATTGAGGATATAAAAATCTAAAAATAAATAGTGACTATTCAGTCACCCAGTTGATTACTTAATTCTTAAAGAGGATTATTTTGTTTTTAAACTAGGCTGCTTAATTCTGAAATAACTATTTTTCTAGAAACTGGGTAAATTGTTGGTTAAGTCAGAAAATTTAGCTCTTAATGTGTATGACTGAGTTCTTATACTTGGTTATTTAATCATAAAACTGGAGTACTTTGTTCTT
This sequence comes from Oreohelix idahoensis, assembly GCA_024509875.1. NCBI lineage: Eukaryota > Metazoa > Mollusca > Gastropoda > Stylommatophora > Oreohelicidae > Oreohelix > Oreohelix idahoensis. Next base: position 333,383 of record JAMPIV010003473.1, on the reverse strand, counting down.
AAATTTAAGTATTTAGTTTTTAATCATGATTACTTTGTTTTTTACTCTATGAATTTTTATTTCTCAGACTCTGTTTGATCCATTTTTCATCTCACTGTACAATGTGTTTTATACATCTCTGCCTGTTCTTGTATTGGGAATATTTGATCAGGTAAGTGGATACATGTTATAAATAGATGCACACAGTGACATTTTGTTGTTGATTCCACATGTAATGACCATTGTTTCTGCAGAACTAAAATGTAAACGCTTGCTGTGAAAGTGAGAATGCTGAGAATAATAAGGCTTGCCTAAGTTACCATATTTACATTTCAGTTTGTAGGGAGAATTCTTTGAATGCTGTAAGCAAGAACAATCTCAAAAGCAAGTTCAGTTTCTCCAGAGAAAACAGATAGGTGTGATTACCACTATAACCATCAGGCTGTGAAACTTGTTTTGTTTGCTTTAAGAAGAGATCCAGACACCATTGAAAGACTCATACATTTTCCACATTAATATGAGTCCCAGAAACAGCATGCAGAAGATAGATGTGGAGTGACAAAGGTGGAGAAGGCCCAGTTTTTTTTTTTTGCTTTGCATGCCATAGTGGGCAACTGGCATTGGAAAAAATGTTTTAAGTATTTAAAATGATAGATTTTAAAGAAAGTGTGACAGGTAGGCCTACTCCTACTACTTAAGCGCGAATAGCGCTACTATTAAGTAGAATATTGTATTACAGTCTAGCTAGCTACAAGTCGTAAACAAATGACGTCATCGAATCTGGTGTAGGGAAATGAAATAGCTAAAACCGGAAGAAAAAAAAGAAAGGGGAGTTAAGTTAGGGGAGAGAGAGAGTTTTGGTTTGCGGAGCGGGAAGGTCGTCATGCTGGTTGTGTTAGATTTTGTAGCTAGAAAGTTTTAAGATTGACATGTATACTTCAAATGGATGTGAACGCCTAGAACTGACAGTGATAAGTAAAACAGTGTATTAAATAGTTTTCAGTAAACTTGAATACATTGTGTTGTATGATTTTTACGGACAGAAAGGTCGAAAACAGGCAACACTCTGACATGTCAACATTGGGTCACTAAACACAGGCAGGCTTAACAGTGAGCTGATTGAGAATGAAAGTCTTCATCATACATGAGCTGCAAGAAAACCTGGGTTGAAAATAGAACATCTAGAAAATCACACCTCTTGCGAAAGCAAGTCTACAAACTAGATGACTTGGCCATCAGTACGGTCAGACACATAAGTCCGGTCACAAAAGCTACTCAAGCAGTTAAAACAAAAAGGCTTAAAAACGTAGGCCAGGCTACTGTAAGCAAAATTTAAATTAAAGACACCTCGGCCATATGAACTTGGAACCTCAGGACACGTGTGTGAGGGAAATTAGAAAACATCACGAGGGAAATGTTTTTAAAAGAGAATTAAGTTAATTTAGATTATGTGAAATGCTGTATATCAGAATAGGCGATATATACTCTGATAATGGCAAACAAATTTATTCCAGAGGATGCTTAGTCTGTTGTATGTAGTAAATCATGCTTGCATGGCTTAGTGACAAGATTGTATTTATCAGTTTCCTTTGCCAAAGGTATCGTCGGCAGAGCACGATCTCCTTAGCTCCCGCTATGATTCTTGTTTGAAAAATAACTCATGGTAGCATTGCAATAGATGGTGGAAATATTTGGTCACCCTGGAAGAGCCACCATACTAGGGAATAGGCAAGGGATGTCCCTTAGGGAGTCCATCTGCCTGGTGCCACCCCGCTCGCCCTCCAGACAGCCAGTGTTTATGACTGTTCAACCAACAGTCATGCAGTCCCTCAGCACACTGGTTCACTTTAGACTTGGGGTCATTCTTTATGACATAGATCTAAAAGTGCTTCAAACATGTCCCTTCTTGCTTCAAACATGGCAATAGACAACATTACGAATGCCTCAAGATGGTGACGTATATATGGACATTACGAATTTCCACCTTTTTGTACTGTAGAACCACGTGTTGACTAGAGTTCTACCGACCTTATTACAGTTCTGAAACAGCTCTGATAATGTAGTCAATATTATACTAAAGCATGTAGCTAACAGAAATTAATTTTATAAATAAGGACTGACTATTCAGCATGATTATGAGAACAATTAGTTTAAAAATCATTAAGTCTGATAGTTTATGTCAATTCAAGAAGCTATTACTTAATCAAAGTGCTTTCTGTTTTTGTAAGTCGTTGGTAAGATAGTACATTTTACCATACGCTGAAAATTTAGATGTTATAAATTTACTTACGTGTCATTAATATTAGAATTATCTCCTGTATCATCAGCTGGTCTTGTCTATAATCGAGTATGGCCTGGGAATACTCACGCTGCCAATATCACAGTGTGAACAACTGGAATGCATTCAAAATGAAGGGATGCGTATAGTCTTGGGCTGTACGCAAGATACCCCCATTGTGATGATGCAGCACATGCTTGGATTGCTGTCAGTTAGATCCAGATACACGATGGCCCAGGTAAAAGCGTATATGCGAGTAACCACAGACAAAAGGCATCCTCTGCATGCGAACGTAACTGACATCAAAGGAGCAAGAATAAAGAGGGGGATGTCATGGATGGCGCAGGCAGAGGAGACAATTAGACAGGTGACCACAGTTGAAAATATATTCAAGGGAGACGAGTGGAGTAAGTCAGATGGAAGCTGGATGAACTACCAGCAAGTCATCATCAGCCTTGGTAGAGAGTGCAGAACTTGGGCCAATGGGAGAGCAGACCTAGAAATTGGTCAGCTTATAAACGTTTATGCTGGGGATGATGATGCCATTGTGTACACTGATGGGTCTGTAACCCGTGGTAATAAATCAGGGTGGGGCTTCTCTGCTAGAGTAAATGGCAGAAACGTCGCTGAAGAAAGTGATGATAACAACCTCCAGCATGAAAATGGAGGTAGAGGCAGTTACTGCTGTCTTAAGATGGCTGTCTGAGACATTATTAACAAAGGTAGTTATTGTATCAGACTCACAATCCATGATTCGAAAGGTCCAAAATGGTTGGCTTCGATATGAATGGAAAACCTCCATAGAAGCATAAAATCTTCAGGAACTGATATGGATCTGCTGTCCTCGTCATGCAGGGGTTCGCGGCAATGAAAGAGCTGACACACTAGCTTCGAGAGCACCCATAGAAGGTGCATTGAACATGGATAAGAGAGAAATACTGAAGGCAATTCATGATCGCCTATTAGAGAATGACACTGCAATCGATGAATCATCAAGGCTGAGACTGCTGGAATTTGGCATCAAACGTAAAGACCAGCAGGGATGGACGTATGAGAGGACACATCCGGCGTGTATACAACCGTTGCGCAACAGGAACAATTAGCATTCATACCCTTCGAGATTTACTGAGGGAGACTGAGCACCTATGGGTTTGCCTGGAGTGCAATGATGTCGATTCTGATTAACATTAACATTGAAACAGTCATTTTTTAAAATCACTATTAGGCTTCCTGAGAAGCATACGCTTCCAACAAAATTTCTGCAAATATTTCTGTCCCTGACATTCTGCTTCTTATTCCTCTCATACCCACCTTCACCTCTGGTCTCCATTCTGCTTGGGGAATTTTGTCAGTTTTTTGGTTTAAACCTTGAGGGTCCCAGATCAAAGATTTCTTGGTGATACAAGCCAGTGACTGCCTTGATGTGTGATTTACTTGCAGACAACATATTTTCCCTCACCTTTTGTTGCACCAACTGGTCCTGTCCTTCATTTTCATGTTGATGATCCTGTCATGCTTATTAGTCGTGTTCCATGGGAGCACCAAATTTATGAACATTTGTAACTTGTCATTGTTTTTTTTCTTTATTTTTCACAACCATGTCAAAGGACTGACTTGAACTGAGTTAAAAGTTCATAATTTTATGTAGGATTGGATGTCTTTTGATTTCTTAATCTTTCTCAGTGTGCTGAGTGCCCCTTGTGTAAAAGGCATTCCCGAAATGCTGATTTTATAGTTTTTAATTTCTTAAAAATTATTCTTTTTGCCCTGATTGTAAAGTGCTCTAGCGCTCTGAGCATCCGATTGGCAAAGTGGTTAGAGCGCAAGCCTCTCATGGCAAAGGTGCCGGGTTCAAAACATGCTGGCATCATGATCCAGGCTACCCAGCTGTAAATGGGTACCTGACTCAGCTCTTGAGTTAGGGAAAGAAAAGGCAGCAAGTAAGGGAACTGGTCACCCTACCTTTAGATGCTGGATCTAGTATAGTGAAGTGCGGCAGTAACTGCTATGTGACTACTTTTAACTTTTTACCTAGCACACTAGATGTCAGTTCTGGAAACTCTCTTTGATGAAAGAAGATAAGTTAGTGGCCCAGACAAAAATGTTTTCTGCCTATTAATAACCTGATAAAGTTACTGCCACACTACTTGTTTTTCAGGTGCATGTGTTTAAATTTTCAGGATATTATTGTTGTTGATTAACTAAGGTTGCTGAGATTGTCGCTCTTTCGCAGCCAATGCCAAGTTGAAGAAGTTGCACATGTTAAAATTTTCAGGATGTTATTTTTGTTGATTAACTAATGTTGGTCGCTCTTTCGCATCCAATGCCAAGTTGAAGAAGTTGCACATGTTAAAATTTTCAGGATGTTATTTTTGTTGATTAACTAATGTTGGTCGCTCTTTCGCATCCAATGCCAAGTTGAAGAAGTTGCACATGTTAAAATTTTCAGGATGTTATTTTTGTTGATTAACTAAGGTTGCTGAGATTGTCGCTCTTTCGCAGCCAATGCCAAGTTGAAGAAGTTGCACATGTTAAAATTTTCAGGATGTTATTTTTGTTGATTAACTAAGGTTGGTCGCTCTTTCGCATCCAATGCCAAGTTGAAGAAGTTGCATGTGTTCTGTAGCTGTTGAGTGGTGCTGTGTTTGTGATTGTTGGGAAGCCCAGCAATAGTTTTCATCTTTCTGTGGAGAGTGCTGGGCAAGTGAGCAGCACATGCTGAACTGTCTCATTTGGATGGGTACAGTTGCAGCAATTAGGCATATGTGTAGGATTTAATTTGTTTAAGTGCTTGTTGAGTCTGGTGTGTTCTGTTCTTAGTTGGAAGATTCTGCTTTGCTCCACATGTGTTGGTAGGTTATTAATGTTGTCATTTTGGTTGGAATGGATCATTTCTTTACACAAGGCACGTGCAGTAGACATTTTTGACGTCAGTTCTGGAAACTCTGATCAAAGAAGATAAGTTAGTGGTCCAGACACAAATGTTTAGTGCCTCTTAATAAACTGATGAATTTACTGCCACACTGCATGCATTTCTCTTGTTTCTCAGATGCACTTGTTTACATTTTCAGGATGTAAATGACAGTAACTGCCTGGCATATCCGAAGCTGTATGAGCCTGGAGTTAAGAATGCCCTGTTCAATAAGAAGTTATTCTCCTGGAGTGTGGCTGAGGGTGTTGTGTCTTCCCTTATCCTCTTCTTTATTCCCTATGGAACATTCAATATGGGTGTTGATTCCACTGGCAGAGATGTCACCGACACCCAAAGTCTTGGATTAGTTGTGGCAACTGCTCTTGTGATAACAGTAAATTTGAGGGTAAGTTTTATATAGATTTATGGGAACCTCTGAAAAACTGTGCAATAACGTGTATATGTGTGTCTGCTTCACTCAATCATTCATTTCCCTTTTTTATGCTCCTCACAGAGCAAGGAGCCACCACCACCACAGGCCACCATGCAGCCTTTTCTTCTTATAGTAATGGTCTCTCTAACAATGTGTTCATCATGGTGGGCTTGGCAACCTCATGCACAACCTCACATTAGTCACTTCTTATGGCATGCCTGAGGGACCAGTAGTCCTATTCTTTCTGTCCTCCCATAGACCCCAGGGAACTACTTGTGATTTTTTTTAACACATACTCAGACACAGGCAGACAGACACACAGCCACTCACACATGTACACAGGGTATATATATATATATATATATATATATATATATATATATATATAAAGGTAAAGGATCCCGTTATATGCCCATTGAGGCATATTGGGAATATGGTGTTAGGCCCATATTTTCTTGACCATTGGTACACGCCGATATGTATATATATATATATATCACAGGACAGGAAGACTTGGCATGTGTTTGTTGAAGGCCTATGCTCCTCAGGGAGCTAAAGGGTATGGATTGATTGATGTAACTTTACCTCTCAGGCATGTGATATGAGGTGACTAGCATGAGGAGGTGGGCTTTGGGGCTGGCAAACTCATTGTGTAAAACAAATGGCAATGAAAACCATCACCACAGGACTATATGCTTTGATATAGGCTTCCTGAAAGTAAGCCTGCTGTGATTGTCGCTACATGCTTCTTAAGGAGTGGAAAAGGAGATAATGATGGTGATTATGATGATGTAAGTTTACAGTTCAAGAAGTTGATATGGATATTAATCTTTCTTCATTTTCATTTCTTACAGTGTGCACTTGTCACCAGCTACTGGACAGGTTTCAACCATTTTGTGATCTGGGGAAGCATCATATACTATTTCTGCTTCCATCTAGCATTTTATTCAGATGCTGTCCGCTACAAATATTCAGGAGTGGCACTTCAGATCTTTGCCCAGCCAACATTTTGGCTGTGTGTTCTCATCACTAGCATGCTGCTGCTTACACCTGTGGTAGCCTACCGGTTTTACACTAGTAACATTACGCCAACACTGTCTGACCGTGTCAGGCTACGACAGAGAATGAAAAAGTCGAAATCCAAGTTGGGGCAGGAGTTAGGACTTCGTCGCCAGTCCACCATGCGCAGAAGCAGTCGCTCAGTACGCTCAGGCTATGCATTTGCTCATCAAGCTGGTTTTGGTGAACTTATCACTAGTGGCATTAATATGAAAGACCGTGCAAGGGACAAAGACCGGTCGTCTGTAGTGCTGACCAAGGTTATTAGAGGATTTGGTGATGCAGGGTCCATCAATGGGCAGACGCATAAACCTGACCACCAGAAAGTGCAGAACTGGAGATCAGATCCCATGGATGGCCCTGCTATGGAGAACAATTTGAGGACTGGTGGTAGTAGAACAGATAACAGTAGGAATGGTGGTAGTAACATTGTCTTTGTTGAGCGGTTGTGACAAGATCTGTGCTGTGTTTTTTTTGGGGGGGGACTTTTCAGTTTGTGATAAATGTGCAATTTATTTGCAAATGTTGTAGCCATTATTATTGTCATTTGCCATCAGTTCTGCATAACTTTATGCCACTGGGTCACTTGGATCATGTACATTCAGCCCTCATTTTCTGTTGAATCAATAAATTCTATGGTGTTGAAGAGGAAAATACATAATTATACTTCATAACCTAAATATTTTCATAACACATTTAGCTGTAATTTAAATAGATGTTTATATTTTTCATGATTTTTTTATTGATCTGTTGCTGTAAAACTTTGTAAAAATGTATTTGTAATTTGTAAAGATATATTAATTACATATAATTTTTTCCATATTAAAGTGTACTGACTGATAAATAGCTTGCTGAAAATAAAAATATAATTTTGCATAGATATTTTTATCTTTTTACGTAACTGCAATTCCTAAATGATTGCTGTTGCTTTAAAGTCAACAGGTTATCTTTGTTATTACATATTTTTGCATTCTGTCTGTTCTCTAACTGCATAATGTTTGCCATTTATGTATAACCTTGCTGAATTGGAAGTTAAGTAATGAAAGTGACATAATTGTTAACGTAATTTTGTTTACATTACTCTGAAATAGCACATTTGTGAACTTTTAGTGGTTTTGCAATTTCACTACCCAAGCATGAAAGTAGTAAGGTAATATGTACGATCTACTCACATCATCATCATGTGACGTATTCTTTCCAGAACGTTGTCTCCATTACAGCTGCTCTGAACGCATCACGATTCTGGGCAAGTCGACCTGCATCAGCCAAAGACAAGTTCAGACTCTCTGTGATGTCCTGGGTCCACCGTCGTCTAGGTCGACCCCTTCCCCTTTTTCCAGGGACCATGCCTTCCATCACTGTTTTTTCCAGGCTATTATGTCTTTTTATATGACCGAAAAATTTCAGCTTCCTTATTGCGATGGTATTTAGGAGCCAATGTTCCTGTACGTTTAGTAAGTGCAGTACTTCTCTGTTGGTCTTTTTTTCTGTCCAGGGTATTCTCAACATCCTTCTGTAGCATTTCATTTCAAATGATGTAATCTTTTTTGCAACTGTTTTATTGAGTGTCCAAGTCTCGCAGCCGTATGTTGCCACTGGGAATATACATGCTCTGATCAGTTGTAACTTTGTTTCTTTGCTTGTGCCTTGCCATAGGTTTTTCATCTGTATTAGTTTATGTGAAGCAATTGCAAGTCTTCTTTTAATTTCTACTGCACAGTCGCCAGAGCTGTTGATGATTGATCCTAAGTATTTGAATTCATTAACACTTTCCAGTTCTTCGTTATCAATTTCAATTTCTGGTTTGGTCTTTACTTTGTCTGTTGTCAATACTTTAGTCTTCTTGGTGTTTAGGTATAGATTCTGGGCCTCGCTGTGTTTTTTGGTGGACAGAAGTAATTGTTCAAGTCCTTCTGGGTTGGTCGATAGGAGGACTGTGTCGTCAGCATATCTGATTTCCGGGATCTGGTACCCGCCGATGTTAAATGAGTCAAACTCTGTGTGTTCTTGGTCATCTCTTACATTTCTCATGATATTCTCGGCATAAATGTTAAACAGGTAAGGGGAAAGGGTACAGCCTTGTCTTACTCCTTTCTGTACTTCAAACCATTCTGATGTTTCACCCTCTATTCTTACGGCTGCCTGTTGTTCTTGGTACAGCAGTGCGATGAGTTGTATAAGGTGGTTTGGAAATCCCATATTTTTCATAATAGCCCATAACTGCTGATGTTGTACACAATCGAAAGCTTTGGTGTAATCAATGAAACAAGTATGTAGGTCAACGTTGAATTCTCTACACTTTTCTATGATGATCCTCATGTTGAATATATGATCTCTAGTGCCTCTACCTGGTCGAAAACCCGCCTGTACTTCGTTTATTTCTGTTTCTAGCTTTTGTTGCATCCTTTTCATTATGATTTGTAATAGTATTTTGCTGGCATGGCTTATAAGAGCTATAGTTCTGTAGTTTGTGCACAGTTTCAGGTTGCCCTTTTTTGGCAAGGGTATGTAAATTGATCTTTTCCATTCCTTGGGCCAAATTCCGCTTTGCCAGATCTTGCAGCATAATGCATGGTATATACGAGCGCTGCCTTCTCCTCCTGCCTGTATCATTTCAGCTGTTATTTCATCACAACCAGGAGATTTTCCACTTTTTAAGTGTTTGATTGCGTTCCGGACTTCCTCTATGGTAGGTTCTGGTTCACGTTCCGCTTCATTCATGACGTTGTCATCTGCCGCTTTGTTTATTTCCGTATACATTTCTTGACAGTACTCCTTCCATCTGTTCAGAATATCTTTACGTTCTGTTAGAGTGTCGCCTTTCTTGTCGTTTATTGCTCGAGGTGATGATTTAAAGTTGCTGTTCTTCAATGTTCTTACTTCAGAAAACATATTCTTACTCAATCCCTGTTCGCGCATTTCCTCTATTTTCCTGCAGGTGTCGTTTATGTATTGTTGTTTGTCTTGTCTGACTCGTTTTTTAATCTGCTTTGTGTATTCCTTGTACAACTCCTGATTTTCTGTATCTTTTTTTGGCTTCATTTTTCTTCTCTCTACCACCAACTTCAGTGTTTCGTCTGAGATGTATTCTCGTCTCTTTATACTTCTTTTAGGAATTAACCTCTGTGCATTTGTAATATAAACATCTCTGATGTTATTGGCAAGTTCATCTGGTGTCATTTCCTCCTGTACTGCCATAAGAATGTCAAATTTGTTCTGAATATCGACACTGTACTCTTCTGGTATGGCGCTTGTGTCATAACGTATTACTTTGTCGCTTGTAACGACTTTTTTCAATTTGATCTTGAAGTTTGCAGCAAGAAGTTCATGGTCGGAGTCACAGTCTGCTCCTGGGAGCGTCTTGATGGATGAGATACAAGATCGCCATCTTTGTTGTATTAAGATGTAATCTATTTGGTTCTTGCTTTTTCCGTCCGGTGACGTCCATGTATATAGTCTTCTAGGGTGTTGCATGAAAAGAGTATTTGTGATGACTAGGTTGTTTTCTAGGCAGAATGTTGTCAAGCGTTCTCCTCTCTCATTTCTCTGACCCAATCCATAACTTCCTTTCACTCTTTTTTCATGTTCTAATCTTTCGTTTCCAACTTTAGCATTAAAATCTCCCATTATTATCCTAATATCTTGCTTATTTGCTTTCTCTAATGCGTGTTGCAGTTCATTGTAAAAATCTTCAATTTCCTGTTCTTCAGCAGCTGCTGTTGGCGCATATGTTTGTATAATTGTGATGTTCTTTCTTTTTCCTTTCAGTCTGATTGTGACAATGCGGTCATTTATGGGATTATATCCTAATAGGGAGGCAGCTGTCCTTTTAGACAGGTAGAAGCCGACGCCACTCTGACCTCCTCTCTCTTTGCCTGAGTATATGAATGTTCCTCCTGATGGAATCGAAAAGTGTCCCTGGCCCGACTCACATACAAAACAGAAACCTGCATGCGAAATAATTCAGCTTTAAAATGCTTTTAACTCTTTTGAAACACGGATGTCAAAGGAATTCATAGAATTTCATGGACATGAAAGATATCCAACAAAGAAATCTTGGAAACTATAGGCTATTGAAAAATAATAATTTTTTTTTAAATGACGGCTGTTAAAAAAAAAGGGTGAAGAAGAAAACTGCAACAATGAAATCTTGGAAATTTTAGGCTGTTAAATAGAAACTACTAAACGAAGTAAAGAAGAGGTAACATGCAAATTTTAGATGTCTGATCAAACAAAGAAATCATAAAAATAATAGCCTATTAAATAGAAACTACTAAACAAAGTCAAGAAGAGGTAACATGCAAATTTTAGATGTCTGATCAAACAAAGAAATCATAAAAATAATAGCCTATTAAATAGAAACTACTAAATAAGGTCAAAGAGAGATCAAATACATATTTTATATGACTGCTGAATGAGGTAGTGAAGAGGTTAAGTGATTATTCTAGATATCTGATCAAACAAATAGTCTGTGAAAATGCTAGAGTTTGAAATGGAAACTTCTAAATGAGGTAAACAAAAGATAAAATGATTTTTTAAATGTTTGATCAAACTAAGAAATCTTGAAAATAATAGACTGTAAAATAGAAACTATTGAACGAGGTATTCAAGAGCTAAAATGCATAGTTTATATGTCTGAGCCAACACAAAAGTCTTAAAAATAATAGGCTATAAATACTGAATGAGGTAGAGAAGCAAAATGCATATTTTAAATGTCTTATCAAACAAATAAATCTTAAAAATGTGAGTTATAAACAACTGAATGAAATAGAGAAAGAGATAAAATGCATATTTTAAATTGCTCATCAAACAAATAAATCTTAAAAATGTGAGTTATAAACAACTGAATGAAGTAGGGAAAGAGATAAAATGCATATTTTAAATGGCTCAAACAAATAAATCTTAAAAATGTGAGTTATAAACAATTGAATGAAATAGAGAAAGATTAAATGCATATTTTAAATGTCTGATCAAACAAATAAATCTTAAAAATGTGAGGTATAAACAACTGAATGAAGTAGAGAAAGAGATAAAATGCATATTTTATATGGCTCATCAAACAAAAAAATCTTTAAAATGTGAGTTATAAACAACTGAATGAAGTAGAGAAAGAGATAAAATACATATTTTAAAAGGCTCATCAAATAAATTAATCTTAAAAGTGTGAAATGAAATACAGAAAGATAAAATGCATATTTTCGAAGTCTGATCAAACAAACAAATCTTGGATATAATAGACTTTAAAAAAAAAAAATGAATAAAGTGCTGAATGATTAAGAGAACAGGAAAACTGCATAATTTGTATAACTGATCCAAGGAATCTTCTAGACAAGGACAAAGAAAAGAGATCTTTGCCAAGTTAGCCTTCACAGAGAAGAAACGTGAAAGTGGTGGTCAGTTAACTTTAAGTGTTAGGCCTTAAAACATTTCATTTTTGACAGATTCTTATGTGTTATTAAAATATGTAACTCTACATTATTTCGTGGTTTCAGCTTTAATTAAAATGAATTCCAGTCCCCTTTCTCTTAGTACAAATAAAAATGTGTGAACAATTTTTAGATTTTATGGGGAGCTCAATATTACATGTGTAGATGTTATGTTGTACTGCAGTTAAAGTCTGCATTCATTATCCGTGGCAATGTTTCTCTGAGCTTCAGGTATAGTTTGTTTTTGTTTCGTACTTTCAACTGAGCTGCAAATGTGGTTAATTTTTTTATTTTGTTTCTTACTGAATCTCTGCAAAGAATTTATGGTAGTTCTAAATTCAGTTTTCTTTTTTTTTTAACGTACGCCCGCTTTTACTCGAGGCGAAATCTCCGGTTAATATGTCTAACCTGTGACTGATTTTACGTGAGTATCCCTTTTTTTCTTGTACAATGACAGGTGTCCTCTCGCCATTCAGGCAGATACTCGCCAATTTCGGAGGTACCCATTAGAGCTGGATCACCATTCAGGTCATTCCAGTCCCTGGTCAACGACACACCTTTAAATGTCTTCGCCAGGGCTCGGTTTTATTCCATTCCAAGTCCTGGTCGACACTGCTTCAAATGTACTTGCCAGGGCTCGAACCTGGATCACCCGATCACCAGCGCAGTGTGGTAACCATTACACCAGCGTGGCTCCCATTCAGTTGAATAATCCAAATGTCTGCAAGCCAAACAAAATGTGCTGGAGTTTTATCTGTTAATCAATTCAGTGATTCACAGACATTTTATGCCCATGACAAAAATTTTAAATGACAGTTTATCTTGTGAGCCAAATGATACGTTACAACGATTATCTGTCAAAGAGATTGAAAAAGATACTGTTTCACAAATTGTTTCCAATGCACATTTTATGTGAAATATCTAAAATTCTGCAAGTGTTAACTCTTTTTGCCCCAATAACCTTTTAGACTTTACCCAGGCACTGAAATGGATACTGAATTTTTTTCTTTTGGGTCACAGGTTAAAACAACCGAAAACATATATATTTATTAAAAAAAATATCCTATTTCATGTATACAGGGTGGGTCAAAAGTCAAGCCCCATAGGCAGTTTATTCTATACATTAAATTAAATGTTCGAATTGGCTGCCATAAACAGCTGATTTGAGGTAGCCCCATAAAAAATAATCCATAGGAGTTAGGTCTGGAGACCTAGTTGGCCATTCAGTGAGCCCATGTCATCAAATCTGGAGATGTTTCTTGCAAAATATTACTCCCCAAAAAGCGGCCCCATACCATAATTTGTGGATTATTTTGCACATATCCTTCCGTTATCCTGTGTGGGTTTTCAATGGCCAAATATTGTGCATTATGTCTTTTGAATGAACCATTAAGGTTATACAAGTATATATACGCACGCATGAGCACACCTACATGTACATATATTTTTCATAAATATAACATATATATATATTAGAGCTGTAAATTGTTTGAAGAATATTTTAAATTGTAAGTCCTTTGTGCAACAGTTTGTTTTATAATGTGTAAAGTGCATACATGTGAAATCTAGCTGTAACCAAAAGCCAGGCAGCCTTGAGAGAGTGAAGTACTGTATCTTGATGCACCATACAGCTCGTGGTGGTGATGATGGCTTGTTAACACTATAAAACTAGTACTTTCTTTTATTACATCATTATCCAGCTATGTTGTTCCTCCTTAAATTTCTGTTTAATTTTAACAAAATGTTCAGTTTTGTCTTGTTGTGACTTATAATCTATTCCGGCAACCCAGAATTGGATCAAATCCCTATTTTTTGAGAATTTGATAGTGTGTCTTAGTAGAATGTACAGATGTTAAATTTTTTTTTTTTAATACGTATATTAAGCGGAGGCAGCGTAATGGTATTTTTATATAATATGTAGAGTAATAATATATGAATAGTAATCCACACTTGTGAAATGAAATATCAAAGAACAGAAGGTTTGTAGAGGCTGTGAGAAATTACTAGAATATTGTTGGAACAAGACCAGTGAAGTTCTATATATAGAAAAATAAGGGATAAGATGGTTTAGACACCTTGTAAGGATTAAATTCTTATAAACCTATAGCATGAGCATATAACAGCCAAAGGTAGGCAGTAAGGCAAAGAGTGAGAGCCCAGGAGGAGACAAATATAGGGGTTGTGAAAACCTTTCAAAATGCACACATTGACAGTTAATGCCCAGATGGTTTAAAAAAAAAAAAAAAGCACTGAGTAGTCCTTGTGATGCTAGATGGTACAAGCTGTAGAGATGTAACGTTTAATGCATGGTTGGTCTCCTGTGTTATTGTACATTTAGATCACTTGTACTTTTTTTTACGTTACTGGTAATTAATACTGCAAACCAAAATGATATATTAATTTTTGTATAATGTGGTAAACCTCTTGTCAACATATCCTTTGCTGAGGCATTTTTTTTTTTTTTAAGTCACAAGTAAACCTTTGTCCTCTTGATTAAATGAAACAAATAGTTTTTAAAAACCCAATTTGAAATTATCAGTAATTGTTTTAGAACATTGGAATATTAACTTGAAAAATTGATACATTCGTCTCTGGCAAAAGAAATTTGTGGAAATTATTGGTTGAAAATAAATGGATGTGGTTTTTTTACAGGACCAAACCAACATTTTTAACATGTTTCCCAATCTTTTGATTTAGATTAAGTTTGTATGAATAAATGACCTTGGTAGATCACTTTTACATTGTGAATATATTACTTTTGTAGATCACTTTCATTAGTGATAACTCTATTTATATACACTAAAAAATATATTTAAAAAGCAGACGTATGAAAAGGGTCAGAGTATTTGATCATCATCATCCTTTTTATTCCTCTTGGAACATAGAGTTGCTCATTACCAGTTTCTATTTTGAGCCAGCATCCTACGTTACATATGAGGCTCTGCTTGCTTTAATTTCTGCTATGTTTTCTTCAGCTTAACTTTGGCCTTTCTACTCTTCTGTTTCCCAGTTGGTTTCGTTTTAATGTTATAACTGATTATAATGCTTGGTTCTTTTCTGAGGGTATGTCCTGTCTCTTGTTCATCACCCAGGTACAGTGATTATTGTCTGGTTCTTCCCCATAGGTCTAGATATATGTTTGTTGTTACATCTGGTGATCTGTTGTGAAGGAATACAATGGAGACATCTGAAACATGTTTATTTTTTAAACTTTTTTGTGTGCTGTGGGCCCCATAGATTGTCAGATGAAGGCTATGGACCCCTTTGATTGTCAGATGAAGGGTATGGACCCCTTTTTTCAGAAGAAGATTATGGACCCCTTTGATTGCCAGATGAAGGCTATGGACCCATTTGATTGTCAGATGAAGGCTATGGGCCACTTTTATTGTTTGTCAGATGAAGGCTATAGACCCCTTGATTGCCAGAAGAAGACTATGGACCCCTTTGATTGCCAGATGAAGGCTATAGACCCCTTTGATTGTCAGATGAAGGCTATAGACCCCTTTGTCAGATGAAGGCTATGGACCCCTTTGATTGTCAGATGAAGGCTATGGACCACTTTTATTGTTTGATTGTTAGATGAAGGCTATAGACCCCTTTGTCAGATGAAGGCTATGGACCCCTTTGATTGTCAGATGGAGGCTATGGACCCTTTTGATTGTCAGAAGAAGGCTATGGACCCCTTTGTCAGATGAAGGCTATGGACCCCTTTGATTGTCAGATGGAGGCTATGGAACCCTTTTTCAGATACAAGCTATGGACCCCTTTGACTGTCAGATGGAGGCTATGGACCCCTTTTTCAGATGAAAGCTATGGACCCCTTTGATTGTCAGAAGAAGGCTATGGACCCTTTTGTCATATGAAAGCTATGGACCCTTTGATTGTCACATGAAGGCTATGGACCCCTTTGATTGTCAGATGAAGGCTATGGACCCCTTTGTCATATGAAGGCTATGGACCCCATTGATTGTCAGATGGAGGCTATGGACCCCTTTGTCATATAAAGGCTATGGACCCCATTGATTGTCAGATGGAGGCTATGGACCCCTTTTTCAGATGAAAGCTATGGACCCCTTTGATTGTCAGAAGAAGGTTATGGACCCTTTTGTCATATGAAGGCTATGGACCCCATTGATTGTCAGATGAAGGCTATGGACCCCTTTGTCATATGAAGGCTATGGACCCCATTGATTGTCAGATGAAGGCTATGGACCCCTTTGTCATATGAAGGCTATGGACCCCATTGATTGTCAGATGGAGGCTATGGACCCCTTTGATTGTCAGATGAAGGCTATGGGCCCCTTTGATTGTCAGATGAAGGCTATGGACCCCTTTGTCATATGAAGGCTATGGACCCCATTGATTGTCAGATGAAGGTTATGGACCCCTTTGTCATATGAAGGCTATGGACCCCATTGATTGTCAGATGGAGGCTATGGACCCCTTTGATTGTCAGATGAAGGCTATGGTCCCCTTTGTCATATGGAGGTATGGACCCCATTGATTGTCATATGAAGGCTATGGACCCCATTGATTGTCAGATGGAGGCTATGGACCCCTTTGTCATATGAAGGCTATGGACCCCATTGATTGTCAGATGGAGGCTATGGACCCCATTGATTGTCAGATGAAGGCTATGGACCTCTTTGATTGTCAGATGAAGGCTATGGACCCCTTTGATTGTCAGCTGAAGGCTATGGACCCCTTTGTCATATGAAGGCTATGGACCCCATTGATTGTCAGATGGAGGCTATGGACCCCTTCTTGGAAAAAAATGCACTTAAAAGTATAATTAAACATTTGTAATTTCTGGTTATGCACACTGACCCCCTAAAATCCATTAGTGGTCTATAGACCACAGGTTAGGAAACCCCTGATCTAAAGCATTTTACAAAAGTCATATTTTGGTTGCAACAAAGAACCTCCATATCTGTTTTCTTGTATTCATTTAGAGGAAAAATAACGGCTCAGTTTTGTGTGCAATGATGAACTCGTGGCTCATTCTTAGCATAATCTTCAGAAACTGAGAAGACATTAAGCATAATGACATTGTTCACTTTGTTACTGTCACACCATAGTACACAGTACACAGTTAAGTATGTCATTTTTTAAATCAGCCATAATATTACAGCCGTTGCCACAGCACATTTATCTGCATACGTTGTTGTTTAACTAGAGATGCTGAGCTTGTCACCTTTTGCAGCCAGTACCATGATGAAGATTCCTTGACATTATCTTTATTGTAGATCTAGGCCATTCCAAAACTTGTTGAATCGGATTCATGGGCTCCAGTTTCTTTTTTCTGTGGCGGTTTTCCAAATATGCAGGGCTAAAATACAGAGCCACCTGTCAGCTCCCCTTACCTTACCTAAAATGTTAACAGATATTTTAAAAAATAGAATAAATATTAAACTAAGTTAGCATATCTCTACTTAGAATAATGAGATCAAGCAATACAATCTCTGTAATCTTGTGAGGATAGCTAACGGGGAAGCCAAACATTAAAGACAAACATTTTGTTTCATAATTCAAATGTCAACGCTGAATTAAAGCAAGGCTATGTTGTCATTGAATAAAGTACCTCCTCAAGATCATTCTCTCCAAGCTTTTGAAATAGTAACAAATATTTTTTTTTAAAAAGGAGTGAATCTAAAATGGAGTTTGACTTTACTTAGAATAACGAGATAAAGCAATAGTCTTTGTAATCTTGTGAGAATAACCAAAGAAGCCACCCATAAAAGATAATATTTTTGTTAACATGATCCATAAAAGAAAACATATTTGTTAACATAATCCGTAAAAGAAAACATTTTTGTAAACATAATCCATAAAAGAAAATATTTTTGTTAACATAATCCATGAAAGAAAATATTTTTGTTAACATAATCCATAAAAGAAAATATTTTAGTTAACATAATTCATAACAGAAAATATTTTTGTTAACATACAAGAAAATATTTTTGTTAACAATCTATAAAAGAAAATATTTTTGTTAACTTCTTCTTCTTCTTCTTCTTGCGATCGCATCTTTGATGATTACACCGTCAGACGAGTTCTCATGATGAATTCGACTGTTGTTTGAAGTTCCTCTTTAACTCCATATAGCTTTGAGTTTAGTGTTGAGTCATTGGGCCAGTATATCTTTCTTAACTGGTCATACAGAGGACAGTCCTGTAGAACATGCTCAGCAGTTTGTTCGTTTAATCCACATGTGCACAGTGGTGAAGCAGACAATCGTAGCTTGTGCATGTGTTTATTCAGTTTGTTATGCCCTGTCCTGAGTCGAAAAATAGTTGTCTGTCCCTGCCGGTCGAGAGTGTGATAGTCGTCTTTGGGTTGGTTCTGTTCTCTTCTGATAGTCTGGATAGCTCTCTTTTTCTCAAAGTATGTGACTTCATTATCTTCTTGTTCACATTCTCCTCCCTTTTTTGCAAGTTTATCTGCCTTTTCATTTCCGGGTACACCACAATGAGATGGTACCCACTGAAGTATGGTTCTCTTTTTGGCAGCTACCTTGTTTAGTTCATTTCTCAGATGCGGGAGTTTACCACCCTTGAGAGCTTGCAGGACAGACAGTGCATCTGTGAGGATGACTACCTGGTGGCAGTCAGAGTTGGTGTTATAAATCATATTTGCAGCTTGCTCTAGAGCTTGAACCTCAGCTGTATAGTTGGAACAGAATTTACCAGTGGGAATGTGCCTAGTCTCATAGTGGTTGTCAGGATATGAGATAAAGATACCGGCACCTCCATTCCTAACAGCATTAGTTGCTGATCCATCTGTATAGGCATGTATCCATGATTGATCGGGATAGCTTTCTTGGATCATACTCAATGTAGCAGTTCGTTTTTGCAGATCATTATACTCACATCCACTTGTGAGACCACTGACTGTTGTATTAATTTGGAGGGCACTGCTGGCCTGCTCCCATGGTACAGGGTATAGGGTGGGCTTCAGTGGTGTTGTCTTCATGGATAGGTCTTCTTGATGCTGTCTTATAAGTCTTTTCCCCCGATGCACAAAGCTGCTACGCTTTAGACGTCCCAATGCCAGATCATCTAGTCTTGCCTTCATTGGGTGCATTGGCATACTGTTGTACTTTTCCATCTGGATCATGGTTTTTGTGTCTCTTCTATGGGACAATGTCTGTAATCCAGCAACCTTCTGCATCTCTGTTATTGGTGTAGTTTTCATGGCTCCTGTAATGAGCCTGAGAGCTTGATTTTGCACCTTGTCCAAAGACTGCAGATGTGAGTTAGCAGCTGATGACCATGCTGCTGAGCTAAACTCTAAGTGTGGTCTTATTACTCCATTATAAATCTTCTTTAGATTTCGTTCATTTGCTCCCCAGTTGGTACCTGCTAATTATCTGAGTATGCCTAGTCGTCTTCGGGCCTTTCCTTCTGCATTTTCAATATGCTTATTCCATGTAAGCCTTTGGTCAAATGTCACCCCCAAGATAGGTGGGGTAGCTTTCTTCCTTGATCACGGTTGTCCCTAGGTGTATGTTAGCTGATTTGTCCTTGGGGGCGAGGGAGAACAGTGTTGTGGAGGTTTTGTCTGTGTTTATTGTGATAAGCCATTTCTCTGCCCATGACACTAGCATGTCTGCTGCCCGCTGCATTCTATAATTTGCTGTGGTGACATTTTCATCAGCGCACCAGAGTACTAGGTCATCTGCATATAAGGCAGCTTTAACTCCTGCAGGGAGATCTTTCACCAGGTCATTGATGTAAACAAGGAAGAGTGTTGGGGAAATTACTCCTCCTTGAGGTACCCCCTGATGGAGCAACACTTTTCTGCTCTGCAGACCGTCAAGAGTGACTCTAGTTCTCCTGTTATGCAAGTATGACTGGATCCATTTCATCATGTTGCCTTGGATTCCACTTCTCCTAAGTTTTGCAATGAGGCCATCTTTCCACACCTTGTCAAAGGCCTGCTTGAAGTCGACCCAGATCGTTAGGACCTTTTTCTTCTCCTGGAAGGCATCTTCTATTGCTTGAGACAAGTAAGTAACTTGGTCTTCTATACTGTAGCATTCTCTAAATCCAGCTTGTTCCGGCACCAGGATCTGCTCAGACTCTAAATACCATTTCAATCTGTGGTTGACTATTCGCTCCATAGTCTTCCCAACACAGCTTGTGAGACTGATTGGCCGGTAACTTGCAGCCTCGGTCTTACATTTCCCTTTCTTTAGTATGGGTATTGTGATGGCTTCTCTCCATACTTGGGGTACCGTTCCTTTCAACCAGCTGTGGTTGAATATCTCAAGCAGTTTTGTCTTTGCTGCTGAGCTCAGATTTACTAGCATTTCGTTGCTGATTTTGTTGGGCCGGGTGACTTTTGAAACTTAAGCTTGGAAATAGCCTTCTGTAGTTCTCCTAGTGTGATGGGTTCCCTCATTGGGGCAGGAGTATCTGTCTGTCCCATGGTTGCCAGTATTTCTTTTCTTATCTCTCTCTGATGGTCTATGTTAATGGGTAAGTTGCTTTCTGAACTGTATCTTCTAGCAAACAAGTCTGCAGCTTGTTTTCCTCTGAAAAGTTTGCCACCTTCATCCAATGTGATAGTCTGCCTTGGTGAGGAATGCTCTTCATTTAGAGACTTGACTAATCTCCAAAGTTTCCTGCCGTCTTTCTCAAGGTTCAGCGATGCCGTTTTAGTTCTCCAGCTTTTCCGCTTTTCTTCTAGCTTTGTTCTCTGAAACTCTGCTACAGCCTTTTTCCATTTGTTGTGAGTTTCAAGTGAAGGCTGAGACTCTGCGTCCTTTCTAGCCTTGTCCATAGCTTCCTGACGTTCTTGGAGTGTGCTGGACCAGTATGGTATGTAGTTACGCCGGCATCCTTTGGGAATGGTTTCTTTTGCAGCTTGTAGTATGCATCTGTTGAAGTCTTTTACCACTTCATTAATGTCTCTGTTCTGTACCTTGAGGGTAGACAGCAGCGTGTTCACCTGATGCCTGAATAAACCCCAGTTGGCTTTTTTGTAGTTCCATCTTGTAATGGCTGGGCCTGTACTGAGAGTTGCACTCTGGACAGTAAGAAAGATTGGGCGATGGTCGCTTCCCCCTAGTTGGTCTCCTACTTCTCTACTAATAGATCCAGCTATATCTGGTGTGGAGAAGGCAAGATCTGGTGTTGAGGTTGTGTGCCATCCTCTGGAGTAGAAGGTAGGAGTATCTGTGGCATTATTGACTAGGATTAGGGAGTGATCATCTTGCCAAGTTTCAACCTCTTCACCTCTGTGATCCAGATGGTTATAGCCCCAGCTCTGGGAGTGGCTATTAAAGTCTCCAACTGCTATAAAGTTGGTGGCTGGTACCTGTATAGAGCTGAGACTCAGGGGTTTGTTGTTCGGACAGTAATAGTTCAGGAGTTCTATTTCCATCTTGTCTACCTTTATCTGCAGCAGCTGATATTCTGCTCCATCCATGAAGGTTTTCCTTTCGTGTGCAGGAATGTTATTCCTTACAAGAGTAAGTACTCCTCCTTTTCGTCTATCTTGTCTGTCGGATCTGAAGCATTGATATCCCCTTATTTTAAAGGTTTGATCTGCTTTCAAGTGAGTCTCTTGGATACAGCAAACACTGACTTGCTTCTCATACAAGATGTTTTCCAGCTCTGTCTTTTTGCTGTATCCAGCCTGCTTGCTGTTCACTCCCTCTGCATTCCAGTGCATCATGACAAGTGGCACTCTGGGTTTCTCTTTTTCTGTTTTGTTTTGGTCAGTAGTTCTCCTCCGCCGTCTGTTGACTCCACAAGACGGTCTAGAGGGTCCTCCAGTAGCTGAGGGTGGGCTCTGTCGAGGCTCAGAGCCCGGCACTGCACCTGCCTGGTGGAGCTCCACAGGGCGAGCACCAGAACGAGATTTATTTGACGGTGTACTCTCCATAGAAAAAAAAAAGCGAGTTGCATGATACTGTGGTTTCCGGTGCGCCTTCTGGCCCAGTATCTACGACTTTAGCACCTGTTCAACGGGAGAGTGGGCTCATCCCTAATCTGTTTATGTTCCCAGTAGTAGACTATTCGCAAGCAGCCTGGGGGTGTCACTGCTCTGCGCGGACCTTGTTTACCGAGGCGGCGTCCGAGCTCGTATGGTGAAAATATGGTTGCGTTATCTTCAAAATAGCCCTGTCTTTACCGTGGCTTTTCTGCCATCCTGCAACTTTGAGTTAGGGAGTTCTGAGCTCCAGTCTCTTTCCCAGGCATTTTATCCTGGCCTGGCACGCATACAGAGGACCCCACTTCTGGTTCTAAGTTAGCAGTTGGGGATAGGTGGGGTAGCACACTGTGCATTCCCCGTCATCCAGGGGGCTCTCCAACTATGCAGAGCTTGCACAATGCTGTGCTCTGGTTCGGGGCTCTCCCAAGGAATCCTCACGTCCTGCACAGAGCCACTTCCCGATACCCACCACCTGCCAACCCTCCATTGTAGAAATCTCCTGCATGCGGCCATCCAGTCAAGAGCCAGTATTAAGTCTGGTGCCCAAGTGATCCCCCAAGCTCAGTGTGCAATGCTGGGTTCTCATCATGCTGCAACACAGGAGGGATTGTGATGCTCAGCCATCTCTCTCAATTCTGCACCGATAAGTGACATCGGGGACTTAACTTTGCCTCAGTACTGGGAGGCCCCGTTTCCGGGTACACCACACACAGCCAATTGAGGCAACGGTCGCCATGGGCGTGATAGACGACAAACAGTGAAGAATGAGGCAAGAAAGCATTTAACCCATGAAGTGGGGGTGGATTGGTGCAGACCAGAGCATGTACCACTCGCCGGTGGGTTCTGCATCTACACCTATAGGGTTCCACCCACTCCTCAGCCCATTTAGTCTGGCCCCTCACCCAGGACCTGTCCGGCTTGGGTGACCCTGCCAGGAGTAAAACTCCCGCCGGCATAGCTCCCGGGATCATTGAGGCGCTCAAGCTCTCCAACCACGGCAAGGTAGGCTTACATGTGGAGAGTTTTTGTTAACAAAATCCATACAAGAAAATATTTTTGTTAACAATCTATAAAAGAAAATATTTTTAACAATTCCATAAAATAAAATATATTTTTTTAACATCTGTAAAATAAAATATTTTTGTTAACATAATCTATAAAAGAAAACATTTTTGTTAACATAATCCATAAAAGAAAATATTTTTGTTAACGAGAACAAAGCTACCAGAGTATCATGTCAAACAAAAATGAAAATCTGTATGGAGTTAGTTTTACAAATGAACAATACACTGCATATCTATATCCTATTATTCAAACAAACGAAAACCAAAATATTCTCAAAATCAAAAGTTTCTTTGGGCTACTGTGCGATCATAATTTGGCCGATTTCTAACTATTTTTGGGTGACTTTGGGCTATTTTTCTAACACATTTTTGGAAAAGTGGACTATATTGGTCAATTTGGGCTACTTTTTAACAAGATTTGGGCAACATCTGAAAACTGAAAAAAATCCTGTTTCCAAAACAAAGCTGTCTTCGGGGATTTCAAATAAAAGGTTACAAACCTTTAGAAACTTGGGGCATTTCGAGGTGTACCATTTGTCAGCCAGATAGACGTTTTAAACACATAAAGAAGGGAAACCCGATGCCTGTAAACAGCAAATAAATATTACACACACATAAAGGTATGTTTTCAGGCACTCGTGAATAAAAAAGAAGTAGAAAACTAGACAACAGAAAAACAACAGACGTGAGTGGCTTACCGAGGAATCGAACCCAGGACCTTCTGTGCGGCACCCCCGCGTAGCTATCGAAGTGAAGCACACTATCCTCCCTGCCAGCTAAGCCAGATAGAAACAGGAATATGGTTTGTTTATCCTGTTTGAAGATTGTGGCTGACTAAAGATATACCCTGAAACATCCCGAGTTTTTATTGTATTGTTAATTTGGAAAACTGATTCTATAGCAATTTTTTATTATTATTTTTTTTAACTCGTGTCTTACAGATTTACATTAGTCCCCTTTATAATTTACTCATATTGTACCTGAGTATCAGCCGTTCAGACAAAACAGATGAAAAAACATTTTCAAAGAGAAAAAAATTAAAGAGAAAGAAGCATCAACTTTCATCATCATCAGTTGCCATCTCATATTGAAGGTCGGCTGCAATTGATCTCCAATGTTTTCTGTCTTTTGTCTTGATGGTGCACTCAGATAGATGATAGACTTATTCCTGTACTTTTCTTGGTGTTTTCTTCCCACTTATAGCACTGTCTTCCTCTTGCACGTTTGCCTTCAACTCTGTCTTTTATTATGATCTTAAGAAACGTGTTACCAAGATATGAGAAACTCTTGACTTGTTCCAGGATTTTCCCTCATTTATTCTTATCTTTAATGTTGGCTTATCATCTTCTTTGCTAATTATCAGAATTTTTGTTTTCTCAAAACTTTACTGAATGATAAATTGTTAACTTTAAAACATAAGTAGCTATCTTTGACCAAAATTTCATACGGAAGTGACTAATTATTCAAATTGAAAACATGGACGAAATATAATGTTGTCCTGTAGTTATAATTTTTTTTTTTTTACACATCTTTTTTTCTGTAAGTATGGAGGTTAACATTTCTGGCACTTGCCTCATCTTTAGATGCTTTGATTGAACTGCTGATCTTATTGTGGGGAGGAGGGGTTGTTGCTGTTTCTACACATGTGTAGTTCTATAGTAAAGTTGTAGACTACCCATCAGTGCTAGTCAGATATAGAGAATAGAAGAAAAGAGCCAGTAAGTTTTAAGGATTTGCATTTCTTATTGTAAACCTTACCTATGCATCTTTGATCATGAAAGACCTTTTTTTAAGTGTGTATCAGAGCAGAGAATTCAGTTTATTGTGCCTGATGAAGAAAGTTGATGTGAAAATTTGAAGAATAAACGAGTGATTTAAGGACGTAAACTTACTTCATTTACAGCTATGGCAGATTATAGCTCCAATTATATGTATCTCACATAATGACTATGGCAGAATACAGTGCACGGATTTGGCTAAATATAGCATTTATTCTTCCTCATTCTTGATTGTAATTTACTTTCATGTGATTGTTTATATTGGTTCTTACATTTGATTGCTTTATTGTTTTCTAATTTGCTGTTGTTTCAGTTCTTCTTCGTGTATCATTTACCTGTACTGTTTCTCATCAGCCATTGCATCCACTGTTCTTTATTTGTCATTGCCTCTCCAGTTTCTTATCTGTTATATCGTCGTTGCCTGTAATATCTGGCATCTGTTCTTTCTGTATTGCCTGAAATGTTTCTTGTCTGTTACATCATTGCCTCAGATTTTTCTCATCTGTTATTGCATCCAATGTTCTGTATTTTGTCATTGCCTCTGTAATTTCTTATCTGTTATATCCTTGCCTCAAATGTTTCTCATCTGTCATATCATTGTCTGAAATGTTTCTTATCTGTTGTATCATAGCCTTAAATGTTTCTTATTGTTATGTCATTGCCTCACATGTTTCTTATCTGTCTTTGCTTCCACTGTTCTTTATGCATCATTGCCTGAAATGTTTCATATCTGTTACATCATTGCTTCATATGTTTCCCATCTGTTACATCATTGTCTTAAATGTTTCTCATCTGTCATTCCATCTACTGTTCTTCATCTATCATTGCATTTAATTTTTCTCATGTTTCATCTCATGATGTATTACAAATGACTCTAATGTTTTTTGATCGTCACTCCATATTTCTCATGTGTGGTTGTTTTTACTGATGCATGTTGGCAGCATATATATATATATACACCTGTATATAAAATTATATCTCCATAATGATACTAATGTGATAGCTTTACATATTATGTTGTAATGCTCCACCATGTTTCTCTTTGCATGTTGACGTAATAAGTTAGCTACGGTCATCACCATATTGTTATGTTTGAAAAGTGTTATATGCAGAAGTTTGTACAGTTGAGCACACAAAAAAAGTTGAGAACCCCTGCTTTAGATAACAGGAGAGTGATCGAAGAGATAGAATCACTGGGGAACTGAACCCAGGCAATGATAACCCATCTGTAACAAATGAACCAGTGCTTTCCTGTGTTATTCAGTCTTTACAATCTACTGGATGGAAGTATTTCAGCCTTTGTGTTATTATATGGCTCTGAAATGTGGAGAACAATAAAAAAAAAAAAAAAAAAGCTACAGACATTCATAAATGGATGCTTGCGTAGAATAGAAGGATTGAAATGGTATGACGAGATTACCAATATGGAAATGATGACAAAAACCAGGCAAGTGCCAGTGGAACAAGAAATGAGAAGTAGACACTGGCGATGGATAGGGCACACATTGAGGAAACCTGTTGATAGCATTACAAGGCAGTCCTTGTTCTGGAATCCTCAGGGAAAGAGGCAGATGTAGACCAAACAACACGTGGAGAAGAGAACTGGAGACAGAGGTGAAAGTGATGAGGAAAACTTGGAAAGAATTTGAGCTGATGGCACATGACAGGAGGACTTGGCATGTGTTTGTTGAAGGCCTATGCTCCTTGGGAAGCTAAAGGGTATTGATTGATTGATTGTTATTAGGCTTATACTTGCTAATAAAAAGTGACTATAAATGTCTGGGCCCTGTATTCCATAGTTACTTATGCTATCGTAAAAAACGACCAGGTCCAATGAGGCACTTTTTGGGGGGGGATTGCTTAGTTGGCTGTGTGTAATCTTTCATAATTCACTCTCACAATGACAAAATGACTCCATTTGGTTGGTCCCTGGTTTGATTCCCCGGTGAGCCTGTCGCTTCTGTTACTTTCTGTTGTCTAGTCTTATGAATGTCTGCTAGTTATCTATATTTGTTTACTTATTCATAATTGATAGTAGGTGTACTGTTGTTAGAGCAGAAATGTATATATTAAATAAATTCAATTTCCTTACATTAGACGTAAATAAATGTTAAATAAAACATACTGAGGTTGGGAGATGTGGACTTAAACGCTGTTTAAAACTTGTACTGATTTGACTCTTTGTTAGAGATGCTTGTACAATTGGTGATGATCTTGTTACGGTCTAGGATACTGTCCAGGGAAGATACAGAAGTGGCCTCAAGCTGTCATATACATGTCTCACTCGTGATCATTAGTAAGTTTGATATCCATGACTGACAAACAGCACTAGTTTTTCAGTTGCAGATTTTCTGACAGTTACAGTAAAAAATTATTCTATGCTACGGGTACTTCAGTATAATTTTTCTTTGATTCATTTCATATGAATCATATCAGTAGCCCGGGTGGGACCCAAAGACGCAGCAATAGAGAACGCAGTCAGCGACTCATAGCTTGACTGCCTGCGTCAGGACCAGCGAACCAGAGCTGGTCAAGACCGCACTCCACTCCACGTGGTGGTCCTGGAAACAGTCTGCAGCAGTGCAGTCTGGCTGAGCAAGTATGGATCGAAATGGGAAGGCAAACCCGGTCCTAAAAATGCCGTGCAGAAGTCGGATGTGTCGACCGAAAGGTGCAGATATCACAGCTTAGGCGTAAACAGACACAACGCAACCACCGTCCTTTTCAGGATGAACGAAGAAGAAGAAGAAGTAGCCCGGGTTAACCAAATTTTTTAGTGATTTCTAAATACCTGCAGAGACTGTTAATTGTATTTTTTACCTTGATTTAAACCATAATCAGATTTTGATATATAATTGTGGTTGATTTTTTTTTTTTTTTCCTTCGTTGGTAGATTTAGGGGTCAGAGAGGGATTACCCCACAACTCAAGCCACTTCATTGCTAAATTTTACACATTTTGTGTCACTTTATGACAAATGATTGCCTAAAAAATCTCATGAATATTTTCAAGCCTGCCTTATTTTTGTTTATGCATGCTTCTTGGAAAGCCAAAGTAGATGTTTTTCACCACACTATTTCCAGTGAATTGTTATATTGAATGGGTTCCTCAATTTAATGGCATCAGTGAAATGGAAAGAACTGAAGAAAATGAAATGAACGATGTTAAAGGGGAGGAGCTGTAGTGAAATGTTATGTTCATATAATATTTTAATATGGAAAGAAAATGATTTAATATACTTTTATTGTATGCATATATTGGGTTGTACTAGAGATGGTCTTGTTAAATACATTTGAAATACTTGTTTTTCGTGTGTATAATCAGTCAGTCAATACCCTTTAGCTCCTTAAGGAGCATAGGCCTTCAACAAACACATGCCAAGTCCTCCTGTCACGTGCCACTAGCTCAAGTTCTTTCCACGTCGTCCTCATCATTTCCACTTATGTCTCCAGTTCTCTTCTCCATGTGTTTCTTAGTTTACCTCTGTCTCTGAGTATAACGGCATAGGTATGCAAAAATCTGAGCTTAAACAGGATCCTGAAACTTGATTAAATGATTATAAATGAGTATATAAGTTTACCTCTCAAGGCACGTTCATAAGAGGTGACTAGCTTGAGGAGGTGCGTTTTGGGGCTGGCAAACTCATTGTGTCTCTTGGTCTACCTCTGCATCTCTTAAACCTGGGGGTTCCAAAAGAAGGACTGCTTTGTATTGCTGTTGGCAGGTTTCCTCCGTGTGTGTCCTATCCATCGCCAGCGTCTTCATCTCATCTCTTGTGTAGTGTGTCCTTATCCATCGCCAGCATCTTCTTCTTCTTCTCATCTCTTGTGTAGTTTGTCCTTATCCATCGCCAACATCTTCTTCTCATCTCTTGTGTAGTTTGTCTTTATCCATCGCCAACATCTTCTTCTCATCTCTTGTGTAGTGTGTCCTTATCCATCACCAGCATCATCTTCTCATCTCTTGTTGCACGTTTAGAACTTGATTTCCATAAATTTCCCAACGCAATGAAAGCTACTCTTGCTTTTTTTTGCATTCTTACTTTGATGTGTAAAGCTGATTGTTTGTGTAGTGTGATCATGATTTAAGCTACCTCAGTTTATGCAATTTCTAATTAGCATGAGCTGGGGAAAAAATTCTGAAAAGGATGACTACTACCAAGGTAACTGTCTCATGGATGGTGCCATTATCACAGTTTAATGTTTTTATTTTATGTTTATTATGTTTGATATTCGTTTTCTTCTGCTTTTTATTAAAACTTTTATTAATTTTTATTTTTCTACTTTGCACAAGCATCCACCCATCTGTAACATACTGAATTTCTACGAATAAAAAAAATATGTTTTGCCTCGTTTTGGTAAGTCATGTCCTGTGAACCTAGACACAAGGGCTGTCAGTTATATTAGGGCGCATGTCCAAATATAACAGATTTTCCTGGAAGTGGTGTTATTTCTCAAATAGGTAACTGTGAATTAATTCAGTCAATTTACCATTGATCATAATAGGATCTTTTTTGTTTATTATCTATTCTTATTTCCTTTGATTTTTTTCATATTTCCTGTTTTCGCTGCTTCAATCTGTCTGTTTCCTTATGTCTTATTGTTTACTTGCTAGCACAGTAGTTCACCTGCAGAATGAAGATCCTTTAGTGGTTTGTCTAATGCGCATTTTGTTCTGTCTTCTTTTGTTTGTCGAGTCACATAGTCCTTTACATTGAGGTGATCTATTATGATGGCATGTCTTGGAAGTTGAGATCACTAAAAACAGTCACTTATTAGCAGAAGAAACTTTGTGACATAAAACAAATTGGTGCAGAAACCACTCCTGCAAGAGTATGTGAAGTTTGGATGTAATATTCTTGGTGAAATGCCATGATTCTGAACCATAAGGTAGGACAGGTTTTACATTTGTGTTGGACAGCCTAATTTTATTTTTCTGGAGGTAGCTGCAGATTTCCATGTCAGTGTTACTTCCAAAAGAGATTAAAGCTGTAAACTTAATCATGTAATGATCGATCTTTATATTTTTGTTTCTTTTTTTTACTTATTTCTGTTAACTTTTTTTTTTTCCTATTAATATGTAATCCTGTTTAGTAAACAAATAGGAAAGGCACTAGAGATGTGGTATTACAGAAGAATGTTAAAAATACCATGGACAGCCAAAAAGAGTACTGAGGATGTCCTGAAAGAGACCAATGTGCAAAGGAAACTTATTTCACAAGTTAGAAAGAAGCAATCCACTTTGTTTGTTCATGTTATGAGAAGAGGAAAGCTGGAATATATCGTAACATCAGGTAAGGTTGAAAGAAAAAGAGATAGGGTAAGCCAAAGAGAGCAAATACTGGACAGTTTGACATCGTGGCATGGAAAGAAGTCAACAGCTGAATTGATAAATTGTACTGGAGACAGGAAGTTGTGGAGAGACATGATCTCCTATGCCACTACGCACGGTACTTGAAGAAGAAGAAGATTTATTGCTGCTTGAGTCTATTTATCTTTTTTCCTTATGTCTTGTAGTAATATTTGCCAGGAGACATAGATCACTTGCAAAATGAAGACCCTTTAGTGATTCATAAAATGTTCATTGCTTCCTGCTTTCTTTTGTTTGTTTAATCACACATAAGGATGATCATGCACCCTAGTCTGTTTATGTCTGTAAATAGTTTTGAGAGTTTGCCTTTGTGGACATTTCTGCTGGCGATGTGTTGATTGAAGTTGTGAATAATTTTTATAAATATCTATTGGGATTCCATGTCTCGGTACTTTTCATGTTGCTATTATGTCTGTACTATGCACTTTCTTATTTTCAATAAGGTTGATAAAGAGAGGTATTTGCCATTTATTTGATGGCTGTGTGCCCCATGAATGTCCCCGGGGGGGGTCTCCTATGAGATCAAGAAAGGATACGACTACTGCTCCCTCGAGCACATCATACACGACAAGTAATGAGACTGTATGTGGCTGACGACCTCATGTAAAACACATTACTACAGAAACCACCACTGCAAGATCGTGAGAATGCTTGGTGCAGGCTTCCTGCAAGGGGACCAGCTGCATAAGGAGTGAAAATGAATGAATAAATGATGTTTATATGATGAAAATGTTGCTTTGTAATTTGAACAAGATCTTCCTTTTTGAAATTGTACATTTTCTTTCTGTAGCTGGTTGTTTTTTTTTTTGCAGTCTGGTATCACTCTGGCCAGAGTTTTTCCAGTCATTATGCCTCTCCAGTTGCTGCATGTAATCAAGTTGCCTTTTTGGCAGTTAAGTTATGTGTCCCACCTTTCAGTTTTTTGGGGGATTGGCTCTTGTTTCTGGAGTTTCTTAAAGATCTGATGAAACATCTCTGTAGCAAATGAAATTTCTTTCATGGTGCCTTCCTGGGAGATTCCATCTGGTTCTGTGGCTTTTCCATTTTTCAGCAATTTTAGTAGAAAGGATGCTTGTTTCCGTTAAGTTTGAATATAACTTATTAAGCCATAAAGCTAAATCTTTATTTTGAATGCTCATATTAAGCAGATATATTTCTCATATTTCATTTGGTCTCTCATATTTATCTTTGTGAGTCATGTAAACATTTACAATTACTGATCATTCCGTAGATAAACGCAAACACAATGTGTTTTTGAGTGCAGCTTGACCTGTGACATCTAAGAAGTGAAATTCAAAGTGTCATCTTGAAACTGAATTCAGGCTGTATAATGTCAGCTTAATTCATGCTGTATGTCTACCCTGTGTAATGTATTTTAGGACATGTAAATAATGAGTGACATTTAGAAGTGTACCTTCTGTGTGTTGATGTCACTTACTTTATACTTTTCATCCCTTTTATAATATAGATAAAGTTAACATAGAATTCAGTTATCTTTAGCACTATTTTGAACAGTGATGAAAAATGCATTTAATCTTCTGAACTTTCAGAAGAGCTAGTGCCATGCATAAATCTGACAAGGCAGAGACCTGAAATTTGTACATATGTAATGCAATGCCATGAAACTAGTACCTTGATACATGTCAGTATTTTAAGATACTTGTAACACAAGAAAGATGCTTCAAAGACATGTGATGAAAAAAAATTTATGAAAACTTAAATACTGTATGTGGTTAAAAGTTATGAATATTTAAGACAGTATGTCAGAGTATGTTGCGGTGTGTTGCTAGGCCCAAATTGCATGGAGGCATATCTGGAGTCATCCTTATATGACCACCAGCTATGCAAAATGCTATAGTATGTAGATTTGGATGTGAACCTCTGTCTG
The DNA here is from genome assembly GCA_024509875.1 of Oreohelix idahoensis. NCBI lineage: Eukaryota > Metazoa > Mollusca > Gastropoda > Stylommatophora > Oreohelicidae > Oreohelix > Oreohelix idahoensis. The sequence goes on along the minus strand of JAMPIV010003473.1, from coordinate 301,256 downwards.
GAAGGCTAATTATACCTTCATTGACTTTTGAAATCATCAACACTTCCAGGGATTCCCCGGTGGTGAAACATGTTGAGAACCCAGCATTGCACACTAAGCTTGGAGGAGTCATGTGAGCCCCAGATGTAACTAGCTTTTACCTGCATGCAGGAGGATCTCACTATGGACCTCATGATAATCAGGGGTAACTGAGAAGTGGCTCTGTGTTGGACGTGACAATGCCTTGGGAGAGCCCAGAACCAGAGCAGTGTTTTAGCCCTGCATATTTGGAGAGCCCCCTTGGATGGCAGGGAATACACAGTATGCCATACGCTCCTTCTTCCTAGCTTGGGACCAGATGTGATGATCCTTTAAATGCAGGCCAAGCTGCAGAAATGGGAGCTCATGACTTCAACTCAACACGTTTCGGAATGACAGAAAAGCAACAGGAAAACCCTAGATGTACAGTGTAGATAATACCATGGAGTCTTCAACTTGGTATTGACTGCATGAGCGAAAAGCTCAGCAGCCCTAGTTAAACAACAACAGCAACAACCAGGCCCAAAAGGGGAATAAAGATTAGTAACACTGTAAACCTACTATGCAATTCTTAAGAAGCCTCTAGCTACCCCATCCTGTAGAAAGTTGAAGCTGCAATAAAAGTCCAACAAGGAAAATGGACAAGTCTGTTGATAGCATTACCAGGCAGTCCTTGTTCTGAAATCCCCGGGGTCAGAGAAGTAGAGGTAGATCAAAGAACTACATGGAGAAGAGAACTGAAGACATGGAAAGACCTTGACCTAAATGCATGTTACAGGACTTAGCATGTGTGTGTCGACAGCCTATGCTCCATGGGGAGCTAAAGGGTACTGGGTGATTGATTGATGGATGAAATATTAGATTGTGAAGAAAAAAAAATAGGTTTAAAGTTTTGCACCATTTTAATTTTTCAGAACAGGTAATCGCTTTCAAATGCAATTTAAATAATTTTTGATATATGCAACGTATACCATTCTATTGCAGAAAAGCAGAATGTTTATTCAGTGCAAAAATCTCACAATATAATTTACTGGACCCAATTAAGGTTTTTTTGTTTTTTTTAAATATGTTTTTCTTGGACAAGTTACCAATTCTGAGTGTAATGTTATATTTTACTTTTTTTTCCTTTGAATTATCTTAAATGAAAAGAGTACTCAGTAATGATTTTCATTCATATTTTAATGTGATTATTTTTTCAGTCTTAACTCAGACATCTTTAACCATGACAGGCTTAACAGAATTAGCACTGACTTCTAGAATCTGTGCTCATAATTTAGGATAATATTACTTTGGAAGAAAGAATATGATAAATATTTAATGTAATGAAGAGTTGTGTTGTATTTGACATTATTATGCTTGTCTCTCCAGCCAGTCTGAGGCTACAGTTTGTTTTATTCTTCCCTTTCTTCCATTACTCTCTGGCACTTCCAGCTATTGCCTGTCTTCATGGTCATCTCTTTGGCTGGGCACAGGGTGACGGACAAGTCGCTTCCTATTTTAAAATTATTTCTTCACTCCTCTTCAAAAAATTTATTTGAAAGAAACGTCAAAATAAAGCGAATTAACTGCCTTTTTATTACACGAATAAAATAAAGCAAATTAACTACTTTTTTTATTACACAAAATGCTATGCCACAGTAACATTACAGCTTAGCGTAAGATCCAGTCTGTTCAATACATGATTTCATAGTGGGCACAAATGTTTGTTGTCTCTTATAAGTTCAGTTTATTGGCTGCTTTAAATTTCATTTTAAAAAATGTTTCTGGAAATTTAAAACTTTTAACTCAAATGGCAGTTTTTACTTCTTGTTTTGACTTTTGTTTCAGGTATATAAGCGTTCATTTGACACAGTGGTTAGAGCGCTGATCTCTAAAGCCAAAGGTGCCGGGTTTTATTCACGCTCCAGTCTACTCAGCTGTAAATGGGTACCGGACTTTGCTCTTGAGTTAGGGAAGGAAAAGGCAGCAAGGAAGGGAACTGATCACCCCCACCTCTCGATGCTAGACCTAGTATGTTGAAGTCTCTAACACTTCACTCCCCTATGGTAGTATCTGCTATGGGACGACCTTTTTATTTTTTTTATATCCAATATACACAAGTAAGGTTCTGGTTATACAAATGTAAAAATATAAAGCGATTTTTCAATCACCCTGTAAAATAACTGCTACTCTGTATATCTTAGGTATTGGTTTTTTTAAAGCTGTCTCATGGTCTCTAACATATGTTGTCATCTTACGTGCTTCTGCCTAATGTTACATATATGATGGTCTGTATCATCTAGTGCAGGGGTTGGCAACTAACCGATCCCAATCTACCAGTAAATCTCAGAGGATGAATTTGGTAATCTTTAGGTGACTGCGTCGGAAATAAAAAGAAAGACTTTTTAAAACTTGTAAGTTTCGGACTAGACCTCTCCCATGGGCATTTAAAATCACGGTGTCCTCAGGATCAAAGGTACTTTTTCCACATTTCCAATGACAACTCTTGAGCTGGCTACAAAAATATATTTGTGAACTGCATGAGATAGTAGCACGATCTTTTCTTTACAAGGTTCATCATTCTCCTCTCTCTCCCCCTCTTTCCCCAAAAAAATTACACACATGAATATGTGTATATATGTGTGTGTGTGTGGTAGATCTTTAGAGGGCTCGGTGTTACTAAAGTGGATCCCAAAAGCTGCTGGATTGCCGACCCCTGTTCTAGTGTTTTATGTAAACATGTTCTGCGTGTGTGTCATCTCATATGAAGTGCATTATTTATACTGTTTGATGATATATGTCAACATATCTGAAGTAAACTTGTGAATATTTTATTTGAAGTTAACATGTGACAGTCTGTACACTACCTTTGGTTTGTCTTATGTTCACCATGCGATGACATGTATTTTATTTTATTTAAAAGTGTCTCCAATTAAATATGTAGTGATTTCTCTGTATGTAGTTTCATTTAAAGTGGCTTCTGATGGTCAGTGGCCTTTTTAAAAGTCCCAGCAAAGACAGGAAGACGCAGAAGGTTTCGAAGATGGAGCATGAATATAAATTAATTGATCTGTGCATAATATTTCATTGCCTCTCAACAAATAAAGATTGACAAATGTTACAAGTTTTTTTTCTCTTCGATATTCGTTTAATTTATTGCTTGAATTCCACATAGAACTGTTTGATATACATGTTTTAAAAAAGTGCTTCTTCAACATATGGCAAATATGACAAACTGATTAAAGTCAGCAAATGATAATACACTTGTTTATTATAATACTTTCCAGTGGTTCCTAATGATGTCATTACTTTCCCCCTGATCTTCTGGGTAGTGAGATCGGATGCCTAGCCTTCTCGGATAAGGGCAAAAAAATAGGTCCCGTGTACAAGATGTGCACGTTACAAATCCCACGGCTGTTCGAAATACTGCCACTGCCCTGGCAAAATTTACAAAACTAGGAAACCGACCCATCATAAAAGTATTTTTAGAATGTGTGATTCATGTATACACACACCGGGATCCTCGCCAGTGCTAGAGTTGGTGCACTGTGCTGAGATCCTCCTTGTGTGATCTATGGGAGGAGATCGGAGCACATATGAAGTTGTCCGTGTGCAATGAAGATGGTACTTAAAAAAACAACCAAACCACTACTTTCTTTCTGTCTTCTGCTCGTATAAAGCAACAGTTACGCTGGTGAAGTTCCCCACTTATCATCATTATTTTTGTCTTTCTGCTCCCTGTGGAGCTTGGAGCCACCACTGCTGCTGATCCCCTTGCAAGAGGATGACATCAAAACATTTGTGTGCTATTCCATAGGTAGTGTCTGTAGCAATTTGTATTACATAAAGAGGTTGCTAGCCCAATGCAGGCGAATGCTGCCCCCAAAAGACTGTGTGTGGTCCTGGCTGCCGGGTCTTCCCAGTTCAGATGGGGCAGAGCTGCGTGTCTGTCTAGATGACGTCCTTCGGCAGGCTGGTGGATAGCCACCGCCGCACTATAACCCCCTTTGCAGGGTAGAGAACCGTCCTCGTGGCATTGCACATGTCACTTAGTGGGAGGTTCTCCTGGGTTGCAACAAAGCCCACAACTGTCCGTTGTCTGGCTGCTCTTGCCATTTATCGCTGTTACAAGTTGTACTACTACGTCTCTTATATTGTCAATGTTTTTGACTACATTGGTATGTTGGGCCTGCTTGAGTAGCCGACGTACTTCTAGATGACATGATAATGTGAATGTATTGTGGGCCGTTGCTTTGTCGTGTATGATGGTACGACTAATGGCAATGAGACGAGGTAACGATCAAGAATGGGTCAAAACAGTATGACCAACTGGCAACGAAGATATACTGGACTCGTTGCAGAAGTAAGTGACAAGACATATTTATTATGACGAGACGTTGATATCAGTATTACGAACATTTTCATCAGCATGGTTATAGCAGGATATACATGGTAGATAAAAGTCATGTTAACCGACCGCACTAGCCGCTGTCACATCAAGGTTAACGGAAGCTCTACGGCAACGAGTTGGTAGGATGCATGGGTTTACAAAAATAACCATGTTAATAGCATTGAACATATATTTATAATAACGATCCAAAATATCCCCTAGCGTTGAGTGAATGCACTAACAGCCGACATGGCTGGTCAGGCTGAAGCTCTGCAGTAACGGTACTGGAGAATACGTATCTAAGGCTAGATACTTCAACGAGCCGTTTCTGGCTAATGATTGGCGAGAAAAGATTCTTGGCATACCTTGCTCAAGAATAACATCATATCTTAGATGATCATAATTAACTTCATGGCCGTGTCTCCCCTAGACTTGGGATGAGACCGCGGAAAAAATAACGTCTGCTCAGGACGATGGATCTCTGGATCTGCCTCAAGGACATTGATTGTATCCCAACAAATCTCTGCGTCATACCGCGCCATGCCTAGTTTAATACTGGTGCACGGTCGTACACAAATAACATTTCAAAAAAATATCATTGCTGCACTCAGGTTCATGTCTGAAAATCCCAGGCGTACATATGAGAACTTTAAACATCTATCTGACCCTCTATGAATATAAAGTCTTTAACAATCGCCTACTTGTCTCGGAGATATAACCCCCTTTGCAGGGTAGAGAGGTGGGCCTGGTGTAACGTGCCGCTGAGTCTAGGAAGCTCCCTGGGGTTGCAAGAAAGCTCAAATCTCCACCCCAAATTTATGTTGCAAGGGTAAAAGAGTGAACAACTCGAACCCGTGGGGATCTTAAAGCAAAAAGCCCCATGCACTACCTCGTGTTACTCGCTTCTTACGACATGTCAGAGGAAGCAGTAACCTTATTCTCTCTCTCTCCGTCTTCAAGGAGGGGCCCCCTGAAAACAACACAGAGTCCACTCAGTTTTGACTTACCCAGGTAGGGTGAAAAGTGTGAGGGCAGTTACAAGTCATATCTGTTGTTTCATATTCTAAGTAGTTACAATTTTTTAGATATGTAAAACAACACATAAATACTGAAACCATTACTGGATATTGTATAAGAGTTACCTAAGGTCATAAGCAGGGTGAGTTACCTAAGGTCATAAGCAGGGTATCATCATTTTCCTGTGCTCCCCATACGGAGCATGGAACCACTACTGCACCAAGTATTCACATGTAGCAATATGTTTTACGTGATGAGGTTGCCAACTCCATGCTAAAACAACCTCGTATTAGTCGCCTTGTACAACGTGCTTTAGGGTGCAGTAGTTCTTATTCTTTGCTTCTTCAGAGACCCCTCGGTATAACACTGGGCAGCAGTAGGGTATAATGTGTTTGAAAAATAGAAGCCATCCCAGTCAAGTTCCAAAAGCTTAGAAGTAATATTGTGTTAACAAATTTTCTTATGAAAAGAAGAGACCAAACTATAAAAATGACAACAGACCGGTTTTCACTAAGACAATTTGTGATGGGACACGTTTTTTTTTTTTTTTGAATGACCGTGAATTGATAAGTTATTTGAGTGTATTAACACTGAGTGAGTCATGGACAATTGGTAAACAAGTAGGAAAAGCACTGAAGGCCATGCAATAATGTTTAGAATACCAAGGGCAGCTAAAAAGAGTAATGAAGATGTTCTGAAAGAAACCAGGGCACAACAGAAGCTTATTACATTAGAAGGAAGCAATCCTTTTTTCTTTGGGCATGTAATTGTAATGTTATGATGTATGTATATAAGCATTACCTCGTCATCTACACAAGCACACACATGTTTCAGAAGGCACTCAGTAAAAGCATGTTCAGTTTGTAGCCATGTTTATTTACAGGATGTCGTACATGTCAAGATTCGCATTATATTACAATGTGTGGTTTCGTATTTATGTATTATATTACATCCCCCCTTTTTTGAAAAAAAAAAAATGTGTGCAAACATTTCCAACGAAATGTTTCATGTGATAAAGGATAAGTATGTGTAATGCTCAGTGTGAGTATATATGTCACTGTCTGTATCGGCTGGGAGGTGTCACTGTACGGCCAGAACGAGTGGTGTAAAGTGCTGGTGGTTCTGCGGAAGTCCCTGGTTTAGCTTGAGTTGGTTGTGATTTCGGCCTTGGCGCTTGTTGGTTTTGTGGGGCACCAAGGTCTGAAGTTACTGCATTGTCTGTTGAAAGCATGGGAATTCTCTGTTCTGTTGTATTCTGTGGGATTTCTCTTATGTCCACTCTGTTTCGCCTCAGGAGGTTGCTGCTGCTATCTGGTCTTAAAGTATAGCTCCTGGGTTCAGGGTTTCTGGAAATGATTGTTGCTTTTGACCATGTGTCATTGTTGTGGTTGTAGGTAGTCACATGCTGACCAGGATATAATGGTGGTAAGTCTTTAGCACATTTGTCATAGTTGGATTTCTGAACTTGCTGACGATGCTGAAGTTGATCATATGTGCTGTCTCTATGTTGTGGACGGAAGTGGACCTTAGATGGTAGGAGGTCTTTAATTCTTCTATCAAACAACATAAGTTCTGCTGGGACTGTCGATCTTACTGTCTACCGGTGTTGTTCTCCATCTCAAGAGTGCTAGGTGTACATCCTCTGTTCTTGTTTTCTTCATGATTGACTTGATAGTTTGTATCTGTCTCTCAATGAAACCATTAGATTTAGGGTATCTAGGTGATGATGATGTTGTGTGTTTGATCTTCCAGTCCTTAGTGAAGTTTCTGTATGCTTGACCTGAGAAATGTGGACCGTTGTCTGATCTAATTTCATCTGGGATGCCAAACATGCTGCAATACTTCTTTGTAATGTCTGCAATAACAGCTGATGGTGAGGGTTGTGGAAGTTTCTCAATGATGGGAAATTTGCTGTAGTAATCAGCAATAATAAGATAGTCATTATTGTCGATTGAGAAAATATATCAGTTCCTATAATGCTCCAAGGGCTCAATGGTATGTCTGATGGTATGAGAGGTTCTCTGCACTGCCTATTTGCATGTTCTTGGCAAATTGAACAGTTTTTACATAGTGTTTCTATGTCCTTGTTTATCTGTGGCCAGTAAACATCTTTCTTTGCTCTCAGTTGTGTCTTCACAATACCAAGGTGACTATTATGGAGCTGTTTAAGGATGATATCGCGTTGTGTTTCTGGTACAACAATGCGATCTCCTTTAAGGATCAGACCATCTTCGATGCTTAACTCGTCCCTCATCGAGTAGTATGGACGGATGTGTGTTGGAACTTCCCTGATAGAGCTTGGCCATCCATGGTATATCAGTTCTTTGAGAGAGTTAAGGATAGGATCTCTCATTGTGTCTTCTCTAATGTGTTCAAGCCGATTATCGCTAAACTTGACAAAATCAACTTTGATGTTTGGGGTAAGATCTGCTGTCTTGTTGGGGTTTGGTAGTCTGCTGAGAGCATCTGCAAGACCTATATCCTCTCCTGGGATATACTGAATATTAAAATCATAACCTTGTGTTTCCAATAACAGAGCTTGTAGTCGTGGTGGTGCTGAAGCTATTGGTTTTTTATGAATCATCTCAAGTGGCTTGTGATCTGAGAGAATTGTAAATGGGCGGTTGAAAAGAAATGTGTGGAAGCGTTTGATTCCAAAACGTACAGCTAGCATTTCTCTTTCAATGTTTGCAAGTTTCTTTTCGCCAGAACTTAATGATTTGCTTGCGTAAGCTACAGGACGAAGTTCTTTGGCATAGTGTCCTTCAGGATTTTTGTCTGGTTGCAAAAGTGCTGCTCCTAGGCCTTTCAGACTGGAATCAACCATGAGAAAAGTGGGTGCTTGCATGTCATAGTATTTCAAGCATGCATCAGATGATATGAGGGTCTTCAAGTGGTTGAATATGTGTTGGTAGTCTTCTGACCATTCATACGGAGTTTCATTCTGTAGTAGAGATCGCAAAGGTTCTGCAGCAGCTGACAAATTTGGTATGAATTGTGCTAGGAAATTGACAGCACCTAAGAATTGTTGCAGTTCCTTCTTTGTAGCTGGTGTTGGCATGTCATGAATATCTTCTTCAACCTTTTTAGGGTCTGGTTTTACACCATTCTGGGTGTACAGCAATCCAAAAAATTGTATCTCCGTTGCCTTAATTGTACACTTTTTGCTGTTGAATGTTAGCCCATTGGCCTGTGCTACATGCATCAAGTTAATCAAGTTACGGTCGTGTTCTTGTTCCGACCTGCCGCAGACTACAATGTCATCCGCAATAGCCACTGTACCAGAACATTGCTCAACAATGTTGTCAATCTTCTGTTGAAAGATGTCTTGTGATACATTCAAACCAAATGGGAGTCTCTTGAAACAATATCTGCCGAATGGTGTTCGAAAAGTTGTAAGGAGTTGACTTTCCTCTGCTATCTCAACACTCCAGTATCCGTGTACAGCCTCTAGTTTAGAAAAATATTTGGCATTGTGGAATCTGTGAGTTATCTCTTCCACTGTATGCATTTTGTGTGGACAGCGCTTTAGACTGTTGTTTAAGTGTTTTGGGTCAAGGCAAACCCGAAGAGAACCATCCTGCTTCAGAACGGTTGTGATACTACTACACCAGTCAGAATGCTCTTCAACCTTTCTAATAACATCATTCTGCACCATCTTTTCTAGTTCTGTGGCAAGTTTCTGTTTAACATGTATAGGATACTTTCTAGGTGGGTCTATCTTTGGCTCAGCGTTGTCTTTTAAAAAGAATCTTGCCTTTCCTGGAAGTTTGCCTATTCTGTCGAACTGTTCTGGGAATCGCTGTTTAAGGTCATCTACTCCAGTGACGTGTAGAGTAAGATGTTCTTTTTTGTCAGCTTTAATGTTGTTAATAGTTACCACACTCAGCTTTTCGCACATTGGTAAACCCAAAATTGCAGGTCCTTCAACATCTACCAAGTAAAATGTTGACGATGTCCATTCAGAGTCTCTGTATAAACAAACATTCAAGTGTTACTGCTCCGAAACAGTCTATACTTGTTCCATTGTAAGCTCTTAGCTTTGTCCTGCCACTCCTACTTTTTACATCCCTTGTGGGAAATCCTTGCTCATCCACCTTGTCAGGCATGATCTGTCTGAATATTCTTAAGGGTAGAGTGTTACCTTGGGCACCTGTGTCTATCTTGAACCGAATATATCTTTCTTTGTGCATTTTAATTCCTGGTATTCGGAATTGTACCTTGCAGAAAGCCTGCGTTCTCTTTGGTTCATTACTGAAAGTTAGTATCTTCACAGTATCAAAACTGGAAGGATCACTTTCTTCACTGGAGTCAAGGTCCTCAGTCATCATAGAGTGTGTTTGTTTTGATGACTTTCTGCTGTGAAGTTTGTGTTGAGCACTGTCTTGTTTCCTCTTGAAACATAATTTTATCCAGTGGCCCCTCTTTCTGCAGTAATGACATGTAGAGTCTTTAGCTGGACAGTGGTTTTGTATGTGGTTTAGGCCACAACATTTACACATAGCACCTCTGCTTGTGTTGTGTTTTCCTTGTTGCTTAGTACCAGTTGCTTTGTTGTGTTTATAGCTTTTTACTGCATCCACCTGGGCTGTTACTGTACCTTGCTGAATTTGTTTAATGTTTAGTGCTTGTGCCTCGTGTTTCCTGCCTTCATCCAGAAGTTGTTGTAAAGTTAGTGTATCACTCTGGCTCAGTAGCCATTTCTGGAACTCTGGCATTGGTGTGCTAAGAAGGATCTGTTCAATAATTCGCTCTTTTTCTTCTTCTTTGTTAAATTTACATACACTTGTTTTCTCCTTGATGCGAGTGAAGAAATCATCTAAACTTTCACCAGGTTTCTGTCGCAGGTGGTGAAGTTCTAATCTTGCCGCTCTAAAGTTCGTGTGCTTTATGATCAGACGTTTTTCAAATTCGTCCAATATGGCTACGGGGTCGGTCGCCGACTCAACAGGCATGGCGGTAGCAAAACTGTTGTAAATTTTCAAACCTTCATCGTCCAATGCTTCTAGGATATATGGAGTTAGGGTTTGTCCTTCCAGACCAGTGGTCTTGGAATATAGATCTATGCGTTGGCGCACAACAAAGAACATCAACCAATACCCTTTAGCTCCCAGAGGACAGGCCTTCAGCTTCACTCTTATCATCTTGACCGGCGAATCTCATTTGCGGTGCGTTGCGATAGTGTTTCGCCGCCATGGCTGACCTCGATGACGAAAATTAGCCGAATAAACTGTACTCACGTGTTATCGTGTAGCTGTTTTGCGTCAGTCCGGTATCGACCGCTGCCACCATGTAATGTTATGATGTATGTATATAAGCATTACCTCGTCATCTACACAAGCACACACATGTTTCAGAAGGCACTCAGTAAAAGCATGTTCAGTTTGTAGCCATGTTTATTTACAGGATGTCGTACATGTCAAGATTCGCATTATATTACAATGTGTGGTTTCGTATTTATGTATTATATTACAGTAATGAGAAGAAGAAAGTTGGAATATATCGCGATAATAGGAACGATTGAATGAAAAAAAGAGACAGGATGACAAAAAGAGAGGGTACTCGACAGTTTGACATTATGGCATGGAAAGAATTCAACAAGAGAACTGATAAACAATACTGGAGACAACAAAGTTGTAGAGTGGACATGATCACCCACGCCACCAGATACGGTACTTGAAAGAAGAATAATCACACACATCATCTTTTAACTGCCCTAATAAATGTACGTATCAAAACATGGACTTTCAACAACTCTTGTAGATTTGAATGTCAAAACTATGATATGAATGTCGAAACTATGAAAAATTTTGAAATACATACTCTTGTAAATCTACTGGTACAAACAGAGGCGGATCTACTATGAAGTTTGGACCCCAAGTAGAAAAAAGAATATTTTGTAAAGTTAGTCAAACAGTATCAGTGATTTACTAGAAAAGGCCTAATAAACAGACAGTATCGTTTGTCTTCTTGTTGCTTCTCTATAATACATTTCTTTCTCCCCCCTCTCCTTTTTTTTTTTTTTGATGAAAGGATCCCTTTCAAGAGTTCAAGCTTCTGGGCCCTCAAAATGTAGATCCGCCACTGGGTACAAACCGCAGTCTTCCAACCATCCTTTATGTCAGTGGTTCTCAACATGTGCCATATGGCCTTTCAGGGGGGCCATACCATATTTCTAGGAGGCCACAGGGAAATGGTAAAGTACCTTTTTTTCCAGCTAACAGCCACTATGAGGGGGGGCCACAGAGGTAAAAGAGGCTCAGAAGTGTGCCATGAGCAAAAACAAGGTTGAGAACCCCAGCTCTATGTCTATAGACTGCAAGCTGACTCTCAGCCTACTCTTGTAAATCTATAAGTAAGAATCTATAATGAATTAATCCCAAGCTGACCTTACTTACTTACTTAGTCGTTCCCCTTCTACCGTGAGGTGTAGAGGTTTGGAAGAAAGAGCGCCATACTATCCTATCGGCTGTCTTCCTCCTACCCTGTTTCCATTCTGGTCCGCGGTCCTTCAAAGATTGTCTAATGTTGTCCTCCCAGCAGACTCTGGGTCAGCTTGGGTGTCTGGATCCCTGGCTCTTTGTTTCCCATGCTTGTCGTGGTAGTCGATCTTCTCCCATTCTGCAGACATGGCCAAACCATCTTAGTTGGGACTGTTCTACTTGGGTTTGCAGGGGGTGGGATTTTAGGCCTTGACATATTGTCTGGTTGCGGACCATGTCTCTTCTTGTTACTTCAACCACCTTCCTCAGATACTTCATTTCTGAGGTTTGGATCTGGCTTTTGTGGGTTGTAGTCATTGCCCATGACTCGCATCCATATGTCAAGACTGGAACATAGGTGGAGCGGTATACAGCCATCTTCGTTTTTTTACCAACCTCTGACCTCATAAATTCATTCCTACTGTTTGGCTTTGAAACATTGAGAACAACAAAATCAACAGCCAAAAAGCTACAGACTTTCACAAATGGGTGATCGAGTCGGACAGAAGGATTGAAGTGGTATGACATGATCACTAATGTGGAACTGACCATAAGAACCAGTCGGTGGAACGGGAGATGAGAAGCAGATGGTGACCATGGATAAGACACACAATCAGGAAACTCGTTAACAGCATTGCAAGGCAGAATGTGTTCTGAACACAAAGCTAGGCGGGTGTGCCGCACGGAAGGTCTTGGGTTTGATTCCCCGGTAAGCCACTCACGTCTGTTGTTTTTCTGTTGTCTAGTTTTCTACTTCTTTATTATTCACGAGTGCCTGAAAACGTACCTTTATGTGTGTGCAATGTTTATTTACTGTTTACAGGCCTCAGGTTTCCCTTCTTCATGTGTTTAAAACGTTTGTACAATACCAAAACCTACCCTCTGTCCTATACTTACTGTTCTATCATTTACTAGACACAGTATTAAGGTCTTTGTCTTGTGTAATCTGATCTATACTGTATAATAGAGGAACAACAGACGTGATTGCATCATTTTTAGGCTGGATTATAATATAATAATAAATTCTTTAAGCACCAAACACGGCGCATAAGGCAGAAACCAGTGCTCTCCAGGTTGTACGTTGTGACGCCACTCCTCTTAGCTCTTGCACATTGTTTAATCCCAACGTTCTTCCTTCTCTTATTATTGTTCTTCTGAGTGTTTCTTTTGGTCTTCCTTTTTTCCTCTTACCCTCAGGAACCCAAGTGAAAGCCTGCAATGGTATTCTGTTGTTTTGCATTCGTAGAACATGACCGATATATGACCATCGTCTTTTCCTTATATAGTTGGAGACATATTTCTGCCTAGAGTCTTCTCTTATTTGTCGATTAGTCTTGAATTCTTTCCAACTGATGTTCATGAGTTTTCTAAGACATTTGTTCTCGAATGTATTCAGCTTGTTCTCCAATGATTTTGTTATTTTCCAACTCTCACAGCCGTATGTTAACACTGAGATAACATTTGAATTAAACAGACGAAGCTTGGTATGTATATTCAATGATCGTAATTTCCAAATGTTAGATAATCTATTGAAGGCGCTAGCTGCCAAAGCAATTCTAGTATGAATTTCTCTTGTTGTGGCCCCATCCTGAGTCATTTTACTGCCTAAATAATTGAAACTTTCAACTTTCTGTAGTTTTTTCCCGTTCAGGATGATATTAAAGGTCTCGTTAGAAAAGTTCATAACTTTAGTTTTAGAGGCATTTATTTGGAGACCTATTTTAACCGAAATTTCCGGTGTTATGTCGCACTAATAACCCCTGTCATCGAAGCATCATTTTTGTTGTGCTTAGCTGGCGGGGAGGATAGTGTGATTCACTTCCATAGCTAGGCGGGTGTGCCGCACGGAAGGTCCTGGGTTCGATTCCCCGGTAAGCCACTCACGTCTGTTGTTTTTCTGTTTTCTACTTCTTTATTATTCACGAGTGGCTGAAAACATACCTTTATGTGTGTGTAATATTTATTTACAGTATGTGTTCTGGAACCCCCAGGGTAAGAGAGAGGCAGAGGGAGATTAAAACACACAGTGAGAAGAGAACTGGAGACAGAAATGAGGAAGGTACAGGACAGTAGGGTTTAGCATGAGTTTGCTGATAGTACATGCACCCTGGAGAGCTGAAAGCTAATGAATGAGCAGATACTTTCAGTCTGTGAAAAGTAGTGCCAGATAAACCAACATTGACAAGAATGAACAAAGAACATCAACCAATACCCTTTAGCTCCCAGAGGACAGGCCTTCAGCAAACACATGCCAACTCCTCCTGTCATGTGCCATCAGCTCAAGCTCTTTCCACATTTTCCTCATCACTGTTACTTCTGTCTCCAGTTCTCTTCTCCGTGTGTTTCTTGGTCTACCTCTTACCCTGAGAGTTCCAGAACAAGGACTGCTTTGTAATGCTATAAACAGGTTTCCTCAATGTGTGTCCTATCCATCGCCAGCGTTTTTTTTCTCATCGAAAAACATAGTGGCTGGAAATTGTCTTAACTTAGTCACATACAGAATACAGAGAGAAGCACCAGAAGAAATGGTTAAGATGTAACCAGACCAACATAAGTCGAGATAGCTGCATGAAACAGTATCAGGACTGAAATATATGGGAAAATTATTTAATGATTCCCCCAGGCCACCTAATTTGCTCAACAACAACAAAAAATGCTATGCAATTTCTCTACAATGCTTAACAGCATAAGTGGTTAGAAAAATAATAAAGAAATAACTATCTTCTAGTAAACATGTATAATCACATCATCATTCAGTGCCATGCAAGTAGCCTCCACACTAGTCTGTTTGTTTGGTTTTCCTCAATTAGTTCTTATGTGCCCTTGTGCCAAGCCGTTAAGGCTTCCCATATCCTATATATCTTTGTCATTCTGTTGCTCATCCTACCTAGTTTGCCTTCTGCCACAATGTGTTCCATCTTTACTCTTCTAAAGAAAGCTGCAGTTAAAGTGGACAATCATTTTTTAATCTTTGCAGTCGTATTAACTCTTTCACGTGAGATTTATCAAAATTTTTTACTTAATTTTTATCCCCCTGTAAAACCATATCTCTGTGGTCTCCAGATATGCTGTACAACACTCATCACCAGTCATTGAAAAAAAAAATAATAAGACCTCTTGTTAAAAGCTATTGGATTAACCTGCCGACAAACCTGTGAAAGACATGAGCTGAAACCACACCAGGGCTGTATCTTTTTATCTGAAATCCTCGGGTCAGCTTTGTTTCGGAAACCAGATTTTTTGGGGTTTTCAGATGTCACCCAAATCAAGTTCGAAAAGTAGCCCAAAGCCGCCTAAAACGTGTCAAAAGTAGTGTAAAGTCACCAAAAAATAGTTAGAAATCATCCAAATTGTGAAAGTAGCCCAAAGAAACTTTCGGTTTTCAGAATATTTGAGTTTTTCCAAGGATATCAAGTGACAAAAATGATCTTTAACTGTAACTATAACCCATAACAGTGACATCGATTATCTTTAACTGCAACTATAACCCACAATAGTGACAAAAATTATCTTTAACTGTAACTATAACCCACAATAGTGACAAAAATTATCTTTAACTGTAACTATGACCCACAATAGTGACAAAAATTATCTTTAACTGTAACTATGACCCACAATAGTGATAAAAATTATCTTTAACTGTAACTATAACCCACAATCTCTAAATTAAAATGTAAATAAGAAAGTCTGCATAAAGAAATAAAAATGATACTCAACCTTTTATAACTATACAGATTACACATGTAAGTAAAGTTCTACCAAACGAGAGGCAATGAAAAAACCAATACAACCGAAAGGGAAACAAAAAAGGCTGTTTAATATAAGACATCCCATTATGCTGACAGCAAGAAGTCGACATTTTGTGGTTTTGTACAACCCAAGTATCAAAATAATGGCTTTAATATCAACTTTTTATAGTTCCTACTGTAAACATCTTTCAGTGGATCTGACATGATGTTAGGGGCTTGAAAAAATTAACAAAGTGGATAAGTTATTCAACATAGGGGTTACTTTCACAACTGCCTCCAGCTGTCAGAAAACCAGGAGTGAATTTGAAAGCTGCAACCAAGGTGGAGTGGGTTCAATTTTCTGCACTAGACAACAGGAGGCTGACACTTAGAAGTCATGACCTAAGTAGCGCCCTTCCCCCCTTAGAGTGTAAAGGAGATTAAGGGGTCGAAACACTTGATCGACCGCTTCTGATGATCAGATTGCCTCCTGTTGTATCGCTCTGTACAGAGTTTCCTATCAATATTCTGGCATACACATATATGACTTCTACAGTCAACTGGCACAGAACATTTCAAAAACTGTGACACTCATAAGGCCCCTGTGTAGTTTCTGGGGGTCTCTGAGGAGACAAAGAAAGAATAGGACTACTGTACCCTCAGACATGTCGTACCAGGCGACTGATATGAGGTTGGTGACTGATATGAGGTTGGCAACCTCATCATTTAAAACAAGTTACCACCACTACAGCAGCATGTGAATGCCTGGAATAGGCTTACTACAATGAGACCATCTACAGTGGTGGCTCCATGAGAAGCACATAGGGAAATTATGAAGATGTGTTTGTGTGTATGTGAATATATATATATATATGTGTGTGTGTGTAAGTAATTTTTAAAAATTGAAATAATAATAATATTATGCAGTGTAATTATTTTCAGCCTGCACAGAGTAAAAAGTTTTTGTTGTTGTTAAGTAGCTTACTTATACAAAAAATTATGGCGATGCAAACCTACAAACTTCCAAATATGGTGCCAGATTTTCATATCTGCACCAAGACCGCCTGGGGCAGTAAAAAATAATGTCAGAATCAATAAAATGTGTCGTAACAAGGTTTTTTTAAACGTACAGCTGGCAAGGATTAACACAGTTAATACAATTTCCCAACAAGTAACATAATTAATAAATGTTTCCACCAATGCATAAATCTTAGGATGTTTATATTAATATTTTCATGTTAACAGCAAAGGTACTGGTCTAGAAAGCGGGCCCCGGAAGTTCAGGTTTTTGAAAACGCGAATCCGACTTTTTATTTAACAACTCCCGATCCGACTTTTGTATCAACCGCCCACTATTTGCCTTTAGCAGTGTTTCGTGCTTTAATTGTGTTTCGCGCATTAGCTGAATGTTCCGTGCCGGAGCGTTTTAACTTTATTGGATGCGCCGATCGAGCACATAATTCCGAGCCGACTGCATCTGAATAGGTGTCCATCGCCGGTCGAGGTCGTTTGTGCATTAATGGTCATGATACCCCAGACGAACAGACATGTGACAGCTACGGCAAGACGGTTGGGTTATCTCCCCCTCATACGATACATATTTCGTTTACCATTTCGTAAATTGTGTTTCGTTTCTCGGAAAAAGTCTGGGGCCCGCTTTCTAGACCAGTACCACAGCAAACATTGCTACACTATTTAATGTTAACTGTCATCATTTACAGAGTTCATAATTAAAGACTGTCCTCGACTTATTACGTATGCGACTTACGACTGCCATCCGAGATGCACTGTACACTCATTTTTCATTATTTATTACAGTACATTACAGTACAATACTGTAGTGTCTGATCAAACATTTTAGGGATATATTTAGATATGAGAAGAAAAGTTAAGGCTCTTGGAATAATGGCTGTTGTGACAAAAACCATGGTGATATCACGAGAGGAAAGAAGGCATCAGATTAAGCTGAGAGAACAGGTCCTGGAGCAGGTCAACCACTTTAAATACCTCGAAGCTGTCACAGACTGGAAGGGAGGCATCAAAAAAGAGATGGCTACCCAGAGCAGCAGCTGGGAGACTTTTTCAGGCCATAAATCGAGGATTCCTCAGCAAAAGAGAAGTTGGTAAGAAGACAAAGATGGCTGTATACCACTCCACCTATGTCCCAGTCTTGACATATAGATGCGAGTCATGGGCAATGACTACAACCCACAAAAGCCAGATACAAACCTCAGAAATAAGGTATCTGAGGAAGGTAGTTGCAGTAACAAGAAGAGACATCGTACGCATCCAGACGATACGTCAAGGCTTAAAAACCCAATCCCTGCAGACCCAAGTAGAACAGTCCCAACTAAGATGGTTTGGCCATGTCTGCAGAATGGGAGAAGATTGGCTACCACAACAAGTATGAGAAACTAGGAGCCAAGGATCCAGACCTCCAGGATGACCCAGAGTCTGCTGGGAGGACAACATTAGACAATCTTTGAAGGACCAAGGATTAGAATGGAACCAGGCCAGGAGGAAGACAAACGATAGGATAGTATGGTACTCTCGCTTCCAAACCTCTACACCTCACGGTAGAAGAGGAACGACTAAGCAAGTAAGCATCTTTGTGTAATAAATGTTAAGAACAACAAGTGTCTTGTATTATTTCATGTAAAGGACTACGGTAGAGTACCACAAATAAGTAATTTTATATCATAATTTGTACATTGTATTATTTCACTATAAACCAAGAGTAAATTTAGTTAAAACATTTAACAGACATACATATTTTACCATTCAGGCATGTTAACTGTTAACATATCGTTATGGTTCATTAGTAGTATTTCGTGATTTATGACTATATCGACTTACGACAGGGTCGTCAGAACGTTTAGAAGTTGAGGACAGTCTGTACTTTCACCTTCAGCATTTTGCACATAATTTTAACATGAATTAAAAAAATTATTCAAACTGTTACAATTATTGACATTAATATATGGTCTTGCCCCGTGTAGTTCCAGGGAGTCTCTAAAGAGACACAGAAAGAATAGGCCTACTGTACCCTCAGGCACGTCGTCGCACAAGGTGACTAAATATGAGGTTGTGCGTGGAGCTGGTAACAAAGAAACCACTGCTGCAAGAGTATGTGACTGCTTGGTGCTGGCTTACAGCAGGTGCCAGTTGTAGTGGGTGGTTCTATGCTCCATAAGGAGCTCAAAGGAAAATGATCTTGTATTTTTCATAGGAGAAAGTATTATGCTTTAGAACTAGAAATTCAACAATTAAGCTCCTGAGGTCATAAAATGCAGAGCTCTTTAATGAAGAGCAACTTACAGAACATTTTGAGAGAAGAAACACAGTGTGGCCGGGTGGGTGTATGTGCCTTTTGTCACCATTTCTCTCCTTACTGGCTATACACTTATAAAAACATCATCAACCAGCAGAAATAGAATTCAATGGACTATGGCAAAGTTTCTGACATAAGTGTGAATTCTAAAATTTTTTAAAATTTTCTGTTTAATGCTCTTACGTAACATTTTTTTTCTCTCTCTCAAGTATGGAAAATCCTGTAAAATATAAGACATTAGCAACCATAGCAATTTTCTCAACAACATAATCACAGGAGACGAGATGTGGTGTTTTTTGTAAGATCCTCAGACAAAACGTCAGTCCTCTGAATGGAAATCATCCTCATCTCCCCGGACACAGAAATTCTGCTGTTTCAATCAACCTATTAACACTGACCTAGTTTCAAGATTGAATCATACAACCCATCTTAACATAAAAAATACCGTCTGCAGCTCTTCATAACACAAGTGCAGATAAATCATAAATAACTGAAGGAATCACATTTTCAGTGGTTTTAGATGCAGAATTATTACCATTGTAATCTTAATTATGAAAAAATATTAACATCATGTCTTACAAGCTCCAGTGTACTCAGGGCCAGCTCTTGGGCGGTGTAAGCGATGCGGCTGCACTGGGCACCGAAATGTAAAGGTAGTTCCATAGCAGATACTGCCGTAGGGGAATGAAGTGTTAGAGACTTCACCATACTAGGTCCAGCTTTGAGAGGTGGGGGTGACCAGTTCACTTTCTCGCTGCCTTTTCATTCCCTAACTCAAAGAGCAGAGTCTGGTACCCATTTACAGCTCAGTAGATTGGAGCATGTCAGTACTGTGATTCGAACCTAGCACCTTTGCCGTGAGAGATCAGCCCTCTAACCACTCTGTCAATCAGACCGAAATGTACTGGGGAAAAAAAATTGTTTAAAAAAAAATTATAATGTTAAAAGGATAATTGAAACTGGATTTTTACTGAGTTTAAAGTACGAACCATTTTTATGTTTACACTGAATTAATTTCTTAAATATACGTTTTTCCATTACGCCACGTCTATATAATTTTTTTTTTTTTTTTAAAGAAAAAATAGCGCAATGAGTGCCCATCTGTAATTCAACATGAGTATTTAACAGAAAAAACCTACCATCAGATTTTAAAAACATAAGCGTATAAATTTTTGTAAAAACGCTACAGTGAACAACACCTGCGGAAGTTACAGGGTGATTCAACTCAACAGCATAAACATGAATCCTGTAACAGTACATACAGTACAGCACTGGATTTGGGGGGGGGGGGGGGGGGGGGGGGGGGGGGGCATGCACTATCACGAGACCTCGCACTACCTTGAAAAGTCCCTAGGGCTGGCTCTGAGTGTACATACTGATAAAATGAAAATGATGAAGGAGGGCATATCTATATGACTGAATAAGGATAAAATGCTGCAATGTTCTACAGTCTTTGTGGAATTTATATATATTTAAGCTTATGCCATTTTGTAAAAATAGTTATATTCAGTGATAAATTAAAAAAAACAAAGAATTTCAAGCAAAGAAGGTAAACATTTACAAAACAATTGAGCTAAAATCAAATGGACTCACAAAACTGATACACAAGATTTAACATCATCGCTCACATCTTAACAGAAGATTAACCCCGCACCTCTCACGACTTTGCCACGTGTAGTTCCCAAGGTTCTATGAAAAGACAAAGAAAGAGCAAAATTACTGCTCTCTCAGGCATGCCACACATGGCGACTAAATATGAGGTTGTACATGAGACTTGCAACCTCATCATGTAAACAAAAAAGTGCTACAGAAAAGACTGCTGCAACAACCAAGCAGGCTTCCTGCAAGGGGGACCAGCTGCCGTGGAGGTTCCATGCTCCCATAAGCGGCAAAAAAGAAAATGATGATAATATGACTTTCATAGTCCCATTGAACTACTGAGGACTACTTCTACCAAGTCCCCTAGATTTTATTTTAGCTGTCAAAGTACAGGTATACTTCGCCTTATTGTGCTTCGCTTTATTGCGCTTCGTAGATATTGTGCTTTTTTTCATGTTTATTTATTAGAACATGCCTTCTTCTTCCGATAGATTTTGGCTCTCCACCAGTAAAAAGATTATGATTCGCTGAAGGCTCAGATGATAAAGATTAGCATTTTTTTTTAAGCAATAAAGTATTAAATTTTACAGTACATTGTTCTTTTTAGACCTAGCGCAATAGCGCACTTAATAGACATAGTGTAAACGATTTTAGGCTTTTATACGCACTGCGAAGCCAAAAAAATGGGTGTGACCCGCTTTATTGCGATATTCGCTTTATTGCGGTGGTCTGGAACCAAACACGCAATATCTCCGAGGTATGCCTGTACTAACTAGTGGGAAAAGATACAGAGGATGATAAAGCAGGACAATAATGGATAGCTTAATATCTTACTATTATTATAATAAAGCGAGAAGATACTGGACAGTTTAATATTATGGCACACACACAAAAAAAGTCAGCAACAGAATTTTTAAACATTCGGGGTAGGAAGTTATGGACAGACACAGTTACCTTTGTCAGAGGATATGGTACTTGAATATTTAAAAAAAAAAACCCATAACAAAAACATCTAGAATATTTTTTAAAAAACAGCAGATTCAAAATGAATTCAGCTCCTTCAGTTCAGATATGCTGAATGTAATTCAAAGAAATCTTACTTTCCACTGACAAACATTTTTAAAATTGGAAGGATGCATTTTTAACACCCAACATCCGTCTTCTTTCTTTCACCTTTCAACTCCCAAAGGAGCATAGGCCTTCAACAGACGTCTGCCAAGTATTCCTGTCCCGGGCCATCAGCTCAAGGTCTTTTCATATCTTCTTTATCCCCTTCATGTCTGTCTCCAGTTCTCTTTTCCACGTGTTCCTTGGTCAACCTCTACCTCTCTTACCCTGGGGACTCCAGAACAGGGATTATCTGGCAACGCTATCAAACAGATTTTCTCAGTGTGTGTCCTAACCATTTCCAGCATCTGGATAAAATACAAACAACCTGAGATATGCTATTGATACAGTTTTTAATAGTAAAAAAAGTGAGATTATGGAAGCCAGACAAATCAGAAAACAAGCAAGAAAATCCCTGAAGGCCACAAAAAAGATGTAGTTCTACAGAAAATGTTAAGAATATTTTGGACAGCTAAAAAAAAAGGTTATGAGAACATTCAGACAGAAGCCTATTACTCATAGCTGAAGGAAACACTCAACTGTTTTTTTTTTTAGGCATGCAATGAAAGAGATAAAGAAAACTGGAATACATTTTAACAACAGAAAAAAAACTGTTGGCAAAGCAGACTGACGTTGACAAAACAGCTGATGTTGGACAGTTTTACTTCTTGGAATGGAAATTAATAAACAAGAACTGATGCACAGCAGTAGGGACATGAAATCATGGAGAGACATTATTGCCTATGCCATCTGGTGTGGTACTTAGGATGATGATGATATGTTGTCCTTATCGGACACAATATAACCAAAAAAAAGCAATATCCTAAGATTACATCAGCATACAGGAAAATCTTTGACAAATGCAGCAATATATACTGTATGTTATGTCATAAAAGAAACACACTTTTTAAACCATAAATCTATCTAAAAAAATCACTCTGCGTCTTATAAGGTGATATTCACAGCTATCTTGAGCACATTGTTAACTTTTAAAAAAAATTTTTAATTTAAACTTTCAGATCTTTAAAATATTTTGGGCAGTGAATGATATGACTTTATAATCCAACCATATGTATAATAAAATTCTTTCATTTAAAACAAAAATTCACCATTTTGTGATAAGTGCAATCAAATGCTTTTGTTTAAAAAGGGTAAAAGAAATATCTGTTCAATATAATAAATAAGTTCCCCTAATTTATAATTATAATTTTTTTCCAAACATAAAAATACAATAATATTATGGGTGGATCTTTTACCTCGGTGCGTTTTATATGATGAAAAATACAGTAAATATACTTATTGTATAAAACAATAGCAGCTGTTTTAGAGCAATACAGTAAACATCTACCATGCCTTCAGGGACAGTACTTATGGTAATGAATACTTAATTATGACCTCTCATTTAACTTATTTTTAACAATACCTTTCTGATTTATGGTGCAACTTTGTAGCCAAATTTTTCACAAATTAAAAACAAATGTACATTAAAACTATATAATCATCATATATCATATGTACAACAAATACAAATAAAAAAAACATCAGTATGGCCTGGGAAAAGCGAAACACAAATGTATATGTGTATATATTTTTCTGGTTTTTTCCTTTAAAATTAAAATTCATCTACTTCAGAAACACTAAACAAGTACTTGTTTTAGCATTGCACATATAGCCACCCGTAATCCTATAGCCATCTCAGCAGCTGTGTATGATGCATCAAGAGGTGGAACATGTACGAAGGCAGTACAATCTTTATTCGTATGTAAGGACAAAAAGTATGTGAAATCGCACAGATATCTGAAAATAGAACCAAACAGATGTAGCTTGATGCACAAATAAATACAGGCGTCCCCCGCTTTTCGACAATCAGCTCTTTCGACCCTTTTCAATTATAACCAGAACCCTTACATTCGACGCGTGGTCCACTCTTTCGACCTATTTCATCATGTTTCCACGACTTTTGTTCATTTTACTGCACAGTACTTTTGTATATTTAAAGGTAAGCTTTTGTTCATTTTACTGTACTTTTGTATATATAAAGTGTGTTATTTAGCTTTTGCGCGCATTCGCAAGTGATATATATAGTGCGTTATTTACGTTTTTCGGCGGCCAAAATGCATTTGCAAGCTAAAAAAAGACTGGGTTCCGCATTTTGACGATTTCCGGTTTTCGACAGTGCTCTGGTCCCTAACCTGTCGAACAAGCGGGGGACGCCTGTATGTCCTAAAAGCAGTAATAAATTCTCATTTGTGGTAAGGCTACCTGTGAACTCTTTCTATCCCAGGATGCCATGATATGGTACATTATTTTCCCATGACCTTGATGGTTATAGCCAGAATTCTTCGTGTCTGCACTTTACACTATACAAAACAAGATTATTTGTTGCACATAGACTTGCAGCACTTTAAAATAATCTCCAGCCAATTAACAACACTTCCTTCGATATATATATATATATATATATATATATATATATATATATATATATATATATATATATATACACACACACACACACAGAGGCATACCTCGCTTTAATGCGCTTCGCAGATATTGTGCTTTTTTTCCCAAATTATTCATGTTTATTTATTAGAACATGCCTTATTCAGCCACCCCAACTTTCAGCAACCAGCACTCCGATCAGTCAACAGCCATCAACATCGAGGCAAGACCATACATGCCACACGCTATGGTTTACCCATAATCTATACGGGTTGTTTGCGTTTTCAGATGTGTACGGCCCGTACAAACGTCTGTACGGGTTTTTTCGCCTAATTATTGAACATACATATAAATCGATCGTCTAGTGCCACTACCGTAGCCGTAATTTGCGTCATTTTTAATGTTATTTGCAAGAGAGTTAGCTTCCGTTTCCGATCTTTATTTAGTAATGGGAGTATCTGCGTTTATTTTCTGTGAATTTTTTAAATCGCAATCAATCGGCATCGAACACGCGGCCATTTTCACTCTAATTTTAATGGATTCTGACTCCGATGCGATGACAAGGAGATCTTTGTCTTTATTAGCGCTAATATCGGTTCTCAGAATATGGGTGATGGCAGAGATGGAAACGAAAGTAGAATGTCATTGCTAGTATGTATAATTTTAGGGGTTAGGATTAGGTTTATCGGAAAGGTTTAGGATTACGGCCGAATGTCACTGCTGACGAGGGCATTTGTTGCTTTGCTACTGATGATGGGTGTAACGAAAAGATAGTCATTTGATTTGTATTGGTCAAATGACTTTCATTGAGATGCAAAGGAAAAAGGACTCTTCGTTTGTTGGTTTGTTTTTTTTTTATTTTAAAAAAAATTTTTAAATTAAAGAAAAATTTTTTTAATTTTTTTATCGTTTTTTTCATCTTTCCATACCTCTCTTCCTATCACATCAAACATGTACACAAACAAATTTTATATCATCAGATTCATCATTCATTTATCTCTATACAGTCCAAAAATTAGAGCAATTGACCAAAAAAGTATAGAATTTACAAGTCATCCACTATAAAAAAAGGGGGTGTTGTGAAAAAGAATGCAGCTGCAGGGCACATTTTCGGGAAAACAATGCAGCGTGCTAAAGGATAAGGTCCTATCAAACACAGGATTTCCTGGTCTGTTAGTGATAATTAAGCGCAGAAATAGACTAAATGATGACACGATCACTTCATTTTTACAGTGCAAAATAAAATCAGACAAATATTGTTTGAGTTTTAAAATAAATGAAGACCTGTTTTAAAAGGCAAAGTCCCCATGCCTCTATGATGCAGCTGTAATTGAAATTTTTTTTACACGAATTAACTCTTTGGATACGTTTTTTCTGTCTTTTTTTTTTTTTTTGTACAGGTTTTGCTGGTCTTTGTACAGGGTTTTTGAATTTTATGTACAGGTTTTTCATCTCCGAGGTGTGGCATGTATGCAAGACTCTCCACCAGCAAAAAGATTACGATTTGCTGAAGGCTCAGATGATGAAGATAAGCATTTTTTTAGCAATAAAGTATTTTTAATTTTACAGTAGACCTAGCGCCATTGCGCACTTAATAGACCTAGTGTAAACATGATTTTAGGCTTTTATATGCGCTGGGAAGCCAAACAAATGGGTGTACCTGCTTTATTGCGATATTCGCTTTATTGCGGTGGTCTGGAACCGAACCTGCAATATCGCCAAGGTATGCCTGTATGTATGTATGTATGATGGTATATATGTGTCACAAAGAGAAGTATTCTAACAAAATACAATCAGTTTTTAGTCAATAAACATATATATATATATATATATATATATATATATATATATATATATATATATATATATATATATATATATATATATATATATATATATATATATATATATATATATATATACGAGGTAGCTTCAAAGTTTCCGGAATAGTCGACTCATGTTTGAATGAGTGATTATGTCATGGAGATTATAGTTTTATAAGTTGGTAGTGACCTTGAGGAAACGACATGGCTGATGTAACCTTCACATGTACTCTCAAACAGAAGTTACAGAAGTTTGTTTGTGTGGTGTGCACGTAGCATTGTCGGAGTTGAAAACGTCCTTGATTGAACAAACGTACAAATGTCAAATTTTGTGTTTTGCTTGAAAAGTCACCCTCAAAGACAGTAACCTTGCTTAATAAAGCATATGGTGATACTGCAATGAAGAAATCACAAGTTTTTGAGTGGCACAAGCGTTTCCGTGAAGGTCGTGTTAGTGTCGATGATGATCCACGTAGCGGACGACCACCTACCTCGATAAACAATGAAAACATTGAGCGTGTTCGGAACGTTGTTCATGTTGACAGAAGACTTAGTGTAGAGAAAATAGCCTCAGAAGTTGGAATATCAGTTGGAAGTTGCCACAGTATTCTCCACAATGAATTGCACATGCACCGTGTTTGTCAACACATGGGTCCCAAAATGTTATCTCCTGAACAGAAAGAAACGAGATTGACACTGGCAGGAGACCTAATCACTGTGGCTGATCAAGATAGCAATTTTCTCAACAACATAATCACAGGAGACGAGATGTAGTGTTTTGTGTAAGATCCTCAGACAAAACGTCAGTCCTCTGAATGGAAATCACCCTCATCTCCCCGGACACAGAAATTTCGTTTGGACAAGAGCAAAGGAAAAGTTATGTTGGAAGTTTTTTTGATTCCCAGGGTATTGTCTACCATGAATTCATTCCTGAAGGCCGAACAGTTAACAAGGAAATGTACTTTGATATCCTCCGTCATCTAAGAGATGCAATCAGAAGGAAACGCCCAGAAAAATGGAGAACAAACAGTTGGGTTCTGCTGCATGACAATGCGCAAGAACATCGATCCCTACTGGTGAAGCAGTACCTCACAACGCACAATGTGACTGCCCTGGAACATCCTCCATATTATCCCGACCTGGCACAGCCTGATTTTTTCTTGTTCCCTCGCCTAAAATCAGCACTGAAAGGACAGAGATTCAAGGATGCTGAGGACATTATCACCAACGCAACAAAGCAGCTGAGAGAGGTGTCAAAGAATGGGTTCCAGGAATGTTTCCATCAGCTGTATGGACATTGGCAAAAGTGTGTAGTTGCCGAAGGGAACTATTTTGAAGGAAATGTAGTGTAAATAATTGTATTGTTACTTATTTCTATACAATACACAAATTCCAGGAACTTTTTGAAGCTACCTCGTATATATATATATGATGTATTCTAACAAACATATGTTTACTATGTGTTTTAAAACATTGCCTGTGTAAAAACTGGCATCCATTTTGGTGCCTGGGTAAAACATAAGAACTATAAAAAAGTAAAAAAAGAGTTAAATTACATCTCTGCAAAAAAGGAAAATGTTAAAGGTTTGCATCTACTGTAGGCATTTTTCTTTATTTTCTTCTTCATGAGTTTTATTCAGAAATCTTTTATTTTGATGTCCACTTGATCTGCCAGTTTTTTTATACGTTTTGTTTGTATTTCTGATATTTTCCCTTCTGTTTATTAATTTTATTTTCAATCTTTGCAGCATTTATCAAAAGAACACTGTCTTAACTGGCAATAAAATAATAAAGAAGCCTGCTGTTACGCACAAATAATTACTTTTTTCCAAAGTCTTTGTATGATCGTTTTTCGTATGTATGATCATTATTTGACTGAAATGCATGTTATATATATATTTTATGGTCAAAGGGACAGAATCCGATATATCGATACTGCTATTTTTTATGAGTTTACCTTCTCTTGTATAGAGACACGTTCGGTCTATAATGTCTTGAACGAAGCGTGACCATATCTCCTTATTTGGTAGTATCAGTCAACTGTTGTAGATGTTTGAAACCTTTCTTAACGCTTCTGTTCATGTCCATAAAAGGCGCGACTGTGTAAGACTTTTATCTCGAATGTTCTTAGAATCGTCTTATTGTGAACAGCGACTCAGAGATTGTCACTCTGCGCATGTCTCGACTGGGTTGTCGTTTTGTTGTTCCGCCCAGGTCGGGCAGTTGAGAAATGGACTGATTAGCGAGCGGACGCGACTGCGTCTTGTGATTCTCTGAGGGAAATACATTGTCTTTGTGAATTAGTTAGCTAACTAGACTATTTCCCCGTATTATTCAAGCCTGCCTGGAGGCATATGTTCATGGTTGATTTTCCGAAATAAGGTAATTCCTCTTGTATCGAACTTTAGGCTATCATCTAGAGGTTCGTCATTTTGTCGCCTTTTTGCTCGCCTGTGTGATTCAAAATGGAGAGGTACTTTGACTAGGATTAAGTCACCGGTATCTTTATACCTGAACTAGTTATATATCTATGGGTCGCTCTAGACCAACAAGACTATTGTCTGTGTTCCAGGATTCGTTATATCAGAGATCACGTCCAAGTCAGATGGTTAGACTTAGGAAGGTTATAAAGGTCGAGCTGACCTGTAATCCATGTATGCTACTCACGTGCAGACAGTAAACGGACGTATGGTATACATCTGATCTGCTAGCATCAGGAAGGAATAATTATTATTGTCTATGAACATTAAGGATCTGCAGCTGACCACGGTTGCAGAAGTTATATGTATTATTTATCAAGCTTCGCTATGATATTTGTTTTCCATACAACTATTGAGTATTGACTTCTACATGACTGTCAGTTAACATGAGTTTGAATGCTGCATTCGTTGTGCTATGCCGATGATAACATAAGTATCATGACTGTTTTGTGGCGTGCAATAAATGGTATAAACCTAAAGCGAAGTTACCATTTTTATGACTCTACACGTCATGTTGCCTGTGGTGTACCCTGTGAACTGTTCTACTGCAACACACACAGCAACAATCTAAACCAGATAAGACACCCACATCTTGCATTGTAATACCTGGTGTCGATAGAGGTGGTAATTCGACGGCATCCTAATTCCACCCTTATCAATTCATGGTGGCCAATAGTTGGTTTATTCTGGTACCAACTCTCAAGGGGGTCAACAAACCCAGACATCATCAGCAGACTACAAGACAACATTGCAGTTGCTATTCATCACCTTTGATGAAATTTTTTGAAAGACGCAGCAGTACTGACAGTTGTTGATATTTTGAAACTACCCGGCGCTGCTCGGCGGTATTGAAGTTTGTCTACAAATAGAAGGACAAGTACCGAGCGAATGGATTTCCTGATCTGTTGAGAAGAAGGACAAGTGCCGTAACAACTGTTCCGGTCTCAGAATTACTGTTGCAGATTCAGAAGGTCAAGTTCAGAAGCTGTTTCCTGTCAGAAGCTGTTTCCTGTTAGAAGCTCATTTCCTTCGTCATGGCAGTTTACGAGAGCAGATATGGATCAACGTTGGATCATTGTCCTAAGAATGCTGATCACATCCTGTTCTGAACTGTGCTGACGTTGTGGATACATAGAAGTTAAGTGGCCTGTTTTGTTTGTGAACTGTGCCCTTATGTTCTAACTGAGCCTTCTGTCTATCACATTTTTCGCACTCTTTATATGTTTACATGTTATATGTTATTTGGATTTGTATTTATATGTTTATATTTCAGCGGGTTTTCTCGGTTGGGCGGTGTCTTTCAGTAGATGATACCACGTCACAGAGGTTCTACTGTTAGCGTTTTCGTTAGGGACTGTGCGAATTTCCTATTGTGAAATTTGCTAGCGACAATCGTTGCTATATCTGTTTAGTTGTGACGAGTTGTGCTTTATTTTCGTTTTTTGTATATTTTTTTTTTGTTTTTCTCTTTCTTTCTGTTTTTTAGTTTCGATTTCAATTGTTTGTATTTGTAGGTCTCCTCTTTTCTATTATTCAGTTCTTCACGTAAATTTTTGTGTATATACTGTAGCGTCATTTGTTTGTCATATCTTCGCATTCTGTCATCATATTCTTTTTAGTTTCGCTGTTTATTTATTTGACTTATGCGAATGTTTTCGTATTGTTTGATCTTTGTTATTGTTTACATTGACGTTGATCTTTGTTATTGTTTACATTGACTCTGATCTTTGTTATTGTTTACATTGACTTTGATCTTTGTTTTGTTTACATTGTTGGTACTTTGTTATTGTTTACATTGTCTTGTTATTGTTTGCATAGTTCTTGCATAGTTAGCTTTCACTATTGTTACATATATGCTCATGCACTATTGATCTATAGTGCACTTATCATAACTAGCTGGTGGTTTTTTCCTTATGCACTATTGTAGTGCAGTTATGATAAATAACTGATGGTTATGCACTGATTTGGGTAGTGCACTGATAATTAAGAGGTGACTTGTGATATTATTGTACAACTGATAATACAAATTGGTGTCAAGTCTTGTTTCCCACAGAGATTGGAGTGAACATAGTAATTATACAAGCACTTTATTAAGTCTTGTTGCTATTAAGATTGAAATAAGATAATTAATTATTTCAGGTTCTGTACTCACATTTTAGACATCATGTCTACATTTGAGTACTTTATTGAGCAGGGTAAAGCCCTTGGGAAGACAGGTGATAAATTAGAAGAATTTGCGACTGTTCAGTATGCCAAGGCATTGAAGTCGGAGGAAAAGAAAATGAAAGAACTAACTGAACAAAAGAGAATAGATGCTGAAAATTTAAAACTGCAGATGCAGGTAGATGAAAAGAGATTACAAATGGAAATGGAAAAACAAAAAAGAGAAGCAGAATCTCAGGAGAAGAGACTTCAGGCTGAGCGAAAATAAGAGACTTGAAAAAGAAGCTGAAAATAAGAGACTTGAAAAAGAAGCTGAAAATAAGAGACTTGAAAAAGAAGCTGAAAATAAGAGACTTGAAATAGAGGCTGAAAATAAAAGATTAGAAAAACAGGCTGAGGCTGAAGAAAGAAGGTTACAAAGAGAGTCTGATGAGAGAAAAGCAAAAATGGAACATGAAGAAAAACTCTTAGCTTTGGAGTTAGAAAAGTTGAAATTATCTAGTAATGCTAATGATGCTAATAAGGTATCATCTGCTAATAAGTCTAATGCTGTTGATTTCAAGCTTAATTTACCAGCATTCAATGCTTCAATTGATGATATAACATTTTATCTAGATAGATTTGAAAGTGCATGTAAGGTGCATAATATAGATAAAACATTATATGTTTATCATCTGTCCAAGATACTTAGAGGTGATGCTTTGACTTTGTTGGGTATGGTAGATGTGCCTGACAAGAACAACTATGAGGTTGTCAGGGCGGCATTGTTAAAGAAGTACCAACTTAACGAAGACGGATATCGTCTAAAATTTAAAAACATGTTACCAGAAACTGGAGTTGAATTCTCAGAATTCATCTCAGGCATACGTCTTACTTTTTTACGATGGGTTGAGCTTTCTAAGACAGAAAGTACATTTGAAGCCCTCATGGACTTACTTCTTAGAGACAAGGTTATGTCTTCTGTTAATGAAGCTTTTCTTTCTTTTCTTCATGAGCGTAAGCCTAAAAATATAAAAGAAATGGAAGAATACTGTAGCCAGTATGTTACTGCACATCCTCACATAACCATTAGCAACTCTAAGGTAAAAGAAGGTCTGCCAGTTGCTTCGGCAGCACCTTATGGCCCGAATTTTATGCGTAAATTTCAGGGTAGCCAGCAAAATTTCAATAAAAAGAGTAACCGTAATTATGCCCAGAACCATGGTAATCAATTTCAGGGAGATTCTTCTTCCCAGAACTGGAGACAACCTAATATTACACGGTATTCTATTCCCGGTAACTTTAGAAATTTTCATAAAGGTAATCGGTATAGAGGAAAATATTTTTTGCAGAGACCTCAATACCAAGATAATAGAGGTTCTCAACAGCATAGAGATGGTAATGACAGTTATGGAAACTGGAACGCAAACCAGGATAAAAATTACAGTAGGGACTTTAGTGATAATTGCAGAGGCAATAATGGTCGCGGTAGATCGCAACAGAAGAGAAAAAGATATCAACAGACAAACTCTGTTCAACAAGAATCTCAGGGAGCAGATAAACAGGTTGATAATGATAAAGACCATAATGCTATCGGATGCTCATCTTTTGACTTTGGTAGGGCAAATAAATGTATCCAATGCAGTACTTTATTTGATCCGAAAACCATTAGTACTCTAAGCTGTGGTCATCCTTTGCCCGCTCTTCCTGCTAATGTTGCTCATGATGGGAGAGGTTCTCTTATATTACATAAGGGGCTTGTAAATAGTAATCCAGTCTCGGTGTTGTTTGATTCTGGATGTACTACTGTCGGGGTTAGGCAATCTCTTGTAGATCCATTCTGTGCTACAGGAAAGGTCATCAAATGTGTCACATTTGGTGGCACGTTGGAAAAATATCCTACTGCCATAATACATATTGCTACTCCTTTCTTCACGGGAGAGGTCCACGCGTGTCTACTTCCAAACCCTATTGCGGACCTTATTATTGGTCGTATTCACGGAGTTAGGGAATGTACCCCACAGCAGATTGCTGTTTGGGAAGAGCAAAATATTGAAGCTACCAATACGGTGGTCACAAGAGCACATGCTCTGGATCCACCTCAAACTTCATTAACTAATAATGATGAAGTAAATGAACAAAATAGTCACTTGACTATTACACGTGACTCATTTATCAAATTGCAAGAAGAAGATCCGTCGTTACAAAAATTCTTCATTCTAGCAAAAAAAGGTGATCCTAATCAAAATACTAATAGAAAATCTTGGATTTCTATGAAGAACGGCGTACTTGTACGTATGGTACAAGACTCGACTACATCCACTCATTCACAAATTCTTGTGCCTAAGAGCATGAGGGTGCAAATATTGCAACATGCTCATGACTCGCAATGTGCTGGACATATGGGTTTTTCCCGTACAAAGTCGAGAGTTCTTGCGGCTTTCTTTTGGCCATTTGTGAGCAAGGACATACGAATGTACTGTCGCTCTTGCAAAGTATGTCAGGAGGTCAAATCTAAAGGACCACGACATGCTGCGCCTATTCAGGCTGCTGACATTCCAATTCGCCCTTTTCAAAAAATGGCAATAGATATTATCGGTCCTTTTAGAATTAAGTCGGCTAGAGGGCATCAATTTATTCTTACATGTGTCGATATGTGCACACGTTGGCCAGAGGCAATACCTCTCAAGAGCATCTCAACTGCTGATATCGCAGACGCTCTTTGGCTGATATTTTCTCGCTTGGGTTTTCCCGGAGAAATATTGTCAGACCATGGCACTCAACTGATATCAGACACTATGTCACAGGTAATGTCTATGCTACATATAAAAAGGTCTCTCAGCAGTATCTATCACCCAATGTCTAATGGGTTGGTCGAACGTTTAAATAGGACTCTAAAAACTTTACTGGGTAAAATAACTGAGGATCATCCTCAGGATTGGGACAGGGTCTTACCCGCGGCTCTCTTTGCGTATAGAGAGGTCCCCAATGAACATACGGGGTTTTCCCCTTTTGAACTTGTCTTTGGCGCGCAACCGCGCGGCCCTATGTCTTTACTCCACGATCTAATCACTGCCGATAATATTAGCGATGAGACTCAGTCTTCTTATGAGTACGTCATTGCTCTTAGGAAAAAAATCATTGAGGCATGCAGACTAGCAACTTCGTCTTCCGAATTTGCTAAAGAAAAGGCAAGGCAGTTTGCGAATAAGAATAGATGTCTACGACAACTTTGTCCAGGTGACAAAGCTCTCGTTCTACTTCCTTCAAGGGAGAACAGACTTCTAATTGCATGGAAAGGTCCATATGCAATAGTCTCCAAAATTTCTGATGTCGACTATGTTGTCGATATTGATGGAAAGCATAAAACTTTCCACATAAATATGCTCACGGAATTTCATGAAAGACCAGACTATTTGCAGCCTATTTTCCAGGCAACGGACAATTCTCAAGTACCTCATGGTCAATACTCATCGCTGTCAGTTATACAGGATGAGGAAACTACTTTTTCTGATGTCAATCTTCCTCTTTCTATGGTCCCACTTTATTCTACGGAATCTTGGAAAAACGTGACCGTTTCTCCAAATCTTTCCGCTGAGGAACATCGACAAGTTTCTTCGATGTTGCAAACATTTCAGGATGTTCTTACAGACATCCCGGGACACACACATGTCATTGAACATGACATTGTGCTAACTGATCATAATCCTATCAGAGTCAGACCCTATCCAATACCTATCCATTTCCAGTCTCAAGTCGAAAAAGAATTGGATGAAATGATACGTTTGGAAATCATTGAACCATCCACTTCAGCATACTCTTCGTCTATGGTTATTGTTCGAAAAAAGGATAATAACATTCGCATTTGCGTAGATTATC
The DNA here is from genome assembly GCA_024509875.1 of Oreohelix idahoensis. NCBI lineage: Eukaryota > Metazoa > Mollusca > Gastropoda > Stylommatophora > Oreohelicidae > Oreohelix > Oreohelix idahoensis. Next base: position 266,839 of record JAMPIV010003473.1, on the reverse strand, counting down.
GCAAATTGAACCAAGTTACGAAGTTCGACGCTGAACCTATGCCTTCATTAGAAGAGCTACTCAATAAACTTTCTAATTCTAGATTCTTTACCAAACTAGATTTGTCTAAAGGTTATTGGCAAGTCCCGCTAACTGAACGTGCCAAACCTTTTACAGCTTTTTCTACACCTAGGGGTTTATTCCAATGGAATTTCATGCCTTTTGGTCTTATGAACGCCCCTGCTACATTCGTACGCATGATGCGCCGAATTCTCGCATATCGTACAGATGTCATAGCATATCTAGATGATATCTGTCTATTCAGTGATTCCTGGGAAGATCACTATTTGGGTTTATACGAATTACTGTCTACTCTTCGCGAGTATAACTTGACTGCAAAACCCTCTAAAGCCTTTATAGGATTTAGTGAGATTTCTTTCCTAGGTCATCGTGTTGGTCATGGTCTTTTAAAGACAGAGGACCACAATGTTTCAAAAATACTTAACATTTCGGTCCCTAAGACAAAGAAACAAGTAAGGAGTCTATTAGGTTTGATCCAATTCTACGGACGATTCATTCCGAATCTGTCCTCCATTATGGCACCGCTTTCTACTTTATTGAAGAAAGGGTCGCCTAATTTGATCCGCTGGTCAAAAGAATGTCAATCCTCATTGGACCAGGTTAAAGACCTATTTTCATCTCCACCTATTCTTAGGTTACCTACTATTGAGAAGACTTTTGTTCTTCGAAGTGACGCCTCGTCAACTGGGATTGGGGCAGCACTAATGCAGGAGTATTCTGATACTCTGCATCCGGTGATGTATATCTCTAGGAAATTAAATGCTGCAGAAAAGAATTACTCGGTTTTAGACCGTGAGTTATTGGCTATGGTATGGTCTATTCTGAAGTTACAAAGATTTCTTCTAGGCGCACATTTCATTGTGGAAACCGACCAGAAAGCGCTTACTGCTATTCAGAGCAAAAACTTGAAGAGCTCGAGGTCCACTCGTTATGCCATAGCTCTTCAACCATTTCATTTCTCGGTTCGAGCTATCCGTGGTTCGGATAATGTAATGGCGGACATTCTGTCCAGATGCCCACACGATTCCACATGATTCTTCTGTCATATATATATTTCCTAATATACAGTCCAATGTTATAATGACATGTTGGTAGATTTTTTTTTTTCTCACTTTTTTGAGGGGGAATTTATAACATTGTTCCATGTAATTATCTAAGAAGGCTTAGTTAGTGATATACGGGCCAAAAGATCACTCGGCCACATTTAAATAAATTATTTTCAGGATTGTATTGAGAGATTTACCAGTTGTCTTTAAGATTTGTGTTATTGATATTTTCGCAGCACATCATTGAAGATGCGAGATTGTGTCCATTGTGGAACTTTGAGTATATCAAGTCCTGTCCTAGATTGGGAGCGGATGATGTCCACATCTTCTTCTATTGAATGTTTTATGTCAACGAAGATCAACACATGTATTACTTATTAGTTACTGATGCATTACATAATGTAATAAAATAGTGCGGTATATTAATATATTACACCGCTATTTGCAACACATTGTATGATATCATAATAATATATTTGATTTCATATATTGGTATGAGAATAATTTGACTTTTATTATGATGTTGCCAGCATTGTGGTTTGTGTTGGTGGCACCTTCCTGGGATATATACGCGTATACTTAGATAAATTTTTCTCTAAGGACCTGGGATATGATCTCAGTTTTGCTCCAAGTGTTGAGCTATTTTGTTAGGTATATCCGCGCATCATACGTGCGTTAGGAGCCTAGATTTTTCCGGCTCCAGGATTTAAAAAAAAAAAAAATGTTTCATTTTTTTTTTTCCCGGGAGGGTGCGGTAATGTTATGCACAAATAATTACTTTTTTCCAAAGTCTTTGTATGATCGTTTTTCGTATGTATGATCATTATTTGACTGAAATGCATGTTATATATATTTTATGGTCAAAGGGACAGAATCCGATATATCGATACTGCTATTTTTTATGAGTTTACCTTCTCTTGTATAGAGACACGTTCGGTCTATAATGTCTTGAACGAAGCGTGACCATATCTCCTTATTTGGTAGTATCAGTCAACTGTTGTAGATGTTTGAAACCTTTCTTAACGCTTCTGTTCATGTCCATAAAAGGCGCGACTGTGTAAGACTTTTATCTCGAATGTTCTTAGAATCGTCTTATTGTGAACAGCGACTCAGAGATTGTCACTCTGCGCATGTCTCGACTGGGTTGTCGTTTTGTTGTTCCGCCCAGGTCGGGCAGTTGAGAAATGGACTGATTAGCGAGCGGACGCGACTGCGTCTTGTGATTCTCTGAGGGAAATACATTGTCTTTGTGAGTTAGTTAGCTAACTAGACTATTTCCCCGTATTATTCAAGCCTGCCTGGAGGCATATGTTCATGGTTGATTTTCCGAAATAAGGTAATTCCTCTTGTATCGAACTTTAGGCTATCATCTAGAGGTTCGTCATTTTGTCGCCTTTTTGCTCGCCTGTGTGATTCAAAATGGAGAGGTACTTTGACTAGGATTAAGTCACCGGTATCTTTATACCTGAACTAGTTATATATCTATGGGTCGCTCTAGACCAACAAGACTATTGTCTGTGTTCCAGGATTCGTTATATCAGAGATCACGTCCAAGTCAGATGGTTAGACTTAGGAAGGTTATAAAGGTCGAGCTGACCTGTAATCCATGTATGCTACTCACGTGCAGACAGTAAACGGACGTATGGTATACATCTGATCTGCTAGCATCAGGAAGGAATAATTATTATTGTCTATGAACATTAAGGATCTGCAGCTGACCACGGTTGCAGAAGTTATATGTATTATTTATCAAGCTTCGCTATGATATTTGTTTTCCATACAACTATTGAGTATTGACTTCTACATGACTGTCAGTTAACATGAGTTTGAATGCTGCATTCGTTGTGCTATGCCGATGATAACATAAGTATCATGACTGTTTTGTGGCGTGCAATAAATGGTATAAACCTAAAGCGAAGTTACCATTTTTATGACTCTACACGTCATGTTGCCTGTGGTGTACCCTGTGAACTGTTCTACTGCAACACACACAGCAACAATCTAAACCAGATAAGACACCCACATCTTGCATTGTAATACCTGGTGTCGATAGAGGTGGTAATTCGACGGCATCCTAATTCCACCCTTATCACCTGCATTACAGGGGAGTATTAAAAAGCTTCCATCTTTCGCAGTATTACTCAAAGGTACTTCAATTTTCTTGCTTATTTTTTGTCAAAAATTAATTAACTATTTTATACTTTGACATCCACTATCATACAACAGCTATGACAGAGGACATGCTATAGATCAAAGCCTCAATATCAGCTTTGGTGCTGATTTATTTTACAAATCAGGGATAAACAACAAATTATTAACTGCCTGCCTACACATTGTTAGTTATAATTAGATGAAGTAATGTTACATAAAATACACGTATCTGTTAAGTTTCATGATGTTTTGACACTTTACACTAACATTTAGGGCACACTGTAAATTTTAAAAACGTGAATACTTTATGCTAATCACTCATTAAATACACATTATTGTGGTGTTTAATGTGTCAACTGGTTCCTAACGTTTTTAGTGCCTACAGCAGAAATGCCCCGTGTAGTTTCAGGGGGTTTCTTATGAGACAGAGAAAGAATAGGACTACTTCTCATGCACGTTGGGGGGGGGGGGGGGGGGGGGGGGGGAAGAGAGATTACATGCCCATTGAGGCATATTGGGAATACGGTGTTAGGCCCATATTTTCTTGACCGTCAGCACACTAGGGGAGATGTGGTCAGCATCACGCCGGCCGCCTTAACCTTCCCAGAGTTGCTCTGGTACCCAATTCATGAGGCTAGGTCGACCCCGGAGCCGTTTGCGGTCTAACAAAAAAAAATCCCACTTCATCTGGGGATCGAACCATGGACCACTGAGCTAGGAAGCCAGTGCACTAACCACTGCTCTACCACGGCTCGTTGCACAATGCAACAAATATGAGGGTGTGCATGGGACTGGCAACCTCATTGTGTAAAACAATCAGCTACAGAAACTACAGCTGTAAGATCATGTGATTGCTTTGTGCAGGCTTCCTGCACTGGGGGGCCAGCTACACTGATGGTCCATGCTTCATTAGAAACAGAAAGGAAAATGATGATGATGATGATGATAGCAGAAATAAAGTTACGTAAAATACCTGTACCTGTTACGCTTCTCAATACGTAAAATACCTGTACCTGTTACGCTTCTCAAAGTTTTGATACTATATAAGTGATAATTAGAAATATGTGGTGCGCATTTTAAAACTGTGAATAAATTATGCACATCAGTTTATTATATATGCATGATACTTGCATTTTTTGGTATGCCAAATAATTCCTTACCTCAAAATATTAAAATGTGCTAATTTTAATTTAGATAGCAATAAAACTAAATTTTAAAATGATTTTTGAAAAGATCTCTGAAAGTTCAGTGCCAATTAAAGTACAGAAAAACACAGATTTCTCATTTTCATCAAGTTTTTTTTAAACATAAAAATGGCAATACATTTTTTTTCTGCTTATCAAAAGATTTTAAAAATTCAAACGGAATTTAGTTTTAGTTATCCTAGGCTATATAACTGTACTAATTAATCATTTGAAACTCGTGTTCCAAAAAATGCTTTAGGAATTGTTGCACCTCTGTTTGCACATCACAAAGCGGCCATTATCTTTGAACTTTGTAGTGCTCAAAAGGATGTTGCTAAGCGCGTCGTTAGGCGTAAGAATTATGACATGAGTGCTCTTGCATGGCAACGAGGAGAGATCATTTGGTGTAGCCGGCCGAGATGGTTGTGCTTTAAAATGTGTTGCTAGTGTCCGCTTGGAGATTCATATATGATATTCTTGAATGTGTCGATTGTATCTATATCTTTATTGGAACCCATGGACGATGTTGCTTGCATAATAATGATTATGACTCAATGTACAGACTGTGACAAACTTACACAGAATATGTCAATTATCTATTGATCTCATAAAGTGTAACGGTCAAAATGAGTGTTGGCCCATTGCTATTGGCCTATGGATTTTCATGACAATGTCAAGAGTTGAATGTAATAAATGTGCACTGTGTCTGTACACCATGAGTTGAGATACTTATTCCTAAATGTAATACTTGGCCATTGTTCGTGTTGAACGCAGTCTTCATAATACTTCAAAACTAACCCTTAGAAGAATGTGGCAGTTAGGAAGATGAAACTAAATATCACAGGAATGCTGTATATATATATATTACCTTCCAGCATCATGCGATACTACTGAGCTCACTTTATGGTTGGCTGAATTGACTTCTTCACACACTAATGACATGTTGATACCAGACACAATGACATCATGACAGCTCCCATCCACACACATGCGGGTGCTGGGTATCATCCCTTGCACATCATCCCGGTCATAACCATCGTTGTGTGCTTGCTGCTCTAGAGTTAGTTCATTTGCAACACCTGAGACTCCAACATGCACCATTAGCTGTTGACAGAAACATTATCTGGCTTGACATAAAAGATTATTCAAACCTCACCCCGTGTAGTTCCCCGGGGGTCTCTGGGAAGACAAAGAAAGAATCAGACAATTGTTTCCTCCGGCATGTCATAAAAGGTGACTAATATGAGGTTGTGGATGGGGCTGGCAACCTCATCATGTACAAATAAATGACTACAGAAACCACTGCTGCAAGAGCTTGTGCTTTGGCGTAGGTTTTCTCAAGGGGGGTCATCTGCAATGAGGGCTCCATGCTTCATAAGGAGCAGAAAGAAGATGACGATGATGATTAAAACCTTCTTTACTAACACCTGAGAAAAAAAAATCAGAACTTTCAACTCACATGTCAAGTCAGTCCTATTTTAACGTTCTGAAACATGGAGAACAACAAAATCCAACGCTGAAGAAGTTATAGTCTTTCATAAAGGGGTGCTTGCGTAGAATAGAAGAACTGAAATGGTATGACAAGTTCGCCAATGTGGAACTGATGACAAGAATCAACAAGGTTCTAGTAGAACATGAGAAGATGTTGGTGATGGATAGGACACATATTGAGGAAACCTGCCGATAGCATTACAAGGCATTTTTTCTGGATTCCCCAGTGTAAGGGAAGCAGAGGGAGACTATAAAAAAAAAAAAAAAAAAAAAAATTACAGATTAAAAAAAAAAATAATAATAACACTCTGCAATCCTAAATAATATTTTTCAAACACCCAGTTACCCTTCACTATTCAATGAGGCTGCACACATCCAAGATAGCAGTAAAACATCCAGCTACCATTACCACTTCTGAACTTACCACTGGCTTATACTTCTTCCACAGTTGAGGGATGATCTTCTTGACTTCATCATAGATAACTGGAAAATTATAATTATACATATTTCATAGACTACAAGTCTCAAATAAAAACACCTAAGCAGACCGTTAGAATTCACTTTGTGCCCTTTAAATGGTCCGAAACCTGTAATAAATAATTCTAGAAAATTATAATTATACATACATATATGTATTATATTATAAACAAAATATTTTTTTTTTTAAAAGGAATAGACTGATGTACGTAAGTCGGTCCATCAAATTAGCAGCCGTCAGTCGGTCTATCAGCCAATCATAATGAGTACACCAGTCAGTCACTTAGTCCGTCAATCAATACATGAATCAGTCCATCATTTAATATTTCGTCAGTCTGTCAGTTGGGGGGGGGGGGGGGGGGGGGCGTATAAAAAATTAATTATGACAAATAAATGTAAGTTAAACAATAAACCAAAAGCCTGAAGCTTTAACACCCCCCCCCCCCCCCCCCCCCCCCCCTCCCCCGCCCCCCCCCCCCCCCCCCCCCCCCCCCCCCCCCCCCCCCCCACCCCCCCCTCCCCCCCCGCCCCCCCCCCCCCCCCCCCCCCCCCCCCCCCCCCCCCCCCCCCCCCCCCCCCCCCCCCTCCCCCCCCCGCCCCCCCCCCGCCACCCCACTCACCCCCCCCCCCCCCACCCGCCCCCCCCCCCCCCCCCCCCCCCCCCCCCCCCCCCCCCCCCCCCCCCGCGCCCCCCCCTCCCCCCCCGCCACCCCCCCCCCCCCCCCCACCCCCCCCCCCCCGCCCCCCCCCCCCCCCCCCCCCCCCCGCCCACCCCCCCTCCCGCCCCGCCCCGCCCTCCCCCCCCCCCCCCGCCCCACCCCCCGCCCCCCCCCACCCCCCACCCCCACCCCCCCCCCCCCCCCCCCCCCCCCCCCCCCCCCCCCCCCCCCTCCCCCCCCCCCAAGTTTATTTTGCTTATAGTTGTCTCTGCGTTTTGCAGCTCAAATACTGAGACAATTCCTAATTACAATCGATACTTGCACATTACGATTCATGTCCACGAAACACTGCTAAAGGGAAATAACTCAAGTGAATTTTCCGTGTGGAATTAAGGGGAGGTTTAACCCCCTAAAATGAAGAATTTCATTGAAAATATAAAATTTTAGATATATATTGCACTGTAAAGTACATTCATTTACCCACATTTCTGTATGTTTATTTTCACTAAAACCTTTGTGGATGATTTTATATAAATTTTTAAAGTATGTCAGGTAAGTGTATTTTTACCTAATTATATATGCAAAATATACAAATTGGTATATCTTTGCTTCTAATGCATGGATTTTAAACATTTTTCGGTATTCATTTCCCTGAAGCAAACAAAATTAAAGTTTTTTTAAACATCGTTTCATATGTAAAAATAATTTTGACTGGCTAATTTTTATTAACCATGGGGTCCTTTGATGGGTCGTCCAAATAATAACGTGGCTGGAGGTTTTCCAGTAGAGTGGTGGGGGTACCGCCTTGTATGCAAATAAAGCTGCAGGCAAGAACGAATCCCAGGATTCTGGTTTCTCCTGTGCGAGCTTCCGTAAAATTGTAAGTAGAGTCCCGTTATATCTTTCCACTTGTCCATTGGATTGTGGATGATGATGTGTGGATGAGTATATTTTGAAAAATCCTAAAAACTTCCTCCATCAGTTTCCCTCTGAACTGTGAACCATTGTCAGTTAATATCTGATAAGGGAATCCTAATCTTGTGAATATTGAGAGCAAAGCCTCTTCTACATGTACTGAGTCTGCTGAGGGTAGAGCAATCGCTTCCCCCCACATAGTACGTGTTTACCAGAGAAATGATGAATTTTTCGGAAACTGACGAAAAGCGAATACAGTTTGCAGAAATAAAGAATTTAATGAAAAGTAAGCTGTGAAGTATGAAACAGCCCATGGAATCAATAACGGAAAATACCAGAAATTATTCCTACATAGCAGGGGGATACTGAGATGAGTAAAATTTGTGTAAAAGTGTAATTCTTCCCTTTTTTCTTAATTTTCTCAAAACCACATTTTTCACACAAATGTGGGCACGTTGCCCATGATTTTTCAAAAACTAGTAGTGATACAGCAGTGAATTTTAGGCCACATGCTGTACACATAGTGCTCATAAAAATAAACTAAAACAAAGGATATATGTTGACAAACTACAAAACTGTTAAGAAATAGCTAAGATACCCCCCTTAAAAATTTCAACTATTTGTCGATTGGTATGTTAAAATCCAAAAAAACTCAGATATCAAACCAATAAAATTATTTTAGTATAAAATCATTATCATATATTAACAAATGAAACAGCCTAATTGCATAACTCAAGTTATACTCACATTTGAGATATCGTCGGCAACAAATTAGGCTACCCCAAAAAGCTAAAATTTATCTTTTTTCTACTGTTTTTCCTCCATAGACCGCAAGTTTTTAGTATATACCTCAATGTTTTTTTTTTCAGTCATTTTGCATGTATAAATGACCAGAAATAGCTATTATCTTATAATTCTGTGTTTTTCATTTTGGGAGTTTAACCTCCCCTTAATGGCAACGTTCTTTAGCAGACTGCCGTGAAACCATTGTTTTAGGTCTAGTTATTACCAGGGTGCCCTGTTAAGTTCCGGGGGGGGGGGGGGGGGGGCGGCTCTGAAGAGATATAGACACAGGGCTACCGTTCCCACGTCTAAAAGGCGACTACTCATCACAATTTACTCCAGAAACTACGGCTGGAAGAGCATATAAATGCCTAGGTGCAGGCTTCCTGCAAGGGGACCAGCTGAAGTGGTGGCTCCTTGCTCCAAAATGGAACTAAAAGGAAACGATGATTTACCGTGATCACGATTCAAACGTGTAGGCCTACAAAATACACTGCAAGTTAAAAAAAAAAGAGTTATACCTGTAACAACAACACATTTTTTATTTGAAGGCATGATGACTATTCTACTTGTAATCTGTGCTTAAATCCTATGTGATCAGCAAGCCCGATGTCGTGCAGGGGCGACTAAACAACTATATTTAAAATGTGTACTTTGTGTCTGGAACTCCCACAACAAAAAAGCAGAATATACGGTCACATACAGTGTTGCCACTCCATACTGTTAAAAAAAATATATAAAAACTTAGACTGCACCGAAACCCACCCTACCCCTTTTCCCCGTCTCCTCAAACATCGCCGCAAATTAATAAATAACACCCCCCCCCCCCCCCCCCCCCCTTAACAAACAAAAACAAAAGGAAAGAAAATAGAGTTGTAGAAATAATGTTAAAAAAGATAAGATTAATATTCCAGCGTGTTTTTGGGGGGGGGGGGGGGGGGTTGTAAAAATTCTTCGTTTAGATTTTTATTTTTGTTGTTGGTGTTTGACACCATTAAACTGGTATTAAGAGACTATCCTTTTAGAGTTTTAAGGAAAAAAGCACAAAATTTAGAAAATTTAATTTGCTCTATTTACATTAATCGGGCAAGAGATACTATGCCACGTTCGCATATTGGCTATTGAACATATTCTATGAAAATAGAGACACTATATATCCTTAATATAACCCTTCGGGTGTTAAATGTGACATGTTTCTTCATCAGTTAAAGAAAATAGATTATGTATTAAGGGAAATAATTAGTTCACATGCAAAGATTTCCTTAAACATATTATTTCAGGTTATGACGGAAGTAAATTGTGCACGATGAAAGTAAACTTAAAAAAAAAAATAATCAACATTTAAAGAGCGCAGTATATGAGAAAAAAAAGCAAATTCGAAAGAAAATAAAACATTCAAGATAAGCATTTACATGTTATTGCCACTAGGTTTATGGAGTTTAAAAAAAAAATCTATGTTTTGTCCATTTTTAAATATATATTTCGTGACGTGTTAATGTCTTCTGCGAGCAATTGGAATGGATTCCGCGTGTAGCATTTGGAATCCCAGTTCCTTATCAGACCTTAGTAATCAGCATGTTTGCAAGTATATTCTGGTTTAACCCATTTGTATAGCGTCAATCATGTGCTGGATGTGATGATTTATCCATCGTATTCGATGAGGACCATCGACATCACTCATAATACAGTTCGTTCTATGAGGTTAAGTGGGTGCGCATATATCTGACCAAGCCAATGCAGGCAAGAAAAGTTATGTTGCATGATCGACACACAAGGCTCGAAGACAATACAGGCAGCACATCCACGCCTGACTTTCGGGCTGTCCGTTTTTTTCTGGGCTATCCTCACGCGGTTGGCCTCGCTGACTGCGGCACCCGTTTTGATAGCGCCTTTCCAGGCCGTGCGATCATGTGCCAGTTGCTCCCAGGCGGTTGTATTAATCTGGCAGCTCTTCAGTGACTCCCTCAGGCTGTCTTTGAAGCGCTTCTTTGGTCGTCCTCTTGTACGCTTTCACTCCCTCAACTCGCGATACAGCAACCTCTTTGGGGGGCGTTCATTTGACATGCGAACCAGATGTCCGGTCCATCGTAACTGCGCTTTCTGAATCAGTGCATAGACACTGGGCATATTTGCTCTTAATAGAATCTCGGTATCTGGGATCTTATCATGCCATCGAATGTTTAGCACGCTGGATGTAGTGGAAGTAATATGCACAGGTAAAATTAGACAAGAAACCAAAGTTTACTTTCAGGTTGTTACATTTTTACTTGAATAAGCCCACTCCAAAATTCTGGTAGTTCAACATCAAATGAATGACTTTAACAAAGAGAACGTCACTGGTCTTCAAAATGATCAAAGTTACATTCTGTTACTTAGGAACATGTCGCGTGCCTTCAGTTCATGGTCTTTCCGTATCTTCCTTGCCATTTTTATTTCAATCTCTAGCTCTCGTTTCCATGTGTTCTTCAGTCTGCCTATACTTCTCTTGCCTTGGGGATTTCAGATCAAGGACTGTCTGCTAATGCGATCATCAGGTTTCCTCAATGTATGACCAATCCACCGCCTGCGTCTGCTTCTCATCTCTCATACCACTAGTACATGTTTGTAGTATACTTGGGATCTAGAAATCGAAATGTCCAGGAACATTGTCTTTCTTCACTGGAAGCTGATAAAGCATTTGAAATAACTTCTTTCGAAATATTTCAATAATCCCAGTTTAGAATAGATGCTTCTTATCTGTTTGCGGGTGCCCCAAAATATGTGTTGAAAAACTGTTCCATGGTGTACAAAATCATGATTCTTTTGTAGCTTGTTTTCAAATGAATCTGGTAGAAGCACTCAAAAACCGTCATGAATGACCATGCACAATATTTACTTCTATTCATCAGTAATGTTTGTATAAACGTTTTAAAGTCACAAACCTTTAAGTTGAAATTATGTTTATATTATTAACGAGAATGTCCTTGATGTTGTCTACTTGACTTCATGTATGTCCATGTTAGCTTCTTTTGACAGTTCTACAAGCCCTTCATATTTTCTTGTCGTTAATATATTTTCTCGTGTTTCTTCTAATGCTTCTTCTTACATCTTCACTTGCTTTTATGTGTAATTCCTGATCACTGGCGGTGGAACCTGATCTTGTCTATTTTAATCGGCTTTCTTACTTATTCTTACTTTATCTTATCGATGATTTGAGTTGATAATCATGCTTTATGCTGGCGTTCTCTTTTACCCGGAAATGCCCATGTCTTATTCCCCATATTTGTTATTTATTCTCGGCAGTCTTCTATTCTTTGCTTCGTCTTATAGGCGTTAAAGCACCTGTTACTTATTGCATATTGTAAACCGTAAATGTTTCTGTTGTTTGTTGATGTCAAAGATATCCAACAGCAAACCGTTGTCTGTAGTTATGTGTTGCTGCATATCTTCCGAGTTTCATATTTATTTTGGCTAACAGAAGATAGTGATCAGATGCCGCATTTGCTCTTCTACACACATTTACGTCATGTAATTATTTGAGCTTCTTGTTAATGTATATACATACGATCAGTCTGATTTTCTGTCCCGTGATATTTTTATATCCCTATTTTTATGCGGAAACATGCTTTCTCCTATAGCAAGTTAATTTGATGCATGGACGTTTATGAATATTTCTATAATTCTTTCACTGCCCTAAATCCATGTTTGTCCATGATTTATTTAAAGCTAGGCCTATTCATAACTTTTTTCCTGGAACATTGTACCAAAACAAAAACAATACCAAAAAAAAAAAGAAAAACTACTTGAAACAAATAGCTGACAACACTGTGCAGGGCGAAAATAGATTAATTGACTTTGTCGCAAAAAGCCATCACCAGAATTGTTTATAATCTATAACTTGTTATAAAAATCAGATTTTTTATATCGTTGAAGAAATCTATATATGAAAAATCCTGAATAATTAGGACTGAAAAAAAGAAACAATTAATATAGTCTACAAATTATATTACGACATTTCTTGTGATGGTGCTACATGTTATCTTTCACGCAGAAGAACACCTGTTCGTCTTCCGTGTATTTTTTACTGGGTACCTACTGTCTGCTGATTACAAGTTACTATTATCTGTGCAGAACTGATAACGCTTTCAAGATGAATGTCATATTGGCTGTGAAGCAGTACATTAGTAAAATGATTGAAGGTTGTGGAGGAGGAATGAAAGTTTTGCTAATGGATAGAGAAACGGTAAATTGTATGTATGTGATGCGGGGAACTTTGTAAATTTTTGGACAACGTTTATGTTGTAATCAGCGATGGTACCTCATGATTCTGTTTACTACTACTACGTAGTCGTTCCTCTTCTAACCTGGGGTGTAGAGCAGAGAGAATGCTATACTGTCTTATCGGCTGTCTTCCTCCTGGCCTGGTTCCAATGTAGGACTCGGTCCTTCAGGGAATGTCTAATGTTGTCCACCCAGCGATCTAATAAGCTAAAATAGTAGGCGGGACCTCAAGACGCAGCAATAGAGACCGCATTCAGCGACTCATAGCTTGACTGCCTGCGTCAGGACCAGCGAACCAGAGCTGGTCAAGACCGCACTCCACCTCCACGTGGTGGTCCTGGAAACAGTCTGCAGCAGTGCAGGCTGGCTGAGCGAGTGCGGATCGAAATGGGAAGGCAAACCCGGTCCTAAAAAATGCCGTGCTGAAGTCGGATGTGTCGGCTGAAAGGCGCAGATATCGCAGCTTCGCTGGAAACAGACACAACGCAACCAACGTCCTTTTCAGGACGAACGAGGAAGAAGAAGAAGAAAATAGTAGGCTAACTACTAAATGTAGGCCTACCTGTGACACTGATAAAATTATTTCTCAGCATATGCTGTACAAACGCCTGACATGAAGTATAGAGGAAGTGTAATAGGCAGTCAGTTGAAATGAAGTGTAACAGTGATCTTATCTTTAAGGATTCCTAAACCTAACCCTTACCTCTTTTTTACTGCACCCCTGAATTCTTCGAACTGTTGACCACTGTTCTTCACTTCAACCATGGCAGTCGCCGGTACTAAAGACTGAAGTCTCAGCTACATAATTATTATTAAAGGGTTTATTATAATTGTTTGCTGTCATATTTTGTGGTTTCTTTATAAACAAGGTTTGTTAAAAGGGTTTTCTGAGTAGATGAAACATTCTGAATAAAAACTATCAATAAAGCAACTCGAATAACTTAAATAAGTCTTCGCTGAAGAATAACTCTGAATTTTATTTAATGTAATGAAAACTAATGATATTGAAAATATAGTAATTTACTGAATTTAAAAAAAAAAATTAATTTTACATTCATACTTAAGGACTTTAAGCATGTATATAATTTTATCAATATTTTTAAATTCAGTAATTTGTTCACCAATGCAAAAGTCTTTGAAAAACTTTTCATGTGATTTATTTTTAAAACACAAGTTTTGCCTAATTTTGGGCAGCATTTCTTGTTAAACCTACAAATGGCATGCAGTCCATCTAGACATCAATACTTTGGTATGTTGCAGCACTGACATATTACCAGTTTCAGGTATTGGCGTGAAATGATTCCATATTCTGATATCAGAAATCAAAATTATTATCTTGAATTAGCCACCCTGAATATCCTAATTATAACCTAAGCAGAGCTTGAATGGGATATTTTTTCATAAATTAAAGTTAAAACAATAAAAGGTGTGTCACAAATGACATAAATTTATCAAATTTTAACATTATATTATTACAGTTCCCCTGTAATGTTGACCTGCACTTTTATTTTTTACTTAATGATTGCAAGCAGCAATTAAAATCCCCAACTGACTTGTCCCTTTTCACATGCATTATGATGTATTTATATATATCTGTTATTTTCCATTCTTATAATTAGATGAGAAAATTTTAAGTCTCTCTAACGGTGATCTTATCTTTGACACGTCCTTCTGAATCCATTTTAATAGGGAATTATTATATTTCTTTTTATAACACTGTTGTTGAGTTTTCTTTATTAATTATTTATTACAAACGCCCTAATATTACAAAGGAATGTGACTACTGATCCCTCGGGCATATCATCTGAGGCAACTAATATAAGGTTGCGCATGAGGCTGGTAACCTTGTCTTGTAAAACATATTGCTACACCAACCACTGTTACAAGAGCGCATGAATGCTTTGGCTCGGGCTTCTTACAAGGGGACCAATCACAATATTGGCCCCATGCTCCATAGGGAGCAGAAGGGAAATGATGATGATGAACATTAGCAAGAACAGCTGTAATGAAGAGATTGTCTGAGTCCTGTACAGAAAGGCCAAAGTATTCACTAGGTGTCTAGATCAAGTGATAGTTTCCAGACTGAGATCCGGTTATTGTAGATTGAAATCCCATCTGTTTAACACATTGAAAATCAGACAGATAGGCATGTACCCATTTGAGGAGGATAAACAAATAGTAGAACATATCCTCCAAGACTGTCAGCTCCATAAGAGGAGCAGAGTGGTAGCATGGCCTTCTCCAACCCAGTTAGGGGAGAAACTGTATGGTGATGAGAGAAGCCTGAGGCAGACTGCCAATTTTAACGTAGTAATTATGTAATTATTTGAGATTGAATGAAGAAGACTAAGTGTATCATAGCTGAAAAAGGGGCCGAAGATGCAGCAAAAGAGATGAATGCAGTCAGCGACTCATAGCTTGACTGCTTGCGTCAGGGTCAGCGAACCAGAGCTGACCAAGACCTTACTCCACCTCCAAGTGGTGGTCCTGGAAACAGGTTGCATCACTGCAGTCTGGCCGAGAGAGTAGGGATCGAAGAGGGAAGGCAAACCTGGTCCCAAAAAATTATGTGTGGAAGTCGGATGTGTTGGGCCGAAAGGTGCAAATATCACAGCTTCGCTGTAAACGGCGACACAACGCAACCATCGTCCTTTTCAGGACGAACGAGGAAGAAGATAACTGAAAAAAAAATAATAATGAAGATATAAGGTATTGATCAATGTCAGTTTTTATTTCAGACGAGCGTTGTCAGCATGGTGTATGCTCAGTCAGAAATCTTACAGAGGGAAGTGTACTTATTTGAGCGCATCGACACAGCAGGGAGAGAAGCAATGAAGCATCTAAACTGCATTGTTTTCTTGAGACCAACACCAGAAAATGTTGACTTGCTGGCACAGGAACTTCGGATGCCTAAATATGGCCTCTATTTTATTTGTAAGTCAAACAACGCACATAAGAACCGTTCAGTTTAGGTTTTGATTAATGTGTATAATTGCATGTCTGTGTAGTTCTCGGGGGGTTTCTGAAGAGACCAAAAGAAAAAGAAAAAAAAGAATAGATCTACTGCATCCTCAGGTATATCGTACAAGGTGAGTAATTTGAGGTTGTTTATGTGGCTTTCACCCTTGTCATGTAAATCAAATAGTTTTAGAAACCACAACTGCATAAGCATGTAACTTCTTGGTGCAGGCTTCCTGCATGGGGACCAGCTGCAGTGCAGGCTGCATGCTTCGTAAGGAGTGCAAAGGAAAATGATGAATTGTGGGTGTGTGTGCATTTTTTGTTGAAGTAAGTTCACACATAAAATTGTAAGGTGATCTATTTAATCATTTCAAAATGCATTTACGAGTATATGTGTGGAAAGTGATAGTGGACAGCGGTGTTTGTTAGATGATTGTGACATAATTGTTCATTTCTACTTTCACGGCCTGGACAAATTAAATAGTCATCCCATTAGCAAAGAAAGACGACACAACATACTGCATTAGCTGGAGGAAAAAGCACTAGTATCAGTGTACAGCAGGATTACAAAAGCACTTGAGATCATTTTAATACATTTAACACATACCTACATAAGTACATAATTAATCAGTATGATTTCTATTCTATGTCAGTCAAGTGTTTTACTTTCCTTAACTCATTATATTTAATCGATCAGTGCTGTTAATTCTCTTGGGAGCAAAGGTCAGTGACCTGTATCACTTTTATCATCTGTGTCTGCCGGTCTCACCAGTGTGCTGTCCTCCATCCTTCATTTATATCATGGTCCCTCTTCTCTGTTTGTTTCTTGGCTGTTTCTTCATCTTCCTTTCAGATCCTTGTTAGTGTTGGTGGATTACTCGTGTGGTCTTTTTTTGTTGGTGACTGACCATTTCATTTCTGCTTAATTGTTTTTTTTAAACTGTTGCTCTAAAAGCTGTTGTTTAGTTCTATCCCAAAGGTTTTATTTCCTGATCCAGTTTTTAGGATCATTCTGAAATATCTGTTTTTGAGTGGTTTTCTAGTTTTTGTAATCTTTGTTATTCTGCATTATCTGAACATTTTCCGGTGTGGTCACTGTAATATGGATTTCCTGTTCATTCTTTTGTTTTTTTATGTAGACCTCCTCCAAATATTATAGTTCTTGTTGCTGGCATGTCTGTATGTATGTGTGTGTCTGTCTGTCCATGTGCACATGCGTGTGTGTGTGTCTGTCCATGTGCACATGCATGTGTGTCTGTCTGTCCATGTGCACATGCGTGTGTTTCTTCCTCTTTTTAAAGTACCATGCCCGGTGATGTCGGTGATCATGTCTCTCTACAACTTCCTGTCTCCAGTACTGTTTATCAGTTCTTTAGCTAACTTCTTTCCATACCATCATGTCAGACTGTCCAGTATTATATCTCTTTGTCATGCTGTATCTCTTTTTCCTTTAGTTTTTCCTTGTTCTCGTGATATATTCCAGCTTATCTCTTCTTATAACATGCTTAAAGAAAGTCCTTCTAACTTGAGTAATAAGCTTCCATTGCACAAAATGTGTTTAGGCATATTTTTTTTTTAAAGGAGGAAAGATTAGCTAACTATTCTATTTTTTAAACAGATTTCAGCAATGTTATCAGCAAACAAGATGTTAAAACTCTTGCAGAAGCAGACGATCAGGAAGTTGTTAGAGAAGTACAGGTATGCAACATTAAAAAAAATAACATACCTCTTGAGACTGTTTCTTTTGTCATGTCCTTTAACAAATAATTAGCCTTGCTGCTAATGTCAGTTGTGCCATTGAACGTAATAATGTTCTTGGTATGTCTCTAAAGACATGCTGCTAACTGAGGAAAGGAATCATTAAAATCGTTAAGAAAACCACCTGTACCAAGTCAAATCTGTGGTTTAGTGGTTAGAACGTTTGCCTTCCAAGCAAAAAGGTAAAGGTAGTCCCATAGCAGAGACTGCCATAAGGGAGTGAAATGTTAGAGACTTCACTATACTATGTCCAGCTTCGAGAGGTGGGGTGACCAGTTCTTGTCCCTGCTGCCTTTGTCTCCCCTAACTCAAGTGCAGAGGGAGGTACCCATTTACAGCTGGGTGGACTGAAGCATGAACCACCGTGTTTTGAACCCAGTACGTTTGCCGTGAGAGGCAAGCACTCTAACCACTGCCAATTGGACACTCCTTCCAAGCAAAGATTCTTTTAAAAAAATTATTATTATTTTATTTATTTCTTTTTATTCAGTCATCTGTCATCGCTTTTAAATAAGTATGTTTTTTTGTTAATTTTAGTTTTCAAGTGCCTGTGTGTGTTGATAGGATTATTTTCTTGGTCGAAGGAAATGGAAAGGAAAATACTGAAAACTTGAGAAATGGTGCTGTTCTCAGATATGAGACAGAAATCGCTGACCAAAACTATTTCCCATCATGTTGTGACGGGTTACTTGCTAGGATAATTTGTAGTTATGCACTTGTTTACAGAGAGACTACAAGTTTTAATCTACCACTTATATTGTTGTTCTTGAATAGAGTGTAAGGAATGTGAAGTGCCAGAACTGGTTTGGGGGGGGGATGGGGGTGGGGGGGGGGGGGGGGGGGGGGGGGGGGGGGTAGAGGGAGAAGATTACCTTTCTGTGCAGTTGGTGTGCCCCCATTATCATGGAGTATAAGAGTATCCTACATATCTTATGTACCATTAAATTAGTTTTCACTTTGTTAACATTTGGTTCTAAATCTGACTGTCACATGTGTGTCTAAAAAATACAAATTGAGAGTTGCAGTGAAGCAGTAGAATTATAGCAAAATAACCAGGCATAAATGTGTAAATATCAGCATAACAAATACATTTGCAGACTGTTTGTAGGTCTAGCCCAGAGGTTGGCAAACCATGAATATGTGCCAGATTCGGCACATGAATCGATTGCTTATGGTGTGTGCTCGAGTTAAAAATTCATAAAGACATTTCTTTTGTTCTTACATCAAACATAAAAGTTAATAGTTTATGTCACACTTAATTTTAAAATTTAGAAAATAATTATAATTGATTTTGGAGACAGCACTCATATAGACAAGCAATGAATAATGGTAGTGGTGTTTGGAATTTCATAAACATTTACATATGCCTAATAATTATGTAATATTTTCCTCGAGCTATTTATTTACTCATCTCGAAGAACAGCTGAGCTCATAAAATAAAATTAAGATGGACAAGAATCTACAGAACAGGAAATTTAATGTTGCATTTGATTAAAGTGTTGATTTAAAAAAAACGTGAGTTGCATAACTATTGTTTGACAACAGTGATAACCAAATATAAAGAACTGTATAGGCCAAAAACACTTTAAGGTACCTCAAATATATTTTAAATTACTTAGAGGAACCGGCTATTAATATTTTAAAAAAATGCTCATGTAATAACTAAGGTGCGCTGATAATGGCTGGGAAATGCAAAGTTTGTCAAGCTACTTGAATTGTTAAATAATGCTGGGTCAGCACTAAACTGATGAATCTGGCCATTGATGTAGCGAATAAAATGGGTTTTTTAAATCAACATTAACTCAGAGGTAGGGTGCTGGAAGAAGTTGAAAAAACATACGAATATCTACCATTACAGATATGTTTGATGGCTTATTCAAGGCAATTATTCATTTTAAATAAATTTGTAGCCTAGGTAGAAGAGATTAAAGAATTTTTGACATTAATAAAAAACCCAACTCTAACTTGAGCCAAATAAAAACAGATGCAGTGCTAATTTAAGCTAATTGCTTCTGACAGATATAGCCAAAAGATTTAAAATTGTATCCTCAGGAATTGGGACAAGCAGATTTTGATCTCTGTGAATGCTGGAATAAATAAATTTAATTTTGTTTTGGATAACAGACATAACCATGTAAAACTTTGATACCTCCTTAATGTAAAGTAATTGCCAGCATTAGTGCTTTTATGAAGTAAATACGAACTCTAACAACCAAAATAAACTCCACCTGGAGCACACGTCTGCAGCACCCGCATAAAACATGCCTTGATAATCATCCTTGTTCTTTTAATATCTGCTATGGCACAAATCTTGAGGGCTTTAAGCTTCATATTATATTACCTTTGGCATTTGACTGCTTGAAATATGAATAGATCGCTGCATGATGACTAGTGAAAATGTGTGAGGTGCTTTCATCCAAGTTCTAATCCTCCCTGAAGTGAATAAGTTAAAGAGATTTTGTTACTGTTGTTTCTGTTATTTGAAAAAGTAGTTGGTTGAAGATTGACATCGCATAATGTGTTCAATTTCAGGAATTTTATGGTGACTATATTGCAGTAAACCCACACTTGTTTTCTCTCAACTTGGTTGGCTGTTGTCAGGTGAGCATGATAGATTGTTCAGTTATTTACACAATAATTTGTTAGTGCTTGTTCTGTCTATGTATTTTGGTTTTTCAGCCTAGGGTATCACTAGGCATGATGTGCTTGAAGCTGGCTTGGATAGGACACACATTAAGAAAACAATTTTAATGCATTATGGGACAAGCTCTCTTCTGGAATCATCAAGGTAAGAGAAATAGAGGAATACTGAAAAACACAGAAAAGAGCTGGAGACAGACGTGAAAGCGATCAAGAAAACATGGAAAGACCTTGATTGGATGGCACCGGACCCAAAGTCCTGGCATATTTATTTTGAGGACCTGTTCTGAATGGAAAGGTGAAAGGTATTGATTGATAACAGTGTCATTACATGAGTGTCAGTAATGCTACAGGCATACAAATTTTGTTACTTGAAAGAGCATGTTTGGCAGCCTCACGTTTTAAGATTTCTTCTTGTTTTACGTGACAAGGTTGCCAGCCCTGTGCACAACCTTACATTAGTTGCCTTGCATGACATGCATGAAGGGAGCTATTCTTTCTTTGTTTCATGAAAGACCCTTGGGAACTATAGCTATGTTATGTATCATTGTAATGGTTACATTGTCTAGCTATATTTTTCTATGGCCTTTCATTTTGTGCAGTCTTTAAAACCAGGAAATAGGCAGCAGCCATGCATGTGATGAAAGAAGAATATGAAGTCTATACGAGTATAGCCTAGTTTATAAACTGTAGGCAAAAATGAACCTCTATACTCTTGTTGGAGTGGAATTTTAATATACATGAAAAGCAGTTCACAAAGTAATATTATATTAGAAGATATACGTCATGAGTAATTTTTTCATTAAATTTGTATAATATAGAACAGGGTGATTCATCAAGCTTCACCCATGCATGCAAGGACTTTGGCCTCACAATAAGTCTTAAGAAAACAAATGTGCTGAGTCAGGATGTGGATGTTGCACTAGTTATCACTATCTATAACTATGAATTAGCAGTGGTGCACCACTTCACATACCTGGGGTCTACCATCAGCAACAAACTTTCTCTGGACATTGACAGCCGCATTGGTAGAGCTGCAACTACCTTTGCCTGCCAGACAACGTGTGTTTGGGGACACTCCAAACTCACAACGAAGATCAAAGCTGCGGTATATAACGCCTGCGTCACCAGCTAACTTCTATATGGCAGCAAGACATGGACAACCTATAATAATAATAAATTCTTTAAGCACCAAACACGGCGCATAAGGCAGAAACCAGTGCTCTCCAGGTTGTTTGTTGTGACGCCACTCCTCTCAGCTCTTGCACATTATTTAGGCCCAACGTTCTTCCTTCTCTTATTATTGTTCTTCTGAGTGTTTCTTTTGGTCTTCCTTTTTTCCTCTTACCCTCAGGAACCCAAGTGAGCGCCTGTAGTGGTATTCTGTTGTTTTGCATTCGTAGGACATGACCGATATATGACCATCGTCTTTTCCTTATATAGTCGGAGACATATTTCTGCCTAGAGTCTTCTCTTATTTGTCGATTAGTCTTGAATTCTTTCCAACTGATGTTCATGAGTTTTCTAAGACATTTGTTCTCGAATGTATTCAGCTTGTTCTCCAATGATTTTGTTATTTTCCAACTCTCACAGCCGTATGTTAACACTGAGATAACATTTGAATTAAACAGACGAAGCTTGGTATGTATATTCAATGATCGTAATTTCCAAATGTTAGATAATCTATTGAAGGCGCTAGCTGCCAAAGCAATTCTAGTATGGATTTCTCTTGTTGAGTGGTGACATAATACAGCCTTGTTTAACCCCTGTTTCTACTGTAAACCATTCTGTATTCCCTTTATTTGTTCTAACACAACATCTTGCATTGTCATATAGCGCTTTGATTATATTCACATATTTTGTTGGAAAACCATAGATTGTAAGTATCTTCCACAATGATGGGCGGTGTAGACTATCAAAGGCTTTTTGAAAATCGACGAAGGTGATAATAAGTGGCTAAGCTAGAAAGAAGGCTCAATACCTTCCATCTATGGTGTCTATGCCACATCCCCGGCATCTCATTGAAAGAAAAAGTGACAAATGTCGAGGTGTTGTCACGTGCTGGCCTTCAAAGCATGTATACACTGCTTAGACAGCGCAGACTACGCTGGTTTCGCCATGTCCGCCGTATGGAAAATGGTCGCATCCCAAAAGATATCTTCTAAGGACAACTGGCAGATGGCAAAAGAACAGTTGGGCGACTGCAGCTGAGGTTCAGAGATGTGTGCAAGAGAGACATGAGGGCACTGAACATAAATCCAGCAACCTGGGAGGATGAAGCTGCAGATTGCTCCAAGTGGTGATGCTATCTACAGCATCACCTCAGATTGGGCGAAAAGAATCTCTCACGGCAAGCAGAAGACAGAAAAAACATCGAAAGGAACACCAGAAAAATAAGCAGCTGAGGGCTGTCACCTCAGGGGCGCATTCCCATAGTCAGTTAAGACTGAAGGGGCTATTATTATTATTATTACTAGTGTAAAAGCCCATCATAAGACGGGAATTACATTCAAAAGCACTAATACCTAACGGCAATTTTACTTATTCAAAAATATTTTTAAAAATCAAAATATTTGTTTTACATCTGATGTTAAAATGCCATCACAATATATAACAGCATTCTTCTTCTCGCAACACTCCAAAAGAAAGTGAATTGCTTCCTCCTGTTAGTAGCACTACGTAGCAGCAGCGGGGATCACAATGTGTGTATCACAGGATCACACATTCTATAAATATTTTTGTGTACACCGTCATTTGCGCATTCTTTTTTGGTAAGTGTTACTATTTTCGGGAGAGTACATATACATGTAAGGGAAATAATACAGTTAATGTCTAAATTTCAACCAAAGTTGCATCCCTTAGCGTTACGCACTGACAGAAAAAGCTGGGATTTTATATATAGGATTATAGTACAGGGTGATTAAACAAGTCACTCTCAGTTTTTAAATGTTTATGTCATCACTTATATCTATTGGATATGCATGAAAAAAATGTCAAAACAATGAGTACATTTGCTTAATAAGTTTCATTTGTTTAATAAGTTTCATTTGTTTAATAAGTTTCATTTGCTTAATAAGTTTCATTTGTTTAATAAACACAAATTGCTGCCCGTTTTGAGGTGCTGTGTTGTGTTGAACAAGCTGGATCTCGCGTTGAGCTGTAATAGGATTGTGACAGTATTTTATATAATAAAATAGTAGTTAATTCTCTTTATTTTGATGTTTATTTCATATAAATTAGTTGGATAGAAGTGAAGAAATGTGGTTTATTTGAATACGTAAAATTGCTGTTAGGTATTGGTGCTTTTGAATTTAATTCCCGTCTTATGACGGGCTCTTACACTAGTTTAAAATAAGATTTGTACTTTAGAATATTACATTAAATATTTATACAATTTTTAAAAAAAAGTTGAATATGGGAAACTAAAAGCCAGGGATCCAGACCTCCAGGATGACCCAGAGTTCACTGGGAGGACAACATTAGACAATCTCTGAAGGACCAAGGACTAGATTGGAACCAGGCCAGGAGAAGACAGCCAATAGGGTAGTATGACATTCTCTCTGGCAAACCTCTACACCCCAGGGTAGAAGAGGAACGATTAAGTAAGTAAATAAAGTTTATAAAAAAGGAAAGATAATAAAATAACTATGAAGCAAATGTTAATAACAAATGTTGGACTTTGTGGAGGTTTGTATGGTGGTTTTCACCTTAAAGTGTCAGTTTAACACTCCAGCATTATTGTAAAACAAATAAAATCACGGTAAGTCTAGTAACTCTTATAAACGAAACTATTCAATCAGTATTTTATTTTCTCACCCATTTATTTATTTAAAAAATTTACCTATCGTAAAATTGATCACTATTATGTTTTCCAGAACTTGAATTGGTCTCCTCCAATGCTGACACGTACCATCCAAGGTTTAACTTCAGTATTGTTGTCACTGAAGAAGTGCCCAATGATTAGGTATCAGAATTCTTCCGAGATGGCCCGCAGACTAGCAGATAGTGTCAGGGTAAGTTTTTATGAATTATAGACAACATAGCAGCATGAAGTGTCAGAGTTATTGGAGCTCTTACTTCTTGAGGCAGAGTTACCAGGTTCAAAACCAGGTAGCATTACTCTCAGTCAATATCCTTTAGCTCCCCAGGGAGCAAAGGCCTTCAACAAACACATGACAAGTTCTCTTGCCACGTGACATCTGCTTAAGTTCTTTCCAATGTTTTCCTCATCCTTTTCATTTCTGAATCTAGTTTCTTCTGCATGTGTTTTTTGGTCTAACTCTGCCTCTCTTTCCCTGGGGATTCCAGAACAAGGACTGCCTTGTAATGCTATCAACAGGTTTCTTCAGTGTGTGTCCTATCCATCGCCAGCCTCTTCTTCTCATCACTTGTACCACTGCTGGCACTATAGTGGAGCAAGCATTACTCTCCAGCAGGGTTTCTCAACTGGGGTTCCACAGAATCCTAGGTTTTTGATGAGGTCGCTAGGGGTTGTGCGAGAGATTGTGATTGAAAAAAAAAAAAATTAACAGCGTTTTTTTGAACATGTGCGCCAGTCAAAGATAGCGCTCCCAGTGGTGGGCAGTGACCGAGCAGCTCCGTTTGGCAGTGCTCAGTAGGACTGTGTTCACTCGTGTACATACCATATTTCATTAGCATCATTGTAGAGTAGAAATTTGTGACAAGACTTTTAGGTCTAGCATAAGGCAACAACAAAAAATCAAGTAGGAAGTTTACAAGAAAGGAAAAACTAAAGTTTTGTTTACCTTCACTACTGACTTGCATTAGAGTTGATATCCTGTGTAGGGAAGGGGAACCACGCAAAAAGAATAGGCTAATATGTTGACCAAAATAAACAGATCCACAGAAATCAATTATTAAGAATCAAAAGAGCATTGACAATTTGTGTTGAATTATTATATTTAAAACTTACTGATCATGCTAAACTCTTAAGTTAAACTCATCAACCATGAGCTGTAGGTATAACAATTTTTGTTCAGGGGTTCCTTGAGACCTGACAATTATTTCAAGGGTTCCTCCCGGATTAAAAAGGTTGAGAAAGGCTGCTATACAGTCTACTGAGCTTTAAATGTGCACCTGACTCACCTCTTGAGTTTGGGAAGGCAAAGGCAGTGAGGAAGGGAAGTGGTCACCCCACCTCATAAAGCTGAGACCTGGTATAATGAATTCTGGAACATTTCGCTCCCCTATGGCAGTATGTGCTATATGATTGCCATTTTAGATAATGTAGAAGCTGTTTAAATTGTCGGACTTTGCTCTTTGTCTTTTCTGTACAAGGCAAGTCTGTTTTATGCTTTTGATAGCACTAGAGTTCAGTCCATACCAACTAGTATTCGTGATCATGTCTCTCCACAACTTCAGGTCCTAGATGTTCTCATTAAATTTTGTTGTTGACTCTGTGAATCTAGTTTGTTAGATAGTAAAAGGAGGTAAAGGATCCCGTTACATGCTCATTGAGGCATATTGGGAATATGGTGTTAGGCCCATATTTTCTTGACCATCGGCACACTAGGGGTGATGTGGTCAGCATCATGCCGGCTGCCTTAACCTTCCCAGAGTTGCTCTGGTACCCAATAGGGGCTGGGTTGACCCAGGAGCCGTTTGCGGCCTAAAAAAATCCCACCTCATCTGGGGATCGAACCATAGACCACTGAGCTAGGAAGCCAGTGCACTAACCACTATGCTACCGCTGCTCTTTGTTAGATAGTATTAGAGTTTATCTTCCGTCTTTTGCATCCTTTCAGTCAGTTGTGTTTGTTGACATTTTGTGAAAATATTAGAAAGGTTCAAGTTTTCAGAATATGCTTATTGTGAAAGAGCTGCTTTGTATGTTCACTGATTTTGCACATGAGCGTCTGTCAAAAGATAATCATTAGTTTGTTGTTAGTGTTGTTGCTGTTCATTGAATTCTGCATATTCTTGCTTGAAACCACACCTATGTATCCTTCATTGATCATCTGTCCTTTATTGATCATCACATTTGTTTATTTATTGCCTATGACTTGCTTCCATATGATAGTATCAGCATATTTGCTTCTCTGCAATGCTGAAGGATTTTGTTCCTACTTCCAGGGACAAAGATTTGTTGTATAAAAGGCTTTTTATTTTCTAAAATGATATTTTCTTTTAGGCTGTCCTTTTTATCTCTTTCTGAGTTGCACCTTCCATCTAATTTTGCAATTGTGTCTAGAAATTTAAATCTGCCAACTTGTTTTGGTGTTATCCTGTTGACTTTAACTTTGAATTCTAAGAAATTACCTTTCAGTATTTCAATTTTCTTGTCAGTGTGTTACCAGTGCCTGAAAGAAGAACAAAGAATAGCGATGCTATACCCTTGCATGCATGTCATAGGAGGAGACTAAGGAAAGTGGGTATTGGGCCAGCTACCCCATCTTGTTGTAACTTCAAGCAAAGAAAAAAAAAAATTCAACAAAACGTGAATAAGTCAGCTGAAGCAAATAATTCAACTCAAGTATCTATAACGAAGACTTGGAAAGACCTTGAACAGATGACAGATTGGTTTAGCATGAATTTGTTGAAGACTTGTGTTCCTTAGGGAGCTGTAGAGCAACAATTGAACTTCAGTTTCCTCATTATTAAGACCAACACCTGTTTTATAACTTTTTGTCACATTAGTAATCATGTCCTTCATGTAGCTCTTTCTCGCTATGAGATGTAAAGGGGTAAAGGATCCCGTTACACGCCCATTGATGCATATTGGGAATATGGTGTTAGGCCCATATTCTCTTAGCCATCGGCACACGAGGAGTGATGTGGTCAGCATCACACCGGTCGACTTAACTTTCCAAGAGTTGTGCTGGTACCCAGTTTATGAGACTGGGTCTACCCCAGAGCCGTTTGCGGTCTAAAAAATCCCACCTCAACTATGTTTACAAAAATAAATAAAAAATAAACAGAAATTTAAGAACGAATGAGCTTTATTTTCAAAGGTTTGAGAATTTGGCATACAGGTGTGAGAAGTTACTGTGATTTTTATTTTCAACAGGCCCCAGTCTTCTTCTCCATGTATTAATTGCGGTTTTTAATGAGGGATTACTGGGGAGTTTAATTTTAAGATTCGCACCATATTCTTTTCTTTGTAAAATAATTGTGTCCATTTTTATTTCATTGGGAGTTGAGCGCGTAGTTTTATTAGAGAGCTGGGCATTGTCTCCTGACGATTAGGAGATAATTCCGTACTCCCGTACCTTCTGTGTTTAAATGGGGGATGGGGGTTAGAAGCACGACCCAGGTTCGTAGACATAACACTATAACCAATCAAATTTAATTTGGGTAACGCGAACGGTCTGTAAATCTTATCTACATGACGCAATTCATGGCACGTGCGTAACATAAACATGAGTCATGTATTATTTTTCGATATGATTGGACAGGGTCAGTTATTAACTAATTGCAGCGATTTAATTGGTTTAAGAGCAGCCCAAGTGAAGCCACGCGATGACGTATGGCGTGGGCACTTGCATCATTTTTTTCTGTAATAAATAGAGTAAATCTAGTAACGGTCTCTTTGTCTCCAGAAATATCAGCCGTGAAATCTACGTCATTATCGCTTGCTCAAGCTAAGAGATATTCGGTATTTGGGTATGTCCATAACTTTATTAGCTTAGGAGATAGTTCTGTAAGATCTTAGCACGTTAGAGTAAAGTTTTCTTCTGGGAAATTAATTAAAGTTAATTTAGCTCGAAGTGCCATTAATTGCTATCTTAAAGAACTTGTAGAAACGTAAGGGTGTTTTAAAGTTTCTGTGGATAATTAGCAGTATCTTTGATTGGGGTAGCTTTGAGATATTAACTGTGTGAGGTTTAGCTCTTAGATACACGGGCGCGCTGTAGTAGGTAGAGTTGTTGTGTAAAATCGCAATTTGATTATGATTCTTTGCAGTGTAAATACTCTAGCGTAATTGTGTACGTAAATTGATTGTGTAATTAAGTATTACGGAGAGGGGATTGTTATGATAACTTGCAGTATATATACGAGCGTATTTGTGTAATTTTAATTAATTGGGTATTAATTGTGTGTAGTCAGAAGACAGCGGATGTAATTAATATTCCTGAGAGGGGATTAAATATTTCCTAGATGATATATAAAATATGTAAATCGGATAACCATCCCGGATTATTCGAAAAAAAAGTAGGCCTAGGCATTTTACCACGAAGGTTTCGCTTCAACGTAGGAAATGTTTTGACGCTTGCGGCTAGATAAACGTAACAGATTAGGTCAGCTTGGGTCGGGGATTTCTTACCAGACAGATAGTTACGTTGAGGGGGGGGGGGGGGGGCGGGGGGAAGAGAGAGAGGTGTGATTGGAAGTTAGTGACCCTTAGGTAGGAGCATTTGTTATCGCTTGTGCGTAGATGGGTGTAGGGGATAGACGGGTGATGTGTTTATGTGTTAGAGATGAGTTTATTTTGAAGTTGTTGTACATTAGTTGTTATTTCTTTGTTTACAGCATTTTCACGGCACACAAGGAGGGGTGCATAAATTGCCTTACAGCTTGCCAAGATATTCGGCCATTCTCAGGAGTAGAAGGGTCGAGGCATCGCCAGAGGTGAAAGAAAATTGGTGATGCGGTAGTTACCAGCGCCAAGTACGTCTGCACCAGAGGAAGATAGCAGTTCTCTTGCAGTGAAGCCCCATGCTTCAGCGGGAACGAGTTTATCTATAAAATCCAGAGCTCTTAGCTCGTTATACCATTCCAAAGAGGCGCGTGGCCTGGAGGTTGGGTCTATTCGTACACAGCCATAATAATGCTGTTTGTCCCTAAACCCTAAGCGGGTTAAATTGGCAGATAATGAATTAAGTTCGTCAGCAGTGAAGCAGCTACATTCCGAGTCAAGTACCTAAGTCTAAAAGCCCAAGTCATCAAACAGCAATATTCGTGGGAGGAGATAGGGTCAACATTCCTTCCGAATGCTTTAGAGAGGAGAGACAGAAGTTATAGAGGCAGATAGTCAGAACAGAAACAGAGGAGAGACAGAATTTAGGAAGTTAGATATTCAGATCAGAGGACAGCCTCTGAGGTTGCACCGAAGAAGTCCGTTAGTGGATCAGTGGTTGTGATTTGGCAGTGTAGGTCTTTAGAAAGTTCCTTAAGATTTTGGGTAGGCAGGTAGTTACGTCTGCAGTCGGACAGTGGTGTTAGAGTTTAATAATTAATAATAAGATAGTTAGGAGTGGTGGCTCGTACTTAGAGACCCCACCAAATTACTGTGTGTTTGATCCTAAATTCTTTTTCCCATGCAGGTTGAATGAGGGGGCGAAAGGGTGGGATTATATTACACTGGTATACACACATTTTGGTGCCTTAAATTTTATAGCTGTTCTTGGGTAATTTTGGGTTGCTGATTCCAAAAATGTAATCAGATTTTTTCTATCAGCTCTAGTTTTTGAGATAACTAAGAATGACCATATTAGTAGGGCAATTGTTATGTACAATCCTAGAGTTAGGTGCTATCAGTGGCATTTTGACTTTAGTCTGCATTCATATTATATGTAATTACTGTGCATATATTACCAAAAATGTAATAAAACTTTATCACTAGCACTTGTTTAGTCAACACGCAAAAAGGATCTTTTCGAGGACTTCCTGGAATGTGATATGTCCGGACAGTCACACTTAAGGGTCCAACAGTAATCTGCCATCATGTGGGCATCCCAAAGTCCCTGGTATCTCTCTTCCATTGTTTTTATATCTTGGTGAAATCTTTCACCTTGCTCCTCACTAAAGTCGCCAAGATTCTCCGGAAATAAATGTAAATGGTTATGGAGGTAGTGCAATTTTATGCTCATGTTGCATCCAAGTTCACAAAAACTCGATAGCATGTTTCCAACTAATTCAGAATAATTGTCTGCTTTAAAGTTACCCAGAAAGTTTTGCACAACTAAAACAAATGATGACCAGGCTGTGGACTCTGTGTTGTTCATGGAGTCAATAAAATTTGGATCGTTTATTAACTTTCTAATTTGAGATCCATCAAAAATTCCAGCTTTAAGTTTGTCTATGCTCAATTCTGGAAACTTTCTGCATAAGTAATTAAAACAGGTACCATCTTTGTTCAGTGCCTTAACAAATTGCTTCATCAAGCCAAGCTTTATATGTAATGGTGGCAGTAGAACTCTTTTTCGATCAATGAGAGGCTTATTGACAATATTTTTTTCTCCAACTTTAAATTCATCCCTCAACGGCCACTGTTTCTTTGTCCAGTGCATATCTTTTGCCCTGCTATCCCACAAACATATAAAGCATGGATATTTGGTGAATCCCATTTGCTGGCCAAGCAAGAAGTTCATTTTAAGATCTACACAAACCATCCAGTTATGTTCTAAATACTTCAATTTTTCCAGAACTGTGCTTATTGTAGCATACTCCTCCTTCATTGTAGTAGAATGAGCAATTGGAATTGAGCCATATTTGTTACCATTGTGTAAGAGAACACCCTTCAAACTTCTTTTAGAGCTGTCAATGAAAAGTCGCCACTCATCTGGTGTATAACTTACACCCATTTTGTTAACAAGACCTCCTACATTAGTACAAAACACAAGGTTGTTTTCTTTACAAAAGAATGGAATAAAACCTTGCTCTCTGCTGCGATAAAATGTATCCTTTGTTTCAGCAGTCAGTAATTTTTTTCTTTCAATCTTGAAGCCAAAAGTTCTGAAGATTCCTTGGAGAGATATAGATCTCGGATTAGATCATTTAGTTCAAGCTGGTCGAAGCGTTGAGCATCTGAAAAATCATCTTCAAAATCACTATCACTGTCACTTGTCGTTCCACATGCCACTGCTGTCTCATCTTCTAGCAGGGAATCCGAAATCTGACTGAAAGTTGGAATTGGTATGTCATCTCCGCATGGAACAGGTCGCCTAGCAGAATCTAAATCTGGATTTTTCCACTTTTTGTGTTTTTTTTCCCATTAATTCCCTTAATATTCACAACACAGAAATAACAGTCATCATAGTGGTTCTTGGGCTCTTTCCAAACCATTGGAATTCCAAATTTTAAACATGTTCTTTTCCCACAAGTCCACTGTCGCAGGTGTTCAAACACATGTTTTGCAAACAATATGAGGAGCCCAAGACTTGTCCTGGTCACCTAGTTTTACTTTAAAGTAAGCAAAGTATGCCTTTTTCACAAAAACAGTAATATGCTTTCTATGTTCTTCTTTGAAAGTGTACTCTCCACAAATATAACAAAATAAATGCGGTGAAAGAAAACATGCTCTTCTTGAAGATGATGCCATTCTCTGTTAGAAGTGTAATAAAATAAGTAGCATACTAACATGCATGCAGTGGCTTAAAATCTAAAAAAGGCAATTCTGGGAAGATTCTTGGAAAACTGGAACTGAGAGTAAACAAGCAGTTTTCTTTTGTAAAGGACTAGACAGCAATAGTTTTTTTTACATAGCCTTATATAGAAAATATTGTAATAATACAGTGTGACCCAAAAAAAACGGGCCCACGTTTGTGAGCACGCGGGCCCGTTTTTTTTTGTGTCACCCTGTATTAATGAAATACAAAAATGTCTGTATCTCAAAAACTAGAGCTGCTACAGACAAGTAAATGTGATATTTGGATTGAGCAGGTCTCATTTATGTACAATCAAGAGTAAAATGTTTGGCACCAAAAAATTTTTTTTTTTTTGGTAGGGCTGTGTTATCAGTCATTTAATTGGTTTTGTTCTTTTCAGGTGTGCAACCACGCACGTTATTTATTTTGATATGTAATTTATTTTATTGTGTAAATAAACTATAAACTGTAGTCTGGATCAGTCTCTATAACTATACTGTACGTATATATATTTGTCTGTATAGTTGTGTCTGTGGACGTCTAGTGAAACCTTATCTCCTTTATGGTAGTCAGAGGTGGTGAGTCTATAGCTATCAAATACGTCAGAAGTGGCGAGGGAGAGTCAATCTCGGTTCTCACCCTCGAAGCCAATAGTCTCATCTGTCCACATTCACTATCATTTCTCATCTAAATCTATCATCTCAGACTTTCTCATACTAGGGTCTCGTCTATACACTCAGACAAACTCTATACTTAAATCCACTTCGTGACAACAGGCCTGTTTGACATTCTGCCCTTCCTTTCATCTTCCTTTCTCTAAGAAAAAAAAATGAAGTAAAAAATCTCAAAATAACCCCAAAAAATGTTCTATTTACAGCAAGTGATCAGTAAAGAAGCTGCTTTGTTTGAGTTTAGGAAGACAGATGTACCTCCTGTGCTCCTAATTTTGGATCGAAGGGATGATGCTGTTACCCCACTCCTTAATCAGGTAGTCTGGAGTTACAGTTATACATTTTAAAAGTTATGCTTGCATAGCGTGTTTAAAATAGACAATAGTGTATTCTTATAGTATAATAGACAATAGTGTATTTAAATTTTATTTAAAATACTAATTAACTCTTGCTTGGATTATTTAAAATACTAATTTACTCTTGCTTGGATTATTTAAAATACTAAAGTTGAAATATTCTTTATGAACTAAGAATTCTTTCAGTATTATAGTCATTTTTATTTTGTTGACTTTACTAGAGGAGAACCTTGGTATTCAGTTATATTGTATGAGCAATCGTTTTACAACGGAAGATGTAAGATCAGCATGGCACCCTTGAGGAGATGGGCGGACAGAACATAAATTATTTAGCATATTAGCGTTGTGGTGTCTGCTGCCACTCACAAAAAATGCTTCTGCTGTTATTGAATAACTGTTGTGTTCACTTTATTTTATCTTTTCAGTACATCGTACTAAAAATACTTTTACATGAAATTCGTAAGATGATTTAAAAAAAAAAAAAATAAAGTTTTGCCTCGTTTTGGCGAGGTGCGTCCTGTTCAACCTAGTCGGTTATATTAGGGTGCATGTCCAAATATAAAAGACCCTTAGGTCTGGTAGAATCTCGTAAGATGATGAGAACATGTATGATGATGGAAATTTGTAAACAGATAATACAGGGCTCATGGCAAAGAATTTAAAAAAAAAAAATTTAATATTAATCTGTTTTTAGTTTTATTATGGACAAGCAGTGATCTGTTAATTTCTTACAACCCCCTGTTTGTTGGTATCATCAAACAAAAATACCAAGCTACTGACAATCATTTATTTTATTCTGTACCAGACTTATCAAGTAATGGTTTATTAGTGACTGTCCCCTTTATATATTTGTTTTTTGAGTGGTTTTTTGTGGTGTAAAATGACTGTTAACTTTTTTTTATTTTTCATTTTGTAGCAGACTCGTGCATTGGTTCATAAGTTCATGACAACATTGTCCTTTTGTTCTGTAGCAGATTATGAAACAAAAATTGATATCTTAAAGACAATCCACTCTCTTTGTCTCATAGTGGACCTACCAAGCCATGGTCCATGAGTTACTCACTATCACCAATAACCGCATCAACTTGTCTTCGGTGCCAGGAATTCCCAAAGATCTGCAGGAAGTAGTTCTCTCAGCCGAACACGATGAATTCTATGCTAATGTGAGTTCTTTTGTTTTGCAGCTTTTATTTTATATCATTTTGTAAATATCTTTGAGAATCCACCATTATCATCATCTCCTTTTTTCGCTTTGTATAGAGCAAGGAGCCATCACTGTAAGATGGACCTGTTGAGGAAGCCCAAGCCAAAGCTCAAACCCTTGCATTGGTGGTTTCTGTAGTATAAACAGACGAAGCTTTCTTTGATTATATTCAATGATCGTAATTGCCAAATCTTAGATAACCATTGAGGCGCTTGCCATTCCTCTTTCTGTTGAGCCTAAATAATTGAAACTTTCAACTTTCCGTAGTTTTTCCCCGTTCAAGATGATATCAAAGGTCTCGTTAGAAAAGTTCATAACTTTAGTTTTAGAGGCATTTATTTGGAGACCTATTTTAACCGAGAGATGACACAAATTATTTATTGCTTCTTGGGATTGTCTTGGTGTTGAACTTAAGAATGCTACATCATCTGCGAAATCCATTTTTCCATTTGCTTTTATACCCAATTGTTCATTGTGGGTATAGTTTCTCATGTCCCAATCAATAGCTATTCCAAAAAGTAGTGGTGACATAATACAGCCTTGTTTCACCCCTGTTTCTACTGTAAACCATTCTGTATTCCCTTTATTTGTTTAACACAAACATCTTGCATGTTCTGGTTTGATTATTTCACATTTTTTGTTGGAAAACTGATTGTAAGTATCTTCCACAATGAGGGGCTTTGTAGTCTATCAAAGGCTTTTTGAAATTCGGCGAAGGTGATAATAAGTGGCGATTGCCTTTCCACTGATTCTTCTATAATTGTTCTTGTCAATACATGATTTTCGGCCTGAAATTTCTTCTCTGATCTTTTCGCTGTTCTTTCTAACAATGCTAATAATTTTCCAGGTATTTTTCTTATCAGTCTGATAGATGGTAACTTTACAATAATACTGTCTTTCCATTGTTGTGGTGGTTGTTCTTCTCTCCATACTTTTTATAATATCTAAAATTCTCAAGAGGTCTGTTGTCATTAACTGCTTTAATGCATGTTCCCCCTGAAATTTCGTCAACTTTTAAAATTTTTTAATCTTTTAACGGCTTGTTTGATCTCGTCCAGCGTTTCATCTGTTCAAAGTATGTTTCATTATTAAAATCAGGTGTTACTTGTCCATCCATGAAGTGCTTCTTTCATTTGTTCTTTTTCTGTTGTCTTGAATCCCTTTTTCTTTAACAGGTGTTTCCATAGCAGTGGCTTCATAGTTGTTTTGTAATTTGATAAAGGCCATTTTTCTTGCAGCTGTTCTACGTTCTTGATGTCTTTTATCTCTTCGAGTTTTTGTCTTCACTTCTTTATTTAACAAGTTATAAGTTAGTTTGCAAGATTCAACTGCATTATGTGTACTTGCCGCTAGTAGTTTAAGTTTTGCTGTTTTCCTTTCTTGTATTTTATCCCAAGTATCTTCTCTCATCCATTTTTTCTTTTTATGTACTAGGTACATTCCATGGGAATATCCTCATATTAATTGCCATTTATGACATGCCTATGGGAGCAGTTGTGCTAGTCTTTCTTTGAATTCATCACTCGCATTCTTTGCCTCTTAATCACCAAGCATTCCCATTCCTCTTTCTGTTGAGCCTACCTTAAACATTGTTCATAGTCTAGTCTTGTCCTTTTTTCTTTTGCTGTTCTGGTCTTGTCCATTTTTATGTCGCTGTTCTGGGCTTGTCCATTTTTCTTTCACTGTTCTAGTCTTGTCCATTTTACATTCGCTGTTCTAATCTTGTCCATTTTTCTTTCACTGTTCTGGTCTTGTCCATTTTTCTTTTGCTGTTCTAGTCTTGTCCATTTTACATTCACTGTTCTAAGGCTTGTCCATTTTTCTTTCACTGTTCTGGTCTTGTCCATTTTTCTTTTGATGTTCTAGTCTTGTCCATTTTTCTTTCACTGTTCTAGTCTTGTCCATTTTTCTTTCACTGTTCTAGTCTTGTCCATTTTACATTTGCTGTTCTGGTCTTGTCCATTTTTCTTTCCATGTTCTAGTCTTGTCCATTTTTCTTTCGATGTTCTAGTCTTGTCCATTTTTCTTTTGATGTTCTAGTCTTGTCCATTTTTCTTTTGCTGTTCTAGTCTTGTCCATTTTACATTTGCTGTTCTGGTCTTGTCCATTTTTCTTTCCATGTTCTAGTCTTGTCCATTTTTCTTTCGATGTTCTAGTCTTGTCCATTTTACATTCACTGTTATAAGTCTTGTCCATTTTTCTTTCGATGTTCTAGTCTTCTTCTGCGTTCATCCTGTAAAGGACGTTGGTTGCGTTGTGTCGCCGTTTACAGCAAAGCTGCGATATCTGCGCCTTTCAGCCCGACACATCCGACTTCGGCACGGCATTTTTTAGGACCGGGTTTGCCTTCCCACTTAAATCCCTACTCTCTCAGCCAGACTGCAGATATGCAGCCTGTTTCCAGGACCACCACTTGGAGATGGAGTAGGGTCTTGGTCAGCTCTGGTTCACTGACCCTGACACAAGCAGTCAGCTATGGGTCGCTGACTGCATTCCTCACTTTTGACACATCTTAGGTCCCTGATGTTCTAGTTGTGTCCATTTTTCTTTCGATGTTCTAGTCTTGTCCATTTTTCTTTTGCTATTAAACACATTCATTTCTTTGTGCTTCTTATCCTTAATGTTGTTGTTTTCTTTGAGTGGTAGTTTTGCTAATCCTTCTTGCTTCAGCACAGGTTCATGATGTTCAAGTTTTTCTTTCATTTAAAAAAATATAGTTTCTTTTTATGCAATTAAACTTTCCTTTTTCTTCATTGTTTATGGGATGCTGAGAATTCTTTCTCAGAGGTCAGCAATTTGTCCTTGTTGTTGTTCTAGTAAGTGTCATATTACTGGACAAGACATAACATATAATATCTTTTAAAAAATCCATTACCTCATACATATGTAGCTAGTGGCCACAGGATGCTGTTTGTTACTCTGCCTTTTCCCCTATTTCTGTACAGATATGTCCATCATTATTATGGTTAAAACTCATAACATATCTGTCAATATCAAATAAGGCTCGATTAGGGACCATGTTGTTGATGTACTGTATCCATGGGTTACCCGGAAGTACGTCATTGCTTTTTGGGGCAGAATAGCAGAAGTCTACCGACCCCAAGTTAGCAGAAGTGAAAGATTCTTCTGGGCCTTTTCTGTGTGTATTTCAAGGTGGATGGACGCATATGTGTCGAGCTCCTAGATGTTTTAATTTCTACAGATTCCTAAAGTGTTCGATCTCTAGATCGCCCATATACCTCAGTTGGTCGATGCTAGATTATTGTGTGAATGGAATTCTGATTATGAAACAAGTGAGTTGTGAACTTTAAATAAATCTGCATGAAAAATGTCGAGGACATTGTGTCTGTAGCAGACTGTATAGCGACGCTAGAGACTGGCTAGATTATGCCATTATCTCATGAGCATATATTCGATGAAATAATTGGAGCTTCGAGCTGTTAATAAAATGTGCTGTCCAAATGTCCAACCTGGCCTTTGCCGCATCTTTGATGTTGCAGTTTAAGATTGTGTTCGGCACTTGTGCATGTCATCATTAAATATATGCAGGGGACCTCAAGCGAAATCATATAATAAACCCCTTGTTCTGGGTGTAACAGTCATGTCGTAATGTCTTTTTTTGGTATGTCCTTTTGCCTTTGACATCTCAAGTATTTTATATGTGGCGACCTACTTTTAGACCTTGCAATACCTCGATCTGACCTCTTCCGAAGTTGCTTTAGTTATGCGGGGGCTTTAACATGGAATGCTTTACCCAGGTCTGTCAAAATTAATAATTACACCAGATTCAATAGACATCTGCATTCACATGTCATGAAATCTTGTACACACATTTAATGACGATTCTGTTTCAGTTATTTAAACGTTTCCGTGAGCATTTACTTGTCAATGAACTATTTTCAATTTGAATTTGAACTTTAAATTTGAAGTAGCTTTAATGCTTCCTCTCTCTTGCTCACTCTATCTCACTCCCCCTCTCTCCCTGTCTCTCCCTCTGTCTATCCCTCTCTCTTCTGTGTGTGTGTGTGAATGACTGTGAGTAAATGTACTTGTTTGTTCTCAATTACCAAATGTGATAATGATAATGGTTAATTGTGATTGAAGTTATTAATATTTTAATTTTAATTTGTAAAAACATTGAGAGTTGTATTGCAGGGAAGAAATGTAAATTAGGCAATTATGCTTATTTCTTTACCTTGATAAATAAAGATTTCGTTCACTCGTTCTTTCCTTGCAGCTTTCCTATCAGTATGTTTTATGTTACATTAAAGGTTCATTTCCTCCATATTGTCCATATATGTCAAGTCCACCAGCACATCCATTTTCCTGCTTTTTAGTGGTTTCTAATACTCCATGACGAAGACTATCATCTGTAGATAAAAAATCAGCCTATTAAAAAAAAAAATCCACCTTTTGATTTTTATTTCTGTTATGTATTAATAAAAATTACATCAGTTAGAAAACATTTTATGTGTGTGCATATGTGTATGCACATGCTTGTGCAATTGTGTATGTATAATTTTTTTATATTTACTAGTGTAAAAGCCCGTCATAAGACGGGAATTAAATACAAAAGCACCAATACCTAACGGCAATTTTACTTATTCAAAAGTGTTTTTAAAAAAACCACTGTGCATCACCACAGTACATGAACTATGTAGCAGCATCGAGGATCCCAATGTGTGTATACGGGATCACACATTCTATAAATATTTTTGTGCACACCGTCATTTGCGCATTCTTCTTTGGTAAGTGTTACTGTTTTCAGAGAGTACATATAAGGAAAACAATACAATTAATGTCTTAACTATCAACCATCCCTTAGCGTTACTGACAGAAAAAGCTGGGATTTTATATATATATTGATGTTTGTATATCACCACTATCATCATCATTATTTTCCTTTGTGCTCCTTACGGAGCATGAAGTCACCACTGCAGCAGGTCCCCTTGCTTGAAGCTTGTGCCAAGCATTCACTTGCTGCTGTAGCAGGGGTTTATGTGGCAGGTGTTTTATATGATGAGGTTGCCAGCCTCATACACAACCTCATATTAGTTGCCTTGTTGGACTTGCATGAGGGTGTAGTAATCCTGTTCTTTCTTTGTCTCCTTAGAGACCCGTGGGAACTACACTGGGATGTTTGTATATGTACACATAATTTCTCTCACTTAATCCCACAGAGGGTGCAGATTTCTGAGATTTTCTCCGTTTGTATTTCAGAACATGTACATGAATTTTGGAGAAATAGGATCTAACATCAAAGAGCTGATGGAAGAGTTTCAGAAAAAGTCTAAAGGCCAAGCTAAAGTGGAATCCATTGCTGATATGAAGGTACTGCTATATAAAAGCTCTTCTTGCCGACAAGTTGTATTATTTATATATGTACACAGTGAGCTAAGTGTATAATCCCCAGTAAACATTGTGTCTGCATGTTCCCATATTTTTACACTTGGAAAATCAATCGAAAGTTCTTTTTCAATGTGTTAAGCTTCTTTATTTCTTCTGAGTGCTGTGCCCTGCAGGTGCAAACATTGGTGTCTCTCCATAGCATCCTGTCCCTAATGATTTTTATTGATGGAGTTGTAGACTTTCTTCCATGCTGATCTGATCAACTGCAATCTTTGCATCGGAGGTTATATAGCATGGGAGACATTGGATATCCATTGCAGCAATGAATGTCCAATGTCTCCCATGCTATATTTTAAAAAATTATATAGTTTCTTCTCGCTATCTTTCCATAAGTTTTGTCTCTTCTAATGTTTTGATCTAACTTTTCTCATGACATGGCCAGTAAAAAAGGGGTCAGGCTTTTTTTTCTAAATAACTAATTAGCTTCTTTTGGACATTTGCCTTTATTTATTTTTTTTTTTTTTTACAGGCATTCATCTTTAGCCTTTTTAGCGGTTTCATAACCCTCCACTCCCAAAGGAGCATAGGCCTTCAACAAACACATGCCAAGTCCTCCTGTCCCGTGCCATCATCTCAAGTTCTTTCCATGTTCTCCTCATCATTTTCACCTCTGTTTCCAACTCTCTTCTCCATGTACTTCTTGGTCTTCCTCTGCCTCTCTTGCCCTGGGGGTTCCAGAACAAGGACTGCCTTGTAATGCTATCAACAGGTTTCCTCAGTGTGTGTCCTATCCATCGCCATCGTCTTCTTCTCATCTCTTGTTCCACTGGCACTTGTCTAGTTCTTGTCATCAGTTCCACGTTGGTAACCTTGTCATACCATTTTAATCCCTCTATTCTACGCAAGCACCCATTTATGAAAGTCTGTAGCTTTTTGGTTGTTGTCTTTGTTGTTCTCCATGTCTCAGAGCCATACAATAGGACTGACTTCACATTTGAGTTGAAGATTCTTATTTTCGTGTGGTATCCGATTTCTCTTGATCTCCATATATTTCCCAATGCAATGAAAGCTCCTCTTGCCTTTTGTATTCTTATTTTGATATCGCTGTCTGTCCCTCCAACTTTGTCTATATTACTGCCACGATATGTGTATGATTCTACATCTTGAATTGGTGTTTCTTCAAGTTCAACCCTGTTATCATTACCTGCATTTATTCTCATTATTTTTGTCTTTTCCCTGTGTATTTTCAGACCCAATTGCTGTGACCTCTCATCGAGTGTTTTCAATTTGTCCTGCATCTGATTACGGTTATGGGACAGAAGAGCCAAGTCATCAGCAAAATCCAGATCATCCAACTGCTTAGTCAGAGTCCACTGGATTCCATTTCTGTTGTGTGTTGTCGATGATCTCATAACCCAATCTATTGCCAGCAAGAAAAGAAATGGAGACAAGAGGCATCCCTGTCGCACTCCTGTTCTTATCCCAAACGGTTCTGTAAGCTGTCCTTCGTGAAGAACTCTGCATGTCATGTCTTCATATGTTTTCTTTATTAAATTAATGATCTTCATGGGAACTCCATAATGCCTCATCAATTTCCAAAGTGATTCTCTGTCTACACTGTCAAATGCCTTTTCGTAGTCCACAAATCCGATGTATAGTGGTGAATTCCTCCAGACTTTGTTCAACTATTATTCT
Source organism: Oreohelix idahoensis (assembly GCA_024509875.1). Lineage (NCBI taxonomy): Eukaryota > Metazoa > Mollusca > Gastropoda > Stylommatophora > Oreohelicidae > Oreohelix > Oreohelix idahoensis. The sequence continues at coordinate 225,852 of JAMPIV010003473.1, read as the reverse complement.
CAAAGTGGCTATCTGGTCTGTACATGATCTGTTTTGTCGAAAACCTGCTTGTTCATCTCTCAGTTTCTTGTCTATGGACTCTTTTAATCTCTCAAGGATAATCCTGTTTAACACTTTTCCTGGCACTGATAGTAACATTATTCCTCTATAATTTGTGCACTCTTGTAAATTTCCCTTCTTAGGCAACTTAACCAGATATCCTTCCTTCCATTCTGCTGGTATCTCTTCCTTTTCCCAGACTTTACCAAGTAATTTATATAACATCTCTGTAGCCGTGTCGATATCTGCTTTGATGGCCTCTGCTGGAATGCCATCAGGTCCAGACGCTTTTCCCTCTCTTAGAAGCTTTATGGCTTTCTTTATTTCTTCCTTCGTTGGTCTTTCACCGTTAATTTGTAGCTCTTCTTCTGCTGGCTGGATGTCCGGCGGGTTTTGTGGAGCTGGTCTATTGAGAAGGTCCCCAAAATATTCTGTCCACCTCTTCATTTGCTCTTGTATATTGCTGAGCAGTTTCCCATTCTTGTCTTTTATGAGGCAACTTGTTTGCTTGTATTTCCCTGTTAGCTTCTTTGTGCTGCTATACAGTTCTCTCATATTTCCTTTGGCTGCAGCATCTTCTGTCTCTCTTGCCAACTCCTCAATATACTTCCTCTTGTCTCTTTTGATACTTCTTTTTACTTCTTTGTTTGCTTCTGTGTACACTTCTTGAGCCTTGGCTTTGGAGCTTCTAGTTTTGCTTGTGTTTAACTCTGCTTTCTTGTTTTTTCTGTCTTTTATCTTATTGATGGTTTCTGTTGTTATCCATGCTTTTTGTTGTCTTTCCCTTTTCCCCAGTATTTCTTCACATGTCTCCTTCCATACTGTTTTGACCTGCTGCCAATAGTCTTCTGTATTCTCTACATCTTCCAGCTGTTGGAGCACTTGGAATTTGTTGGATACTGTGACCGCAAATTTGTCTCTTGTTTCTTGATTTCTTAGCTGTCCTACATTAAACTGTTGTCTATAGTTTTGCATTGTTGCATATCTCTTGAGTTTCATTTTTACTTTGGCTATCAGAAGATGGTGATCTGATGCCACATCTGCTCCTTTTTTTTTTTTTTTTTTTTAGCGGTTTACAAGATTTTAAACAATTTTCTGTAAAACTACATCTTTGTGGTCTCTAAGATCTGCATTGTTTATTGACTATTTTTCTGTTTCTGTCATCACTGTTTATTCGTATTCATTTTGTGTATAGAAATTAGTAGTGGTCATATGTCTGTTTGAGTCAGTGTGGCAAATGATTGCACTTGGTGAAACACCCATACAAGATGTGAACTCGTAAATATATCTTAGTAGGAACGTAGACAAACGCAGAAAAGGGGACAGTGATCTCAAAATAAAGATACAGAAGGCAAAAGGGACTTTCATTTCTTTGAGAAATGTATGGAAATCAAATTAGATCAAGTAAAAACCCCAAAATAAGAATTATTAGCTCAAATGTTAATGCAGTTTTTATTGTATGGCCCTGAAACATGGAGAACAGTAAAGCCTATAACCAAAAGTGCTTTCACCAAATATAAAGTTTAATGTTTGAAATATTGGTGTGACAAGATCTCCAGTGTGGATTGATGGAAAGAACCTGACACATGGCAGTGGAACAAGAGGTAAGGAAAAGATACTGTCATCGGATAGGGCACACATTGATGAAATTAGCCTATAGCATTACAGGGCAGTCCTTGTTCTGATCTACCAAGGTAGAGTCAAATTGAGGGAGACCCCAAAACATATGGAGAAGAGTAATAGAATCAGATATAAAAAGTATAGAGATGGCATACAAAAACTTGTACAGATGGCTCAGGACGTACACTACAGGGAGCTGATACATAATTAAATGGACATCCGTAAGGCAAAATCAAAGGTGTTCCAAAATTCACACAGTTACCGCAAATTTCATTTTATACATGTTAAAGGATTTTTAAAAAGTCTGGTTACATCTGCACAAAGTTGCCATAGAGTTGAGGCCTTTATTCCCCTTGCTGCTGGCTGTATCAGTTCTTTTAATAGTATTCACATAAATCTAGCGAATAGTCAAGTAGCCATCCACAGTCCATAAGTCTGAAGTAATCAGCACTAGTTTCTTAGAATTTTTCATTGTGCCAGTTAGGAATTTCTTAGTTGGTTTTTTAATACAAAAATTATGATGCAAGGTATAGAGTTTGTTGTTGGCTACAAAACCATCTGAAGTTTTTTTGTGAATAGTATAAACAGATTGACTAGAACTAAGGATGGATTCCAGAATAGGTTATGTGAAGTAGTGGAGCATTTTTCACTTAGCCAACACATTTTTTTATATGTTGTATTCTGGTATCAAGAATCGGTACAAAGACTATCTATCTTTCTTGATAAGATTTTAAAGAATCTACCTATTGAAGTTGTCTCTAACTTCAGAAACATGCCTCGTGATATCTTATTATATACTTTTCTTGGTATGTCTGCTAATGCAATTTGAGGGAGCTAACACTAAAAATCAAATCCAAGTGAGCAGAAGGAATTACATGTCTTGAGACTTCCCTCAAGATTGAATGCCATTTCACCATTGCCATTTCAACAAATCTAGGGAGAAAACACCATCTGACATTTTTTGTTTAAAACAAATATTTTGATTACCCCAATTTTGTGACTCATAAACTAAATAAATACACTCCTTAACAGTGATGGGTTGTCTCTGACTTCAGAAACATGCCTCATGAAATTTTATTATATAGTTTTCTTGGTATGTCTGCTAATGCTATTTGAGAGAGGCTAACACTAAAAATCAAATCCAAGTGAGCAGAAGCAATTACATGTCTTGAGACATCCTTCAAGATTGAGTACCAATTTACTATTGTCATTTCAACAAATCTATTTCTGACATTTTTTGTTTAAAACAAATATTTTGATTACCCCTATTTTGTGACTCATAAAAATGAATAAATACACCCCTTACCAGTGATGGGTTCACCTATTCACTTCTATTAAGTATTGCACAAACAAAAGCACATTAACCTAGTCAAAATAAATATGTAGAATTGAGTACCATTGACAGAGTGATTAGCATTGTTGCTTGCCATGTAATTGGTCCGGGTTCGGTTACTTCTTGAGTTACAAAAATTATGTTTTTTTTTTCTATTCAGCCACCTGTCTTTAGTTTTAACTGAATGTTAAATAAAAAATTGAAAAACAGTATTTAGTGGCTGTTACATAATAAAACAACATTATTAACTAACTCACTATTTTATTTTGTTAATCGTTTCATAATATTTTTGTTTGCTTGTTTTTCTTTTAAAATATAGTTTCCAAATGGCTGTGTGCATTTGTGCTGCAGATGCTGAAAGATGACCTCACTTCTTCCCTAGGCAATTTTTACATGGATTCTCACTAGATTACATATTTTCATAAAAATTTAGAGTCAAGCTAATTAACCCCCCAACTCTTTTTGTAGGCATTTGTAGAAAACTACCCACAGTTCAAGAAAATGTCAGGAACTGTATCAAAGCATGTGACAGTTGTGGGTGAGCTGTCTCGTCTTGTAGGTGCACATTTGTTACTGGAAGTGTCTGAGACAGAGCAGGAGATAGCTTGCCATGGAGATCATTCAGCACTTTTGCAGGTGAGTTAAAAAGAGGCTTATTTTCACACTTTCATTGGAACATCATCATGATCACATCATTTCTTTCTCCTTCCTCTTCGTTTTTATCTTCTTGTTAATGTGATTTTAAACCTTTTTTTCCCCAGCAGGTGCAACCCATCCCTTTTTTAAAATGTGACATCTGTACTGAAACTCATTTTTACATTTTTGATACATTTTTTTTTTTCTTTTTTCAGCGCATTCGGTCACTGATAGCCAGTGACAAAGTTCGTCACATTGACATGCTGAGACTAGTGATGTTGTATGCCCTGCGTTATGAGAGCCACAGCAACAATGATGTTTCTGGGCTTGTTGAGACTCTCAGACAAAGAGGAGTGTCAAGTGAACACCGAGCTGTAAGCAAAAAGTTTGAATTTTTTATCCATACACTTTAAGCAAACTCACCCATGTGTTACCGAAAAGGGAGCAAAGAATAGTAACACTGTACCCTACCAGGCATGTCGTAAAAAGTGACTAAGGAGGGTTGGGCGTGGGGCTGGTTACTCCATCCAGTAAAAGACCTTTAACTACAAAAACTTCGACAAACACTATGGATAAGTCAAATATGGAATGCTCGTGACAGGAGGACTTGGCATATGTTTATTGAAGGCCTATGCTCCCTGGGGAGCTAACGAGTATTAATTGATTGATTGATTGATTTAAGCAAACTGCAAAGATACCTCTGAACTAGATTTTGTTACCAGCTCTGGGGCTGGAGAATGGCACAGACAACTTGCCTATGTACTAGATGGCTAGTTGCTTCATCGAGGGCCGTGATCTCTGTGTGGTGTATGGAAGTTTAATTCACAAAGAAATGTGTATCGCCTTTCTTATTTGAGGGTGTATTTTCATTGAGTGTCAGTTAATATCATTTTCTGATCAACTAAAACTGTTTTTGCTATGTTGTACGTTTCTCATAAGTTGAAAAGTGCGTCATTCAAATGATATAAAATCTTCTTCAAACTGGCACATGAGAAATTTGAACACGAAAAAATCCAAAATTCTGCACAAGCGACAAAAAATCAAAATGTGCAATCCGAAAAGTCAAGTGGGATTCTTCTTTTATTGGTTCAATACAGTTATGGTGGTTTCTCTTTAACATGATCAGGTATGGATGTTGCAAAATTGTTGAGTGAGATTGATGTTTTTTATTCATTTAATATGAAAAGGTTACTGTATAAAAGTTGCTGAAGGTTGCCATTGATGAAGTTGAATTGTTCAGTCAGTAAAATGATCCTTCAATTATTTTCATAATTTACATAAGATGGAGTTAGTATTTATCAAGATGAGTGGAAACTGTCTGTTCTCTGGTTTATTTTAAGTTCACGTCTAGTATACAGTGTTGAGATTTCGGTTTGAAGGATGATTATGGCATTCACTGTCTGAATATGTACATATACGATCCTGTAACTGTCTTTTTCTTCTTGTTGATGTGATCACTGGCCCAAGACAGTTTACATGTTGTTAGATGTGTAGTGCGAGCGTATGATGAGTTGAGTGTGGGTGCGAATGAAGACGCGAATGTGTTTAGGCTCGTATAGATGTAGATCCTGCAACCCATACTCTCACATGCAGTAATCAAGGATGCTTTGACACTGCAGGCATGTTTCAAGACATTTATTGACGGGAACACACATAATATCAACAGGAACAGTCAGTGTAACAAGGTCATGCTGACCTGACATCGATAGGTATACATTTGGCATTCAAAAAGGTAAACATCAGAATAGACGTGCATGGTCAATAGCAAAGTTCTTCAATAATGACAGTTCGTAGCGTCGCCCTTGGCGTCTCTGACTAAACGCGTCAGATGCCTTAGTTACCTTGACACACAGGTGCAACTTGGCACTCCCTGCCAATTGCACATATCAGGCTGTAGTATAATAGCCGGAAGCACAGGCCTCGTCCTGACGTCGGCCGTGTACTTCTGTTAAATAGGTTATCACCAACCCTGCAGTAATACTTATTGTAGATAGAAGTTCCGCCAATCTGCGGCTCCCACAATATATCTTCGTCACTGGATTTCTGGACAATATAAGACTAACAGTCTTGGATGGCTACCTCGAGCACAAATATATAAGTTCTGAAATGGCGGATCAGTGAGCTGCTGTTCACCCTAGGTAATCCTTTACATGTTCTGCCACCGAAAAGCGTAATAATGCATAAAGGTCGGTATTACCTGGTAAATGAATCCTCAGAACTACACAAGGAATTCTGTCGTCATCCCGACGCACAGAGATTCACTGGGGAAAACTGCCATAGCAGTTACTTCGAAGATTCTCCCCGAAAAACAATGGACTCTTGGTCCCTTCAGAAAAACAGGACCTCCCGGCTTCCCGGAAGTATATCTCACTCCCCCTTAAAAAACCTTCCCATAGGCCCACGCCGAACTGTCAACCTCTGACCCTAAAGGTCAAACACAATGAATGAATAAACAAGGGAAGACAACCCCTAATCAACCTGACATCGCAGGTAAAGACACAATTATACTTATGATACAAACATAAGCAAATAACTTGACAGATGACTCCGTCGAAAATGACAGCAACATTACTACCACCCCCCTGTAAAAAAAAAAATGCAATTTTTTTTTTTTTTTAATATGTTCATGAGCAAGATAGCACCAGTATCACTTCTGTGCTCATGCAAACAATGAACCTAATATCAGGTACAATAGAAGAGGGTACAAATCATCTCCCAACATAGGAGAAAATATTTCCTTTAAGCCAAACAAACTAAGGGATACCATTCAAGAAACCTAAGTTGCTGGCAATACCAATCATATATCAAACATTACTAAATAATATAATCATAGCAATATACAAATGTCAATGCTATTTTAGCAACATATCACTGATGGATGGACAAAATGAAATTTGTTAAATTATCTAAACATCATCCAAATACATTTGTATTACAACATATTATGATATTAAGGACAGACCCAAGTCTGAAAATATATCAGGAAAAACTAGGACACAAGATTTAACTGGAATCATGTGGGCATCTAGACAATATGTCCGCCATCACATTATCCGAACCACGGATAGCTCGCACCGTGAAATGGAAAGGCTGAAGAGCAATAGCATAACGAGTAGATCTCGAGCTCTTCAAATCCTTACTTTGCATAGCCGTAAGAGCTTTTTGGTCGGTTTCCATAAAGAAATGCGCGCCCAGAAGGAACCTTTGTAGCTTAAGAATGGACCAAAACCATAGCCAACAATTCACGGTCCAAAACCGAGTAATTCCTTTCTGCCGCATTCAGCTTCCTAGAAATATACATTACAGGATGCAGAGTTCCTGAATATTCCTGCATTAGTGCCGCTCCAATGCCAGTGGAAGAGGCATCACTACGAAGGACAAAAGTCTTATCAATCGTCGGTAGTCTTAAGATAGGATGAGATGAGAACAAATTCTTAACCTGATCCAATGAAGATTGGCATTCTTGGGACCAACGCACCATATTAGGAGAACCTTTTTTCAATAACGTTGAAAGTGGTGCCATAATGGAGGACAGATTCTCAATGAATCTTCCATAGAATTGTATCAATCCCAAGAGACTACGCACTTGCTTTTTTGTCTTCGGAACCGAGATATTTAATATCTTTGAAATGTTTTGGTCCTCTGTCTTCAACAGACCATGACCAACTCGATGACCTAGGAAGGAAATTTCACTAAACCCAACAAAAGCTTTAGAGGGTTTAGCAGTCAAACTATGCTCACGTAGAGTAGATAGCAATTCCTTCAGACCCACATAGTGTTCTTCCCAAGTATCGCTGAAAAGACAGATGTCGTCTAAATATGCAATGACATCTGCACGATCTGATAGAATTCGTCGCATCATGCGCACGAAAGTCGCTGGGGCGTTCATAAGCCCGAAAGGCATAAAATTCCATTGAAACAGACCCCTAGGTGTCGAAAAAGCAGTGAGAGGTTTGGCGTGTTCCGTCAATGGGGACTTGCCAATAACCTTTCGACAAGTCTAGTTTAGTAAAGAATTTAGCTTTAGAAAGTCTAATAAGTAGATCATCTAATAACGGCATAGGTTCAGCATCGAACTTCGTAACTTGATTTAATTTGCGATAATCAACGCAAAGACGTATGTTATTGTCTTTCTTTCGAACAATAACTATCGACGAAGAATAAGCTGAAGTGGATGGTTCAATTATTTGTAGTTGAATCATTTCATCCAATTCTTTCTCGACTTGTGCTTGAAAATGAATAGGTATTGGGTATGGTCTTACTCTGATCGGATTACGATCAGTAAGTATGATGTCATGTTCTATGACATCTGTGTGTCCAGGAATGTCGGTAAGGACATCCTGATATGATTGTAACGTAGAGGATACTTGACGTTGTTCCTCAAAAGACAAGTTAGAAGAGACTGTAACGTCTCTCCACGATTCCATTGAAGTAAGTGGAATCGCAGGAAGAGGTAAGTTCACGTCAGAAAAAATAGTTTCCTCATCCTGTATAACGGACAGGGATGAGATGTGACCATGTTGAACTGGAGAGTCGTCCGTCGCCTGGAAAATAGGCTGTAAATAGTCTGGACGTTCAATAAACTCTGTTAACATATTTATATGGAAGGTTTTATGCCTTCCATCCACATCGACAATATAGTCGACATCAGAAATTTTCGAGACTATAGTGTATGGACCCTTCCAAGAAATGAGAAGTCTATTCTCTCTTGAGGGCAGTAAGACATATGCTTTGTCTCCAGGACAAAGTTGACGTAGGCGTCTTTTCTTATTAGCAAATCGCCTAGCTTTTTCTTTCGCAAATTCGGAAGATGAAGTTGCTAACCTGCACGATTCGATAATCTTTTCTCTAAGAGCTATAACATATTCATATGACGATTGTGTATCATCGTCAATATTATCGGAAGTTATCAAATCGTGTAACAAGGACATTGGCCCGCGCGGTTGCGCGCCAAAGACAAGTTCGAAAGGAGAAAACCCTGTATGCTCGTTGGGAACCTCTCTATAGGCAAAGAGGACTGCAGGTAAAACCCTGTCCCAATCTTCAGGATGATCCTCCGTTATCTTGCCAAGTAAGTTCTTTAGTGTCCTGTTAAGACGTTCTACCAATCCATTGGACATTGGATGATAAATACTACTGAGAGACCTTTTAATGTCTAGCGTAGCCATTACCTGAGACATAACGTCCGAAATTAACTGAGTGCCGTGATCCGACAGTATTTCTCCGGGGAATCCCAGACGAGAAAATACGAGCCAAAGAGCATCAGCGATATCGACAGTTGATATGCTCTTCAGAGGAATAGCCTCTGGCCAACGCGTGCACATGTCCACGCAAGTGAGGATAAATTGGTGTCCTCTGGCTGACTTAATTTTGAACGGACCAATGATGTCTATAGCCATTTTCTGAAACGGCCGAATCGGAATATCTGCAGCCTGAATAGGAGCAGCATGTCTCGGACCCCTAGACTTGACCTCTTGACAAATTTTGCAAGATCGGCAATAAATTCGGATGTCTTTATTCACGAATGGCCAAAAGAATGACGCAAGGACTCTAGTTTTAGTTCTGGAAAAACCCATGTGTCCCGCACACTGAGAATCGTGTGCATGCCGAAGAATTAAGGCTCTCATACACTTAGGCACAAGAATTTGCGAGTGCATAGACTTGTCCGAGTGTTGTACCATTCGTACCAATATACCATTCTTCATAGTGATATACGATTTGTGATTCGTATTTTGATTGGGATCCCCTTTCTTTGCAAGAAGGAAGTATTTCTTCAAAGAAGGATCCTCTTCTTGACGTTTAACAAACGAGTCATGGGAAATCACCAAGTGCTCGTCTTGGCTATCAACTTCATTACTATTATCAGATGAAGTTGGGGGATTAAGAGCTTGAGCTCTTGTCACCACTGCATTGACCGTTTGAATGTTTCTTTCTTCCCAACTAGAAATTTGTTGCGGGGTGCATTCCTTAACCCCATGAATACGACCGATTATAAGATCCGCAATAGGATTAGGAAGAAGACATGCATGGACATCTCCTGTGAAGAAAGGAGTGTCAATCCTAATAATAGCAGTAGGATAGCTTTCCATAGTACCACCAAATGTAACACATTTGATTGTTTTTCCCGTGGCACAGCAAGGATCTATCAGAGACTCCTTAACCCCGACGGTAGTACATCCCGAATCGAAAAGTACTGAGACTAGCCTATCATTTATTAGACCTTTATGTAAGATGAGAGATCCTCTCCCATCATGCGCAACTGTAGCAGGTAGAGCAGGAAGAGGGTGACCACAACTTAGCGTAGATACAGTTGATGAGTCAAACAATGTTAAGCATTGGGGGCATTCAGTTGCTCTCCCAAAATCGAAAGCACAACCAGTGATAGCCCTAGAGTTACCACTATCATTTACTGTATTACAGGCTCCATCAAACTCTTGTTGCGCAGAGTTTGCCTGTTGGTAAGGTCTTTTTTTGTTAAACCTAGGTCTACCTCGATTATCATTTCCCCTGTAATTATTTTGACTATCATTTCCCCTGTAATTATTTCGATTATCATTTCCCCTGTAATTGTTATCATATTGCCTATTGTAATCATCATTCCGGTTTGAATCCCGGTTTCTAAATTCACCATCGTCATAATCTTGACGTCGAGAATGATTACCTCGAAAATTTGAATAGTTATTATTTGGATAGCCTTTACGAAAGTGTCTCAAATTATTACCACTAAAATTACGAGAACTACCATCTTGTCTCCACTGCATAGACGAAGAACCATCATGTGTTGGATTACTCCGCTTCTGAGTGTAATTTTGATTACTTCCCCTATTCCAATTTTGTTGAGCACCCTGAAATTTTTTTCTGAAATTAGGGCCATATGGTGTTGCCGAAGCAGCTGGCAACCCTTCTTTCACTTTAGAATTGCTAACTGTAGCATGGGGATGTGCTGTGGCATACTGACAACAGTATTCCTCCATTTCTTTTAAGTTTTTAGGCTTACGCTCATGAAGGAATGCAAGAAAAGAATCATTAACAGATGACAAAACCTTATCTCGCAATAATAAGTCCATTAGACCTTCATATGTTTTCTCAATCTGAGACAACTCAACCCATCGTGTAAATGTACGACGTATCTTTGTAACAAAATCAGAGAAATCTACTCCATTTTCTGGCAACATTGTCCTAAAACGAAGACGATAGTCTTCTTGTTTTAATTGGTATTTCTTTAGTAATGCTGCCCTGACAACATCATAATTAGTCCTCTCATGTTCGTCTATTGTCATAAGAGTAGTCACTGTGTCACCTGTAAAAAATGGCATCAGTTGTTCAACATATTTTTCCTTTTTTATGTTATGCGTATCGCACAAAAATTGGAATCTATCTAGATAATCTGCTACGTCATCCTTTAAAGGATTGAAATGAGGCAATTTAATCCTACTAACAAACTCCTTTGTCGTACTCGAAGTTGTTTGCTGAGCACCCGTACTCGCCAATTTCAATTTCTCTAACTCCAAAATTGCGAGTTTTTCATCAAGTTCCATCTTCTGTTTTCTTTCCTCATGTTCCATTTTTCTAATTTCAGCCTCAGCAGCAGCTTGAAGTTTTTTTTTTCCTCTGCAGCAGCTTGAAGTTTTTTTTTTCCTCTGCAGCAGCTTGAAGTTTTTTTTTCCTCTGCAGCAGCTTGAAGTTTTTTTTGTCTTCCATTTCCATCTGGAATTTTCTTTCATCAGCTGCAGCTTGAGCTTTCCTCTCCTCAGCAGCAGCTTGAGCTTTTCTCTCCTCAGCCTCTCTTTGATACCTTCTTTCTTCAAGTTCTAATCTTCTATTCTCAGCTTCTAGCTTCTTTAGTTCAGCTTCTGCTTTCAATTTAATTTCCTCTTTTTGTTTCTTTTCTTCTGACTTTAATGCAATGGCGAATTGAGCAGATGAATATTCTTCCAATTCTTTACCAGACTTACCAAGGGTCAACCCTTGCTGGATGAAGAAATCCAATGTAGACATTCTGTCTAATGAGATCAGAAACCTGAAAAAAAAAATTAAATAAATTACCTTATCCCACTTCAATGGGAGACAAGTCTGAAATGCTAGACTTGTATACTCACTTCACTTTATTTTACTGTCTTAGTCTTAGACAAAGACTTTGTATGTTCCTCTTGTTTATAATGTACCCCAAAAAATCACTTGAGTACCTGTGGGAAAAAAAAATCCCTTATATCCCACTCACTATGGGCACAAGTCTTTTTTATAAAGAACTTGTATAAATATCTTATATAATATTATTTAACAAACTCTATATGAAGAGTCTACCTTATCAATAATATCAAAACATGACCAAGTATGTGTATGTAGACTGTGCATGACAGTAATGTAGTACAACCAAAAAAAAAAAAAAATACAAAGACAAAAATACAAAACAATACAAATGGCAACACTGTTTTAACCAAAAATGTGTAGAGAAATACACAAGAAAGGAGAGACCTACAGAATACAAACAAAACAAATCGACAATCAAAACTGAAAAACAGACAAAATATTACAAAAACAACGTTAAGTACAATTACATCACAGCTAACATCAATAGCGACCAATTGTCACTAGCAAATTTCCAAATTAAGAAAATTTGCACCTACAGACCGCTTACAGTAAGCCTCGATCAAGTGGCATATTTACCGTAAGACCCACCAACCGAAAAACCCGCAGAAAAATACACAAAACAGTAGAAGTGACATAAACATATAGCAATCAATTTCAATGTGTTGCAGAACAAGTTCAGTCACAGCTGAAACTAAAATAAATTTCTTGCTCCTTGCGAACACAGAAACGAAATGTCAAACGCGCACTGAACGTCAAATCCACTGTAACATAAAGTGGTATTCACGAACCAAAGTTACTATGACCTTCTCAAATTAGGGCTTGCACATTGAATGTTTACAATTTCACGTACTGTTTACAGACACTTGACCTCCAACAATGTAGCTTGAATACTCTGACCTAGAAAAGTCTGTTGTTGAATGAAACGTGTAACAACCCGCAGTACTGTTTACAATAGGAACCCGCCTTCTATGCAGTTATGGTCCACGTAGCAAATGCCTAGTAGTTCACTTCAGTACTTGTCTTGTTATGCTTTATGTAGCATTATAATATATAAATGCTCGTACTGTTTATTTGGGTCAACCGTTGATGACCTATATCTGTCCTGTTGTAGCCAAAACTTGCAAGTGTAGAATTAGCGCTGTGTTACGGCTGTCCCGTGTGTAGCTTAGACCCACAGATCAGAAGTGTAATGTGTACTTGTCCTTCTTGTAACTTTCTCGACAAAACTGGAGACATCATACATGTAACAGCCAACCAGGAATGTAAATTTCTGGATCCATAAATGTCAACAATAATGTCAAATGCTCGCTCTGTTCTTTTTAAACCCACAGATCTGGTCCATCAGAAATGTAAGTTTCTAGGCCACATTGGCGACAAGAAATGTATCATAAGAGCCCACGTAACTGGTCCACCAGAAATGTAACTGTCTTTTTTTCTTTGTTGATGTGATCACTGGCCCAAGACAGTTTACATGTTGTTAGATGTGTAGTGCGAGCGTATGATGAGTTGAGTGTGGGTGCGAATGAAGACGCGAATGTGTTTAGGCTCGTATAGATGTAGATCCTGCAACCCATACTCTCACATGCAGTAATCAAGGATGCTTTGACACTGCAGGCATGTTTCAAGACATTTATTGACGGAAACACACATAATATCAACAGGAACAGTCAGTGTAACAAGGTCATGCTGACCTGACATCGATAGGTATACATTTGGCATTCAAAAAGGTAAACATCAGAATAGACGTGCATGGTCAATAGCAAAGTTCTTCAATAATGACAGTTCGTAGCGTCGCCCTTGGCGTCTCTGACTAAACGCGTCAGATGCCTTAGTTACCTTGACACACAGGTGCAACTTGGCACTCCCTGCCAATTGCACATATCAGGCTGTAGTATAATAGCCGGAAGCACAGGCCTCGTCCTAACGTCGGCCGTGTACTTCTGTTAAATAGGTTATCACCAACCCTGCAGTAATACTTATTGTAGATAGAAGTTCCGCCAATCTGCGGCTCCCACAATATATCTTCGTCACTGGATTTCTGGACAATATAAGACTAACAGTCTTGGATGGCTACCTCGAGCACAAATATATAAGTTCTGAAATGGCGGATCAGTGAGCTGCTGTTCACCCTAGGTAATCCTTTACATGTTCTGCCACCGAAAAGCGTAATAATGCATAAAGGTCGGCATTACCTGGTAAATGAATCCTCAGAACTACACAAGGAATTCTGTCGTCATCCCGACGCACAGAGATTCACTGGGGAAAACTGCCATAGCAGTTACTTCGAAGATTCTCCCCGAAAAACAATGGACTCTTGGTCCCTTCAGAAAAACAGGACCTCCCGGCTTCCCGGAAGTATATCTCACTCCCCCTTAAAAAACCTTCCCATAGGCCCACGCCGAACTGTCAACCTCTGACCCTAAAGGTCAAACACAATGAATGAATAAACAAGGGAAGACAACCCCTAATCAACCTGACATCGCAGGTAAAGACACAATTATACTTATGATACAAACATAAGCAAATAACTTGACAGATGACTCCGTCGAAAATGACAGCAACAGATCCATTTGAAATTTCCAAGCTAAGTCCATATATCTAGATCTACATAATCATATCACAAAGATTTTATAAGTAATCTCAGTTTTTGACTGTTACTTACAGGCTTTTCTTGCTTAGCTATTTGATTGAAACTCATCCTGTTATAGATGTTTTATCTAGCATCACTTAGTCGTATCAAGATATATGTCTTAAAGGTGACCACTATATAGAGGGCAATAGTTTGTCAGAAGTGAAGAAAATATGGTCCGCTTTCGATGATGGATCTGAATTCACTGCCCTAGGTTTCTAACGTGGGTTACTAAGTGCTTGGTCAGATGACACCTACCCACATCATTTTTATTTCTTTATTAATTGTTTATGCATTTCTTTGTAACACGAACGTTTAACAAATTCTTTTCCCTGTCTCATCAGAGACCCCTTGGGAACTTCACGGTGCTCATAGTTTTGTATCTGCTGTCTAAGTATTTTGAGTAGTTCAGGTGGGACACTGATACAAAACCTTACTAGGCTTGAAATGATAATTAATGATGCATTCTGATGAGGTATCTGCAACTGGAATATCTAGTCAGTCCTATTGTATGGCTCTGAAACATGAAGAATAACAAAAACAACAACCAAGATGTTACAGACTTTCATAAGTGGGTGTGTCAGAACAACAACCTATTGATGCTATGGATTTAACACATGGCAATCTATATCCTCTTGCTCATTATCTAAAGATATGACCAGCACACAATAGCTGACATTAAATAATGCAATAACACCTGAAACAGGTTTGGTCCCTTTAATAAATATTGCGCACACAGAAGCCACACACGGCTAATAATACACATAGGATAACGATGCAATGGAACTGCCAAACTACTTGCCATAATTAACAGCTCAATATAGCAGTAACATAATCACCGATCTAATCTATCCAGTGACTACACAATGACTTTCACTCACTAGCTAAGCCCTGTACTGAAGCAAGCACTACATGAATGCAAGATACTTAACATAAATAATATCCAGGAAAAAAACCACTAGAATTTACACGAACGTTCTAGCAGTATACCAAATAATCCTGACCACCTGAAAATCGGCAAGAAATATAAACCAAAATGGCATTCACATAATCCCAGCACCACAGCTGACAAAGGGACAACGTCCGCACGGGACGGTAGACATCTCCTAGAATCCCTTCCCACCAAAAGTTTCATATCCTCTTCCGTTCTGGCCCAACTGACCAAACGGGTTTTAAATTAGTATCAGGGTCGACACTCTACAGCGTGACCAGCTTAATATTTTATAATATTTATACTGTGACATCCACACCCCCCGCCCCCCCACCCCCTCCCCCCCCACCTTTTAAGAAAGAAAACGAAGTTTTCTTCAACCGGAAGAGTCACGCCCAACCCCCTTCGGAGTATGGACGAACAGAATGCCAAGACGGCACCTCCTCATCTACTTAGAGAATGCCAAAGTTTTCCACCACGATAGTCGTTCATGCCTTCTCACACAATGAACTAAATACAAGCAAACATGAACAAACACCCCCAGGTACAGGCAATCGTGAAAAAAAAATAACCACGACTGCCCTACCCTGGTCTCTCACACACAATGCATCTTATGTTTATCACAGTATAAATATTATAAAATATTAAGCTGGTCACGCTGTAGAGTGTCGACCAGCTTAATATTTTATAATATTTATACTGTGACAGGGTGCTTGCATTGAAAAGAATTATTGAAATGAAATGACAAGATCACCAATGTGGAACTGATGACAAGAACCAGAAAGGTGCCATTGAAACAGGAGATGAAAAGAAAACACTGGTGATGGATAGGACACATGCTGAGGAAACTTGTTGATAGCATTGCAAGGCATTTCTTATTCTGGAATCCCCAGGGTAGGAGAGGTAGAGGAACACCAAACAAAAAAACACCATGGAGAAGAGAGCTTGAGACAGAAATGAAAGGGATAAAGAAGAAATGGAAGGACCTAGAGCGGAGGGCACAGGACAGGAGGACTTGGCACAAAGTTGTTGAAGGTCTGTGCTCCTCAGGGATCTGAAATGGTAATGAATGAAATAATTCTAATGAGGCATCCATACTGTTGTAATTTCTGGCTGTCTGTTGAGTTGATGGCGTGGTGTGGTTCCCATGAACTTCCCAGTTTCTTTGTCTCTTCTGTGTCTTATGGTGACGGTCTGTGGTTTTTCTCAAGTTGTGATTGTGCTCTCCTGTGCTTTAGGTAATGAGTTTAAATGAATGTCCTGTTAATCAGCAGTCACTTTGGATATATGTGGGTCTATGCAGCAGTCATTTGATAAGTACTGCATTAGCCTTTTGGCATCTTATTTCTCTTTCTTTGCCCATTTGCTGCTGACATTGAACATGCTTCCTATGTTTTTGAACTCTTGAACTTTATTGATCTCATACACTTATATAGATGTTGAATGGGCTTGGATTTCTCCTGACCTTCATTGCTCTTTTTTTTTTTTTATAAGACATACTGGTCTTCATATTGAATCTCTTGCATGTTATAGTGAGGTTATCTTTATATTATTGAAGATTTTCGTTATTGTTGAATCAGTGTGTATCAGCCGTTGATGATCTACAGACAATAATTTGTTTTAGGTATTCAATTCTGAATTGATTTCTAAAGTTATCTTATCAGCATTGACACTAAACAATAAAGCGTGCATCCCTGTATACTCCTGTCTTCATCTCACATCTTTATTAACCATCCGTTGTTCGTACTACATTTGGTCTTGTGTGGTAAGGTACTTATATTGTCCTGATATTAGTCTTGTATTTCATTGTCTTCTAAAACTTGCCGGAGCTTGTTCTTGTTTACTTTATTGAAGGCTTTCTCCTTACCATATAAACTATATAGTGTTTTTTTTAATAGCAGTGGTTTTTTCATAGGTCTATCTTTAGGTGAATGACACTTCCTTTGCTCAAAAACACAACAATCAAACCTAAAGGTTTTTTTATATTTGGACATACTTCCTAATGTAACTGACTAGGTTGAACAGGATGCGCCTCACCAAAACGAGGCAAAATTTTATTTAAAAAAAAACAAAAAAACTTACTTTGCTATTTTGATTTGCTTGCTGGGTGTCACTTCTGGCTAGGTGGCATTTAACATGATCATTTTTTGTCCTTTACATTTTACCAAGATTTTGTAGAGATTCTTGTTCTTCTTTATTGTTTCTTTAACTTCAGACTTTGGCCAAACAGTGTCTTTCCTTTTGCCAAATATTACTTTTTTAGTCCCACATTTGTTTCTGCATTGATGCTTGAAGAAATTTCAAATGATCATTTATGTTTTCATACTTGGTTGTCAGGGTTTTGTAGATCTTGGGCTGAAATATTACATGGTTGTTAATTGTCTGTATATGCTTCATTCTACAGAAGATTAATTATGCTGTTTCTAGTCTGGGCTGAAATATTACATGGTTGTTAATGTCTGTATATGCTTCATTCTACATAACATTTATTATGCTGTTTCTAGTCTGGGTTGTTATTGCCGGGAGTTGTAGTGAGGATAAGCTCTCACTGCAGATAAAATACTTCTATGGCACGCGCCTCAAACAGCCTCTGACAACCAAGTCCAGCTCCCGGCCTTCACGTGTGGCTCAATTTGAGCCCGGCGGAACTGTTTCCACTGACGGGAGAAGGGGCAAAGGCGAGAGACTGGCGCCTTAAAACCAGCAGCTTCGGGCAGATAGGGCTTGTGATCCTTGGTTGGTAGCTTATCTAAGAGAAGGAATTCTGAATTCAAACCACCGCTGCCTTGCGGGAATATCCATTTATGGAATTGGCTTCGGGAGTAAACCCTGAGGATAAATCCGGAGTCGGAGTCCCTAAGGCAGTCTAATGTCGATTCAACATTATTCTGGCAACTCCTGCGACATGGCTGGTACCAAACTGTATCGGCTACTGCCGTTCCTTTGGATCTACCGGCTGTGTGGAGAGGGGGAACATGCTGCATGGGCAACAGCTCGATCTCCATATAACTGTGCCCAAGCTCGCGCCCTGGAGAGGACACTCCAGCTTCACCCTATAGGTGTCGGCAAAACACGGGAAGTAGCAGTTACCGGTTATAAGCATTTTGCCCAATTGGCATAGGGCATGGCGCCAGGGGCTACTTCCGACAGTGGGAGAGGTTCTAGGATCTCACTGGACAGCTACCGCCCGCTTCAAGCTGGGCAGCCCCCAGTCAATAAGGTGTTGTCCCGCCACTGTCTGCTTTCCCCATTGGGTGCATGGGGATTAGGGTCAAACCCGAACTGTGGACAGAAAATTTTGCACCAAGCTATTATCGAAAAAATAGAAATAAGCAAACTCTCAGATTGGGATGCTGGAACGTCCGGACTATGTTGACTGGACTATCTGAAAACCTATAGGATGTAAATGATGTAAGGAAGACAGCCATAATTAATGATGAGCTTAAACGACTTCAGGTGGATATAGCTGCACTTCAGGAAACGCGCCTGGCGGGCTCTGGAACGGTGAGCGAGAAGGACTACACATTTTATTGGCAAGGGAAAGATCTTAATAAAGCTAGAGAACACGGAGTAGGTTTTGCGGTCAAAAAAATCGCTAACTAAAATGGTTGAACCAGGCGAGAATGGATCAGAACGCCTGTTAACGCTCCGCCTGCAAACTAGCACAGGTCCCATCACCCTTGTCAGTGTGTATGCTCCTACTCTGTACTCTGCCTCAGAAGCTAAAGATGAGTTCTACGAGAATCTAACAGCAATTATCAAAAGCATACCTAGGCAAGAACAGCTTGTTCTCCTTGGTGACTTTAACGCTAGAGTGGGTGCCGATAATGTTTCATGGCCTTCATGTCTGGGCAGGTTTGGTATTGGCAAGATGAATGAAAATGGACAACGGCTCTTAGAGTTGTGCGTCCACCATGACCTCTGCGTGACCAACACCTACTTTCAGACAAAACCCCAGCATAAGGTGTCATGGAGACACCCACGATCCAAGCACTGGCACCAACTTGACCTAATTCTCGTCAGAAGGCCACTCCTTAGATCTGTGCTCTCCACTCGCTAATACCATAGTGCAGACTGTGATACAGATCACTCCTTGGTTTGCTGCAAAATCAGAGCACAACCAAGAAAACTCTATCGTGTCAGACATGAAGGGAAACCACGCATTGATACCAGCAAGATGTCAGACCCTTTCATGATCGCTCAATTCACTGCGACCTTCGAGAAAGTGCTCAGTAGCCCTCAGCATGGTGATACTATTACAGAGAACTGGGAGCATCTACGGAACACCATTCAAAGTACTGCACTTGCCACCTTTGGTAAGAAAACAGCAACGTCAAATGACTGGTTTGATGCTTCATCAGATGTGATGGCACCTGTCATTGAAGCTAAGCGCAGTGCTATGAATGAATACAAACGTTCACCGAGTGCCAGAACCCTACAGATCCTGAGGGCTACGAGAAGCAAAGTTCAACAAACTGCTCGACGCTGTGCAAATGACTACTGGCTCCAGCTCAGTGAGAGCATCCAGATCGCAGCGCAAACAGGCAACATTAGACAAATGTATAACGGTATAAAGAAAGCACTTGGCCCCCATAAAAGTAAGACGGCACCACTAAAAACCATCAGCGGAGAGAAGCTAACCGATAAGGGTAAGTAGATGGAGAGATGGGTCGAGCACTACTCTGAGCTTTACGCTAGAGACAATACCGTTACGCCTGCAGCCCTTGATGGTGTCAACAGTCTGCCAACTATGGAGGAGCTGGATGCCGAACCAACATTAGAGGAACTCAGCAAGGCCATTGATAGCTTGGCCTCTGGCAAAGCACCAGGCAGTGATGGGATTCCTCCTGATTTAATCAAATGCTGTAAGAGTACGCTATTACATCCCCTGCATAGGATGCTATGCTAGTGCTGGGAAGAGACAACTATTCCTCAAGACATGCGAGATGCCAAGATTGTAACACTGTATAAAAATAAAGGAGACAGAAGTGATTGCAATAACTACAGAGTCATCTCTCTTCTTATTATTGTTGGTAAGGTTTTTGCCAAAGTCATCTTAATGCGACTACACAAGTTAGCTGAGCGCATATATCCAGAGTCACAGTGTGGATTCCGAGCTGGCAGATCAACAACAGACATGATCTTCTCTCTCCGCCAGCTTCAGGAAAAATCAAGAGAGCAGAAAAGACCATTATATATCGCCTTTATAGACCTCACAAAAGCATTTGACCTGGTTAGTAGGGATGGACTCTTTAAAATCCTCCTGAAAATAGGCTGCCCTTCTAAAATGCTGGAAATGATAAAGTCATTCCATGACGGCATGAAGGGAACAGTCCAATATGCTGGAAGCACGTCACAGCCCTTTGATATACGAAGTGGCATTAAACAAGGCTGTGTTCTGGCTCCGACCCTCTTCGGAATCTTCTTTGCCTTACTCTTGAAACATGCGTTCAGAGATGCAACTGAAGGAATATGCCTTCACACTAGGTCAGATGGCCGTCTGTTTAATCTTTCAAGGCTGAAGGCAAAAACAAAAATCAGAAGGGTCACTATAAGAGACTTGTTGTTCGCTGACGATGCTGCAGTCGTCACTCAAAGCCAACAGGAGCTTCAGAGCTTGATGAATCGCTTCACTAAAGCATGCAAGGACTTTGGCCTCACAATAAGTCTAAAGAAAACGAATGTGCTGAGTCAGGATGTGGGTGCTGCACCAGTTATCACTATCGATAACTATGAATTGGCAGTGGTGCACCACTTCACATACCTAGGGTCTACCATCAATGACAAACTCTCACTGGATACAGAAATCGACAGCCGCATTGGCAAAGCTGCAGCTACCTTTGCCCGCCTCACATCACGTGTTTGGGGAAACTCTAAACTCACAATGAAGACCAAAGCTGCGGTATATAATGCCTGCGTCACCAGCACACTCCTATATGGCAACGAGACCTGGACGACCTATGCTAAGCAAGAAAGAAGGCTCAATACCTTCCATTTGCGGTGTCTACGCCGCATCCTCAGCATCTCGTGGAAAGATAAAGTGACAAATGTCGAGGTGTTGTCACGTGCTGGCCTTCAAAGTATGTATATGCTTCTTAGACAGCGCAGACTTCGCTGGCTTGGCCATGTTCGCCGCATGGAAGATGGTCGCATCCCAAAAGATATCTTCTACGGACAATTAGCAGATGGCAAGAGAACAGTTGGGCGACCACAGCTGAGGTTCAAAGATGTGTGCAAGAGAGATATGAGGGCACTGGACATGGATCCAGCAACATGGGAGGATGAAGCTGCCGATCGCACTAAGTGGCGATGCTATTTACGGCGCCACCTCAGATTGGGCGAAGAGAGGCTCACACAAGAAGCAGAGGTGAGGAGAAAACGTCGAAAGGAGCACCAGGAAAATAAGCAGCTGAGGGCTGTCACCTCAGGGGTGCATTCCCATAGTCAGTTATGACTGAAGGGGCTATTACTATTACTAGTCTGGACTGAAATATTACATGGTTGTTAATGTCTGTATATGCTTCATTCTACAGAAAATTAATTATGCTGTTTCTAGTCTGTTCATCTGCTTGTGAGCTGTTGTTTTTTGTTTCTCTGATGTCTTGTAGGGGAATTAGTCATTTTATTAATGTTTAAAGATTTAATGCACATTTTTCTACAGATGGTTCAGGCCATTTTGGATTACGGTGGGAAAAAAGGTAGAGGAAGTGATTTATTTGGTATCCAGGATGCTGTGGCAATCACAAAAAGACTTCTGAAAGGTTTGAAGGTGAGTAATAAAAGTGCAAGAAATTTCTAAAATGTAAAACAGCTGTTGAGAGATCCATACTTTGTGCTGATGTTGTGTTTTTCTAAGGAGTTCTTCATGTCTTATTCCGTACATTTTTTAAATTTACTGCCTGGTCTTCTGTATTTGGTTCATCTTCTAGGTGTGAAGGTGTTGAAACATTTTTGTTTCTTTGGTTTGGTTTGGTTTTTAAGGACTATCTTCATTGGACACGGACAACGCCATCAGTGCTCCGATCTCCTCCCTTAGATCACACAAGGAGGATCTCAGCGCAGTGCACAAACTCCGTAGCACCCGCGATAATCCTATTGTGTGTATATAATGTATAGGAATCACACATTCTATAAATATTTTTGTGGTGGGTAGGTTTCCTAATTTTTAAATTTGGCCAGGGCAGCGGCCTGATAAGCCTACTCTTTACGATTTCCAACTGCCGTGGGACCTCCTATTTTTTTGCCCTTATCCGAGAAGGCTAGGCATCCGATCTCACTACCCATGAGACCAAGGGGGAGTATGACATAATTAGGACCACTGGTTCTGAAAAAAATATTTCAATAAATTATAATCCCTCAACTGTGATTCGAGCCCAGTACCTCATGAATACAAGGCGGACGACATACCTTTGAGCCACTCCGACCCCCCCCCCCAACTTTTTTTTTTTCTCTTAATTTATGAGATATCCTGCATTGAACTGTACATTTTTTAGTTGTTCCTTGATTTTAGAGACAGCCTGCATTAACTCTTTCAGTCCCAAGCAAAAAAGTGGGTTTGGCCCAAGCAAAAATGGCAACCCCAGTGCGTTTTTATTGCTGTTGTTTGGAAATAATTTTTTAAAATGTTCATATGCATAAATAACTTTGTTGTTGTATATGAAACTGAAGGTAATTGGATGTACTTTACTCTTGTGCTACAAGTATAAAAGCTTTCATTGAAAAATGATTAGTTATTCAAGGTAAAATGGAGGATATGCGCTTAAAAAAAATGATTAGTTATTCAAGGTAAAATGGAGGATATGCGCTTAAAAAAATTGCTTTAAAAATCTAAAATAAATATCTCAAAACAGAAACACGTTCACTCTTAAACACGTGCAGTATTTAAAAGAATGTACTTGCAGTCGGAAAGGACTTTGTGGGTAGTTATAATTAGAAACAGTCTCAAACAGAGGCACATATACTAAAGGCTTTTTAAAGTCGATTGGGCCAAGCGCGTCTAACCCCTGAGCCTTTATAAAGTCGATTGGGACTTAAAGAGTTAAAGTGTTGCTTTTAGCTATGTGTTGTTTTAGATCTTCTGAGTTTCTACTAGCAGATGATGGGAATCTGATGCAACATTCGCTCCTCTACATACTTTACATCATGTATGACCTGAACTTCTTGTTGATATGTATGTGATCAGCCTGATTTTGTGCTCAGTCACTTGTAATGGCATGCTGGACAGACAGTGCGGTGTTACCTGACTTGGCTGCCCTTGTGAGCGCCAGTAACACTAGGGTGAATATTAAGAATACTTGAAGAAAATATTTCAGGATATGCACAGAGCAAGAACCATTAGTGAATAACAGATGAAAATAAAAATAAGAAAAGGATGGAAACAAAATTGAAAAGAAATGCTTAACATCAGGTACCCACTGAGCAATCGCACTCAGACCCACCCTATTTACTATTACAAGTCTGAAGTACGTTTTCAGTTCATTCATATCGTTCTTCTCTCACCATTAACAAATTTAAAAATTCTTCATATGCTTAGGGAGAAAGCAACATAAATTCACGTTTCAAATTAAAATAAATATTTTATCAAGGAAATGGCTGATCATCATGAGTATATGGACATTCCACTTTGCGGTTTTGTCTTTAATCTCATGATATTGTAATTTTACTTCACTCCCTGTTTATATGGGGTCTTTCTATTCCTCTCTCTTTCTGGTTTGTTTATTTAGCTCCCTCTCAGTGTCATATTCTTATCTCTCTCTCTCTCTCTCTCTCTCTCTCTCTCTCTCTCTCTCTCTCTCTCTCTCTCTCTCTCTCTCTCTCTCTCTCTCTCTCTCTCTCTCTCTCTCTCATCTTCTCCAATAGTTCCTTCTCTATGTTATCTTCCTGCCTATTTATCTGTTTGAGGTTTCTTCATTTAGCTCCCTCTTAATGTCATCTTAATCAATTTCTCTCTTTCTCACTTTCTTTTTTTCTGTGGTTTTCACATTGTGCTCACTTTTCCAGCCATCTTCCTACTTATTTCTGTATCTATTTTCTATGTGTCTTCCTCCTACCTATTTCATTCTATCTCTGATCTTCTCATTTAGCTCTGTGTCATCTTCCTATCTGTTTCTATCTCTTTCTGTGGTCACAACAGATTGAGATACCATCTGTACCACAAATACAAAATTGGTGCAACAGATCTCTGCACCTGCGGTACCAGCCCGATGACAGTCGAACACCTGCTGCAGTACTGCCCAACCTACAGTAATGAACGGGGTAGCATATGGCAACAACCTACTTCTGTCAACGAAAAACTGTTTGGAGATGTCGGGAACCTTGAGTTGACTGCTGCCTTTATTAGAGTCATAAATGTGGAAGTCTGAAGGCGAACGAGGAAGAAGAAGAAGAAGAAGTTATCTCCTGTTTTCAGCCATCTTCCTACTTAGTTCTCTCTCTCTCTGTGTCCCCTTTAGCTGTCTCTTCCTATCTGTATCTCTCTGTGGTCTTCTCATTGATTCATTTTTCAGCCACTATCCTACTTATTTCTTTCTCTATATCTTATTTAGCTGTCTCACTGTGTCATCTTCCTACCTAGCTTCCTGTCTATGTAGCACTGGCTGATCTAGGAATTGTCCAAGGGTTGGGCGATACAACAGAATGATAAGGCCTTTTCTCCCCCACGCCCTACTCCTTATTTACACATATTTTTAGATGATTAAAAAACAAAGTAATGAATTTTGAAGAAAAAAATGTGACAACTAGATAGTTTTTTTTATATAGTAACTCAAAAATATTCATTTTTATCTAAATAAAATGTATAACTATTTACAGCATAATTACATAAAAGTAAGGTACAACTACAAAGAGACAAAATTTGATAAAAATTCATATGCAATTCTAAATTATAACAATACATTATTTTGATTTGGAATTGCCCGCCTGATACAGAAATTATCTGCCTCTTGTTACAAAGCCCTCTGTTTTTGAGGTTTGAGTGAAGTTACCTGCCTAGCGTCGTCTTTTGTTTCATTGTTGTATGGCGGTTCCCTTTATAGTCTTTAATTGTCCTGCCACTTCGAATTACTTGAAAACTACGTTCTTAACCATAAGGATACTTACCATTATCCAGTAACAGACATGTTTTAATTTGTCCGTCGTCTGATCTAACGATTACTTACATTTAAGTCCCAAATGGGGGGAGATACTGGAGCGGTTGATATGAAATAACGGTTTTCAAAGTAATCTTCCTGTTGCCACTCCCTTGGATCCACCCGTGCTATGCAGTCTTGCCTTTTATCACTTTCTCTATATCTGGTCTTGCCACCACCTAGTTCCCTAGTCTAGACTTTGCAGACAGCTTCTTCTCTGTGTGGATGTTTGTCATAACCTCCCACCTTTGTGGGTTTCAGGGTGTTGAGAATGTTTACACACAGCACAAGCCCCTTATATACACTCTGCTAGACCAGCTTATCAAGGGAAAATTGAAGGAAGCTAGTTATCCTTACCTAGGGACAGGTCAGCTGAAGGACAGGTCAGTGATTTTTGTATATGTAAACAATGTAGTTCTGATATCCTGACATACCGTGATAAAGCCTTACATCTTCATATCAAGCTGGGATGTAAACTAACTAGGATAGCTTAGTTTTATCAACATATTTTGCCATCAGACGTCTCAAGGAGTTGCAATTTCTTATTCAAGGTGTACAGCCAGCATAGTTTTGGTCAATGTTTCTGAAGATTTAAAAAAAAAAATCTGTTTGTCAGTCTCTTCTTTATCATCGTGGCATCTTCTGCCCCCAGAGCCTGAATGTCAGCTGATCATTGCTTGACCTGGACTTATCCTTTCTGGTAATTCCTTTTCCTTCTGGTTTTTTTTATGTTTCACTCATGAAAGTTGTCTGCAGTACTTGACTGATTTTTTTAAATCTTAAGCATTTTGCTTCCAATTTTTTAAACTTTTGGTGAATGTGATTACAGTATAATTGCTGCCCACTAAAATAAAAAACATAATATTTGACTGTGAATGTAATTGATAAGACACTGATGCCTGCATGTCTATGATGCTGAACATTGTTTCATTGTATTTTTTAATTATTTATTGGTAAATCATATTGGGTTTTCTGTTTTAATGTTCAAGATATCTGGCAATATTTAGAGCAAAGTTCATGTGTGTTGAAAATACAAAATTTAGGTTATTCAGTGGTAGTGGGAGTATCAGAGGGGTATAGAGGTTAGAGCACTTGCTTACTGTGAAAAAATGGGTACCTTAGCTCTTGAGTTAGGGAAAGTCAAGGCAGTGAGGAAAAAAACTGGTCACCCCACCTCATAAAGCTGAGACCTAGTACAGGTTAAGTCTCTAACAGTTCAGTCCCCTACGGAGTATCTGCTATGGGACTATCTTTACCTTTAATGGCAGCAAAGTGGATATTTAAGTAAAGTTCTAATCAGGGGAAGAATAGATTCATTCATTACTTTTCCTGTTCCAGTGAGACTTAAGTCTTCAAGAAATTCATATCAAGCCTTTTTTGTTCCCTGTACCATCTATTCAGAATCTATCCATGAATAAACATAAGCTGAGACAAAGGAATAGAATACATAAGCTGAGAGAAAGGAATAGAAAATATAAGGTGAGAGAAAGGAATAGAACAGATAAGCTGAGAGAGAGAAAAATAGAACAAATAAGCTGAGAGAAAGGAATAGAATACATAAGCTGAGAGAGAGGAAAAGAACAGATAAGCCAAGAGAAAGGAATTGAATACATAGCTCAGAGAAAGTAATAGAACAGATAAGCTGAGAGAGGAATAGAACAGATAAGCTGAGAGAGAGGGGAATAGAACTGATAAGCCAAGAGAAAGGAATAGAATACATAGCTCAGAGAAAGCAATAGACCAGATAAGCTGAGAGAGAGGAATAGAACAAATAAGCTGAGAGAAAGGAATAGAACAGATAAGCCAAGAGAAAGGAATAGACTACATAGCTCAGAGAAAGGAATAGAACAGATAAGCTGAGAGAGAGGAATAGAACAGCTCACTAAGAGAAAGGAATAGAACAGATAAGCTGAGAGAAAGGAATAGAACAGATAAGCTGAAAGAAAGGAATATAATCTTTCCATCTGTTAAAGACAGAGGAAGTAAAGAGGAGAAAACCTTTAGCATCATTAGCTTTGTAAAAACAGAAATTTTAGGACCAGTATTGTCAGCCCATTTAGTGAGGTCAAGAAAGTTCATGTTGGATATGTCATGATGAAGATGACTTCTGGGATTGAGTTGAGGAGATGCTGAGAGCTCTTTTATAGATGTCTATATCCTGTACACGTTTTATTAGATGCTCTTAAATCAACATCAGTTAGACTCAAACCTGTCTTACCATTTCATCCCCATTGTATTGTTGTAAAGTTTTTTTTGTCACTTAGAGTTATAATGGTGACACACAGGGTTCGTAGCGACCTTGAAAAACCTTGAAAAACCTGGAAAACCTGGAAAACGAAAAAAAAAATTCCAGGCCTTGAAAAGCCTGGAAAAATGGCTAACAGCCTTGAATTTCCCGCATCGAACCTTGAAAAAAATATTAAAAATCGGAAGTTTTCCATTTTTCGGTTATTGATGGTATTTTTCGTTAAACTTCAGTTACCGCAGAATTTTTACTTCCCTTTGGGCACAAAATCCATTTCCAGACGTTTTCGGCGGTTCGTGTTTTCGGCGAATTGCGTTAACGATGTGAAGCAGATTTATTTTTAGTGCGCGTGTCTGTTGTTACTCGAAAGCGGTAATTTCCTATTACTCGTGGGTTTTTGCTCCGCAGTGAATATGTGTAGTTATGTCTTGTATCGTAACAGTTAGGGTTAGATTTAGTATTAAGGTTAGGATTAGGGTTAACGCTAACCCAAATCCAAACCCCAATACTAAACCTAACCCTAACTGCTACGAAAGGACACATAACTACACATATTCACTGCGGAGCAAAAACCCACGACTGGGAAAAAATGTATTTATAACCTCAGACCTAAGGGCCTTTTTATATTTGGATATGCGCCCTAATATAACCGACTAGGTTGAACGGAACGCGCCTCGCCAAAACTTAAAAAAAAAAAAAAACAACAACAACACCAGGAACTTGTCTCTACGCATTCATGTTGTATTAAATCGTTCATTTCAACTGAGGTAAGTAATAAATTCATTTATAAAACATTTACATAGGCTAAGTGCGGTTTATAGATAGGCCTACTGTACTTGCGGCCGTAATTTACAATGTAGGCCTATTTACAGTTATTTTTAACCATGGCCAAAATTAGTGTTTGAATGAAATTTCTTGGTTTACAACTGCTTACGAGAATATGTTTGACACAGTTTGAGATGGTCAAGAATAGAAATTGATGGCGATTCCATATCCTATAGCCTACTCTGTTATCAGACGTGTCCCACTGTTCATTTCACCACATTTTTGGGAAATAAATATATTTTGAATGCTTTTTCATTATATTTATGATGAAGAGACATATCCCGTTCTGCTCTGCAGGGTTATAATTAGGATATGCCTAGGCCTACATGTTTTCAATTCCAGATAACATGAATAACCGCCGATACATGAAAGTGCCGTCACATCTGTCAAATCACTGTAATTAGGATAAATGAAAATTACTAATTTTGTGCATAGACCTATGTTATTTAAAATTTTAAAAATAATTTAAAAAAATTTTTTTTAATCGAAACAAACAGAAACGATAAAACAAACCCCAACAAAAAAAATCAAACAAAAATAGTAAAGATGGGGAGGGGGTGTGTGTGTGTAAAGGCCTGATGTTTCCAGTTAGATATTTAATAGATTTTCACTTATCATAAGTGTTATAAGGATATCATCATACCTTCACCCTCCCAATTACTATATATTAACTTTTGTTCTAGTTAAATATTGTTTGACTATATTATTCATTCGTTTAGAACTTTGACTTGGTAAATATACATAGCTTAGGCCTACTTATAAGTTATTTGTGTGTTCCATTTTTTTTTTGGTTTTTTAAACAGAAAAGAACACAACCCTAAGGAGCAGTTTTTCCCTCAGAAACATCAAAACTATCTAACACTATTCCCTCGGACACGTCAAAAACATCTAACACTATTAGGAGACCTACAGATGTGACATCATTTGTGACCAAGGAAGAAACTCTCAGAGCTGAGATTATTTGGACTCTTTTTTCAGTGAAAAGTCACCATAGTTTTAATTCAAATTTCATATGCAACAAGGGACATATTCTCTTCTGTGGTAGTTTTTATTCAGCCTTCAGCTTTATTTCAAGACCTGAAATTCAGATTGGTGCATTTGGAACAGTAGCTGAAAATAGGAAGCATTTTCCTGTAGCATTGAAGAAAAAACAACTCAAATTGAAAAAGACAAATCATCCTGTGTTTTGTGCGAACGAACTTTACAGAAGATAAGGCATGCCGACAGTCACCTGGCATGATATGAAAAGATTTAACCTTATATTTACTGTTCACTCCAATGATAATATAAACAAGGCAGAAAGACAAATTCTTTAGGGCAGAACAATTCAGAAGCCTTTGCTTGCAGAAAAATACAGCAAAAGTATGGGAGGTGTTGACTACTTCAGCCAACTAGGTGCAAGCTACCCCTACCCACACATATCCTATTTTTATATCATTTCTTAGTTGAAACTGCCCTGGTCAATGGGCACATAACCTACAACACTGCCAACTCTACAAAAAAAGATCAAAGCAAAGATCAGGATGTCAGTATGACTCTTATTGAATCTGCTATTCTTCGACGTAATGTGACACCTTCAAAACCACAGGTCACAACAACACGACTTACTGAGCACCACTTCATTGATAAATATGAAAGGACAAGGTACAAACCAGACTGTAAAGTGTGTAAGGCTGCAGGGAACAGAAGTTAGACTTGCATGTACTGCCCAGATTGCAATGTACCTCTATGCCTGATATTCTGCTTCAAGTTATACCACACAGTCAAGGATTATCAACGATCCAGACAAAGACTCTTGCAGAGGCCTACAGCTACAACTTCAATCCCAGTTAATAAAGGAAGCAGCTCAGACTCCAACTAGAGGTACGTAGCTACTCATTTACAAACGCTCATTGTCATGCCACAGACGCAGAATACATTCAAAAAAGACAAACACGAAAAATAGTTTTTTTAGCATTTTATTCACAATTTTATTAGCCTTTTATGTTGATATACGTTAATCATTAAATCAATATGTCAATCAAGCTTATTTTATTCATTGACATCCATGTCACTAACATTTTATTGCGCTGACGTTGAACAAATTCGCTAAAAACTGGGAAAAGATGTCTGTTTTTCAATCTTTTATGAATTTTTTTTTTAAAAATGTTCTTTTTAAAGAAATCTGCAAACACCCTTGGTAATGGGAGACGGTAATGCTCCAGATTGCTGGTCAGCAAAGTGATAATTATATCTGAGAAAATTAGATGAAGAAAATATTAGAGTTTCCCATCCTTGAAAATCACGTGCTGGACCTGGAAAAAGCCTGGAAAATGCTTGAAGAAATTTGCTATGAACCCTGGACACAGTATTTAGGGTTATATTATTGGTGACATAGCTTTTAGGGTTATATTAATGGTGACATAGCACTTAGGGTTATATTATTGGTGACACATCATTTAGGGTTATATTATTGGTGACATAGCACTTAGGGTTATATTATTGGTGACACAGCATTTAGGGTTATATTATTGGTGGCATAGCTCTTAGGGTTAACATTATTGGTGACATAGCTCTTAGGGTTATATTATTGGTTACATAGCACTTAGGGTTATATTATTGGTGACATAGCACTTAGGGTTATATTATTGGTGAAATAGCAAGCACTTAGGGTTATATTATTGGTGACACACCATTTAGGGTTTATATTATTGGTGACATAGCACTTAGGGTTATATTATTGGTGACATAGCACTTAGGGTTGTATTATTGGTGACACACCATTTAGGGTTATACGAGGGGCATTCAGAAAGTAATGCACCACATCGTTTTTCTCAGGAGCTGTTTATTCAAAAAGCATGAAATTTATACACAATGTACATGAATATGTCATGTAAACATCGGTATTATTCAACATAATCCACATCAACTTGTACGGCTTTATGCCAGCGTGAAAAAGTGCATGTATTCCTAGCCCTTACCTGATTTTGTCTTGATCATGTAGCCATTTCTTCGCTGCATGAATCACTCCTTCATCATCTTCAAACTTTGTCCCACGGAGTGCATCTTTAAGTGAACCAAATAGATGAAAATCAAAGGGTGCCAAATCGGGACTATAGGGTGGATGGGGTAGTACAGTCCAACCAAATTTGGTGATTGCTTCCCGTGTTGCCAGACTTGTGTGAGGGCGTGCATTGTCGTGAAGGAGAAGCAGGTCTGCTGGATTCTTGTGTGGCCGAACTCTGCGAAAACGTTGATTGGTTTTTTCAATGTCTTAATGTAAGCTTGCGAATTGATTGTCTCTCCTCTTGGCATAACGTCCACAAGAATCACACCTTCAATGTCCCAAAAGACAGTGATCATGACCTTTCCAGCTGAAGGAATTGTCTTGAATTTCTTTCTTCATGGTGATTGCAGATGATGCCACTCCATTGACTGTCTTTTGGTCTCAGGTTCAAAATGATTTGCCCAGGTTTTGTCACCTGTAACGATCTTAGCCAAAAAGTTCTCTCCATCAGCATTGAAACGCTCCAACAATTCAGAAGAAATTGCTTTCCTTTGCAATCGGTGGTCATTTGTGAGACTTTGAGGAACCCATCTTGCGCAAATCTTAGAAAATCCGAGAGTTTTTATAACTGCATTTGCACTACCAATACTGACTGACAGCTGTAAGGCCAATTGTTGAGTAATGATTCGCCTATCAGTAAGAATAATGCCCTCAGCGCATTTCAACATTTCTGCGTTATTGGCTGTGGCAGGACGTCCACAGCGCGGCCGATCAAGCAGCTCCGTATCTCCACTTCCTGATTCTTTGATTCTCTGAACCCAGCAACTGACTGTACTCCTGTCGACTGCAAAACTTCCATACACATCACATAGACGCTTGTGAATGTTCACAACAGTTTCTTTCTCTGCAACGAGAAATTCTATCACAATTCGCTGCTTATAACGCAAGTTGCTAACACGCTCCATTTCAACGGTTTAGGGCAGCCGTATTATTTGGCCGGTTGCGGTGCAATTTGGTGCACACAATTGGCAGATGCCATATTTGATGTGTGCAAAATTTTATGCTTCTATCTTCATTATTAGCTGAGAAAAACGATATGGTGCATTACTTTCTGAACGCCCCTCGTATTATTGGTGACACACTATTTAGGGTTATATTATTAGTGACATAGCACTTGGGGTTATATTATTGGTGACACACCATTTAGGGTTATATTATTGGTGACATAGCACTTGGGGTTTTATTATTGGTGACATTGCACTTAGGGTTATATTATTGGTGACATAGCTCTTAGGGTTATATTATTGGTAACACATCATTTAGGGTTATATTATTGGTGGCATAGCTCTTAGAGTTATATTATTGGTGACATAGCTCTTAGGATTATATTATTGGTTACATAGCACTTAGGGTTATATTATTAGTGACCTAGCACTTAGGGTTATATTATTGGTGACTTAGCACTTAGAGTTATATTATTTGTGACATAGCACTTAGGGTTATATTATTGGTGACACATCATTTAGGGTTATATTATGGGTGGCATAGCTGTTAGGGTTATATTGGTGACATAGCTCTTAAGGGTATATTATTGGTGACATAGCTCTTAAGGTTATATTATTGGTTACATAGCACTTATGGTTATATTATTAGTGACATAGCACTTAGGGTTATATTATTAGTGACATAGCATTTAGTGTTATATTATTGGTGACATAGCTTTTAAGGTTATATTATTGGTGACACACCATTTAGGGGTGGTTATATTATTGGTGCCACACCATTTACGGTTATATTATTGGTGACACACCATTTAGGGTTTATATTATTGGTGACATAGCACTTAGGGTTATATTATTGGTGACATAGCACTTAGGGTTGTATTATTGGTGACACACCATTTAGGGTTATACGAGGGGCATTCAGAAAGTAATGCACCACATCGTTTTTCTCAGGAGCTGTTTATTCAAAAAGCATGAAATTTATACACAATGTACATGAATATGTCATGTAAACATCGGTATTATTCAACATAATCCACATCAACTTGTACGGCTTTATGCCAGCGCGAAACAAGTGCATGTATTCCTAGCCCGTACCAGATTTTGTCTTGATCATGTAGCCATTTCTTCGCTGCATGAATCACTCCTTCATCATCTTCAAACCTTGTCCCACGGAGTGCATCTTTAAGTGGACCAAATAGATGAAAATCAAAGGGTGCCAAATCGGGACTATAGGGTGGATGGGGTAGTACAGTCCAACCCAATTTGGTGATTGCTTCCCGTGTTGCCAGACTTGTGTGAGGGCGTGCATTGTCGTGAAGGAGAAGCAGGTCTGCTGGATTCTTGTGTGGCCGAACTCTGCGAAAACGTTGATTGGTTTTTTCAATGTCTTAATGTAAGCTTGCGAATTGATTGTCTCTCCTCTTGGCATAACGTCCACAAGAATCACACCTTAAATGTCCCAAAAGACAGTGATCATGACCTTTCCAGCTGAAGGAATTGTCTTGAATTTCTTTCTTCGTGGTGATTGCGGATGATGCCACTCCATTGACTGTCTTTTGGTCTCGGGTTCAAAATGATTTGCCCAGGTTTCGTCACCTGTAACGATCTTAGCCAAAAAGTTCTCTCCATCAGCATTGAAACGCTCCAACAATTCAGAAGAAATTGCTTTCCTTTGCAATCGGTGGTCATTTGTGAGACTTTGAGGAACCCATCTTGCGCAAATCTTAGAAAATCTGAGAGTTTTTATAACTGCATTTGCACTACCAATACTGACTGACAGCTGTAAGGCCAATTGTTGAGTAATGATTCGCCTATCAGTAAGAATAATGCCCTCAGCGCATTTCAACATTTCTGCGTTATTGGCTGTGGCAGGACGTCCACAGCGCGGCCGATCAAGCAGCTCCGTATCTCCACTTCCTGATTCTTTGATTCTCTGAACCCAGCAACTGACTGTACTCCTGTCGACTGCAAAACTTCCATACACATCACATAGATGCTTGTGAATGTTCACAACAGTTTCTTTCTCTGCAACGAGAAATTCTATCACAATTCGCTGCTTATAACGCAAGTTGCTAACACACTCCATTTCAACGGTTTAGGGCAGCCGTATTATTTGGCCGGTTGCGGTGCAATTTGGTGCACACAATTGGCAGATGCCATATTTGATGTGTGCAAAATTTTATGCTTCTATCTTCATTATTAGCTGAGAAAAACGATGTGGTGCATTACTTTCTGAACGCCCCTCGTATTATTGGTGACACACTATTTAGGGTTATATTATTAGTGACATAGCACTTGGGGTTATATTATTGGTGACACATCATTTAGGGTTATATTATTGGTGACATAGCACTTGGGGTTTTATTATTGGTGACATAGCACTTAGGGTTATATTATTGGTGACATAGCTCTTAGGGTTATATTATTGGTGACACATCATTTAGGGTTATATTATTGGTGGCATAGCTCTTAGAGTTATATTATTGGTGACATAGCTCTTAGGATTATATTATTGGTTACATAGCACTTAGGGTTATATTATTAGTGACCTAGCACTTAGGGTTATATTATTGGTGACTTAGCACTTAGAGTTATATTATTGGTGACATAGCACTTAGGGTTATATTATTAGTGACATAGCATTTAATGTTATATTATTGGTGACATAGCTTTTAAGGTTATATTATTGGTGACACACCATTTAGGGGTGGTTTTATTATTGGTGACACACCATTTAGGGTTATATTATTGGTGACATAGCACTTATGTTATATTATTGGTGACACACTATTTAGGGTTATATTATTAGTGACATAGCACTTGGGGTTATATTATTGGTGACACACCATTTAGGGTTATATTATTGGTGACACATCGTTAAAGTTTATATTATTGGTGACATAGCTCTTAGGGTTATATTATTGGTGACTCATCATTTAGATTTATATTATTGGTGACACACCATTTAGGGTTATATTATTGGTGACACATCATTTTAGGTTATATTATTGGTGACATAGCTCTTAGGGTTATATTATTGGTGACTCATCATTTAGGGTTATATTACTGGTGACACATCATTTAGGGTTATATTATTGGTGACACTCCGTTTAGAGTTATATTACAGGTGACCAAACTTGAGGTTATGTTATTGATGACATAGCATTTAGGGTTATATTATTGGTGATACAACACTTAGGGTCATTAATGGTGACATAACAGGGTTATATTATTGGTAACAAAGCCCTTAGGGTTATGTTATTAGTGACACATTTAGGGTTATATTATTAGTGACACCATTTAGGGTTATATTATTGGTGATACAGCATTTAGGGTTATATTACTGGATGCAAAACACTTGGGGTTATGTTACAGCTGACACAACATTTAGGTTTGTATTACGGGTGACACATATGCATTCCTATTCTTATTGTAATATCACTGTCTGTCCTGCCAACTTTGTTTTTATTGCTGCTAAGATCTATGTATGGTTCTGCATCTTGTAGGGGCATTTCTTGAAGTACAACCTTGTTTATCATTTGCTTCAATAAATAACATCTATTCAGCTATAACAATTTATTAAAGTGTGCTAATATCACCACAAGAGACAGAATGAGAAACAAATAAACTAGGGAGTTTCTGGGAACAACGCCAGCCTCATGCTGTACATATGAACCTGAATCCAGCATAATCAGCTACCTTTACTGGTGCTTAGCAGCAGAAAGAGGAAAGTGGATTAATAATCTAAAATAAATTCTGAGGAAATCTGGCATAATTGGTTAAAGCTGCATATCTCATGCAAGAATGAAAACTGGTTCTCCCCTTGATGCGTAATAGGAAAGTGGACAGACAAAAAATGAAATTTTTAAAAATGCAAGCCGTGTAGCTATGAATCTTGTATGCCTTGAAATAAGCTTGACTGCTGAAATCTGAAATAGCGCCACAATTGTTTTCTGGAATTTAAATCTGTTTTAGATATCTAATGGAATCAGTTTTTGTTTGAAACATTTTTTTTTACATCTGATTGTGAATTTAATTTTTTAAAAATATTTTCAAGTTGTTCTCTTGAGATTATCTTGTGTTCAGTCCTTTTCCTGATTAATGTAAGGTTTTTTTAAATTCTCTCCTTACCCCCCCCCCCCTTGATTAAAAAAAAACAATTTCATTTTTGTGTTTATATATATCTTTTTTCTTCTTAACACAGATTTAATCTCCTTATCTGTAAACAATCCAGATCAGTGTAATCAGCTCACATAATATTTAATATTTTATTATGTTCTTTTACATATTTTATATTCCTAAGCAAGCTTAAATAGCAGTCAGCATAGGAAATCTTCCTAAAGCATGTTGAAGTGTCAGATAAATTTGCATGCATTTGCCGTGTTCTAGATTTTTATGTCTTGTTTGTAAATATTTTTATCTTACATAATTTCTTTTATTATAATTTTTTTTTTTTTGGGCTGGTTGGCTAGTAGTCAGACTTGCTAGCTTGAAACATTTGATTGTCAGATATTTATGCACAGAGCCAGTTAACTATCATTCTTGTTGGTTGGGAACTAATTAATTGTCAGAGTCATTGCTCTTAGTAGATGTTCAAATGTACATGGTAGCAACCAATTAATTGTCAGAGTCATTGCTCTTAGTAGATGTTCAAATGTATATGGCAGCATTAATTGTCAGAGTCATTACTCTTACTAGCTGTTCAAATGTATATGGCAGCATTAATTGTCAGAGTCATTGCTCTTAGTAGATGTTCAAATGTGTATGGTGGCAACCAATTAATTGTCAGAGTCATTGCTGTTAGTAGATTTTCAGATGTACATGGCAGCAAGCAATTAATTGTCAGAGTCATTGCTCTTAGTAGATTTTCACATGTACACGGCAGCAATCATTTAATTGTATTGGCCAGCAGCAACTGTTAATTCTCATACATTGTCAGTCAGCTATAAGTTAATTGTGAGATGTGTCAGTGAGCAGTCAGTTGATTATCAGATGTAGCAATCAACTAATAGTTGTTTGTTGCATCAGTTTAACTGTTGCATATGCCATATTACTGTTATATTGGTACTTGAGATAGTATTGTTTCTGATTTTCCCCGACTTTAAATTTCTGGGGAGTCAGTAAGAGCTTTAGAGGATATCCCAGGACTTCAGAATTTTTGCGGAAAACAGTAAACCATATTTTTAAATCTAATATTATCACCGTAAGGTTTAAGGTGAAGAAACTTATACTCTTCAGGATTTAAAAGTGCAATTTATTTAACTATAAATATGTTTTATTCAAAAGTATACTATAATCTTAACACAACAGTAGAATTTTTTTATTTATTTATAGTAAAAGTTTTTTTTTAATGTGTGGATAACTTTGTATTCTTGAAAATTTATGAAGATAAGGAATTTATAGATTTAACTGAAAGTCTGTTATGAGTTTTTGTTTAAAAATTCCCAGTTAATGAAAAAATTCTTTCATTTTATGTCCGAGTCAGTTATATGGTCAATATTGTTTCAAAAAGGAAATTCATATTAACAGTTCACTTCCCAGTAGCTTCAAAAATGTGCTGTCCTTTCCTCAGGGTTTTTTTATGTTGTATTTGACTTGCGTTTTCAGATTACTCTGTACAATTTCTCTTGTTGTAGGGGTCTATCTAAGATACTCTGCACATGGCCACTAGAGTCAGTGAAGCTCAGGCTTTATTGTGATTACTGCAAAAACACTGCCACCTATTGCAAAGGTGTTTGGCAACCAATGCTATATGCCACTTTACTGATCTGCTGGAAAGCCACATGCCATTCTATCAGTCTTTACTGGGGGACCACTTGGAATCAACCACTCCTCGAAGGGCTAGACTCCACTTGGTCTCTATAGCCTGAATTACTCTTTTTGAAAATTTGTGTGCATTTGCATTGGCTGAGCAGAAGCCAATGACAGTTGGTGGCATATCTGTGAAGAGATACCTACCTAATTGGCCTAGCACCTTTGTCATGTGGGCACTGACTTCATAGGGGGGGAATTATTTGAAATAAGTTTTATACCGTTAAGTCAAAGCTGTTTTTGTTTACATATACTCTGTAGCTTTTTGGTTACCGTTTTTGTTGTTCTATATGTTTTAGAACAATACAATAGGACTACCTTGCCCAAGTGTAATTATTTTTATAATAATTTTTATTACAGGCCTCAGGACATCATAGTATTTATCATTGGAGGATGTACATATGAAGAAGCCTTAGCTGTGCACAATTTCAACAGAACCATTCCTGGAGTTCGTATTGTGCTTGGAGGGACCGCTATTCACAATTCCAAAAGGTAAAAATGTACAGACACTGAGCAAAGGATCTATTGGGGAGGGGATAGTACAGACACTGAGCAAAGGATCTATTGGGGAGGGGGGAGTACAGACACTGAGCAAAGGATCTATTAGGGAGGAGGGAGCTCAGACACTGAGCAAAGGATCTATTGGGGAGGGGGGAGTACAGACACTGAGCAAAGTATCTATTAGGGAGGGGGGAAATACAGATACTGAGCAAAGGATCTATTGGGGAGGGGGGAGTACAGGCACTGAGCAAAGGATCTATTGGGGAGGGAGGTGGACAGACACTGAACAAAGGATCTGTTGGGAAGGGGGGAAGTACAGACACTGAGCAAAGGATCTGTTGGGAAGGGGGGAAGTACAGACACTGAGCAAAGGATCTATTGGGGGTAGTTCAATACCTAGTTTGTTTGGATGTTCAAATGCATGAAAAATACTGTTCTGGAGACTAAATAACAAGGATATAATAATAAAAACATGAGTTGTACTTAACATATTTTTTTTATCCATAGATAACAGACCAAATGAAACTTTCAATCACATTTTTGAACTTTGTTTCTTTGCTGCTATGTCTTTCAGTATTTTCAGCAAGAGTAGTTAATTTGGAAGCCATTCAGTGCGTTGCTTGTACAAAGTATTTCTCAGTCTCTCACGTAGTGAATGCCTATCATCAGGATTATGTTTTGGTGCGAAATTAAAAACATTTTTTTTTTAAACTTTTTTTTTTTTTTTTTAATATCTGTTCTGGTTGACTTTCCAACCTCATAAAATTTGGCTAACAAAGACCCACTTTCTCCCCTTGAAAGTCTTTTTAAAATCACAGTCTTCTGTTCAGTTGTTAAAAATGCATACTTTTCTTGTGAGTGATGAAGAAAACGCCATAACTGTCGTATGGCACAATAAAATTGTAAACACTAGACAGTCACACTCGCACTAAGCAATCTGATGAACCGACCGAATGCTTATGAAATTTAAAAACAGATACTTATCTCCACTATAACTTTCACTGCTGAGGACACATTTGGTTTAATTTAGGCACACTCTTCACTTTCTAGAGCCTGCAGTAGTTTGGTTTATTGATGTTTTGGATTTATGACGTTTGGAGTTTCAAGGTTCTACTGGTTATGTGTACCCTGCCAACTTGCCAATTATGTGACAGTTGGGTTCCTCAACCCTTAGTCTCCTGTTTAAAAAGTTGGCATGTTAACCACTCTGCTACAGAAAAACTGGTCATTAGATAATTGTGTGGATAACTGTATGTGTATAAAATGCTAACGAAACTCTGTAATACATTTCGTATATTGACAAATAGGAAATTACCAACAAAGAAAAGAAGAAACAATTAACTTATATGAAGAAGCTTGAGAGAAAATGCCAAAGAAGAATCCAGTAGACTGAGAATGAACAGAAGTAGCATGTAGATCCAGGGGGTCTCTGAAGGCATAAAGAAAGAATAGAACTATGGCTCCATCAAGCATGTAAGACAAGGCAACTGATATGAGGTAGCGCAATAGGTGGCGCTGGCTACTGCATCATGTAAAACAACTTGCTACATAAACCACTACTGTAAGATCATGTGCAATGTTCAGGCTTCCTGCTAGGGGGACCAGCTGCAATGGTGGCTTCATGCTTCATAAGGAACACAAAAGGAAGATGATGATGATTCTGGCATTATAGAAAATACTTATGTAAAGGCATTAGCAACCTGTTTGACTAAATGTAAAAGAGAAGATGGAAATAGCTTGAAAATATGGATTCTGTCACGTGTTTAAGATAGATAAGAAGATAAGAAAGGTCCAAAAGAAACATAGTAGAAAGTTCGTGGAGGTGAAGCAGGCAGAAGTGGCAAACACAAAGAGTGAACTCAGCTGGTTCAGTCAAGATCAATCCAGTTGGGGAAAATTGGTCGTTCTCTTACTGAGGAAAGAAAAAATAAGTGGAGAAATGTAAAATTGCATGAAAACAAATGTAAACAGGCTTTAAGTTTGTAAATGTATAAGTGTTATTGACATTGTGACATAATTTTTCATTATTTTGTCTTATCTTTCTTCTATAGCTTCCTTCATGAAGTTTCTCTTGCTGTCAACAGCCAGGCATC
Source organism: Oreohelix idahoensis (assembly GCA_024509875.1). Lineage (NCBI taxonomy): Eukaryota > Metazoa > Mollusca > Gastropoda > Stylommatophora > Oreohelicidae > Oreohelix > Oreohelix idahoensis. The sequence goes on along the minus strand of JAMPIV010003473.1, from coordinate 184,981 downwards.
AACTGGACAAGGGATGCGGTCAATGAGACCCTAGATGAAGGAGTCGGTTATTAAACTTGTCCTTTTTGCAAACTCCCTAAAATTTAACAGGACAAAAGTTCCATCACTGTCCATCATGTCCCTCCCTGCTCTTTTCTACTTGTCAATATGAAATTTTGTGTTGTTTAACAAAATTTGCCATTTTAATGGTCATATTTTTTTCCCATTCCAGATAAATCGGATGATAGCACTAATATTTATATATTTGACCTTTCATAAGGAGAACATTCAAGTGATATGACCTTTATACACTCTATGATGGGACCTTATGTTAGTTGAACACTTGAGTGATGTGACCTTCATTCACTCAAAATGATGTGATTCACATGCAATAATTGATTTTAAAATGTCTCTCATAATTACATTAAATGTATTTTTTATGTTTTTTTCATTGCTCTGACAGCTACTTTTTCAATATTCAATGCAGTGAATGATGAAATATAAGAGAAGCTCAAGGCTATTCTCAGCTCTGTAAAGATGAGAAAACACTTGCGATAGGACACACATTGAGGAAACCTCTTGGCATCATTACAAGGCAGTACTTCTTCTGGAATCTCCAGGTTAAGAGAGTTCGAGAGAGACTGAAAAACACATGGAGGAGAGAGGTGGAGATGTAAATGAAAGCACTAAGGGAGATATGGAAAGACCTTGAGCTGAAGGCATGGGACTGGAGGTCTTGCTGAAGACCTGTGCTCCTTGGAGAGGTGAAGGGTTATGAACGAGTGAATGATAGACAGATCTTAGACTGTCACCTAGTAGTAAGATCTGTGAAAACCAGTTGCCTGTGGTACTAGATCTCTATCATGAATTCATTGTAAATATGTTGCGATCAGAGTATGCAGACAAGGAATGCTATAGATGTTCTTGATTATTTTAATCTCTCATATTAACTGTCAGACTTTTCTTGCCATTGTCAGCAATTGGAGGGAGTGCACGTAATCCAAGTTAATGCTAACAGAAACTACTTAACTTCAACATTTTAAAATGCTGAGTTCTTTTTTTAATGTCTTGCAGCCAGTTTTATTTTTGAACAAGAAGCAAGTTTGATTTGGATTGTTTATTTTATGTTCAAAACAAGGCCACCTCATGCTCCTGTTTACCCTGCTATAAAAATGAGTGCCTAACTCCGCTCTTGAGCTAGGCAAGGTAAAGTCAGTGTGGAAGAGTTCACTTCATAAAATTGAGATGTAATATAGGTGAAGTCTCCAACACTTCAATCCCCTATGGGGCTACCTTTAACTTGACCTTCTATTTAATTAAATACTATTACTCATGTCCCAGTGTGCATGCGTTACTTGCATGATGGCGTGTCGGATACCCTGAAGTGACCCCAAACTCTCATTTTTCACAAAAGTAATTTCTGCCTATTGTTTATAGCTGAAGTTGCCAAATTTTATTGGTAGATTTAGCTATGACCATTGCTGATTATCATTAACTAAAGAAGAGCTTAGATCTAGAAAAATAAAAGGTTGTTAAGGGCAGAAGAGGCACTAGATTTTAAGTCAAAATCAAAAAAATATGAAAACTGGGATTACCTTATATTTTTTCTTATAATTGAGAATAACATGCTCCTGCAGAGATGATTTCTATGGTAATTTGTTTTTACATGATGAGGTTGCCAGCCCCTTGCACAACCTCATATTAGTCAACTTGTACTACGTGCCTGAGTGTGCAGTAGTCCCATTATTTCTTTGTCTATTCAGAGACTTCCGTTAACTAACTCATACATGGGGAATGACTTCATCATGGCTCAGTGTTAATTCCCCATATTTCTCATATGAAAGATTTTCATTTCTGTAAATTATATTTGAGCGTCCGATTGACAGAGTGGTTAGAGCGCTGGTCTCTTGCGGCAAAGATGCCAGGGTTCAATTCACGATATCGATACGCTCCAGTGTACCCAGCTATAAATAAGTACTTGGCTTTGCTCTTGAGTTAGGGAAGGAAAAGGCGGTGAGAAGGGAACTGGTCACCCCCAACTGTCGATGCTGGACCTAGTATAGAAGTCTCTAACGCTTCACTTCCCTACGGAAGTATTTGCTATGGGACAACCTTTAACTTCATATTATACAGGGTGGCCACTGAAAGACTGAAGGGTTAGGAAAAGTCATAACTTGTTCATTTTCAATCTTTTTTATTTTTTTTTTTTTTTTGGGTTATAGAGCATCCCTTGGAGATTAAAATGGCTACGTATGATGTCCAGCAACGAGTAAAACTTATTGACTTTTTCTATTCCAGTGAAAGATCAATTATTCAAACTCAGAGAAAATATCACCAACATTTTAATGTCAGAGTATCTCCTAGTGATAACATGATTGGGAACCTAATCGCCCGGTTACATCAACAAACAAAACTGCAGATTTTGGGGTACTGAGAATCCCAGGGAATTAAATCAGCATCAATTGCATCCCCAAAAATGCACTGTTTGGTGCGGTGTTATGGCTGAAAGAGTTATCGGCCCCTATTTCTTTGAAAATGAGGAAGGTCAGCCAGAAAGAATCAACTGGGCCCTGTATAGGACAATGCTTGAAAATTGTTTACGCTAAGCGGTCGAAGATAATCAGGAGGTATGGTTCCAACAGGATGGAGCTACTGCTCACACTGTCAGGATGGACCTCCTGCGAGAAATTTTAAAAAATACTGAATTTGTTTGGCCTCCGTGTTCACCTGATTTGATGGCACCAGACTTCTTTTGTGGGGCTACTTGAAAGAACGGGTTTACGTAAATAAACCTCGAACAATTCAAGAACTTAAGGAGAACATTCGAGCCGAAATCCGACGTTTAGGACCTGAAACCTTGCGTTCGGTCATGGAAAATGCTGTGGAAAGAGCCTGTATTTGTGAGCAGCAAAATGGTGGTCATTTGAGGGATGTCGTTTTTTTCACACATAATACTGAAAAAAATCCATTAATTATATTTCCAAATAAAATAATAAAAAATTAAAAAAACATGTTTTTGTAAAAGTTATTTTTGTTTTATACCCTTCAGTCTTTCAGTGGCCACCCTATATATGCAGATGTTAAATATGTATGTTTATTTATGTGTATGTGTGTTTATATATTTTTGTCCTCATAACTGAGGGCCGCAAAATGTTGCCACATTTCCATTATGGAAAATTTTATCTTTGAAAGTGCAATATCCAATGTGTATTTAGTTATATTTATGGATGTCATGTTTTTTTTTTTTTTTAATTTGTTTTAATTTTTGGTCATGTTTTATGACTGCTGTAAATATTACAGTTAATGCACTCTTTGTGGTACATGTATATGTTAATGATATGTGCACTGTTGAATTATATGTATATTTGGCTACTTCTTGGTTACTAATCTGGGTAATGAATACTCAGTAAATGATTTGTTAGAGAAAAAAAATTGTCCATTATTGTTACATTAGGTAGCCACGGTAACACAGTGGTTAGCACACTGGCTTCCTAGCTCAGCGGTCCAATATGCCTCAAAGGGCGTGTAATGGGATCCTTGACCTTGACCTCCTATTGTTACATTTAACTTGTGGACTGATTGTACATTTCATAATTTTCCTTTGTGCTCCTTATGGAGCATAGAGCCACCACTGTAAATGGTCCCCTTGCAGGAAGCCTGCACCAAACATTCACAGACGGTGTCAGTAGCGACTTGTTTGACATGATGAGGTTGCCAGCCTCACACACAACCTCGTATTAGTTGCCGTGTACAACATGCCTGGGGGAGCAGTTGTTCTATTCATTTTTTTTGTCTCTTCAGAGACCCCGCTGGAACTACATTGAGTTACATTAGAGCTGATTGTAGGCCTATTTTGTGATCAATCAGTCAATACCCTTTAGCTCCCCGAGGAGCATATTCCTTCAACAAACACATGCCAAGTCTTCCTGTACTGTGCCATCCGCTCAAGTTCTTTCCATGTTTTCCTCATCATTTTCACCTCTGTATCCAGTTCTCTTCTCCATGTGTTTTTTGGTCTACCTCTGCCTCTCTTTCCCTGTGGATTCAAGAACGAGGGTCTGCCTTGTAATGCTATCAACAGGTTTCCTCAATGTGTGTCCTATCCATCGCCAGCATCTTCTTCTCAACTCTTGTTCCACTGGCACTTGTCTGGTTCTTGTCATCCATTTATTTTGTGATAAAAAGTGATAATTTCAGTTTTGGTGGAGGGTTATTTGTCAACTATCTCAAGGCTGCTTGTGAGCATTCAACCCACATGGGAAAATCTGAGATGCATTTCTAGCATGTGAAAGGCACATAAGTATAAATGTTTATGAAGATCATCATCATTCTGCTTTGTGCTCCTTACAAAAATTGAAGCCACCACTGTAGATGTTCCCCCTTGCAGGAAGCCTGCACCAAGCAGTCACATGCTCTTGCACTAGTGGTTTCTGTGGCAATTTCTTTTACATGATAGGGTTGCCAGCCTTACGCAAATAAATAATGGAGGAAACCTTGAGTCCTGTGAACAGTAAATAAATTAGTAATTAAATAAATAAAGGTAATTAACAGGTACTCGTTGGACATAAAGGATGACACTAGACAACAGAAAAGAAAATATAAGTGATAGGCTTACCGGAAATCGAACCTAGGACCAACCAAATGGCGCCATCGCCTTGCTGTGACAGTACAGCGTGAAAGGACGATCAGCCAATTTTGCACCCCCAAAAAAAGTGCATTACTAGCTGAGGTCATTCTCATGACACTCACAACTAGGGTATATAGGACCCGTGGATGACCCAGACAGTTTAAAGACACAGTCACTAATATAACTTTCCTATCAGCAAGTATAGACCAAATAAAGGCAGAAATACTTGTGTCCAGCCATCAGCCTTATACACAGTCTTATATTAGTCACCTTGTAACGACATGCCTGAGGAAGCAATAGTCTGGTTCTTTCTTGTCTTTTCAGAGACACCCGTGAACATATGCCAGACAAAGAGAAAATAGGATACCATGTGGAAAATGGGATTGAATCTAACATCTTGGGGATAGACCTTAACAATTGTAAAACTGAAGACATTATGTTACCTGCAGCCATAAGTGATCTAATTTTATTTTCCTGAAACAAAAATGTACACACAAAAAATTTGACAGAAATATAAAAAAAAAACTTCATTAAAAAAAAGTGTGTGGAAAACAAAACAGGAAAATAAATAAATAAAAATGCTTATCATGATATTAAAAGGTAGAAAATAATAATTAAATTGTTACATTTTTAATGAAAATAATTATTAAGTAAATTAAATAAATTCAGTTATATAAGAATTATATATTCTTTGGCTGAACAGGGCATAAAAATCAAATCATATGAAATCAAAGCAATATTGATAGGTTTAAATTGCTAGAGATGATTTAACTTGAGTTGCAACATGCACACAGTGAGATCTTTATGTGCAGTGATGTACCGAAGGTAAGACTGCATGTATCAATAGTAAAAATTATATTTTCACTTTGTTCATTAACTCTTACTATCCGGCAAGCCCCGTGAAGTGGCGCGGGTTTAGTACCAATTTTACGGCTCGCCAGTTCAAGTGGCGCGCGACGGTAACGATAGCTAAACTAGCGCGTAAAAACGCGGTTTTAGCTAACGTATAGTAAGAGTTAAGTGTTATAATTCTGATTTTATTCTTGCAATCTTGCACAGTTGAAAGACTAGCAGCTCATGTTCCAGTGAAAATGTTTATATTTGAATTTTTATTTATGTAATTTGGCTGATTTTATCTGCAAAATATAATTACTATAACTTAGTTGTTCGTCTTCTACCCTGGGATGTAGAGGTTTGCCAGAGAGAGAGAGCCATACTATCCTATCAGCTGTCTTCCTCTTGGTCTGGTGCCAATCTAGTTCTTGGTCCTTCATAGATTGTCTAATGTTGTCCTCCCATCGAACTCTGGAGATCTGGATCCCAGGCTCTTAGTTTCCCATATTTGTCATGGTAGCCGATCTTCTCTCAATTCTGCAGTCATGGCCAGACCATTGTAATTGGGACTGTTCTACTCAGGTATGCAGGGGCTGGGTTTTGAGGCCATGACGCATTGTCTGGTTGCGGACAATGTCTCTTCTTGTTACTTCAACCTCCTTCATCAGATACCTCATTTCTGAGATTTGGAGCTGGCTTTTGTGGGTTGTAGCCATTACCCATGCTTCACACCCATAATTCAAGACTGAAACACAGGTGGAACAGTATACAGCCATCTTAGTCTTCTTCCCAATTTCTCTTTTGCTGAGGAATCCTCGATTTAAGGCCTGAAAAAGTCTCCCAGCTGCTACTCTTTGGGTAACCAACTCATATTTGATGCCTCACTTCTAGTCTATGACAGCTCCATGGTATTTAAAGTGCTTGACCTGTTCTCCTAGCATAATCTGATGCCTTTTTTTCCTCTTGTGATATTACCATGGTTTTTTTTGTTTTGGAGCTGCTGATGACCATCCCTCTCTTCTCCAGCTCTTCCTTCCAGACTTGCACGTTGGATTGATGATGTGCATCTGATTCAGCAATCAGCTCTGAAATACAGACCTGTCTCATCTTCCAGTATCCCACAGAATACTTTCTCATCCTCTCCTTACAGACTTTGATGACAACTTCCATGAGGAGCATGAAAAGATACAGTAATAGAATATCACCCTGTCTTACACCAGTGGTAGCCCGGAACTCTTCTGACTTATGATTTGCCACCCTCACATAATTTCTGCAAGTCTTGTAGAAGCTCTGTAAAGGAACAGAGGTGATGGAATTTTCTTTCTTGCTAAGCAGTCCTAAATTTTGCACCAGGAAACCTTGTCAAATGCCTTCTCCAGATCCAAGAAACAAAGATGCTTCTCACCTTTATACTCAAGGGCCTTTTCACTCAGCTGTCTGAGTGTGAAGATAAGGTCTTGAATGCTTCAGTTTACTCAGAAGCCACACTGGACCTCATCCATTTGTGGCTCAGCCAGGCGTCTCTGCTCCAGGATTTTAGAACAAATTTTACACGGGACACTAAGAAGTAATATGCCTCTATAATTTCCACATTGTTTGTTTGTCACCCTTTTTGAATATGGGCAAAATATAATTGCCAAGATAAAACAGCCAATGCCAGAGATGTAACTCTAATTCTCTCTCTTTTCATATTAGTTCATATTAAACAGTGAATAAATAAATTGAACTTGATGTAATGAAAAAATGTATAAGAATAAAATAGAAAATCTATTAAATTTTTTTAGTTTTTGTTCCAGATGTACAAACTGCGATCGTTGTGGGGGGGAATAAGGGCAGATGTCGGTACAAACACTTCTAAAACTTTATAGGATGTCTCACTGGAGAAATGGAGGTGCAGTAACCTCTCTGCTTTCCACCGCTATGTGGTTAGACTTTTTTGTCAAGGGCTATTGGAGATTTCCTTACCCAAACTGACTGAAGGTAAGGGGAAACCTCAGTGGTATTGCTCCTTGTACACTCATGAACTAAAGCAACTTCTATAAAAAAGAGAACAATGTTAATTGGGGTTCCAAAGGAACCACCTTACCTGGTAAGCAGCATCATGTGCATACAGGTGATACCTTACCGTCATCAGGTTGCTGTTAGTAAAATTAGACTTAAAAAATACCCTGACCATAAGAACTTGGAATGTCAGGTCATTTAGATTTTTGTTTTTTTAATTGTTGTTATTTATAGCAACTGTTTGGGGAAGCATGTTTTTAGGAAAAAATGTAGATACTGCACTTACACATGTTAATTGTTATACAAGTGTACTGGTTAAACAGGTCAATGAGCTAGGTATTCTTTCTCCCTCCGCTTTTAGCCTATGTTCTTTAGCCCTCATTATCAACAGCTCAGATGTGGAACATCTCCTTTTTTGCAGGGGTTGAGATATGGTAATCCTGTTATTGTTACACCAAATTTTGTTAATGAAAAAAAGGAGGTGTGTAATATATACTAAGATACTAATCTGTATATTTATTTAATTCATTTGTACCAGCCATATTCTTTCAGTACACTTCTTGCTGCTTCTTCTTCTTCTTTCATCTTTTAATTGCCAGAGGAGCCTAGGCCTTCAGCAAACTTATGCCTTCCTGTCCTGTGCCATCAGCCCAAGGTCTTTCCTTGTCTTCTTCATCCCTACATGAATGTCTCCAGTTCTCTTTTCTTCATGTGTTCTTTGGTCAACCTCTACCTCTCTTACCCTGGGGATTCCTGTTGCTGGGTCCATGCATTTTTCTCTTACCCGTACAGTTCCCCAAGGGTTAATGAGAAGACAAAGAAAAAACGAATAATTTCTGCTCCCTGGGAAGGAGCTATTGTAAAATAAATTGCTTCATAAAAACACGAAGACGCCTCAAACTGAGTTTTTCTTCATGAAAGGAACGCAAAAAGGAATAAGCCAGGGTTTCTTAACCTATGGTCCATGGAATAGGGATCAATGTAGGAGGATCCCGTTACACGCCCATTGAGGCATATTGGGAATATGGTGTTAGGCCCATATACATAAAAGCATGATTAAAAACTTTACATTTTCAATTTTAGGTTGTGTACATTGACCCCTCTTGTCAAATATGGGCCTAACAAGAGGGGTCAATGTACACAACCTAAAATTCAAAATGTAAAGTTTTTAATCATGCTTTTATGTACATGTGTTTCTAAGAAAAGGTGCGTAAGGGGTAACCTTATTGAGAATTACATTTGGCCAAGGCGGTGGACAGATGTTCCCAATTACATTAAAAACTGCATCCACTGCCAGTCCAGAAACCCAGTCACTCGCCAAGCACGTAGCAGATTGGAAGAGGAAAATGCTCTCACTATGAACGAAAATAGAGGAAGGCACGGACACAGAAAACACGGCCACCCTAATCTTGATATTTAATAAACATCTTAGGACGGGTTGTGTTATGAAATACGTTTATTCTTTTTTCTGATCTGTCTATCCACTCCAGTATTATTATCTACCACTCCTCTTATGTGCTACTTTCTCCTAATATTTATTGTTTATGCTTTCATGCTCCCTTTGGGAGTGACTATGCGAACCGTTAATGAGAATTACTTTTGGCCAAGACTGTGGACAGATGTTCACAATTATCTTCAAAACTGCACCCACTGCCACTAGTGCCAGCCCAGAAACTCAGTCACTCGCCAAGCACATAGCAGATTGAAAAAGAAACTTACTCTCACTATGAACGGAAATAGAGGAAGGCACGGACACAGAAAAAAATGAACGCCCTAATCTTGATATTTAATAAACTTTTAGGATAGGGGTTGTGTCACGAAATACGCTTGTTCTTTTTTCTGGTCTTTCTCTCCACTCTGGTATTATTATCCACCATTCCTCTTACATGCTACCTGCTTCCAATATTTATTACTAGCTGTAAGTACCTGGCGTTGCCTGGGTTTTTCCTAGGAACTGTATAGGAAACTTATGAAATGTCAAAATCAAATTATAATATTTTGATATTCAAGTGAAAATGAATTTTCATTTAAGTTAATGACTACTGCTTTAAGTGACTATCCTCGTGCCTTGTTTATAGTAATTGCAAATGCAAGCCGTACAAAATACTGTTATTCCTTGTGGTTCCACCAGAAGAGTGATTTCACTTTGCTTCCGAGTTTTTCCAAAATACTCTTATTTCTTATGATGGAATCGCAAAAGCAATTTTATTCTGCTTCCGAGTTTTAGCAAGAAGCAAATTAATAAGACACATTTTCCCTTTCTGACCTGGCACACCAAGAAAGAATAGTCAAACTCATCCTTTTTTAACGTTCTTTTCAACCATATATGCATTATTGCTTTAAAAAAAAACATGATTATTATTTTATGTCATACATAGTTCAAATATAAAAGACACAGTGATTGTGTTGAGCTGTATTTTTTAAGTAAAAGTTTCTCTTTTCGGCGAGACATGAACCATTCAACCTAGACATACGGATAACGCGTGTTATATTAGGACACATGTCTAAATAAAGCAGATCTTTCGTTCTGGTGTATTGTTCAGCTTTGAGCTGGTTTCTTTTTCTTAAGGACCAAAAATTAAACAAAATAAAACTTACAGCCCTGTTTTACGCATAGAAAAATAAAGCAAACCACGTGGAGAGTGCTTACTTTTATTCGGATATGGATCCAAATTGTATAGGCACTGCTTTTTATTTAAATTTCCCCTTAAATTAAAAGTGTATGGTTAATAGTATTGTAAAATATGGAAAAGTATGGCAGTTGTTACAAAAACAAAATAATAGTTTTTACACTTAAATTACTTCCCTTGACTGCTCTTGAATTTTTCTTTAAATTGATTATAGCCCTTAATTTGTTTACATTTCTTTACGGAAACTTTAATTACTCATAATGTCATAATTACAATATTAAATTATGAAATAACTACATGGCGTTACCCAGCAGTAGTTAAAGAGACTCTCTGCCAGAATTCATTAAGGAATAATAAGGCATGCGGATTTGTATTAAGAACATAGAAGCAAACAACTGTATTTAACCTTTTACATATATAGATCTACGCTTTCATAGTTCAAGGTTTTCTTGTCATATTTTGTTCAATATTTTTGTTACTCCCTTACTAATTACCTTGATCGTTTGACCTGTTCTGGCACAACATTGACTTTTTTTGGGCAAAGCAAAGTTGCCACATTGACTTTTCTTTATCACTGCTCCAGATGGAGTAAAAGCACTGAGCGACATCCCTATTGTTAATCCAGACTTCTTATCTGGGAAGATACACAAACATGTTGTTTGCAGTGGTCCAATATGGATGGACAGACGTTATTTGGAGATAAGGTGGCAGTTAGCAAATACGCAGTGCCCAAAAAACACGGTCGATGACAATCTTGGTAAAGATTAAGACATAGACAGTAAGATAACAGATGTGATTTTTTGGGGCACGGAGAGATGCGTTATTGTTTCCGCCCAGACCTTGTTGTGATCAATAATTACAAGAAATTACACCTTGGAGAAGGTTATCAGTAATAGATCTATGAAGTAGTGAGTTGTAAACATGATAAATGTCACAAGAGTGTAGATGTTATTGAAATTATAAGATATCCTGGACACAAAGTTGTATCAGGTGATACCAGGATAGTGCCAGATAAGAATCTGGTCTTAAAAGTAATACCCCCTTCTCTGAAAAGAGTAAGGGTGTATAGATATCAAAGGTAGGATCAAGCTGTATAAGTTCCTAGAGAAGATGGTAATATATTACTCTAGGTCCCTACTTGCCCCTCTCCAGATCCTCCTCTGTTAATTTTATTATTATTATTATTAACTCTGCTAGGGGTATTAACTAATCTATCTATCAACAAGAACTGTAACTTAACTTAAAGAATTTTAAGTAAGTCTGCTGGTAAATATTTACAATTTATTTTTACAGATTTTCTTTTCTGTTTGAAAAGCTTTCAAGGAAACTCAAAATTCAATTACAAATTTAAATAAATAAACATTTGAAAAATGTTCAAAAAAATATCAAAGTCTCTGAAATTTGTAGAAGGTTCTCTTTTGGATGAACTCACTCTTGTAGAAAATTTAGGCTATGTCTTTATAACACTGTTATTTCACTGTCAGTTGATTTTATGCTATCACTGGCTATAAACATGCCTGATAAGGTTGATAAAGTTGGATTTTTATTCCCGTTAATGATATCCACCAAAAGATAGATATAAGTGGATGGAAGCAGACATCATCATCATCATCAGTTGATAAGATCTCTATGGTGTTGTTTGCTCCACTGTAGTGTATGGAATGTCAACTTGACCTACGCAGTGGTGTGTAGACATGGATTGAGTGTATAATGTGCGAATGATGATAAAGGTTCGTGGTGTTGACAAAAAATGTTCTTTTCTCACACTCATGTATGGCTGGAAGTCATCGACACCAACGACTGTGTACCTTTTCTAAAGTTTAATTGGACGTACACACTCGACAGCACAGATAGTGACAAATCACAGGTTGCCATAATACATCATAGTACAGTGGATAAATGGTCTTGCAATGTTACATGGGCACTCATGTAGAATAAGTGTATAATGGACTGTCAGTAGCCAAGCACTCAGTATCGCCCATACATGTATCATCTGACTTCACTGACTGAGCACGTCAGCTTATAAACAATATTTCAGATGGCTTCTAAACCTAATCTCGTCTAGCGACGATTCTTCAACATAATGTTCAGCACATATTTTTCCATATAATAATATTGAACCGCTAGCAATGGGTTCTCATGTGTAGCAGTGATCTCTGGACTGATCAAGCGATAATACGGGCATCCCTTTTCTCTTCTTGAAAGTCACTACATGTTTTGGTTCCAAGATGGCTTCACTCGTGAGCTGTCACTCACGTTTGGATACAGATAATGAATCTGTCCTAAAGTTAGTCATTCATAAAACATTTCATTGCTCTGTAGATTTGATCATGAACAATTGACTGCAATCTACAGGATATAGTGCTGCTAGGAATCGAAGTCGTTTTCATCGAGTCAAATATATTCTCTTAGACATTCAAATCGTAACTATCGAAAATGGTGGCTTCGATCGAGAGTTCATAAGAGTATCTTTGATTACCTTGGTATAGGAAATATGAAACTGCCATTCCTTGGCAATACGACTAAACACTGGGGTAAAGCATACACGATAGGTTTAGACGACTATCACCTTCCCCACAAATACTGAGATCACTTTTTCCCCGGCGACAGGCCGACACAGAAAACACAGTCCCTATCAGGACGAAGCCAAATCACCCCACACTCTAGCGACACATCCGCCGAATAGCCTTCGACCTCTCTAGAGACAACAGAACATATAGTTCGACTTAGATATGTAAAGATATACAGATATAAGACAGACTCGTCCTACTCAGACAAACAATACACATAAATTCAGGCCATAGATATTCTGAAGCAAGAACAATCTATTATTACCCAAACAACGAATAAATCGCAGTAAAATGGATTCATCCGCGGAGTTTGATCGGAAGAGCCGACACAACTTTCAAGGGAAGTAACTCAATAATGACTTTCCCTTAAGCACTAAAAAATTACCTATGTATAATATTGTAAGATATTAACTCTTTCAGTCCCAAGCAAAAAAGTGGGTTTGGCCCAAGCAAAAATGGCCACCCCAGTGCGTTTTTAAATAAATATCGCAAAACAGAAACACGTTCACTCTTAAACACGTGCGGTATTTAAAAGAATGTACTTGCAGTCGGAAATGACGTTTTGGGTGGTTTGTGGGTAGTTATAATTAGAAACAGTCTCAAACAGAGGCACATATACTAAACGCTTTATAAAGTCGATTGGGCCAAGCGTGTCTAACCCCTGAGGATATATAAAGTTGATTGGGACTTAAAGAGTTAAAGACTGCACGTAACAATGCCCCAACATGGGTCGTCATTTTATTTACTGTCTGTAATCTTGGTGTGACTGGAATACTCTACACAGTAGCCTTGTTTGGCCACTTATCTGGTAAACTGAAGCCGGTTCCACTCTTGTCCTGGAAGGAAAGATCAACTGAGATTCCTCCAGGCAGTAGGTACTTGATGACTGGCCCTCTGACTCAAAAGGCGCTTGCACCAGTAGTCCCGTCAGTAGTGGCTGACTTTTTTTATGTGTAGTTGGGTTTACAGGAAATATCCTGAAGCAAATTGGATTAACCACTATATTCTCTATCACTATCCCTTTATTATAGATGTAGGGGATATGAGACAGTGGTCAGACAATGTGCAAGCAGATGCACAGGGCACAATAGCAGTAATAACAATCTATTTCACCCTGAATATATCTTACTCTCATTCCTTGGTTATAGCCATCTGTCCATGATTCGCCTCCATACATTTATTTGGTCGTGTGTAAAATACTAAGTGATATCTTAATCAACACAGTAAAACAATTCCTTTTATCTTTCCTTATGTTCCTGGTGTGTGGTCCATTCCATCAAGAAATAATTCTTTAAAAGCTTTTTTAAAACCATAAACTCACTCTGGCCATCATTCTCAATCTATTTAAATATATAAAGGCTTGTAAGTCCACCAGAAACACACCGTAGTTTTCTAACACATTTTACACACTTCCTAACGCACAATTTGATCAATATTTAAATAGAATATATATATATATATATATATATATATATATATATATATATATATATATATATATATATATATATATATATATATATATATTCTTTCTTACCCTCAGGCACATAGAGTCGAGCTGTTAATGGTTAGAATGATCTGCTCTCAGGTACAAAAGGCAAAGGCACTCATCATTAACACTATTATTCTTTTTCCGCTCGCTGTGATTTTCAAATCTGACTGGCCTTGATTCATTTAGAGCACGTCCTATATATAGGCCAAGGTCGGACGCCAGAGGGGGTTTCTGCTAATGTGTGTTCTGTGTCCCGAAAAGCAGGCACACATTTGTCCATCCGTACAAATCTGAAAAACTAGTAATCTACATATCCTCCTTATTCCTGGACCGATTTCCTTCATCTTAGGCTTAAAATATGCCCTGAATTAATCTACATCTGTCTAGCTACTTGTTTTTATATCACAGGCTTTAGTTTTATTGTTTGCTTAGCCCAAACAGCAAAATTATGGACTTGCGTGAAACCTGGAAGCATTCCACTAGAGATTTCTCTCTTAATATACTACTTTTCATGGAAGTCTACACCTACCTCTAAAGTAACATATCTATTACTGAATTACTAACCTCTTCCAGGTGGTACTTCGCTCATAAGGTTGTATTTAAATTCCATTCTCAAGTGATTTGCACAAATTTGAGACTCCATTGTTAGGCCAGAACGTTATTTATAAACAACCGAATAAAGACGGCGTTTCATTGGTTAGTATAGGATATACTGTCATAAAGTATGCCGTTCAATTTTGGTCAGAATGCCGCGTTGTGAATGCGACTTCACGACAATAAATACCCACGGAAGTAGCAAGCCCTTATAAGATAATGGAGTCTTAAAACAATATTGTGTGTCATGTAATGATGTATAATGTTTTACATGAGAGATGCGGGTGGGGAATAAACCCCTACTAAAATCAGACAGTTATTTACCATTGATTTGGCATTTGAGATGCTAAGATAGTGTCGTAACGTTGTCTATTCCTCTCTCCATCTTTGTCTCACTTCCTTTTCCATTCCCTTCTCTTCTTTATTCGTCAGTATTTTTCATATTGTAGTCCGGTCTTTTCGGCGCTTTGGTCAGCATTTCTCGTTCTCAGACATCATAGCGCTTAATAATGATCGCTGATTAAATATCACAAATGCATAAACCCCAGGTTATAAAACATGGCCAGACGATCCATCTTTATTAAGAGTATCAAGGAGTGTTAAAGTCTAGAAGTCTCCATCACTTCATTGTAACCGACTCGGTAGATTTGACGGAAAACCCGTGTCAAATTTTACTGTATAGGCCATTACCTGTGTCTGAGTAAATATTAATTACCGTGCGGTGAAACCCTACCACAGGATACGCAGGTCAAAATTGCGTCACTAATAGGGCAGATGCTGGGGAAAGAATTTACGTGTGATTACATCAGAATACCAACCGCTCACAAGTCATTGAAACCGCTAGCTATGCATCACGTGATCTAGTGATTAAGCGAAAAACAACCGAAACGATCTCACAGCGTAATGAATCTGAGAAGATATCCATAAAAGCCAGAGGCTTAGATTCAATCCTATGCGTTAGTGCCTACAATCCCACCATCATGGCAGTGTAAACGAGAGTGCAAAAGGTGGCTTGAAACGGATTTACTGACCACATAATGAAACCAAATTACAAACTTTTTGGTGGTAACCAAGCGGTGTAAAATGATTTAACTCTGTTCAGACTTTTAGGCTTCTGAGTGAACAACATTCGCAGTTGCAATATTCAGTGTCCGGTGCCTGACGGTAACAGACAGCCAGCCTTTTGACCGATCAACAGAACCTAAAGCCAGAGATCTCATCAACTCCTAAGCGTAAAGGAGCCTAGATCAACGCTTGCAAGTGTACATGTCAATACCCTTAAATGCTTCGCATCCGGCCGGAGGTTGATCGAAGAGCCGACACAACTGACAGCAAAACATCCATGCTTAAAGGCTGACAACCACAGAATCAAATAATCAGTGTGACGTAATATGCCGAAACCCCTGCTTTGCACAGTGCATGGTCCAACAGTGGCCAAAACTCGAAGAATCTCAATAGTGGTCATTAAAGTGTGAACCTTCGCACAATACTAGCAAATATATTAACTATCGAAGATAATACTGCCGTAACAAGAAGCCTTAATAGATTTAAGATTCTTAGAGATCATGTAGTGTGATAAAAGGTGTACCAACCTGTTTCAGTGCATCTGTAACCACAAAACCCTTCCATCTTGTCCAAGATAATTCAGATAAGAAAACAATGCTGCATTTGAAGTAAGGAGCACAAGTTATCCCTAAGTGAATTGTTGTTGTTATGTGTAATTGGGTTTAACAATCTGCCCTGACAACTTTTGGTACAGGAGGAAGCATTGGTTTATGTGACCATCTCGTGGTGTACATTAAGCCCCCACCTCATGGCAGTAATCTCAGGGGAATTTCACCTGAGGCTCTTTGATTCCTGGTTTAGCTCAGGTTTTGGGGTGTGTGTAACTCTAAATTAGGAGTGAGGAATACATGCAGTAACTTTCCTTTTATCTTACAGAATGATAAACTAATCGAAGTCACGAAACTAGTCTATGTCAATCTTACTAAATAACATAAAGTTAGGCGTAATCACTTTAGAACAGTTTGAAAATAATTTGAATTAGTTAGGATCAAGAAAAGTTATCATCATGCGTCGTAATTGTAGGATATATGTAAGTTTGCACTTTTTATCAGATATAGAATATTCAAGGGGCAGGATTAATTGAAC
This sequence comes from Oreohelix idahoensis, assembly GCA_024509875.1. Lineage (NCBI taxonomy): Eukaryota > Metazoa > Mollusca > Gastropoda > Stylommatophora > Oreohelicidae > Oreohelix > Oreohelix idahoensis. Next base: position 168,103 of record JAMPIV010003473.1, on the reverse strand, counting down.
TTAGATATGCCTATGACGGTAGTGCCAGTTCCTTCTGTGAGATTGGTTACGCAGAAAGGAGCAATCCTGGAAGCACTCGTCGCTGGTATTTTCAGATGGATCCTGATGCATTTTTCCCAGAAATGTCAGGGAGTATGGGGTGACAAAAGCTGACAGTCCCATGACGTGTAAAGCTGGAGCCATCTGTGTTTTCTCCTGTACCGATATAGTCTTTCTTAGCTGGTACCACCAGGTGTCTACTACATGACATGCTTATTGTTTGCTTACCCAAACACAAAAATTCGGGTAGGTTCTGTTTCTGCTACTAATTGAGAAGTAACAGTCTATTTGGGGTAGCTCTATCACACCGTAGATGTTCAGTGTTAGTTCCCTCTCGTGTAACTGTGTGTTTGCTTCAATCTTCTCTCATAATGGGTTGGTGATTTCCATATTAAAGAGATTAAAAGGGTAAAACTAAACAGCGTGGTGTGTTTGTGGGGGGGGGTGGTTTGGGGGGGTTGGTGGTGTCCAGTTTGATCATATGGGGAATTCTAGGGGGAGCTAGGCATAGCCTTAATAATGGTACAGTAGGTGTCTTGGACCATAGGTTTAAAAGGGGAGGGGTGGGGGTGTGGTATTTTTGGGGGGGGTTGATGGTTATATTCATGCAAAAGTCCCACTATGGGGGTAGTGGTGTTATGGGTGGATTTGTCAGATAATTTAGGATGGGGTTGATCATACTCACCCCAAGGGTGAACTTGCATGTCTTGTCGTGGGTTTGTTGATTGAGGGTGTTGGGGGGGTTTTTTGTATTCGCAGTGGGTTGGTCTGACTTTCTTTTGAATTCAACTCTCCAGAGATCCATGATTGAGATGGGTGATGGTCCAGAGAGATTAGGGGGGCAGGGGGTAACATTAGTTTCTAAGTGATGTGGTGTTGGTGGGAATGTGATAGAGGTTGGTAAACGTGTGTTGGTATTGTAAAATGGTTTGTAAACCGAGTTTGATGTTGTTTTTACCTAGAGGGGACAATTCAACGATGTGGGTTATTGATGATTCTGTTTTGGGTGGGTTTATTGAGTGGGTGTGGTTAAATTTTTTGTGGGGGGTGTTTTTTGGTAGGTGAAGAAACTTTGAATATTACGATTTTATCCATCACGTAGATTTATTTTTTTTTTAAGTAATTCAAGTGACCGGTGAGGTAGCTTACGTTTTTGGATTTGTTCTTTTTACGTCAGGGGTCAAAGCTGCACGCACATGACAAGTAAGTGGGTTTGTTAACGTACAGACGTTTTACCAGAAACTAATTATAACAAATGATTGGGGAGTGTAGAAATTCTAGAACGTAGCTGACCAATTTGATTATTAAAGGGCAGTTTTAATTGTTTCTAAAATGATCAACAACACATAAAATTAAATCAAGGTGGTTGGGGAATTCTAAGAACTGGGGTACCGTGCCCTGGCATCATAAACTAAAGGGTTAATTTTCTACAAGATTTGGGGGGTGAATGTTATGATCTTCCCTCGATGTTTTTGAAGAATTATGATACTTTGGGTGTCCCGTTAATTACGATGATAGATTTGTTTGTTTAATTTGATATGGTATTTGAAAAGGGTCTAATATTCTCTACCCTTTTGATTGTATGAACGGGGGATGTATAGCAGTAGGTTCTATGAAGGTTATTTGTAGAGTTAGCAAAAAATCTTGCATAAGGAAGTTACAAAGGGTGTGGTCAAAAGTAAGAAATCAGAATGTCTACATTCAGTACTTTCACTCGGTTTAGTTTCAGGGCCCTGAGTCACACAACCTTACTGTAAAGTGCGTGTCATCTGTAAACCATCTGTGGTTTGGTTGGTTTTTTTTTATTTTGCATGCCCCAGTCTACCCAGCCGTAAATGGGTAACTCACCCTAGTCCTGAGTTAGGGAAGGCAAAGGCACTGTAAGCAGTAATTTCCCTCTAAGGCTCCAGGGGAAGCAGGCCCTAAACTTGGTCAATTCAACCGACGCAGGATGGTGTATATATGGAGTAGAAGTGTAGAGTGTGATTAACGCGAATGGTGTACTGTTCGTGTTCTGACCAATCTAAACACTCATTCACTTGTGTCTACAAAGCACCAATGCAGACTGCTGGAATCTTTGTTTACACAGTTTATTTAGACGCACACACTGGGACATAACGAGTAAATCATGGGTACAGGTTGACACATCAATTTGCAGGCATACATAGTAGATCCCAAGTCATGACACATTCATAAATAATGGGTAGTACATCAATAGCTTCCAATGTCATGATACATAATGGCCGCATCCCCTATCTGACTAAGCGCGTCAGTGAAGGCGGATCGGTAAGTAACTAAAGTTGCTTTATGTTCACAGTTTATATCATATTATGAAACCATGGAAGGGGTTTCTATCAAAATTGAGATCTCCTTGCCACTGTCCGAATAGTAAGATACATGCCCCGTTCTTTGCACAGTGATTCAAAAATACGATGACAGGAATGTAACATGGCCGCCTTCCTGAGTTGTCGCTCACTCGCTCACAGGAGGGTATATATATAAGCCAAAGTTAATTCGAAATACATATGAATGATTTCCTAAAGTTTCCCCATACAGTTCTACAGTAATCCAGTTACTTCACGTAGACATAATTGTTGTATGGAAGCCCGTCATCTTTGTCGATACAAACACGACCCTAGCGTTGCGAAGCATAATATTCCAGCTAGGTCTAACCGACATGAGATCATCAAAAATAGGGTCTAGAATTACCTGGAGTCCGAATCATACATGGTACCGTACATTAGGAGAGTCTCTAACACAAACACTAGTAGAGACACAATCTCCTACAGAAGAAAAACCACTTCATAAATCATTTTTACTTAAGAATGTACCAGCCCTAGAAAATGCGTACCCGCCATTGTAAACGGTACATCGGAACTCATCACGACTTGTCAAGACAACTCATACTTCCGCCAGAGCGGCACAACAAGAATATAGTCCTGCCTACCCATCAAAAATATACAATATAGGACTGATTCTACTTGTACTAATAATATGTAATACATATGAATTCAGGCCATAAACATAATAAGCAAATTAATATATTTTCTGGCCCTAACAAATAAGTACGGACATGGGTGTCATATCCATGCCCCGAATCAATATCAAGAACGATTACTGCTATGATCAAAAGTGTAAATCAATCATGAGTTATCTAGCTTTACTATAGACAGCATTTTCATACACAAATGAATGAATGACTATATTTTTTCCATATTAAATAGCCATATCGATTTTTGTAATATGTGCGTCAAAATATGCACGCAACACTTACATACAATCGTGCGGTTGTTCGCCGTCTGGCGCAAGCCTTAGTGTACACTTCGTTTAATCTGTCTATCTGTGGATGAAGCGGATACCCAGCTCTGCAGATATTGGTTTCATTCACCGTGTCCGGGGAGCGTCCTCTTCAGGCGATCGTTCTTTCTTTACAGATTTAAGTTAATGTCACTTATGCACGAGGTAAGAGTTAGGGTTTCAGCGGGCACACAGTGTCAGAACACGAGCTTTCCCTTAATTAGGAAGATGACCGGTGGACAACTTCTCTCAACAGATAATCTTGGTTCGCCACACACTTGGTCAAATAATGTCGGAAAAGTTAATGTTTTTTCTGTAATTATTTCTCGCCACAAGGCAGCATGTACATTAGAGTTTGTGAAGAAATATGATCTGGCTCAAAGGCCCAGTATAAGCATTTATTCTTTAAAAAAAACCCGTTAGTGGGATTGGTATTCTGTCTATCTCTGAAGGCACACGCCCTGTCAGACAGGTGTTACTTGAAAAACCCACGTGGTTAAAGATATAAAATGTTTATGTTTCTCACAGGTTTGTCTCTGTACTAAACGCCGGCAAAGTTTGGGTTACCCCAGTATTCACTGAATAAAGAAAAAACACATATAAAATATTTTACATATTATGTACTCGATATAACTTACGTTAGAGCTTAAAGCGTAGAGCTTGACTTGACGTTTAAACTTTCCCGTGAAATAAGATATATATAAAAATCAATCATCATGAATTAGGAATACATACGTATTCCGTCAACACTCATGAGGCATCTAGCATTTATAAGTTAGTTTAGAAAAATTATTCTCGTCTGATTATTTAGCAGTTAAATTAAATTCATTATAGCTACATGATTTTAAGCTAGAAATTATAATTTATTCTGTTTTACCACTGTAACTCGTCGACTAGAGAATATAACAGACTTATTTGTAATTCACTCTGCACACAAAAAACTAGTGAAACATAGGTGATTTAGCACTTAATCACTCACAAATTATTAGATACTTAATATAATATTTACCTCAACACAGAACTACGGTATCACAACGAAACTAAGAGGTTCACTTATACGTTTAAGTATCTAGAACGAAGTGACCATGTCTACTGCAAATGGAGAATGAGTGAAATCAAGTTTCAAACTCTGGTTAATATCTTAAACCAGACAAAGGGCTCCTAATATTTCCAAAAACCCGATCTCTCCCCTCTCCTAACACCTACGTTAGCTTAGACGCATGCCGTAACTGCCACCAGTACGTCTTCACACTAATTGCCTAACTATCTGACCGTGAGCGCGCGTGTCAGAGGCGAAATGCCAGACGCTCTGTCTGCTCTGAGCGAGCATGGCTGGCGCGATTCACACCTCCGTCTAACTATCGAACAGTGAGCGCTCATGTCCGATGCGAACATCAGACGACTGTCTCCACTGCAGAGGGCAATTTCACACTTCGCCGGGAGCTAGCCTGACGAAAAACTCTCGTGACAGCTGCAAATGTAGACAATTTGTCTGCTCATCATGTCTGATAGACTGAAATCCCACCTAAAATTATCTCATGCAAGGGACTGACACGTTAGGTAATCTTCTGCGTTTCTAAATGAGAAAACGAAACCAGGCGAAAGTTTGAATGGGAAAATAGTAATGTTTATAATCGCAAACGTACGAATGCGAAAAAAACACAGGAATAGGATAAAGAGTGATAATAAAATAGAGAACACGGGTAGAAAAAAGAAGAGAATATAGAAAATTTATTGATCATACTCTCTATGCGACACTCATCTAGTGCAAAATTTCAAAAATTACTTTTCTGAAAATGGGCTGTAAACATCCGATTGCCTGGCAGACGACCTCACAGACACATGGGTAACCTCACACGACAATGTGTGTAAGATGTAATACTTATTACTTTCGCGAAAGTATGTCTTATCTGTTGCATGAGCACACACAAAATCCGTCTCTTTACAACCTTGGTGGAGACGCACCCATGCCTTATCAGTGATTAAGCAGATTGCGCTGGGCGATGTACGTGTTAATCTGTGTACTGATATCGGCCGCGCCTGCGATTAACCAACTTAATTGTCGTTAATTTTCTCCCAGCCGCCCCTGCAAATGTTAGTATTATCATCCACCAGGAGTGTCAGATAAACAAACAGACAAGACACAATATACTGAAAGTGACGAAAGAATGTAGGTACAAAATATCTGCTCCAGTGGACAGAGAAAGAAAAGGGTGCGACTCGGAAAAATCGCAATAAAATCGATAGAAAATGTACAGATTACTGCCGTAGTGAAACAGAGATTAGGGAGAAGAAGGGGTCGCCCCAATCCATTCTGGGATATACCCCCTATCCTAAGATAATTGTAGAATATCCAGCTTTGGGGCGGTCACTTCTTCGTGGGCTTACTGTGCACTGGTTTGGTTTCTCGGTGCGACAGTTTTTCTCTCCTCCCTATCTGGTTGGCGAGTGACTGAGTTTCTCGCTTGGCAGTGTGTGCAGTTTTGAATGTACTAATGCACATCTGCCTATCGGTTGGGCCAAAAGTATACCTCTTTAAGGTTACTCATAGTGAGTCCCACGGGAACATGTTCTCCCGATGAGGATATATGAGCCGCTTTCATAACGGAGGGTCTTACGGGTAGAGGCACCACGAGTTGCTTTCCCTGCCTCGTCCGTGGATAAATAATTCCATCCTCTTTGTGGAAAGTTCCAGCTGAAGAATGGGTTAACCGACTTTGTTCAGAGTATGGCGCTAGAGTAATGTCTTCCATCTGCGCTTGTCGTAACTCTGCTTTACTACACAGAAAAGTCGAGTTGAGGTACGAGTTATCCAAGGTTGGGTGTTGGACCACTACTGCAAAGCAGGGGAGGTAGTACCGTCACAGTAAAAAAGCCTAAGGATTTTTCCTCCAGATATCTCAGTCAGATCTTACTCAGAATTTCAAACAGAACTTTCACCCGAATAAACACGGATATCTATTTAAAGTGCCTTACAGATTATCACAAAGTGAACATCACAATCAATAACGTTATGCGGCTCTCATGACAGTTACACCAGTGCTAATGCTGATTAGTAGGACATACTAAGACTTGTAGTCGTCTAGTGTTTATGACGATATTATTTTCACTTACATTTTCATTTTTACTTTTTGGCCGTATGTGTGGTTGAGGGATTATATATCTGTACATTAGTTATACCCTTTACCAAGTAGTCGGGTGGTCTGGTGGTTTTCTGACCTGTTCTGTCTTATAAATCCATACGTGTCATTTCCTCAATACGAGAGGATGGGCGCTCCTACATTCATAATATAACAATCATAATATTAAGGAAGAAAAATAGGGAAAAGACATGTCGTAAGGAAAAAGGATCCAGTCTCAAGTGCCATTCTGAGATATTATCTCTTGGTGAGAATATTTGCCTTCCTAATTCACCCCTCGCTTGTATAGGAGTTTTAAATTTTCACGAGTCACTTATCACTTATGAGATCCATTTTCTTACATTTCTTACTTTACATCTATCTTAACCAACCGGGCTGTGTCAATTAATGTCCAGTTCGGGATAACGGTGCGACAGATAGGCTGCTCTTGATCGGACTTCTCGTCCACGAAGCAATATGGGTGTGTGAGCAAATATATTCGTTATAACCAAACGTCTTGTAAGCCCACCTCACTGGCTTCAAGTTTCTTCAAGAAGAAATCATAGACAGCCAGAAACACAGAATATCAGTTCCCAAATATAGGACAGGCCAGAGGACCGAATGTGAATTCTATGACTAGAATAGAGTAACCCCAGATAAATCATTTTATGCATTAAGTTCTAGAATCCTAGTTCAAGTGCTCTAAGCTAGACACCTAACTCACATGAAAGAGACAGCATCTTAAATCAGTTGCCCGACAATATGTGCAATACGTCTGTGTTTGCTTAGCCTGAAAAACTCGGGGTAATATGATTTTATCGTTACAAATTTTGCATTGTTGACAGGTATGATTTGCTTGTGATGCACAGTGGCATATGAGGCTGGCTACATCATACCTGTAAATAACTTGACACATTAACCACCACTGCAAGAGATGGTGACTACTTAGTTCGGGTTTCCTCATAATGAACCAACAGCAGAGGCGACCCCAGACTCTATAGAGAGCAGAGAGAGCATGATGATATCATAGTATACATATTTATTATACAAGAACTGTACTAAACGTCACACACATACACGCACTCACGCACAGACACCCCCCCCCCCACACACACACACATACATATACTGTATATTGCAATTGTGGTCTTCCGCTTTCCAAAAGCACTTTCATCCGACTCACCGGGATTAAGCTTAACACCCAGAAAGGGTAAACTATTCCTAGAAAGATGGAAGTAATGGATGGAAGCGGAGGAGGCCTGAAATTCATATCAAGGACTCAATACTCAAAAGAGGCATTTGTTTTTCTCTTAGTTTATTGTCCAAACTTGTGGTTCAAGTTGCTAGCAGTCGTCGCTAGACATGTTATGAAATTATGTTGATATTTTTCCTTAATGTACTGAATGAGGCCAGCTGTGAAGGTTCCTGATTCTAACAAATTTAGGGTGAGTTATCAGGATACCTTTCTGCTACCACCTTATGGCCTCAAGCAGACTTATTCTTGACTAGTATGAATGACAGCTACGTCTAATGTCTAGGGATATGCAAGTGTGGTATGATGGTACTTTAACAATAATACACCTCTACACAAACAAGTATTAAGGTCTATGATTAAGGAAATAACACCTCGGATAACTTTGTACAATTAATAATTTTCTGTATGATTTATTTGGTCCCGAACCTAGTATTCTTCTGGTCAGGACTTTTAAAAATGAAAAGAAGTCAACATATATATACAAATGTAAATTTAGACCCACAGGGACAAGTGTCCAAACAAATACTGTTAAATTAAACTAATAGTGTTACTAAAATCTGTCTATTACTGGTGTCTAACACTGGATGGCTGTTTGGGATTTTTTTAATCACTCCCAGTCTCTTTACAAACTAATGTCATTGTTCATTTCAGTATGGAAATATTTTATTTCTTGGATACAGGGGTATGCTGCTCTTATAGCTGATGTACTGTTGGGGTACCAGATATTTCACTTATCTGGCCCACTGGAACTGTTTGACTTCTTTCGGCCGAATGACCACTGCTCCAAAAGTAATAGGGGGGAAACTGGCGACCCCTATCACTACTGGCCTCCAAAACTTCTCAACAGCTTTCACATAGAGCTCTGGCACCTGACTAGTGCCAGATAAGACCCTGTAATAATGAAACAATGTCTCCTGGGTGATATCTTATTTAGACTGTGTTTTATATACAAAAGAGCATACATAAGAAATAAAGAGCTGGGTCATATCCAATGGACCCATCCAGCACATCCATTCCACAGTGTACTAGTGTTGTTCACATGTCTCTCCTACAAAGGCGGCACTGCATCTGCAATACTATTATTAATCTTTCTTTTCTACCATACAATGGGATAGGTGAGCTGTGTCCCTCTGGTCACCTAAGAAAACATTTTATTTCACAAGACATGTGCATTTACAAAACTGGCAATGTGTTTCATCTTAATTCCCCTTCAAGCCCTGCATAAATCAGCTTGGGACCTGATTACTTAGTCGTGATGGCAGCATCTCTCACTCACATTTTTTAAAAACAAAATATATATGAATAATGTCGGTCTTACCAGAATTCAATGAAAAAAAAACACAGGTACGTTGAATAATAGCAGATTCCAGATGTACTGCTGGCTGGACTGTGATGCCTATACTTTCATATATCTTTGCTTTTATAAGGCTAATCACTTTTCACAAAATTCACAACGTCCTGATCTCGGGACTATCTTCTACAAATGGCGTCAAGCCGTTGAATTTTCTTAATAATATAAAAGGCTTTGGCCAATAAACGAACGACAATTTTGAAATTTGAAATTAAAAGCAAAACATACTTGATTTTTGGACACTACCAAGTTTTTTCCTCTCTCATTCTTAGATCTCTACTGCTAAATATATTTTGTGTTAAGCCATCCCATAATTTTTCTCCCCCTTTTCTGCCCCGTTCTACAACAGACTACTTGTAACCTTTTCCTGCCTTTTTCAAGGACGCGTCAAAAAAGTCACCGTTAGTGCAAGTCCAAACGAGCATGTGTTGGTCTGTCTGTACGAACAAATACCGTCTTTTGTCTATAACTTTATTTCTATCTGTCGGATTTTTGATTCGAAAGCATATTATCCATCAGAACAAGACCCGCTCTAAGACTAGCTAACTTTTATGATCATAAACCTAGTAATAAAGAATTCAATATATTTTCCATTTTGGTGTTCGTTGTTTTCTAAGTTTCCACTACTTGAATGTTATAAAAATTGCCTCAGATCTTCCTTTTTCCCGATAGGAAGTAATTATGCGTGTGTGTATATATATATTTTTCCACAGTGTCTGTGGTTAGAAATGTATTGGGCTAGCGGGGTATTTTTTTTAAATTTTCAAACTTGCGACATCGTTCTCGACACAAGCTAACGGCATGTCTCGCACTGTTGGCCTGAGTAGCTAATTCAAACCGCTAACACTTGACAAGCCGGCAGCAGGTGTCCGCTCTCTCAATCTTATGCGTTTGTGTGTTTTATTCTTTCTATCTTTCCTAGAACCCTACGCTAGTAGAATTTTCAAATTTTTATCGTTAACCCTTGACGGGCGCGTTTTAAAATGCTAATACTGGCGCGCGGTAAAGAAGACGCGCGTTACAACTTTACTAAATTTTATTTTTATTTCTACTTCTATTATGTTGACTTTAATATATATATATAATTAATGATTTTATCGTTGCATCAATGTACTTCACCACACATCTCCCCACCTAAGAACTTGCCTGATGCTAGTTCCAAACAGTGATACACATAGATAAAATCAACTCCCTACGCCTGCTGAATACTCTGATTTGGATCACAGGGATGCCTACTGAGGAAATCTGCACCCACGTTCAGTGACCCCGGAATATATTCAATGGTAAATTGATATGGCTGTAATAATAACGACCATCTTAATAATCTGGCATTTTCATGCTTGGCCTGTGATAAGAATACGAGAGGCTGATGATCCGTTTGGACCACGAATGTTCTACCATATAGATAGATCTGGAACTTTCGTATTGCCCAGATCAAAGCTAGACATTCTTTTTCGCTTGTTGAATAGTTTTGCTCCGCTTTGTTTAACTTGCGGCTAGCATAAGCGACTGGGTTCAGCTCTCCCTCTGGTGACGATGATCTTTGCAACAACGTAGCCCCCAGGCCCACATTGCTTGCGTCACTTCTCACCACAAATTCCTGACTCAAATCAGGTAATTTCAAGATAGGCTTGCTTGTAAGTTTTTCCTTTAACTCTTGGTAGGCTGATTCACATTGGGCTGACCAAACAATTCTATCAGGATTTCCCTTGCGAGTTAAATCCGTCAGAGGAGCACAAATAGAGTTAAAATTTTTGATATATTTCTGATAGAATCCACACAACGACACGAAAGATCTCACGTCTTTCTTTGTTTGTGGCCTAGGTGCTCTCTGCAATTTTTCAAGGTTCTTGGGGTCAGGGGTCATACTACCCTGAAACACAGTATGTCCCAAGAACTCCAACTCTTTACAACCAATACAACATTTTGTTGGTCTAGCCGTCAAATTAGCCTCTCTTAGTCTATCAAACAGCATAGTCAAAGAGTTAATGTGTTCCTCAAATGTTTCTGTAGCAATGAGGATGTCATCCATAAAGTTTGTGATGCATGGGTTATTTAGTGGATCCAACAATTTTCGCATCATCCTAGAAAATACACTCGGAGCATTTTTCAACCCAAAAGGTAACATGTTGAATTCGTAATGTCCTTCCGAAGTGCTAAACGCCAAATAAGGTCTGACCTCAGGCTTCACTGGAATCTGATAATAGCCTTTGCTCAGATCCACCTTCGAAAAATATTTTGCCTTGTTTAGCCTGGCAAATAATTGATTTGTGTCAGGTAATGGATCCACCTGATTCTCTGTGACAGCATTCAGTTTCCTGTAATCTATACACAGACGATGTTCTCCAGAGGGTTTTCTCAGCAAAACCACACTGGAACTATATGGAGATTCGCTATGAGAAATAATTCCTTCTTTCAATAGGTACTCAATCTCCTCTTTCAAAGCTTTCTCCTTGGCAAACGGGATCGTGTAGGCTCTCATACAGATCGGTGTTGGGTCTACTAGTTTCATGTCATATTCTAACAAATTCGTGTGCCCCGGTTTGTCTGTTAACACGTCCGTATGATCAGTCAGAACCTTTTGAACCTGTTCCCTCTGTTTTTTCGTCAAGTGTTTACTGACTTTTACATGTGCCGGTGTCTCACATGTTTTCAAGGGATACTCATGGGATGTGAGCGGTTCATTCTTCATCCCTGTTGCTATCGACAAGGACATTAAATGTGTTCCTTCCTGGATTTCCCTGTCCAGATACTTCTTTAGAAGGTTCACATGATATACTTTCTCTTTCCCTTTCTTGTCGATTTTATAATTTGTTCTAGACACCTTCTCTAGAACAGTATATGGACCTTGCCATCCAATTTGTAGTTTATTTTGGCTGCCGGGCAGTAGAAGAAGCACCTTCTCTCCCACAAATAATTCTCTATCCTTAGCTTTCTTATTAAAATAGGCAGCATGTTTTTTCCTGGCTTGTCTGAGATTATCATTTGCAAGTTTCCAGCCAGTTTTAAGACGAGTGGTCAGCTCGTTCACATATTGGTATGATGAGGTAACAGTCTCTTCTGCCTTCTCATCTGTCCAGGTCCTCAACAAAGCTTCTAAAGGACCTTTTATTGGCCTCCCAAATAACAGGGTTGCGGGTGCCATCCCGGTTGAATTATGTGGAACTTCCCGATACGCAAACAACGCAGCGGGCAGGTATTGGTCCCACGTATCAGGTTTCTCATGTGCCAGCTTTCTCAGGATAGAAATGAGAGTCCCGTTGAACCTCTCTACCTGGCCGTTCCCTTGGGGGTGATACGGACTACAATGAAAGTGCCTGGCTTGGAAGATCCTGAAAACTTCTTCCGTTAGTTTCCCCTTGAACTGTGAGCCGTTATCAGTCAAGATTTGGTGCGGGAATCCTAACCTTGTGAATATTGTAAGTAATGCCTCTGCGACATGCTTGGAATCGATTGACGACAGGGCTACCGCCTCTCCCCACATAGAACACGTGTCTACCAGAGTAAGGATGTAACTGTTCCTCCTCTTGGTCCGAGTGAGAGGTCCCACAATATCCACTGCAACTCTCTCAAAAGGTGTTCCCACAATGGGCATTTCCCCTAGAGTTGCTGGAGCAGTCCAGTGCTTTGGAGCTACCCTTTGACATTCTGGGCAGGATTTTACATATCTCTTTATATCCTCCGTTATTCCTGGCCAGAAATAATGACAAGCTATACGCTGTCCTGTTGCGCTGATCCCCATGTGACCACTGAAAGGAATCGCATGTCCTAATTCCAACAAACTCTCCCTATATGAAGTAGGAAGAACCAGCTGGCCGTGAACATTTGTTCCAGTTCCGGTCTTCCTGTATAATAATTTGTTCTTCATGTAATAGTCCCCTTTGCTTGGAGGTGTGTGGCATTTAGGTAATTTTTTGTAACAAAGCTTGAGTGTCTTGTCCTCAGCCTGTGCCTTCCTCATCTTCTCTGGATGAGTATTTATAGGTTCATCTTCCTCCTTTCTGGATTGTGATCGTGTCTGGACGGCTGCCAAGACCACAGGTCTCTTGGGATTCCCCAAGAAGACATAACGACACCCCAATATCAGATGGTAGATGGGTGCGTCGATCACTGCTGCTCTGATTACTCCTTCCACATAGCGAGTTTTCAACGTTATCCTGGCAATGGGAAGTTTCATAAGTGGTATGTCCGTGGTCGCCCCTTGTATCTCCACTGTTTCTGTGGTATACTGATCTGGGTTCACCAAGTGCGCACTCACAACAGAATCAAAATCTAAGCCTGTATCATAGAGACACCTAATGGTGACCCCATTGCAGACTACATCCTCACACACTGGGGGGTGGTAAGGTTCCTGCTGTCCAGTAGGTTTGTCCTTTCCTCCCTTGTTCCCCATCTTCATAGCAGCAAATCCAGAAGTTTTCTTATGACAAAATTTGATGTCATGACCTTCCCTCTTACACCATTTGCAATATAATCTACCTTGATGAAAAGGTTTTCTTTCATCATATTTCCTATCATTGAATTGTGGGATTTTGTTTCAAAAGTCATTGCGTGGCCTATCAAAATTGTGCTTACCTTTGTTCCCCTGATCTTTGTTATCAAACCTATTAGAGTTTTGTGGAGCCTTAAAATTGTCAATCTGTTTCTTTTTAGCGCCAGCTACCTTTGCCTGGGCTGCCTGATACCTCTCAGCGACATTAAGTAACTCACCCAGCCTCTCTGCACCTTGTTCCATGAGAAACTTTCTCAAGTCTGGAGCCATGGACTCTCTTAATTGCTCAATAAGGATCATCTCTTTAAGATCTTGGGTTTTCCCCAGAGCAGTCCATTTCTCCAAATACGTCTCTAAACGTGCAGAGAACTGGTGATAGGTCTCCCCCGACAGTAGTTTGGCATTCCTAAACCTTTTCCTGTAAAATTCTCCGTTCTTTTCATACCTTAGCAAAAGAGCCTGCTTAAACATGTCATAATTGTCTTGGTCGTCTTTGCTCATCTTGGCAAACACTTCATAAGAAGTTCCCCTCAGCCCCTGAGATAACTTTAAACTCCACCTTTCCCTCTCCAACCCATAGGTGGTGGCTAAAACCTAAAATCTAGACAAAAATGACTCAATGTCATCGTCCCTCTCAACAAAATGGTATAAATGGAACCCCATAGCCGAAGTTGAGGCTCCCTGACTAGCAGTGGCATCGGAGGTAGAAGGGCTGGCACCATTTTCAGGAGCATGGCCTTGCAACTCTAACTCCCTTAGTCGTAGCTGTGCTTCCTCTGTAATCTCTTATCTTCTGCTTCCCTCTCTGCAGCCAATCTCTTATCTTCTGCTTCCCTCTCTGCAGCCAATCGCTTATCTTCTCTTTCAGCAGCCTGTTTTCTTTCCTCAGCTTCTAACTTCTTCTCTTCATACTGGAGCCGTTTTATTTCAGCCTCCCTATCCGCCTCCAATGCCCTAGCTTCTTTGTCAGCCTCAACCTGCAACCTTTTAATTTCTTTCTCAGCTTCTAATTTTCTTTCAGCCTCTTTTTCTAATCTTTTTTCTTCACGTTCAATAAATTTATCCACCTCTGCAGTAACATACTGAACCAACTCTGGTCCATCCATATTCATCTCTTTTGCAGCCAGCACAGCAGCAGATCTGAACTTTGCTAGGTCGGCCATAATATCAATCTTTAAAATGATCTAAAATAATTTTCCAAACTGTTAATAAACAGAGTACTAACTCTAACTAATTTATTAACCAATTAATTAACTAATTACTGGTTCTCAACAGTCCATCAGCTTTTATTTTCCCTTTTAAATACTTTTTTAACTTTTGGGGACCCTAGTGCTACAATATTTAAATTACTAAACACTAACAAGTTCAAATCCCGGAATAAGAGACCCCAATTTATTGTGGTGGGTTTTGATGTTATGAAATGATATTGATATTTTTCCTTAATGTACTGAATGAGGCCAGCTGTGAAGGTTCCTGATTCTAACAAATTTAGGGTGAGTTATCAGGATACCTTTCAGCTACCACCTTATGGCCTCAAGCAGACTTATTCTTGACTAGTATGAATGATAGCTACGTCTAATGTCTAGGGATATGCAAGTGTGGTATGATGGTACTTTAACAATAATACACCTCTACACAAACAAGTATTAAGGTCTATGATTAAGGAAATAACACCTCGGATAACTTTGTACAAATCAGAGGCACATCTCCAATCCAACCTGCAAGTCTGGAAGGAAGAGCTGGAGAAGAGAGGGATGGTCATAAGCAGCTCTAAAACAAAATCCATGGTGATATCACGAGAAGAAAGAAAACATCAGATTAAGTTGGGAGAACAGGTCCTGGAGCAGGTCGACCACTTTAAATATCTCGGAGCGATTATAGACCGAAAGGGAGGCATCAAAGAAGAGTTGGCCACTCGAAAAGCAGCGGCTGGGAGACTTTTTCAGGCCATAAATCGTGGATTCCTCAGCAAGAAAGAGGTTGGTAAGAAAACGAAGATGGCTGTATACCGCTCCACCTATGTCCCAGTCTTGACATATGGATGCGAGTCGTGGGCAATGACTACAACCCACAAAAGCCAGATCCAAACCTCAAAAATGAGGTATCTGAGGAAAGTGGTTGAAGTAACAAGAAGAGACATGGTCCGCAACCAGACGATCCGTCAAGGCCTAAAATCCCATCCGCTGCAGACCCAAATAGAACAGTCCCAACTAAGATGGTTTGGCCATGTCTGCAGAATGGGAGAAGATCGGCTACCACGACAAGCATGGGAAACAAAGAGCCAGGGATCCAGACCTCCAGGACGACCCAGAGTCCACTGGGAGGACAACATTAGACAATCTTTGAAGGACCGAGGACTAGAATCACAATCCCACCTGTGTGTGTCCCCAGTCATGGAACCCAGTTGCACACTGAGCTGGGGGAACCAGACTGGCTCTGTGACTGGATGGCCAAAGGTGGTGGGTAGACCAGAATGGAACCAGGCCAGGAAGAAGACAGCTGATAGAATGGTCTGGCGCTCTCTCTTCCAAACCTCTACACCTCACGGTAGAAGGGGAACGACTAAGTAAGTAAGTAAGTAAGTATAACTTTGTACAATTAATAATTTTCTGTATGATTTATTTGGTCCCGAACCTAGTATTCTTCTGGTCAGGACTTTTAAAAATGAAAAGAAGTCAACATATATATACAAATGTAAATTTAGACCCACAGGGACAAGTGTCCAAACAAATACTGTTAAATTAAACTAATAGTGTTACTAAAATCTGTCTATTACTGGTGTCTAACACTGGATGGCTGTTTGGGATTTTGTTAATCACTCCCAGTCTCTTTACAAACTAATGTCATTGTTCATTTCAGTATGGATATATTTTATTTCTTGGATACAGGGGTATGCTGCTCCTATAGCTGATGTACTGTTGGGGTACCAGATATTTCACTTATCTGGCCCACTGTAACTGTTTGACTTCTTTCGGCCGAATGACCACTGCTCCAAAAGTAATAGGGGGAAAACTGCGACCCCTATCATACTGGCCTCCAAAACTTCTCAACAGCTTTCACATAGAGCTCTGGCACCTGACTAGTGCAAGATAAGACCCTGTAATAATGAAACAATGTCTCCTGGGTGATATCTTATTTAGACTGTGTTTTATATACACAAGAGCATACATAAGAAAAAAAGAGCTGGGTCATATCCAATGGACCCATCCAGCACATCCATTCCACAGTGTACTAGTGTTGTTCATATGTCTCTCCTACAAAGGCGGCACTGCATCTGCAATAATATTATTAATCTTTCTTTTCTACCATACAATGGGATAGGTGAGCTGTGTCCCTCTGGTCACCTAAGAAAACATTTGATTTCACAAGACATGTGCATTTACAAAACTGGCAACGTGTTTCATCTTAATTCCCCTTCAAGCCCTGCATATATCAGCTTGGGACCTGATTACTTAGTCGTGATGGCAGCAACACCCTTACAACAAAAACCAGATGATGGCAGCATCTCTCACTCACATTTTTTAAACAAAATATATATGAATAATGTCGGTCTTACCAGAATTCAATGAAAAAAACACAGGTACGTTGAATAATAGCAGATTCCAGATGTACTGCTGGCTGGACTGTGATGCCTATACTTTCATATATCTTTGCTTTTATAAGGCTAATCACTTTTCACAAAATTCACAACGTCCTGATCTCGGGACTATCTTCTACAAATGGCGTCAAGCCGTTGAATTTTCTGAATAATATAAAAGGCTTTGGCCAGTAAACGAACAACAATTTTGAAATTTGAAATTAAAAGCAAAACATACTTGATTTTTGGACACTACCAAGTTTTTTCCTCTCTCATTCTTAGATCTCTACTGCTAAATATATTTTGTGTTAAGCCATCCCATAATTTTTCTCCCCCTTTTCTGCCCCGTTCTACAACAGACTACTTGTAACCTTTTCTTGCCTTTTTCAAGGACGCGTCAAAAAAGTCACCGTTAGTGCAAGTCCAAACTAAGTAAGTAAGTAAGTAAGTCTATAACTTTATTTCTATCTGTCGGATTTTTGATTCGAAAGCATATTATCCATCAGAACAAGACCCGCTCTAAGACTAGCTAACTTTTATGATCATAAACCTAGTAATAAAGAATTCAATATATTTTCCATTTTGGTGTTCGTTGTTTTCTAAGTTTCCACTACTTGATTGTTATAAAAAAACGCCTCAGATCTTCCTTTTTCCCGATAGGAAGTAATTATGCGTGTGTGTATATATATATTTTTCCACAGTGTCTGTGGTTAGAAATGTATTGGGCTAGCGGGGTATTTTTTTAAAATTTTCAAACTTGCGACATCGTTCTCGACACAAGCTAACGGCTTGTTTCGCACTGTTAGCCTGAGTAGCTAATTAAAACCGCTAACACTTGACAAGCCGGCAGCAGGTGTCCGCTCTCTCAATCTTATGCGTTTGTGTGTTTTATTCTTTCTATCTTTCCTAGAACCCTACGCTAGTAGAATTTTCAAATTTTTATCGTTAACCCTTGACGGGCGCGTTATAAATGCTAATACTACCAATGCGTTTACTGGCGCAGGAAAGAAGACGCGTTACAACTTTATTAATTTTATTTCTACTTCTATTATTTTGACTTTAATATATAATTAATTAATGATTTTATCGTTGCATCAATGTACTTCACCACAATGATCTCAGTTGTTAAGCTTGCTTTTCTTTAAAATCCTATAAGGTCTCCTTAAATAGAAGCATCATTTAACTATTTATATACTTGTCACGAGTAATCTTGAGCGAAGGCTGATGCCTATGAATACCCTCATCATTATACTGTAAGTTTGACCATTTTTGGACCACTACTGCGCACTACTACACGGCACAAACGCCTTCCTCGTAGCTTTGAGAATTAAGCTTTAACAGCTTTCATTTAATTATTTAAAAAAAAAAAAAACTGCTTCGTCTGGCCATAACGTGCATCCTTGTAACTCAGAGTGGTGCTTGCCCTGCATTCTATTGCATGCGATCCAAAGATTGACGTCACTTACCTGCCTAAAGCAGGTACATGGACAAGGTATCCGCCTTTTCAAGGGGCAGGGTATTCTCCACCTATCCTGTCCCCCATAATTTATCGGGTGACTGTGGGTTATTGCCTCATGTTCCTGATAGCCCTTCATGTTTTATCCAGCGTATTTACAACTGTACTGATTCTTTACCTTTTATCTTATTGATTTATTTTGTTAAAGCAGCCCAAGGTATTATCATAATTATTTATTAAATCAATATTTCAGTGACTTGCAAGTACTTCCTTGTCTGCCTTTTCATTATCTTTAATTCACATCCGTGTAACTTGATCGATACAAAATAAGGGTGAAAAACTCTTGTTCTGCTTGACATTTTCAAAGTTTTGTCGATTAAGGTTCTTTGTTTTCATTTTCTATTATTCTATACTACTCGTCAAAAGTCAAGGGCCACCCTATTATTTTCAATACACTTTTATATAAGCGCATAGAATGATTAAATGAAGGAAGTTTTTAGTAAAAATGGGTGCAATATCTTCCGCTGACAGTCCTCTATGCACGTTAAGCATAAAAACGACTCACCGACAACCATGGTGATCACGTGCAATTTGGTTTGCTGACCATAAATTCACATTTTTAATCTGTTTTTTCAAACTTCCGTACAACCAAACAGGTGAAGTAATCGTGCTGATTGACATTCCACGTGCAATGGCGACTTTTCGGAAACAGAGTTCACTCTTAATTTGTTTTACAATCAGCAGACTTAGGGTAGTTTTATCACTTGCAAAAACCATGCCACCGAGAAGAAGTCTGACACCTTACAAAGAATGAGGGCTATAGCGTGGGTTGAAAGTGGTTTATCTGTCCGTGAGGCTGCTAGACGGCTTGCAGTGTCACACTCTACTATCCAAAGAATATTGGAGAGATTTCAGGCCACAGGAAGTGTGGAGGATCGCCACCGGCCAGGTCGCCCTAGATGCACCAATAGACATGATGACCGGTACCTCTTGTTGTCAGCCCTGCGCCATCGAACAGTGACTTGTTCCACTCTAAGATGTCAGCTGAGACAAACTGTAAACGTTAATGTCAGTCAAAGCACCATTCGCAGACGTTTACATGAATTTGGACTGGCTGCTCAACGTCCTGCAGTCAGAATCCCTCTTACTCCTGCTCATCGCAGAGCCCGTGTTGCTTGGTGTCACGAGCACATCCGATGGACAAGGCAACAATGAAGTCAAGTTCTCTTCACTGATGAATCTCGCTTCACTGTGTCATTCAATGATGGCAGGATTCGAGTTTGGAGACGACCAGGAGAGCGATTTACTGATGACACAATTCGAGAGGTGGATCGTTATGGTAGGGGTTCGTCATTGCCTGGGGAGGCTTCTACAGACACGGCAGGACCCCACTCTACATCATCCAAGGCAACTTGACCGGCCCAAGATACCAGAACGAAATCTTCAGACCAATTGTTCAGCCTGCTCTGGAGGCCATAGGCGGTAATGCCATCCTCCAAAATGATAACGCTCGACCCCGTCGAGCTCGTGTGGTGAATGAGTTTATTCAGCAACATGGGATCATCAGGATGGCGTGGCCAGCTCATTCACCTGACCTTTCTCCGATTGAGCACCTTTGGGATGTCCTTGGTCGAAGACTGTCAACAAATCACCCCCCGCCAATAGATTTTGCACAGCTGACTGCATTTCTGCTTCAGGAATGGCAAGCTGTTCCTCAGGATAATCTTCGGACTTTTGTGGACTCGATGCGTCTACGCTGTCTTGAATGCCTTGCTGCAAACGGTGGTCATACCCGATTTTGAAATGTCTATTTGTCCAATATCTATTGTGTGACTTTTGGAAAGGTGGGTGACACACTTCACAGCTTCATTGCGTTTGAATGTGTGTTTCCATTTCTTTACGTGGCATGTCAATTTGGTATTCAATAAATGCCGTTTTGACTGATACCAATTATGTTTATATCAGATTTGTTTTATGGTTTCAACCAAGGTTTTTCTAAGTGGCCTTTGACTTTTGACGAGTAGTATATTATTAAAGTCACTTGGTCATTCTTATTTCTGTTGTGCATTTCAAAATTACCGGAACTATAAAGGGCCAATGTTAGTTTCGAATAGATCAGGAGAAGGGAGAGGCTGTGAAATTCTAAGATGTTAAGAAAATAACATCACATACTCAAAAGACTACTTCTCAGACATTCGCCCGAATTCTCTCATGACTTGTTATTTTCAACAAGCAATATTGCCTTTTATGCACCAGAAACGAAATCCACTAGGGAGCAAAAACTATGCAGCATTTAAAAAAAATAAAAAATGTTAGATGTTTATTCGCCACTGGTATCCGTCTGGCAACCGACCACGCTTCCAGCACTTACATAACATCTTATCATTCGAATAATTTGCATCATAAATTCTACGGATAAGTTACAAATACTGCAGTAGAATTGATATCTGTCTGACAGAAATAAGCGCCCAGGGATATTTAATTCGGGTTGGCATTAATTGTCTTTAAATGTTTATATGAACTGGTCACAGCTTGGTCGCATATAGGGTCAGTGATTCTCAACTATTTGAGAAGAATGTTTGCCCTCAGAAGTGATAATTATCTCGCAGATCTGTAGCGAGAGGATAGATATGATGATGATAGTATCCTGGACAGATAGATGTATCAGATGATACCAGGATAGTGCCAGATAAAAGACTGGTCTTACAAGAAATACCACATTCTCTGAAAAGAGTAATGGTGTTTCGACATCAAAGGTATAGTCAAGCTGTATAGGTTCCTAGATGAGATGGTAATGTACTATCTTAGGTTCCTATGATTCCCCTCTCCAGACTAACCTTAGACACTGACTCTGCTAGGGGTAATTAACTAACCAACAAGAATTAAGAACCAAACTACCGAGCTGCGGTTTTGATTGGTTGTTTGATTCTCGGAATTTCTGTACGATGTAATGTTTTGAATGAGGGCCGAGATAGGATTCAGATTTCAATACAAGACCCTTCTCGAAAGGTCCTTTTTATTATTCTCAACTATTTGAGAAGCATGTTTGCCCTCATAAGTGATACTTATCTCGCAGACCCTTCTCGAAAGGTCCTTTTTATTATTATTATTATCATCATCATTGTTATTATATGTGTGTGTGTTTTGTTATTTATTAACATGATGATAAAAAATATCCCTTTCAATCTCTAATGTGTTATGATAAGGATAAATAGTGTCTTCATGTCCAGATAATATGTTCAACTGCCGATATGCCAAAGAGGCATCATTAGATATTTATTCGGCACAGGTTTCTCAGTCTGGCAGCCGACCACGTTTCTAGCACTTACATAATATATTATCTTCCGAACACTAATGATAAGTTACAAATACTGCACTACAATTGTTACCTGTCTCTAATCTGAACCGATGGGTTTTGTTTCACTAAACGGGTCATTTTGGGCGTGTAAAATTTGCAACAACACAGGAAGCACATATGCTGTATTTGACAGAAATAAGCGCACATAGACAGTTAGTGCGGTTTGCATTACCTGTCTTTTTACATAAGCTGATCGCGACATGGTCACGAGTTAGATCAGTGAGTCTCAGCTATTTAGGAAGCATATTTGCTTTGAGAAGTGCCATATATTCTCTCGAAAAGTAAAACTCGCTACTAGAATATTAATTCAGTGGCGTCAAACAAGGATGTTTTCTTTCATCAACATTTCTCTCATTGTTATAGACTTGTTGATAAGACAGACAACAGAAGAAAAGAAAACAGGAATGCAATGGACATTTGGGACACACCCAGAAGATCTTCTGTCATATAAACAATAAGACATGCAGGCACAGCTAGTAAACTTAACATTAGAAGCAGCAAAAATACACGCCAATGCAGAGAAAACAAATCAAATGAGAATAAATCTGTAGCGAGGATTTCGTATGCAAAGCTAAAAAATACGGGCTATAACAGAAATCGGTGGTGAGCGAGCAACAGTTTCATCACTACATTCCACATGCAACGTAAACAAAATACTGATGATAAGAATGTTGATTATGTAGAGACAAGCGCGCAAGCGGTAAATTAACTAGCTACATATTCAGACGTTGTATCATATCACCACATAATTCGGCGATTACGGAGCAGTCAGCAAATCATTTCAACAGCTGGCCAGTTAAGTAACCCAGGACCTTCCGAACGGCACCACAGCGTAGCTACGGAAGTGAATCACACTATCATCCCTGCCAACTAGGCACAACTAAAATAGTGCTTCTTAGACAGGTCATTAGCGCGATTCGCAACACCGAACACCGGAAATGTACCTAAATAATGACGCAATCCCTTCTGATGTCCCCATATTATACAGTATAGGTCAGATTACACAAGACAAAGACCTTAATACTGTGTCTAGTAAATGATTGAAGAATGAGAACAAAACAGAACAGAGAGTAGGTTTGGTATTGTATAAACATTTAAACAAATAAAGAGGGGAAACCCGAGGACTGTAAACAGTAAATAAATAAATATTGCACACATAAAGGTATGTTTCAAGCACTCGTGAGAAATAAAGAAGTAGAAAACTAGATAAATAAGGTATTGCCCCTTAAGTGTTACATTTACCAAAGTCACTAAATCACGCGAACTGATCTTATTATTACAACTGACAAATTTCTTCCAAGGTTGTTATAATCCCATAGCTGTTTATTAAACAACAAGCCATATGCCAGAAATCGTTACTTGGTACGTCTGTTATCGAGATTGTTAAATCACAATAGACAGAAAAGCTATGTTTTTGCTCTTCGCTTCCACGTTATCTATTAAATGACAATATGATTTACCACTATTAGACTCATCACCAGATGAGCGGACGTAGTTATGCAATATAATGGCGATAGCTTAATCCGTCTGCCTTACATAATAAATCTGGCGACCAACATCAACCAACTCAAGGTGGCTTTGTTCCCCTTCTTGCTAAGCGCTGACGGCCACAAAGAAGGATAACAGGTCAGACGGGTGGCGGGCCGGTAAAGTACCTGGGGTCCACCCAGCAAGATGAAGATAAAACCGATAGGTGCGGGCGTAAGCGAAAGATAATGAGCGGAAAAAAGGTAAAAAAGGAATGGCTCAGTGCAGGGGGCAAAGATTGTCACAGGAAAATTGACGACTGAATTGACGACTCGTCACATCATACAGTTATTTAATTTCTATGTAGCTGATGCATTTTGTAGACCCAAACAACGTCCTAATATGTGTATCTGTCTCCTGTCTCTGATGGTGGAATCTGCAGCGTTTTTCAGACATCGGGTCTCGAAAGTTGTAATCGGCTTCTGTGATTTATACAAATGTTTCTTAAATGTTATGTTATTTATCAGCTGTTGTTTGCATCCTTGATATGTGTCCACGCCTGCTCCGTGGAGAAATGTGACAAGCAGCCACGCTTAACTTCTGTTATCTCATTTCTATTTCTCCTTCCATTCTACAGTCATCCGTGAATCTATGCCTAGGGCTCACAACCCCGTTAGCTTATCTTTGAGTAATGTATAATTCACTTCCAATTTTTTGGTCACTTAGCGGGTTCAACCAATGGCCATTTAGCCAGCACTTTTTAGGCTGTTTCTGAGTTTCATGATTTTCGTAGCAGCCTCATTGGAAAGTGTACACCATATTTCACCTAACCAGTAAACATTTTCCTATAACTTGGACTTTGATATGATAAATTGTCTGAGTATGTAGCTAGTTAATTTACTGCTTGTGTACTTGTCTCTACACAATCAATATTCTCATTATCAGAATTTTGTTTACGCTGCATACGGAGTGTAGTGATGAAATTGTTGCTCGCTCGCCACTAATTTATATTTTTAGCCCGTATTTTTTAGCTTTGCACACGAAATCCGCGCTACATATTTATTCTCATTTGATTTGTTTTCTCTGCATTGGCGTGTATTTTTGCTGCTTCTAATATTAAGTTTACTAGCTGTGCCTGCATGTCTTATTGTTTATATGACAGAAGATCGTCTGCGTGTGTGCCAAATGTCCATTGCAGTCCTGTTTTCTTTTCTTCTGTTGTCTGTCTTATCAACCAATCTATAACAATGAGAGAAATGTTGATGAAAGAAAACATCCTTGTTTGACCCCACTGAATTAGTACCGGTATTCTAGTAGCGAGTTTTACTTTTCGAGAGAATATATGACACTTCTCAAAGCAAATATTCTTCTTAAATAGCTGAGACACACTGATCTAACACGTGACCATGTGATAATAAAAATAATAATAATAATAATAATGACCTTTCAAGTAGGTTCCGCGTAATAAGTGTCTCTTCTGACAGCAAACATTCTTCTCAAATAGTTGAGAAATACTGATCTTAAACGCGAACTTGCTATGACCAGTTTATACAAACATTTAAAGACAAGTAATGCCAATCCGAATTAAAAACCCCTGGGCGCTTATTTCTGTCAGACAGAAATCAATTCTAGTGCAGTATTTATAACTTATCCGTAGTATTTATGATGCAAATTATTTAGATGAAAAGATGTTACGTAAGTGCTGGAAGCGTGGTCGGTTGCCAGACTGAGATACCAGCGGCGAATAAACATCTAACATTAATGTTTAAAATAAAATGCTGCATAGTTTTTGCTCCCTAGTGGATTTCGTTTCTGGTGCATAAAAGCAACATTGGTTGCTGAGAATAACAAGTCACGAGAGGACTCAGGCGGATGTCTGTAAATGAAAATGTTGCGTGTGGTTTTATTTAGAACTCGTCATATGGTTACTGTTGTAGGCGTCATTGTTGTTCTGTATATCACAGTGTGACTGAAAGTGTACCATGAAAAAAGATGGATAGGATTTCGTTTAATTATAACAGTTTTCGGGCTAATAACCTTTAACATCGTCATCATTGCTTCCGTTGTCGGTCCCTATGGAGTATGCAGTCCCACTGCAGTTGGCCTCCTTGCAGGAAGCGTGCACCAAGGCATTCATATGCTTTTAAAACAGAGGTTTATGTAGTTATTTATTGTACATTAAGAGATTGCCAGCTTCACACAACTTCATATTAGTCGATTCATAGTGCATGCCTGAGGACACAATATTCCCATTCTGTCATTGTACCCTCACACTGTGCGCTGCGTTAATTAGTGAATCTGTATGACGTTGTTTTACAATATCAATCAATCTAAACCCTTCAGCTTCCCAAGAAACATAGACCTTCAACAAACACATGCTTAGTCCTTCCTGTCACGTGCCATCAGATCAAGTTCTTTCCACGTCTTTCTCATCATTTTCACTTCTATCTCCAGTTGTCTTCTCCGTGTTTTGGTCTGCCTCTCTTACCCTGGAAACTCCAGAACAAAAACTGCCTAGTAATGCTATTGTAACCGCCCTGTTTCTGCATGTGTTAACCACTGATTAGAGGACACCAAAGGCGTGGTGTAATGTTGACGGTCCACAATAAGGCGGTTATCTTTATACTTGCAAATATATACGCGAATGTCGTTATACTGGAATGTGAATCCGGGAACTTCAACAATTGGGCACATCAACTAGTGCCAATACGGACATGGACGAACTCATCATGTCAACTTGCAACATCATTTTATTTGGACGAAATACGTGGACGAGAAAACAGGAAACAGTACCCACACAATGGTTTCACAGTTCAAAATTACATGGGGCATATATGGATACAGTACTTGTAGGATCATAGTTCCTTCATATAATATAACGGTTTGACCTTGCGTCGGTGATGAAACTTATAAGGTCATCCGTACAACAAATCTAGGGATGCATATTTCGACACTGTCCTATAACATTGTTCTGATACATATTTAGCCTGGTACCTTTAAACATTTAGGATTCCTGCATACGTTATGTATGAAATGACAATAAAAGGTTAAGTACGATACTTGTTTAACCTCTCTTCATCGCCGCGTCACGTACGACGGCGTTCTCATAATCCAAATCAATAAGACGGAATGACGGAGCAATAAAAATCCTTTAAAATATCAGGATACTTTCAGTGCAGTACCGAGTTGATCCATTATAACCCCTTAGCGAGAAGGGACTAGCTAGATGCCAACGAAGGATACAGTCACTAAAGTCCAATAACATATACAATGATTACAATAACTGGATATGACTTACGTATCGTGTAAGCCGACAATGGCTTCTATTAAGAAGTCGAGGAAGTTGAGGGGAACTGCGGTAAGACGTGGAATACGATGGATGGGTTTGAAAAAAAATCGAAAAAAGGTGATTCGTCTTACGAGGACAAAAGACAAAGAAAATAGTCTACGTTACGGCCACAAGGCCTTCGTCAGGAAAGGAAAGAAAGTGAAGGCTAGATAGGACACATAAAAACTAAATAAAATAAAAACTGGGTACTTCCCTGAAGGCAAGAACCGAAATGCTATCAAAATCGCTGTCTGTTGATGACCGCGTGGCTGAACAGAAAGTGACTTCCGCCGCCGGATGTACACAATGCATACTAAGAAACTAAAAAACGAAACCGGACAATAAACTGCCCAACGTGATAAAAGTGGGGACTGGAAATAGAAGAGGACAGAATGAGTGGGAGATAAATAAATATGAAATAAAAAAATGTATATGGCATACAAATAGAAGAATAGGATAAGAGTGGAAAGAGTAAAATAGAGCAAGAGAGGAGAGGGACCTCAGACAACGGTGTGAAAAGTGTTGAGACCGGCTGGTTTTAGACACCCCATGCGGTGGATAAGACGGTTCTCAAGCTGTTCTCGGCTGGCAGTGTCAGAGGAGCAGGATCGGATCGCTGTGACCTGGATGTCGATGGGACCATGGTGGTCAGGACCATTGAAGTGTATAGCAAGTGGTGTGGACTTTTGCTGAGCGATGTCATTTAAGTGCTGGCTGAATCTGTCCCCAAGTCGTTTGCCTGTTTGGCCAATATAGGTTTTGCAGCAACGTTTACATATGATCGTATAAATGACATTGCGCGATTCACACGTGAAGCTACTAGTGATGGTGTACGTAGCCTTAGGAAAGGACACCTTCTGGGTTGAGATGACATACTTGCACGTGTTGCATCGTGTCCGACCACAGGGTAGTGTGCCAAAGTGAGTGGCATTCTCCTTTGGGAGACGGCTGTGAACAAGAAGATCCTTCAAGTTCTTGTCACGTCTATATGCCACCAAAGGTGCTTCACTGAATACTTTTTGGGTCAGAGGCTCTGCTTGGAGGATAGGGAGGTGGCGGAAAAGGATCTGTTTGACAGTAGTACTGTGAGGGTGATGGGTCAAGATTAATTTGACTCTATCCGAAGTGGATTTATGGTGAGGTTTGAGGGCCTCCAGACGAGAGATGGGGAGCACACGTTGGAGAGCAGAGGTGAGAACGTGTTCTGGATAAAGTCTGTTACTGAAGAAATCCAACATCTCATTTGCTCGTAAGTGGAAGTCATCGTCGTCTTGGCATAAACGGCGGAGGCGGAGAAGTTGTGAAAAAGGAAGGGAGTCACGACAGGCCCGAGGATGAGAAGAGGTATACAGGAGGTAGCTGTGGGCATCTGTCGGCTTGTAGTATACTGAGGTATTAAGGCCGGAGGGCGTGATAGAAATAGTAATGTCAAGGAAGTTGACAGATACTGTGGAGACGAGGGAGGTGAACTTGATGGTGGGGTGAAAGTGGTTCACAAAGTCGATGAAGCGGTGTAAATCAGTCTCAGACATATCTGTGAGACCTATGCCATCATCGATATATCTGCGGTAAAACCCAGGGAAAGGACCGGAGTATTGTTGCCATATCTGATGCTCCAAGTGGCCCATGAATAGACAGGCATAGCTGGGACCCATCTTCGTTCCCATGGCAACACCACTAATTTGGTCAAAAAACTGACCATTGAATTCAAAGGAATTCAGTTGAAGGACCAGTTCAGCAAGACGGAGAAGAGTGACATTGGATATAGAAGGGAAAGTGCGTTGGTCCAGAAAAAACCGAAGAGCTCGGAGACCATCAGAGTGGGGAATAGAGGTATACAGAGAGCAGACGTCCAGCAAGAAAAGATGGTAGGAGTGGTCTGCTGAAAGTCGGATAGAGGAGAAAGTTGTAAGAGCGTGATTGGTGTCTTTGATGAAGGAGGGAAGATTCTCAACGATAGGCTGGAAAATGCTATCGAGGAAGTCAGAAATGTGTTCAGTAGGACAAGAACAGGCTGAGACAATAGGTCTTCCAGGGTTTTCGATCTTTTGAATTTTGGGGAGCATGTAGAATACAGGCTTGCCCAAAGAGCTGTCATGAATCCTAAGATGAGATGCTTCGGGAGGAAGATCATTACTAGTGATAAGCTGTTTAATAGTGTTGTGTACAATGCGATTGTTAGAGACAGTCGCATCGCTGGTCCTGGACCTGTAAAAAGAGCCATTGGTCAACTGGTTTTTACCTTCACTTAGGTACAAGTCCTTCTGCCAGACGACAATGGCTCCTCCCTTGTCGGCCGGTTTGATGACAATGTCGTCTCTACGGCGAAGAAGGGAGAGAGCACTAGACTCTGCCGAAGTGAGATTGGAATAATGCAATCTACGAGGGCGGAGCTGCTGAATGTCATGGATGGTGTTCTTGATATACAGGTCCAGGGCATGAGAGGCTCCAGGTTTAGGTGTAAAGGGAGGTTTAGTAGAGTCAGAAAAGCGTGCGAAGATGTCGGATTCAGCCTGAGACTGCGGAGTGCTGTCTTTCTCTCTAAAATGGAGCTTCAGCCTCATGCGACGGTGAAACCGATGAACATCCTGGAGGAGATTGTATTGGTCTAGGGTTGGACGAAGAGGAACAAATTTTAAGCCCTTACTAAGAACAGAGCGCTCTCCCTCAGAGAGGGGTAGATCTGGGGGGATGCAGACTACCTGAGTGCGTGATGGAGTGAAGGATGGAGGGGTAGCTTTGGGGGTAGGGATGAGACGGGATAGTTTAAGGTGTTTAGACGTGGAAAGGAACTCATGCAGCTGCCGGTTCAGTGTGTGGATAGTGGTGCGTATCATAGAATAGAAAGGGAAGTTGTTGGAGGTGAGACAACGTAAGCGAAGCAGAAGCTGGGTCTGTTGGGCACTGAGGTCTGATAAAAGGCGGGAGTGACTGGCGGCCACTACGCGCATACGTTGAAAGCCACATCTGGTCTCAATTCGTTGTAGGAGACGTTGTTCCCTAGGATTGAGTGTACCAGCAGATGGATGAAAATTGGAAGAAAATCCATTAGGAAGAATTTTGTGGTGGAGGCAGGTGTGAATAAAGTGGAGATGAGAGATGAATCTAGTTTTCTTGAAAGTAACGAACGCAAAGTCAATAGCGACACGGGATATATCGGGAGGTAGGGAGCTAAAGCTGGTGGTAACCGACACACGGAGAGAGTTGATAAAATATTTCAGAGAGGGCATGGTGGGGAAAAGTAAAACGTCCAGAAAATAAAAAACGTAAGATATGAAATAAATAAAATATAAAACGCTGAAACAATAAATAAATAGGGTAGATAGCGGTAATAGGAGGTATGAAGGAAGAATAGGGAAATACGAAAATAAATAGGTGAATAGGATATAAAATACTGAGAAAAGGCGATAGGATAGGATCAGGGAGATAAGCAGGATAGGTAGATAGAGATACGAGATAACAGAGACTTTTCTCAGTATTTTATATCCTATTCACCTATTTATTTTCGTATTTCCCTATTCTTCCTTCATAACTCCTATTACCGTTATCTACCCTATTTATTTATTGTTTCAGCGTTTTATATTTTATTTATTTCATATCTTATGTTTTTTATTTTCTGGACGTTTTACTTTTCCCCACCATGCCCTCTCTGAAATATTTTATCAATTCTCTCCGTGTGTCGGTTACCACCAGCTTTAGCTCCCTACCTCCTGATATATCCCGTGTCGCTATTGACTTTGCGTTCGTTACTTTCAAGAAAACTAGATTCACCTCTCATCTCCACTTTATTCACACCTGCCTCCACCACAAAATTCTTCCTAATGGATTTTCTTCCAATTTTCATCCATCTGCTGGTACACTCAATCCTAGGGAACAACGTCTCCTACAACGAATTGAGACCAGATGTGGCTTTCAACGTATGCGCGTAGTGGCCGCCAGTCACTCCCGCCTTTTATCAGACCTCAGTGCCCAACAGACCCAGCTTCTGCTTCGCTTACGTTGTCTCACCTCCAACAACTTCCCTTTCTATTCTATGATACGCACCACTATCCACACACTGAACCGGCAGCTGCATGAGTTCCTTTCCACGTCTAAACACCTTAAACTATCCCGTCTCATCCCTACCCCCAAAGCTACCCCTCCATCCTCCACTTCATCACGCACTTAGGTAGTCTGCATCCCCCCAGATCTACCCCTCTCTGAGGGAGAGCGCTCTGTTCTTAGTAAGGGCTTAAAATTTGTTCCTCTTCGTCCGACCCTAGACCAATACAATCTCCTCCAGGATGTTCATCGGTTTCACCGTCGCATGAGGCTGAAGCTCCATTTTAGAGAGAAAGACAGCACTCCGCAGTCTCAGGCTGAATCCGACATCTTCGCACGCTTTTCTGACTCTACTAAACCTCCCTTTACACCTAAACCTGGAGCCTCTCATGCCCTGGACCTGTATATCAAGAACACCATCCATGACATTCAGCAGCTCCGCCCTCGTAGATTGCATTATTCCAATCTCACTTCGGCAGAGTCTAGTGCTCTCTCCCTTCTTCGCCGTAGAGACGACATTGTCATCAAACCGGCCGACAAGGGAGGAGCCATTGTCGTCTGGCAGAAGGACTTGTACCTAAGTGAAGGTAAAAACCAGTTGACCAATGGCTCTTTTTACAGGTCCAGGACCAGCGATGCGACTGTCTCTAACAATCGCATTGTACACAACACTATTAAACAGCTTATCACTAGTAATGATCTTCCTCCCGAAGCATCTCATCTTAGGATTCATGACAGCTCTTTGGGCAAGCCTGTATTCTACATGCTCCCCAAAATTCACAAGATCGAAAACCCTGGAAGACCTATTGTCTCAGCCTGTTCTTGTCCTACTGAACACATTTCTGACTTCCTCGATAGCATTTTCCAGCCTATCGTTGAGAATCTTCCCTCCTTCATCAAAGACACCAATCACGCTCTTACAACTTTCTCCTCTATCCGACTCCCAGCAGACCGCTCCTACCATCTTTTCTTGCTGGACGTCTGCTCTCTGTATACCTCTATTCCCCACTCTGATGGTCTCCGAGCTCTTCGGTTTTTTCTGGACCAACGCACTTGCCCTTCTATATCCAATGTCACTCTTCTCCGTCTTGCTGAACTGGTCCTTCAACTGAATTCCTTTGAATTCAATGGTCAGTTTTTTGACCAAATTAGTGGTGTTGCCATGGGAACGAAGATGGGTCCCAGCTATGCCTGTCTATTCATGGGCCACTTGGAGCATCAGATATGGCAACAATACTCCGGTCCTTTCCCTGGGTTTTACCGCAGATATATCGATGATGGCATAGGTCTCACAGATATGTCTGAGACTGATTTACACCGCTTCATCGACTTTGTGAACCACTTTCACCCCACCATCAAGTTCACCTCCCTCGTCTCCACAGTATCTGTCAACTTCCTTGACATTACTATTTCTATCACGTCCTCCGGCCTTAATACCTCAGTATACTACAAGCCGACAGATGCCCACAGCTACCTCCTGTATACCTCTTCTCATCCTCGGGCCTGTCGTGACTCCCTTCCTTTTTCACAACTTCTCCGCCTCCGCCGTTTATGCCAAGACGACGATGACTTCAACTTACGAGCAAATGAGATGTTGGATTTCTTCCGTAACAGACTTTATCCAGAACATGTTCTCACCTCTGCTCTCCAACGTGTGCTCCCCATCTCTCGTCTGGAGGCCCTCAAACCTCACCATAAATCCACTTCGGATAGAGTCAAATTAATCTTGACCCATCACCCTCACAGTACTACTGTCAAACAGATCCTTTTCCTCCACTCCCTATCCTCCAAGCAGAGCCTCTGACCCAAAAAGTATTCAGTGAAGCACCTTTGGTGGCATATAGACGTGACAAGAACTTGAAGGATCTTCTTGTTCACAGCCGTCTCCCAAAGGAGAATGCCACTCACTTTGGCACACTACCCTGTGGTCGGACACGATGCAACACGTGCAAGTATGTCATCTCAACCCAGAAGGTGTCCTTTCCTAAGGCTACGTACACCATCACTAGTAGCTTCACGTGTGAATCGCGCAATGTCATTTATACGATCATATGTAAACGTTGCTGCAAAACCTATATTGGCCAAACAGGCAAACGACTTGGGGACAGATTCAGCCAGCACTTAAATGACATCGCTCAGCAAAAGTCCACACCACTTGCTATACACTTCAATGGCCCTGACCACCATGGTCCCATCGACATCCAGGTCACAGCGATCCGATCCTGCTCCTCTGACACTGCCAGCCGAGAACAGCTTGAGAACCGTCTTATCCACCGCATGGGGTGTCTAAAACCAGCCGGTCTCAACACTTTTCACACCGTTGTCTGAGGTCCCTCTCCTCTCTTGCTCTATTTTACTCTTTCCACTCTTATCCTATTCTTCTATTTGTATGCCATATACATTTTTTTATTTCATATTTATTTATCTCCCACTCATTCTGTCCTCTTCTATTTCCAGTCCCCACTTTTATCACGTTGGGCAGTTTATTGTCCGGTTTCGTTTTTTAGTTTCTTAGTATGCATTGTGTACATCCGGCGGCGGAAGTCACTTTCTGTTCAGCCACGCGGTCATCAACAGACAGCGATTTTGATAGCATTTCGGTTCTTGCCTTCAGGGAAGTACCCAGTTTTTATTTTATTTAGTTTTTATGTGTCCTATCTAGCCTTCACTTTCTTTCCTTTCCTGACGAAGGCCTTGTGGCCGTAACGTAGACTATTTTCTTTGTCTTTTGTCCTCGTAAGACGAATCACCTTTTTTCGATTTTTTTTCAAACCCATCTATTAAGAAGTCATGTCCCAGAATACTTTTACCCCAAACACGATGGGTACACAATAGAATATTCACAGACTCCATGTCTGGCATGAGATGCGGCTTGCATCCTGAACGCTCCTACGTCATCTGGCTTGTTTGGTAACAAGCGCACCCGCAGATTCGCATACACAAAATTGTGCATATACGTGCGCGATAAATGAACTATACATAAAATAACACCCACCTAAGTTGGTGCTTACTCACTTAACAAAAGTAGGACCTGATGACTACTTGAGAATGTTAAGGACTCATAAAGGAGGCAAAAGGAGGCAACAGCTTCCTTACCACCGCCCGCAAAAAATTTAATTCTATTAAATTTTTTCTTTAATTAACGCGGAGAGGTGAATCAAGTTAACAACTATATATATAATAATACATGATAGGTATATTAATCAATAATAAGAGAATGAATGTAAAATCAAATTCAACTCAACTCAACAACAAAATATATGCACAAAAGCATATCATCACCTTGACCAACTTTGGCACAAAGTGGAAGAAATGAAAGAAATTAAAGCATTAAGGATGATTAAATGAAACTAGATGTAACAACAATTTAAAAAAAAAATCATGGTAATACATGAATTTAAATGAAAAGATAAGAATGTATCACGAATGAGAAGTGAAAAAAAAAAAAATAAGAATACGAATACAACACTGGAAGTGATCAACACCCTTATCAGTGTCTACAGATAATTAGTAGCATTACGTAATTACGAATGTTGTATCACTAACTATACTGAGTGATAAGTACTTACTTACTTACTTAGTCGTTCCCCTTCTACCGTGAGGTGTAGAGGTTTGGAAGAGAGAGCGCCAGACCATTCTATCAGCTGTCTTCTTCCTGGCCTGGTTCCATTCTAGTCCTCGGTTTTTCAAAGATTGTCTAATGTTGTCCTCCCAGCGAACTCTGGGTCGTCCTGGAGGTCTGGATCCCTGGCTCTTTGTTTCCCATGCTTGTCGTGGTAGCCGATCTTCTCCCATTCTGCAGACATGGCCAAACCATCTTAGTTGGGACTGTTCTATTTGGGTCTGCAGCGGATGGGATTTCAGGCCTTGACGGATCGTCTGGTTGCGGACCATGTCTCTTCTTGTTACTTCAACCACTTTCCTCAGATACCTCATTTCTGAGGTTTGGATCTGGCTTTTGTGGGTTGTAGTCATTGCCCACGACTCGCATCCATATGTCAAAACTGGGACATAGGTGGAGCGGTATACAGCCATCTTCGTTTTCTTACCAACCTCTTTCTTGCTGAGGAATCCACGATTTATGGCCTGAAAAAGTCTTCCAGCCGCTGCTTTTCGAGTGGCCAACTCTTCTTTGATGCCTCCCTTTCGGTCTATAATAGCTCCGAGATATTTAAAGTGGTCGACCTGCTCCAGGACCTGTTCTCCCAACTTAATCTGATGTCTTCTTTCTTCTCGTGATATCACCATGGATTTTGTTTTAGAGCTGCTTATGACCATCCCTCTCTTCTCCAGCTCTTCCTTCCAGACTTGCAGGTTGGATTGGAGATGTGCCTCTGATTTAGCAATCAGGGCAACATCATCAGCAAATGCCAGCCCCGAAATATAGACCTGTCTCATCTTCCAGTACCCCACTGAATACTTTCTTGTTCTCTCCTTACATGCCTTGATGACATCGTCCATGAGGAGTATGAAAAGATAAGGTGACATGATATCACCTTGTCTTACACCAGTGGTGGTCCTGAACTCTTCTGACTTATGGTTTGCTGTCCTCACATAATTTCTGCAAGACTTGTAGAAGCTCTGTATAGCATGAATCAGAGGTGCTGGAATATTCTTCCTTGCCAAACAGTCCCAAAGTTTGCTCCAGGGGACTCTGTCAAACGCCTTTTCCAGATCTATGAAACAAAGATGGATCTCACTCTTATATTCAAGGGCCTTTTCACTCAGCTGTCTGAGTGTGAAGATTAGGTCTTGAGTACTTCGGTTTGCTCGGAATCCGCACTGGACCTCATCCAATTGTGGCTCAGCTAGGCGTCGGAGTCTCTGCTCTAGGATTCTAGAGTAGATTTTACCAGGGACACTGAGAAGGGATATGCCTCTATGGTTTCCACATTGTCGATTGTCACCCTTTTTGAAAATTGGTGTTATGATGGCAATCTCCCAATCCTTTGGTATGGTCTTGTTGCACCATGCTGCCTGTAGGACCTTTAAGAGTAATAGGTCGCCTGATGTTATACCATCATGCCCTGCTGCTTTGCCCATCTTGATTTTCTCTAGTGCTGCCCTTAGTTCTTCCATCTTTATGTCATCTTCACCATCATTGGTTTTCTCTTCTGTGCTAGTGGTTATCATTTCTGTTGCTTCACCATGCTCACCATCCAGGAGTTCTGAGAAATATTCTTTCCATCTTTCCATTACTTCCTTCGGGGCAGTAAGCAATTTGCCTCGCTTGTCCTTTATAAATTTGAGAGGGCATTGTTTTTCCTTCCTGAGTGATAAGTACCAGATATAATAAATAGTATTAGAATACTTATAATTAATTATATTAAATATTAAACTAATTAACCAAGTTTATTTGCTAAAATCTACTGAATAATGTTTCAGTTAATTAAAATGTCAAAAGTTCTAATCAAGTTCTGAAGATCATGTGTTATCTTCGAAAGCAGTCTATGAAACCCGAAGTTTATTTATAATAGAGTCTAAACACGTATAAATTCCATCTATTCCACTGTGAAAAATTAAGTTCATCACATTATACGAATGTTTATATAAATATTCAATGTATATTTCTTGAGAAAATGGTATAAATTTCCAAAGTTATGTTATTATCAAAGTTATTTATAAGTCACTGTTTTTGTATCATATCGATTCCAATGAATGTTCCAACATTATACACTTGACTGGTAGACACAAAATGTTACTGTTGTAACGAATTATAGTTCAATGATCGTAGTGTTTATAAATGCGACGTTGTATGCGTAGAGTTATCATTCTCTGTAGAGCGTAACAACTCGCTTGATTCACTCGGGCAGCGGGAAAGAATGTCCGCCAAAACATTCTGCGATCCAGGTATTGCCCGTATGGTAAAACAGTATGGCTGCAGGGATATCGCATATCTTGTGGATTTGGCTGACTTGACGTTTTTCGTATTCAAAGCAGTAAGTGCTTTCTGATCAGACTCAACAAAGAAGTGTGATCCAAGGAGATATCGCTGGAGTTTCGTTATCGACCACAGGAACTCTATATTAAAATATTCCTTGTCGAGCACCGAGTCCTTTTGTTCAGTTGACGTAAGTTTCCTCGACACATACAGTACCGGGTGCAAGGTGTCTTCGTATTCCTGGAGTAATACACTTCCAATGCCGTAACTAGACGCGTCGCTGCGTAATATGAAAGGAAGGTTTGCATTGATGATTTTCAGTTTGAATTTGTGAGTTAGTTGTTTAGATCTTTAATGTTGGCTTATCGTCTGCTTTGCTAATTATCATAGTTTTTGTTTTCTCAGTGTTAATGTCCAATCAATATTCGTGACCTAATGCTATTTGCTTGCTTCACAGGTTTTTGCAACTCTTGTGCACTTTCAGCTAACAAAACTGTTTCATCCGCATATCTAAGGTCCTGGCAGTTCATGTATCTGTTTGAAAATGTTCTCTGTATAGACATTAAATAGGCAGTCGGACAGTAGGCAACATTGACTCACTCCTCTTTTTATATTTATATATGGGGAATAATTCTTGCCAGATCTTACTGTAGCAGTTTTTTCCCAATACAAGTTACAGAGTATTCTTATGTCTCTGTTGAGGATTGTTGCATGGTTTGCAAGCATCTGGGTTTGAGCTCGATTCGGATGGTTGCACCATGAAACACCTCGGCTTAATAAATAAATGAAATAGATCGCATATATCGATGCATGACGCGTTATACATGGTAACGACATTCGTTGTGTGGCCTTCTAGCCAAATTTCAGTTTTTCGAATGTGTGGCATGGCCACTTATCCAAAGTG
The DNA here is from genome assembly GCA_024509875.1 of Oreohelix idahoensis. Lineage (NCBI taxonomy): Eukaryota > Metazoa > Mollusca > Gastropoda > Stylommatophora > Oreohelicidae > Oreohelix > Oreohelix idahoensis. The sequence goes on along the minus strand of JAMPIV010003473.1, from coordinate 130,538 downwards.
TTTCGAATGTGGGTCATGGCCACTTATCCAAATTGTATAACCGTCTGTGTTCGGGCTTTTAAGCCGATATAATAATATAGGACCCTTGAGTCTTAAAATATAAGACGGCAATATTAGCCGCAATAATTTATGATTTAACGTAAGTCGTATAATATGAAACGCAGTTAGAATATGTAGTGCTGATTAAGCCTGGCTTTGAATGCCAAAGTAAATTTATATGTTAGACAGTGTATCTAATAGAACTAGCAGAATATTTGATTCTGTATAAATACAAGAATTATGCCAAAAAGTTTTGGTAGAAATATAATCGAACGTTAATTATAACGATAATGTATCGGACAGGCAATGTCGGTGAAATATAGACTCTACGCTATAATGTAACCAGTGCTCTTGATGTGAATTATATTAAGTATTATCTGTGGTTCATAATGGAAGAATGTATCCATATTAAATTATTATGTCGTCAAAAAACTGGTCTTATGCAGTAACGTATTCAAGGTTCCAGTTATGACTGTTTTTATGAAGAATGACCATTAACCTTCAAATGAATACACACGCTGTAACACTGATAATACGAATTGAAACAATATAACACGGTCATTCAAATATATATGTGAACTTTTATTGAAAGCACGTTTAAAAATGCAATTACTTGAAAGAAGTATTAAAAGAATCCATGGTTGTAACCAATATCGATACCGGGTGTAACACAGAACAGAAGATCAAATAATTGTACGAAACATAATACTAGACTAACCCATTTAAATCAGTGAAAAGCCCATAACATATTGGTGTCAGAAGTTAACGAAATATCTTCTACCACCCGATTTTATCAAGTATCGAAAGAAAATCAGGTTGACAATGGAACTTCAATCGCGAAATATTCCTCCAAGACAAGCTGGCAACTCTAATGCGCATGTCAGTACTCTGACGTCAGAATGTCAATTCAGTCTCCAGAAACGGCCGCAACTTTGAAAAAATTCTATCTACATCAACAGCCAGAAGCTGCAACTTTGAGAAGATTCTATCTGCATCAACAGCCAGAAGCTGCAACGCTATAACAGGTCTCCATCAATGGCCAGAAGCCGCAACGCTGATCTGAAATCAACATTTCGACAGTCATTAGTAGGCTGAATCAATCGTTTCACGCAGTCGTGCCATCAAGTTCAAGGTCGTGATATCAGCTGTGTTCCAGTGTCGATTTGAACTGTACCAGAGACTTGCATTTTGGTCAGGGGTGTTTATCACAATGACAGGAGTGGAAATAAGATAAGTCCTTGAATGTATTAGGGCGCTAACACTTTATCCTGTTCATATAGGTCTAGCTTTGGCCTTCAGTCCATCGTCATCTCGCTTTACTTTTCGCTCTATCATTTTATGTGTTCACAATTTATATCTATTCGTATATTCAGGGTGGCTGGTTAGGGCTTGCTATTGCCTGTGATTTTCTTAGAAAAAATTCAGGGAATTGCAACGACTGTTAGGGTTTCGGTGTTTGTATTTGCGGACTGAAGGACTAACAATTAATTCGTTACAGAAGTCTCGCTTCAGTTTGCAAAACGAACCATTTTTCGTGCTTTTGCTGTGACGTCACGTCGGTCGTCATTTTTAATTTGCATGACCTAATTTCAGTCCTGTGTATAATTTTATACGTTTGTGATCTAAACTCTTGTCTTCTCGTACATGTAATGAAGACTTGTATTGTTTATTATTGTAGTGTTATTTTAACGTTTTCTTTTTTCTGAAGTAATATGTCTGAGTCTTCCTTATTTGCTTTATATTTGTTACGTGGTGTCGTATAATTGGAAATATCACTTCACTGTATTTCATTTTCTTGTGCCTTCCATTGTCCATTGTCACCTGTGCTCGTCTCTAGTTTATATTGAAGAGCATATTTACATTAATTGAGTTTATATAGTAGTTGTATATTTTAGGATAACTAATATACTATTATAAGTTAATTAGAAACCTACAACCATGTCTACATTAGAAGAATGTATTAACATTGGTAAGAGTTTAGGTAAATCGGGCACTGAGCTTGAAGAATATGCTGAGACTAAGTATGAGAAACACTTAGCTCATCTTGAAAGAATTGAACAGCACGAATCTGTTAAGCGGGCAGATGAACTCAGGAAATTTGAGCTGGCCCAAGAAAAAGAACTGAAAGAAAAAGAAATGTCTCTCAAATTGGAGTTGGAACGGATAAATTTAGAACAAAAAAATTAAGATAGAGAACAAAAGGATAAGGAAAGAGAGTTAGAGAAAGAGAAAATGGAATTACGAAGAATGGAACTTCTTTAATTAGATCAAGCTCATAGAAATGCTATGGAGCTTGAAGCATTAAGACTGAATGCAGAAAAAGAAAAAGCTTTAGAATTGGCTAAATTGCAGTCTGATCATTCTAAGACTTCAGCAGGTTCAACTGTGCTCTATCCTAAGCTGAAGATGCCTCATTTCGATCAGAATCGCGACTGTGTGGACTCTTTCTTGTCTAGGTTCATCATGAAGGTAACAGGTTTAAATGTACCTAAAGAAAGATGGAGTAGTCTCTTAGTTGATTTTTTTGACTGGGGACTCACTCCAATGTTTCATGAATCTGGATGAGAAAAGCAGAAACGATTTTGATGTCGTAAAAGAAACAATCAGTCGGCGTCTGTGGCCTAATGGATATGAACGCAGTTTCATAATCCAGATATACCAGGTTCGAAACCTGCTGCAGGCGGTTTGGTAGCAGATCGCTTTGTGTGGATTTTTAACAATGGTATAAGCGCCGTACCATTCAGAAAGCAATGGCAAACTACTGAATGAAATAATTGCCTAGAAAAATCACAAACAGCCAATAAAAGCTGGGGTTGATTGCCACGTCCTGTAAAGGATAAGCAACTAACTTTTTAAAAGAAACACTTCTTAGACGTTTCCAGTTAACTGAATCTGGATTTCGTGATCGTTTCCATACGGCTAAGCCAAGTAAGGATGCTGACTTTGGTGAATTTGTTGCATCTATTAAGCATTTCTTTAGCAGGTGGATTGATTTATCTGGCATTAACAAAACTTATGATGGTTTAATGGATCTCATGTTACGAGATAAGGTTCTATCTTCATGTAGTCATGAACTGGAGTCATTTTTACAGGAAAGACACCCAAACTCCATTGAAGAATATGAAAAATTAGGTAGACAATTTATAACAGCACATCCAAACAAGGATGTCAACCGATCTTCTCCTCGAGATCCTATGTCTGCGTGCGTAGCTTACCACGATCATAGATCTTACGATCACCGACCTCGATCAAAGAGCATTGACGGACGTTATCGTCCCGATTTTCGGCAATCTGGTAGAGGGTTTTACAACTTCCCTCGTCATCGCTCGCCTTCAAATTTTTACCGTCGAGGTTATCGAGGTTACTCACCTCATGATCGTGGGTATCACAAAGGCAGAGATCGTAATGATTATCACAGAGATTATCACAGAGACTACAATGAACAAAGATCATCATATAGTAAGGATTCCAAGAATGATGATTCTACAGATTTTTATTATGATAAGAAGAAGTCGTTCAATAAAAAGTCAAGTCATTTCAGATCTCCTTCCAAAAATAAAGGTAAACATAAACACACAAATGCCTGTACGGACAATAAAAATGATGATAAAGATGGAATTAATCATGCTAATGTATGTGCTGTCAAAGATGACACATGTTATGTTTGTCAGTCACAACGTGTATCAGAGACTAAAACTACACTTAGTTGTGCTCACACCATTCCTGCAATGTCAGCGTGTGAGAACTTGGGACGTCTCACACTACATACAGGATTTTTGTATGGACAGAAAGTAACAGTTTTAAGGGACAGCGGTTGTACCACGGTCGGGATACGTAAATCGCTCATTGATCCCTCTGCATTCACAGGTAAATCTGTTAAGTGTGTCCGTTTTGGAGGGAATGTAGAATGGTTCCCGGTGGCACGGGTCCATATTGATACACCATTCTATATTGGCACTGTGTATGCTTGTGGATTGAGAGCACCTATAGCTGAGATAATTTTGGGAAATATACCAGGGGTTAAAGATTGCACTCCTGATGAGATTGCAATGTGGGTTGAATCACACCCACTGGTGGCGAATGCTGTTGTAACTAGGGCACAGCAGTTAGCTACAGACATGGCTACACCACCTACTCCTGTTACAGATAAAATCATATCTCATGGTGTTATTTCTAATACCCCAACTGTTATTGCTGGTACATGTGTTGGAATGGATGTTTTTAACAAAATTCAATTACGTGAAAAGGTGTCACATGACAATAAAACTCATGGTAGTCGTGATAAGCAGGTTTCACCTAATGGTGAAGTGATCAACAATGATCAATATAATAACTTGACAGTTTTTAGCTGTACTGCTGTTGGAATAGGTTATGAGGACACTCATGATTGTCAGGCCTTTACGACATGTCCTAACCATCAGGTTCTATCCAATGGGGATGAGTTACGACATACTAAATCTACGCATTTGGGAGTTGTTAATACTCGTCCAGATAATCGCAGGTTTAACCACGATATTCACACTGTTGCGACATGCAAGGAACATAAGAATACGTTCGTGCGCTTAACTCGCACAACATATAATAGTGTAAATGGTTCTCGGGCTCAGTTTCGTCCTGGCCGAGATATATTCCACCAAATCGCACTGTCATGATGCGTAATTTACCTTCTGGTGTTACTTGGTATACATTTAGAAAATTTTTTCAACGTATCGGAGATGTTGAATTTGTTCGTATGTTTACACTTCAACATTCTTCTCACCAACTAGCGTTTGTTCGCTTTTCGAGGTATTATGATGCTCGGAAGGCTGTAAAATTCAAAAATGGTTCTCGGTTTGCACACCATTATTTAGACGTGCAAATCCCACGCAATTCTACACCACGCACTTTGTAGTTGCATTGGACTATTTGTTTTCTTCTGTCTTTGGATGTTTTGTTCTTCTATACATCCATAGTTTAGTGTGCTATTTCTTATATCTCTGTGCACATGATATTTTATTTCAGTAATATCAACATTACTTTCATTTAGTATATTTGCTTTGATTATATCTGTCATCATTGATACGTGTATTATTTTGTACTCGGATCGCAATGGCGCTTTGGTAAGACTAAAGGATTTATTCTCGTCTCCACTTATCTTATTGTTGCCAAACCTATCTTATTGTTGCCAAACCTACACATTGCATTTGTAATTCATAGATGCGTAAAATTACGGCATCGGGAGCATCATCCCACTTACTTTCATCACAACCAGAACTATGCGGAACGCGAGAATTCACCGTTAGTACCTGCTACTCCAAGAGTTCTCGTTTACAATATTGCCAATCTCTGGAACGGACAACAACCTCGCCGATCTTTTATCACGGAATTATTCCGGACAGGATGGGAATTGACTTTACTACTACTATATTCTATGACAAACGTTGATATTAATGATGTTCACATAATTATAATTCTTATATGTTAATATAATATTCATAGATTGCGTACGGGTACGTCGTCTCCACCACTCTCACACGTGCCACAAGTGTCACGTTTGAGATCGAGGGGGATGATTTTGAGGATTGTTGCATGGTTTGCAAGCATCTGGGTTTGAGCTCAATTCGGATGGTTGCACCATGAAAGACCTCGGCTGAATAAATAAATGAAATAGATCGCATATGTCGATGCATGACGCGTTAGACATAGCAACGACTTTCGTTGTGTGGCCTTCGAGCCAAATGACAGTGTTTCGAATGTGTGGCATGGCCACTTATCCAAAGTGTATAACCGTCTGTGTTCGGGCTTTTAAGCCGATATAATAATATAGGACCCTTGAGTCTTAAAATATAAGACGGCAATATTAGTCGCAATAATTTATGATTTAACGTAAGTCGTAAAATATGAAACGCAGTTAGAATATGTAGTGCAGATTAAGCCTGGCTTTGAATGCCAAAGTAAATTTATATATTAGACAGTGTATCTAATAGAACTAGCAGAATATTTGATTCTGTATAAATACAAGAATTATGCCAAACAGCTTTGGTGGAAATATAATCGAACGTTAATTATAACGATAATGTATCGGACAGGGAATGTCGGTGAAATACAGACTCTGCGCTATAATGTATCCAGCGCTCTTGATGTGAATTATATTAAGTATTATCTGTGGTTCATAATGGGAAAATGTATCCATATTAAATTATTATGTCGTAAAAAAACTGGTCTTATGCAGTAACGTATTTAAAATTCCAGTTATGACTGTTTTTATGAAGAATGACCATTGACCTTCAAATGAATACACACGCTGTCACATTGATAATACAAAATGAAGCAATATAACACGGTCATTCAAATATATATGAACTTTTATTGAAAGCACGTTTAAAAATGCAATTACTTGAAAGAAGTATTAAAAGAATCCATGGTTGTAACCAATATCGATACCGGGTGTAACACAGAACAGAAGATCAAATAATTGTACGAAACATAATACCTAGACTAACCCATTTAAATCAGTGAAAAGCCCATAACAGTCTCTTCCATCAATACATACGTCTTTAAGGCATTCAATTATATTCTCATGCTGGACTCTCTCAAAAGCCTTCTTATAGTCAATAAAACACATGTAAATAATTTTGGACTTCTATATATTTTTCTGCTAATATTCTTATACAAAATATTGCTTTTCTTGTTCCGCTGTTCCTTCAGAAACCAAACTGTTCTTCCTGGACTTCATTGTCTACCTTATTTTTTAATTCTCCCCCTATATGATCTTAAGCAATCTTTTAATTGTGTGACTCATCAGGCTGATTGTTCTGAAGTCTGAACATTCTGTTCCATTCGGTTTTTTGGGCAATGTTATAAAGAGTGACGTTTTCAGATCGCGTGGTATGTACTCGTATATATCGTTGCATAGGTCCGTGATTATATGTATACCAAAACTCTCCAGGACATCTATCATTTCTATTTTTATGTTGTCCATGCCTGATGATTTTCCTTTCTGTATCATATTTATTTCTTTCTGTCCTTCTTATTTGAGAATTTTGGGGCCTTCATTAGAATCTGTCGATGTTGTATTGCCACTGTTCTTTTACATATTCTGCCCATCTTTTTTAAATGTCTTTCTCATCAAGTAAAATAATGCCATTCTTATTTTTGATATATCCTCCTCCTTGAGCAATCCTTGAATTATTTGACACTTTATTTATAGCTTCATGCATATCCCTTGGCGTGTACTTAGCTTCCACGTCTTCTACTTTCTTGCATCTATTCTTTATCCACTGTTCTTTTGCCTGTCTACATATAGTAAGTATCTCTTTGTTTTTTTGTTTTATATTCGAGCGTGATTTTTGCTATCTTTCGTTCTGCCATCTTGTTTAAGATATGGGTTGTTATCCAAATGTGATTGTTTTTAAAGTCCTTTTTTGGTAAATCGTTATTTACTGATCTTAAGCTTATTTTTTTAGACATTTCCATTTTAAAGTTAATTTTTCTTTTGAGTTTTCTCTTCTGTATTGTTCCAAGCTTTCTGTCAGTCAGTAGATTTTCGTACTTATTTTTTACCTGGATAAGATATTTATGTTTTATATCTGATTATTTCAAAGCTAATATTTCTACACCGTGTTCCTTATTTCTTCTGCTTTCTATTATTTTCAGTCTTTTATGTATTTTTATTACCAATGGATTGTGATCTGAATTTACATCAGCTCCAGTATATGGCTTTGCACTTTTGCACTTGTAACAATGTTTCTGAATCTGTTATTGATCATAATAAATTCAGTCGGATTTCTTGTTATGTTTCCTGGGCTTGTCCATGTGTATAATTTTCTTAAATGGTGTTCAAGAAAGGTGTTACTTATAACCAGTTGGTTTTCTCCTCAGAACTAGATACGCCTGTCTCCTCTATGGTTTCTTTTCACCAATCCATATTGTTCTACTATTTTCTTATATCTTCCTTTTCCTATTTTTTGCATCCATGTCTCCCACTGCTATCAACACATTTGTGTATTTTACTGGTTTAAATATTTTGTAATTCTTCATAGTACTGCTCTATTTCTTCTTTATTGTGTTCTTTTGTTGGCGCATAAGTTTGTAAAATTGCGATGTCAAATGATTTTGCTGTCATTTATTGTCACCTTATTGGTCGTTCTCTTTTGCGTATATTCTCTCTCTTTCTCTCTCTCTCTCTCTCTCTCTCTCTCTCTCTCTCTCTCTCTCTCTCTCTCTCTCTCTGCCATTATCTATTTATTTCTCATTTTCGGAGCACAAAAAATCCGCGCTCCAGTCACTGTTTATGTTTTCACACTCCAATTCGTGTTAGATCAAGGCGTCATTGGCCATCCTTAAGGATTAATTGTTATCGCTTAAGTGAGTGTACTAGATTGACTTCAGGCGTGAATTGTTTGTTTACGGTTGCGCAACCATTTTCGTACAGACTAGTCAATCGGGGAGTGTCGCTACAGTGTTCATACAAGCGACTAGGAGTGTCTGATTAGTGACACAATCACTTCCTCGAAGTTACTTGTGATGATAATTACAGATAATATCAATCTGGCGAGACATTTGAAGAGTGAACTTGTAAATGTGATAATACTGACGGAAACCCTACTACCTTACATGGAAAGTGACTTTTGAAATTCACATCTTATGTGTCACGCATAATTTTTCCACGAGGAAGTGTGAGGATAACCCCATCATAACACGCGTGGTTGAAAGCTAGTGGCTGGCATTCGAAATGTAGAATTACTACACTCCTGATTGGAGCCTTGTCAAATAGTAACAATAATGTGCGTGGGCCGAAAGTTGCAATATAATCTGGCACTATGGCCGGTCTAGGGCACTGTGAAATTCAACTTGTCAAGAAGACAGCCAGACAAGGCAGAGTAAGGAATAGAATCTGGACTCCACTTTAAAGGACTGGACAGCGTGTTTGAGCATCTTGTGGACGTGTATCCCAAGAAAACTCTAATTTCATTAATACGGAAAGTCCAGAATCCTAGAAACCTGAACACTAAATCATAGTGGAATTCTATTTGCAAAGTAATACCCCAGACCACGTGTAAGAGGCATCTTAAATAAGTTGCTTTAACTATTTATCTTAGCCAGAAGTAAGTCTGTATTCCCAAAGAAATTTGGGTCAGTAGTACCAATTGGTGACGTTATGTGTTGAACAAGTGAGTGCTATAAGTGGCCTTCAGTCAAAGCTAGACACCATCATCAGATGGGTCTTGAAGCCACTGGATTAGCTTTGTAATTACTCTTTGATACTTCTTGGAACGGGTTATCGTGACGAGAGTGAACCAGTCTATAATCTGCAAAGAACCAAGCATAGGCTGGAGCAGAAACCAACCGACAATCTTACTGGCATCTAAGTACAAATTAAAATCTGCCATTTGAACTTTCCCAAAAAGAAAATTCCCTTAACTAACCATAACATAACCTGTGATGAGCTGTTAAAGAATTATTCGTTTTTACATTTGAAATATAATTTATTATTAAATTTATTATCTCTATACATATACAAATGTATAGATTATTTAATCATTTTGAGTGTACTGCACCCGTATGCCTCAGTCATTTTAAAATACACTTAAACAAAGTTATTAAATTAATATTTCCCTGAATTAAATCAGGTAGGGGGGCTTGAAGATCGAGGTTTGGCCATTGTTGAACCATCAATGTTAAGTAAGGGGAGTAAATTCCATGAGCAGGAACACTCGTCATGACGTACTTCCTTACTCATTAGAGAGTTTGCCTCTTCCCTGTTGTTATGTACAGTAGATTACTTCCCAGGGGCCCAGGAGTTCTCTACATAACTATTATTTTCTTTATGTTGTGCCTCCACTGTGTTCAGTAGGATTTTGCATGGTGAGGCCCCAATCTCTTCTACGGTGGCCAGCCGTTATCTATTTCTATGTCCTGATACGCCTTTATTGTGCCAAACACTTTACTATTTCGCTTCGTGAGACGTTGATCTTTTAAGATTCCCCCGCCTCACTCACCGTCTCAGTCTGTGTTTAATAGGGATGAACATTGCCTTAAGAAGGGTTACTCCTTCACTTACGTAGTTTAGCCAATTAGCCAAGACTGTTGCCCGGGATGGGGCCACCGCCGTACACAAGCGGTATCCAAATCTAATATTAGTCGCCTTGTAAGATATGCCTGATGGGGACAGTAGTTCTATGCTTTCTTTGGTCTCTTTAGATACCCTCGGGAACAACACGGGCACGTAGAACACTTACATCAGAAGCAGATAGAGGAACAAATAGAAGGCAGAGCATCCAGGTCACACAAACAAAAGATGCATATTATCAGATCAGCAGAAGAGAGCAAGTGGGCATCAGACTCCGCACGGGCCACAACAGATTGGGATACCATCTATTCAATAAGCTAAAGACAGGAACAACCGATGAGTGTAATTGTGGCACCAATAAAATAACTGCTGAACGTCTGCCAGAAAGATGCCCAACATACGATGAACAGAGAAAGCACACATGGCCGTCACCAGCGCCATTCCTGGAAAAAATAACTTTGTGGAGATACAAATAACCTCAAGCTTACCACGGCTTTCTTTGAAAATATTCAAGCTGATGTTTGAGAGTGTACGAAGAATACTTACATGGACGAAACTACGTAGTGAAGATTACGTATATAAATTTAAATACTAGTAGATAGAATATTAATTCATTCATTTTCATTTGCGCTTCTAACATAGCATTGCGCCCCACAATTCCAGCTAGTCACCTTTCAGAAAGCCTGCACCAAACATTTATTTGCGCCCACAGCATCGGTTTCTGTTGCAATTTGTTTTACATGAAGAATATTACATGAATTAAAATGGTATAAAGAGATTATACAAAAACGAATGGCTATTAAAAAACACGCCGAGCTGTAAAGGAAAATAGCACTGCTCTTAGTACAGCTTTATTCTATCTCCACTTCAGCTTGTTTTGAGAAAAACGCGTTTAAAGTTTTTAGGTTACTAGTTGAAAAGGAGGATATATCACATTAAAATGAAATTTTTCATGAGGATCTAAAGAGTTAACTGTAAGATATTGTGTAGGATGATAGATTAAACTATTTTATATCAAAATATGACATCAGGTCAATTTTGGCCAAAAGTGGAGATAGAATAATGCAGTAGTGATGCGACATCATATTATGATGGGCCTGATCTAAGATGAACTAAAGAGATGTTCGTGTTGATCGCTTTCCACAAGTCTCCCGTACTTTTGAAGACGGCCTTGACAGAGTCTCTTTGTTCACTGCCGTTACCTACCTTTATTCAAGAACAAAGTCAGACACTCATTTACAACTGGGTACATTGGAACGCGACGCTTCCTGGTTTCGAAGTCCAGGCCTCGAATAGCAAGCGTTCAAACCACTCTAAAGTAATTTTACTGTCACACCAAAAAAAAAAAAAAAAAAAAAATAGTTAACATATTGTCCAGCATGTCTGCCTCAAAACAAAACACACATTGTAATTTTAAAGAACCATTGCCTGCTGTAAAATTAAAGACTCACTGGTCGTCAAATGTTAAGATGTTAAGGATTCTCATATAAGAAGTTGTTTAAAAAAAAAAGATAAAGGTAGCCCCATTGCAGATACTGCCGTAAGGGAGTGAAGTGTTAGAGACTTCACTTTACTAGGTCTAGCTTCGAGAGGTGGGGTGACCAGATCCCTTCCTCGCTGCCTTTGCCTTCCCTAGCTCAAGAGCAGTCAGGTACCCGTATACAGATAAGTAGACTTGAGCGTGACGCCACTGTGATTCGAACCCTGTACCTTTGACGCGAGAGGCCAGCACTCTAACCACTTTGCCAATCGAACGCCTAAGAAGTAATTAGGATTACAATGATGGTTTTGCAGGATACGGTCTTAAGACTGTCAGTAGAACTTGCACATTAATCCAGTGTCTATGCACAGAGTTATACACCTTTAAATTATCATATATATATATAAAATCCCAGCTTTTTCTGTCACTAACGCTAAGGGATGCAACTTTGGTTGAAAGTTAGACATTAAATGTATTGTCTCCCTTACGTGTACTCTCCCGAAAATAGTAACACTTACCAAAGAACAATGCACAAATGACGGTGTGCAGGAAAAATATATTTATAGAATGTGTGATCCCGTATACACACAATGGGATCCTCGCTGCTGTTACGTAGTTCGTGTATTGTGGTGATGCACAGTGGTTGTTTTTTAAATACTTTTGAATATGTAAAATTGCCGTTAGGTATTGGTGCTTTTGAATTTGATTCCCGTCTTATGACGGGCTTTTACACTAGTATTGTAATAAAAATCATCATCACTTTCCTTTTAGCTGCTTACGGAACATGGAACCACCACTGAACTGGCCCCTTACGCAGTGGCGTCACTAGGGTCGGTGTCACCCAGTGCGGTAACTCACGGTGTCACCCCCATGGACCTCCTCCCGTACCAGACCATACAGAATCCTTAGTAATGTTTTTTGTACTAATATTACTCGTAAATCGTAATTCCCGTATATCACTGAATGTAATGGCAATAGTAGTGACATAAACAACTAGCAAATTTAAAATAGAGTTTTAGCCTTGTAGGTATCATGATACAGTACATGTAAGCTGCGCTTACGAGAAATGTTTTTGTGGTTATAACTAACAACACGGATATTTTTATAAAAAATAATAAATTTCTGCTGAAACACTGCACAACAATTTTATAGACAGTCATTTTGGTGTCACCCCCTCCGATGATGTCACTTGGTGCGGTCTGCACCCCTCGCACCTCCCTAGTGGCGCCACTGCCCTTATGGGAAACCTGCGCCAAGGATTCACATGCTCTTATATCAGTAGTACAAGTATCTGTAACAATTTGATTTTACATGATGAAGTTGCCAACATAAACACAACCTCATATTAGTCACTTTGCATGACATGCCTAAGTGAGCAGTCGTCATATTCGTTCTGTTTTCTTTTCAAAGACCCCGGAACTTACACGGGGCCACATTTACATAATACAGCAGACGATATCCATACACTATGGTTAATCTGGACTGGAAAAATTAGGTGGACTTTTGTCCCACAATTAGAGTACTTGGAATCTGTTATCCGCAGAAGTGTACAATAATCTTGTGGGAACATAACATAACTAATGTTACCACTGATGAGGCTGATTCTCAAGAGCGCCGAAGTTTTCATTGAAAGTTCTAAGCTGTATACACAGCGCCCACAGTTCACTGTTAAGGATGTTCACAGTTAAGGGTGTTCACATTAATGGAGTAAAAAGTTCAGTCCTATGGGAACTAAAAGTGACGAAAGTCTAGATGTTGTCACGTGCTGGCCTTCAAAGCATGTATACACTGCTTAGACAGCGCATGGAAGATGATCGCATCCCGACAGATATCTTCTGCGGACAATTGGCACATAGCAAAAGAACAGCTGAGGTTCAAACATGAGTGCAGGAGGGACATGAGAGCACTGGACATAAATCCAGCAACCTGGTAGGATGAAACTGCCGATCGAACCAAGTGGCGATGCTCTCTATGGCGCCACCTCAGAATGGACGAAAAGAGGCTCTCACGGCAAGCAGAAGAGAGGAGAAAACGTCGAAATGAACACCAGGAAAATAAGCAGCTGAGGGCTGTCACCTCAGGGGCGCATTCCCATAATCAATTATGACTGAAGGGGCTATTATTATTATTATTGGAACTACGAAGGTAAAAGTCATAATATGACATCCCTCTTAAACAAAATAGTAGCAAGGATAGAATCTCCTCCGTAGTTGACACAGTTCTTAAGACCGATGTTGTGACAGTGAGGCTTGTTACCCAGGCATTATACATGCCAGTGAGATAGGTCATACATTTTTAGTAGACCAATCAAAATCATTGACGGTGACAAGGGCCCACAACACCTGTCGGGTTAAGAGGTTAATATTATCATTAGGGGAGTTCCATCTAAACGACCTCAAGGAAGGGTGTGTTTTCTAAGTGTGAGCTGAAGAGAAGCCATGTTTGAGCTGTCTCAACTTTCGGGGAACCACAAAGACAAGTTTTAAGTTGAAGTTCTTAAAGTATTTCGGAAAGAAGCATTACTGTGTGTAGACTTTAATGATATCGTTTTTTTTCACAACAGAATATAAGCGGTAGCTATATTTCTGTACAAGGAGGAAAGACTATGTTGAGTAGTAACCCATGTAAGTACTGTGTATTTCAATCCCCAGATAGGATTTGATTTAGGTTAAAGGAAGAAAACCAAGAAAACAGTCACAGATGTATATGAGGACTCATCATCTGAAGAAAATAGTAATGCAGATTGGTCGAATGATTTGAATGGAAAAAATTACTACACAGAAGTACACCACTATATCACCTTAACACCATCAATCCGAGAGAAGAACGAACCTGCTACATTCCACAAGAATCTACATCTCTAGCGGGAAGCTAGTAATAACACTTGATGGACATTTATTAAAAGAAGATATTTATAAAAAGAAGATACAACTCACACGGTCACATATAACCCTTATTTGGTACCGTGCCCAACTCAACTAGGAGCACACGGTCACAACGTAGAGGAAGTGGAATATCCACCACAACTGGGTTGCGCTTTTTCTGCTCAGATTGTTCAGGAACGGGATCCAATATAACCTCGATTGGCACGGTAACAATAACCACAAAGCTGACTGCTACTCTACTAATCTGTTTCAGAATGGCTTTTTCGAGCTAATACGTTCTGGTAACAATACGACTATTGTGGACTTTTCTTAAGATATTTCTACGAACCATCTGATTCTGGCACCTCCTAACAATGAGGTTGTTGTCAAGTCTGGCTTGATAAATAATACACCCGGCGGTATGTACAATATGCGTATGAAACCAAGCGTTGTCTTTAGATGAAAAGTTTCTAACAAAGACTGCATCCCCGACATTAAACTTAGAAGATTCCCTCCCATTTAAAGCGACTCCAAGTCTGCCAGAGTATCAGAAATGACAATAGATTTTTTACGTTGTTGATTATGCAGGTATTTTACAGGTGATTTTTTCTGCCAACAGGATTTGTTCTGTAAGAGAATAATAATTCATCCTGTGCACGATTGTTGTCTATTTCCTCCACTATAATTTTGTTCACTGCAGACTTGAAAGTGAGAACAGTGTGTTTTGCTTCTTCCTTAGAAGTAGAATGGAATGCAGCTGCTTTAATGCGTAAGGCTAAACGTCTGAACCTCTTGTGAATTAAACTGGGTTCCGTTATCTGATACCAATAGTTACGTGGAAAAACTTCATGCCGAAAAGTCTTATCTGGTGTGCGGATTGTCGCTTCTGTAGAAATAGACATCACTGATGTAAAGGTACGTTGATTAGGCGTCAACAGCGATAAACCAGTATTCATCCATAAACAGTATAGTCTAAACTGATTCTTTCCTACCGCCGTTCTGTTTAGGGCCATGCTTGGTATCTGTAACGTGAACTAGCATTGTTTGCTTAATTTGATTTTCTTTCTTGTTGAGACTTAATATCAACATTTATCCGATGCCACCTGAGCCCATAACAATAAGGAACCAGAAGCTGGAACAGACACATTTACATACCTAGGATGCATAGTAACACCAGACAGTGGAACAAGCAAAGACATCAAGAACAGACTGAATAAAGTGAGAACAGTCTTTGCTAGTCTCAACAACATCTGGAAGTCTTCCCAGTACTGCACAAACACCAAATTAAGATTATATGAGAGCTGTGTACTTTATGTGCTTCTCTATGGTGCAGAATGCTGGAGAGTAGCAGAGAAAGAAATGTCGAAACTGTCCCTTTTCCACACAATCTGCCTAAGGAAAATTCTCCGAATCTTTTGGCCGAATACTACCACTAACCAAGAACTACTTACTCGGAGTAACCAAGAGGACATGCACACCATCATAGCTGGCAGACGCTACAGTTGGGTTGGCCTCGTCTTCAGAAGAAACCCCGATGCCATCACAAGAACAGCTATGCTACGGACGCCCGAAGGAAAACGAAAGAGAGACCGACCAAAAACAACTTGGCGGAGAACTGTGGAGGCCGAGATGCAAAGAATGAACCAGAGATGAGGCACTGTACGAAGGATAGCCGTCGACAGAACAAAGTGGAAGCAGTTTGTTACTGCCCTACAAGACGCCACCAGGCATGATGGCCACTGACTGTTTTAACAGTCGGCGACTAAGGATCAAAGAAGAATTAAGAAGAAGACCAGCAGTGTCATCTTGCTACGTGCTTTATATGTCTATGTGTTTTTAATTGTCCTTGAGATAATACGGCGTTAACATTTTCTTTTCAAGTGAAAGGGGAGTGAGGACAATGGCTTTGTAAATCAACAGGGTTAAGCGATTATCAAAACATGGATAGCATCGTCTCTCCGAGAAAGTCTGGTAAACTTTGCAGTACATACTATTTTTTAGCTGTGCTGCGTACTGAATCATTAGCTGTCACAGTTTCAGCTGAGCGAGAGTCCACTAGATGGTCTTTGATAGTGTGTCACAGTTTCAGCTGAGTGAGAGTCCACTAGATAGTCTTTGATAGTGTCAACGCTTTCTATTGTGGCACTGGGTGGGGGAGGGGGGGGGGGGAAATCGGAGTGGCTAAGAGGTATGGCGTCCGCCTCTGATTCTAAGGGTACCAGGTTCGGTTCCCAGAAAAAGGAATTTATTTTATTGAATTTTTTTCAGAATAGTGGGTCCTAATGATGGCATACTTCCCTTCCCCCTGTTCTCATGGGTAACGAGATCGGATGCTGTAATGAAGTCTGACTCATATCTCGGCATCATTCAAAAATTATCACCGTACAAACCCCGTGGATGTAACTAACCAATGAAAACCCAGCTTGGTATAAATAGTGTCGGAAGATCGCCAGCCATGGAGGAAACGAAAGTGTAGATGTTAAGGATATTTTCGGAAGGCAGTGTGCAACTAATCATGGAATACTTAGATAAAGAAGGACCCAATTCGATAATAGGGATCATTAGCTTTAGGCAGATAGCAATAGATTCACTGGATGTGCTGTAGAGCCGAAGTTATTATGAATAGAAATTAGTGGAACATGAACCATGTTGTGTTTTTCCATGTTTCGGCTGCTCCAGTGAATAGTCGGATAAAATATAGGATAACATGGATTTACTATTGCTACCTATCACTTTGCTCACAGGCTGGTAATTCATCGCTGTGCGCAATGGAGCAGAACGCAAATACGCTCCGATTGTAAAAGCGTGCGAGTTGTGGTATGTGTGTGACACAGGTATTTAGTGTATGACGTGGACCGGGTCTTCTGCGGGGGGAACGAAGGTGATCGTTAGGACAGTTGTGTCTGGCTGGTGTTTTTCGAAGTGTATGTATTTTTATGTGAGAGCGACAGACCAGTGTTTATTGTTATAAAATATTTCAGAGTCAGGATAATTGACTCAATTCATTAAGAATGTGTGCCTGATTATGTGTGGCTTAAGGAGATGGACAGTAAGTGATTTGAATCAATACGGATTTGTAAAGCATGAAGGCGTTGTAGATGATACATAGACATTCTGAATTTAAACCGGCACAACGACATTATTGCTTATGGCTGCTACTGATCACATTTGTATTACTAGTGTAACGTCATATCATCATATGCTCTCAAAAGAAGTGAAGTACACTTATGTTGTATTGTGACATATTAAATGTGATAAAACGTACAACAAGCTGTTGATCAAGATCATTCAAGTTGGCCATTCCGTACGTTACTGTTGAGACTGTTGTCTATTATATCAAAATATCTTACAAGACCAGTGCAGCACATTAATATACTCGTTACCCAATAGCCTTCAATAAGTATAAGGTAACAGTATAAAGTGGTGGCCAGTATACACGGGATTTCGTTCTACCCACAAGATTTTATCAAATGATACTACTGTCCCTAGCCACATCGACGAATTTTACAGTATCGGAAAGCAATAGAAATTTCTGCGCAACCTATGCCAACCGGTTTTCTTCAAACTAGGGCCGGCAAGAAGAAACTTAAAGAGTAAACAGCACACTTCAATCATAATATTTGCTGAACTTTACCAATAGAAGTTCGTATTTTCTTCATCAACATTTTTGAGACGAAAGTTATCATCACTCTACGCAGTTCCAGGTTGGATTCGTCAGGAAAAATTAAAGTAATCAAACAACATTTCTGCAGTCAAGACAAAGCACAGTCATTCAACCAGTGAAACAAGATGGATAGTTCTACATGTGGGAGCAATCTGCATCAATGAAATTTCGCTCTACCTATTGCATATGTTGGAGGCAACAATACTGTCACGTGCATTTATACTTCGGAGGAAGGATCATAAAAAGATAAGTGGACTAGTTTGTTGTAGCCTTAGTCTTACACAATTCTATAGTAGAGCCTTTTTGTTTATCTGTTTTATGTTTGTTGGGGGTTTGTGGGACCTTGATAAGCAGAATTACATCTCATCTTCGGACGGGTCTGCAATCAAGGGTGTCAGTAGAGAAATTTATGTAATATTTTCTCAAAGAGGCCCGGCTCAAAATGCTGTGTGGAAAGCGCTCTTTGTGAATATACTATATTTACTTTAGGTTATAGACGTGCTGTCCTGTTTTTTCACTGTTGTTTGTATTTGTCAGTTGTTGTTTTTTTAATTCAGTTTTTCTGCATTTTTGTACGTTTATTGTTGGTCTTCTCTAGCTATCATTATGTTGATATATGGATTTTTGTTGTAAATTCGTCTTGTCTAGTCTAACCTTATAGTGTAAGCATATATTTCAAACATTATCCTTTTTTTCTACACCTTAGTATTTTCTTCTGTTGCTACACTATTGTACTACGTGTTCTGTCTTATAGTGTACGACACTAATTTTTTTTGTTTGCATTGATTACTTGCTAAGTCACATTTGCAGAGTACTGAATTTTAACGAATTGGCATGGTGCTGTTTATCGCTCATCAGTACCCATATTCATATTCAGACTAAGTAACTTATATATATATATATATATATATATATATATATATATATATATATATATATATATATATATATATATATATATATATATATATATATATATATATACTTAAACTTACATAATGTCTAGTCTGGAGCATTTTATCCAGCTAGTTAAAGAGATGGGAATGCAAGGCCAGGAGCTTAAAGAGTTTGCCATGGAGCAACTGGAAAGAGAAGAAAAGAAACTGGAGAGGGATGAGAGAGCAAGAATGAGAGAGATCGAAAAAGATGAACGAATTCAGTTAGAAAAAATAGACGAGAAGAAAAGACAAGAAGAATTTGAAGAAAAGAAACGACAAGATGAAATAGCAGAAAAGAAAAGACAAGAAGAATTTGAAGAAAAGAAAAGACAAGATGAAATGGCAGAAAAGAAAAGACAAGATGAGATAGATTTAGAGGCTAAGAAAGCCCAATTTCTGCATGAAGAAAAAATGGCTTCTGTAGAGTTGGAGAGACTCAAATTGGAAGCTAGTAATAAACAGAGTAATCAAGAAGGGGCAGGTTCGGTCAAGAGAGAACATGCTTCATCATTTAAACTTCACTTACCTAAATTTAATCAAAATATAGACGACATTTCGTGCTTCCTAAACAGATTCCAGACAGTGTGTGAGGAATACAAACTGGAAAAATCATCATGGGTTATACATTTAATGTCATTACTGACAGGTGAAGCGTTGACAGCTGTGTCAACAATGGATGAGGAAAACATAAAATCTTATGAGGCAGCTAAAACATTACTTTTAAGAAAGTATCAATTAGACGAGAATGGATACAGGCTAAGATTTAAAAAACTCACACCCGAAAGCAACAAGGACTTCAGTGAGTTTATTTCAACTATAAAGTTATGCTTCAATCGTTGGATTGAGGTGGCTAAAATCAAACATACATATGAGGACTTGATGGACCTTATTTTGAGAGACAAAGTACTTTCTTCCATTAGCCCTGATTTTTTGGCCTATTTACATGAACGGAAGCAAGAATCGTTACAATCCCTTGAGTTGTTAGGGCGCCAGTTTATGACGGCACACCCAGGGAAGAGTGTGAACAACTCTACTATTAAAGAGGCATTACCTGTTGCATCAGCTCATTCAGTGCAGATAAACAACCCTAGAGCTCGATCGCAAAGTATGGATCGAAATTTTGGCAGGAATAATGACCGAAATAGTGGATCTTTCCGAGGACGGTACAATTTTGGCAATCAACCTTATCAATATCAGAGAAACTCCCAACGATATTTTGATGGAAATAGACCATCACAGGGTTACTTTCAATTTAACACAGGTGTTAAATCACGTTTTATTTGTTAAATGCCGTGAATGTCCACCAGTTGATAAATGTAGATGTTGGGACTGGTGTAGTAAAGTGTAACGATTGTCAACTCATTAAACCCAGCACAGTTTTGGTCATACAGGTCATCTTGTCCTGGAACGTGATGAGGCTCCGACAAGAATGTGAGTGTAGACAATGAGTGTGTATATGAATGTCAGAACGCGAATGGTAGAATGATTCGATAGAGTTGACAGGTTGGTAGTACATCACTCATACTCACACTGTTCGAATTCAAGAAGTACTGGAACTACGGTGGTCTTTTTATAACATTTAATGAGACGCACACTTGGACAGTACGTGTATGGTTACAGGAACAAATGTCGACATAGACAGCATAATGTTGGTCACAGGAATATCATCTTAAGTTAGCATTCATGCTTGGCAAATATCATAATGGAGCATTCGTAAATAAGCATTCAGAGTTCCATCATGTAAATCATCTGGCTTTACTGACTGGGCACGTCAGACCATAACCAATATATAGGAAGGCTCCTAGACCTAACCTCGTCTAGCGAATATCCCTTCACGTAAAGTTCAATATATATATTTTTCATAAAGATATAGGAATCCCAGACATGGGTTCTCACATGTAGCAGTGATCTCTTGGTTCATCGAGCGATAGTACAGGCATCCCTTTTTCTCACTCGATAAATACAAAGTATATGGATTTCAACATGGCTGTGCTTCTCTCGTGAGCTTCACTCACTATTGGATGCAGACCAAAATTGGTCATTCGTTAAATGTCCTCATTTCTTCATAGCTTCTATCATAGAGGTAATTGAATAATATCATATAATCTAGTGCTGATACATAGGAATGTCATCTTCCTTTGAATAAATATTCTTTTCAAAAGTACCACTGTGCATCTGCTTATCGACAACGATGGCGAAGCCCAAGTTCATAATAAATTGTGGTTTTACCTTTCTATGCGAAATATAACTTTGCCATTCCTTGGCAAAAGAGAATAAACACTGGGGTAAAGTACATACAACATGTCTAAATGACTATCACTTTTCCCCATTTACTTATAGATCACTTTTTCGGCGATAAGCCGGCTACAACAAAATTCGACATCCCGACAGGATGACAGCCATGAATCACACCCCCTGCTAGCGATACTTCCGCTGCATAGCCTTTGACCTTTTCTAGCGACAACCAACATAGTTCGACTTAGAAATGTAAAGATATCCATATATAAGACAGACTCGTCCTACTCATACAAACACTACGTATAAATTCAGGCCATAGATATACTGAAGCAAGAACAATCTATTCCTACCCAGGCAAAGAATAAATCGCAGTAGGCCTAGATTCGTCCGCGGAGTCCGATCGAAGATGACGGAACTCCTTTCAAGGGAAGTAACTCAAAAATGACTTCTCCTTAAGCACTTAAAAAAGGAAATACTTTGTTTACAAAATATTTGCGAACATAATAAGTATATAAATGTATTATATTGCAAGATAGTAAAGATTGCACTTTACAGTCTTACCACACCTCCCGGGAAAAAAAAAAAAAAATTTTTTTTTTTTTTTAAATTAAATTTGGAGCAACCTAGAATAGGCTCACAACGCAAAAATACCGCGCAGAAGAAAAATTTAGGAATAAATAAAATTCCTAATATGACCGGTGAGAATATATCTCAAAATCTGAGAGAAATTGTTTCTCTACGAATAAATGTTTCCAGGAAGGTGTGATGTACGTATAATACAATTCTGGTAATTATACAATGCATACCAAAAATTCACACTATAATCTTAAATTTATGATTTATGAAGAAACAATCATCAAAGAACAGCGGTGAATAAACATCAATAAACCGCTAAGTAGCGATACCATCATTCTATTATTAAATTACAAATGTGTATCTTAGTAAAGAAACAAAAAATAACTGTTGTAAAGTTATACATATTAAAAAGATCCAATATTTAACAGTTAAGTGGCATCATGTGGGCATCTGGACAGAATGTCCGCCATCACATTTTCTGAACCACGGATAGCTCGTACCGAGAAATGAAAAGGTTGAAGAGCGATTGCGTATCGAGTTGATCTCGAGCTCTTCAAGTTCTTACTTTGGATAGCCGTAAGAGCTTTTTGGTCAGTTTCCACTACGAAATGCGCGCCCAGAAGGAATCTTTGGAGTTTGAGAATTGACCAAACCATTGCCAATAATTCACGGTCTAAAACCGAGTAATTCCTTTCTGCAGCATTAAGTTTTCTGGATATATACATTACAGGATGCAGAGTTCCAGAGTACTCTTGCATTAGTGCCGCTCCAATCCCAGTGGATGAAGCGTCACTACGAAGAACAAATGTCTTATCTGTTGTAGGTAACACTAAAATAGGTGGTGATGAAAACATAGTTTTGATCTTCTCTAGTGAAGATTGGCATTCATGAGACCAGTGAACCATGTTAGGCGACCCTTTCTTTAATAGTGTAGAGAGAGGTGCCATGATAGAGGACAGATTCGGAATGAAACGTCCATAAAATTGTATGAGACCTAAAAGACTTCGCACTTGCTTTTTAGTCCTAGGGATAGAGATGTTAAGTATCTTAGTGATATTATGGTCTTCTGTCTTCAAGAAACCGTGACCTACTCGATGGCCTAAGAAAGCAATTTCGCTAAAGCCAATACAAGCTTTGGATGGTTTTGCTGTCAGGTTATACTCACGCAGAGTTGATAATAATTCAACTAACCCTGAATAGTGATCTTCCCAAGTATCGCTGAAAAGACAGATGTCGTCTAGATAAGCAATGACATCTGACCGATACGATAGGATTCGACGCATCATGCGTACAAATGTAGCTGGTGCGTTCATAAGGCCGAAAGGCATAAAATTCCATTGGAAAAGGCCTCTGGGAGTAGAGAAAGCGGTAAGAGGTTTGGCGCGTTCGGATAATGGAACTTGCCAATATCCTTTAGACAAATCAAGTTTAGTGAAAAAATGCGATTTAGAAAGACGAGTAAGTAGCTCTTCTAGTAAAGGCATAGGTTCAGCATCGAACTTCGTAACTTGATTCAATTTGCGATAGTCAACGCAAAGACGTATGTTATTGTCTTTTTTTCGAACAATAACCATCGGCGAAGAATATGCAGAAGTGGATGGTTCGATTATTTGTAAATCTATCATTTCATCCAACTCCTTTTCAACCTGTGTTTGGAAATGTATAGGGATAGGATAAGGTCTAACCCTAATTGGAGTATGTTCAGTTAGAACAATGTCATGCTCAATGACATGAGTTTGTCCAGGGATGTCAGTGAGGACATCCTGAAATGTTTGTAACATAGACGAAACTTGTCGCTGTTCTCCTAGAGACAAATCAGGAGAAACAGTAACGTCTTTCCATGATTCACTAGAATGAAGTGGGATCATTGGAAGCGGAAGATTAACATCCGAAAAACTTGTTTCCTCATCCTGTATTACAGACAGTGATGAGTAATGACCATGTTTGACATGAGAATCGTCCGTTGCCTGGAAAATAGGCTGTAGATAGTCAGGACGTTCATGGAACTCCGTAAGCATATTGATGTGGAAGGTTTTATGCTTCCCGTTAATATCGACGATGTAGTCAACATCTGAAATTTTCGATATTATATCGTACGGACCTTTCCAACTAATAAGGAGTCTGTTTTCACGACAAGGTAGCAAAACAAATGCTTTGTCACCAGGACAAAGTTGTCGTAAAGTTCTCTTCTTATTAGCAAATTGTCTTGCCTTCTGCTTAGCAAATTCAGAAGAGGACGTTGCCAATTTGCATGCTTCGATAATCTTTTGTCTCAGCGCGATGACATACTCGTAAGAAGATTTTGTGTCATCGTCAATATTGTCAGCTGTTATAAGATCATGCAGCAAAGACATTGGGCCGCGCGGTCGCGCGCCAAAGACAAGTTCAAAGGGAGAAAACCCTGTATGTTCATTGGGGACCTCTCTGTACGCGAAGAGGGCCGCGGGTAAAACCCTATCCCAATCTTGAGGATGATCCTCAGTTATCTTCCCTAATAAGTTCTTAAGTGTTCTATTTAGTCGCTCGACCATCCCATTGGACATAGGATGATAGATGCTACTCAAAGATCTCTCTATCTGTAGAGTAGACATTACTTGAGACATGGTATCCGATATCAGTTGGGTGCCATGATCTGATAATATTTCTCCGGGGAATCCCAGCCGAGAAAATATAAGCCAAAGAGCATCTGCAATGTCAGCGGTAGTAATGCTCTTTAGAGGGATAGCCTCTGGCCAACGTGTGCACATGTCTACACACGTTAAGATAAACTGATGTCCTCTAGCAGATTTGATCTTGAATGGACCAATGATGTCTATCGCCATTTTCTGGAATGGACGAATAGGAATATCTGCAGCCTGAATAGGCGCAGCATGACGAGGACCTTTGGATTTGACTTCTTGACATACTTTACAGGATCGACAATAGATCCGTATGTCCTTGTTCACAAAAGGCCAAAAGAAAGCCGCAAGAACTCTTGACTTTGTACGGGAAAAACCCATGTGACCAGCACACTGAGAGTCGTGTGCATGTTGTAAGATCTTAACTCTCAAATTCTTGGGTACAAGAATCTGAGAATGACTTGACTTAGTGGAGTCTTGCACCATACGTACAAGTACGCCATTCTTCATTGTAATCCAAGATTTACAATTTGAATCTTTATTCGGATCACCTTTCGTTACAAGAGTGAAGAATTTCTTGTAGAGTCGGATCTTCTTCTTGTTGTTTTATAAACGAGTCACGAGAAATTACCAAGGGATCATCTTGGTTATGCACTTCATTATCTTCAACAGATGAAGTTTCAGGCATATTGAGAGCTTGAGCTCTAGTGACTACCGCATTAGCAGATTGCATATTTTGATTTTCCCAAACGGAAATTTGCTCCGGAGTGCATTCTTTGACTCCGTGAATGCGACCGATGATAAGATCAGCGATCGGATTCGGCAAAAGACATGCGTGTACATCTCCTGTGAAGAAAGGAGTAGCAATCCTAATGATAGCGGTAGAGTATTTCTCTATGGTGCCGCCAAATGTTACGCATTTGACTACTTTGCCTGTAGAATGAGAAGGATCTATGAGTGACTGCCTAACCCCAATAGTTGTGCATCCAGAATCAAAAAGTACTGAGACTGGATTGTCATTTACTAAACCTTTGTGTAAGACAAGAGAACCTCTCCCATCATGCGCGATTGACGCAGGAAGAGCGGGAAGAGGATGGCCACAGCTTAAAGTAGACACTGTGGTTGGCTCAAATAATGTTTTGCATTGGGGGCACTGAGATGCTCTCCCAAAATCAAAAGCGGCACATGCCATATTATTAGAGTCATCATTATCTTTATTTTGTTTATAGGCTTCGTGGGACTCTTGCTGTGCAGAGTTCGCCTGGTAATGAGCTTTATGTTTTTTGAATTGTGCTCTACCTCTGTTATTATTGCCTCTGTACTTATCATTGTTTCCACTATTATAACCCCTACTCGGGTTTGAATCATAGCTCCTTTGGTTACTATCATCATATTCATTATAATGAGTATCTCGGTAATTATGATCTTGTTGTCTCCATGAAGGAAAACTTGGATAGTTTCTAGAATGACTTCCTTTGCGAAAGTTCCTGTAATTATGACCACCCCTGAATCGAGGGCTGTCAGCTCTTCTCCAGGTATTCGAAGAAGAACCCTGAAATGATTGGTTACCTTGGTTCTGATAACTGTAATAGTTACCTTTTTTATTAAACCTATTTTGAGGTCCTTGGAATTTGTGAGAGTGATTAGGGTTGTATGGTGTTGCAGAAGCAACTGGCATACCTTCTTTAACCTTACTGTTGCTAATAGCTACGTCCGGATGTGCAGTGACGTATTGGGTACAATACTGTTCCATTTCTTTTAGAGACTTAGGTTTACGCTCATGTAAGAATTCGAGGAAAGGTTTATTTATACTTGACATAATCTTGTCTCTGAGTATCAAGTCCATAAGGGCTTCATAAGTCTTTTCTGTTTTGGATAGCTCAATCCAACGATCAAATGTAAGACGTGTCCTTGCAATGAATTCTGAGAATTCTACACCTGCCTCAGGCACCATTGTCTTAAACAACTTCCGATAACCCTCTTCAGACAACTGATACTTCTTTAATAAGGCTGCCCTAATAACATCATAGTTATCTTTGTCAGCCTCTTCAACCAAACTTAAACTAGTCAGAGAATCACCTTTCAGATTTTCTGATAACTGGTTAGCATATTGTGATTTGTCCACATTATGGGCTCGACAAGAGCGTTCAAATCTATTTAGCCAGAATGTTATGTCATCACTGGAAGGGTTGAACGCTGGTACCTTGACCTTGTAAGTAAAGGGTTTACCATTACCACCAGATGCTTGATTAACATTACTTATGTTTGTTAACTTTAACTTTTCTAACTCAAATGCTAAAAGTTCTTTTTTGTGTTCATGTTCTCTTATTGCTTTTTTCTCTTGAGCTTCAGCTTGTAATTTTTTCTCTTCTGCAGCAGCTTCATCTTTTCTTTTCTCTTTTTCCATTTCCATCTGGAATCTTTTTTCATCAGTCTGTATCTGCAATTTCTTTTGTTCATACTCTCTTTGTAATTTTTTTTCCTCAGCTTCTAATCTTTTCTCCTCAATCAATGCTTTTCTTTCTTCAGCAGCTAATGCTTTGTCATATTGAGCAACTGCCCATTCTTCTAATTGCTGACCAGTCTTATCAAGAGCCTTGCCTTGTGTGATAAAATAATCTAATGTAGACATCTTGTCTAATAAGATCAGTAATTTGCAAAAGTAAATAAATTCACTTTCTTAGTCTTAATCAAAGACCTTGTATGATAACTTTGTAACCTGTGGAAAATAGTACTTAACTATCCCAATCACTGTGGGAAACAAGCCTTACAAAGGTCTTGTATAAATCCTTATATAATAACAGCTATAAGTTGCTGGTTCACTTTATAATATAAGTGCAGTGCACCAGAAATAGTGTTTTATATCATCAACTGTGTACCTTTAGTAATAGCAATTAACTATCAGTTGATTCTTGTACATCAATTTATATGATCAACTATATTTTAAATAGTGTATGTCGATCAGGCACAAAACAAAACAGTTATACAGAAGAACATGAAAACATTTGCGGAAATGAAATAAATCAAATGGGAAAAACAATAAAAGATAAACCGCAAGAGGATAACAAATACAAATAACGCCACAGTATATATAATATAAATTGAGAATAGAACTGAAAGATAGAATAGGGTAGACCAACAAATTACAAACAAATCAAAACAAACTAAAGAACAGAGGAATATTACAAAAACAACAATGAGTACAGTCTTCACAGCTAACACTAATAGCAACAGCTGTCGCAGCAAATTTTCAATCAAGAAAATTGCACCTATAGAAACGCACACATCAGACCCTCTATTACGTGGGATACTCTGTTGTGTGACACCGCCCAACCAAAACAACAACCCGCTGGATACAAACAAATATCACATATAAATATTTAAACATAAATACATAAATGCATAAATAGTATGGCAATATGATGTAAATAGAGTGTTGCAGAAAGAATGTGTTGTAAAGAAGGCTCAGTTACACTGCCTAATAGTACAGTACTGTGGTACTTTATTAAACAAATACTTCTGGTCTAATTATTTTAAATTCAACACAGAAATAGAAGCTCCATCGTTGATGTGAATGATAACAATCGATGTAGGACTTCTCAGTTCAATAACATTTCCTTTCGCAAACACTGTCAAATATTCTCCAGTCCTGATGTGTAATGTTCTATGTTTCAACCAAGCTTGCTGTGTAACACTGTCAGTTGTATGGCAAATGTCCAACGAACCAAATGTCAACAAACGCTGACCTAGTTACTGCATACTCTCGACAGGACAGGTCACGCTGACATCACTGTAGAGTTGTACTGTTGATGTATTTGTGTGTCGTAACAGACCCCAAGGAACGTCTGGTCTCAGTAGTTTACTTCTCAATATGGTCACTGTGCAGGTTGACCCAGGAAGCTGGCACACCAGTTGTTAAATCACGTTTTATTTGTTAAATGCCGTGAATGTCCACCAGTTGATAAATGTAGATGTTGGGACTGGTGTAGTAAAGTGTAACGATTGTCAACTCATTAAACCCAGCACAGTTTTGGTCATACAGGTCATCTTGTCCTGGAACGTGATCAGGCTCCGACAAGAATGTGAGTGTAGACAATGAGTGTGTATATGAATGTCAGAACGCGAATGGTAGAATGATTCGATAGAGTTGACAGGTTGGTAGTACATCACTCATACTCACACTGTTCGAATTCAAGAAGTACTGGAACTACGGTGGTCTTTTTATAACATTTAATGAGACGCACACTTGGACAGTACGTGTATGGTTACAGGAACAAATGTCGACATACACAGCATAATGTTGGTCACAGGAATATCATCTTAAGTTAGCATTCATGCTTGGCAAATATCATAATGGAGCATTCGTAAATAAGCATTCAGAGTTCCATCATGTAAATCATCTGGCTTTACTGACTGGGCACGTCAGACCATAACCAATATATAGGAAGGCTCCTAGACCTAACCTCGTCTAGCGAATATCCCTTCACGTAAAGTTCAATATATATATTTTTTTCATAAAGATATAGGAATCCCAGACATGGGTTCTCACATGTAGCAGTGATCTCTTGGTTCATCGAGCGATAGTACAGGCATCCCTTTTTCTCACTCGATAAATACAAAGTATATGGATTTCAACATGGCTGTGCTTCTCTCGTGAGCTTCACTCACTATTGGATACAGACCAAAATTGGTCATTCGTTAAATGTCCTCATTTCTTCATAGCTTCTATCATAGAGGTAATTGAATAATATCATATAATCTAGTGCTGATACATAGGAATGTCATCTTCCTTTGAATAAATATTCTTTTCAAAAGTACCACTGTGCATCTGCTTATCGACAACGATGGCGAAGCCCAAGTTCATAATAAATTGTGGTTTTACCTTTCTATGCGAAATATAACTTTGCCATTCCTTGGCAAAAGAGAATAAACACTGGGGTAAAGTACATACAACATGTCTAAATGACTATCACTTTTCCCCATTTACTTATAGATCACTTTTTCGGCGATAAGCCGGCTACAACAAAATTCGACATCCCGACAGGATGACAGCCATGAATCACACCCCCTGCTAGCGATACTTCCGCTGCATAGCCTTTGACCTTTTCTAGCGACAACCAACATAGTTCGACTTAGAAATGTAAAGATATCCATATATAAGACAGACTCGTCCTACTCATACAAACACTACGTATAAATTCAGGCCATAGATATACTGAAGCAAGAACAATCTATTCCTACCCAGGCAAAGAATAAATCGCAGTAGGCCTAGATTCGTCCGCGGAGACCGATCGAAGATGACGGAACTCCTTTCAAGGGAAGTAACTCAAAAATGACTTCTCCTTAAGCACTTAAAAAAGGAAATACTTTGTTTACAAAATATTTGCGAACATAATAAGTATATAAATGTATTATATTGCAAGATAGTAAAGATTGCACTTTACAACAGGATGGCGTAGATCTGATAATACCTACATGAACAGAGGAGACAGATCCTATTATACAAAGAACAACCAAAACTCTTCTCCATCTCAACACTGTCCAGGTTGTACGTGTCCTCATCATTCTAATAATCCTCAGAATGGTAGAGAGAGTCGGAATTATTACCGGGGTAATAACAACTTTAATCGCTCTCGGAGCATGGATCGAAAAAACTCGAACTGGAATCATAATACGAGTAGTAACACAGGAGCAGGTAATCCCAATGGGGAAAACACAAATATTGCAAATGCGTGTGTAGCTGATTTATTTAATCCATCAAATTGTTCAGAATGCAGCACTTTGTTTCAGCCAGATGTGGTCTCCAGACTTTCCTGCGGTCATCCTGTGCCCGCATTGTTACCTGCATTAGCCTCTCATGATGGAAAAGGCTCGCTAATGTTTCACAGGGGTTTTTTAAATAATCAACAAGTTTCAGTCTTGCGTGATACAGGATGCACAACTGTTGGAGTACGCAAATCGTTGGTAGACCCATCTTGCTGCACCGGGGAGAATGTAAAATGTGTCCTATTTGGAGGCACGGTGGAATTCTATCCTGTGGCCATTGTGCACATTGATACTCCATTTTTCTCAGGTCAAGTGAAAGCTTGTTTATTACAGGAACCAATTGCTGACATAATCATGGGCAATATTGTGGGTATAAAAGCGTGTTCACTCCAAGATATAGAAATCTGGGAACGTCAGCATATACTACTCGCTAATATGGTCGTTACATGAGCACAGGCTCAAGAGGAAGAAGAAATGACTAACAGTCATGACAAGGAGGAAGATCAACATCTTATACCGATGTTAACGAAGACATCATTTATTGATATGCAAAATAATGACAATTCTTTAAAAAGATTGTTCAAATTGGTAAAATCAGATGATGTCGGTTGCTCGGAAAGGTCACAACCTTGGTATACAATTAAAAATGACATATTAATTCGTAATGCTAGAGATGCTACATCGGTACAGCAGCAAATTATGGTACCAACCAATATTCGACCTTACATTCTCAGACATGCGCATGATACAAACTGTGCAGGCCACATGGGCTTTGCTAGGACGAAATATAGAGTCTTACAACATTTTTATTGGCCTGGAGTAGTCAGGGATGTCAAATTATTTTGTCGTTCGTGCAAGACATGCCAACAAGTGGCTACAAAGGGTGCTTACCATAATGCACCTATACAGGCTGCGGATATTTCAGTGCGACCATTCGAAAAAATGGCCATAGACTTAATAGGTCCACTGTCAGTTCCGTCAGCCAGAGGTCATAGATATGTCCTCACCTGTATTGATATGTGCACCAGGTGGCCGGAGGCAATACCTCTTAAACACATTGCTACCACCGATGTAGCTGATGCACTATTCCTCATTTTTTACGAGAGTGGGGTTCCCTGACAATATTTTATCAGATAGGGGAACACAGTTTGTGTCAGATGTCATGTCGCATGTCATGAAACTATGCAATATTGATAGATCTCTTAGCTCTGTTTATCATCCTATGTCAAATGGCATGATAGAACGTTTAAATAAAACGCTGAAACAAATACTGGGGAAAGTTACCACGACGTATCCACAAGACTGGGATAGAGTGCTCCCAGCAGTGCTGTTCGCTTATCGGGAAGTCCCAAACGAACACACTGGGTTCTCACCTTTTGAGCTCATGTATGGTGCTCCACCACGAGGACCCATTTCGATAATAAAACAATTACTTACAGGTTCGGAGATGACTCAGGAATGCCAGTCATCCTATGAGTATGTGGTGAATCTACGAAAGACACTTATAGACGCTTGGAAAATAGCGACTGATTCATCTGAAAAGGCAAAAGAAAAAGCTAGATCTCTTCAAAACCGTTGGAAAAAGTTAAGGAAATTACTTCCTGGAGACAAAGCTTACGTCCTGCTACCAACGAGAGAGAATAGCCTTCTCATTTCGTGGAGTGGTCCATATGAAATTATTTCAAAATTGACAGATGTTGATTACATTCTTGACGTGAAAGGCAAGAATAAAACCTTTCACATCAACATGCTCAAACAATTCCATGATAGACCTGAATATCTCAAACCTATCTTAGATGCTGTTAATGAAGTAATCACTGATCATCCTTCATCTTACTCTTCATTGTCAGTGATTCAAGAAGAACCCACTTCTTTTCATGATGTACCTTTGCAACTTCCTGTCATGTCTCTTTATCCGACAGAATCATGGGTAAATGTATCTATTTGTCCGGATCTATCCAACGAACAACAATCTCAAATTCTTTCTATTCTAGAATCATATCAGCAAGTTCTGTCTAATATTCCAGGCCGAACGTCTATAATCACTCACGATATTAGACTCACAGATCACAAACCTATTAAATTAAAGCCTTACCCTATCCCTATCCACTTTCAGGACCAGGTTGAAAAAGAATTAGGTCAAATGTTACAGCTTAACATTATTGCACCATCAGAGTCTGCTTATTCTTTCCCAATGGTTATAGTCAAGAAGAAGGATAATAATATCAGATTATGCATGGATTTTCGTAAACTCAATTCCATAACCGAGTCTGACGCAGAGCCAATGCCAGTTCTCGACGAATTACTGTCAAAACTTTCTAAAGCAACCTACTTTAGCAAATTTGACTTAGCCAAGGGTTATTGGCAAATACCTCTCACGGAAAACGCAAAACCTTTCACTGCTTTTGCTACCCCTAAGGGTCTCTTTCAGTATAATTGCATGTGCTTTGGCTTGGTAAACGCACCAGCGACTTTCGTTCGGATGATGAGGAAACTATTTTCTCATAGG
This sequence comes from Oreohelix idahoensis, assembly GCA_024509875.1. Taxonomy (NCBI): domain Eukaryota; kingdom Metazoa; phylum Mollusca; class Gastropoda; order Stylommatophora; family Oreohelicidae; genus Oreohelix; species Oreohelix idahoensis. The sequence goes on along the minus strand of JAMPIV010003473.1, from coordinate 97,795 downwards.
TCTGATATCATCTCCTATATAGATGACATTTGTTTGTTCCACAACTCTTGGGACGAACATGTTTCTGGATTGAAATCTCTTCTCGAAATTCTTCGCTCTAATAATCTGACAGCGAATCCTTCGAAAGTTCAAATAGGTTTCAAAGAAATTTCTTTCTTAGGTCACAGAGTGGGTTATGGATTTCTGAAAACTGAGGATAAAACTATCTCGAAGATTCTTAACCTATCAATTCCTAAGACTAAGAAGCAGGTGCGGAGTCTTCTCGGCCTTATACAGTTCTATAATAAATTTATGCCTCATTTATCTTCAGTTACGTCAGTCCTGTCTGAGTTAACTACGAAAGGCTCCCCTAATAGAATTGTCTGGACGGAGGCCTGCAACATAGCTCTAGTCCATTTAAAGCATTACTTTTCATGTGCACCAATTTTAAAACTCCCTGATCCTCATCTCCCATTTATTCTCAGGACAGACGCTTCGATGTACGGTATTGGTGGCTCCTTGATGCAAGAAGTAGATGGAATGCTTCATCCAGTGATGTATGTGTCGAGGAAGCTCATAAAGACAGAAACTAGATATCCAATTATTGAGCGCGAGCTTCTCGCGATCATATGGGCTGTCACAAAGCTTCAGCGTTTCCTTCTTGGTTCTCGTTTCATCATTGAGACAGACCAGAAGGCCCTATCGTTCCTTCAAAAATCCAACATGAAAAACGCACGAGTCGCACGTTATGCAATTAATTTGCAAATATATGACTATATCATTCGACCTATTGAGGGCAAGTCCAATGTGCTTGCAGATGTTCTGTCGAGATGTACACAGACAGACCTGCCCGATTCTCAAGGATATGTCATTGCTGCGACCCATTGACCAAGGTACACTGCTGATAGTCTACAGATACCTCGATAACTTAAAAACGCTATCTTGACAATATCCATAACCAGATACATATTACCATCGTTATCAAGAGAAACAACTCAAGTCAGTTGAAGACAAGATAAGAGACGTTTTGTGTGGATACATTCAAATCGTTTCACACTACATCAAGTTCCATGAACAGTACATAAGATCTGATTTCCGGACAGTCATGACGTATGCGGTAAAGGAACCAAATCAAACAGTATCTCAAGTAAACAGTATAAGGCTCTTTGTCATATCTTAATGGCAATCCTTCACAAAATGACTGGGATGCAGAACTTTAAAAAGATCACATGTCCTATTCCAGCAAACGAACTTCAAATATTGGGGCTCAGAGACTGTGACACTCAAGAGGCAACATATGAAAAGAAATCTCACACAAGAAACAATCGATTCGATACGCCTATGGAGAACTTCGCCATTTGAACATTTTTTTTTGTTATTACTTAAACCAGTTATGGGACTCTAAAGTGCTAAAATTGCAAATAGTAAGCTTTCACACTAATGAAAGTAGAACCTATCATTGAAGACACTCAGTAACTATAGTTAATTAGTTTTACACAATGCTACAGACAGCACACACACGATCATGTGGACATTTACATTAACGTAATTATTATACTTACTTAATACTATTTAATTAGTTAGATCTTTCATTTCATTCATCTTTTAATTAAATGCATTCAGATATTTCATTTTCCAAAACTTCACAATTTCACTATCATATTTCTTCACATTTTCATTGATTTTTCTCATTTTTCCATGATGCTGACTACATTCCATAGACTGTTGCTCAGGTATGACATAGACTGGACGGTAACTTCTCGCATTTTCTAAAAATGACTTCCTATATGGAAAACTTTCAGTTTTCGCTGGGGGGCGGGGTAAAAGTGTTACCTATCACTTTGCTCACAGGCTGGTAATATTCATCGCTGTGCGCAATGGAGCAGAACGCAAATACGCTCCGATTGTAAAAGCGTGCGAGTTGTGGTATGTGTGTGACACAGGTATTTAGTGTATGACGTGGACCGGGTCTTCTGCGGGGGGAACGAAGGTGATCGTTAGGACAGTTGTGTCTGGCTGGTGTTTTTCGAAGTGTATGGATTTTTATGTGAGAGCGACAGACCAGTGTTTATTGTTATAAAATATTTCAGAGTCAGGATAATTGACTCAATTCATTAAGAATGTGTGCCTGATTATGTGTGGCTTAAGGAGATGGACAGTAAGTGATTTGAATCAATACGGATTTGTAAAGCATGAAGGCGTTGTAGACGATACATAGACATTCTGAATTTAAACCGGCACAACGACATTATTGCTTATGGCTGCTACTGATCACATTTGTATTACTAGTGTAACGTCATATCATCATATGCTCTCAAAAGAAGTGAAGTACACTTATGTTGTATTGTGACATATTAAATGTGATAAAACGTACAACAAGCTGTTGATCAAGATCATTCAAGTTGGCCATTCCGTACGTTACTGTTGAGACTGTTGTCTATTATATCAAAATATCTTACAAGACCAGTGCAGCACATTAATATACTCGTTACCCAATAGCCTTCAATAAGTATAAGGTAACAACTATCTAAGCACATCTTGCCTTGCCTACACAATTTTGGATGCATGCAAACGTACCTTGGTCCAGTTGTCACCTCGTGCATCTGCAAGCCCATTACAAAATGGGAGATAACGCATGACACAGACACACTCGCCGCCTATTTCAAACTATAAACACAGAGCACAAGCAGTTATATCAACTCCGTTGCCATCTGCAGAATAGTAAGCAGACTGTGTAACCATTAAAAGCCTGTCGTGATTGAGGGTAAGCGAAATGTTAAGAGCAGAGACCGACGATGTCGACTAGAAATTCAACACCATCTCAACAATGTACAAAGAAAGCAGCAAGTCATGCTTGGGATTCCAGGAAAGAAAGAGCCAAGACTGGATAACACCAGAAACACTAAACACCATAGCGAAGAGAAAGGAAATGAAACAAAAAGAAAACAGAAGATAAGTCTCCCAGGTTAAAGGCAATATATAGTGAACAGTACAGTCAGCTGGACAAGGAAGTAAAACGTCAAACCGGTGCTAACAAAAGGACATTTCTGGATGACCTTGCAAGACAGGCAGAAGAGGCAGCACTGAGAAATGAACAAAGCACAGTTTATAAAATAACTAAAGCTATCAGTGGAAAACGAGGTGCAAACAACATAACGTTAGTAAGAGACAAGCAAGGAAATCTCATCACCACAGCACAGGGGCAGGAAACAAGATGGGCAGAGCACTTCAGAGAAACACTGAATAAGGAACCACCAGAGACTCAGTCTTCCCAGTACAGCACAAACACCAAATTAAGACTGTATGAGAGCTGTGTACTTTCTGTGCTTCTCTGTGGTGCGGAATGTTGGAGAGTAACAGAGAAGGAAATGTCGAAACTGTCCTCCTTCACACAATATGCCTAAGGAAAATTCTCCGAATCTTTTGGCCAAACACCATCAGCAACCAAGAATTACTTATTCGGAGTAACCAGGAGGACATGCACACCATCATAGCTGGCAGACGCTGGAGTTGGGTTGGCCACGTCCTCAGAAGGGACCCTGATACCATCACAAGAACAGCTATGCTATGGACCCCCGAGGGAAAGCGAAAGAGAGGCCGACCAAAAACAACTTGGCGGAGAACTGTGGAAGCTGAAATGCAAAGAATGAACCACAGTTGGGGCACTGTACGAAGGATGGCCGCCGACCGAGCAAAGTGGAATCAATTTGTTGCTGCCCTACAAGATGCCACCAGGCGTGATGTCTGCTGACTGCTTTGACGATTGGTGGTTATGGATCAAAGAAGAAGAAGAAGAGATGTTAATTAAATAGATATATGTAAATATATTATCAATGTGTGTTAAAGAAATATTGGCATGGGTAGAATCATTGTGCTATTTCTGGAGGAAAAAGTGTGTAGGTTTAGTTCAATTGTGTAATAATTAAGTAGAACGAATGGATTGAGCAGGTTGGTTGTGGAAAGCGTTTTAAAGATATTATGCTTGCTGGAAAGGACTATCCAAACTGGAGGAAGGAATGGCTATAACAGATTGATTTCTATATTATTTGATATATGACACAATGATTACCACAAGGCCTATATGATTTTATTGAAACAAATCATGGGCAAAAGTGAAACAAGTTGTCAAGAACCAATTTACTGTGGATAACACTCCCCTGGTTCCACCACTGCAGTGTGAATTTATGATAATAAATAAGGCTCGTTCTTCCCAGGATACATCATCATCAGTTGCCATCTCCACAACGAAGGTTGGCTGTAATGGATCTCCAACGTCTTCTGTCTCTTGTCTTGGTGGTGCACTCTGATAGACTCTTTCCTGTCCATCTCTTGATGTTATCTTCCCACTTATAGCGCTGTCTTCCCCTTGCACGTTTGCCTTCAGCTCTCCCTTCTGTTATGGTCTTCTGCAAGGTGTTATGCCTTTTTATGTGGCCAAAGTATTTTAGCTGCCGAACCTTGATCTCCCTCATTAGGTCTCTTTTCATACCTAGATTTTCTAGGACCTCTTTATTTGTTTTCATCTCTTTCTATGAGATACGCCCCATTCTTCTATATATCCACATTTCAAGAGCCTCAATTCTTTCTTCCAAATGCTTATTCATCGTCCATGTTTCCGCACCATACAGAATACCCAGGATACAACCACACCACAATGGCTGACATAAGAAATAACACCTTTAACAGGAACTTCTCTTTAATACTATGCACAATACAATAAGGCCCACACGGCCAACAAACGCATCAAATACAATAAATAAATGCCACTGTAACTTGCCTTAACAGCTTTAACTATCAGCATCATACACGACAGTACGACTTACACTGAAAAATACCCTGCCATGACTACCGCTCACCTGAGCGGCAGAACTGTGACAATGACACAGTCAAATCATTGTCCACTTATAAACCTACGGCCTGAAAGTTATACAAACTAGAAACCACACTTCTCTAGTATTACAAAATAATTATTACCCAGGACCGAAATATGGCAAGCGCTCACATAATAGTCCATAAAATTAACCACACAGCAAACTTGCTGACCAAAAGGGAAATCCGTCCGAACTGGACCAAGGCTATATTCTGACTGACTAAATTTGGCCTGATTTCCCGGCTTCCGGTAGTCACATGACTCACCGGTTCGGCTAGTCCCGGCCTCGCCCGGCTGACTTAAGATGCACTGCGAAATAGCGCTGTGACACAAGTGAATTATTGAACTATTGTGCTAGAACTTGAACGAATTGTGTTATTCATGACTTACTATGTCTCTTGTAATTAACCACAGCTTGTCTGAACTGTCTCATACTACCTCCTGTCTGGCTAAGGAGACAATGAGCGATACTACGTAGGTTGTATATATTGTTTCAGGTTATATCCTGCCCTGAGTGTCATACACAATCTCTAGTGACCAAGTCAACAATTAGATGCTCAAGTTTGTCAGAGCTTTTGCCAGTATTAACTGTGTCATCTTGACGAGTGGAGAACCCGCGGTGGTGGGGTTCTATCCAGTCATACTGCTGTACGAGGCCTAGGAAGGACTTTGTTTCAGATATGTAGCTCAGTGTTGGGCTACTCTTCAATTTTCAAACAACACCAAATTAACCCATAGCTTTATTGAAAATTGTTGAGGTGTTCTCTTTTAATCCAGCCTTATTCGTTTTCCATTGAATACATCCATGGATCTCAGAATGTGGGGGCAGATTTCTTGAGTAGGCACCCACCTGATTTCACCCAGGAGAGAAAGAAGGAACAATAGATTCCTATTGGATGATTGCCTCGTTTGTTGAACCGCTCTACCTGTCCGTTCCCTTGTGCGTCATATGGGCTACAATGATAATGTCTGGCTTGAAATATCCTAAATACTTCCTCAGTTAGTTTCCCCTTGAACTGAGAACCATTTTCAGCCAAGATTTGGTGGGGAAAACCTAACCTAGTGAATATTGTAAGGAGTGCCTCTGCCACATGTTTTGAATCTATCGATGACATGGCTACAGCCTCTCCCCTCATAGAACATGTGTCCACCAGAGTTAGAATGTACGAGGGGAGTTCAGAAAGTAATGCACCACATCGTTTTTCTTAGGAGCTGTTTATTCAAAAAGCATGAAATTTATACACAATATACATGGATATGTCGTGTAAACATCGGTATTATTCAACATAATCCTCATCAATTTGTACGGCTTTATGCCAGCGCGAAACAAGTGCATGTATTCCTAGCCCGTATCAGATTTTGTCTTGATCATGTAGCCATTTCTTCGCTGCATGAATCACTCCTTCATCATCTTCAAACCTTGTCCCACGGAGTTCATCTTTAAGTGGACCAAATAGATGAAAATCAGAGGGTGCCAAATCGGGACTATAGGGTGGATGGGGTAGTACAGTCCAACCCAATTTGGTGATTGCTTCCCGTGTTGCCAGACTTGTGTGAGGGCATGCATTGTCGTGAAGGAGAAGCAGGTCTGCTGGATTCTTGTGCGGCCAAACTCTGCGAAAACGTTGATTGAGTTTTTTCAATGTCTTAATGTAAGCTTGCGAATTGATTGTCTCTCCTCTTGGCATAACATCCACAAGAATCACACATTCAATGTCCCAAAAGACAGTGATCATGACCTTTCCAGCTGAAGGAATTGTCTTGAATTTCTTTCTTCTTGGTGATTGCGGATGATGCCGCTCCATTGACTGTCTTTTTGTCTCAGGTTCAAAATTATGTGCCCAGGTTTCGTCACCTGTAACGATCTTAGCCAAAAAGTTCTCTCCATCAGCATTGAAACGCTCCAACAATTCAGAAGAAATTGCTTTCCTTTTGCAAACGGTGGTCATTTGTGAGACTTTGAGGAACCCATCTTGCGCAACCTTAGAAAATCCGAGAGTTTTTATAACTGCATTTGCACTACCAATGCTGACTGACAGCTGTAAGGCCAATTGTTGAGTAGTGATTCGCCTATCAGTAAGAATAATGCCCTCAGCGCATTTCAACATTTCTGCGTTGGTGGCTGTGGCAGGACGTCCACAGCGCGGCCGATCAAGCAGCTCCGTATCTCCACTTCCTGATTCTTTGATTCTCTGAACCCAGCGACTGACTGTACTCCTGTCGACTGCAAAACTTCCATACACTTCACATAGACGCTTGTGAATATTCACAACATTTCCTTCTCTGCAACGAGAAATTCTATCACAATTCGCTGTTTATAACGCATGTTGCTAACACGCTCAATTTCAATGGTTTAGGACAGCCGTATTTTTTGGCCGGTTGCGGTGCAATTTAGTGCACACAATTGGCACATGCCATGTTTGAAGTGTGCAAAATTTCATGCTTCTATCTTCATTATTAGCTGAGAAAAACGATGTGGTGCATTACTTTCTGAACGCCCCTCGTAACTGTTCCTCCTCTTGGTCCTGGTGAGAGGTCCAACAATATCCACAGCAACTCTTTCGAATGGAGTCCCCATGATTGGTATTTCTCCAAGAGTTGCAGGTGCAGTCCACTGCTTTGGAGCTACAAGTTGACATTCTGGACAGGATTTTACATACCTTTTAATATCTTCAGTAATTCCTATCCAGAAAGAGTGACACGCTATCCGTTGTCCAGTGGCACTAATACCCATGTGTCCACTAAATGGTATGGCATGCCCTAACTCCATAACCTTGTCCCTTTATGAAGATGGTACTACCAGCTGTCCATGGCCATTTGGTACGTTTCCAGCTTTCCTGTAGAGCAGTCCGTTCTTCATGTAAAACTCGCCTTTTGTTGGGGGGTTATGAGCTTTTGGCAGTTTGCCTAAAACAAGGCTTTAATGTGCTATCTTCAGCCTATTTGTAGCTTATTGTTACTGCTGGGTAACAGAAGAAGCATCTTCTCCCCAACAGATAGTTCCCTATCCTTCGCCTTTTTGTTGTAATATGCAGCATGTTTCCTTCTGGCTTTACGAAGATTCTCGTTTGCTAATTTCCAGCCAGTTTTCAGACTCGTTAACATGAGGTTATGATGAGGTTAGTCTCTTCTGCTTTCTCATCTGTCCATGTCCTTAATAAGGCTTCCAATGGAACTTTGATGGGTCGGCCAAATAACAAAGTTGCCGGAGCCATCCCGGTTGAACTGTGTGGGACTTTCCGGTATGCAAACAATGTAGCGGGTAAGTAGGGATCCCAAGTATCAGGTTTCTCATGTGCCAGTGTCTGCAGGATATTTCTTCTCATAAACGGAAATACATAGCTTAGTTTAATCTAATCATCCGTCAGATAATTAATGCCGTAATAGTGATTAACGCACTTATTATAGAATTCTCACTGATCTTTCTGAAGCGTAAATTCTGAGAAGGAAGCCACATGTTGCTGTATCACCAGCATTTGTGTGCCTGAACAAAGGCACGTTGCAGTAGTAGTTGACTTCTGTGCCAGCAATGACTTCAATAATTTATTCCGGTTTTCCATGCTTCTATCTAGTTTTGCCATCTGTTATACAAGTTTTTTCACAAACTACACCATCTCGTATTCTGTCACGACAATGTGCTGCTTTAGTTGTAATTTATGAAAAAATAATCCTTATTCTGCTCGAATTCTACATACGTGATCCAACTGTACAAGCTAATAGCGTGGCTAAGTTTAGATGAGCCCAGTGTCAGTCTGGCTTTGATTGTCATTGGACTAACGCTATGCCGATAATTTTTACTCCAGAGCTTAAAAAATGAGATAACAAGATTTACATTTGTCTACAATGAGATATAACTCTCTTCGACATAGGAGTGATACGTTTCAAGGATTTGCCGCTGTAAAGAAAAGATTCTGCAACGCCTTTTTTGCATCACATGACAATGAGACAACCAACCAGAGCGCTTGTCCTAAAATATGCGCACAGATTGGCGATTGGAAACATAATTTAGCGTGAGGCTGGATGCAGTACGATTTTAAACGTTTGTGGTGCAGAAAGATATTACCAGATTGATAGTCTTGTTCATAGTTTTAAATCCCAGTTACTCGATTACTTATAATTTCAAGATGGATAGCATGGGAAAGGTGCATTACGTTAATACACTGGGAACGTTTGTATTTTCAATTACTTGTGAATACTTTTGGAAATAAGCATTATTGCTAATGCTTGAAATATTATTTACCTAATGACATTTCATTACTTCTGTTTACTAATTCTTAATTGAATTTCGGATTCTTCTTATCAAATAATTTTTGTTTCTAACTTATAAAGCAGACAATCATAAAAGAAAGAATAAACAACAAAGTGATAATTCATAAACAAGTAAAAGGAAGAATAGCATAGAAAGAGTGTTAACTATTAATATTAGATGTAAATGTTATTAATCCACTATCTTCAGTCCTGGAAAAATGAGTCTACACATATAATTTTTGGCATCTAATAGGGAAGAAGCTAGAAAGTCTACGTCTGGACGGCAGTATTCCTTTACAGGACATCACACCTTCCTAAATTAGAAGGAAACATATCACATATGTTTGTAAACATCAGTGGTGCCATAATTTTTTAGTTTATATAAAAAATCCTTCACTAAAAAAATCATTGCACGAAGCCTACTTCTGCAAGAAGATCATTTCGTTTAAAACTCTAATCACTCAATGGTCATTGCACGAAACCTAATTCAGCAAGAACATTTCGGGAAAAATCATCATTTCACAAAGCCTACTTCAGCAAGATCATTTCATGAGAAGATCCAAATCATTAACGTACCGTCTAATTCTGCCAGCAGCCTTGGAAATCTGGATTATCTTCAAGACTGGATAGCAGTCATTTACCTGGGGCAACATCCATTAGTTCATCTACTAAATTCGGATCCTAAATAGTTTATGGACACTACGCCCAACGAGTTCTATCAACTGCTACATGTTCATTACATATAGCAGTAACTGCACATCTTCGAGATAACCCACCATGGAAAGAACTTCTAAACTGAACAGGCTGCATAATACTGCATGATCATACAGTAGCGGACACTATCGGATTATGGACTATGTAGATAAATGTCATAAGTGTGGTATGTTTAGTTATCTCATCCTTTTTTCATTCCTTACACAGTTTTAATCTCATATTTAATTAGTTAGGTTATACATTTCAAGTGCGAATTTTCTTCTATAATCACCCTTTTCACTTTTTTACTAACCATTCATGTGTGTATATATTTAACAAATAATCATATATAGCCTTGTTGATCTTTAGCTCATTCTTTTGGGTTAATATTTATCACTCGCGCTGTCTTTATTAATTACTTACTTATAGAAAAAATTCTTCACATTAGAGATTGTGGGCTCTTTTCGTTGTCGAGATAAAAAAGTTTATGTCGCGAGGATACAGAATTCATGATTCCTAGGTATCGCTTTCTAGTGGAAAGCATTCGCCTTCTCTTTGTCTTATCCTTATCTCTAATAGGTCTCTCTCTTATATATTAACGAGCAGAACTTAGGAGACTGTTGATATTATTCCATAGGCCATACCTCTATACACCTATCATACTCTAAAGGCTCGACAACCATGGTTTTTTAAATGTAAATAATCCGTAACTTCTGTTTTCGGGCAAAACGATTTCTATCTTCTCAAAATGAGCGAAGAATTCTATTCTCCGTTGCTAATTAAACGATATCCAGTTCTTCCTATTGAACAAACAGTAATTTATATTGTTCTTATTCTGGCGAATGAATAATAATTTCAGCTTTTTTTTTTTCCTGAAGACCTAACAATTATTTTCCCATCCTTCTTCAAACGGAAAAAAATGGAAAATTCTCGATTCCTTCTGAATATAAATTCTGTGTTATTTCCCATGTAATTCCCGGAGGTCTCTGAAGAGACAGATAAATAATAGGACAACAGCACCGTCAAGCATGTCGTATAAGGCGACTAATATGAGGTTGTGCATGGGGATGATAACCTCATCACGTAAAATAAATTGCCACATAAACCATCGTTGCAGGAGCATGTGTATGCTAAGTGCAAGCTTCATGCGTCGGAACTAGCTTCAGTTGCAGCTACATGCTCCGTAAGGATGGCACATGATAATGATGATGATGCTTTCCTTAAATAAATGAACTGTAGCATGGTCTCGTTTTTCTTTCCGAGAAAAAACGATAATTTGTTTTAACTGTCTTCTTCGCCTTCATTTTCTTCCACTAGCTAACATTAAGCACTTATGTGAAAATATGACTTTGCTTTTTTCGGGATCACGACATAACAGAAGACACATTGGCATATCGTTTGCTTAGAAGGTGCGACATACGAACACAATATTACTTTGCTCATTTCGGGATCACGACTTAACTGAAGACACACTGGCCTATCGTTTGCTTAGAAGGTGCGAAAATACGAGCACAATATGACTTTGCTCATTTTGGGATCACGACATAACTGAAGACACATAGGCTTATCGTCTGCTTAGAAGGTGCGTACAGGAATCACCTCATTATGTAGAGCAGATTGCTAAATAAACCGCTGCGGTGAGGGCAGATGAACGCTGCGGTGCAAGCTTCCTGCTTAGGGACTAGCGTAGAATCCAAGTTCTGTAGGGCGCAACAAAGGAGATGACGATCTCTTGTCAATAAGACAAACAATTATTTAAAAAGAAACGTCAACATTGTCTCTCTTCTTTTTCCACCGTTTCTTTTTTCTTCTATGCAACGAACGCTCATACATATACACACAGAGACAGATAGACAGACATACATACACGCAAACGCACACAAACAAACACTCAGAGCATAGTTTACAAGTGACATAAAGTCAAGGTTACTGCAAAATAGTGAAAAACAGGGAAGGTTTTGGTGAGCTGTCTAGTAAACAGCATCGAATTCATGTCTAGTCTCTGGTTACTCATCCTAGGGCCATCGTGGGATTACTACACGACTGGTACTGGTTGATTCAAGTGCTCGCAGAGAATCCAGTTTGGGTTAGAGTTCCATCTGTCTTTGACACCAGCAAAGTGAAGGATTTTACGCACAATAAATCTAATTTGTTGCAGGAAATATGAGGTTTAATTGTGTTCCAAGTCAGCAAACAAGGGATGGACCTCTCAGAGGTGCTTGGATCTCCACATGAGTACTGTTCAATGCTTTGATGGGAACAAGCCTACTGGCCTGATTACTTTCAACTTTATTAATTTTTGCGTGTGCTATAAATAACTTACACATTTAAAAATGAATTGCGATAAGAAAAATAAAGTAATAACTTATATAGATACAACATGTGATTATTATGGAATTACTACATAATCGAAACATTTTTTGCTGTAACTTGTTGCGACAAAGGGAAATAAATTAATGTGATTTAGCTTTCATTAGTATTAGGTCGATGCCTTAAAATTATTTCATTGTGCCCTAATATAACCAAATGACCATGTGTCTAGGTTAAACGAGGTGAGCCTCGCAAAAACGAGTCACATTGTTTTTATTAAAAAATATAAAGATTCACGCTGAAATGAAGCAGATCATTATACTGGAAATTTCGAATGCATCCAATACTTTATTTTTCTGTGTTTTAAAGAAAAACTATTCCTAACTTACTTTATAGCATAATAATAATGATAATAATAATTGTCGTACAGATAGGTTGTGAGTTATTTTGGCCCGTCTGAGTAGAGTGGATGGTGATAGGTACGTGAGAAAGGTGTGAGAAATAGATGTCACGGGGTAGTAGCTTAAGGAAAAAGATATGTCTCTGGAATGAGTAAGTTTCTCTATTCCAGCCTATCTATACGACTTAATTTAATACAAGACAACCTTGCCCTCCTCATACATTTAATATAAGTTTAACTACACACACACACACAGCTATGTGACAACAAGACACACAAACGTGAAAAAAAAACTACGGTTACTTGGGTATGCGTCTGACCAACACACAAAGGTAAGTTTCTTTGTTGTTTATTATCATTAAACTTGACAACACCAATATTTAAAGAAAGATCAAATAAAATCAGATTTACATACATATGAAATAGCAGAATAAATGCGCCCTCCCCCTATGGAGAAAAAAACCCAAAAGTTAATAACGCAAAGATCGAAGATTAACACTATGTTACAGAGTAGACAGTAAAGTAAACAAGTTCCTATTATATGCTACCCAGTAAAGTAAACAAGTTTAAGCAAAACCAATGTTGGTAAATTCCCTGAAACAAAGAAAAATACTCACGCACTCTTTCATATGGTGGCCACTCAATCACTCTTACCTACTCTTGGTGATATCCCTTGGAAATACAATTATCCCTGAACATATATAATATCAGTTTCACTTCCCAAATTGGCACCAGTCCATCCTCTAACAAATAAAGACTAGTGAGGTGGACGCCGAATCTGGTGTTTTGTTTTTCCTGGATGAACAAAATGTCACCGCCAATAGTTGATGTAGGAACGTGCTCTTGGGGTTCACAGTTAAAAGAGGAAAATACTTCCAGTATTTGGAAACATCTGGTTGCTAAAATTTTTTTTACCAATGATGATGATGATAATCCTATCGGACAACTCTATGTTAGAGCTCCGATTCTGCACAGCGTAAAATCTGGATAAATCCGCTTGAATACAACCGTCAGAAGTCGGGAACATTAATGTTATTTTGTACATCCCAGTGGGCTGGTAAAAATTGGAAAAAATATTTGGGTTTGGTAAGTCCAGTTAAACTTACAAGTTAAAATGTTTCTCATGTATCTTTGGCTAATACTCGCTCACAAATGAAATTGGTGACGCACAAGCCAAGAAATAGAGACAACATTAACCAATCAGTAAAAAGACCGCTGGACGCCCTTGTGATCAGGTCTGCGAAGAATACAAGAACAATATATATATAAAAATTATGCTAATCCTATATCTACACACACAGACGGGGACAAGACGATCTCTCCTCCCCTCCGTCAGTCCTGATTAAATTTAAAAGGCACACGGTGTTTTCCTTTACGCCTACACGGTCAGCCTTCGCTAGCGCTGAGTTTTAGGTCGGATGGAGTTATGCAACTCTCCCGCCCCTTGCTCGCGCCGACAGTCAGCGTACAATGTTAATTATTATTTAGTTATCCATATGCGCACTTACACAAAGTAAAGCCCGTCGTTAATCGCTACTAAATTTCGGCGTCTGTTAGTCATCGTATGGTATTAAATAATATGCACTTATAATAAATACGCACAATGAAATAACGCGTGAATTCTTTTCTGTCACTGTCAGTCGCGCCTAGCATATAAATCAGTTAGTTAAAACCGTCTCTTCTTGTGTGAGAAAGCGTGTGGTGAAAATTAACATTATAACTGAACATCTGGTATGAAATAGCTACACGTTATTTTATTTCACTAGTTTTAACAGCTAGAAAATCTAAGTGAATTATAATGGTAAAAGTTAACACTTTTAATTGGTAAAAGTTAACACTTTTAAACATGTAAGCCTAATTTCTATTACTAGAAAATCAGAATGAAAAATCCCCACGAATGCTAATAACACATTTTCCACAATAATGGTTCTAGAACTGCGTGCTTAGAGTATTCAAAAATTCTGAGTGACAACTGATAGCAGGTTTAAGAAAACACAGTTTATATATCATTATATTTTTTTGATCTGTAGATGTTGTTAATTTTCGCATTACCGTGTGTAACGGAGAATCAGAAACAGAGTTACAAGATAAAGGCGTACGGCCAGTCTTTCGTCGGCGTTTTCGACCATCATCAAAAGACTTATTACGTGTAACGGGGTTCTGCCCGTGACTCGACATCAAAGCGTACTCGGGGAGTTTTGGATTTTCCTTCGAAGACTTCAAAAGAGTCTATGTTTTTCACGTGCGGTCTGTCAGCTATCGTATGATTGACAGATAAGCTCGCGTGAGAAGACGAGGTAAACAAATCTTATTCGCTACCTGTTATGACGGGCAGGTTACGAAAGTTTGTAAACACTTCGTTTGCTAATGTTCAAAGAAAAGAGGCGGGACGAAAAAGTAGTGTCGTGCTTAGATAGGTTTAAAGGTTTTGTAAGGTCCCGCCTGAGTATAGGAGATGGTCATAATACGTGAGAAGTAAGGTGTAAGAAATAGATTTTCGCGAGTGAATAGTTAAGGAGAAGATCTGTCTCTGGACTGAGTATTTTCTGTAGTCCAGCCTATCTGTACGACTAAAATTTAGTATCAGACAATATTACACCCCCTTATATTGAGAAACATAAGTTTACTATACACGCACACACACACACAGCTATGTGACAAGAAGACACACAAACGTGAAAAACTATGGGTAAATTTGGGTATGGGTCTGACCAACACACACAAAGTTAGCTCTTTTGTTGTTTATTATCACTAAATTTTAAAACATCGAATATCTAGCAGAGAAAGATCAGATACATCAGAATTACATGCATAGAAAAAAAAAACAGAATACCCAAGCCCTCCCCTCGTTGAGAAGATAAGAACCCAACCAAGTTAATAACCCCAAAGGTCAAAAGGTTAGCAATAGGTTACAGTATAGACAGTTAAAAAAAAAAAATTCCTAATAAGTGCTAATCCGTAAAGTAAACAATCGTTAAAGCAAAATAACTAGTTTGGTACAAGCTACCGTAACAAGAAAATATTCTCTCTCTCTCTCTCTCTCTCTCTCTCTCTCTCTCTCTCTCTCTCATACGTAGCCACGCGCGCTCTCTCTCTCCTTACCTAATTTTGGTGATATTTCCTGGAATGTACAGTTATCCTGAATATATTTATCGATATTGATAGTGTCAGGGTTAAGTGCCAAATTTGGCCCCAGTCTAGCCTTGACAATAACTTTATAAGGTGAACGCCAAGTTTGGTGAGGTAATCCTGGATCGATAGTGTCACCTCGAATAGTTAATGGTAGAAAAAATCGAGATCTAGTGTTCACAGCAAAGAATGGGAAATAAATACTTCTGGTATTTGGACACAGCTAGTTGCTTAAAATTGTTACTGATGATGGTACGTGATTGATTGGTAAATCCTATCGGCTGGCTCTGGTGAGTGCCGATTCTGAAATAGCGTAACTCTTCTGGATAAATATCCTCTTGGAAAACGACTATCAGAGGTCGGGAGAACAGTTATTGTTATTTTACCACAATGGGCTGATAAAAATGCAAGAAAATATATCTGGGTATTTTGTAAGTCCAGTTAAAATTTACTATTACAATGTTCGTTCGTCTCTGTGGCCCGTCCCGTTCACAACTGAAACTTGGAGACGCGTCAGCCAACAGAAGACAACTTTAATCTAATCAGTAAAAATAGAGACAAGGCCCAAGATATAGCCACACAAAAAACCGCTGGTCGCCGTTGATCAGGTTGCCTAAAGGATATAGGAACATTATGAAAACATTACTGCTAATGATATATATATATATATATATATATATATATATATATATATATATATATATATATATATATATATATATATATATATATATATATATATATATATATATATATATATATATATATACGGAAGGGGACGAGACATCTCTCATCCTCTCCGTCAGTCCTGATTAAAGTTAAAAGGCGCACGTTATGTCTAGCCTATCCTGTCGCGCGTCGCTTAGCGGGTGCAAGTTCGTTTGAGGCATGCAGCCTTTTCCCCCTCCTGCTCCGGTCAACGATCAGCGCAAAATGTCAATTATGATTAAATTATCCCTACGCGCACTCACCAAATATCGCCTGTCATTAATAACTATTAGATTTTCTGCGTCTGTTTGTTTAGTCGCATGAGATAGTCAAACACAGTCACTTACTAAATTACACACAATGAAATAAAAGTACAAGTGTATTCCGTCAATTATCAGTCGAATAGTGTATTTATTAGTCAACTAAACCGTCTCTTTCTGTGTGATAGCGGGTGATTAAATTTACATTACAACTGAAACATTTGGAATAAAAATAGCTACGCGTTATTTAATTCGTTAGAATTAACACTTTGAAATCAAATCACAGTGAATTTAAGATGCTAAAACTTTTAACACTTTAATACGCTTAAGCACAAATTTATATATTACCAGAAATCCAGAAAGAAACACCACGATCTATTAACACATCTATTTCCAGTGGTTCTAGATAACGTGTTTAGACTCTCCGAAAAAATCTGAGCGACAACTGATAATGATTTGAGAAAGACGCAGTTTATATAGGATCATGTTGTTATGATCTCTAGAGATGTGAATTCTCACACTCTGCTTCCAGCAGAGAAATCTGAAACTACGTTTCCCGGATAAAGGTTAACGGTCGCTTCTGTCGGCCGCTGCTAAACGACAACAAAAGCTTAACCCGTGTAGCGGGCTCCCGTCCGAGAATTTCGCTGTTTCTTGAGATCAAATGATTTGCTCCCCTTATAGAGAAACTTCAAAGGCCGTTACCTTCCACGTGTTTCCCACGTGCGATCTGCTCGTTATCGAAATATTGACAGCTCAGCTCGCGTGAGATCTTTGCGTAAACGAACGTGGTTCGCCCCCTGCTATGAATGACAGGTTGCGAAGGTTGGTAAACAAGCTCGTTTGTATAGTCAAGTAAAAAAAAAAGAAGGCGTGGATTAAAAGTGAGTCAGACAGCCAGAGAAATGCGTGACTTAGTTATCGAATCTTAAAACTACGCTGAGGTCACGAAAGGCTGTCAGATACAGGAGGCTTCATTTCCATTATACGTCACAGTGAGTAAACACAGGCAGAAAATGCATGGTCTTGCTAGCAAATCATAGAGCGCTACGAGATTTCAAAGACTGTCAGATTACTGTAGGCTCTTTTTCTGTTATACGTCACAATAATAATAAATATTATTATTATTATTTTTATCACAATTAATACGGTTTAAATTATTGACTGCACACTTTTTGTTTAAATAAAAACCGAAATAAATTTTGTGGTTTTACGCACTTACGCTATTAATAATGTGTAATTAAACCGTACACTTTTAATTTGAATGAAACACTCTGATCTGAAATTGGTAGCATTTAGTTACACTCTCAATTTCGATTACAGGTTCTACACAAAATGGATACAATTTGTGAGATCTACACTTAAAAAGGGAAGCATTGTGAGCTTTTGAATGCATCCGGTGATTCATTGTTCTGTATGCAATTTTGTTTAAATACGTAAGTTATTTTTTAGCACACAAAAAATGAATACAGTTTCAAAATATATGGATACAATATTTGATTATTACCAGATCGAAACATTGTTTGTCCTAATTTGTTGTGACAAGGGACATTCTCAACTCACTGGTATAGATAATATAGTATATAGTTAATATAGTATATAGCTAATATAGTATATAGTATATAGCTAATATAGC
Organism: Oreohelix idahoensis; assembly: GCA_024509875.1. Lineage (NCBI taxonomy): Eukaryota > Metazoa > Mollusca > Gastropoda > Stylommatophora > Oreohelicidae > Oreohelix > Oreohelix idahoensis. The sequence goes on along the minus strand of JAMPIV010003473.1, from coordinate 79,562 downwards.
TAATATATAATATACTCTGCTAGCTGCAGAGTGGGCACACCAAGAAATGTATTCTTTTTTGCCCCAGACGGCAACATCACAAATATTTTTTATCAAAAAGCATTGGAATAATGTTGCAAAATTTTTTTTTAAATTAAAGAAAATAACAATGACCAAATATGACACGCTGTAGTCAAATATATTAATTGTAACGTATGTGAATTAAAAGAGAAAAGAATATAAATTTATCAAAAATATCAGTTGCATTGTTGGATTGTTACATTTTCAGAATATATATATATATATAGTCAACTCCATCAGTGCTCCGATCTCCTCCCTTAGATCACACAAGAAGGATCTCAGCACAGTGCAGAAACTTCGTAGCACCGGCGAGAATCCCATTGTGTGTATATGGGAATCACACATTCTATAAATATATTTGGTGGGTAGGTTTGTAATTTTTTTAATTTTGCCATGGTTCGATTTACAACTGCCATGGGACTTGTAACGTGCGCAGCTTGCACACGGGACCTCCTATTTTTTCACCCGTATCCCGAGAAGGCTAGGCATTCGATCTCATACCCGTGAGACCTGGGCGGAGTATGACATGATTAGGACCACTGGTTTTGGAAAAACAAATTTCCATAAATTATATTCCTTATATTAAAATAAATACGTCACAAACGATGCAATCTAATGTTGATGCAAACACACACAACTACGGAAACGCATACAGTTGTATTTGTTTTTTTTCCAATCCCTCTTCCAACATTGCTAATTTCCCAAGACGAGAGATCTAGAAAATGAAAGCATAAGGAGAGAGAGAGAGAGAGAGAGAGAGAGAGAGAGAGAGAGAGAGAGAGAGAGAGAGAGAGAGAGAGAGACAGACAGACAGACAGACAGAGACAGAGAGAGACACAGAGAGAGATAGACAGGCAGAGAGAGATAGACAGACAGGCAGACAAACAAACAGACAGACAGACATAAGGAAAGATGGCTGAAGCCTGGAGACGTAAAAGCAACACCCCAAGCGATTCTCTAATTCCATCTTGACTGTGGCAAGTTTTTGTCTGTGGGAGAGTACAGACCTTTCCCGCGCTCTCTTAACTCATCAGCTCTCTCCCACTCTCCACAGACTCACTTCACAGACAAAGGTTGCCTCAGGCAGAGTCGCGGAGACAAGGAAGGAAACCTTAATTAGTTGGCTATCCAAGGAAAACCATGGCCGAGAAGCAACGGATGTAACTTTATTTGAGAACTTACTGCACGTTTCAGATAACTTATTTCAATTTATTTATACCTTAGCCTGGTTAAATTCTCAAAAATCTGTAATTATAGTTTCTATGAATTGCTGAATTAACTTAAGGTACACGTAAGTAATGCAAGAAGCTGGCAACCTGATCACGTAAAATATTTTGCCACAGCAACCACTGCTGTAAAAGCACGTAAATTCTTGGTGCAAGCTCCTTGCAAGGGGACCGGGGCCACAGTGGTGGCTCCGTGTTCCGTAAGGAACGCAAAAGAAAATAATGATCCGTAATGATATATAATTTTAGGAATTCTAGATCGTTTGTTACTTTAAAGAACACTAAACTGTTGTAACATCATCATCATCATTTTACTTTTCGCTCTTTATGGAGAATGGAGCCACTGGTGAGTGGAAATAAATTCACAGGAAATAAAGTCACATGAAAAAAAGTCACAGAAAAGTCATAATTTGGGCTAGAAAAAAAAAGTCACACGAAAAAAAAGTCACATTTTATGTGGAGAAGACAAGATTTATTCAATTTCTTAAAGAAAATAAGGTAATGAAACCCAATAATTGAGCAAGTTTTGAAAACAAAAATGAGGGCTATGAAAAGCTGTGCTTAGTTTCACACTTTTCTCTTGGTGAATTTCCAGCGGACTTAGAAACAACTGACGTAGCTTATTTCAAGTATGCTCCTATGGTGTCAGTAATAGTGGAAAGGAGCTTTTGAGTGTTTAAAGCTTTGTTGGCAGACAATAGAAAGTTATTCTCTTTTGAGAATCTGTTAACCAAACCACAAGGTCTTTTATATTTAGACATGCTCCCGAATATAACCAATGAATCCTGTGTCTAGGTTAAACGGTGCTCCCGAATATAACCAATGAATCCTGTGTCTAGGTTAAACTAGGTATATGTTTATATATACTAAGTTAGTCAAAGTGTGTGGATTTGTTTCAAAGAATGTTCCCTGATAAAAAGTGTTTTTAACAAAAGCTTTCAAGTTTTCATGATTTGGCCGTGTCCGAAAACAGGTTCATGAAGGAAAACTCCTACGTGATCAAAAGATTGTCCTTGCGCCTTAGTGATCGTCATTGCAAATGCTAAAATCACTGGGAATTCACGACGTCGCATCCTAAATGGCAAACTGCGCTCGCTCGGTTCTAAGTCATTGCGAGAAATTAAGACTCGTTCTCCCTTATTACTATTTTTTTCGTACGCCCGCTAATACTCGAGGCGAAATCTCAGGTTATTTTTAATGTCTAACCTGACATTGATTTTTACGTGAGTATCCTATTTTCTTGTACAGAGACAAGTGTCCCTCGCCATTCAGGCAGATACTCGCCGTTTTCGGAGGTACCCATTAGAGCTGGGTCGGCTCAGGAGCCGCCAGTCCCTGGTCGACGACACTCTTCAAATGTCCTCGCCAGGTCTCGAGTTAATCCAGTCCAAATCCCGGTCGACAAAAAATCCTCAAATGCCGTCGCCCGGGTTTGATCCTGAATCACCCGGTCGCCAGAGCGGTGTTGTAACCACTACGCCAGGGCGGCTCCCTCCCTTATTACTGCCAGTGATAATTTCTGCAACAGTCCCAACTAAGATGGTTTGGCCATGTCTGCAGAATTGGAGAAGATCGGCTACCACGACAAGCATGGGAAACAAAGAGCCAGGGATCCAGTCCACCAGGACGACGGTGATGAATTTACCGTGATACAACGTTAAAATATCTCCAATTATAAAGATAACATTATAGGGATAAAAAGTAATGCGTAAGATACTAGGAGACATGCTCGCCTATGCCCGCATTTTCCACCGCCATTCAAACTAACTAGTTAAACATGCAGACGAAACGGTTTACCCTTTGTAGACGGGAGGATAACGGAGATAGAAAAAGGAAAAATATGACTGAACACGTGTTTGAACCTAATGGGCAAAAAGACGCAAGTTGTAGTTTAAGAAATAAAAGAAGAAAAAAATTCATGCCACTAGTTAACACAATGTAAGGAAATGGACAGAAAAGACCTTGGCTCTTATTCGAAACAGTCATTTCTTGGACGTTTTACGATACTTGGTCGTTTTATTTGAATTCAGCGGCAAACGCCGTGGAGAAGGTTCGCGAACAAATTTAAAAAAACTAAACTTGAGAAAAAATATGTTTTTCTCTTAATAATAGAGTTACGAATATAAAACCTAGCTAGTTTGATAACCCATCTTAAGCAGAGAAATAATATACTTTCATTTATACAGACGGACAGATAACAAGGAAGATATTGACAAAAGACTGTATTGTTCACATCAGACTAGCGACAGTATTGTTGTGCACACTTTCACTAAAGCCTCAAAATTGCGTCCTTGAGACACGGAAATGCTAAAATCTAGCTGTAATGAACGACAGGGGGAAGGTGGAGAATTGTGGCTAAAAATAACTTAGGAGGCAGATTTGTGTAGGTTTTGTGTATAGTTGGTCCAAGAAAGAAGTGTGTTTTTGTGAAAAACCAAGTAGAGACAGACGGACCAACAGACAATAATACATACTTGACTGAGATCTGACTGAAATTTGACTTTTGGTTGAAGATTTGAAAAAGTTAGGGGGGAAGTCTGTGATTGGACAAATGTATTCATATTAGCGGGGTAGAGACGCGCAATTTTGCCATTTGCTATAAGTCTGTCCAGTAGACACAGTAAATAATTACCAGTGGTGTTTTTCCCAGAAGATATTACATACATTTTAGTGGGACGCCATACTATAGCCAGCAGCTCAGCTGAGTTTTGCTAGTAATAACTGTGTTCTCAATTCTGAATTCTGGTAAGAATGAAAGCATTTATCTTGTATATTTTAATATTTCGAGTGATTGATACTGCCATATCATATAAAATGATTACGACAAGTAAGTGCTCGCTCTAGGTCCCCAGCCCAAGTTCAGGGTCTAGAGACAAACAAAAAATATATGGACGCCTAACTAAGACTATGGAATGCGGATCTATTATTGAGATCAGTGGGAACATATCACCTATCTTATTGAATATAAGGAAACTATTGAACATATCTCAGATGCAATGCAGTCTTGGGGAACTGGTACTATATGAAAACAACTGGGTAAGATGTGCTACGTTGGTCAGAGAGATCTGACCCATTCTGTGTAATGTTGATGTGTTGTGCTGTGTGTAAGAGTGGTGCAGTAGATAGAGTACTGACACATAGCACAAATTTTGTTTCAGAATTGTGAGTTTCTGTTGTGGCACTAAGGTAGTGCCACATACTTAATCAAGAATACACAAGCAGATGTGTGTGCCGCCTAACATTTGTGTCGGTGCAGCCTAGCATTGTATTCCAGCTACCGAGAGGAGTGGGCCACAGGAATCCAGTAGCAGATCTTCATAGACAAGATGAGTGAATAGGTGGCCTGCTGAAGATTCACCAGAACTCTTAACTATTTATAAATATTTCCCCATCACAAATATACTGAATTCTTGGGAAATATAACATTTACTACAGTCGATAAGTCAATGGACAAAGCTTGTTGTAGTCACAGAGTGGGTGTGATGACACCACCCCAACAGCACATCCAGTAATAGTTCTCCCAGAGACATTATAAATATTATTAATATTAACCAGTCTTATAAAATACCTATGTACACAAATTCCATTTTCGTATACCATATATTTATGCATTCCTTTTATAACTCCATAACATTTCATATGTTCTGACCAAAATAAAACATTGGTTCAGAACAAATAAATTTAGAAAAAAATTGTTAAAATCAAAACCAAAACAGTCTGAGTTAGTTCAGTGTGTTATAGATTTTATTAATATTATTAGACTTATTAATTACCTGTGTGGGTTTGTATATTCTATTACAACACATTACATTTCAGTACCCTAGACTTTTTAACGTAGCTACATTCATAATAGTAAAAAAAGATCTGTTTGAGGTCGTAGTGGTAGTAAGAAGGGCCTTCTGTAATTCACATAAACATTTATCTCAGGAGCCTTCACAGCTGACCTCATACATTACACTAGGTAACATAACAACCATACAATACCATCAAAACCACTACAACGACCCAGAGTCCGCTTGGAGGACAACATTAGACAATCTTTGAAGGACCGAGGACTAGAATGGAACCAGGCCAGGAGGAAGACAGTCGATAGGATAGTCTGGCGCTCTCTCTTCCAAACCTCTACACCTCACGGTAGAAGGGGAACGACTAAGTAAGGAAGATAATTTCTGCATCAATGGAATTCCGATGCAAGACTTCTATGACCAAACGCGTGCCATTCATTAGTCCGTTTTTTTGCGTTCAGATTTCGCAATAGCATGATAAATGCAGCAACCTTTAATTTCAGCAAAGGCAGTGGCATTCATGATGGGCACTGCTCGTTAAGGAAGTTGGTTGGGAAATCAGCTTGTCGTCGCATTGCTGCTTCTTCTAGAGTCTCGCTTGCTCGTTGTGATTGACGCGATCGTCTCTTCCTCTTAGCACCTGCAGCTCGTTTTGCAACCATCTTATCATTTTGATCCATAATAATAAGTCTGCAATACTTTAAATTACAATTTTGTCTTGAAGAAACAATCAAAAACTTACATTTTAAAATTATTTTTAACAAAATGGTGAATTAAATCCGTTTCCGGAATGAAACTGGGTTCTACAATCAAAAACTTACATTTTATTCATATATCACTGTCACTCACTTTGTGTTGCACAATTCACCGACCTTTCTTCGTTGAGTGTTTCGGGAGAGTACATATAAGAGAAACAATACAATTAATGTCTAACTTTCAACCACAGTTGCATCCTTTAGATGTGACCGACGTACAAACGGCGAGAATTATGGATTGTGATCATAAGATCTCTTTCCTCCCAGTCCTCCACACGTTTTAAATGCCATACACGCACTCGCCCTCTCAGTTATACACAAGATATCCACAGTAAGGGGATAGTCAGAGTTAAGATAAGAAACTTTACAGTGCAATACAACAGGAGGCGATCTGATCATCAGAAGTAGTCCCCCAGTCAATCAAGTGTTTCGGCCCCTTAATCTCATTTACACTCTAAGGGAGCGGGCCCACTGTTGTGACAGTCTCCTGTTGTCTAGTACAGAGAATTGAACCCACTCCACCGCGGTTGCAGCTTTCAAATTCACTCCTATTTTCTGACAGCTGGAGACAATTGCGAAAGTAACCCCTATATATAAACAAATTGCGAGGCAGGAGGTCATACATTGATCTGATAATGAAGTTGAGTCTAAGAGGTGCCATATGCCATATATCATTCCATGTCCAGGACCTTTGCATGGCTCCTTCCCAGGTAGTCCATTGGCCTTGTTAGGCCTGCTGCACCGCTTTTAGCATCCTCTTATCATTCTCAGCTCCTCGTATCATGTCTCTGCGTTCACTGTTTGATACTTGAACCACCACCGGATGTCACCATGGCCAAATCAACGTCTATTCGTCTGTGTGTATCCGATTAACCCCCTCAGCTTGAGCGACTCTCAGGCAGTGTCGTGAAGTGGTCTGATTCACAACACGTCATTCTGAGTAACTCTGACCAAAACCGCGCGCCATACTTTGTGAGAACTGCATGATACACGGACCAATCAGATGGTACCTTTATGCAGTGTTTACTAAAGCATTAGGCCGTCAAAATGGCCAGTCCAAATCTGTGCAACCAAGTGGAAGAGGACATTTAATTACAGCATTATGATAGAAGTACCACCTGGAAGAGGTCACTAATGCAATACTGGGAATGTTGCTCTACACGTCTGTGCAGAGACTTCCACGAATAGTACTATAGGAAGGGAGAAATCTCTGGTTGAATGCATCGAGACCTCAGGCTAGTCCATAATTTTGCTGTTTAGAGTACGCATAGAATAAAATGCACTTAGGAAAGTAAAAGACAATTAGATAGGAAGTTAAAGGATAATTCAGAGCGTATTTTAAGCCTTAGATAAATAAAATCGCTCCAGGAATAACGTAGATAAATGAAATCTTAGTTTTCCTGATTTGTACACATAGGCAGATTTTACATACATTTTTGGAACGCAAAACACACGATGGGTAGTAAACTCCCTCTGGCGTCCGTCTTTGGGATATATATATAGAACGTGCCCTAAATAGAAAAGCAGGTTATAAGAATTCAAAAATACAGTGAGCATAGCGTGTTAATGCAGATTGCCTTTGCCATTTGTATCTGAAGAGCAGACTAATAGATACCCATTAACAGCTCGACTGTATGTGCCTGAGGGTAAGAAAGAATATATATATGTATATAAATATATGTAGTTCTATTGATTAATTACAGTGTGCGTTAGGAAATGTGTAGATGTGTTTTGAACCATTGTGTAATTTCTGGAGGCAAAACAATGCCAAGATATATATTCAAATAATTGAGAATGGTGGCAAAAGTGTGTCTGTAGGTTTAGAAAGCATTTAAAGACTTATTTCTTGATGGAATGGCACACGCACCAGGAACGTAAGGAAGGATGAAAGCGATTGTTTTACGGGATTGTTTAAGCTATTACTTAGTATTTTATACAAGACCTATTCATTGTATGGAGGCGGATCATGGACAAATGGCTCTAACTAAGGATTTAGAGGAAAATTGTAGTCACAGTGAACTGGATTTGGTTATTACTGTTATAATATGTCCTGTGCATCTGCTAGCACACTGTCTGAAACTGTCTATCATCCCCAACCTTTGTGATAGTGGGGTAGTGATGGACAATATAGGGGTTACATTTAATATGTTTCAGGTTATATCCTGTCAACCCAACTACTCATAAAAGAGTCAGCCACTACTGAAGTTACTACTGGTGCAAGTGCCTTTTGAGTTCAGAGGGCCAGTCATCAAGTACCTACTGCTGGAGGAAGTTCAACTAATTTTTCCTTCCAGGACAAGAGTGGAACCAGCTTCATTCTAACAGATGAGTTGCAAAACAAGGCAACTGTAGAGTATCCGAGTCACACCACAATAATAGACAATACTAGTTCATGATGAAAAGTGTTTGGGCATAGATATAGCCAGTGATATCCTACCATTCAATGACAGTGAAATAAAAGTGTTAGTAAGATATAGATATTCGCCAAGCAGAGGTAGTTAACCAAAGAGAGAACTTTCAACAACTTTAATGACTTTTGATAACTTTGATATTTTTTCTAATGTTTTATTTATTTACTGTTGTAATTGAATTTGATTTACTTGAAAGCTTTTCAAACAGAAAAGAAAAACTGTAAAAATAAATTGTAAATATTTACCAGCAGACTTACTTAAATTATTTAAGTTTAAGTTCCAGTTCTTGTTGGTGGATAAATTAGTTAATACCCCTAGCAGAGCTAATACTTTAATCAGAGGAGGATCTGGAGAGGGGCCCGTAGGAATTTAGAGTAATATATTACCATCTTCTCTAGGGACTTATACAGCTTGATTCTACCTTTGATATCAATACATCCTTACTCTTTTCAGAGAAAGGGATATTACTTATAATACCAGACTCTTATCTGGCACTATCCTGGTGTCACTTGATACAACTGTGTGTCCAGGATATCTTATTAATTTCAATAATAATAATCAACCCTCTCGTGACAGGCAGCACCAACAGCTTTATCCACTTTCCACTTCCTTCCAGTTTTTAGTGTGGGCTGAATGGACTGAACTACGTCATCTGCTGACCCGCAAAACATCATTGCGAGCCTCGTCTTTCCTGCTTTGTATTCTTCAACAACTGACTTGAAGGGAAGCACAAGCTTTGCCTTCTTAAAGTACTGTGCTACGTTTGATAGACCTCGTGGTGCTCCTAGCCATGTCCTCATGAACTTGTTGACATTTACTTTATAGCTTCCACTGTACTGGTGTTTATTTCATATATAAGCAGTGGCCATAGCAATTTAGGTATCAACATGAACTGAAGGTACCACAGTTTGAACTTTCCTAGGAGTTTGCTTTGGTCTATGATCTGTGGTCCTCTGTCTGTCATTCCTATTGTTTGTTGAACTGCCTTTGAGTCTTTTTAATGAGGCATCATACACCCTACCAAGACTTTTAACAGGTTCCTCAATGAAAGTAGGGATTCTTTAGTGAATGTGGCCTTAGATGTCTTCCCTTTCCTGACTGATAGGCTTGTAAACTTCTTAGGTTTCAAGCTCATTCTGCACCAGCTGACTAGTTCATCCAGGCGTGCTAAAATTCTCCGGGCCTGGTGTTGATCTGATGTCAGAATTGTTGTGTTATCCATAAGCTCACAGATACAAGTTAGTACGGCAACAATGGCTGCTAGTATATATATATATATATATATATATATATATATATATATATATATATATATATATATATATATATATATATATATATATATATATATATATATATATATATATAATATATATATATATATATATATATATATATATATATATATATATATATATATATATATATATATACGGGCGTGTGTGTGTGTGCAATTTATATATTTGCAAAAATCAAAAGAAGGAAGAACAAAAGAAAACCCAAGCCACCTTAAACACTCTTTTCTACCCAGTTCCCAGTGTTTATAAGACCACATACAGGTGAGGGCTTGAGTCGCAGGCTAAGCCAAACCTGCGCTCCGTGAGCGCTTTCATAAGCGTATGCATTTATTGAAGGTGAGACCGATGGCTGGAAAAACCGATTTAAGCTGGCGCCGCTTCCCTCCACTTCCTTCCAGTTTTCAGTGTGGGCTGAAGTGTCTATCATGAAGTGTCTATCATAAGGGAGAGTAAAAAAGGGAGGGGGTGTTGTTGTTGCTTGTATATCCTTACATGAAAGGATAACATGTTTATATTCATTTTTGGGCGCAAGGATTCTTTACGACACGCAATAGTGCGGTCGTCTATCGCTCTGTGTGATAACAATAAAGAAAAATCACACGTACACGGAGAGGCCCTTCTCTGCTAAAGGGAGGGCGTGGAAAACATACATGTTACACATTGGACCGGTAGGATCTCAAGTATTCAATTTAAAGAGGGAATTACTTCCAGTAGCAATAACCCAACTATTTGGTTCGCTCTTTTACAAATTTGTATTTATATACACAGTCATTTATGAAAATTAACTCGTAGCTACTTACATGTTAATCTAGTCAGTTATATTACCTTTGAGATAACTAAGTGTGCTCGCCATGTTCACAAGAAATAATCCGTCTTAATATGCAACTGGTATTAGACACATGTAAAAGTAATTCCACTTTGCGCTAGGTGATCTCTAACAACTCTGAACAACAAGCAACAAATAACGATAGTCAAGTTATATAGTCAGAGCCTCTCTCAGATCTCCCATATCCGGTGGAACACATGGACAGGAAAGCGGCGTTAAGAACTGGTGTCAAAAAATTCAGAAAACGAAAGAATTTCTTGTGCCAATGGCGATATAAGTTTCAGTTCTCGTTTGACTGGGGACGATGCTAGACATAGTCGCCGGTGACCCGTGCTAAAGACTTACGTCAATGAAATAAATAGCAGCAGAAAAATACGCTAATAGATTCAGGTGGCCAGTGAAGTAATTCGCACGCGAGCACAATTCTTGTCGCTTGGAGACAGTTACGTCACGGGGAATGTCCAACGGAAATTTCCTCCGTGCAGGTGACCAGCATTTCTATGTCTGCCAGCGGAAGGTTACGTCATAGACTGAGAATATGGGAATAATTACTTTTACCGTCTCAAAGACATCTGACGACAGCCCCACCGCTTAGCGCAAGAATCAAAGTATACACTCGTGTGACTCCAGGTACGGGCACATAATAAGATTTACACTTGAGGAGTCAGGAAATTTACAGCAGAATGAAGCCAAAAAGAGGAGGGAAGGGTCTTCAATCAGAAAAAAAAAATGGGCGCTTCTGTCTGGACGAAATCGGCAGAAAATTGAGAGTCACTCCGTCACATATTTAAAGGTGTTATTCCTCGAAAAACTAAACTCTACCTACAGGGGGACTGAAAAGTCACTCCCTATTTTTAAATGTGTATTTCTTCACTCCTATTGAATTAATTTATGTGAAAGAAGCATTAAAATGAAGAAAATGAACTGTTATTTTATCAGAAAAATTGCTACTTCACATTAACATTCCAAAAATTACAGCTCAACGTCAGATCCAGCCTGGTCGACACCTATGTGAAGTCATGTGAATAAGCGGTCAGCAATTTATTTTCCTATCTCTTATAACGTTAGTTTATTGGCCGCTGGGAGAGGTATATGGAAGAGTTGGTGGAATACGTAAAGGAATATAAACACTGCATCATTCCGGGTGGAGGTAGCCATTCAAAAGAGAAAAGTTAGATAGGTATCCCGTCTGGTTAGTATATTTTCTGCATTGTATTTTCTACCCATGGTCTCTGACGGGACAGAAAGAATAAGGCGTGACTTAATGTGGGGTTGGGCAGATAGCTGGCAACCTCATCATGTAACAGAAGTTGCTATAGAAACCACCGCTGTAAGAAGACGTGCTGTCAAGCAGGCCTCCTGCAAGGATTAAACGGCATCGGTGGTTCCTGGCTACGAAAAGAACGAAAAGGAAAACTAATGAAAGAATGAATTAAGTAATTTTTTTTATATGGCATAAATTAATAGTATAAAGTTGAGCTGATATTAGAATAAATACATATTTTCTTGCTTTATTTTTTTTTCAGGCAACCTGTTCTGTTAAGTGTTGGGTGGGGGTGTTGCAGAAAACAATAAATAAAAAATTGTTATGTTGCTGAGCGGTTCGTTAACGAATGCTTCCGTTAATAAGCTAAGCGCTTAATATTTCCGCTACACAACTGCTTGTTATGTACCTCCTACTAGCTAGGCGGTGGTGCCGCACGGAAGGTCCTGGGTTCGATTCCCTGGTAAGCCACTCAAGTCTGTTGTTTTTCTGTTGTCTAGTTTTCTAATTCTTTATTTCTCACGAGCGCTTGGAAACATACCTTTATGTGTGTGTAATATTTATTTCCCTCATACCAGGCGCGTCAACCGGGTGGTGGATTGTTGAATGGCCTCTAGATATAGAGGTTAGCTGTGAATACTGAATATTCAGCCGTGAACCAAAAAAAAAAATGGTTGTCACTGAGGGCGAGGTGGGACAGTTGCGAGGGACAGCTGTTTGTATCAAATCACCTTTGAAGCTTTATGATGTGACAACCAGCGAGATGGAGGCGCTTTAACCTCTTCCCTCCCCACTGCCTTGTGGGTTTGATTTTTTTTAGTCAAAGGCTACCGGAGATAACCGTACACAAACCGACGGAAAGCAACGGGAAACTACCGTCGTATTATCCCTTGTATAATCATGAATCAAAACAACTTCCTTGTAAAAGACAACGACGTTAAGGGGGGATTCCAGAGGAATCACCTCGTCCGGTAGGGAACATCATGTGCTACAGGTGATACCCGATCGTCATTGTGGCCGTGCAAGCTGATTATGATTGTTGATGAGATGTTCGTCTGACTACCCTAACAGTAGGCAGGTTTTGGTAGATGGTATAAAAGTGATTTCTTACTTGATGCAATACAATAACAGTTCACGTAGACATTTGACGAATTATATCAACACTAGATGAGTAACTTGACTCCGACAGCAGTGCAAAATATGATGAAGTTTATTTACATGTAACGTGGCAGGTGTGAAATAATGAGTCCAAACTTCCCTTGAGGTTGGTCAACCTTGTACAGCATTATTTCAGATCAATTATTATCTCACTGTCTTGCTCTCTAATTCTTTCTTACTGCCTCAGTATTTACTAGCTGACTCTATATGCTAGGATGTTCACGACTGGAAAACGACTACTGCTAACGATGTTTACCTGCCTCCTAAATTCTTCATTTTTGTGACGTTAATTGTCTCTCTAACCTTTTGATACAATTCTTCTGACTCTGTCTCTTATTTCTTCTGTGCTCTGCTTGGCGTATCTTGGTAAGACCGGCCTAACTGCCAGGGGTGGATATTTTATCCAAAGTCTATTATTCCTATTCGTTAGGCTAACAACTGGTCTACTACTTCCTAGTTCTCCTGACTAGCTACTGTCTATTGTTCTTCTCTTGTATTACATAGTCTATCAATTATTGGCGAGACCAACATACCTGGTGACTTGAGAACATACACATTTTCAGTCGTACTGGCAACCTTGTCAATCTTGTCAACAGAAATAATATAATATGAACTGTCATCTATAATTGTTGCGTACAAACGATTAAGGGGCTAGACAATAGTTTATTACTTTTCTGTCAACACAGAAGCTACCCAATGACTTGGGCTTATTGTCCGATGATACCCCAAAATTGCGCTTGCCACTTTAAAACTTTAACACAAGCAAACTTGCTTCCTAACGCTAGCGCGTTTAAAATCTGACTGATTAAACTTGCAACCCCGATTTACAACGATAATTATTACCCGAACTTTCTAGAACAAGTTTTTCTTAAAACCGCTCACTCACAAAACCACTTTCCCGTGCGAGCTTAACTTCGCTCAGTTAACTGAAACACTTGAGTCATCCCTTTCTTTCAAGGGGCGTAAAAACACTACTGTTGATGCCTATTTTGGATTATCGCCCTTAGCTTACAAATCAATGTCGTATATTTATCGCCCTTTAAGTTTAATACTCCGGTAACTTCGCTTATGCAAATTTATGAAACCGGATTTCTGACACAACGAACTTCCTATTACAGTCATCAAGCTACTGTTAGCAAAATTAGAATTAAAGATAACTTAAACATAGGAACTTGGAATGTCAGGAATCTAATGCAGACTGGAAAATTAGACAACATCAAGATGGAAATGGGAAGAATAAAGGTAAATGTATTAAGGCTATGTGAAATTCGATATACCGGAACTGGTGAAATGTATTCTGACAATTACAAAATAATTTATTCTGGAGGAAATAAACATGAAAGAGGAGTAGGCATAATATTAAATGCAAAAAGGGCAAGAACAGTAAACGGACTTTGGGCAGTATCAGATCGAGCCCTGTTAGTTAAACTGAGTGGCAGACCAATTGATATCAATGTTATACAAATATATGCCCCAACAGCAGATAGTACAGAAGAAGAAATAGACACATTTTACAATGAACTTGATATGGTGGTAATGACTCAATGTAAATTTCATGAGACAACTGTTATACTTGGAGACTTCAATGCAAAGGTTGGAAATGAAAGAGTTTAGGATGTGACTGATGGTTATGGTCCGGGAGAAAGAAATGAGAGAGGTGACATACTGATAGAGTGGGCAAAAACGCATGATATGATAGTAGGAAACACCTGGTTTAAGCAGCATCCTAGACGCCTTTGGACGTGGAAAAGTCCAGGGAACAATGTTCATAATCGGATTGACTACATGCTAATATGCAAGAGATTTAGAAACAGTTTGAAATCTGTGAAAACTAGGCCAGGAGCAGACTGCAACAGCGATCATGTACCAGTTATAGGAAAATTAAGAATACAATTGAAGAAAGTAAAAGGAGCTTCAAACAACATCAAGTTAAACTTCTTCTTCTTCTTTGATCCTTAGCCGCCGACCATCAAAGTCTGGAAAACGGGGACAACACCATCAGAAGTTAAACTTAGCTTTACTTAAATCAGATAAGGAAATGAGTAAAAGATACAACATTACAATACAGAATAGGTACAATGCAATAGAAAAAATACAGAATATAGATGAACAGTGGGAAATGCTAAAGGAATCAATACATCAAACATCAAAAGAAATCATACCAGAAGTAAAGAGGACTGCAAAGAAGAAGTGGATGACCGAGGACATTAGAGGAAATGGAAGCTTTGGGAGAATTTGGAGTAGAAGTGATAACAAAACTCTTAAACAACATCTACAACAGTGGTCAAATACCTGATGATCTGCTAAAATCCATATTCATAGCTTTGACAAAGAAACCTGGAGCCATGGAATGTGAAGAACATCACATCATTAGTCTTATGAGTCATGTGACCAAACTATTATTACGAATTATCATGAGAAGAGTGAGAAATAAAATTAAACCAGAAATCAGTGATGAACAGTGTGGATTTGTAGAAGGTAAAGGCACAAGCAATGCTAAATATATTATAAGAACATTAATAGAAAGAGCCATAGAGATGAAGACAGATCTGTACTTGTGCTTTATAGATTACACTAAGGCATTTGACAAAGTGACAGATGAGGAAATTATCAAAATGTTAGAAAGCATCAACATTGATGGAAAAGACTTGAGGATAATAAAGAACATGTACTGGAAACAAACAGCAGCTGTAAGAATTAGCAGCCAAATAGGAACGTTTCAGCAAATAAAAAAGGGTGTCAGGCAAGGATGTGTGCTGTCACCGGATCTGTTCAATCTGTACAGTGAAAATACGAGGTAGCTTCAAAAAGTTCCCGGAATAGTCGACTCATGTTTGAATGAGTGATTATGTCATGGAGATTATAATTTTATAAGTTGGTAGTGACCTTGAGGAAACGACATGGCTGATGTAACCTTCACATGTACTCTCGAACAGAAGTTACAGAAGTATGTTTGCGTGGTGTGCACGTAGCATCGTCGGAGTTGAAAATGTCCTTGATTGAACAACGTACAAATGTCAGATTTTGTGTTTTGCTTGAGAAGTCACCCTCAGAGACAGTAACCTTGCTTAATAAAGCATATGGTGATACTGCAATGAAGAAATCACAAGTTTCTGAGTAGCACAAAACGTCAGTCCTCTGAATGGAAATCACCCTCATCTCCCCAGACACAGAAATTTCGTTTGGACAAGAGCAAAAAAAAAGTTATGTTGGAAGTTTCTTTTTTTTTATTCCCAGGGTATTGTCTACCATGAATTCATTCCTGAAGGCCGAACAGTTAACAAGGAAATGTACGGTGATATTCTCCGTCGTCTAAGAGATGCAATCAGAAGGAAACGCCCAGAAAAATGGAGAACAAACAGTTGGGTTCTGCTGCATGACAATACGCCAGCACATCGATCCCTACTGGTGAAGCAGTACCTCACAACGCACAATGTGACTGCCCTGGAACATCCTACATATTCTCCGGACCTGGCACCGCCTGATGTTTTCTTGTTCCCTCACCTAAAATCGGCACTGAAAGGGCAGAGATTCAAGGATGCTGAGGACGTTATCACTAATGTGACAAAGCAGCTGAGAGAGGTGTCAAAGAATGGGTTCCAGGAATGTTTTCAACAGCTGTATGGACGTTGGCAAAAGTGTGTAGTTGCCGAAGGGAACTAATTTGAAGGAAATGTAGTGTAAATAATTGTATTGTTACTTATTTCTATACAATACACAAATTCCGGGAACTTTTTGAAGCTACCTCGTATAATGAGATCTCTAGAGGACATGCCAGGAATATCATTCGGCGGACATAATATACAAAACTTGAGATATGCTGATGATACAGTCTTAATAGCAAAAAGTGAAAAGGAGCTGCAGGAAATGGTTGATACAATAGTGATAGAAAGTGAAAATAAAGGCCTTAGCTTAATAGCAAAAAGACAGAAGTAATGGTCATCTCAAAGAAAAGGGCTTCCCCAGAATGCACTATTAAAGTAAATGGAACAGCTTTAAAACAAGTCAATATTCAAATACCTAGGCACAATAATAACAACGGATGGAAGATGCATCTCAGAAGTGAAGAGCAGAATAGCTCAGGCAAAAGCAGTATTCTATAAAATTAAAAGTATTTTATGCAACAATTCTATGTCATTGGAATTAAGAAAGAGAGTTCTTCATTGTTATATAGAACCAATCCTGATATATGGGAGTGATTCATGGACAATTAGTAAACAAATAGTGAAGGCATTAGAGGCAACATAGATGTGGTTTTGCAGAAGAATGTTAAAAATACCATGGACAGCCAAAAAGAGTACTGAGGATGTCCTGATAGAGGCCAAAGCGCAAAGGAAACTTATTTCACAAGTTAGAAAGAAGCAATCCAATTTTTTGGGGCATGTTATGAAAAGAGGAAAGCTGGAATATATCGTAACAACAGGTAAGATTGAAGGAAAGCGAGATAGGGGAAGACAAAGAGAGCAAATACTGTACTGGACAGTTTGAAATTGTGGCATGGAAAGAAGTCAACAGCAGTAATTAAGGGGAGGAGCTACCGTGAAATGCTATTTTTGTTATTAATCACACGATTTCATTGAAAATGCACATACTTAACCTACATCAATCACAGACTTAACCTACATCAATCACAGACTTAACCTACATCAATCACAGACTTAACCTACATCAATCACAGACTTAACCTACATCAATCACAGACTTAACCTACATCAATCACAGATACGCATAATGAAGTGTTTGATGGTATTACATAATTTTTTCCATGGAAACGGCGGCCATATTGGATTATTTTGTTCTATTTCATTTTGCTGAGGCTTTTTTATTTATTTAGCTATCAATACCAAATTTAAACACAATATTTATCATTATATTCTAAAACGTTTCTGATTGGATTTTTGATAACTTAAGTAGGTCCTGAGTTATAGAACTTTAAAATTTCTATCTACAAAAAATAACAAACTTTTTCAGAATTTTTCAACATTATTTGCAATATGTCAACATTTTGATAAGATATCAAAAATCGGATGTAACAAAAGTTGTATTATTCAATGGCAAATATTTGTGCCAAATCTCATATTGATTGACTAAAAACTATGCAAGTTATAAGAACTTTATTAACAAAAAACAAAGTTCTGAGAAAATCATGATTTTCTTCACAGGAAAAGCGCAATTTCTGAAGAAAATACTATGTAAAAAAAATCAAAATACGCTGACTTTGCATGTGTTCTGACAAATAATTTTCACATATTTAGATTCAGGAGAATATAAATTATGTGAATACAGACTAATCTCAATTTTCATGTTTGTGCTGTTTTGACTTAAAATGTAGTGTTGCTCATAAATTGTACTGGAGACAGGGAGCTGTGGAGAGACATGATCTCCTACGCCACTAGGTACGGTTAGTGCCCTAGATATATATCTAGGGCACTATAGCACGTTTCACTAGCTTTGCCCTCAAACAAATGTAATTATCTGATTAACCGTCCAACGTATTAATGCCATTTTTTGCATACGATGTTATATTGGGTTAGACCCAACAAATATATACTTTATATTTGTGCATCTTGTCTAGTTCCCATAAACGGATGAAATCCTTTGATCTTTGTCGGCATACTAATTATTGTGTATCGAGAAAAGAAATTTTACCACTTCATGCACAGATTCTGTGAATTGATTAGGCATAGGCGTGTCTACTATTACAATAATGTGGCCATCACGTTTGCATATGAATACCTGTTGAAGATGATTTCTTAAATGATCTGCATGCGAGATACTCGTGACATTGTTTGTCATTGACATTTAATGCGCTACCAAACTGGACCTTCCTTGATCTATGTGAAATCTCTTTGTATGCTGTGTCTTTTTTTACAATTCCAAGTAATTCAGGCTTCAGGGACATTTCGTTGAATGGAATGTTGTTTATGGTCAGCCAAATCGTTATTACATCTCTAGTACTTGATGAATTAGGAACTTTATCTTCTGGTGCCACAACGTTGTGATATGAAGCATTGTCCATTATCAAACACGACGGTCTATCCAAGGAAGGAAGTACATGATTCACAAGCCAATCTTGAAATATCTTGCCATTCATCTCTGTATGGTAATCCCTAATAACTGTGGATTTTGAAACAAATATGAGTTCAGTATTATTTAGAAGCCCATGATGGCTGCTTCCTGGATGTGCAATTATTAGGCGCTGTCCTTTGCTGCTTGGTTCTAGTCTCTTAGTTGTCCCATCAGATGATTGCCATTCTCGTTCATTAATGGTGAGAATTGATCCAAGTTTCATCTAAATACACAAAATCATAACAATCTCTTCTCATTTCTCTGATCTCGCGTAAATATTTGCTTCTCATTGCAACTATATGAGGCTTCTCACAAATAAGGTTTCTACCACCAACATATTTTCTAAAAGTGAATCCCAAACTCCTAATAGTCCTCCATAGCGTAGATTTGGAAATATCATTGTCATTATTCTTTCTTAACCAAATTTTCAATTTCCTTAAAGTCACTGCCTCATTATTGTGAAACATATTGCAAATTTCTCTGCGGATCAATTCTCTGTCAAAATATCCACCACTCTTGGCCTAATTTTCTTGTGTAAAACACTAGAATTAGAAATTTTAGATGTCGCTATCCAGCGGTGCAATGATCGTTTGATTATCCCCAAGGCATGAATAGTCCTCTTTTGTGGGTTTGAAATAGAATGATATAGTTTTCCACGAGTAGCTTCATTGCAGAAATACTTAAAAATCCTATTTGTGATTAGCTGTAATGTCATAAAATGTACTCGCAGACTCATTTTCCTAGTTAACCACACAATACTTTTTGTAGACACGCCACTGATTGACAATGTGTGAGTAGCACCGGATATAAACTATTTTGTGTTCAAGAAGTGCGATTTCACGCAATTTCACTCAAAAATCATGCCAATTGCTTGATAAACCAAAAATGTGCAAATGAGGTCGTATAATTTACTGTAGACATTTCAATATGTGTGCGTGTGATGTGTGTTGGCAAGTAGGATTTTATATTATATTGCAAAGAAACGAAAATTGAAACCAATGGCCGCATTTTAATGAAAAATTTAATTCATAGGGTCTATACCATTTCAAATTCACACACAAAATTTCACTTATATGCGTTATATATTCGCTGAGATATAGCATTTTGAAGTTGGGCAAAGCTAGTGAAACGTGCTATAGGTACGGTACGTGAAGAAGAAGAAGAACTGCTTGTTATAATTTAGCACTAACTGTTAAAATGTTAACTGATGCGCACCGTTCACACTAAGCACAAGGCCACTCCGTTTTATTAGTG
Organism: Oreohelix idahoensis; assembly: GCA_024509875.1. NCBI lineage: Eukaryota > Metazoa > Mollusca > Gastropoda > Stylommatophora > Oreohelicidae > Oreohelix > Oreohelix idahoensis. Next base: position 59,456 of record JAMPIV010003473.1, on the reverse strand, counting down.
CGCATCTCCAAATATATAGTATATTCGTTTAAAATAATATATACTGTTTTTCGTTTAGACATTTAGTCTCGCTTTGGCGAGGTGCGTCACGTTCAACCGAAACGCAAGGTTCATTGGTTAAATTGGGTGAAGGGTGAGCGTGACTTATCGTTTTTAATCTGAGCGATTTTCTTGAACTTTCTAAATTTTTTTTTTTTAGTTTGTGGGTTTTGCCTTCTTGTGGCGAGGCGCGTTTCTTTCAATCTATTTGGTTATATCAGAGCGCAAATTGCCATTAAAAAATAAATGAACTATGTTAATTGAAGCGATGTGTTGATAAATTCTAAGCCCTGAAAAGGATTACTAGCATCTTTCAGCTAGCATGAAAAAGCCCTGAAAAGGACTGCTAGCCTGATCAGCGCTGATGGATACGAAGTCCTGAAAAGGACTAACATTATCCATCTGCTAGCCTGAAGCCCTGAAAAGGACTAACATTATCATTATCCATCCGCTAGCCTGAAGCCCTGAAAAGGACTTGCCCTTAAATGAGGACTCGCCAGCTACACCATTTTTAAAAAAACTTTTACTTGCATTTCTTTTCAATTTACACAATCATGTACCTTTTACAAAATGGAATACATGGAAAGTACATTCTAAATTATATATAAACACTCATGCGTACTCACACTTTCATTTGCACACTTGAAAAGTAAATATCTGATCTGTTTGTTTATATCTGTGATGGTCTGTTTTGGGGGGTCGAAAACTGTGGCTATATAAAGTAATTTAGGAATAATGAATGTGTTCACTACCGTTCCTCGCCTAAAAATCGTTGTGGGTTTGAATTTGCATCTATGTAGCATATCTGTTACTTGTGACGTTAGTTTCCGCCATGTGTCTTTGTGTGTACGTTTGGGTATGAGGGAAATGTTAGGCCATAAATTTTGATGTTGTTTGTTGGTATAAGTCCGAATGGAAAGACTGTTTTGTTTTTCCATTTGCCTACGCAAGCTACACCATTTATTTTTTTTAAATACCACTTTTGGGGCGTAAAGTGAGGTCTATGACTTTATTGTGTAAAATTAGTTTGATCTTAGCCAAAAGGCCGTGAATGATTTTTTTATTTTAATACTTCTTTTGGGGCATAAGGTATGAATGGAGTTCAGTAATCTTCTAGCTACACTTTTTTTTTTCTTTCTTCGCATGAGGTCGCATATTTTTCCTCGCATGAGCTCGCATTTAACTCGCATTGGAACACGCCCAACATAAACACATGTCCCAACACAAAAAGACCCAATGACAAACAAGTGTCACTGTAATGATCCTCTGTGTTTTCACACAAAAGATCTAATGACACATAAGTGTCACTATACTGATCTTTTGTGCCGGGCACATGGTTATATTAGGGCGCATGTCCAAATATCAAAGACCCTTAGGTCTGAGATTTTTTTAGCTACACCATTTTTTTTTTTTTTTTTTAGTCCACACATTTAATTTACAGTTTTGACACATCAAGACAATCCACGCAGGTTGATCAGAAAAAGTACATATTAAACTTGATCATGTATTGAATAGACATGATATATATAACTACCAGTCCTTGTCCAATAAACGAATTACTGTAAGCAGTGTCACGTGACCGATAATCTATTTTACCATCTTGTCCATAATTTGATTACTTTTTGAATGTCCTGGTTTTCCTCGTCATTTTGTATTCTTCTTTCTTTCATTTTTCACCTTCGAAAGCCCCACCCGAGGTTTGGTTACGTTCCGGCCTGTAGCGGTCAGCGAACGATAATATTATCTAAGCCGCACCTGGTCTGACCAGGGGAATATCTCTTACGTTTAAAGCCTTTGATCACGAGCGAAAGGGTCCCTGTGTTTGGCTTCCAGAACGCTGCTTCGGATCATAATATTATGCATCCTGGAAACGGGGAGACAAACCCACGGTCAGTCTTTGGGTTTTCGCCCCTTAGACAAGATAGAGCATAATGTTATGCATTTCTCTACCTGGGGAACTTTCGCACGATTTCTGTTGTCTTACTCTAGATTACGTCTTTCGCCGAACTTCTGTAGAGGTATGCAGGCCAGGTGTCCGGGGGGAGCGTCCCTTGTGATCTATAAGAGTAGACTGGTTTTAATAGACAAAGACATTCGTAAATTTTCCTGGCCCGTAGATGACCATCATGAGATAAGGCAAACTTTAACACAGTACTAGAATGTGTTTGCCTATGTTCTAGTCATTTTCGGGGTGAGTTGACATATCTTATAATTATAATATTAGATTCATGTTAGCTTTTATATATATCTGTTAGGGAAGTGAATTTATTTCTGAGGACTTCTCCTAGTAATTTATTCAGTGATAAGGTAGCGCTGTCTACGGCCTATTAAGTGGTGCTTAAACTGTTACGGTTTATCATGGGTTAAATGTTAAACTTACAATAACAGATATTAGGCGTAGAATCAGTCCACGAATGCTTACCATTGGGTTAAGAGTCAGCAAAATTAACTGTCATTTCTGTAAGATAATGTCAGGTGTGGATTGTTCACTTTAAAACTGAATAGTGAGATGCAGGTAATAACTCTGGATTATAGGAGATAGTCACTTATTCCTTTTGATAGATATTTCTAGTGGCAAGGGAGGATCATTTTATGCTTACTTGTGTGGCTAGGCACTAGTCTATAACTTTCACTGAAAGCAGTCACCAGGCATAGATATAATTGTATATCGTATGATCTAGCCACAACTGTATTATTATAGCAAGAACATTGCATTTTCTTTGTACTCATTTTGTGGAATGCTAATATATTTTCCAAAGGGGACATACGATTTATTTGTGTAATGTCAAATGCTGTAATCTGTTTATGTAAATTCATTTAATGTTGTAAGATGAATAAGCATATTCATTTAACTGTAACTACAGGTTAGGTTTCCTGTATGTTGAGATTGGGAGAAGAGGAGTAGATTTTTGATGTCAGAACATTTACTGACAGGTACCTGGGGGTGCAAAAGATATTAAGCCTATGCGGGCGCGTGTTGATAATTGATATTTTTAAGGAACAGGAGACATGGTTAAAGACAGCCCTAAACTATCATAGCAATAACTACAATAAATTTAATCCCATAGCGGAGCGAAACTTTCTGTATAAAGTTAGTGTGATTTATTATTTGCTTGAAGTAAAAGGGTGTCTCTTTTTGGGTCTCAGTTTCAGGAAGACCGAATCGCTAGAGCAGACTTCAGTCAGGCGAAGAAAGTCATATACTCTTCGATCTAGAGGGTTTCTGTATACATCTAGCAACGAATCGTCAACCCCGTTCCTGAATCAAAACCCCTTTTTTGTCAACGCCAAGTTAAGCTCACGCAGTGCAACGGAGCCAACGCAAAATCTGGAATCGCCAAATGCAGTAGTAGCTCTCTACTCGCCTATTGGATTACCAGCCAGAGCATCGCGGCTTCCAGAATATCAAACCCGCCCAGCATGCCTATAGCAGAATTCCATATCACCCGCCTTTTTTGTGCCTAAACGGGGCACTCAGCAAACCACAGCCAAACCAGTTTAAACAGGATTTACAGCCAAGCGGAGCCTTGCGCCGGATAAGCGCGCCTGGGTCTCTTTGTCCTCAAGTGACTTCTTCTGGTGTATTTTCTGGATACTTAAAACCTCGCACGTATGAGCAGCCATCTATGGACAGAGTTCCAGCCCCCCTCTCGCGAGTAGCGGTCACCAACGATAGCGCCTATACAGTGATTTTATTCAGGTTAATTCCATCACCGATGGCGGATATATACGAAAAAACCACTTACTGGAGCTATTCCCCTTGGTCCCCGAAAGCGGACAGGCTGTCGCTAAGTTCATTCAGTTGGTCTGCAGGAGATAAACAGCGTCCCCCAGCCCACCTCGCGCCAGTAGGGGGGAGTCACCAATGATAGTACCAACAAGGACAGTTTTGTAGGCATAGTCCCTCACGAAGGATCTACAAGTAACACACTGTCTGGACTATTTCATCTGGTCCCCGAAAACGGACGGACTGCCACGCAGTTTATTCATTTTGGTAAACAGAAGGTAAATAGAGTCTTCCAGCCCACCTCGCGCCAGTCGGGAGGAATCACCAATGATAGCGCCTATACAGTGATTTTATTCAGGTTAATTCCATCACTTACTGGAGCTATTTCATATGGTCCCGAAAACGGACGGGCTGACACTCAGTTATTTCATCTCTCTGTGTTCTACAGGTTTTATAAATGGCGATCTGTGTGTGTGGTTGTTGGTGTATATGATTATTGATGACTATTGATGATTAGTTGATTATTGATGTAATTTTATGTTGTTGTGATGATATGCATTAATTCCATGCTTTTTTCTTCTTTAATAAAGTTTACACCTTTATTAATACGCTGTTCACGACCTTTCCATCCATATTTGTATTTTTTGCTCTTTACTAGAATCTCTATGTATGATAAGAGAAAAGAGTGAGAGCCGGAGATAGAGACAGACATAAGTGAGTTGAGGCTTGGAGAGAGAGATCATTTGAATAAATCTTCTTCCAGGTTGTCTCAAGTCCATCTCCTATTTACACCTTATCTAAAGTGTAATCTATAACTCTGTCAGTCCACTATCCCTTGTCGATTTCACTACTGTTGTCCAACTCGACAAATACTCTACACTCAAACTCAACCACGACAAGCAGAACGTCAGAACCGTGAGCCTAAATTATCTAAATGTAAACCACGTCCTATATATTAATCTTACATTTTGTTTAACTATTTATCTTTATAACATTTGTTTATTTTTTTAACGTTTTATATTAAGATAATTGCTGTATACATTATTTTTTTTATCAATTCTAAGTAGAAATAGAAAACTAGGAATGTGCTATAATAAAAATAAGAATATAATTTTAAGTTTTACTTAAAATGTGATATACAATCAAACAAATGTGTAAATAAATATGTTACGAAGTTATGTCCCTTGGTTAAACAAATTCTTCCATTGCGATACATATTTCCAACGACATTCGTTGTGCTGGAGATTGTTTAGTTCGAACCTTATGAGTTAAAAATAAAAACGAAATAAAAATCCAAACATTAAATAAAATAAAAGAAGTTTAGATCTTCTTCAAAACGTACTATCAAGAAGAACATAATAATTTTAAACACTGAGGTTATGAACGTATAAGGATCCCGTTACACGCCCATTGAGGCATATTGGGAATATAGTGTTAGGCCCATATTTTCTCGACCACCGGCACACTAGGAGTCATGTGGTCAGCATCACGCCGGCCGCCTTAACCTTCCCAGAAGTTGCTCTGGTACCCAACTGGGGTTGGGTCGACCCAGGAGCCGTTTGTGGCCTAAAAAAAATCCCACTTCATCTGGGGATCGAACCATGGACCACTGAACTTGGAAGCCAGTGAACTAACCACTATGCTACCGCGTTATGAACGTGTAATAAAGGGAAAAAAAGATTTAGTGCTGACAATTGTATTTAAAGAAGCAGTTACTTACAAAAATCTATCGAATGTGGCTGCTTTCTTCTCGAATATTTAGTTATTTACTGTGTGGTCTTCAATGCTTTCTTGGACACATTACCTTGTTAGGATCTACAAGCCATCTTAGAAGTGGTGTATGAGTTGCTAGATACATTCGCTTTCACACTTTGTTTCATGTGATGTAAATTAAACAAAAATGAATGAGTAGTCTCCTCACGATGCATGGCGTAACGCGTCATCATCATAATTATCATCACCATCAGCTCATCAAGTAGCATAGGCCAACAACAAACTTATGCCAAGTTCTCATGCCCTGTTCCATCCTCTTCATCGTCCCTTTCATTCAGGTTTTCAGTTCTCTTTTCCATGCGTTCATCGGTTTTCCGCTACCTATCTTAGCCTGGGGATTCAGAATAAGGTTTGGTTTGGTTTTAAGGACTATATTCATTGCACACGGACAACTCCATCAGTGCTTCGATCTCCTCCCTTAGATCACCCAGGGAGGATCTCAGCACAGTGCACGAACTCCGTAGCACTGGCGAGAATCCAACTGTGCGTATATAGGAATCACATATTCTATAAATATTTTTTGGGTGGATAGGTTTCTAATTTTTAAATTTTGTCAAGGCAGCGGCCTTACGGCCTACTATTTACGATTTCCAACTTCAGTGGGATTGTTAACGTTAAAAAAAAAAGTCATTCAAAAGGACTGACTTGTCATTGAAGATGAAGATTCTGTTTGTGTGTGTATGTGTATACTACACTCAATTTCTTTTGATTTCCATATATTGCGTTACAAGGGCCCGAAAGGCAAGCAAAGAATGTTTTAAACACATCTTAATTATTCATGAGTGCCTGAAAACATCCCTTTGTGTGTGTGTAATATTTATTTACAAGCAAAGAATGGTAACTCTATAACCTAGCATGCAATCCGTAAGAAGCCAATTAGGAGGTTGGACATAATGCCAGCTACCCAATTCTGAAGAAACGTACAGCACACAAAAACGTACACACACACACTATGCAAAGTAGTTTGAACAAGTGTTTTAAAAAAATGGCATTAGAACATTGACATTTACTTTTTGTTGTCTGTTCGTTATCGCGAATTACCCGCGATAATATAGAAGAAGAACTGTTTGCGAGCGATTTAATCGAAGTTAAATAAAAGGGCAAAGACGGTAAAGATTTAAAATTAAATATAACAAGGCGTGTATGCGAGCGATAACGTTAAAAAGATAAATAAAAATGGTGAAAGACTTCGGTGAAAAGGATCATCTCATCACACGCAGTAAAAGCCTACTGTAATCTCCAATAACTTAAAATAAGTGAACAGTATGGAGCCCATTGCTGGAAGGTTGGTTTGATAAGTCTAAATATTACATAATCTGATATATCATTAAATTTGTAATTTGATAAGCCATTTTTTATATTCTGAAATTTACAGTTTGATAAATAAATTTGTCATATTCCGAAATGTACAGTTTAATAAATCAATTTCTCATGTTCTGAAATTTACAGTTTGATAAGTGAATTTCTCATTTTCTGAAATTTACAGCGTGATAAATCAGTTTTTCATATCCTGAAACACCAGTTATTGTTAGAATCTGAAACGTCATTAAAAATAAATCTGAGATATTGTTGTCACGGTTTCAGATTCAGTTCAATACCCTCTAGCTACACAAGGAGCATAGGATTTCAACAAACATATCACAAGTCCTCCTGTCGCGTACCATCGGTTCAAGTTCTTTTCTTGTCGTCTTCATAATTTCCGTCTTTAATTCTGCTCTTCGTGTGGTTTTTGTCTACCTTTGTCTCCCTCACTCTGAGGATTCCAGAACAAAACCTGCCTTGTAATACTATCAACTGGTTTCCTTAATGTGTGCCGTATCCATCTCCAGTATCGTTTTCTCATCTCTTGTTCTATTGGTGTTTGTCTGGTTGTTGCCACCAATTCCGCATTGGTGACCTTGTCACACCATTTTAATCCTTCTAGTGTAAGCAACACCTATTTATGAAAGTTTGCAGCTTTATGGATGTTGTTTTTGTTGTTTGCCATGTTTCAGAGCTATACAGTAGGACTGATTTGACATTGGAGTTGATGGAAAATGTCAAAATTGATTAATTCAAACGAGATCGGACGACGCCTCGGTTATCAAGGTCCGCGCCAGACAGTGGGTAACCAGGCTGTAATGTGCGAAAAATTGATTACTGGAAGAAACCCGAAAGATAGATTTCCGAAGAAGAGAAAAAGTAGGAGAAGGAGCAAAAAGAAACCAGATCACACAGAAAACACTTAATATTCTCCAGTTAAACATCTGTGGTCTTAGAAACAAGACTTGATTTCTGTTGATCTCCATATATTTTACAATACAATGAAAGCTCTTCTTGACTTTTTTATCTCCTGATTTATGTTTAGCGAGGATTCTGCTCCTCCTTCTTCTTCTTCGACTCTCAGACGTCAGCTTGAATATGATTAAAGAAAGCAGTGGTTAGCTTGAGGCTATTTCTATCTTCACAGAGCTTAACGAGGATTCACCTTATCTTTTTCTCTCTGGATGTCCTAGGTAGTCCTTTATACTTAACAAGCCAATACCATAGACGATGTAAAGGATTAAATACCACTATCACATTCAATGAAACCATCATCTTAATTTCAAACTGCGACAGTTTGAAAAGTTAAATTAAGAAAAATAACAATAATGATACCTTCTACAAATCCACACTGTTTATCACCATTTTCTAAACGATCAGTACATCAAACATCAAAAGAAATCATACCGAAATTAAAGAGGACTCCAAAACAGAAATGAATGACAGATGAAATTTTACAACTGATGGATGCAAGAAGGACAAAGAAGCAAGACAAAGAAGAATATTACAGACTAAATAAGGACTAAATAAGGAACTAGTAAACACATGTAAAAGAGCAAAAGAAGCATGGTTAAACCAAACGTGTAGAGAGCTCGAAGTGCTTGAAAAGACACAAAACCAATGCACAATCAAATACATAAGCTAACAGGCAGAAGGAAATCAATAGAATAAACATTATTTTAATGGGTCAAGAGAACATCATAGAAAGATTGACACAATACATTTAGGAGATCTATGATGAAAGATCGGAACTGAACGTCTTAGATAACTATGAAGGACCACCAATAGTTGCGGCCGAGGTAGAGGATGCCATGTGCCACATAAAGAAAGGCAAAGTATCTGGATCAGAACAGTAGAAGAGGCCTAGGGAGACTTTGGAGCACAAGTGATAACAAAATCGCTGAATGACGTACACAATTGTGATCACATACCTGATGATATGCTAGAATATATATTAAAAGCGTTGCTAACCAAACACCCTTATGGACGATGTCATCAAGGCATGTAAGGAGAGAACAAGAAAGTATTCAGTGGGGTACTGGAAGATGAGACAGGTCTATATTTCGGAGCTGGCATTTGCTGATGATGTTGCCCTGATTGCTAAATCAGAGGCACATCTCCAATCCAACCTGCAAGTCTGGAAGGAAGAGCTGGAGAAGAGAGGGATGGTCATAAGCAGCTCTAAAACAAAATCCATGATGATATCACGAGAAGAAAGAAAACATCAGATTAAGTTGGGAGAACAGGCCCTGGAGCAGGTCGACCACTTTAAATATCTCGGAGCTATTATAGACCGAAAGGGAGGCATCAAAGAAGAGTTGGCCACTCGAAAAGCAGCGGGTGGGAGACTTTTTCAGGCCATAAATCGTGGATTCCTCAGCAAGAAAGAGGTTGGTAAGAAAACGAAGATGGCTGTATGTTGCTCCACCTATGTCCCAGTCTTGACATATGGATGCGAGTCGTGGGCAATGACTACAACCCACAAAAGCCAGATCCAAACCTCAGAAATGAGGTATCTAAGGAAAGTGGTTGAAGTAACAAGAAGAGACATGGTCCGCAACCAGACGATCCGTCAAGGCCTGAAATCCCATCCGCTGCAGACCCAAATAGAACAGTCCCAACTAAGATGGTTCGGCCATGTCTGCAGAATGGGAGAAGATCGGCTACCACGACAAGCATGGGAAACAAAGAGCCAGGGATCCAGACCTCCAGGACGACCCAGAGTCCGCTGGGAGGACAACATTAGACAATCTTTGAAGGACCGAGGACTAGAATGGAACCAGGCCAGGAAGAAGACAGCTGATAGAATGGTCTGGCGCTCTCTCTTCCAAACCTCTACACCTCACGGTAGAAGGGGAACGACTAAGTAAGTAGCTAACCAAACACAAGGACCGTCTGTTATATTAGGGCGCATGTCTAACTATGAAAGACCGCGTGGTCTGCTACTACTTTAAAAAAAAAAAAAGAAGGTTTGTCTCGCGTTGGTGGTCAACTTAGACCCATGGTCAACTGTTGAAATAAGGCGGATGTCAAAGCATTATCGTAGTTGGGGACATTCATGGTACTGTATTTCCTTTTTCTTTTTTCTGCTTCATTATAGCGCTTTTTATACCCTGTTCAACCAGATCCGAAATGGGCCCTTTTGGTTATAAGTGGGGCATATTTTTTACTTCATTCCATTTTGAAGCTAGGCCGGTATTAGCCCTGAGAAGGGCTGGTCCTGAGAAGGATTCCTAGCTTACTGTCTGGAGTCGTCCCGCTGTCATCTGTTCCCAATATTGTGGCTTCTTCAATCATCGTGTCTTTTTTTTGCAAATGTGTTGTTTATTGTTTCGACACTTTCTCACTTGGCTGTTGGCAGTCTTGAAAAGGACTATGAACTGAGATGTAGATTCGTGCTTGCTTCTAGTGTGCCCAACCTGTGTGTACTTCTGGTGTCTACTGCTAGTGTCATCTTCCTTAGCTCCAGCTGTCTTACGGTTTTGTCGATTATAGCTGGTACAAAGTCCTCTAGAATATCTTCCAGTGTTTTTTCTCTTGGTTGACGTTTGTATCTCTGTGTCGTTTTATCTCTTATTTCTGTGGTGATCTGTCTCATCACTTCAATTCTGTTAAGTATTTCTCCATTTTCCTTTTTCATTTCCGCCAACGTTGCAGTGTATTCTTGGATTTGTTGTTGTACGAGTATTGTTTTCATCTCGTTAATCATTTGCTTTGCACTATCCAAATCGTCTGGGATTTCACCTCATCTGAAAATTGGAGTTTTGTTTTGGTTAGTTTTCTCTTTTCCTTCTCGCAGTTTTTGCTTGATCCCTTTCACCCCAGACGTCAGTTGTCTGATTTTCATTGCAAGGCCTTGTTCCTGTTTTGGTGTAAATAGAGCATTTTCTGTTACTCTGTACTTTACCTGACGGTATGGTGCTCCCTTTCCGATTGATACTTTTAATATCTTTCGTGTTTCCTGGTATGCTGGGCAACCGCGGTATCTTGCTCCATGATCGCCAAGGCAATTCGCACACGTTCTGTTTTCAGTGGGTGTTTTGCAGTGGCGTCACTAGGGTTGGTGTCACCCAGTGCGGTAACTCTGATGGTGTCACCCGGTGCGGTCCGCACCTCCTAGTGACGCCACTGGTGCTTTGTAGTCAGCGTCCTTCTTTGCCTTGAGGCAGCCACTGCATGTGTGCCTTCCTGCACAGTATCTGCAGGCTGCCTATTTTCTACATGAGATTCCGGTGTGTGGGAATCCCTGGCATCGGGAACATTGAATAACTGGAGGGATATATTGTTTCTGTTCTTCGAGGATGTTCTGCAATGTGATCACCTGCGGCATTGCTGTCCCTTGAATAGTTACTATCATGAGGCTGGTCTCTTTTTGTTATTCCATGTTTTTAACATTTCGGCGTGCGTAGTTATCTTCTTCTTCTTCTTCCTCGTTCGTCCTGAAAAGGACGTTGGTTGCATTGTGTCTGTTTACGCCGGAGCTGTGATATCTGCACCTTTCGGTCGACACATCCGACTTCAGCACTTCAGTTTTTGGGACCGGGTTTGCCTTCCCTCTGCGATCCCTACTCGCTCAGCCAGACTGCACTGCTGCAGACTGTTTCCAGGACCACCACGTGGAGGTAGAGTAGGGTCTTAGTCAGCTCTGGTTCGCTGACTCTGATGCAAGCAGTCAAGCTATGGGTCGCTGACTGCATTCTCTATTGCTGCATCTTTGGGTCCCTCGTGCGTAGTTATGATACCAGAGATAGTGGCTGAGTACTTGTTGATATGTTAGCTTGTGTCAACTCCTCTGATGACCAGCTTCGTGTTTTCCCTGTGAATTTCAGCATGTACTGTGATTTGGTGATGTAGCTTAAATTCTCTCGGGCCTGACTAAAGAGTAGCCATCAGTGATTTGGTCATTTCAGTTGCATTAAGGGCTAGTATCACTCCCTTATGGTGCCTTTAGACACATATTATGCCTTTTCTGCCGACTACTTCCTCCAAATCACCTATTACTTTGTCGTCTGGCAGAGCCCTGAGGATGGCCTCTCTAGTATTGTCTTGTTTTTCTGCCATTCTCTGCTCTTCTTGTGCAGGCATATATACTGTTAAAAAAAGAAAAAAAGAAACGCAACATTATTGCAGTGGTAATGGACACCAAATTTCAAACTTGTACCAAAATTTTATTTTACGGAATTAATGTTTCAATCTTGGCGTGAAGAAACTTTCAGACTTTAACAATGAAATGATGTTCATTAAATTTGGTTTGGACTTTTATTCTTTGCGACGGAGGCCTCCGTTTCAGTAATGTGTATGGCCTCTTCTGGCCTCTATCAGAGAACGACATCTCCTTGACACGGATCCGATTAGCCGTTGGATCTGTTGTTGTGGGATGGCTGCCCACTCTTCCCGCGTGCAAGAGACAAGTGTCGGAGATTGGCTGGAGCAACGTCTCGCTGGCGGAGTCGTCTGTCGTGTTCATCCCATAAGTGTTCTATGGGGTTCATGTCTGATGACATGGCTGGCCACGGAATGGTCTGGACGTTGTTGTCAGCGAGGAACTGTGTGGTGAGATGTGCCACATGAGGTCGAGCGTTATCCTGCTGAAAAATCGACCCTTGTGCAGCCAGAAGTGGAAGGACGTGAGGACGAAGAATTTCTGCGACGCATCGTTGGGCATTCAGGCGTCCTTCAATTTTCAACAGGTCACTTCTTCCCATGAAGTTGATCGCCCCCCACATCAGTACACCTCCACCACCATGTGGAAGAGCCTCATCAACGCTGTTCTGGGCGTAGCGCTCATGGACTCTGCGGTAAACTCTTCTCCGTCTATCGTGTCACTGGAGCACAAAAAATGATTCATCACTAAACCAAACCCGTCTCCAGTCATTCCCAACGGTCCATTGACGATGCTGGTTCGCCCACTGCAGTCGGTTCTGGAGATGCCGGTCCGTAAGAACAAGACCTCTGTAGGGTCTTCTAGCTCAAAGACCAGAGTCGTGCAGCCGGTTCCTGACCGTTTGATCTGAAATTCGATGAGCTGCTGACATTGACTGGACTGTGGAGGACGCAGATGCAAGTCGATTCCTGAGGTGACGCAGCCTCATGAAGCGGTCATTGGCAGGAGTTGTGACTCTGGGTCTTTCACTGCGCGGCCGGTCTGCCACTGAGCCAGTTTCCTGAAATCGCCTCCAAAGGCGTCTAATGGTGCTTCTAACCACATTAAATTGTCTGGCCACTACACTTTGTGACTGTCCAGTCTGTAAACGTCCAATGATGATGAGTCGTTGTTCTGTAGTGAGATGAGCCATACTTGCGCATTGAATTTTCAACTGAATTTATTCGAGGAGCGTCAATTTTTTATAGGTATTCAATAATATGGTCATCTACAACGTTGCATACATACATATAACTGTGCTGCATTGTAGATTTTTTTTAGTGACCACATCTTAGCTACAAAGATCAAAAACCTAAAACAAGAAAATAAAAACGGAGTATTTAAGTTTATATTTACGTTAAAATGTACTAAGAAGTAGAAAATAACATATTTACACATTCAGATTAACAATGCGTATTATAGAAATAATTTAAGAAACATAAATTATTAAAAGCTACTATGTCCAGCATGCTTTATAGGAATATTTATGGAAATAGATTTGTCTTTATTCAAGTAACAAATTTAAAAATCAATTATGTTTTACCAGTTATAAAAATGAATAATTCCCTATAGAACACAGTTATCATCACTGGGTGATGTTATGGTGTTAAAATTAGGATAGTTCACTTGGCAGCTTTTATGTTTCAACTTAGCTGCCAATGAGTTTCTGCTCTGGCTGATGTTTGGGTCTTTGTAAAGGGATGACTGATTCACACTCGTCACTGGTCAAGTTTGAAAGTTGCAGCACGTTCCAACAAGTGTCATGGATTAACTACCAAGCTGATCACGCGTCTCTAAGACCCGTCTGATGATGGTGTCTAGTGTCGACTTCAGGACACTTATATCCTCACTTATTCCACAGATAGTACCCTCAACGGGTACCACCAACTAATGTTACAAAAGAAGAGAACAAATACCCTCTTGAGTATTGCGTTTTCCGACACAAACTTATTTGTCCCCCTCTTCCTATTCCACCATCCTATCTATCTCAGAACTGTTACCCTCGCTGAGAATTAATATTAATCCCATTGAGCGGAAAACTTTCTTTACAGTTAAGTTGAATAGATGTATATTTAACTTTACATTGGTTGAAAAGGTTAATAGTATAAATTGAATATGTTTACATTTATATCTACTCTGGTTGGAAATGTTAATAATATAGATTATGTACATCATTTCTTTCGTCATTCCCTCCCTGCTCCATATGGACTTGTGACTACCTTTGCTTTTGGTTCTCTATAAGAAACGTGCAGTAAAGCAGTCACAAACCCTGACATTGGTTGTTCATGAAATCTTCATTCTATCTGCTGAGGTTGCCAGCATCAAATGACTTGGACTTCCACTAGCAATTTTCACATATTAATATTCACATGTCAATAAATACATATTAGTTCACATGTTAATAATGCAAAATATAGAATTTTAAATGTACAACTTACACCAATCTTTAGGCTCACAGACTGCTAGTTCAGAGAAATAATTTAAGGCAGCTTGACGATGCCCTTTACACGTGGTCTGGGGTGTTGTTATTTTAGCAGTAAGTTCACACTTTGACTTTGTGCTATAGTGTCCTCAGATTCCGGTTTTCCGTGTTAAAATGGTAGTTTTCCTGGGCTCTAACAAAGTCCGGTCTGGTAAATCAAATCTGCTGGTATTCTTAACTCTGGCAAGGTCTGGTTGTTTTCTTGACGCTAGATGAATTTTCAAAGTGTTCTAAACTAACTAAAGTGTCAGGTTATATTACACTTCGCTCCCCCCGCAGTACTTTATTATGATTTAGGTGGGGTCCAATCAGGAATTTCGTTTTTCCTATGTTTCGAATGCCCACCCAATCGTTTCAAAACCTGTTGGGTTTGGTGGGGTAATTCAAAATATTTTCACTAGGAAATTTCTGTGCGTTAATGTAAAGGTCATGTCTTCCAAATATAGAAGTGAGATTTCCGTACTATTCTCGTCAGTGATTACAAATAACGTCTTACTTTTATCTCAAGTAATATCTTCGTAATAATACTACCGGAAGCTTTTTACAACATTCCGTCTTTCAGGTGCATGTCTGTGTGGTGAGATCAGTGATACAATTGATCAAAATTTTATTAATATTTAACTAAAGAGTTAAAAAGCAGTAAAAACTATTACAAGCCCGTGTTTGTTGTCCGACATCATCGCCGATGCCTGGTGGCGAGCTGTATGTTAAAAAGTGTTCGCGATAAGAAAAATGAAAAGCCTATCCCAAAACCCGCCCGCGTTTTCGTCACTCCGTCTTGAAAATTTGTAATCGACATGAAACAGTTTGCGTGCGGTATACTGGTTTCGCTTGCTAGAGCGATAGAAAAGGGGGAGGACAGAGAGTGAGAGAAGAATAAAACCAATGTTTTTTATGAATCTAAAAATAAACTAATGCATTTTATTGTATCCTAGTCGCTTAGTAACCGAGGTTTGAAGGCTATTGCGGAGAAATCTTTACTGTATTTTATCCGCCACTGCGTTAAGCTAGACAATGTAACTACGATTCAAATAACCATTGGGAGAAGCGGAAGTGGGGTAGAACGATACTGAAAGTGAAAACTTAGAATGACTTTAGTGATACAGAATAAAGGATAGTTAGAATGATAGAATTAATATTATTACAATATATCACAAGAACTTATATCTTAAATCATCATCCATAGTCATATTCTTTCACAAGAACGCATCTTCTGGGCAAGATGCATCATCTCTATGAGATAGAGTTCCATATTAACTATTATGGTTCAGAAAAAATTTCAGAAAATTTAGGAGCCCAAAATGCATAGAAAAAGACAAAAATGTTAACGACAAGTCTCGCAAAGACAGTGAACATAAAATTAGCTTATATAGGTTCAGAAAAAGAAAACCCAAAATGATAGAAAAGTTAACGGACATAAAACTTATATAGGCTGATAGGTTATAGTCGTCTGAACCATAATATGTTTTAATATCAAAATTCGCTCAATAAATAACTAAGATATTGTAGAAATATTATATATTTTAGTACAGTGTGACAAACGGACGATCGTCCTTGCTTATTTTATTGGTAACATTTGGGGACGCAATTTTGAAAAAGAGGCATAGGAGTGATTCAATTTGATTGGTTGGCACTAGGAGGAAAGGAGAGGCAGAATTGGTAGCCCAAAACTAATTATATTTTTGCATTGGCATAGCTAAGGCAGACTGACCAATTGACTACGAGACACATAGTATGTTTGGGATTTTGTTTTTGAAAACTAAATTCAAAATTTGGTAGTCGCCTGATTTCATTGGCCAGCCCAAATTGATATTAGCAAAAGCTTACAAGGCTCTTGGCCATTTGAATAGAAATTTTCTGTACTAAAGTACGATGAGAACAGAAGTGTTGATTGTAAAATAAATACTAATCTAACAGTCTGGACAATGGCAGAGAAACTTAGGCCATATTTGCCAGTCATCGTCACTTGTGTTATATTTCATTGAAATTTGTGGTAAGAATGATTTATTTATTAATATGCCTTATTAAAACTGCAAAAAGCTAGACACTGCTATTGGGAAAAGTGAAGGACATGCCGGCAGCAAAAGTTATTGAGTCCTCATATTGAACTGTGTTTGAATGTTGTTATTGATTATTATTATTATTCTTAGATCAGAATATGTTAGCAAGCCTCTGTGTTCCATGAATACTCATCAACATGCCTAGAGCGTTTATAGTTAGGAAAAGAAGAGAAAATCATACAGAAGGAGATGTGTTTACTCCACGTTATTGTATTGAAGAAAACTATGTAAAATTACAGTGGCGTATCCGCCATATGGACCTGAGGTGTGGTCACAGTAAGGTGAAGTCATATGAATTAGGGGCTGGTGCACTTGTATGCACACGAGGCTGACCCCATCCCATCATGTATAAATAGTTAATGGAAGTCTAAATCAGATATGAAAAGGCCAGGGTGTCTTTTTATTGCAGGGTTTTATTTCCTGTTACCAGCCGGTAACAGGAAACCTGATGAATATATTTGAAGACAGAAAGTCTCCAGTGAAAGTTTATACTGTCAGCAGTTAGCCAGGAGCTTCTGTGAACTGACATATTCTAGGCAGAGCAGTGTTGGGCGTGTGAATCTTCATAAAAGAAAATAAGGTGATATGCCATTAGCTGGGCCATCTGACAGTTCATCGGAATAAAGTGTTTTTCCCCAAAATTAACTTTAAAGATAGGGGCATGATGACAGTAACAGCTCCTCATATAAATGACTTACACTATTATGTACTAAATAACAGTCTGTGAATACACCTACAGGAACAATATATTAATATTATTATTATCGGACAAAGAGTCCAATTTTAGTTAATCATTTGTTGTAAAATATATTTTCCTCATTTTCAAAGACCTGTCCAAAAGAGATTGCAGGACAGGCAGATTAAAATTGTACAAAAAAAGAATTAATATTCAAAAAAAACTTAAACCACAGACTTATTATTTTACTATTAGTGTGTTATAATATGTTGTTTTGATGTACCATCATTTCATTGCATTCCCTAGACACTAGCTACATCAAACACCACACACTAGAAAAAAAATACAGCACCGTGTGAGATCTAGAGAGGTAGCGTTAGGTACCCTGAAACTCATCATCGTTTTCATCAACTATTAGAATCAGGGTCTTACATAGCTTGACCTCACACGGTTGACACATACACAGCAATCCTTCCTTCTTTATAACATCATAACCTCTCCAGCAAATTAAACTTGCTACAGTCTGTAATATGTCCGCAGACGGGTAATTTATCTCCCCGTCCTTGTGCAAACACCGATCCTCGTGTAACCATCTGTGTTGTGACTCTTCACGACAGCAATTAGGGAAACTCAATCGCAATATCAGCGCTAAATAAACTGGCTGGGCGTACGTCGTGCTAACCAGGCGCGGCCAAGGTTTGGTACACGAGAATTTTACCAACATGACTGTCGGTCAATATTGAATCACCTGTCTGCTCTATCAGCAGCGATGGTCAGGTAAACAGACAAGACGAATTATTACTGAAAGGAGTGAAGGTGATTAGAAAATAGCTAATATCTGCTTGATAGCAGAGAAAGAAATGTGCCGACCACGAAAATTTCAATTAACCAGCACTCACAACAGATGTAACTGACAACTGCCCCTGTACGCCTTGGGAAATCATAGACCGATCGCTCAGATCATATTATGCACAAATAAATGTTTAGCCCATCTCAAATTAAACTGAACAAAAATTTCTATTAAAATTTCTGCATTTATTGAATAGAGGCTTGGTTCAAGCTTAGACAACAGCGAGGATACATTAAATTAGATAACTAAGCTGAGATCACTTTTTACTTCATACTTCTCGACAGCACTTCAGAATAGAGTAGCACGTAGTTCAGCCAAGAATATAAATTTCATTACTGCTGACTATGCCGAAAGGCTAATGCTGTCACTAAATATAATGAAGCTTTAAGCACAGGTAAATATCATCTGTGATAAAGTTCTCCTGGTAAGAGACGTTAATTTCGGTGTTTCCCATTAATTCAGTGTCTACACCAGTTAAGCAGTTAAGACTAGGATAGGAAACACCATTCTGGAAGATAAAAACCAGATAATTCAGTCTTGGTGTTGCCAGTATACGTGACGGCATTAAAATATGAATGAGTATATTGTTGTAAACACAGTAAGCATTTTGTATTTCAGGTGACAGATACAATTTTGTTATCTTTCCGTTCATTTACTTCTTTTCTTCTGGACGGATGTAGTATAACTGCATCTTAATCATCATCGCCCTTCAAGTCCCCAAGGAGCGTGGCTAGAACAAACTTAAGCCAAGTCTTACTACCCCGTGTCATCAGATACATATATATATTTTTTTTGGTGTGCATATTGCTCTCAACAGGTTTCCTCAGTGTGTAGATTATCCATCGGAAACGTCTTATTTTCTTCTCTTGATCCATTTGCACTTGTCTGGTTTTTGTTATCAGTTCCGGATTAGTGACCTAGCCATACCACTTCAGTCCTAACATCCATTTATGAAAGTCTTTAGTCGCCTTCTAATAGCATTACTAAAATATGTGAGCTAGTAACCGGAACATTTGTTTTTTCAGCCTCGTGTTGTTAAGATGACGCAGTCTTTCACTTAACGGTTGTTTTTAATCGACCCAACTTGTAGCACGGGGAATACGCCAGCATCATGTAAGACTAGACGTTTATAAACAGGCATGCTCTCCTTATAGCAGAAAAAAAGGAAAAGATATAGAAATAGCTCATGTGACTTTATTTGACTGGGACGATCTATAGAATAGTTCCTAATTAAAGCTGAACACAGGTGGTCACTGGCGCACGAACAGTTAAATATTTCTTCTTAGACGGAGAACTAACGGATGCTGCATTGTTTGTATTATTCCGGTCTCATGTTGTAACCTAAAAAACTTTACAACAGGGACAGGTCATCTAAACAAAATAAACTGAACCACCTAAGATAGGAGAAGGTCCTCTAGTAAGGAGGCGAATAATACAATCTTTTATTATTTACCTATCCTGTATATTTTTAACTTTATTACCTGACATGTTTGTTTAAACGTAAATGTGTATAGCAGTATGAATGTCGTAAAGACTGTGTAATAGCGAATAAGCAGAACTAAAACAAAGGGATGCTGTCTGCTTATTACAGTGTAAAATAAAAAGTGGAAACGTTTTAGCACAAATGACGTATTGCGTTCTTTGAAAGACTGTGACGTTATTGGGCGCTCCACTTTAAGCTCTCTCTCTCTCTCTCTCTCTCTCTCTCTCTCTCTCTCTCTCTCTCTCTCTCTCCCTCATGATCTACTTATTTCTCATTTTTGGAGCACTGACATACGGGCCCAGTCACTTGTTTAACTTCTTCCTGTAATAACTAGTCATGTCTGTTTACCTGATCATTCCTGCTGAGAGAGTAGACAGGTGATGTAATATTGATCGACAGTCATGTTGGTAAAATTCTCGTGTACCAGACATTGGCGCGCCGGATCAACAAGAAGATCGCACCGCGAGCTTGGTTATCACTGATATGGCTATGTAACTTCCAAATTTCTCTCTTGGAGAGAGCATAACCCAGATGGTCACACGATGAATGTTTGTTTACACAGGTACAGTGCAGTAAATTATCCAGGTGGTGACCTATTACAGACACGCACCTGAAAGACGGAATGTTGTATTAAGTTTCCGGGAAGACAGTATTTGTGATAATGTGGGAAGTCGTGAGTGTAAACAGGACCGATACTAGACGGAAATAACAATTCCTTATATGGAAAGTGACTTTTAAAAAATTACGCTGAATTTTCCTATGAGAAAATTGTTGGGATAAACCCCATCATAACACGCATGATTGAATGCAATTGGCTGGACTATTCTAGATGTTATAAACAATACTTTTGATTGGAGCCTGGTCAGCTAGTAACTACAAAGTGCGTGAGACGAAAGTTGCAATATAATCTGACACTTTCGCCGGTTTAGAGCGCTGTGAAATTCACCTCATCAGGAAGACAGCCAGCTAGCCAGAGTAAGGAATAGGATCAGAATTATATTTATCGGACCGGACTTTATTTGAGCATCTTGTGGACTTATATCCCAGGAAAACTCTATATACATTAACACGGAAAGCCGGAATCCTAGAAATCTGAACACAAAGTCAGAGTGGGAGCCTAGTGTAAAGTAATACCCCAGACCGCGTGCAAGAGGCATCTTAAACAAGTTGCCGTAACTATTTCTCTGAGCCTGTAGTTTGTACAAAAAAACACGACCTTGAGACGCAGGTGTTCAAATCTACGTAGTATGGAAGAGAAGGGATATTGTGGTGGCTGTGTCTAAAAATAACTTTTAACGACAAAATTTTGGAGGGGAGAGAAAGGTTGGTTCAAAAATCGAGTACATTTTTGTAGAAACACAAGTAGAGACGGACAGACTAACAGATAACCATCCATACTTGACTGAAGCATGACTGAAATGACTTTAGGGTAGGAAATTTGAATTTAAAATAAACCTAGGCAGTGATTGGCCACAGACAATCATATTATTAGCGCTCAGAGCGCAAGTGGGGCCATTCTTCAATAGTTGTTCAGTGATAGACACAGATTTTAAAGTGTGGTGATTTCCATATGAAAGAAAGTGAAATAAATTTAGGGACGCCATACTATAGCCAGCAGCTCAGCTGAGTTTTGCTAGCAATTCTGTGTTATTTATTCATAATCTGAGCTGTGAGTTTCTGTTGTCAACAAAGCAGTGTCTATTCAGTTGGTGACTTTACTCGAGTGTATCTGTGCAGTACTTGTGACAGAGACCACCATTATTGCCCGCCAGCACGGAGAGGTGGGACCACAAGATTTCAGCACCAGAGCTACAACTACAAGATGAGTGAGCCTCTGGTCTGCTGGACATTCACCAACGCTTTGTAGTTACTAATATCCCCATAAAAATTCCCACCATTTTCTGGACACTGTGTAGTCAATATAGACAGGTGTGATGAGGCCACCCCAACAGCACAAACATTAACTATCCTCCCAAGTAGATGACTACTAGAACATTTTAATAAAACTAACTAGTATAATACATATATATGTACACTATTGCGTTTATGATATAATATTCCATGCATTTCTTTCATAATCTCTAAATCCTTTTAAGTTCTGGTCAACCTAAAAAATTGATCCAGAACAAAATAAATGTAATATAATTTTATCAAAAAATTTTACACACGTGAGTTAGTTCAGTGTATTTTAACATTTATTAATATTATTAGTCTTGTTAAATATCTGTGGGTATATCTATAACCTATTACACCACACTACATATCATAACCCTAGACACTTTACGTAGCCACATTCATTAAAAAAAATTAAGTGTGAGGTCGTAGTGGTAGCAAGAAAGGCCTTCTGACAATTCTCAACTACATTTTATCTCAGGAGCCTTCACAGCTGGTCTCATACAATTACATTTAGTAATATCACCATCATACAATACCATCAAACACCACTACAGAGCCAGTAGTCAGTATTCCCATATAAATTTTGGGGTGAGTTGTACATTTTTAAATTATACAGTTTGCATTTATAAACATGTGAAAATTGCTAGTGGATGTCAAAGTCATATGAGGCTAGCAACCTCAGCATATAGAATGATGGTTTCATGAACTACCACTGCATAAGCTGGTGCCTGCTTTATGCGGGTTTCTTATTGAGAACCAAAATCAGAGGTGGTCACAAGATCCATATGGAGCAGGGAATGGATGATGATAGAACTGATGTGCATACGTATTATATTATTCACCTTTTCAACCAGTGCAAATGTAAAGATATTCAATATAAATGTAATGAATGTTTTCCGCTCACTGGGATAAATATTAATGCTCAGAGAAGATAAAGTTCTGAGGTAGATGGGATGTTGAAATGAAAAGGGGGGAGGGGGCCACATGATTGTATGTCAGGAAACCCAATACTCAGAAGGGTATTTCTCTTCTTTCATAATACTAGTCGATGGCACCAGTTGAGGGTGCTATCTCTGGAACAAAGTGTGTGGTATAAGTAGCCTGCTGTCAACGCTAGACACTATCATCAGACGGGTCTTGAAGACGCTGGACCAGCTTCGTGATTACTCCCTGATATTTCATGGAACGTGTCACACCCTCCAGACTCGACCAGTGAGGTGAGTGAACCAGTCCATAACCTGCAAAGAACCAACCATCGGCTGGAGCACAAACCAAACTTACTGGCAGCTAAGTACAAACTTAAAAGCTGCCAAGTTTTCCAAACTATTCCCTCAATATCCATAACATCGCCCTGTGATGATAACCTTTTTTTTAAAGAGAATTATTCATTTTACACTGTTAAATATAATTGAGTATTAAATTAGCTATTTGTTTATATACAAATTTATAGTTTAATTAATCCTTTTGAGCGTACTGCACCCGTATGTCTCAGTTACCTTAAATACATTTAAAACAGAGCTACTAAATTAAGATTTCACTGAATTAAATCAGTTGGGGGATTGAACGAGCTAAAATACATAATAATTAGTCATAAAAGGTGTCGGGTAGATACAAAGTTAACAATTGCTCAGTCCAATTCAGCATTGTTCTTGATTTCTGAATTATCTTATGAAAACTCCATCGAGGTAGAAGCATCATCATCCTTCTATCTGTATGTCTGCCAAGAGTAATCTTGTGCCTCTCAAGACACACATTATATACTCTACATTTCGACCATTGTTGGACCATCACTGCTGAGCAAAGGGGGCAACCCGTGACACACCTCAGATTAGGCGACAAGAAGCTCTCATAACAAGCAGAAGAGAAAAGAACACGCCAAAAGAAACACCAGGAACAAAAGCAGCTAAGGGTTATCACGTGGCAAATCTGTGTCAAAATGGTTTAACCCCCAAAAATGAAGAATTTCATTGAAAATATCAAATTTTAGATACATATTGCACTGGAAAGTACATTCATTTGCCCACATTTCTGTATGTTTATTTTCACTAAAACCGTTGTGGATGATTTTATATAAATTTTTAAAGTATGTCAGGTAA
Source organism: Oreohelix idahoensis (assembly GCA_024509875.1). Taxonomy (NCBI): domain Eukaryota; kingdom Metazoa; phylum Mollusca; class Gastropoda; order Stylommatophora; family Oreohelicidae; genus Oreohelix; species Oreohelix idahoensis. Next base: position 35,929 of record JAMPIV010003473.1, on the reverse strand, counting down.
GTGTATTTTTACCTAATTATATATGTAAAATATACAAATTGGTATATTTGTGATGCTATATTGCTTCTAATGCATGGATTTTAATTTTCGGTACCATATTCATTTCCCTGAAGAAAACAGAATTCAAGTTTTTCAAACATAGTTTTATGTGTAAAAATAATTTTGACTGGCTAATTTTTATTAACCATGGGGTCCTTTGATGGGTGATCGAAATAATAACGTGGCTGGAGGTATTCCAGTAGAGTGGTAGGGTACCTCCTTATACGCAAATAAAGCTGCAGGTAAGAACGAATCACAGGATCCTGGTTTCTCCTGTGCGAGCTTACATAAATTTGTAAGTAGAGTCCCGTTATATCTTTCCACTTGTCCAGTCGATTGTGGATGATAAAATGTGCGGACGAGAATATTTTGAAAAATCCTAAAAAACTTCCTCCATCAGTTTCCCTCTGAATTGTGAACCATTGTCAGTTAATATCTGATAAGGGTATCCTAATCTTGTGAATATTGAGAGCAAAGCCTCTCCTACATGTACTGAGTCTGCTGAGGGTAGAGCAATCGCTTTCCCCCACATAGTACATGTCTACCAGAGAAAGGATGTATTTTTTCGGAAACTGACGAAAGGTGCATACATACAGTCTGCTGAAATGAAGAATTTAATGAAAAGTAAGCTGCAAAGTATGACACAGAACATGGAATCAATAAAGGAAAATACCAGAGATGATTCCTACATAGCAGGGGGATACTGAGGTGAGTAAATTTTGCGTAAAAGTGTAATTCCTCCCTTTTTTCTTAATTTTCTCAAAACCTCATTTTTCACACAAATGTGGGCACGTTGCCCATGATTTTTCAAAAACTATTAGCGATACCGCAGTAAATTTTGGGCCACATGCTGTACACATAGTGCTCATTAAAATAAACTAAAATAAAGGATATATGTTTACAAACTATAAAACTGTTGAGAAATAGCTAAGATACCCCCCTTAAAAATTTCAACTTTTTTTCGATTGGTATGTTACAATCCAAAAAAACTCAGATATCAAACCAATCAAAATTATTTTAGTATACAATCATTATCATATATTAACAAATGAAATGGCCAAATTTCATAACTCAAGTTTTACTCACATTTGAGATATCTTGGGCAACAAAATACCCAAAAAAGCTTAAATTTGCCTTTTTTTTCACTGTTTTTACGCCATAGATTGCAAGTTTTTAGTATATACCTCAATGTTTTGTATTTTTTTCAGTCGTTTTGCTAGTATAAATGACCAGATATAGATATTAACTTATAATTCTGTGTTTTTCATTTTGGGGGTTTAACCTCCCCTTAGTTAAAAATTACTGTTAATAAAACTGATGCTAGCTCTGTGCAAAAGAAAAAAAAACTTACCTAATAGACAGGATGAAATAGTTTGATACCCAGTACATGCTTATTTGAAATCCCTGTTCACCATAAGAGCTGAAAATGTTTGTTGGTTTTGCTCAAAAGCAGCACCAAGATGCAATAGTTGGGAAACGTACGTGGCATCACTTGATTAATGAAAGTCTGAATGTAAGGTAGGAAAGCCGGTTCAGAGGTTCAAAGACTGATTTACTGCCAAGTACTGTTGATTAAACACCTGGCTCTATTGAGCCTTTCCTCATGTTTATTAATGTACCGCGTATATCTCGTTACCACTAGCCCCCGTAAATACTGAGATAATAAAATCCGCAACAAACCAAAGTCAAAGTGGGTCCTTTCTGAAACACCAGCAGGTATCTAATTTCGTCCGCTGCCAACAGAAAGTACACTCTGACACACTTTGCTCATTGCCAAAGCCCATATTCAACTTTTAAACACTATTTAGGAATGGTTTTCACCTTCCAAAGATTCTGTTTCAATCAGCAAATCTTAGTGAACCAACCACAGACAAACTCTGTTTTTTTTTCCTTTCTCTTTCTTCAGGAGTGAACGTTTGGATAATACTTTGTATGTGCTTCGTTATCCCCGCTTACGTGGCATTCCCGATTAGAATTTTTGATCAGCGATGGTTATCTGAGCTCAAGATGGCACGTAGAGACGAAACTATGCCTTGCTTAATGATTCTAGTAATACAACCATCTGCATGTTTCCTATCTCGTCCCCGCCTTCCCGATGTAGTCTCTCAAATCCACAACTACCTTCCTTCCACTAACACTGCTACTTTATTTTTCAAATAGGATAATGCATTTAATTATCAAATTTATACCGAATTTAGCCTGTCAAATCCTCAACCACCCCTTGCTACTGAACGCCCCCTGTCTACTACTGAACGACCCCCTGTGGCCCCTTTTTTTCGTATCGCCCCCTTGGATCCTCCTAACGCCCCCAGAGGGGCAGTACTGCCCACTTTGGTAACCACTGTTTTAAAATATCACAAATCCGTCTGGCTTAAACAGTACAGATGTCGCTAAATGTAGACTTAATCCGTCTAGTAAAGGTAAAGGAACCCGTTACACGCCCATTGAGGCATATTGGGAATATGGTGTTAGGCCCATATTATCTTGACCGTCGGCACACGAGGGGTGATGTGGTCGGCAGAGTAGCTCTGGTACCCATTTGGGGCTGGGTCGACCCAGTAGCCGTTTGTGGCCTAAAAATTTTTCCGCCTCATCTGGGGATCGAACCATAGACCACTGCGCTAGGAAGCCAGTGCACTAACCACTATGCTACCGCGGCTGACGATTAATTAAACACGTCTACGTGGCTACAAAAGCAGGTCAGACAGGCTTCGGGCTGGTAAAGTACCTGGGCAGTCAATGTGGGCGTGAGGAAGTTGGTCAACCGGTCAAGGTGAAGATAATATCACTAGATAAATACTATAAGGGGCGGGTGAGAAGGACGTGGAAGAATGGCACTAGAGATAGTGCAAGGATGTCACAGGAAAATGTAACGACTGAATATATGACTCGTCACAAATAGCCCAGGCAAAAGTAAAAGGTAAAGATAGTCCAATAGCAGATACTGCCGTAGGGGAGTGAAGTAATAGAGACTTCATTTTACTAGGTCCAGCCTCGAGAAGTGGGGTGACTCGTTCCCTTCCTCGCTGCCTTTTCCTTCTCTAACTCAAGTGCAAAGTCAGATAACCATTTACAGCTGGGTATACTGAAGCGTGTCGATACCGCGAATCGGACCCGGCACCTTAGCCGCGAGAGACCAGCACTCTAACCACTCTGCCAATCAGACCCATAAAAGGTATTTTATGAACAATTTTTGTCAATGGAAGTAAGAGAGTGTCACGGGTTGCCTCCCCTTTGCTTTGCAGTGATGGTCCAACAATGGCCAAAACCAAGAGTATCAAATGTGGGTCTTCAAAGGTGTCTACCGTAGCACCAAATTTCTCTTGGCAGAGATGCAGATAGAAGGATGATAATGCTTCTACCTCGAGGGAGTTTTCACAAGATATTTCAGAAGTCAAGAACAATGCTACATGTATATGTGTCTTAGCAATGTTAACTTTTATCTGCCCGACAACTTTTGTGTTAGGTAATATATATTTAATTTAGTTCGTACAAGCGCCCAACTGAATTAACAGTAAAATTCTTATTATTATTTAGCTCTATAGATGTAAATATAGATATATTAAAGATGCTGATTCATCCGTGTGCAATTCTCTGTGTAATAATTAAATCAGCTATGAATTTGTAAAAACAACGTATAACAAATTTAATGATCAATTTTTTTGGGAACAAATGTAAATAAATATGAACTGGTGATTACTAAAAAAATAGGTTTCTTCATTGAAATCAGCTTTAGGAAGCTTAGTTGTTGAATAAAGATCAATAATTTCAGTTGTGTTGGCCTGCTAAAAATATCACTTAGCTTCCAAAATTGCTGAAGTGTTGATGCTGTTGTTTTCGTCAATTGATCTCTATCGCGTGGGTACTTCTCCTGGTCAAGGCAGGTATCTTAACAACCCGTTTAATGTAGGTTTCAAGTGTCGATCGCAAACTTTGAACCACAGAACAGCAGTACAGTTGGTATCGTAGAATCGTATCTCAAATGGTCTCGTAAACTCGTATCACAAACTTTAGAGGGAATAAAAGAACAAATTCCGCTGCTAAGTCTTTTTTTCAATGATATTATTCAGGCACCTTTCTCGCTGTCCGTCAACCGAATCTTTTCTCTGAATTTTTACTCTCTCTGAGAGTATATCCTATAACGATGAAAATTACTATTCTTTTCGTTAATTTACTGTGGAAAATTTCGATTTGACAGCGACAAGTGGCTTGTGCATGGTTGAACAAGTTTAAATATACATACAACTTATTACATATGATAGTAATTATATGTATATGATGTCATCATCATCCACGCCCTTTTCCACTTGGAGTATGGGGTTACATCTGCTTTTGGTTCCCTGAGAGAACTAGCCCAAAGCAATCACCAGCGCTTTGCTATGGTGGTTCATGAATATATCATTTTCACATGCTGAAGTTGCCAGCCTCTTAAGGACCTGAATAACCATCAGCAAGTTCAAATATGTCAAATTCAAAGTACAAAAATATGTTACAACTTACCCCAATACTGGGATCATAGACTTCTTGCTCATGTTGAATTGTCTCGGCAACTTGATGCAGATGCCTCGATCACACGTCTAGGATATTATTTCTATTATAGAATTCCTCTGCGACTTTGTGAGTAGGTCCTGTAGGAGTCCGGTTTCCGTATTAAAAGGTGGAGTTTCTTTATTGTGTTATTCAAAAAGTGCTCCAACACGTTCGGTCCTGTAAGGTCAGAATCCTTAATTCTATTCTTTCCTGGCTTCATTCCGAGCTGTCTGCTTTGAAGATTGTGGAATGCAGCGTTGTATGTCTAAAATGTTCTACGTTATATTGCAGTTTTCCTGCTCACGATCACACCTGGCGTTTCCAACAAAACTTCCAATCGACGTGAATGTATATTAGCCTCTAAAGTGCTACGCCAATAGCATTCGAAAGTGCATGTTATGATAATTATCCTCATGGATTTTTCTGCATGACTCATGCGTTTGTAAAATTCAAACGGCCACTCTCCGTATATGGAATTGGTATTTCCGTCAATTCTCGGTAATGATTACCACTACAACTTCTTACATTTATCTTGCTTATTACAAGCATGTCCGGAAGTTAATTACCGCATTTCCGACATCTCAGGTGTGTCTGTAATATGCTACCGGATCGATAATTGACCGGCACTCCTTATGCAAACAAACACCGGGCGTCATTACTCGAAAATGACGGATCGCCAATCTGGGTTTACTTATAACTCATCTCCGCGAGGATGGGCAGGCAAACATGACACGTATGAATGGAAGAAATGTAAATATTGACACGAAAATACCAAATACTGTCGGAGGTAGGAAAATAGAATGTGCCAACAATCGAATGGTGCACATATTTAGTACGCACAATAAAGGTAGACCAATACTGCCGGAGAGGAAAAGAGATTATGTGACAGATACTGAGGACAATAAATGATCGCCCGTTAGAGAATGACACTGCAATCGATCAATCATCAAGGCTAAGAATGCTAGAGTTTGTCATTAGGCATAAGACTGGCAAGGTTGAATGTATGCGAGTATGCATCCGTGGTATATACAAACAGAGCGCAACAAGAACAATTAGCTTTCATACTTATCGACGTTTGCTGAGGGAGACTGAGCACCAATGGGTTTGCCCGGAGTGCAATGATGCCGATTATGAACAACAATAACAATAACAATATTTCGAGAGCGACCACATTCGACACTGACAGCAAAGGAGTGGTACGAACCTTTTATTTATAAGCCGTCGATTTGTTTCCATAGAAATGTACGATCGCCGACGGAGAGGCATTCACAAGAAGATATTAAAATGCTTAGCTATTGATTCCGAAAGCTAAAAGTGCGTGCCGCAAAAGAAGACAAATGAAGAAAATTATAACAAAGGATGATTCAATGTTGACATTCTTTTTCATGTAAAAAGGAAATGTAATTCATCTGAAAAAAAACACCCCAAAAAAAAAACACAAAAAAAAAACACGAAGAATGCGGCATCAAAGAGTTAATCGATATGCCACAATTTAAGTTCATTTTGGGGCATTCGTGCTTGAAGATTTATGTCTATTGCGACTACCACTGTCATAAAATTGTGTCCTTACATTTGGCCTTCATTTAATGATTCATTATTATTAGAGGCAAGGGACATATGGTCCGGTGTTTAAATGAAATGTACAACAGGCAACATTTTTCCCGGTGCAGGGTGAACATTAAACTGAACATTATTGTCTCATGTATGTATGTATGTGTCTGTGTGTGTGACTGGGTGTGTTTGTATGTCTGGGTGAGTGTGTGTCTGGGTGTGAGTGTGTCTGAGTGTGTGTGTCTGAGTGAGTGTGTGTCTGAGTGTGTGTGTGTCTGAGTGTGTGTGTCTGGGTGTGTGTCTGGGTGTGTGTGTTTCTGGGTGCGTGTCTGAGTGTATGTGTGTCTCGGCGTGTGTTTGTCTGGGTGTGGGTGTGTGTGTGTGTGTGTGGGTGTGTGTCTGAGTGTATGTGTGTCTGGATGTGTGTGTCTGGTGTGTGTCTGGGTGTATAGTTGTGTGTGGATGTGTGTTTTTTATGTATGTAAGTATGCACGAATGAGTGTGTGAGTGCGCGAGTGTGTGTGCGAGCGTCTGTGCGTTTGTGTCTGGAGCCGGCCCTACGTTTATTTCAAGGTAGCGCAAGGTCTCGTGATGGTACTCCCCTGTCCAGTGCAAGAATGTATGTACTATTACGAGACTCAGCCTGTTACTATTGAGTTGGAACACCGTAATTTCCGGAAAATATGATCTCTGTAGCATTTTACAAACAAAAGACAAAGAAATTCATTGTTGGTGTTAAAACTGTATTGTAGGTAACACTTTTCTTTATTCATGTAGAATTACATATTGGCGCTCATTGAGCTGTTTTTTTTTGTTTGTTTAAGAAATTGTACATATACATAATATACATATAGGAAAATGACCAGTTACAATGAAAGAAAGTAGTATTTTACTTCGAAATTTTAGTATTTCGTATGTCTTGTTCTTTTAAAATTTTAATGAGTTTTATTTTAATATTAAATCCTACCCCCTGCAGACCCAAGTAGAACAGTCCCAATTAAGATGGTTTGGCCATGTCTGCAGAATGGGAGAAGATCGGATACCACGACAAGCATGGGAAACAAAGAGCCAAGGATCCAGACCCCGAGGACGACCCAGAGTGCACTGGGAGGACAACATTAGACAATCTTTGAAGGACCGAGGACTAGAATGGAACCAGGCCAGGAGGAAGACAGCTGATAGGATAGTCTGGCGCTCTCTCTTCCAAACCTCTACACCTCACGGTAGAAGGGGAACGACTAAGTAAGTAAGTAATATATATATATATATATATATATATATATATATATATATATATATATATATATATATATATATATAATAAAACAATACGACGCCTACCACAAGTCGGCGTCCAGTGCGGCTACAAGATAGGAAAGCAGGCTCCATTCTCAACCCTTCTTCGTTGCATTCTGCGAGTTACCTGGTAAGGTACATTGTTACTATTCTTTGCTCACTTTTCGTACCACAGTGACGCATGGGGATATTTTTCCCCTTATAGAAACGTAAAATTTAGAAACTTGCATCAAGTTTACACAGCAGCCTTTCTAACCCTTTTTTTTTATCCTGAAGAAACCCTTGAAATATTTTTCAGTGTCCCAGGGAACCCCTGCATAAGAAAATTATTGTATCTACAGCCTAAAAGTACGGTAGCGTGATCAGTAAGTTGTAAATATAATTATCCAATAATAATTGTCTTTGCTCTTTCGAGTAGAGAATGATTTTTTTCGTGGATCTATTTTTTGGGGCCAATTTATTAGCCTACTCTTTTTGTCTGGTTTCCTCTCTCCCTACAAAGGTTATCAACTCTAACGCAAGTCAGTAGTAAGGTAGAAGAACTTCAGTTTTTTCATGTTTTAAAAAAAATTTCCTTCTTGATTTTTTTTTAACCTTATCCAAGTAGGCCCAAAAGTCTTATCACAATTTTTAACTCTCCAAGACGCTCATGAAATATGGTAATTGCAAGAGTGAACACGGTCCTATTGCACACTGCCATACGGGGCTGCTCGGTCACCTACCCACCAATGCGAATGCTAACTTCGCCTGGCGCGCAAAGTTCAAGAAACGACAACTATTTTTTTTTTTCAGTCACGATCTATCACGGGTCGTCTATCAACATATCGCGGTATCCTAGGGTCACACGGAACCCCGGCTGAGAAACCCTGATGTAGAGAGACACATTTAAGTGGTTTCGCCATCTCGTGAGAATGGAATACGATAAATTACCACTACGAGCCTACAACAGTAGAAAATGTGGTTACTGTAGTAAAATCTGTGAGATAATCGCTTATTTCAGTTAGATTTTAGTCATATGATGAATAAATACCCCAGCCCTCAGGTGTCGGACTGGTTTCATCTTCATCGCCAGTAGGGCGATGCCTTTTGTGCAGTGGGAATGCTAAGAAAATGACCCGCCGTAAAAATCACACACGCATTTAGTTTCGGTTTCGAAAACGTTCAATAAACCTTTTAACATCTCGCCGATCTGCTGCACGAAACGGGCAGGGGGGGGGGGGAATGGGGGGGGGGGGGGGGTGGGGGGGGGTTGGGGGGGGAGGGTGGGGGGGGGGGGGGGGTGGGGGGGGGGGGGGGGGGGGGGGGGGGGGGGAGGTGGGGGGGGGGGGGGGGGGGGGGGGGGGGGGGGGGGGCGGGGGGGAGGGGGTGGGGAAGCTTGTAATTAACGACTTGCCATCGTTTGAATTAACGTAATAGGGTAACTTTAACACTAACATTTGTAATAATTCGGACATTTCACAGTAGTAAGAACGAGGCGATTGTAAATATTAACGCAAAACACTACCAAAGTTTTGAAAAACCCCTCTTCGTTCTGCACGCGGTCTCTTTAATATATACACGCTGTGGGCAAAGCCAGCAGAGGCAAACACACAGACACATTTTTATTTCCTCCTAGCGGTAGTATTCTGACGTCACTCAAACTAGTTGGTTTATTTGAATAGTGAGGAAAATGTTAGAGACAGGGAGGGAAGATGGCCGACTTGTGTAAAATTTATATTTGACGATTGACAGTGACAAAATTGAAAATCTAAACCACACTGAAACTGACCATAAAAATCATATGGTAGTATAGCTTAGAGTCCCCTGAGCAAAAATATGTTTTAAAAAATATGGAAGTCCAAGTATTAGCCAAGTTATTGAGAAAATACTAAATGTCTACGGACGCTTGACAGGACAGACTGTTGTTCTTGCTCGTTATACATAACGTTAGTGGGGACGCTAGTTTAAAAAAAGAGGCATTGTAGTAATTCAAATTCTATTAGTTGGTATAAGAGTATAGGAGTACAAGGGGAGAGATAGGAAAAATGTAACCAAAACGAAACATCTTTTTCTATTGGGCATAACTAACGCAGACTGACCAATGGACTAAGAGGCACATAGTTTGTTTGGAATTGTTTTGTTTTTTCAAACTAAATTTTAAAAGTTGTAGTAGTGCCTTCTTTCATTGGTCGGCTCTAATAGATATTGGCAAAAGGCATAGTGGTCTCTTGGCCATTTGACTAGAAAATTTGATTCAAACACTCATGTTGAGATCAGATGTGATAGCTTGAAAAATTAAATACTAATTCACTATCTGGACGGGGCAGAGCAAAACTGAGGCCATATTCTTTGCCAGTCAACGTTATTTGTGACATATTTATTTGAACTAGTGAGTTTTTATTTCCTGTTACCATCCGGTGACAGGAAACCTGATGAGTGGGTGTAAAGTCTCCATTAAAAATTTTAAGCTGTCAGCTGATAGCCTGAAGGAGCTTACGTGTGGGTGCTGATCGACATTGTCTCTACATTGATATACTGACTTATATTCGACCTACGAAGAATCCCAGGTGAATGTTATCAGCTGGGACCTCTGACATTTCATCCTAAAAAAATAATTCCTATCAAAATAACATTGAATTATATGGGGCTTGATGTAAACAACAGCTCCTCATAACATATGACAATCACTAACAACTATTAAAGTTTGATTCTGTGAATACACCTATAGGAACTTTATATTAACATATATTCAAAGGACAAAGAGTCCATATTTTAGTTACAACATTATATGTAAATATATTTCCTCATCTTCAAAGACCTGTCCAAAAGAAGTTGGCGGGACAGGCAGATTAAATTGTAAAAAGAAAAAAAAACATTCAAATTTTAAAAGAAAACTTTAACCATTGTCTTATTCATTTTATTATAGTGAGTTAAAGTGTATTGTGTTGATGTACCATCATCTTCATTTCATTCCCAGACACTAGATACATCATACACCAGCCACTAAAATCAAAATACGGACTGTGTGAGATCTAGGGAGGTAGCGTTAGGTTCCCTGATCTAATATATCATCATCATCATCATTCCTTTTATAGTCAGGGACCTACATGTGCTTGACCTCACACAGTTAACACAGACAAAACTATCTTTCTTGTTAGGTATAACATCTTAACCTCCCCAGCAAAAATTACATTTGCTACATAAATTGGTAGGCTTGTCCGGGATAGGAACTTTTAGTACTACATATATTAGGGTCCTGGTTTGGGTTTTAGCTATAACAACATTTACATTTACCCAGGGAATCCCCATTATTATTATTGCCCAAGATTTGGGAATTGATGAAGTGTCAGAGCCTGGATTAATTAAATTAAATTGTACTTGTTTTAGAAATTGATTTAGAACATTTTAGTATTTATCAGATGGCGGATTTGGCCAAGTTTCGCTCTGCTGCTGTGCAGACTGCGAAAGAGATGAATATGGAAGGTCAAGTTTTGATTGACTATGTCACCTCAGAATGTGATGAGTTTATTGCTAGGGTAGAAAATAGGTTAGCTGAAGAGAGGAGAATGCAGTTAGAAGATGCTAGAGAGGTGAAGAAAATTGAGGCTGAGAAGGAGGCTAGGGCCTTAGAGGCTGATAGAGAGGCTGAAATTAAGAGGCTTCAGTTGGAGGAGAGAAACATTGAGGCAGAAGAAAAGAGATTGGCTGCCGAAAGGGAAGCAGACGAAAAACGACTGCAAAGAGAAGCAGAGGCAGAAGATAAAATGTTGCAGAGGAAGCATGAGTTGCGACTAAGGGAGTTGGAGTTGCAAGGCCATGCTCCTGAAAATGGTCACAGCCCCTCTACCTCTGATGCTACTGCTAGTCAGGGGGCCTCCAACTCAGCTATGGGGTTTCATTTAAATTATTTTGTTGAGAGAGATGATGATATTGAATCATATCTAAGTAGGTATGAGGTATTAGCTACAACGTATGGGTTAGAAAAAGAAAGATGGAGCTTGAAGTTATCCCAAGGTCTTCGGGGAACAGCTTATGAAGTGTTTTCAAAAATGAGCAGGGATGACCACGACAATTATGACATGTTAAAGCAGGCTCTATTCTTAAGATACGAAAAGCATGGTGAATTTTACAGGAAAAAGTTTAGAAATGCCAAGCTACTGTCGGGTGAGACTTATCACCAGTTCTCTGCACGGTTTGAGACTTACTTGGAGAAATGGACTGCTCTGGGGAAAACCCAAGATCTTAAAGAAATGATCCTTATTGAGCAATTAAGAGAGTCCATGGCTCCAGACTTGAGAAAGTTTCTCATGGAACAGGGTGCAGAGAGGCTGGGTGAGTTACGTAATGTCGCTGAGAGGTATCAGGCAGCCCAGGCAGAAGTAGCTGGCACCAAAAAGAAGCATGTAGATAATTATAGGGCCCCACAAAACTCAAATAGGTTTGATAATAAAGATCAGGGTAATAAGTTTAAGCCAAATTTTGATAGGCCACGCAATGATAATAAACATAAAAACTCACAGTTCAATGACAGGTAATATGAGGAAAGAAAACCTCTTTATCAAAATAGATACTATAGCAAATGGTGTAAGAAAGAGGGTCATGACACCAAATTTTGTACAAGGAAACCTTCTGGATGTGCTGCGATGAAGTTGGGGAACAAGGAAGAAAAGGTAAAACCTACTGGACAGCAGGAACCTTATCATCCCCCAGTATGTGAGGACGTGGTATGTAATGGAGTCACGATTAGGTGCCTTTACGATACCGGTTTGGATTTCGATTCCGTTTTGAGTGCGCACTTGGTGAACCCGGATCAGTATACCACAGAAACAGTGGAGATTCAAGGGGCGACCAAGGACCTACCACTCATGAAACTTCCCATTGCAAGGATAACAGTGAAAACTCGCTATGTGGAAGGGATAATCAGAGCAGCATTGATAGACGCACCCATTTACCCTCTGATATTGGGATGTCGTTATGTCTTCTTGGGGGCTCCCAAGAGACCTCTGGTCATGGATACAGTGCAGACCAGATCACAGTCCAAGAAGGAAGAATATGAGCCGATAAATACTCATCCAGAAGAGATAAGGCAGGCACAGGCTGAAGATAGTACACTCAAGCCTTGCTTTAAGAAATTGCGTAACTGCCACACACCTCCAAGCAAAGGGGATTTTTACATGAAGAATAAATAGTTATATAGGAACGCCGGAACTGATTCAAATGGTCAGGGACAACTGGTACTTCCCAAGATGTTTAGGGCAGACGTAATACGGAGTTTACATGTTGGAAAAGATGGGGACCACGAGAAAGTAGGTACCATCTGCCAAAAAGTTGCTCGAAATTATTATTGGCCAGATGTAATGGTCATCGTTGAAAATTTTGTAGAAGCATGCGGCAAATTTCATGAGGGAACACCCACAAGTGGGGAAAATAATAATCAGGACCTAGAACCGCCACGGGGCAAACTTAGGCCTGAAAATGGAAAGAAAAATAAATTTAATAATGTAGACAAAGTGGAATGGGAACCCCCTCTTCACACACAGTCTTCACTTGAATGTGTTAGAATGGCAACTCTGCGTCGAGCACAAAGAGTGATTTTACCCCAGAATAAGCCGACAGTCCCTCGGTCGGAATTATGTGAACTGGGTGAAGATAAAAGAGAGAGAAGATCTCTCATCAGGAATTTAAAGTGGGGAGAAAAACCCAGGAAACGAATAGGTAGTGGTAGATTTTTGCGTGATGACAAAAGGAAGAAACGTCCTCAACACAATGCTTCTAGTGTTATGAAAAATATGTCAGAAAAATTAAAAGTCCATAAGTAAATTATTAAGGACGTGGACAGATGAGAAGGCAGAAGAGACTGTTACCTCATCATACCAATATGTGAACGAACTGACCACTCGTTTAAAAACTAGTTGGAAACTGGCAAATGAAAATTTGAGACAAGCCAGGAAAAAGCATGCTGCTTATTATAACAAAAAAGCGAAGGATAGGGAGCTTGCTGTAGGGGAGAAGGTGCTTCTTCTTTTACCAGGCAGCAACAATAAACTTCAGATAGGATGGCAAGGTCCATATACAGTTTTGGAAAAGGTATCCAAAACTAATTATAAGACAGACAAGAAGGGAAAGGAAAAAGTCTAGCATGTGAACCTTTTGAAGAAATATCTGGAAAGACAAATCCAGGAAGGAACACACTTAATGGCCTTGTCAATTGCAACCGAAATGAAAAATGAACCTCTCACCTCAGTTGAATATCCACTGAAGCCCAGTGAAACGTTTGAACAGGTGAAGATCAGTAATCACCCGACAAAAGGGTTGGTATGTATCCCCCCCAAAGGGAGAGGATTCAAAAGGTCCTGGAGAAACATACAGACGTGTTAACGGATAAGCCGGTGCACACAAATTTGTTGGAATATGATATGAAACTACTAGACCCAACACCCATCTGTATGCGGCCTTATTCTATTCCGTTCGCTACGGAAAAAAGCTTTGAAAGAGGAGATAGATTATTTGTTAAAAAACGGGATTATTTCTCACAGTGAGTCTCCTTATAGTTCCTGTGTGGTTTTGTTGCGGAAACCATCGGGAGAACATAGACTGTGCATCGATTACAGGAAACTGAATGCTGTTCCACAAGATCAGGTGGATCCATTACCTGATACTACGCACCTTTTTGCCAGGCTGAATAAGGCAAAATATTTTTCAAAGGTGGATCTGAGCAAAGGCTATTATCAAATTCCAGTAAAGCCTGAGATTCGACCTTACTTAGCATTTAGCACCTCGGAAGGTCATTATGAGTTCAACATGCTACCGTTTGGGTTGAAAAATGCCCCGAGTGTGTTTTCTAGGATGATGCGAAAATTGTTGGATCTCCTGAAAAATCCTTGTATCTCGAATTTCATGGATGATATCCTCATTGCTACTGAAGCTTTTGAGGAACATGTTAACTCTTTGAATATGCTGTTTGATAGACTCAGAGAGGCTAACTTGACCGCTAGACCAACAAAATGTTGTATTGGGTGTAAAGAGTTGGAATTCTTGGGACATACCGTACATCAGGGTAGCATGACCCCTGACCCCAAGAATCTGGAGAAACTGAAAAAAGCACCTAGGCCACAAACAAAGAAAGATGTGAGATCTTTTGTGTCGTTGTGTGGTTTCTACCAAAAGCACATTAAACATTTTAACTCTATATGTGCTCCTCTGACGGAATTAACTCGAAAGGGACAACCTGATACAATAAACTGGTCCGCACAGTGTGAATTGGCTTACCAGGAGTTAAAAGAAAAACTCACTAGCAGGCCAGTATTGCAATTGCCTGACTTTAATCAAGAATTTGTCGTGCGAAGTGACGCAAGCAATGTGGGCCTGGGCGCTACATTGTTGCAAAGGTCCTCCTCACAAGATTCGAAATTGAACCCAATCGCTTATGCAAGCCGCAAGTTGAACAAGGCGGAAAAAAAATTATTCAACAAGTGAGAAAGAATGTTTGGCGTTAATATGGGCTATAAAAAAATTTCAGATTTATCTATATGGCAGGACATTTGTGGTCCAAACGGATCATTCACCTCTCGTATTCCTGTCACAAGCCAAGCATGAAAATTCCAGATTATTAAGATGGTCATTATTATTACAGCCATACTAATTTCTGATTGAATATATTCCCGGCCGTCAGAACGTCGGTGCAGATTTTTTGAGTAGACATCCGTGTGATGAAAATCAGAAGAAAACGTAGGACTTTATTTGCGCTAAGGTATCTCACAGATTGTAACCTGCAATGGATGCATGTTTTAGGATGGGAGGTGTGTAGTAAAATCTGTGAGATAATCGCTTATTTCAATTAGATTTTAGTCATATGATGAATAAATACCCCAGCCCTCAGGTGTCAGACTGGTTTCATCTTCATCGCCAGTAGGGCGATGCCTTTGTGCAGTGGGAATGCTAAGAAAATGACCCGCCATAAAAATCACACACGCTTTTAGTTTCGGTTTCGAAAACGTTCAATAAACCTTTTAACATCTCGCCGATCTGCTGCACGAAACGGGCAGGGGGGGAGGGGGGGAAAGCTTGTAATTAACGACTTGCCATCGTTTGAATTAACGTAATATGGTAACTTTAACACTAACATTTGTAATAATTCGGACATTTCACAGTAGTAAGAACGAGGCGATTGTAAATATTAACGCAAAACACTACCAAAGTTTTGAAAAACCCCTCTTCGTTCTGCACGCGGTCTCTTTAATATATACACGCTGTGGGCAAAGCCAGCAGAGGCAAACACAGAGACACATTTTTATTTCCTCCTAGCGGTAGTATTCTGAGTTGCAGTCAAACAGAAAAGATATAACATCACGAAACTTAAGGACCCCCTCACCAGAAAAGCGTTCATGGTCGACGTAAAGAGACGATATCTGATTACCAAAAGCCAGGAAAGAACCGAGACCGACGATGTGGACCAGAAATTCAACACCATCTCAACAATATACAAAGAAAGCAGCAAGTCATGCTTGGGATTCCAGGAAAGAAAGAGCCAAGACTGGATAACACCAGAAACGCTAAACACCATAGCGAAGAGAAAGGAAATGAAAAGGAAGAAAACAGAAGCTAAGTCTCCCAGGTTAAAGGCAATATATAGTGAACAGTACAGTCAGCTGGACAAGGAAGTAAAACGTCAACCCCGTGCTGACAAAAGGACATTTCTGGATGACCTTGCAAGACAGGCAGAAGAGGCAGCACTGAGAAATGAACAAAGCACAGTTTATAAAATAACTAAAGCTATCAGTGGAAAACGAGGTGCAAACAACATAACGTTAGTAAGAGACAAGCAAGGAAATCTCATCACCACAGCACAGGGGCAGGAAACAAGATGGGCAGAGCACTTCAGAGAAACACTGAATAAGGAACCACCAGAGACTCAGCTGAATGTTCCTGGGGCTGAAAGGGACTTAGACGTAAATACAGACATTCCACGAAAAGAAGAAATTATCACAGCTATCAAAGGGCTAAAAAATGGAAAAGCGCCTGGTCACGACAATCTGAATGCTGAGCTATTCAAGACAGACCTTGAACTAGCAGCAGAACTATTAGAACCACTATTTGCACAAGTCTGGGAAACTGAATAACCACCAACAGAGTGGAGTAAAGGAATAATTGTCAAATTGCCCAAGAAGGGCGACCTTGCAGACTGCAACAACTGGAGAGGAATTACTCTCCTCTCAGTTCCCAGCAAAACACTAGGCAGGTTAATCATCCAGAGAATTTCAAATGCAGTTGACCATAAACTGAGGAAAGAACAAGCGGGCATTATAGAGAACAGAAGATGTGCAGATCACAAATTCACAATCAGGAATATTATAGAGCAGTGCTCAGAATGGCAGAGACAGCTGTACATTAACTTTGTTGATTTTGAAAAGGCTTTCGACAGCATACACAGGGACAGCCTATGGAAAATTCTGAGGCTTATGGGAATTCCCAGCCGCATTGTTTCCATTATAAAAAGCCTCTATTCTAACTTTACGTGCAGTGTTTGGACAGTCAGGATCGAGTAATGTAACTTTCGAAGTGAAAACAGATAGTAGTAAGGCTTGGGAACGACAGGGATGCCCCTTATCAACAACATTATTTTTGACAGTCATAAATAGATTGGGTGATGCAAGATAGACAACAGCGGGCAGTCCAAGAGGAATAAGATGGACTACATTTTCTACATTGGAAGATCTGGAATATGCAGATGACATTGCACTACTAGCACATTCACATCAACACATTCAAGACAAAACCGATATGGTCCATCTGAATAAGCTATGGCCAGCAGGTTGGCCTTCGAACTGCATCAATTTCGATAGAAGAATCAGACAGAGGTCATGACAGCTTAGGGCCTGACGCGCTGTGGGCAATCCACCGAGCCAATGTAGTCATAACAGTTCAAGGAACCTTGCCACAGAAGTTAGAAACGAGGACAGACATGGCATTTACTTTCGACCTAGGATCCCTTCATCCATTCATCCCATTTCCATCCAGTAACACCTGACGGGACGGAACACAAGCAAGGGACATAAACACAAACAGGTCGAAATGAATAAAAGCGAGAACAGCCTTTGCTGTGTTCTCAACCCAAAACGAATTTGGTAGAATTTTGCAGGCATCAAGTAGATGACAAAATTGGCCTGCTTCACCCACAAAACGTACCTCCGGTGGTGGGTTACACAATTCGGCGGTCGATTATATGAAAAGTGTCTTCTGCAGAAACATTAAAAGTCGCACTTAAGTTGAAAGACTATTAATTGCAAACAGGAGGGGACAGGAAATTGATTGGAAGAGAACTGTTACATGCATATGGAACTGAGTGGACCACTCGACTTGCTAGCGAAACTAGTTGGAAATGGGTGCACCCTTTTGAGATCGGAAGCCAGGAACTGAATGCAGGCCTTATTTGCAATCCAAACCAGCTTAAGCTTTCCAAAGGAAGGAATAGTTTATTGCTGACAAGAAGCTGTATGCGACAGGTTCAAGATCCTCTGTTTCACAGGAAGAAAACTGACAGTCCATCTTAGTAGCGCGTAGTGCTTTCTTCGGATGATGTCAAGGGATAAGGTTTCCTATGGCGGAAGATCAGCGGAGCAACATAAACTGGTTTTCAATGGAGAGTATGGGTATGGCCACAAGGTGCAGAACGGAAAGCCCTGTCCACTTGGAAATTGGACTTTCGGTCTCTCCAGTCCTTGAACCTCCTTGTCCACACTTTTGTCCCTAGGCCTAAGGAAAATCGCTCTACCGAGCAAAGTCTTTTGGCCAAACAACAAGATGTCCATCAGCAAGCCAAATCGCCTCTTTGATATCGTAAAGGTAACCTAACTTAGCGGGCCAGTTTCGTCAGTGGAACCAGGAAGGACTACATCATGCAACCCTAGAAGCCGTTTCAGTTGAAATCTTATCACCTAATGGCAGAGTGTGGAAACCAAATTGGCAGCCATAAGTGAGCTAGATCTACAAACACTTGCTACAGCGGTTGTGCCATCCTCCTCAGAAATTCTCAGGGATGAGGATTCAAAGCAGATGTTGGCTGGAGAAACACCATCATCCATGACATATTTTATAATGATCAAAATCTCACGCTTGCACACAAAGAGATGGTCCAACAAAACAGCTAGTGGAACTATGGCTGACCCAAGGCCTGAAGGGGTGCTGTTTGATAGCGAAGAGGAACTGAAGCTTTGACCAAAAAACAATTTGGAAACAGCACTAATTACAAGCGGAAAAGAATTCTGTGGAAGCTCTGATGACAAGATACCCATGCACAATCAGAATTGAAAAATACCACAAATTCAAAGGGCATTACGAGTAACACTGCATCGAAATACAGAAAGCAGATGAAGATGGCCGCCGATAACCGAGGTTTATAGGTGGAATCAGAAACTTTGGTTCTCCAGTCAAATGCTGGGCCCCTACCAAGACTTCCTTCGCCACCAGACTGCCTCGCTGAGAAGAAGGCCACCTAACATTTTAAACTCATCCTGACTGGCATCTTTGACGGTTCCCAGTAAAGCTGGAATCGGGCGCTTCATTATGGATCACAAAGTCAGAATGAGTTCAAAAGAAACGTGGAACTCACAGAACTGGTTGAAGAAGACCGTCTACAGTAGTCAAATACATGGTCTGACGTCACTCAAACTAGTTGGTTTATTTGAATATGAGCAGAAAATGCTATTAGAGACAGGGAGGGAAGATGGCCGACTTGTGTAAAATTTATATTTGAGAAAGCGATTGACATCTTCCCTCCTTAATGTGACAAAATTGAAAATCTAAACCTGGCACTGAAACTGACCAATAAAAATCATATAGTATGTAAATAGCTTAGAGTCAACCCTGAGCAAAAATAACAGATGTTTTAAAAAATATGGAAGTGAAAACCATCACAGGTCCAAAAGCAGCATTATTAAAGGCCAAGTTATATGAGAAAATACTAAATGTCTACGGACGCTATGACAGGGACAGAAACGTAAAGGACTGTTGTTCTTGCTCGTTTGATACATTGCCTGACACTAACGTTAGTGGGGACGCTAGTTTAAAAAAAATCTGTGGCCAGGCATACATTTCAGTTGTAATTCAAATTCTACTAAGTCATGGTTCGTAAGAGCATGCGAAGTATAGGAGTACAAGGGGAAGAGATATTCCAGGAAAAATGTAACCATAAATCGAAACATCTTTTTAGATTAAAGCCATATTTGGAGATAACTAACGCAGACGAATATGGCGTGACCAATGGACTAAGAGGCACATAGTTTGTTTGGAATTGTTTTAACGCTGGATTTGGGTTGGCCATGTCCTTAGGGACCCTGAACATTTCCAAAGAACAGCTTCAAAAAGTCTAAGTTTTATTTGCTTCCTGTGCCCGTCAGCAACTGTCGGTGCAAAAGTTGTAGTAGTGAAGTAAACTTCTTTCATTGGTCGGCTCTAATAGATATTGGCAAAAGGGGCATAAAGGCACGGTACTCATGTGGCCAATGGAAAGATACTTGTTTTTAGAGAAAAGCGTTTGATTCAAACACTTACGTTTTATTATGAATCAGATGTGATAGCTTGAAAAATTAAATACTAATTGCTTGGGAACACTATCTGGATGGTGGCAGCAGAGAAAAACGTGAAAGGCCATTACATTCTTTGCCAGTCAACGTTTATTTGTGACAACGATAACATTTATTTGAACTCTATGAGTTTTTCCCGGAGGTTTTGGAAGGAAAGAGCTTAGGACTGGATTCCTGTTAAACCATCCGGAAGTTGAAGGGAACAGGAAACCTGATCGGCTCTATAGTTAATGGCAGTGGGTTTTGTAAAGTCTCCATTATAAATATTTAAAATATTACTAATGTCAGCTTGATCAGCCTGAAGGAGCTTACGTGTGGGTGCTGATCGACTGAAAATTGTCTCTTTAAAATCATTGATATAATCTGTAAGGCTATCTGACTTATATTCAACCTACGAAGAATCCCAGGTGAATGTTATCAGCTGGGACCTCTGACATTTCATCCTAAAAAAATAATTCCTATCAAAATAACATTGAATTATATGGGGCTTGATGTAAACAACAGCTCCTCATAACATATGACAATCACTAACAACTATTAAAGTTTGATTCTGTGAATACACCTATAGGAACTTTATATTAACATATATTCAAAGGACAAAGAGTCCATATTTTAGTTACAACATTATATGTAAATATATTTCCTCATCTTCAAAGACCTGTCCAAAATAAGTTGGCGGGACAGGCAGATTAAATTGTAAAAAGAAAAAAAAAAAAACATTCAAATTTTAAAAGAAAACTTTAACCATTGTCTTATTCATTTTATTATAGTGAGTTAAAGTGTATTGTGTTGATGTACCATCATCTTCATTTCACTCCCAGACACTAGATACATCATACACCAGCCACTAAAATCAAAATACGGACTGTGTGAGATCTAGGGAGGTAGCGTTAGGTTCCCTGATCTAATATATCATCATCATCATCATCATCATTCCTTTTATAGTCAGGGACCTACATGTGCTTGACCTCACACAGTTAACACAGACACAACTATCTTTCTTGTTAGGTATAACATCTTAACCTCCCCAGCAAAAATTACATTTGCTACAGTCTTGAAGGCGGTCGGAAAACTTAGTCCAACGGGTGGTTGAGAGCTTGATAGTCAATCGTGGTATCTGGGTTTACAGTTCATCATTTTTAGAGCATCGTGCCTTTGATTTTAAGTACGCGAATGTGGGTTTAAATTACCTTGAGACCATGATAGTGATAATTGAATTCCCAAATGTTCATAGACTGGATAAGTCATGTCTAGAGTCCAAACAAACAATTTATTATACATTCTGCAGACATCGTACGTTGATCATGAATTACATCACAAATATAAATTAGAATCCTATGTTGAATTAGCTATCTTGCATATCAGTCCTTTGTCTCGTACATCTGAATTACTGTAGGCAGAACGACATAACTATATGCACGCGTGGTTGGAAAATCCAACGACCGACAGTGAGATTATGCGTCTGGCACTAGTATAATTAAAACGGACTGTTAATTCATCTCGACAAGGTTTAGTCGATTACTAACCTGTAACTTCATCTTTCTTCATCATAACAGTGGACTGACCCATGTCCATAAGAAAATACAATATAACCGTGTGGCATTCCATGCCCGACACTATAAGAATATAAAGACACGTCTTCTCCGTTTGACGGTCATTTGAGAAAGGGTCCCGTATCTTGGTCACCGTGCGTGACTACCAACGCTGAAACGTCACAGCGTTCACTAGGCTAATAATACTTTTACATTACATTAAACGTTGTAACCCCTAAAATCGCATGCTGCTAACCTCTAGCAGACAATGCCAATTAATCTACCGTAACAATTCCCTGTCCACCGGGGGAAAAAAATCTATTAGATAGATTTTTTTTTCAAAAACCTATCTGAATGAATATCAAAAAATTTAACAATATCAAAAAATTTAACCAAAAATGCGGCATATGGCCTACGATGTTCTGTCTAGAACAAATGTCGTGGTCATGTCGACTAACTAACAGTCATCTAATATATTAATTATCATATTATACATAAATGTTATACATACATTTTATATGAACTAAAAGAGAATGGCTAATGTTGATATCTAATTAAATAATTAATTAACTTAAAATATGTCGCAATGAAATGTCACGTCAGACTAATCTAAAGAGTTAAAATTAAACTAATTAATTAGATTGAGTGTGGAATAAGAATAAAGTTGTTGAAAATCTAATGTAAGAAAAATAAAAGGATATGTTAACGAGAGAAATAAATAAATGAAGAATAAAGGAGAGAAAGAAAGTAATGTATAAATTTAACTTAGTTATGTGTGTTGGACATTAATTAAGTTTAGTATTAAGTTGTTAATACCTATCTAAATTAACTTATTTAAACAATAATATAGTATGTAATGTATCAACCTAATTATTAACTATATAATATAATAGTTACATACAATATCATTATATAAGAATCATGTGAGTTCTTTTTTTTTTTCTTTCTTTCTTTCATTTTTTTTATTCAAATTTCATTTTTTTTTTTCCATATTTATCTCACTTTTCATTTTAATTTCCATTATTTTAACGACTTAATTAAAATTAATTAAAGTTGGATATGATGATCCATAAGTAGGCTTGATCCTTGCGAATTATGATTAACAAACAAAAGATTAAGTGTTTCAGTTCATAAGTATCGACGTTATTGACAATAGTTCATGTCGCATACTGAGTTACTTTGATAGTGTTTTCTATTATTTTCACTTGATGCACGGAAATGTGTCCAATAGTTTTATCATGGATGGATATCAAGCAAAGTCCTGGCGTAAATACGAACATAGAGTCAATTGATTTCATTCATTTCGTATATAAAGTCTTTAGTAAGCAGATACTTGTATTGTAGGCAATAGTTCATGTCTATGTAGAACAGCCATTATAGTGCTATGTCTTTTGAGTAAGTATCTGCGACGTTAATATAGTTCAGGACTCGACATCAGTAGGATTTCGAGATAGAGTATCTGCCAAGACGTTATCTGCTCCTGTGATGTACTCGATTGAGAAGTCAAAAAGTTGAAGGAGAATAGCGAATCTGGTGAGCTTTGGACTTTTATGATTCGCCCGTCGTAGTGATGCTACGGCTTTCTGGTCTGTCTGTACTACGAATGGGGCTCCCAGCAGGAACTTCTCCAATTTCGTTATTGCCCACATCACTGCTAAAAGTTCGTGGTCGACAGTGGAGTATTTGACTTCTGGTGGTTTCAGTTTCCGTGAGACGTACAAGTTTGGATGGAGGATGTCGTCATGATATTGGAGCAAACATGCGCCAATTCCGTAGTTACTCGCATCTGTGTGGAGAATAAACTTTTTGGAAGCATCAGTTAGTCTCAAAATCGGTGGGTTTGAAAATATGTTAATAATATTAAGGAATAGCACCCGTGTGTTACCGGGGCCCGAAAGGGGAGCAAAGAATAGTAACACTGTCCCCTACCAAGCATGTCGTAAAAAGCGACTAAGGAGGGTTGGGCATGGGGCCGGTTACACCATCCTGTAAAAAAAATTTAAACCACAAAAAACTTCAACAAATATGGACAAGTCAAATAAAGAAAATAAAACACAGCCATCCAAGACAGGGGAAGGTCCTCTCGCGGGGAGGCGTATGATGCAACACAGAGAAAGCCGAAAGGAGTCTGTGTTGCTGACTAACCTTCTTTCTTCTAGGAGAACTTCCAGATTTGGCACCTGGAATGTTCGGACATAAAACGAACAAGGGAAAGTGGCGCAAGTAGCAGCAGAAATGAGGGAATACAAAATCGAAGTTCTGGGAATGTGTGAAACAAAGTGGAAGGAAGAACAGGAAGAAACTCATCACAGGTGAATTGGTGCTGTCCTCAGGACATGAAGACGAAAGTTCACACCACAGTGAAGGGGTAGCTCTTATGTTATCTAAAGAAGCACAGAAAGCACTAATTGAATGGGAAGCTGTTGGACCCAGAATAATAACAGCTTCTTTCAAAACAGCTAAAAAGAAAATTCATGTAAATGTCATCCAATGTTATGCACCAACTAATGACAAAGAAGAGTCTGTGAAAGAAGCATTTTATACTAAACTACAAGAAATTATGGATAAAGTAAAAAGAAGAGACATCACAATTTTGATGGGTGACATGAATGCAAAGATAGGTACAGTCAACACTGGATTTGAAGAAGTCATGGGAAAACATGGGCTAGGAGTAATGAATGAAAATGGAGAGCTATTCGCAAACTTCTGTGCTTCATATCAACTGGCTATAGGAGGAAGCATGTTTCCACATAAGAGAATACACAAGGCAACATGGATATCACCAGACCATAGAACAGAAAATCAGAGTGATCATATATGCATAAACAAGAAGTTTAGATCATCATTGCAGGATGTAAAGGTATATAGAGGAGCAGATGTGGCATCAGATCACCATCTTCTGATAGCCAAAGTAAAAATGAAACTCAAGAGATATGCAACTATGCAAAATTATAGACAACAGTTTAATGTAGGACAGCTAAGAAATCAAGAAACAAGAGACAAATTTGCGGTCACAGTATCCAACAAATTCCAAGTGCTCCAACAGCTGGAAGATGTAGAGAATACAGAAGACTATTGGCAGCAGGTCAAAACAGTATGGAAGGAGACATGTGAAGAAATACTGGGGAAAAGGGAAAGACAACAAAAAGCATGGATAACAACAGAAACCATCAATAAGATAAAAGACAGAAAAAACAAGAAAGCAGAGTTAAACACAAGCAAAACTAGAAGCTCCAAAGCCAAGGCTCAAGAAGTGTACACAGAAGCAAACAAAGAAGTAAAAAGAAGTATCAAAAGAGACAAGAGGAAGTATATTGAGGAGTTGGCAAGAGAGGCAGAAGATGCTGCAGCCAAAGGAAATATGAGAGAACTGTATAGCAGCACAAAGAAGCTAACAGGGAAATACAAGCAAACAAGTTGCCTCATAAAAGACAAGAATGGGAAACTGCTCAGCAATATACAAGAGCAAATGAAGAGGTGGACAGAATATTTTGGGGACCTTCTCAATAGACCAGCTCCACAAAACCCGCCGGACATCCAGCCAGCAGAAGAAGAGCTACAAATTAACGGTGAAAGACCAACGAAGGAAGAAATAAAGAAAGCCATAAAGCTTCTAAGAGAGGGAAAAGCGTCTGGACCTGATGGCATTCCAGCAGAGGCCATCAAAGCAGATATCGACACGGCTACAGAGATGTTATATAAATTACTTGGTAAAGTCTGGGAAAAGGAAGAGATACCAGCAGAATGGAAGGAAGGATATCTGGTTAAGTTGCCTAAGAAGGGAAATTTACAAGAGTGCACAAATTATAGAGGAATAATGTTACTATCAGTGCCAGGAAAAGTATTAAACAGGATTATCCTTGAGAGATTAAAAGAGTCCATAGACAAGAAACTGAGAGATGAACAAGCAGGTTTTCGACAAAACAGATCATGTACAGACCAGATAGCCACTTTGAGAATAATAGTTGAACAAAGTCTGGAATGGAATTCACCACTATACATCGGATTTGTGGACTACGAAAAGGCATTTGACAGTGTAGACAGAGAATCACTTTGGAAATTGAGGAGGCATTATGGAGTTCCCCTGAAGATCATTAATTTAATAAAGAAAACATATGAAGACATGACATGCAGAGTTCTTCACGAAGGACAGCTTACAGAACCGTTTGGGATAAGAACAGGAGTGCGACAGGGATGCCTCTTGTCTCCATTTCTTTTCTTGCTGGCAATAGATTGGGTTATGAGATCATCGACAACACACAACAGAAATGGAATCCAGTGGACTCTGACTAAGCAGTTGGATGATCTGGATTTTGCTGATGACTTGGCTCTTCTGTCCCATAACCGTAATCAGATGCAGGACAAATTGAAAACACTCGAGGAGAGGTCACAGCAATTGGGTCTGAAAATACACAGGGAAAAGACAAAAATAATGAGAATAAATGCAGGTAATGATAACAGGGTTGAACTTGAAGAAACACCAATTCAAGATGTAGAATCATACACATATCTTGGCAGTAATATAGACAAAGTTGGAGGGACAGACAGCGATATCAAAATAAGAATACAAAAGGCAAGAGGAGCTTTCATTGCATTGGGAAATATATGGAGATCAAGAGAAATCGGATCCAACACGAAAATAAGAATCTTCAACTCAAATGTGAAGTCAGTCCTATTGTATGGCTCGGAGACATGGAGAACAACAAAGACAACAACCAAAAAGCTACAGACTTTCATAAATGGGTGCTTGCGTAGAATAGAGGGATTAAAATGGTATGACAAGGTTACCAACGTGGAACTGATGACAAGAACTAGACAAGTGCCAGTGGAACAAGAGATGAGAAGAAGACGATGGCGATGGATAGGACACACACTGAGGAAACCTGTTGATAGCATTACAAGGCAGTCCTTGTTCTGGAACCCCCAGGGCAAGAGAGGCAGAGGAAGACCAAGAAGTACATGGAGAAGAGAGATGGAAACAGAGGTGAAAATGATGAGGAGAACATGGAAAGAACTTGAGATGATGGCACGGGACAGGAGGACTTGGCATGTGTTTGTTGAAGGCCTATGCTCCTTTGGGAGTGGAGGGTTATGAATGAATGAATTAAGGAATACATTATTACACTCACTAGTCCATGTCACCTTCACTGGCATGTCCTTCTTTAATAATGAGGACAAGACAGCCGTGATAGATGACAAGTTAGGTACGAATCTACTGTAATATTGGACTAGACCTAACAAGCTTCTAACCTGTTCTTCGTTTGAGGAGCGGGAATGTTTTAAAATTTTAGAAACCGTGCTGGGTAGTGTTCGGATATATCCTGCTCCAATAATGTGACCCAAAAAAGTTATTTCATGAAAAGCTACTTGTAATTTTGTGGGTTTAGCAGTTAAATTGTTCCTTCTTAATGTTTTCAAAAACGTTTTCAAGACCCAAAAAATGTTCCTCAAAAGATGAACTAAATAAGCATATGTCGTCTATGTATGTAATGATGTCTGGTCTACCTGAAAAAATGTGTCGCATCATGCGAACAAAGGTAGCTGGAGCGTTAACAAGCCCAAAAGGCATAACATTCCACTGGTATAGACCTTGCGGAGTGGAAAACGCTGTGTAGTATTTAGCTTTTTCGGTTAGTGGTATCTGCCAATAACCTTTAGTTAAGTCTATCTTAGTGAATATAGTTGCGGTCGATAGACGTGGCAGTAAGTCGTTGAGAAGTGGATGTGGATGTGGTTCGCTATCAACTATCGTTTGTGCATTTAATTTACTATAGTCGACGCATAGTCTAATGTTATTGTCCTTCTTTCGGACAATAACTAATGGAGAAGAAAATGGGGAATTACTAGTTTCAATAATTCCTAAAGATAACATCTGTTCAAGTTCCTTAGTAGTTTTAGTAAGAAAGTGTAGAGGAACAGAATATGGATGTACCCGAATTGGAGTTTCATCGTTAAGAGTGATGTCATGACTAATGACTGATGTGCGACCTGGAACGTCGGTCAACACATCTGGATAAGATTGTAGAAGTTCAGCAATCTGTTGATGCTGTTGTGGTGTAACCGACGAAGAGATGGTTACGTCCCGCCAAGATTCACTAGGCTGTACTACAGGTACAGGTAAAGCTAACTGTACCTCAGGAAAAGAAGATTCTTCTTCCTGGATAACAGACAAATTAGAATAGTGACATCTAGGTACGACAGTGTCATCTAGTTAATGAAAAATAGCTTGTAGATGTTCAGGTCGAGTATGAAATTGTTTGAGCATATTTATGTGAAATATTTTATGATGTCCCTTAATGTCCAGGACATAATCAACATCATAAATCTTATTGATAACCTGGTATGGACCGTTCCACGAGATGAGTAGTTTATTATTGTTATGTGGCAATGACACATAAGCTTGATCTCCAGGAAATAATTGACGTAATCGTCTACTACTGTTTTGGAAAGTTCTAGCTTTCGCTTTAGCAGCCTCAGATGAAGCTGTTGCCATTTTGCAGGCATCAATAATGTTATTCCGGAGATTAATTACATATTCATAAGATGACTGGGTATCCTGAGTCATCTCGGAGTCAATCAATAAGTCTTTTATTAGTCCCATAGGACCTCTTGGTGGAGCGCAAAAGACTAATTGAAACGGAGAGAAGCCAGTTTGTTCATGTGGCACCTCTCGATAAGCGAATAACACAGTTGGGAGTACTCTGTCCCAGTCCTGTGGATGGTTAACTGCAACTTTATGTAACATTTGTTTGAGTGTGCGGTTAAGTCTTTCTACAGCACCATTACTCATTGGGTGATAAATGCTGCTGAGATTTCTATCTATATTCCAAGTCTTCATTACTTCTGTCATAGTCTCAGAAATAAATTGAGATCCATGATCTGACAAAAATTTCCTAGGAAAACCTACTCTAGAGAAGATCAGGTGTAGTGCATCAGCTACATCTGTGGTGGTGGTTGTTTTCAATGGGATGGCTTCTGGCCATCGTGTGCATAAATCGATGCACGTGAGAACAATTCTATGTCCTCTGGCTGATGGTAAAAGTGGGCCAATAATATCAATGGCCATCTTGTCAAATGGTCTCACAGATATGTCACAAGCTAGAATAGGCGCCGTGTGAAAGGCTCCTCGTGCTTTCACTTCTTGGCATATCGTACAGGAGCGTACGTACTGTGAAATATCTCGTGACACTCCCGGCCAAAAAAAAAGAAGATAATACTCGAGAACGTGTCCGAGTATATCCCATGTGACCTGCGCACTTAGAATCATGTGCGTGTTGAAGTATGTACCGTCTAAAAGCAAAAGGTACCATGACCTGTTGTCTTACATGAGTTTTATCCATAAAACATCTTAGTAGAATGTCATTTTTAATAATAAACCAATGACTATTATTATTGTTCATAGCAAGATTGCCAACTTTGTTGACCAGTGCAAAACATTTTGTTAATGACCTGTCTTCCTTCTGTTTTGCAGCAAAGGATACTCGGTCAATAGCAGAATGAACCTCGATACTTTCATGTTTGTCTGTTTCCTTGTTTTCAGTGTCCATAGTCTCTAATTGTTTCGTATGTGCTCTGGTTATTACTGCATTTCCGATGCATAGATTATTTTTTTCCCATTCAATAATCTCTTCTGGTGTGCAATCTTTACTTCCGTGTATGCATCCCACCATAAGGTCGGCAACTGGGTTTCTTAACATGCATGCTTTAACGTTGCATGTGAAAAAAGGTGTATCAATATGTATAATAGCAGTTGGATAACATTCTATGGTTCCACCAAAGGTCATGCACCTGACATGTTCTCCAGTTGCACAATTTGGATGAACAAGTGACTGACGGATTCCGATCGTTGTCGATCCCGAATCTCTTAAAACTGAGACGACGGATCCATTAACTTTTCCTCTATTGAAGATCAGCGAGCCTGTTCCGTCATTGACTGCTAGACTGACTTCTGGTAGAATGTGTCAGCAGTTCAGAACTGTCTCTATTGCCTTCTGAAATATAAGATTACATTTTTGGCAACTATTTGCCACGTTATAATTCATTGCAAAACAAGTAGACGACGACTGTATTTTGTTATTAGTAGGTGAACTCTGAACCCCAGGGGTTGTAGCAGTAGTAACGGCTGCCCATGTATTATGATTATAATTTGTCGATCTACGAGAATGAGAACGATGACCAGATTAATCAGTTGAATTATCCCGTTGTCCCCTATTGTAACTGTTATCTCGGTGTCTCGAGCTATAATTATCGCTGTTGTTCCAATTGTTACCATTATTATAATTATATGACCGATTATAACTTGAGTTACGTGGATTACTGTTGTATCTGGACTGAGGTGAATAATTTCTGTTTTGTGGTCTTCCTCTATTAAAATTATTGTTAAAGCTATTATGTCCCTTATGAAAATTAATGTCATAGTTTCCCTTGAACCTACCTCTGTCCACACTGTGTGTTCTAGGTTTGTTATTACTATGATATGCCATATTGGAGGCTACAGGAAGAGGTTCTCTTATCAACGAGCTAGAAATGTTAGCATTCGGATGAGCAGTGCAGTAATTTAACGAAATTTTTTCTAACTCATCAATAGTTTCTGGTTTCCTTTCTTGCAGATAAGCAAAGAACGGTGGGCTGACAGAAGATAACACTTTATCCTTCAATAACAAATCGACTAACTTGTCGTAAGATTTGTTGACACCTGCCAGTTCAACCCATCTGTTAAAAGTATTGCGTATGTTAACAATAAAACCTGTAAAGTCTTTATTATTATCTGGCAACACACTTTTGAAACGTAATCTACATGCCTCTTCGTTCAAGTGGAACCGACGTAATAACAAAGTCTTAATGGCCTCATAGTCTGTGGCTAATGTCGGATCAATATTTTGTGCTGCACTTGCAGGTTCGCCATCCAGAAATTCTTTGAGTTTAAGTGCCCATGCAGTTTTGTCAAGGTTATTGACCTTGCATATATCCTCAAAGCGCGCCAGCCATGATGACAAATTGTCCACGCGTAACTTGAATGGTGGTAGCTTAAAGTAATAATTGCCTTTAAGTCGGTTGGAAGAAGATCCCGATTGAGCATTATCAATTTTGCTTGATGCAGTACCCTGCGAATTAAGTTTTGCTGTTTCTAATTTAAGCCGTTGCAATTCCATTTCTTGCTGCAATATGATTTCTTGTCGTTTCAATTTATTCTCTTCTTCAATCCGTAGGATTTCATCTCTTGCCACCTTTCTTTCTTCCTCTTGTCTTAATTCTTCTCTCTCTGCCTTAGCAATAGCTTTCTTTTCAGCCTCTTTTCTTTCAAGTTCTTCCATCTCTGCCTTAGCAATAGCTTTCTTTTCAGCCTCTTTTCTTTCAAGTTCTTCCATCTCTGCTTTATATTTTCCAAGTTGTTGTTCCGCAAATTCCAGGAGTGCATCTCCCTTTTTGTTACAATCTTTTCCAATTTTAATGAAATGATCCAAGGTAAGCATTCTTGAAGTTGAATTATTTAAGTATTCAATTACTTATGTCTAGTAATCACCACTAGAAGCTACGTAGATCTTTGTAATTACTCAACGTATGAATAATCAATATAAGAAATTGTAGTATTCCTGTACTGTTATTTATAAGTTCCCCAAATCTATAATATTTTGTAAAAATATTATATATATCCACTAATATCTATCATAAATAGTTATGATAGTTAGTTATCTAAGGTGATGAAATTATATCATGCACTAATATTAGTATTCAATAATTATGGGTATTATCCCTAAATAATTAGGTTATTTAATCTTAATAGGTATTAAGTTCACAATGTAGTACTGAGAAAGTGTACTAATTAACATTTAATATGTCTTAATATGTTATAAAGTTATAATAATTAATCATTGTATATTATGTCATAATCATGATCTATAAAGTGCATTGCCCATTTCTTGGACCACCACTGCAAATTGGTGCAAAGTCCCTAATTCCTCCTTAAAACTCATAAAAATTTAATCATATTAATCTACACTCTTATTAATGAATAAATTATAGTATTAATATTAAATTATAAAAGGATGAAATGAAGACAAACAATACAATGGGTTAAACAGGGATTACAGAACAGTATTACCATACGATAAGACATTTTCACAATAAAAATGCATTTATAACTAAGTTGACTAAACCGGAAGTGAGAGATTAAAGAATGAACTGAATAGAAAACTAACCTGCGTACACAAAAATTAGTGACGCATACATGGCCTCATTAACGGTTGTACAAAAAATATAAACTGAATGATAGTAAGGTCAGAAAAAACGCGATAGGTTACAAACATTGTTACAAAACTGAATAAAAATTAGAACTAAATACACTAGAATACCCCAGTTATAACACGACTAGACACCTAACATATAAGGTGAATTAATGCAAGTCCGAACGAAACAATCACCGGTAATGTCTTCGACGCGTTCTTCGCGAAATGCGATTAATTCACGGCCCTAAGAACAATTAAAATCAGTTCGTGGCATCCAAGGAGCCATAGAATTGATTTCAATCCGCCGCCCATACATACCGACAAATAAGGGACAACATCAACGAAAAAAAAAACAGATATAACATAGATATATAATAAATAGAGAGGACATGCCTGCACAGCGAAATGGACTTAGTATTGTGCTATATGAAGGACAATCGTCCTAAGTCTAAACTTATCTTTAAAAGGCTCCGGCGATGTCAAGTTCATCAACGGACTAGATTAATGCCTAGTACTGTTTGCTCCTGATTGGTTGATAACCGTATTCACTCGTCTGGTCTTCTTGATCATGTAAATCTTCATCAAACTTGGAATGAGTTGAAAATTGTACTTTCTAAGCGCGGCATCTACGCATGATGTAGTGACGTCAGATTGGCATTTCGTAGTCATGCGTTGAACGTCGTTTTTATGCAAATCATGTGACTTTCTTGTAATCATAAACAGTTTGTAAAAGTATGTAAACAAGAAAAATTTTCCTAAATTCTTTCGTTCATCTCGCGATGACCAACGAATTCTTTCTTTCGTTCCCCAGCAATGGCCAACCAGTTCTTGAAGGCGGTCGGAAAACTTAGTCCAACGGGTGGTTGAGAGCTTGATAGTCAATCGTGGTATCTGGGTTTACAGTTCATCATTTTTAGAGCATCGTGCCTTTGATGTTAAGTACGCGAATGTGGGTTTAAATTACCTTGAGACCATGATAGTGATAATTGAATTCCCAAATGTTCATAGACTGGATAAGTCATGTCTAGAGTCCAAACAAACAATTTATTTTACATTCTGTAGACATCGTACGTTGATCATGAATTACATCACAAATATAAATTAGAATCCTATGTTGAATTAGCTATCTTGCATATCAGTCCTTTG
The DNA here is from genome assembly GCA_024509875.1 of Oreohelix idahoensis. Lineage (NCBI taxonomy): Eukaryota > Metazoa > Mollusca > Gastropoda > Stylommatophora > Oreohelicidae > Oreohelix > Oreohelix idahoensis. The sequence continues at coordinate 3,049 of JAMPIV010003473.1, read as the reverse complement.
TCTCGTACATCTGAATTACTGTAGGCAGAACGACATAACTATATGCACGCGTGGTTGGAAAATCCAACGACCGACAGTGAGATTATGCGTCTGGCACTAGTATAATTAAAACGGACTGTTAATTCATCTCGACAAGGTTTAGTCGATTACTAACCTGTAACTTCATCTTTCTTCATCATAACAGTGGACTGACCCATGTCCATAAGAAAATACAATATAACCGTGTGGCATTCCATGCCCGACACTATAAAAATATAAAGACACGTCTTCTCCGTTTGACGGTCATTTGAGAAAGGGTCCCGTCTCTTGGTCACCGTGCGTGACTACCAACACTGAAACGTCACAGCGTTCACTAGGCTAATAATACTTTTACATTACATTAAACGTTGTAACCCCTAAAATCGCATGCTGCTAATTTCTAGCAGACAATGCCAATTAATCTACCGTAACATACAGTTAGAGGGCACAGTGTACATCAAGAGGTAGATGATAAACTACATCTTGGAAATTAGCAACCCTATCAAGAGGTAGATAGATAAACTACATGAAAATTATCAAGAACCCGATCAAGACGTAGACAGATAAACTACGTGACGGAAATTATCAAGAACCCGATCAAGAGGTAGATAGATAAACTACATCATGGAAATTATCAAGAACCCGATCAAAAGGTAAATAAACTATTCATGGAAATTATCAAGAACTTGATCAAAAGGTAGATAAACTATTCATGGAAATTATCAACATCCTTACGTAGAAAGGCGCGCGTGCAGAGTAACGACAGGCGAGTTTTGGAAGTGTATCCAGCAGGATTGGCTGATTTCATGTGTGTTGCTGCTGATATTCTTTTGTCCGCCAGCGTGTCTGCATACCAGGGAGGTGTTTATGTGTGACAGAGATTCATTTACTGACCAGGGAAGTATCGTGTCGATAACGTACGCTTGAGTACCATATAATTATATCGTGGACTTGTACCACACAGACGGTACGATAGGTGATGAAAGCACCATTACTGCCTGAGTTTTAAGCATGAACTTTGAGGGCCCGTTGTGAGTGGCCTGGCTGAATAAAAGTATCTATGAACGATGATTACACTGGCTAACAAAAAAATTTTTTTTTCTTTCTCTAACATTTCTATGTTTTTCTGGTCAATTTTAATGCGCTGTTTTTAAATCTGCAAACCGTTTGTCTCTATCAGGTCGGGATCTCTAGAAATACGCAATTGAAATTTTTTAACAACGCATACAGTATTACAACATCATTCGTACAAGAAAAATAACAGTTATGTAGGCTTGAATTTCTTTGCAGTCGACTTTCGTCTGTGAATGGCATGTGGTACATCGCGATGAAGCATCCAACAATAATCGGCAAGCATGGTCACACTGAGGCATTATGGAGTTCCCCTGAAGATCATTAATTTAATAAAGAAAACATATGAAGACATGACATGCAGAGTTTTTCACGAAGGACAGCTTACAGAACCGTTTGGGATAAGAACAGGAGTGCGACAGGGATGCCTCTTGTCTCCATTTCTTTTCTTGCTGGCAATAGATTGGGTTATGAGATCATCGACAACACACAACAGAAATGGAATCCAGTGGACTCTGACTAAGCAGTTGGATGATCTGGATTTTGCTGATGACTTGGCTCTCCTGTCCCATAGCCGTAATCAGATGCAAGACAAATTGAAAACACTCGATGAGAGGTCACAGCAATTGGGTCTGAAAATACACAGGGAAAAGACAAAAGTAATGCGAATAAATGCAGGTAATGATAACAGGGTTGAACTTGAAGAAACACCAATACAAGATGTAGAATCATACACATATCTTGGCAGTAATATAGACAAAGTTGGAGGGACAGACAGCGATATCAAAATAAGAATACAAAAGGCAAGAGGAGCTTTCATTGCATTGGGAAATATATGGAGATCAAGAGAAATAGGATCCAACACGAAAATAAGAATCTTCAACTCAAATGTGAAGTCAGTCCTATTGTATGGCTCAGAGACATGGAGAACAACAAAGACAACAACCAAAAAGCTACAGACTTTCATAAATGGGTGCTTGCGTAGAATAGAGGGATTAAAATGGTATGACAAGGTTACCAACGTGGAACTGATGACAAGAACTAGACAAGTGCCAGTGGAACAAGAAATGAGAAGAAGACGATGGCGATGGATAGGACACACACTGAGGAAACCTGTTGATAGCATTACAAGGCAGTCCTTGTTCTGGAACCCCCAGGGCAAGAGAGGCAGAGGAAGACCAAGAAGTACATGGAGAAGAGAGTTGGAAACAGAGGTGAAAACGATGAGGAAAACATGGAAAGAACTTGAGATGATGGCACGTGACAGGAGGACTTGGCATGTGTTTGTTGAAGGCCTATGCTCCTTTGGGAGTGGAGGGTTATGAATGAATGAATGGTCACACTCCACCGTCCTTGATAACGTAACTCCATTACGGTGATATCTTGATGGAATCGTTCTCCATGTTCATCGCTGACTTCGCCAAGGTTGTCAGGGGAAAAGTCAAGATGCGAATCGCAAATGGATTTTGAGGGACATGTTACAGCCCATAACTCTGTATGCATCTATGCACTGCTTAACAATATGCACATAGTCGACAGATTTATGATTTCCCAGAATGCCATCCATGCGCGAAGTTCACTAGCATGTATCAAGTTCTCGAATTGTTTGTCTGCAATAACTTTCCTAATCTGAGGTCCTACAAAGATACCTTCCTTTATCTTTGCATCGCTAACTTGCGGAAACTTTTCTCGAAGATAAGTGAAAGCTTTGCTCGTTTTATCTAACGCTTTTACGAAATTCTTCATGAGCCCCAACTTTATATGTAACGGGGGTAAAATGATGCTGTCTTTGTTAACTAATGGCTCGTGTATTACATTTTTATGCCCAAGCTGCATACGATCCCTGATAGGCCACACCTTTCTTGCATAATGTTCCTGTCTGTTGCGGCTGTCCAATTCACATAGGAAGCAACAAAATTTAGTATACCCAGTCTGCATGCCCGTGAGAATTGCAATGACC